>OX438796.1:24964444-26307766 GCA_949316475.1 Hypomecis punctinalis | reverse complement strand
TTTTTAGTCCCTGCAGATTGGCTGGCAACTTCACATAATGTCTTTCCTGTGCTGTCTTCTCCGTTGAAATAAGCGTTAGTCATTGTTGGAACCCACATAGTGAATCCAGTGGAACTGTATTAAAAATAAGTACAATGAAATGAATAGAGTTCTTATTTTTAGTAAATCATATTTTGAAGGTACTAACATATATAAATGCTAATTAAGTATAATAATAACCTATAAGCTAATTAAGTTCAAAATTATTTTTTAATAACTTTATTAGGTATATTTACCTATACCTATGTATATTTATATACATATATAGATATAGACCGCGCCACACAAGTTGGCGGATGTGAAGTTAGCTACAACCTGCGCAATAGCCAATCAACGTGCGGCTTTATGTGAGCTTCAGTCACCTAGAGCCGCACGTTGGTTATTACGCAATCTGTAGCTAACTTAACATCCGATAACTTTCCTGGCGCCGCTTATACCTATGTATATTTACTCACGTCATGTAAGCACATAACAAGAGATAGTAGAGTATTAAAGAGTTTTTGAGAAGAGGAGTCTTGAATAGAGGTGCTGTCTGGTTCCACATCTTACGGAGGAAGGAAACGTCAGTATTCACATTAGTATCCACCGTGATATCGTCAATATGTACTTGGCATACCTGAAAACAAGCATATTAATCATTGTAGTAATAAAGAGTAGTATACTGAGCGCCACACAAATTGGCAGATGAGAAGTTAGCCGCAGATGACACCTCGCCGTGATTGGCTAATTATTGTGCATGTGAGCACAATTCCGACGCTCACTGTCGTAGTGCGTAGTGAGCGCGCGGGCATGAGGTTGGCGGGCGGGTGTGCCCCGGCGGCGTCTTGTCTCTCTGGCTCCCGCGAATGCCTATATTTCGGATTTTGTGCAGTTCTCTGCGCATTCCATCCGTCGATTTGTGTGGCGCTCAGTATACACAACTTTATTTTGGGCAAGACTTGGGGAAGCTGGGGAGAAAGCAAGACGGTCATCTGGTAACATTGAGTTTTGGAATGTTAAGTCCTTGGAGCAAGTATGGTTGAGTCCCACAGAGCAAGTCTAGCAGCTGATCGACGTAGAAAAGACTTCGACGGTAGGTATAAATAAAGGTCTTTACGTTTCATTTGACGCTTTTCTCTTTTGCAGCTTACCGGTTCTTTTGAAATAGCCGTGTTCAGTACTAAAATGGAACGTAATAAAAATACATAATTCTTTCTTTAGTTAAAATTAACAATTTACTACCAATACCAATACCCAGTGTTACTACCATTCTTACTACCAGTAGTAAGAACGGTAAATGAATTACCGTTACTAATACGAAATACTACTGCAGTTGAAAGTTGTTAGAACAGTAAAAATAAACCATAAATCAAACATACCTAAAAATCGAGTGTTATAATAAAATTACTAGAATTATTTTCTATGTGTTTATTATCTAATAACAATAGAATTCTGCTAATCTTAATTAAATTTACGTGAGAAAAGAGAGACAATGGTGTCGATTCGGCATAAGCCCAACTAAACGAAAATTAGTCCTGTCACTTTCTATCATTGAAAATTATATTGAAAAAAAAGGGACCGAAGATCATCGGTTTTGTTTTTGTCTTTGACTTCACGACCAATTGGTGTGACATTCGTGCACTACAATATTTGCCCAGTGTAGAGACTTCATCCCAGCCTTTCTGCAAGAGCAAGACCCAGTACAACCTTTCCTGCACTCGCAGGAGAGGCTTTTCAGAAGAAGTTCAGATTCAGAAGCTGGGGGCAAAGATGTCTGGCCAGAAGATGGAATGGTTGGCATCAAACCCGAGTCTGTTTGATGCCATCCCCAATCAGTTGGGATCTTGTGTACCCCTAACTACTCTTGAATCTGGTGGCAGGTCCTGAATGAGTGGAACTTAGCTGCGTCTTTGGTAGGTGGAAGGCGAGCTAAATTTATTTAGTTACTCGCCGAGGCCCTCAAAAATAGGGTAATAGCGCAGAGTGTTGAGAGCTTCTTGGTCATTTCCACCGATACAGAGCAATTAAAAATGCCTGGCCTGCACTCTCGATTTCCTCTGGAAGGGAATCTGGCTGCAAGAACACTTCCAACTGGTCAACTAAGTCGGGGTTTATTTTGAGGACACGAATAAATTTCAATTTTCCCTGACCAAAAAGGGCAGAGATGGTATCACACACACTGAATGCATGTATGAAAAGCACCATGCCTGGTGGAAGGCCATCAATCCCGCTATTGAATGAGGTAGAGGAAAACTGAGTGTGATCTGACCCTCTTCTACCACTTTTATGGAGACGTACATAGGCACAGGTGGCGCCTAGCGATTAGTGTTCATTCAAAAAGTTGTGATTCCAAAATGGATTTGATTTTAAATTCCCCTTAAAACTCTATTTAGTGGTAACTCTATTTTAGATAATGGTTTTTCAGCAACTACTCAGCGCGCGAGAATTTCAGACTGCTGCAAATCTGGATTAATACTATCCAGGTGGACCAAAACAACATACTAAAAAAGCAAGTTTACCGCAATTATTCCTATTTCGGATGTAACATAACTGGCCTACTATGCCCCAATGTTTCGACACCGCAAACTAGTAAAAGTAAAATAAGACAAAATACTTAGCTAACGTTCCCATTACCTTAGTGTTTAAGTTAATTGCAATACCCTAATACAGTGTCTATGAGTATGTAACTCTAAGTTTATATAAATGACACATTTATAAATTAGACAAAGAGAATATGTATTTATGGTGCAATAATAACGATTGATATTGATATGCCCATGCACGTATTTCTTTTAGCGAGTTGTGGGGACTATTTTACTTTCTTCTAATTAATGTGAGATGAATGTAAATGTTTGTAAAATCAGTTTTATCTCAATTAATAAATAACTTAAATTTACCTCTCCTCTTATTCCCAGTAATTCCAGTGCTCAGTCTGCACCACAGAATAGGCCCTATTACACAGGGTCTGCACATGTTTGAAACCGTCTTTCCCCAGACTCTTGCTTGTTTTTTCAGAGAGATCTAACTTTAGAGATCAGAACCTGGGGCTCTTGTTGGCTAAGCCGCCCAGCAGGCTGCAGGTCCTCTAACTCGCTTTGCGTCTATAACTTACCGGAAAAGTCTCTTCCTTATTCCCAGTGTTCAGCCTGTACATAGTCTGTAGCACTTGCATGGTTTCTTCAGGCCGGTTTTTGCACAGCAGGAATTTGGGGCTCTCCTTGGTGGTCAGGGCGCACAGCAGGCAGCCCACGACGCCGGGCAGGCAGATCACTTGCATCAGGAGTCGCCACGGCCGGTACTCCACTCCCAGGCCCGTGTCGATGTGGAAGGATAGGTTGAATATCGGCAGGGCGAACACTGAAATTTTAGAATGGGATTACATGCGATAGGTATTCGAAACAGTCGGTATAAGTTGTCAGTCAGTTCAGGTGCGGCACCTTTGGGGGGGTCATGAGCATGATTCCACCTCTAATAAGCCTATGTACCGAGCCTCGGCTGCATTGTTGTTAACCTGTTTAGACAAGTCCAACGTGCCTGCGATGTACGACACAGCACGTGCAACCAGCATCGGAATCATTCCCGACTGCGGATACAAGCAGCGGCTCATGTGTGTGCTACCTCCATTCGCAACATGCATCCGCAGGCTGCAGCCGAGGTTCGAATAGCTGCTTTACTTATATTCTTAACTTATAGTTGCGGTTCTTGTACTATTGCTAATAAAATGGATGAACACCGAAATTCATTATCATTCCGTTTTTCATTTTCTTTTTATATCAGTCCTAAACATTGAGCTTTTTTGACGTGATAACGTCTTATAAATCGATGAACTCCAAAACGTAATCTGAAATTACAGACAAAATGACATGCACTGATTAAAAAATTAATATAAATATCATTGAGACAATATTGACTAAAAATAAATGACATCAAGTTTTTAAAATCGAGCACCATTTTAGCACTCTAAACATACCTAACAAACCTGGCAATCCATAATCTTTAGTGTGTATACATGTCTATAATAGGTATCAATAGGTAGGTAGTAGGTAGCTTGAAAATTGTTTTCGTTTTTTCTTATTTTATATTAATTTTTAGCCAAATTGTACATTTTTAAAAATGAACAGTTTTAGAAGCGTCTAAAATTACATTGGTGAACATAACATTATTAGAAATAAACTTGGGAGAAATTAGTGTGTTCCTATACAACAGGTCCTGTCTGGTATTTATGAACTGCTAAAATCCTTCTTTTCGCGCTCTGTCTATACACCTATTATAGAAGTAGAGTGCTCTCGTTTGCCTTTAAATAAATTTATAGATAAAAAAAGAATTAATAGTACATTGTTTACCGAGAGGAGAAAGTGACCGATTACCGTCGAGGGTGTCGTTTGAAGCCCGAGCCGTAGGCGAGGGCTTTAAAACACCCGAGATCGGGAATCGCACTTTCTCTCGAGTGATACATAGTGCTTTATACTACACCTACGAGGAAAATAAAAAACTAAATCTTTACTAATTGAAAAAAAACTGAATCCTAAACTGAATCCTCAAACAACACACAAATTGAAAATGGCGCCAATGGCGTCTGCAATTTTCACATGTTCTTTTTTCAAATTGTTTGCCACCATCCAACACACAGCTAGTGGCCAGTGTCATTTTGCGAACTTGGAGATAAAAACTCACTGTAAAAACTTTTTGGCTTTTGATATTTAGGTTACCAGCGCATAGTCTTACCCAAAATTAAAAAAGAAAAACCACGTAAGAAATGGATTTTCATACACTTTTCTCTCCCGCTCAGATGCGTTTTCTCGCCGCATATTTGTTCGATATGCAATGACGTACTTTCTACCGTAAATTTGATAAAGTATCAAGGTACTTTCCGAGCAGGTGTAGTATAAATATATTTATAGCACTGTAGTGGGCTGCTTTTCTCCTCCTTCTTTTTTAAATTACTGAAAATGTGACAAATTTTCTAGCTCGATGCGCTCGCGCATGTTACCAGAACAGTGATTTAGCTATAGGCCGCGCCACACAAGTTGGCGGAAATAAAGTTAGCTACAAGCTGCGTAATATCCGATCAACGCGCGGCTTTGTGTGAGCTTCAGTCAGGATTGGATATTGCGCAACTTGTAGCTAATTTCATTTCCACAAACTTGTGTGGCGCAACCAACCTGTAGATACACATATCTTTGCACATATCTATTTCAAAGTTACTGAAAAAAGCCAAAAAAATTTGGCGCTTGCTTCGCTCGCGTTGTTATAATAGCATGCAATGTACTGTTCATTAATGTTTTTAAATTACTGAAATATTGAAAAATTTTCACGCTCGCTACGCTCGCTCTTAATGTCGATTGCCCTACTTTTTTGCTCATAGCTCTTTTAAAAAGTATGAAAAAACTAACATATTTTCGCACTCCTAATTATTAGTATCTACAATTTGATGACCCCCCACCCTGAGTCAGTATCAGTGACGGGACGTTCACTGCTGGACATAGACTTCACTACTTTCTATGTCACATTTTTTCGAATCCCGGTTAGGCTCCATAGTTAAAAATGCTCCTAATGATTATTTTAGTCACCATCTTTCGGCTTAGTTCAGAGCAAGCAGATAACCCTGTACCTACCTACATAAGTAACGCGAGCTGTGCCAACCTATCGTAAAGTAATACCATCATCAGCCATATGATTTCCCCTGCTCGACATAGGCCTCCCCCATGGATCATCAATAAGACCGGTTGGAAGCGTTTGCATCCAGCCCAATCTCGCGGTTTTGATGATTAGGTATACAGGGTTATTCAGAACTGCGCATAATACTGAGCTGCGGCCGTATTGTGTACCTACGCTTTCTGTTATTCGGTTTTGGTTATTCCCCCGCTCGCTCTTGAGGCGCGAGTGACTGTAGGTACAGCACGCAAAAGAAAAAGCAAAACCAATCGTCAAAACGCGTACACAATACGGCCCCTGGTGCAAGTCGAAATCGAAGGTGATTCTGTTTGTGACTGTTCAGTTACGAATAACTTTTATTACAGGGCCAATCTAGAAATGCAAAAAAAAAAAATTCAGCTGTTTTATAAGTTTTGTCGATTACAAGTTGCAATTTTGTATGGAATAGCTGAATTTTTTCTCGAATTTTGTGGTGGCTCCATAAAAAAAGTTGTTCATAATGATGGTCTCAATCAGCTTAGTATTTATACCAGTACTACAGCTGGTAAGTAGATTTATAATATAACCCTGACAATGTATAGTATGAGCTGAGTAGGTTACCGGAGATGATGAACTGGTTCAACATGGTGGTGGTGGCCATGAGGAACATCATCCTGCTCCGGAGCCGCGGCGGCACGCTCTCGCCCAGCAGCACGAACGCAGCTGCGTTTGCTGATGATGTACTGAAAACATCTATTGGTGTTAGAATTCATTGTTTATATATCTATATTAATAATTTCGTCAAGGGGTACGGTAGACTCGATTGAAACCTTTTCTAAATGATAAAACATAAAAAAATAATGATTTCGAGTCGACAACATATATCCGGAAAATTCGGATTATCGAGTATTTTAGTAAATTATAACGGTAATGACAAACAAATCGCAGTCTCCATATTGTCCGTCACATGATGACAAATCTTGAGCAGTCATTCTTCGTTTTCTTTTATGTTTTGGCGTCGCATTGTTGTGCATTTGCCAGTGTCAAGTATTAAGTTATAATAATTTTTGATAATATTTTATCATTTTATCAAAATAGTCAGTCGTAGTTACGTCATAGTCCAATAAAGTTGCGATCACGTCCAAACATGGTCCAAGTCATACCTCAGTAAAGCAGTGGAAACTTTATAGGGGCGTCTATGGAGTTTTGGTAACAACACGGAACGACATGATATGTCACATTGGAAAACTGTTCCACATTCTCTTTGTGTACAATCCATCAATATGGAATGTAAGAAATATGCCAAATCGATGGTATAACCATAGGCACCAACGTGCTATGCTCGGTGTCTCACTGCGGCATCGAATCAGAAATGAGGAGATCCCTAGATGAACCAAAGTTACCGACATAGCCCAGCGGATTAGCAAATTAAAGTGGCAAAGGGCAGGGCACATTGTTCGAAGAACGGATGGCCGATGGGGCCGTAAAGTTCACCTCGGACCAGCAAGCGCAGCGTAGGACGTCCACCGACTAGATGGACTAACGATATAATAAAAATAGCAGGAACACGATGGATGCGGGCAGCTTCCAACCGGCCTTATTGGAAATCCATGGGAGAGACCTATGTCCAGCAGTGGATGTCCTACGGCTCATCTATCTAGATAGATAACAATATAATAATACTGATCTTTACAGTTGAACTTGACTTTCTTTACGTAATATAAGAATGTACATTTTCAGTAGGTACGAGTACCTACTTATTCATTTAGTTTTGAGTAATTTTAATTTTACTTTGGGATATTGTATTACACAAACATACAGAATCGTGAGTAGGTACCTATTCCTTAAAATGAATGTCTTTCATCATTGTTTTGCTTGATGATACCTACATCATTTTGTTAACAGCCGAGTCTCCTTGCATTTGGTAAACATTGTCATAATTGTGGAAAATGGATGCAGTGAAGGGCTCTTCGTTAAGATGGTGATCGAGTAACAGCAGAATTATTATATGTGTGTATATTATGAGTCACATTCACCCGAGCGAAGCCGGGTTGTCGTCTAGATAATTATTATTTTTCACCTAAATTTTTACCTATTTTTCGCACGATATTAATAATGGTAATAGGTAGACGCTTTATATTCACAGAATATTTATTGTATACCTATTTACTTGAAAAATAAATATGTAATTAAAATAAAAAAGTAATAATTTCATATTTTATTTTTTAATATTAAATTAAGGGGGGCTCTCATACAGTACGGAACCCTTCGTGTGTGAGTTCGACTCGCACTTGGCTGATATTTCAGTATTTTTGATTTTTCAAAAAAAGCTCAGCCGATTTGGGTAAAATGTAAATGGGTGGTCCCACTTACATTTTATCTCTGTAGTATGGTCTACCAAACACTTAAAAAAATCATCAAAATCGGTGTATAATTGGCGGACTAATCACGTAACATTTATGCAAAAACATACAGACGAATAATAATTGATATCCTCCTTTTTGAAAAATTCATATCGATGAAAAAGGAAATCACGTACAATTTCACTACGTAGAAAGTCTAGAAACACCTAACAAAAATTAGTGTTGATCAATTTCATTGCAAAAGAATAATAGTATACCTATTTTTTTTCATGGGGCTCATAACCTGACCTGACCCCATGTTAATCTATCAGCTAAGTTATTTTTCTTCTCAAGTGCTCATACTAGTGCTCAAATGGAATCATGAGGCCACCTCGGTCTTTTGTCTGGAGTCATACATTTTAATTTTTCAAATGCAAAAGTAGCAAGGGAGAAAAAATTTCGCGCTTGTTGTGCTCGCGCATAATAGCAAGTTCAATGTAGTATACTGGTTTCTTATGCTCATATCTATTTTTAAGTAAGTTACTGTTAAAAAACCGTGAAACTTTCGCGGTCGCTTCGCTAGCGCATAATAAATAGCGGAGAATTGGTTTGCTTTACTAATGAAATTATTATTATTATATACTACGGGACGTCTACCCGTGACCACGGTCGATGCAACTCGGCCGAAACGTCGGGATGAGGAGGTATTTATTTATCTCGTAATTTTAGTGCGCGATTAGTCCCGTAGTATATAATAATAATGTGTTCAAATCGCGAACGTTTAAAAACAAAATTATAAAATTATTGTAAAATTAAAAAAATTCACGCTCTAGATACACTTGCGCATAGCAGTAGAGTGATTTCCTTTTCTCTACATCGATTTTGATTTTACTGAAAATCACAACGAATTGACGCTCGCGCATCACAGGATCGTAATGCTCTACTTCTTCATTTAAAATAACTTAAGAAAATTAACATTTTTTGCGCTCGCTACGCTTGTCCACGCGAGGTTATACTGGAGTTGTCTCCTTTGCTCATAATTCGTCTGAAATTACTGAACTAATTACAAATTGTGTACCTACGAAGATATCATAAGCATAACATGACCGTCTTATAGGTAACTAGACCTGTTCAGTTTCTAGCAGCTGTGGTTAACTTACAAGGATCCAGAGAAGAACTTGAGAAGCGCCAGTGACCAGTAGTTAGGTGCGAAGCTGGCGGCGAGGTTGAGCACCGTCCCGATCGGCATGGCTAGCATGAGCGTAGTCCGCCTGCCGCGCGTGTCGGCACACAGACCCCATGCGTATGAAGACACCATCACACCTGCACAAGATACAATCATCGAATACTATCTCATTGACAATAAATGAGCTCGATACTACTTATCAGTATCTAACGAATCAGTTCAACTTGTCGCTACTTTTGTTTCTAAAGCGTTCAGACCTTGATGTGCAGGCAAAAAAGTGGGAGCACTGGGTCAAATTCAATCATCACATCAAATTGTCACCAATAAGCGTTACATTCAGTGAGAGTACCTAGTACGCAGTATACCATGCGAAGACCTATGAGAGCAGGATCAATGGTGGATTTACGTACCTAGGTATTTGCCGCCAGTAAGATTTCCTGCTAGTGTAGTGCGTGCCAGCAAAGATGAGACATGACGATCGTCATTAGTGGGGGATCTTGCGCAGGTACAGTCGTGTACAAACTAACCAGAATCTGTATATCTATTAAACGTTTTACAAGCGTTTTTTAAAAGTATGTATATCTATTATCCAGAATTTGTATATTTATTACAAACCAAAGTGGTTTCTCAAGTCTCATCTTTGGGGGCACATACCTACTACAAATGATCTACCACCGCTGCATCAGCATGGCGAAGCAAAATGTCTCTTCTTTAGATAGGATAACGCAGCAGCTAGCATCTTCGAGCAATTAGGTAACGACCCTAAATGAAAGTAGAAAAAAATGTCCGAGCGCCGTCTTACTCTTAACAGTCGTAACCGAGCACTTTTGGCATTACGCGGCGTTATATTCGGATTGCAATCGCTTTATGACTAACTAAAAAGCCTGCTTACTACGTAGCTTGGGCAGGGTTTTGGCATGGACACTTTTTGCACGATTGTGACTCTATAGCTATTTTTTTTTGCTCGAAGCCTAGTAGGATATAGTTTCTACATACTATATCGTACTTGCGGTGCCACCACCATTTATTATTTTTTTTATTAATTTGTAACTTCTGATAATTATATTAACTTGACGATGCTATTGCTGATAATGTAACTATGCTATCGCTAATAACATAACTGTTACTCGTTTATACTACAGGTTACTTATTTTTTATCTGTACTCTCTTTTCTTAATGACCATTATACCGGAAATTGTTACTTTGAATGACACTGACATTTCACTTTTTGTTAATTAATCTGATTAGTCCTGTGGACTAATCTCTGCCTATGAATTTAAAATTTATGTTATTACATATTATTTTGATATTTAAAATTTTGTAAATTACGTACTTTTATTTATTAAGACAAATTATTTATGCATAACTATTACCAATGTTATTTTTGAATGTTATCGGACGATTTCAAGTACATATAATGTGTCTACGAAATAAAGAGATTTTGACTTGACTTTGACTTTGACCAATCCACCAATACATATGCTCGATGATACGACCAGTGTTTCATTAACCCTAAACTATGTCGCAGTAATTTTGTTTCTAAGTTGTATAAATATCAGTAGGTACATAAGTTTCGTTTTATATATAAAATAGCATAATATACATCGTACAAAATATAAACAAAATGTATTTTAATAAGATAATAATATAAATAATACGAATAATAAATGCAGCAAAAATATTGATTGGTACAACCTATACTAATTTATTAAACAGTTCAAAAATTGTTTATTACATAATAAAAATGATAATTGTGAACCGTATTACACTTTGCACATGCATTAAGCAGAAAATAATCCAGATAACAGAAGTTGAAGGGCTGTATCTAATTGGAGTATCTAGTAATACCAAGTCGATGATTTTACGAGGCTACTTGAATGATATAGATAAGCTAAGGCTCTACTATATGATACTATAGGATATGATCATGCAGCAGCCGATGGTAAGTAGAACGGCATTGTCCTTGCGGCGTAAACAGGACATACCACTAATGTTTCATTAGTTCTCACCAACGAACGGTACAGTCGACGGCAGAACCTGCTACGCGGTCGTGCTCTCGGGCCACTGCCGGCAGCAGCACGGAGAAGCCTACTCTACATAGGGTCACGCAGCAGGTGACCGGTATGAAGATTTTGTGCTTGTTATTTTTAGTCCTTCCTTACCAACGAGTGGTACTGCTGACAACAACCCTTGCTTCGAAGGGGTGAGCTCTATCTCGCAGGCTACAGCCGGCATTAGCACGTAGAAGCCGAAGATGTCGATATACATTGCTAGAAGCACACAGCAATAGGTGGCCAGTAGGACGATTTTGTGCTTGCAGCGAAACCATAACTATTTTTAGTCCTTCCTTACCAACGAGTGGTACTGCCGACAACAACCCCTGCTGCGCGGTGGTGAGCGCCATGTCGCAGGCCACGGCCGGCATCAGCACGGAGAAGCCGAAGATGTCGATATACATCGCTAGGATCACGCAGCAGCACATCGTCATCAGAACGATGTTGTACTTGCCGAAACCTGTAGATATAGATTATTATATATAGGTTAATAGGTATATAATAATATATTTATATTTTTTTATTATATATCTGAATAATAATAACATGCAATTAGAACTTAAATCTAAAACCAACTCCTTGAAACTATTCAGAGGTTTTGTGGCATTTTTCCACTCTATTCAAGGCCAGAACGCAAGGGTATGAAACTAATCACGTATAAGGTGGGTATACACGGTCAGTTTAACTGATCAGTTTTTCGCATCACTCTAACTAGGAGCGAGAGCTTATTCAGTTAATTAAGAGGTGGGAATTGGTGGCTCCATATTTGAAGACAGTGGAGCCTTCATAACTTTGGGAGGAACTAAGGAACTTTGGATTCGATAATTTTACATAAAAAATTGAAATTACGTGAGTTACTGAAGATTCAGTTAATCATCGAAGTGGTCCAAACATGCAAACCATCGCAGTACCTACCGGCAATAGTTACTACATTAGGACCCCGCTGCAATTATTTGATGAACTGATACGATCATTTCATCTTGTGTGCCCAGCTTCTGGTAGTGGTTTATATATGGAGCCACCAATTACCACCTTTCAATTTACTGAATACCCAGTTGGAGTGATGCGATCAGTTTTTCGCATCACCCCAACTTGGGCTAACGGTCAGCTGAACTGACCGTGTATGCCCCACCTATAGATTGGAAATAAGTTTTTCACTAAGTTCTTCCAATCTATACAAGAATAGTACGCAAATGCGTCTTTCCTGTGTGGTCTTTCCATTCTACACTGTTATACATACAAGGTTATAATTATACAGGGATACCTCGAACTGGTGTAATAAGCCGAAAGGAGGTGATTCAGGCAATCATTATGAACTACTTTGACTATGGGCTAACTCGGAATTCGAGAAAAATCACGTCATACATTATTTTGTCGATTCCGAGGCGAAATTTTGTATGGAACAGCTATTTTTTCTCGAATTTCTAGCATTGTAGGCATGTTATAGACTAGCTTTTTCACAATAAAAAAATTACAGTATTATTTGCTTGCCCTGTACCATATTATTATATCTTCTTTGCCTGTACTAATCCGAAAAGAGTATTCTTCGTAATTATGAACAACTTTTACTATGGAACCAAACCAGAATTAATAAAATCAGCTTTCCCATTGAATATTTTAACTGAAAATTGACAAAATGTATGATGACTGAATTATTGTTCCGGGTTGAGCCCATAATAAATAATGTTAATAATCTTAATGTCTTGAATCACTTTCGTCGAATGAGGTATATGTTTAACAAAATCTTTTCAGAGTAGGTAACCCTGTAGATATTCGGTTGCCTAAGTTTAAAGCCGGAAACATACTATCGTTTTTAAATTTTATTGTTACCGACATTGTTACATCAGTGCCTATGTACTGTTTTTATTTTATTTTATAGGATTTCTATTGTTATTTTTGTTTTTCTGACGTTTGTGATTCATTGTTTTTCTGGCGTTTTAATTATTTTTACTTATTCGAATAAATTTTCGTATTCACCTGACTGCGTGTTACGCAATACAATAATGACAAGTCCAGCGCGAGCTCCTTGCCCTCACTGCACTGATCCGTCAAAGCTTTATGCCGTGCCTCACGGCCTACGCGTTCACATTGGTCGTATGCATAGAAATTCCTCGTTGCTAAATGCAATGCCCCTTTCTTCCTCTCCGGCTGTTCTACGCGAAGTTTCGAGTGATTCTTCAGGTCTAGGTTTAAAGGATTTGCCCGCCCTAAAAATCGGGGTCCGTGTTCTCTCACATGTGCCTAAAGGTGCGAGGTATCTGGCGGCTGGAAAACTGTCCGCCGTGATTGACCAGTGTCTACGATCCAATTGCCCAGAAGACTGGTTCAATCTTTTGTCTTTTGCGTTCAAGGCCCTGAAGATACCTGATCAGCGAACAAAACAATCGCTGACGGCAAAAGTCAAGGCCAATATAGAAGGAGACTTACAACTAGAATTACCGAGCGAGCGGTCGTCGTGCAAACCACACTCTGTTTTCAGAGCTGTTCAGAGGAAGGTCTTCGATGGGGACCTTAGAGGAGCGGCACGTATGCTCACATCAGATTGCACCTTTGCCGCCTCCAATCAGGACACGTTGTTGGCCCTTAAGGAAAAACACCCGTTTCCTTCATTTCCTCAGGTTACCCTCCCCGCGCCTGACCTCTCTACGGCTTGCCTTTCCTTCGAGTCGGAAGATGTGGCGAATGCGCTCAACTCATTCCAACGGGGATCGGCGGCCGGTCTGGATGGTCTACGTCCGGAGCACCCGAAGGAGCATCGGCCGGGGACAACGGGCCCAGATTGCTGGACTCTCTGACACGGCTCAGCAACTTTTTGGTAGGAGGGCACCTTAATTCGGACGTGTGTCCATTTTTTATAGAGGTTCTCTTTGTGCCCTTCGGAAAAAAGACGGTGGTATTAGGCCTATAGCTGTAGGTAGTGTCATCCGACGCTTGGTGGCTAAGCTCTGCTGCCGTGCAGTTAAACACAATAATATGGCAAACTACCTCCAACCTAAACAGCTGGGCTTTGGTACCCCTCTGGGATGCGAGGCAGCAATACATGCCACAAGGGCGTTTCTGATGCGTGAAGGCAGTGATGACGTGCTGTTGAAGCTCGACATTAGTAACGCTTTCAACAGCATCGACAGAAGCGCGATGTTGGCTGAAGTGCGATCATTGCTCCCATCGTTGTTTCCATTCCTTTACCAATGTTACTCAGCGCCTAGTAATTTCTCATATATGGCGAATTAATCTTGTCTCAGTCGGGTGTCCAGCAGGGTGATCCTTTGGGCCCCCTCATTTATAGTGTCGCAGTCCACAAGGCCATTACATCCCTGGAAGCCCCGCTCAATTTAAGGTACCTGGACGACGGCACTATAGGTGGGCCTCCAGCAACAGTGGAAAGGGATATACGGCGGCTTATCCAGGCCCTTAAGGAACTCGGGCTCGAAGTTAATACGGCAAAATGCGAATTTTTCGCCTGTAGCCCACGGATCGGAGGTCACGTTTACGTCTTTAATACCCGGCTTCAGGCAGTTGGACCAAAGTTCGCTGACTCTCTTGGGAGCCCCCATCTTTGCCGAGGGCGTGCCGGAGAGTGTGAAGTCCAAGACCCAAATGCTGGATTCACTCAGAGCACACTTCGAAAACCTTCCGGCTCATGTCTCGTTGTTGCTTCTCAGGAGCTGTTTTGCCATGCCAAAACTAACGTACGTGATCAGAACGGCTCCTCGTGGAAATTTTCAGACGAAGCACAATAATTCGACGAGACACTAAAAGGAATCCTCGAGGTGACTCTTAACATTCACCTAGATGAGTCCCAGTGGCTACAGGCAGGACTGCCAGTCTGCCACGGTGGTCTGGGCGTGAGACGGCTGCGAGAAACAGGACCCACAGCGTTTTTGTCCTCCTCGTTTGGTGTTGCGGAGCTTGTCACTAACATTTTATCTGCTAACGGTGACACGATCCGCATTCCATACGCTGTAGAGGCTTTTGACGCGTGGCTATCCCTTTGCCCAAGCTCCGAGCCTCCAGAGAATCCAAGAGTGCAGAGGGGTTGGGACGACGTGCTGTGTAGAAACATGGTCACACAGCTTCGGAACAACAGCTCCGGGGCTGACCTGGCTAGACTCCACGCTGTTGCCAGATCGGAGTCCGGGGCTTGGTTGCACGCGTTCCCTTCTCCTCAAATGGGTACTCTCTTGGACGACGATTCCCTCCGTGTAGCAGTGGCCCTCCGATTGGGTTGCAACGTATGCAACCCTCACGTCTGCGTATGTGGTGCAGGGGTTGTCGCGAACGGCCACCACGGCTTCAGTTGCATAAAGTGTGTGGGTCGGCGTCCCCGGCACCACGCAAGAAACGAAATTATCAAAAGGGCCCTTATAGCGGCGGATATACCGTGCGTCCTGGAGCCTCCCGGCTTGTCGCGTTGTGATGGCAGGCGTCCGGACGGCCTGACACTAATTCCGTGGAGTAGAGGTCGCTGCCTTATTTGGGACGCCACTTGTGTCGGTACTTTCGCATCATGCCATCTGGCAGCTACCCAGCAGGCCGCTGGTGCGGGAGCGGAAGCGGCTGCCAGGAGTAAGAGTCTCAAGTACGGCAGCCTGGAGTCCGCGTACGAGTTTGTCCCATTTGCCGTCGAAACGGCGGGCTCATGGGGGGCAGATGCTATAAAGTTTGTTAAGGAGCTGGGACGCCGCCTGAGGGAGAGAGGTCGCGACCCCAGGTCTGGAAGTTTTGTCACCCAGCACATCTCCCTGGCGATCCAACGAGGTAATGCAGCAAGTTTGATGGGCACGTTTGGGCGAGGGGCCGCACGCGAAGTACTTTCAAATAGGCAATTTATTTAAATCTCTTGGGACAATATGTACATTGTACGTGCTATGGCTGTAAGTTAATTAGCGAGTATTTAATTTTAAGTCTGATTTATGATTTATAATTTTATATTATTTCTGACATTATTTAAATAAAAACCAAACAAAATAAAAATACTCACTCGTAGTGTCAAGTGCTTCGTCTAAACTGCATTTCTTCTTCATTTCATTAACTGCTGCCATGTTGTATTCCTATTATTAAAATTGCTTGAAGTAGATCTTTCCAGCTTTATGTATAAGTATTATGAAGTTTTTTTAACCTTTGACTTTTGCGAATATAAGTAGGTACACAAAAAAGTTTTATTGTATCATCCACTTATAAAAATTAAACAATGTGTAGGTACCTATTTTTATACTAGGGTTCAAACAATTTTTCGCCACTTCCATACGATTAAGATAGGCAAGACAATTTCAGTTGGAATATTGAAATTAATTGAAAAAATATTAATATTAATATTTTTTGTTGGCTAATTAATAGGTAGTTGGTTAGTTTTGTTAATTTTGGAAAGCTAACACAAGTTACTTTTAGCACTAGAACGAAGCTATTAATTTTAAAATAATATTGTTGAACAAAATTAAATTGTGCTGCGAAATCCACATAGTCCGTCCACACTCTGTTCAAACATTCACTAGATAAACGTGCTTATGTGTATCTGATTGTATAATATATGAAATATACCTATTGTACATATTCAAAATGGCAGCGTAAACAAACTACACTCCAAACAAGTACTTACTGTCTATTTATATTAGTATGAATAATGCAAATACTACTACATATTTATCTTTCAAATTATTAGTAATTAAACTTGTGTACTATATAGGTAGGTACTCAAAGGGTGTTTTGGTAAATCCCGACGGAAAAACTACTTGTGTTATTAGTTTGATTTGTGTAGTTGAAGACTTATTTGTATGAAACTTTACTTAAATATATTGTGATAGTACATATTTATCTTCCAAATTATTAGTAATGAAACTTGTGTACAAGGCAGGTACTCAAAGGTGTTTTGGTAAATCCCGACGGAAAAACTACTTGTGTTATTAGTTTGATTTGTGTAGTTGAAGTCTAATTTGTATGAAACTTTACTTAAATATATTGTGATAGTACATATTTATCTTTCAAATTATTAGTACCTAATGAAACTTGTGTAATAGGCAGACCATATCCACCACGCTGGCCCAGTGCGGGTTGGTAGATTCACTTACGCCATCGAATTTCTTCTACGGACGTATGCAGATTGGCTCGCGATGTTCACCGAAAAGCCAGTGGTGTGAAATTCCGTACGTAAATTCCGAAGAACTCATTGGTACGGGACTGGGATTTGAACCCACGACCTCACGATTGTAAGGCGGGTGTAACTACCCCGGCTATTTCCAGCCAGTACACTTACCCAAACCCACAGTAGGGGTTATTTATTTTACTGCACCCGTGGATCGCACCCGATCGTGCCCCGATCTGATTCTGGCCTATCGTCAAACAGGTTTTCTAAAATGAAAGTAGGTACCTTAGTCTTCATAAAACACTTTTTTATCTGACCTAGGAGCAAAGAGTAATAATAATTTAGAGGGAATCTAGGACAGTATAGTTATATGTATTGGATTTGGTTTGGTTGGTCAACAAACTTAGGGTTAGTTAGGTTTCCGTAGTAAAACAAGAAACCTTTAAGTTTAAGATCGTTGAGTCCGTCTGACCGTCCGTCCGTCCCAAAATCTGAATTGCATGTAACTTTGCATTATAATATTTTTAATATAATATTTATTTTAGACCTCAACATTGAATTTTGCTCCTATATACAAAGTAGAGATAAAATGCTCTATGCTCTATTTCAGCCTAGGCTGTAGTCCATGATTTAAATAAAAATATTTTACCATTTTAGTTCATTTGGAAACTTTTATTTTAATGTAAAACAGGAAAATAATGTTTCGATTAATCACAATGATAACGTTAACGAGTCATCACACACGTTGAAATCGTATTTTCCCACGTGTTTCCTAAGAGGTTGTATATAATTATCTATCGAGTGTACGTATTCGTACTAGAAAACACTCGAAAATATGATTGTATTTGCTTTCCTAGTAATTATTTTAAAGTGGAGTATCTCAGCGAAAATTTAGAGCGCTTAGACCCTTAATTGTAGGCTCAAAATCTTCAGCCTAATGCCTGGGTACAATAGTTATGTAGCCCGTAGCCAATGATCTTTTAATCAAAGGTCATAGCCCGTAGCAGTACGATGTTGCATAAAAAACAACAACGTTTTTTATTCAGCTAATGCCTACAACAGTTACGTAGCTCGTAGCAGTATGACCTAAGAAAATACCATTTTTATTCAGCTAATGCCTACAACAGTTACGTAGCTCGTAGCAGTATGACCTAAGAAAATACCATTTTTATTCAGCTAATGCCTACAACAGTTACGTAGCTCGTAGCAGTATGACCTAAGAAAATACCATTTTTATTCAGCTAATGCCTACAACAGTTACGTAGCTCGTAGCAGTATGACCTAAGAAAATACCATTTTTATTCAGCTAATGCCTACAACAGTTACGTAGCACTTAGCAGTATGACCTAAGAAAATAACATTTTTATTCAGATAATGCCTACAACAGTTACGTAGCACTTAGCAGACAAAATTGTATGTTTGTGGTGTTTCTCTTACATGTTTTATAAGTAGGTATTATTGCTTTTTTTTTTTGTTGAATTGAATTACTTATTATTATTATTTTTCAATTATTTTGATTATTTTGTGACACGTAATACTATTATTATGAATAAATGACTATGACTATGACTATGGCAGTATGACCTAAGAAAACACCATTTTTATTCAGATGATGCCTACAACAGTTACGTAGCACTAAGCAGTATGACCTAAAAAGTACCTTTTTTATTCAGATAATGCCTACAACAGTTACGGAGCTCGTAGCAGTATGACCTAAGAAAATACCATTTTTATTCAGCTAATGCCTACCACAGTTACGGAGCTCGTAGCAGTATGACATGAATTACCAAACAAAATAAAATATATACGACTAAGCCTAGCATAATCTCTATCGAAAAGGTTAATTTAAAAAGAAAATCCCAACGTTAGTATTATTTTGCTATCTAATACGATACTTTTGCGGTAAAGAACTGTCTCCATCGAAAGTCGAACAAGTTTTCCGCAACAACTTTAGCTAAGTACAGCTGAAACAGTATCAAAAGTTCTCCGAATAAACTTTGCGCATAAAACTGCGCGCGCAAACTAAGTTGAAACTTAGGGTTGAATGACAATCAACGCAGGGTGAAAGAAAACTTAGCGACCTACGTCTGTCTCTTTCTCACGCCGTGGGAACGCCGTCGGAAAATCGATGATCTCCTGTTAGTTCCTGCTCTCCTAGTGGTAATGGGTAAAATGGCGGACCGTAAGACGAGGTTTGAGATCGTGCCGGTCCCTCCGATGGGAAGAAAGGAAATCCTCGGGAATGTTTTTGAACACGGAATGTTTTTTCAAGATAGTGGAATTGGATTCTGAGTTTAATAGCTGGTGTCCTAAGGGTTAATTTAGCTTGATATAATTCTCCCTGCTTTTTCTAGTCCGGTATCCCGATACACGTTTTACGGATTTGAGTAATTTACGAGGTTCCTGATCGTACGTAGGTAGGTGTACTCTTGATGTAAAATAAATGAGAAATAAAATTTAGTACCTAGGTATTATTTAGAAAATAGGTGATTACGAGATATAGCTACGTTCTTCGTACCATTCTTAAGCTTATTAGGTACTTAATTGAATATAATATGGTGAGACGTATAGCAGCTTTTAAAAAATAATTTTATTAGTTGATAAATCCGGAAAATTACGTACATAAAACTGTTTTTTTTATTATTTCAAGCTACACAATTAATGCATAATATACTTAACTAAAGCCTTGACAAAAATCAAGTGTAGGTAATCACAGATTGTATCTAACGGATATTACCGAAAGTGGAGATTACCACAATATCAAGCCTCAAATGGAAATCGGGATCCGCTTTCCACTCGAGATACCGTTTGAAGCCTTTTCAGACAGGTTTTCCTGACATCCGAAGTACTGGGACATCATGATACCGAAGCTGTAAATAAATTCCTTTACGTTGAGCCCGGAAGCAGTTGCTATACGAGACTTCGGTGTTCTTTTTTATATAGTGTTCGTTGGATGTAAATAATTATTTTTCGCAAAAAATGTCATGACCGACTTCAACCGTATACAGAATTCGCTAATATTTCGCACGGATCGATGTAGCATTTTTCACATTTTTGTTGATTTATCAAAAATGGCCAAGGCGATTTCAATAAAATTTAAATGGGACCAATTTCGAAGTACACTCTTTCCAATAAAAAAAGAATTATAGAAGTCGGATCACTGTGTAAAAAGTTATACATATAAAATATATACGCGTTGTATTGAGTACCTCCTCTGTTTCGTCGGTCAAATCGGCTCTAATATGATACAATTAATTATTATGCATGTTTACGGAACATATTTAAGAAAGTTTATATCTGTACGCAACATTTTTCAAACTTTCGTCAGCTATGTATATTTGCAAGATAAATTAGGTACTTAGTTAGTGTTTGCTTACAAATATATTCTTCTAGTGATAAAACTATTTTTAAATATAGCAAATAATATGCCGCATCCAAATAAGTTTTTAATATTATCTTATCGCACATTGGAGAAAAGTTACCGCGAAAATCAATAAATGGGTGGAGAGATGGCAGTGACGTGACGCGTAGTCCGCGCATGCGCTCTATGAGCTAAAAGCGTCTTACCTATGGCGTCAAGTATTTCTATGGCGTTATGATGTCCTAGTACCGGCGCCCACAAATCTGAAATTTTCCTGCCCTCCACCAGGTTTCACGGAAGTGGAAACCTTCTACTTCCGCTGTTTAGGGCGGTCTGCAAGCCCCGAAATGCAGCAGAGCATGTTTGCAATTTTCCTGAATTTCATGGATTTCACCAGAAATTGTTTGGTATCAGAAATGTGACGATGTGTTTACTGCGCATGCTTTCTGCGCACTGCAACAAGTTGTTTTCGTCACGACTTTATTCAGTCAATTTTCTTCTGTCTACATTGTACCTATATCCAAATGAGTCGTATTGTCTGATAGTGCACACGTTGCTTTTGTAAAAGCTGTTGTCGAGTCATTTCTATTGGGATAATCGATAATAGTTTAGGTAGAGTTGATTGTGGAATAAACGTGAATAAAATATTTATACCTACTCACCAGATACCTCGATATGTCTCTTTGCTACTCATATAAATGAGCACATGTATTGTATAATGAGATAATTTTTCAATAAGGATATTTATACCTATGTACTTACCTACAGCTGTTGTATGTATGTTGTATGTTTAACAAACTATTAATAGTTTGTTCTCAACATTTTTTCGACAGTTTTCGAAATAAAATTAGTCCGAAATTACTATATTATGAAGTATAAAAGGATATAAAAAAGTCCTTTAAATTATTTTATCCTTATATTTCAATTTATAAAATATCTTCTCAGTTCATTTGAATATTTACAAATCACAATCTTGTTACTTATCCAAATACAGTTTCGGCAAGCTGCCTCAGCCTCCGTCCTTATTTACAAAGCAATAATGACTAGTTTCCTTTGGTTCTGGATGGGGCCGGTTCATACCGGTTCGTGGGTTTGGTTCTGGATGGATTCCACTGCTTTTTTAGAGGACTTGGGCTCTTTCTTCTTGTTTGGCAGAGTGATGCAGAAGAGTGCATTACCTGAAAATAAACGTATTAACTTAAGCAGGTATGTGGAAACCAACTTATCTAAACTGATTAATTGTTTCTTCGATATTGATGACGATGAAGTTTCGTGGTTCCTCAATAATGGAAATTGTCTTTTTAGAAGTCTATGAAAAAGGAAGGATGTGGAAGGACATATGAAGGTAGTGGTACCGACCGACAAGCAGACTGCCGAAGACGTAGAAGCCGGCGCCGCAGTTGACTTCGAGGAAGACGCCGATGAGGTTGGAGCCCACCATCGAGCCCATGCGGCCCATCATCATGCCCAGGCAGATCGCCATGGCCCTGTAATCACGTCATCAATTATAATACTTCACCCTTCACTCATTGTAAAGAACTTTTGAGGAAATAAAGGGCCTGATCGACGTACAAAAGACTTCGACGCTATAAAGGTCTTAACGTTTCATTTGACTATTCTCTTTTGCACCTTACCGTTTCTTTTAAAATAGCCGTGTTCAGTACTAAATTGGTGCGTGAAAAAAATACATCATTCTTTTTTTTAGTTAAAATTATTAATTTCACGCAACGCTTTAGTACTGGACACGGCTGTTTTAAAAGAAACGGCAAACTGCAAAAGAAGCAAGCGTCAAATGAAAAGCTAACTAAAACCAACGACCAAGCTCGCGGCTCGTCAAAAAAGTTGAAAGTTTACACGCGGTGTTGCCAACACTGCGACTATTTGTGTGTTCTACGGCTTTCGGGTTGTAATTTCTTCGTACGATCTTTTATAATTTCTGTAGTCTGTTGGTTTTAATATCAATTCTTGGCTTAAATTGATATGTCGAGCGTTTTATTCTATTCAACTCTTAACCCATATTTTAGAGCGTTTTCGCTATTTTTATTAATATAGCTGTTACAGCAAGTTAGTTAACGTACATTTTCAAACTTTGGATATGATAACATTTTGTATTTTGACGAGCCAAACAGTCTTATACGTAGTATCTCTTTAGTTTGTGACAGTCTTTTAAAACCGCGGTATTATATTGTATGTTGATCAGTCCCTTAAGCAGGGAATAAGTAGGTAAGTATGCTAGTTTTGAGTAGTGCTTGACTAAAGCTGGATAAGTGGGCATACACGGTGATTTGAACTACTTAATCAGTTAGCTCATACACATTCCGATTTAGTTAGTGCAAACGATCAAATTGTATCGTGCGTAAAGTGGTGCTCAGCTTTAAATGTACAATAAAGAAAAATATCTTTGGCTTCAACAAATTGCAGTTGCAAAATTTAAGGCGTCATACAGTGTTGGTATAGTCTACTCAATATAACCAATAGGGGTTTTCAAGCCGTATTTCGAACATAATAAAGCAAAGAATTTTCCTCCCGCCCGCTCTCGTGACGCGAGTAACGAGCGAGTAGCAAACATAGTTAAAAAAAAAACTAAAAAACACGCTTACATAGCATATCAAACTAAAACGTGTGAAATAATTTTAGGCAGAAAATAATAATAAACGAAAAATAATTAATACTTAATGTAAAAAAGCGTGGAGTGCTCGATTTACGAAGAATTATAGCACAAAGCGCTCCACGCTTTTTTACAATAAATATTACTTAAGGCGAAATACTAGTGACGAGGAAATTGAGAAATAGGTATTTGGACTAAACTATTGCCGTCGCGATGCGCCCAAACCAGGGAGCTTCAATGTGTGTGGTGATGCAATTGTAAATGTGTGCGTACTGCGCTCGAACTCTCCCCGCACCCTACCTGCGCCCCAACGAGCTCGCTGGCCGACCGATATTTTATTTTGAATTGTAGTAAAATATAATATTACGTAGAGTGCGCGCAAGATAACTCTGCGCGCGAGTCTTGGCGCCACGTACGTTATTTCATTAGTATTCTGTATTCCCTGGCAGAATTGAATTGGTTCCTGATTTTGGCCGTACGTAGAGCTATCTTGCGCGTATTCTACGTATGCTCTGGTTACCTAGTAGGTATGGCGGATAGGCGATAGCAAACAAAAATATATAAAGGTAAAAGATTAATTATTTTAAGGATTATTTATTTTTCTGCCATTAGGAAGCTACAGTATTTGTGACATGGGTTAATTTTTCTTTATAGGCTAATTTATTTTCTTTCAAATAATTATTGTTTGACAAAAACGTAATAGGTATGTACCTAACTAACATCATATACAATTGGCTATTTGATATCCGTAGGCGCTGCAGTTTACATAATATATTTTTACTGAAATTACTTCTTTCTAAGTATATTTTTTTTTTAATGGAAATATGTTACATTACGTCGTTCTTCTACGGTCTATAATAAATATGCCAAATGCAAGTGGGACTCGCGCTCGAAAGGTTTCATACCGTATGAGAGCCAATTATTTTAATGCAATTATATATTTTTTAAATTGATACATTTATATACATGATATATTGATATATTATATTCTAAGAATATTTCAAGCGTCTACCTTTTGTGTATATTAATAAAAATTGTGCAAAAAATCACGTCTGTTGCATGGCTTGAAAAAATATTTAATTCATTCTATTTTTTGACCGACGTAACAGAGGAGGTACTCAATTTGACGCGTATATTTTTTATGTATAACCAAGCGTAACTTTTTACACAGTAGTCCGATTTTGATAATTCTTTGTTAGAATTTTTTTCATTGGAAAGAATATACTTCGAAATTGATCCCATTGAAAGGAGTTGGTAAACTTTTCATATGGGAGGCGGTCCTTGAAAACCGGCAGCGATGCGAGCTGTATTAATGTTTAGTGCCATATTTAAGAATATTATTTCACGCAAAAACATATTTTTGTGTATCGCCGTTTTATTATAATATCTCTTTTTTATTTCACTAAGTAGAAAATATTTAGACTGAACTGGTAATACTAAGAGGAGATGCCTGGCAGCCCCGTCCAAAACGCAATAGAGATGGGCGATTTCAAATATAAAGACTATCGATTCTTACGATCGATAGTTTTGTATTACTATGCGGAAAGAGACAGTGTTGTAGTAATAATTACTAGGTACGAGTACACTTGAATTCGTACACGAGTGTGGAAAAGTAAACTACATCGGTGAAACGTTATTAGATTTATCTACTGTCTTAAAGAACAACATAGCTACTTCCTTCAATATTTGTTTCATAGATTCCTCACTTCATAGATTATATTTTGTAAGACACTTTTGACACACATTATTATTAGTAAACACTTCCCATCGATCCATCAGCTATAAAACGTCCACTGTTGGATGTAGGCCTTCCATATAGGTCTCGAACAAGATCGGTTTGTAGCGGCTTGCATCTAGCGTGATGTTGTGGCCTTAATGAGGTCATCGGTCAACTTGCCAATCCGCTGGGCTATGTCGGTTAACTTATAAGCTAATCGATGTTCTACGTTCCTATTTCATTTTATTTATATAGGTACGTGATTTTACTTTTACGTCATAAATAAAAAAAACAAACAATATCAAGAAATCATTAACCGCACTGTCATTAGTTGCGTTTGCGATAATTTAAGTTACAATATCGATACATCGATGTTTGACGATACAGCACTAAGGGCACTAACGTGAACAATGATTTCAAACAGACTACTATAGATAATACGTAGTCTACGTATCAGACAGGAATCTTCAAACAACCAATAGCGGGCTGGTATTTTAGAGTTTGACATTTATTTATTTTTTAAAACATGGCGACCAGCCCTCTATTGGTTGTTCAATATTGACAATGTAATTTCCTTTTGCTGTTTCATAATGTCACTGTCAGTTTTTTTTTTCAATTTAGGCTTAATGCAGTTATTTGGCCTGCCTTTTATCGATAACTACAATCGATACAAGTTACCCCATCACCTATTCTTAGAGCGCGATGAATAGGCTATGTGCTACGTGTGTGAGCGTGCGCGACTGTCTGCCAGCGTCGGCGCGCGCGCCATTCTCGTTCGTATTACCAGCCGGTAAGTAAAGCGATAGTGGCGCCCGCGACACGCGTAGACGAGCCGCGCGCGCTTATATGTGTTGCGATTTCGTGACAACTGGTTCTTGTTGCCTAATGTTTATCACGGCCGGCCGGCAGCATCTACGCTACCCGCTTTTATAATTACTTACCTCCTAATCGAACTTTTTCTCACCATAAAAGTAACTACATTTCTAAAAATAGAATACTTAACCTAAAGTTTTTATTGGATAATAACTCATGAATTAAGTGCCTTTTTAATGTCATCTCTCTAACTTTCTATTAGTATTTCTCTAAGTTTTGCATGAGCTATTGCTCTCAAAACAGAACTTAAATTAATTATAATGTACTACTAGGATTTCAACGTACACTAGTTACTGTGCATAATTGTTATTTTATAATGTTACTAGCTGCCCGCCCCGGCTTCGCCCGGGTACGACTGGTTAAAAAAGACATTTTATAAGTATTGTGCTTATATACCTACCATGTAACCAAGTAACGTCACACACATGCGCACAGTTATTTTGGCGCGTTTTCATATTACAATAGCTTACCTATACGCAAATATTTTCACCATAGAACATCCACTACTAAACATAGGGCTCCCTTATTAGATCTTGAATAACACCGAATAAAACCTTTGCAAGAGGTTTGCATCCAGCTTCCATCAATGTATCCACCAAAAAATGAGGTTCTCGATTAGATTGTGTTTCATTTAGTATGTAGATATGTTATACGATCATTCCGTCAATTAAATTTTGACTCTCAATAAAGTGTTGTAGTCTTGAAATGTACCTATCTATTATAATGTCCATTGCTAGACATACCGGACGAACCGATAGGATGGGTTGAAAGCTACTCGTAGGTACCTGAATCGCGGGTGTTCCCGTAGTCTTAATCTGTTCAACTATTAACATAAAATAAAGATAGTATTGGCCATCTAAATAAAAGTAAGTTCGTATGGGTCGGCTATACGTTATCTATGGCTCTGGTTTCATTGTTTTTAAACGGTTAGAATATTCAGTCCATCTACATTATACCTACGTAAATTAGTTGACGTTTCTACTATATACTTGTATTTGATCTTTTCTTCATTTGATAACTTTGTAAAATATTCGCCATCAGTTCTACTTCTACGAATTGTGTGCCCTATCTCAACTTGCTAACCCAAAGAGCAAATTGAACCGTTGGAAACGCTGGCATCCAACGTGATCTGGTGGTCTCGACCTGATCTTAGATTTACGTGGAGACCTTTTCTACGCTTGCCAATATTAGAGATTGCTATAAGCAATAAGGCCGCCCTTTGTTGCACTATTTTATGTTGTTGTTTTTTTTTTCCTCTCTGTGTATTTTTGTTTTCTGAATTGTATTTTAGTGTTAACAATAAAGTGTTTATCTATCTATCTATCTATCAATAGGTACCTACATTGTCTACATTCATGAACTTTAAACCCTCATCGATCATTCGTTTTACGAACTATGTGTCAGTACCTATTAACTACCACTACAACAGAAATTTTAAATCGTCGGTATGTCGGCTCGCCTTACTTAGGGGTAGATTTGGAGAACCAAATCTCAAGGTGTTACATAAATCAGCGCACTAATAGAGGTGGTAGGTACCTATATAGAGCCGTGGTGGTCAAGTGGTAGTAACACCTATCCTAAAATCGAGAGTTGTTGGATTCAAATCCTAATCATCAATGAGTTTCTTTGGAACATATGTACGGAATTTCACAATGTCGTGTGGCAACCTGCATACCTATGTAGCTTTGTACATCTGAAGAAGGAACTTGATGACGTATATCAAACAACCCGTACTGGGCCACCGTGATGGATATGACCCAATCACCCTTCGTAAACAGACCTATGTTCTGCAGTGGACCATTAAAGAAGACTGGTATATAAACAGTACTTATAGGAATAGGGGTGATATAATACATGCACAACGCGACAGCGTTTATTTTTTTATATTTCTATGACGTATTCAATATGTGCTTACTACCTATACTAACATATGGATGCCAAACCTGGGGCCTGACAAAGGCACACATTCAAAAATTTATAGTATGCCAACAGGGGATGGAAAGAAGCAAGCTCCATATAAAGTTAAAAGATAGGTGGAGATTAACAAAAATCCGAAAGGCCACAGGCGTAGCAGATGTAAGCCAAAAAATAAAAAAATTAAAATGGCGTTGGGTTGGGCATGTACTGAGAAGCAAAAAACATAAATGGACCAAAGAGATCATGCAATGGTACCCAAGAGACGGGAAGCGACTCAGGGGACGACCTCAGAAACGGTGGGACGACGACCTGCTGCTAGGGTGGCGCAGGAAAGCCCGAGATAGGGAGCTCTGGCAAATTCTAGAGGAGGCCTATGTCCAGGGTGGACAACCTAATATTTAAGAAACAGAAGTAAGATTAATGTTTTTTTCAAAAGTTATTTGTATATTAGTGAATAAAGGCTATTTTTATTTTATTTTATTTAAGCTAATGTAATATGAAAACGCGCCAAAATAACTGTGCGCATGTGTGTGACGTTACTTGGTTACATGGTAGGTATATAAGCACAATACTTATAAAATGTCTTTTTTAACCAGTCGTACCCGGGCGAAGCCGGGGCGGGCAGCTAGTAAAAAATAAATCACTTACTTATAAGTAAGGATTGTCGCGCCGAAAAGCATGTTTTTACGGTTTTCGGTCAGTACTAATTATTCGCTAGAGAGCTCCCATAAACACGTCCGATAGCTACGAGTCATAAAGTGTTATAGGGAGAAGCGCGGCTTTCGACCCGCTTTTTATAAGCACGCGCCGCCCGCCGGCCGCCGCGCCGGGCTGTTACCGCCGCACCGCTATGTCCCTGTATTTTAAATCTGTAATATCTTCGGAAATATTCATTTAAATTACATGCTGTAAAGAGCTATATTCATCCATATTTAATGGAAAATGTATTTAAGGTACTTAATTGGATAAGGATTAATGCTGTATTGCTTAAAATAACTTCCTAAATAAGCCATTTTTTTCCGTAAAATGTAAAGGATAAAAAATGGTTATTGTGGGTTATTCTTAAGAGATAGACATATACCATCGCGGACTTTTTTGTTGACCTTTTTGAGGTGTACAATACCGTAGTACATTATTTTGATTTATCTCGTGGGGTTCAGTCAGCGTTTGCAATGTAAGCGCAAAAAAATGTGTTTATTTACGACATCACATTAGAAACCTGTAAATTCATCAGTGTTCCTCTACAATATTATGCATGTATTATACATATAAACCTTCCTCTTGAAACACTCCATCTATTAAAAAAAAGCGCTTCAAAATCCGTTGCGTAGTTTTGAAGATTTAAGGACACATAGGGACGGACAGACAGCGAGAGCGACTTTGTTTTATACTATGTAGTGAAATAAAGAATATTTGAAATTGAATTAATTGAAGTTATTTGGCGCAGCACATAGTTCATTTTTCTAATTTTTTTAGAACCCATTTAAAAATTAAATGGCGATGAAAAAAATTCTAAAAAATATGTGTTTGAAAAGATAATTATATAAGCTTTCTATTGGTATATATTTTGTTTCTACAAGATTTCAAAAACCGCATCTTTTCCATATCCTTTTATTGAAATGGGCTGAGCCATTTTTGATAAATCAACAATAATCGATCCGTGCGAACTATTCACGAATTCTGTACCTACACGGTTGAAGTAGATATTTATTTTATTCTATTTTTCGTTTTTTGTTATAGTGGGAACAAATACATCATCTGTGCAAATTTTAACTGTTTAGCTTTTACGGTTCGTGAGATACAGCCTAGTGACCAACGTACAGACGGACAGAGGAGTCTTAGTTTTAGGGTCTCGTTAATCTAAAACTTCTTGCCTTTTATATTATAGGTACCTATAGAAAGAAATTAGAATAAGAAATTATATATAAGAAATTAGTCCCATAGTATAATAATCATTGAAGATTCAATTAAACAGATGCAAGGTTTACTGTTTAGAGAACAGCTTGTCATACTTTGGTTCTACTTTAAAAACCTTAAAAAAATTGAAACAATTAGCTAATTAAAGCAGCAGTGGGTAGGGCACATATAATAGTAAAACAGGATAGAACATCCACAATTATTATTAGATTAAAGCATTTAAAGCACTTCTAATTGAACTTTTTAGCAAAACTCAGTGGATTGGCAAGTTAAAATGACAGATGGCAAGGCACATAGTTCAATGAACGGATAGCCGATGGGGCTGTTTTCTCAAATGGATCTCACGTACTGGCAAGCATAGAACGTTTTTTGCTTAGGTGGACTAAGGATAGATTTATATGTTACAGTTATAATACATTTTTAGAGAGCACGTGATTTTCCTAATTAGAAATTTAGAACTATTATTTCGGCTTAGACTAATATAATGTAATGAATGAAGTAGTAAGTATAATGGCACATAGTTCCAAGAATGCTCAATTTTACAAATGCCCAATTCTATGAATGGACAATTCTAAAAATGCTCAATTTTCAAAATGGCAAAATAATTTCAAATGGGAAAATCACATTTTCATGTAAAAAATCACCGGTAATTAAAGCACAATCTTTCGGCAAGTTTTACTATTGAAGCAACTAACATATTATATGTATATAATATGTTAGTTGCTTCAATATAATCATAACTAAGTATGACATAAAGACCTATATATACACATGAGATCATAATTATCAGTCAGAATTTGTACATTCATAATATTATTTCATGCTATATAAGGTATTTTCAGCGAGCCATTTTTTAAGCTATGTTTAAATTTGTTTGCATCTAAAAATTTTATGTGAAGAGGTAGACTATTTTACATTTTTATGGCTGTATTAAATGAACTTCGATGATACACAGTATTCATTACTTGTACTACACGAATATTGAATTTATATTGAGGACGTAAAATTTGCGATCTATCTGATTTATTACCAAAAAAGTAGTTTTGGTTATTTTTAACAAATACACAATCTTCATCTCTTAAAGTAAGATTTTTTTAGGAAATACTTAATTGAAATTATGTTGCCATTTTGATAATTGAGCATTCCCAAAACTAACCATTGTGAGAATTGGGCATTCATAGAATCAGGCATTCGCAGAATTGAGCAATCCCGGATTAGTTGGGCATTATGAGAATTGGTCATTCTGCACCTAAACTATTTAGATGTCTGCCGATACAACACGATATATAAATACTAAAAAATTACTACACAGAATTGTGTAGTCGCTGCAATAAGTCGCAGTAACTAAACGCATATATTCCATACATAAGATCTTTTTATTCAAAAGTAACAACATATATATAGTAGGTACATCGGTAAAATTACAAGATTTAAAAAATTAACTAATATTTTTAATAAACATCAATATCGATGGACATCACTAGAGCATCGACAAAAATATCGTCTATTGCTACATCCCTAGTGCATGTGTACGTATAGGTTTGAACCTCCCTCACCTCAACCCTACCTCCGCATCGTGCGATAGGGACAATTGCAGCTCAGAGCAATTTATACCTACAAAAATCTTGGCAAGACAACGTTTCGTATTACGCTGTTTTCTTCATCAATAACTAAATTAATTAAGTATTTTTTTATATCAAAATTTACAAAAAATATGTGTTCATGATTATGTCATTTCATATTTTGTTAGAAATTAATAAGTCTATTCTGGTGGGTCTTTAAAGATGTTGGTAAAAATGGTGAATTTTTTTGAGACTTTGAAGGATCATATTTTGCCTGATAATTAATTTATCAAAAAAATGAAAAAACAGGGTAGTTTAAAAAGCTAAATTTAATTTTATGGCAAAAAATTGTAACTCTAAAATCATTTTCCAGAAAGAAAACAGCGTAATACGTTTGTATGGAAAATTACAGACCACCTCAGCTCTTAATATTTTTCGTTCATTATTATTTTCTGTCTATATTGAAATTATTTTACACTTTTTAGTTTGATATGCTATGTAAGCGTGTTTTTTAGTTTTTTTTTAACTATTTTTATTTTTCACTTTTTAGTGATCGAATAATGCATTCATCTCATCGTCAACGGTCTTTGATAGGTGTGTAAAGTATAAAGATAATCATTCTGATCACTCAAAGTAGGGCAAAATCGAGATCAAAGCAAGTAAACATACAGGTGAAACTAATAAAAGGGTGTTAAAAAAGCGAAACCGAACGTCAGAACGCGTACACAATACGGCCCCAGGGCTAAGATACCAAACATCGACTTGGCATTTTTTTCAGGTACCTCTACATTACTGAAGACGTATTATCTATCTATACAGAATAGGTAAGTATGTAGGTAAGAGCAGATCGCACCTTTGCTTAACATCAGGCAAAAGAGGTTAAACGCAAATCCATTAAATATTTATTAATTTATTTGTTTATAGGCGAGCAGTGTATAAAGCCGGAAACATACTATCGGACGCGACTGACAGCCGCGACTGATAGGTATCTAGACTATGAAAGTACACTAAGCCGTGCACACTATCGGACATAAGTCGCGGACGTCACCTTCGGACGACCTTGAGCGTTCGGACGTCCGAGAGCGATCTGGCGCGACGGATGTTTTAAGACTGTGCACATTGCTAAGTCGCGGCTCTCAGTCGCGTCCGTCAGTCGCGTCCGATAGTATGTTACTACTGATATGCCTATATCAAGCAGTCGAATAAAATTTGTATTTATCTGTCAGTTATCAGATTTTTTTGCTTCTTTATCCAAAGGTCCAGTCTATTCTTAAAATGTGGTTATACTCGTAGTTCTTGCTGAGATTACATCCTCAGGCAACCTATTCCAATTGTAGACAACTCTATTGCAGTGGATGTGATGTGCAGTGTTGGTTTGTGATGGTGTAGGCTGTAACAGGAATTTATGGCGTCTGCTATCGCGCATATTTTCCTTCAAGGTGTACATGTCGTGGATATCCGGAAGATTATAGAAGACATATTTTAAGGAAAAGAAAGAGAGTGGGTGGACACACCTAAACTTGGTGGGGAAGAGTTCGACAGCCACCGCGTTCATGAGGCCGATGCAGGCGCCCGACATCTGGAAGACGGCGAACAGCACCACGGCCAGCTGCTGGTCGTACGACAGGTGCGCGCCGATCCCGCATAGACCTGAATCAAATAATAGTAGATTTAAATAAATAAAATATATAATAAACAACGTGTCACAGAAAGGTTGAACAATACTGTAGGGGATATAGGTATGTGTATCCAGTCGCGAATCTGTATGATAAACTTCAAAAGCTATTGTTGATTTTTCCGTATAAATATATATATTTTTTATCGTATTATTTTGGACAACCCTAAAAAATAAAAATAGTGCGTGGAGTCCCTCCGCGCGGAAGAAGTGAAACTTCGACGCAACTGTGCTTTTGACTGCCTCGGTGGCTCAGTGGTTAGTGACCCTAACTTCTGGATCAGAGAGGCGTGAGTTCGATCCCCGCCCAGGCAGAGGCGGACTAGCAGTCTGAGCCGCTCTAGGCCAGCTTATCGGATAATACGGGCTTATTTGACAAAAATAAAGGTTTTTGTGATTGTAAAAATCCGAGTGCTTCCACTTTGCCCCACCAAAGCGCCCCACTGGTGGGGCAGATTCCACTCCTTCATTTTTTGGAGTGGAAACTGCCCCACTCATCCCATCTTGGTGGGGCAGATTCCACTCACTTTTTAGACCAGTGCAATCTGCCCCACCAGGGGTGTCGCATGATTTTAAATTAAATTATTAGGGCCATGAAGTGCGAAATTCGACTTCAAAATTTTAATCATTATAACGCCCCACCAAAAGATGACATTAAATCCAAAATATTAAGAAGATTATAAACTAAAAGCACAATTATCTGAAGTCAAAAATTACGGATTGTATGTAGTATTTATGACGCAAATATTTTTGAAATCATCGTAAAGTAAAAGAAAATTATAAATTTAATGTTATCATTCAATTCAGCTACAAAAAAACAGTGAGACCAAAGAAGTCATCGTGTTCCCTGTTGACAGTACTGCTACAATTTACGCACTCAGAAGACCTGTTAAAGTTCTAGAGTTATTGCTGAATGTCATGCGACACTTCAAACGCTTTCAACACAGAACAATTGTGCGGTGGATAAAGAGTCACAGAACATGTTCAGGCAACAACAAAGCCGACACCCTGGCCAAAGAGGGCACAAGAAAACAGGTAGGGGACGAGGCAACTAAACACTGTAAGTCAATAGCGGCGGAAGCGCTCCGTATCAGAAGGTCTATCAAGGAAAATGACGTAGTTATCAGAACGTCGGCATATTAAAACGCCTATATGGTGGAAATGTCTTGAGTGGCGAAACGACTTACTAGTGAAATGTCCAAAAGGTAAAATTGTCAACTATATAAAACGTTAGGGATACTCAATAACAAAAACAGAAATTAATTTTAAAATTTATTATCAAAATGAAATGAGAAAACATTATTTATGTCAATTAATTTTATATCAAAAAAAAATTACATAGAATTTCGATCCTTATACATAGGTTTTTATTTTTATATACAGATCAGTCTCCAAAAATAATCTGTTTTACATGAGAGAGTCTCTGTAAAAATACATATGGTGTTATCTCCCGGTTGTTTAGTTTATCGGTTTCTCACTTGTATTTTTTATCAAAAATGTTGATATTTGTACTTCATAATCGTGTCAATTTTACATATTGGACGTTTTACTAGTAGGGGTAGTTTTGTCACTGAAGGACATTGCCACCATATAGACGTTTTAATATGCCGACGTTTTGCAAACTATATCATTTTCCTTGATAGGCCTTCTGATACGGAGCGGGCGGAAGAGCACGTGTTGCTGTGTTGTCATACCAAAAAAAAATATCAGGATATGTGGAACAAAAGGGAGGATTGCAAACACTCTAAGGTTGCTTTCCCTAATTTAAATAGAAACATCATAAACGATTTATTGGAGTTGCAGTGGTAAGACTTCCGACTTCTGGTAGGACTCATACCTGGGGCCTTATTTTGTAAGCGCTCTGACGTTCGGCTTCGCTTTTCCTCCCGTTCGCTCTCGTGGCGTGAGTAACTGGCGCGAGCAGGAGAAAAAGCGAAGCCGAACGTCAGAGCGCTTACAAAATAAGGCCCCTGGTCACTGCAACTTAAATAGAAGCTTGTATAAACTAGAAGGCACTGACAATCCACTATTGGTTACTAGTACTACATGTGGGCCAAATTAATGTCGGCGTCAGCTCTCTAACCTGTATGTTTTGTTCTGCGACATTTGTGAAAACTCAAAAAAAATAGCTGTTCCATACATTTTGTCAAGGGTGAATGATATTTTCCTATGGAACAACAACTTTTTTTTTGAGATTTGACAAAAGTCGTTTAACAAATATAGAATCAGAAGAATCAGAAACTTTTATTGACGTATCGAGCTTAATACTATAATTATAAATACAAAATCTGTATAATAATACATAGTACTGCCAACAATAGGTCTCGTCATTCAATGCAAATACATAATTAATGTGTACAAAATTGAAACGAGTATAAAATGTTTAAGGCAATTGATTTAAAAATATTACAATATAATTTAATAATATTGGATGCTGTAAAGGGGCAATAAAGTGTATAAAAAATCTAATACTAATCTATACAGAATTTGATGTACGGAATAAGCCCCTAGACGCATGGTAATTGATTAGAAATAACCCTGTATAATTAATTCACATAATAAAGGTTGCAATTAAGATGGAAACGTTTATCATTTGTAATAGGTGCAAATTTTAATTACATAACTATTCAAGTAATTTGCTGACAGAGATAAAATCTCGAATAGATTATTAAAGATCATTACAATGAATAAATGTAATGATCTTTAATAATCTATTCGAGATTATTATAAATGGATAATATGCAATTTTTAAATTTCTTTTACTTTACGATGACTTCGAAAATATTTGCGACATAAATACTATAACTACATACAATCTGAAATTTTTGAATTCAGATAATTGTGCTTTTAGTTTACAATCTTCTTAATATTTTGGATTCACTTATCTGTACTTTTGGTGGGGCGTTATAATGATTAAAATTTTGAAGTTGAATTTTGCACTTCTCTTTGATGCGGATTGTTCCAATCACAAAAACCTTTATTTTTGTCAAATAAGCCCGTACCACCGTTAAAAAGAAGACACGGTCCACAAAAAGTACTTGTTTTTGATCGGTTGTGCAGTTCTCAGAATTAGCGGAAGGTTTTCTAAAAAATTTAATTTTGCTGATTTTCTAATAACATCTTTTTGTTTATCATTCTTTTCCTTAGCCCGTTTAAAATACTCAGCTCCACTTACTCTTAATTTTCCATTAATTGATAAATACATGTCCAAAAAATATACACTTAGGTGTTATTGCACTTAGAAAAAATTGCACTCATAAAGAGAAAGTCCTGAGAATATTTTTAAATGTCTATTTGTTCACTATGGTGTATTGACTAAAGTTATGGACTTAAATTACACGTAAAATTACAATCAGAGGCACATGAAATCTATACCTATACTAATAATCTATACTATAGATACTACGTACTGCTGAGATACAACATGGAGCGTCGTTGACCGTGCAGTATAAACCTATGTAACCCCTCTTAGTGTATTTTTTAGAAAACTTTCAAAAGTACGTTTTATTTGAAAGACAATCCTTTCCAGAAATATTTCATTTTCAGCTTTATTTCTAGATTCCTAAAGCTTAATTTATGATAATGTGTTTAGGTAAAGCAAATGTTAGACACGTGCTGAAGAACAAGTGCGAGTTATGCTGCCCTCTCAAAAAATACTTACAACAAATTGTAAAACCCTCATAAAATTCAAAAAGTGAAAGATTAAGACAATTGTTAGCAACTCTTATTGTTTTTTTTTTTATTTTAATATAATGACAATACTACATTACTACTACATAGAAAGCAATTGGATCATCCACAGACCCTTGAAGGTCTAAAGATAATCCAAGTGCTCAAGCCCACTGCCAGTTGGCAGCGTGCCCAGCATGCTGGCAGCATTGCCACGCTGAATGGCAATGCTTATACGTTGAGCCAAATAAACACCAGCATTTTGGTCACGCGTCGCGTCCACCAGACGCTCAGAAAGACTTTTGAAAACGAGATGAGCTCCCGGCCCCCACGGACCCAAAGTCTCAACTCCAAATGGCTCAAATATGTAACCACTGCCGAGGTTAGCATATTTGCGCCGCTTGTGCTGCTCAGCCGAATTGGCCGCCGCTCCAGCCCTACTCTGAGTCTCAGGAAGATGTGACGGTGCCAAAGTATCGACGCAAGTTGCGTCCCATACTAAGGGCCGTCCACACTTCCATGGGACCAGCGTCATGCCGTCAGGCCTTTTGCCATCACCACGCGCCAACCCACTCGGTTCGAGTACGGCTGCGATATTGGCGGTGACAAAAGCCCTGCGTATGACATCGTTAAGGCTGGCGTGGCGTCCAATCCGACCAGCGCTTCTTGAGCAAGAGAGACCGTGGTGACCGAGCTGGTCAACTGCAGTACCACACTGACAGCGATGGGCTTCACAACACCTTGCACCCAAGCGTAAGCTGACAGCTAGACGAAATGCAGTTGGGTCTAAAAGGTTACCGGTATTGAAAGAGGGCAATGCTTGCAACCAAAGACCGGACTCCCATACAGAGACTGCAAGGATACGAGCGCGATCCGCGACGCTAGGACACGTGTCTAGAAGAGATTTCCGTGCTAGTTCGCAGATCGGCCGATCCCACAGTCTCTGCGACGATAAAGTCTTTGGAAGCTCGATATTTGGGCAAGCGACCCTCCAAGCATTCGTTGCCTCATTCAAATGAGCTACATCTACGCCAGAATGGCCTAAAGAAGGTGCGAGGATTTTTTCAATCAAGTTCTGAGTACTATGAATGGAGGACAAGAAAGCTGGTAAAGCAACACTTGAAATTTGGCGGACCCCTAACCCTCCAAGCCTAACAGGCAAGGAGGCTTGTAGCCACGCCCTTTCACTCAAGTCAATATTCAAAACCGATACTAGGGACTGCTTTACAACATCGTCTAAGCTCAAAAGGAGCTCATTGTGTTTCCACAATGGACTACATCGTAAAGCGTACATAAATTTTGGAACAAACAGACAACATCTTATAATGGTAAAAGCCATGTGGGCGTTAATTTTGAGTAGCCTATCAGAGGCACTCAAAAAATTTTGAATTTTTTCTTGAACGAAAGGCGGAAAAGACTCATCTAATATCGGCGAACCTAGAAGGCGAAGAGAACACTTGTCTACCGATTTGATGTTAGGTGCCAAATCATTAAATTTGTTAAGTATCAAATCTTTATCCGGACATGAGTCGCAAAAGAAAAGTTCGCATTTCGAAAAATTTAGCTCCAAACCAATTTGACGAAACTCGTCAATAAGAATTTCCAAATCACGTAGGACTGTGCTCGCATCGCCACCCAAAGTCCCGTCATCCAGATACCAAACGTTGAGTTTAGATTGGAGACGTTGAACAATTGGATGAATGGCCAGGCTGAAAATGGCTGGTCCGAGAGGGTCACCTTGTTGACAGCCAACGGAAGATAGCAAAACATCATTTTTGTAAATTAATTTAGTGGGTTTGCCGTAGCATTGCCAAAGAAAATTGAAAAGATCGGGAATTTTGTCTTTGACCTGTGCCAACAAGGCGTCTCGATTAACCGAATTGAAAGCATTTTTGACATCCACCTTAAGCAACACCTCTCCACAATTTTGACCGAGAAAAGTACGAAGCGAATGAACAGCAGCCTCACATCCACCCCGCGAACCAAAGCCAAGCTGTATTGGTTGAAAAAGGCTACTCAAAAGAGCAACCTTTTTTCCACAACCGGCTTTGGCTGCGAGACGACGATATGTGGTGCCAACAGCAATAGGTCTGATGCCACCATCTTTTTTGACAAGTGCGCATAGGTTAGCGCCATACAAGACTTCGATAACGTCATCATTGACCTGCCCAGATAACATGAGATTTGCCAAACCCGTTAATTCTCTCAAGAGAGACTCAGCCACCTCACCAGAGCTAAAAGATAGAAGATCTTTTAGATGTTGAGGCGAGAGACCATCTAGGCCTCCGGCTGAGCCGCTCCGAAAAGAAGAAACGGCCGCTGCAATCTCCTGAGCTGACACTTCAATGACAACGTCATCAGGGTGTGGTGGCTCAGGCAGGTGGAGACATGCTGCCGGCGGATGCTTGTCACGGAGTGACTGGACCGTATCGGGTGTGTGGGGGGCAATAGTGTCGCTGGAGAACAGGACTCGTGCGGCGCCTTTGATATCGCCATCACTAATTTTGCTCTCTACTATTTTAATGGTAACCGAATCGTCTGTTTTTTTAGAATTTGGTTTATTCTGCCTTGTTGGCGGAATAATGCTTTCAAAATCTAAAGAGTTCTCTTCCAATGCGCTGTACTTTACGCAATTTTCCTTTACCCTAGTGGTAAGGGATTTTTTGTTTGTTGGGTCCGAATGTACGTAAAGCACAACGTAGGGAAAAGTCAAGAGGTGTTCCCAGGCGACTAAAGAATTTTTAGAAATAACATTCCGAATAGCAGCAGATAAACACTGCGCAACCGAAAAACGTACTCTTATTGTTATATGGCTCTCCAATTGTAAATTATGGTAAAACAATTACGTATTGCCAACCTTGGGTAGGTATTGTGCAACGAAGCACCCCAAAAATTATAAAGCTTCATTTCTTGTGTTAAAACATACAGCAAAGTATTTCCGCACACGTGTGTCCTCAACTACAGCAATGAGCATCGAGCTAGAATGTGAACTCTGTAAAAGTTGCCTTAAAGAACATTTTTGCATTTCAATATGTTGAGTTAACAATCTTCACTGACCGCCCGCTGATAGGGCAACTAAATCAACTCCACTGTTTTTGTGGAATATTTTTCAAAGGATGGGATAGATGAAACAAATTTAATATATTTTGCAGTAATGTGACAGTTTTGTTAGTGTTCTTTTTATAATTCTATTATGGTACACACACATGTTTTTGGCCGCCCCTAAAATCCGGCCGCTCTAGGCCCGGGCCTTGTCGGCCTTTAGGCAAATCCGGCACTGCGCCCAGGGCAAATATTTATGTGATGAACATAAGTGTTTGATCTGTGTCTGGGTGTTATTTAGTTACTATCTATATTAGTACATATGTATTTAAAAATAAGTATATGTAGTATATCAGTCTCTGGCAGCCATATCACAAGCTTTGCTTGGTTTGGGGTCAGAGGCCGTGTGTAAGATGTCCCAAAATATTTATTTCATACCCCCTCCATGGTAGCGTTAAACGTTTAACGCAACCTTGTTGGAAGTCGCATTAGAAGTTCACTTCAAAAACGGTTGCGGACTCAAGCGGACGCGTCAATTGCTTTGTCGGCGCGCGGTGGCGGCGGCGGCGGCGCGCCTACAAAGCGCAAAGTCGCTTTTCGGTTTCTGTCGGCCGACAGGCCAAGCTTCGCGCGGCGCGCGTGGCGTTCTTAGGATTGACATCGGCCTATTTTACGCAAAAAATTAACTTGGTATAGCTCGTAATCTAACGTGCTGAGGATTATTATACCTTTTGGGGTACATTTTAAATATGTCTGAGCATGCGTGGTTGAAGTATTTTTCAACCTTTCTATCACACGTTGTAGGTACATATCTCAATAAAACATTAACAACTAGAGAACGAACTCTCGTCTTGTGTCATGGGCGACATTATTGAACCTTCTAATCTGATATTATCTCTAAATATGTGTCTCAATGTAAAGACATAAAGAGATACTTTAATTTCTTGGAGCAATAATAATTGCTTATTTTATTTTTGCAGGCGCTTGTATCTAGCGACTTTTGACAGACAGCAATTAGCGCAGTTTAGAAATAATTTCACCGCCAATTTTACTATTTATTTTTATCCAGGCGAAATCCTAGGCCAGAAGTCAAAAGAAGACTCTTTTCTTCTGCTTCATCCGGAGTAGTTAAGTAGAGTAGGACAAGGATTTCCTTGTTAAGGTTAATAAGGTATGGTTAAGAAAAACTCTTGTGAAACGATAACAAAAACCTGTGATAGCGAATACAATGACGATAATCATTGATTAAGTCGGCGAGGAAGCCGACGTTGATGTATATGGATCAGAACATCAAACCAATGCAGGAACGAACGTCGTGTCAGCTCACTCTACCTTTATGGGATACTGGAGACACTGAGAATGAGATCTTTACCTGTGATAGCGAGCATGATGGTGAAGATGGGTTTCTTGCCGAAGAAGTCAATGGTGATGTACATATATGAAAACACCAGACCAATGCAGGAGCGTTCGAACGTCGTGCCAGCTCACTCTACCTACAGTCGACACTAGTGACACTGCTGGGCAGTGAGATCTCACCTGTAATAGCGAGTACGATGACGAGGATGAGCTTCTTGCCGAGGAAGTCGACGAGGAAGCCGACGATGATGTACATGGACGAGAACACCAGCCCGATGTAGATGGAGCGCTCGAACGTTGCTGTGTTCATAGTGTCGTCACACTCTACCTGCAATGGGTATAACGATTGTTGATTGAACTGTTCCGTAGAGTCCCAATATTTGTGTCCCAAATTTACTGTACCAGCCTTTTTAATAGTCCACTGCAGGACGTAGGCCTACCCACGAAGGGTGATTGGGCCATATCCACCACGCTAGCCCAGTGCGGGTTGGTGGATTTTTGTTTAGGTCCAATATATTTGGATATTTGGTATCGCTACACGCTATTTGTGATTGTTATTAGATCGATTTTTGGTTGACATAGGCTGACAGTCATCATCCAATAGCTTAAAATGTTTTTGTGGAGTCCCACTTATTTTTTATCGGATCTCGCATGGTTGGACATTTGATGTTATCAGCGTGATCTTTTTGCTAGTTCACATTTATTTGTATTAAGCTGCGGATAATCCAATAGTCACGAAGCTGTTAAATAAGATTCAGTCAGGATTGGGCTATCCGTGGCTTGTAGCTAACATCACAGCCGCCAAGTTGTGTGATTCGGGCTATAGCAAAGTGAATATAAACTTACAATAGTGCCATTTGGAGCAGGTTGCTTGGCTGCGTCCAGCACGTCGCAGATCTTGGTCTCGGTGCCGTCGTGGTTGGCCAGGGAGTTGAGGATGGACGGAAACCACACGTAGAAACCGTTGGTGCTACAACAATATCGCAGAAATTATAGAAACAACACATTCTTGTGAAACAAAAGTTTTCCTTATGCATAAGTACCCAGGGTACCAACAGTATTCTAAAGAGTAGGTACTTGTAGATTATGTTCCTCCATATCCATGGAATTCCTCGTATCCACGAGGCTCAAGCGCAGCACAATACGGTTCGACTTGGAGCCTTCGCTCTGATCACAGTTTTGCATTTGTCAGTGTAGTTATTGTGCAATATACTAAGCGCCTCACAATTCGGCGGATGAGAAGCTAGTCACAAATAACACTTCGCCGTGATTCGCTGACGCCGCGTGGGCGTAGTGTTGAGCAGGGGCGTAGAGAGCGCGCAGGAGGCATGAGGTTGGAGGGCGGGTGTGCCCCGGCGTCTCGTCTCGTCTCTTTGGCTCGCGGGCATACCTATATTTCGCATTTTGCGCAGAGCGTTCTGCGCATAACCAAAGAAGATATAATAATACTACGTATAGAACGGCCACTCGTTACCCCCCACCCGTTTGAGTCTTCCTCACTTCCACCCCGCGTCAGGACTCGTCAAATTCACTCTGCGCGCGGGTTGCACAGGCCGGTGATTTCGACTACAAAAAATACAGACTTACAATGGGGAAGACGTGTGCTGTTTATGGCTGTTCTACAACAATTCGCGACAAGATTTCATTTCATTATTTCCCTAAAGATAAAATAAGGTACCTTATTTACTTTTAGTAGGTAGATAATATTGTTATAAAAATTATGTCATTCAAATTTAGTTCCTTTCTCTTAATAATTTGTTTCAAATAAAATAAATCGCTTACTTTTAGTTACACTGCTGTCAAATTATTATGAATTCATTATACTTTATAAGCACTAGAATGATATTCATTTTTGTAAATTTATTTCGCATCTAGCTCACTCCCGCATGAAAGTATGGCGGATCGGTCGTAAAGTACGCCAAGATAATTCTGCGCGCGGCCAAAATTGGGAACTAATTCAATGCTGATAGAGAATTCGTAATGCTACCAACATAACGTACGTAGCGCCGCTACTCGCGCGCATAATCTCTCGTTCGCTCGTCGTGCTGATCACTGATAGAGTTGCCATGGGCGTGAAAATACTAGTTATCATCGTAACGCAACTGTTACAGAATATCGGTATCGATATGCAATGTATTGTTTCGCGTTAACACATACATACGAGTACCTAGTAGATACCTAAGTGCTAATTTGTATTTGTATATTTTCTGTAAATAAACGAACATGTGTATATAACATTGAGTTAATATGTACAGTCCTATAATTTGTAATTATTTTTTCTACATAAATACTAATACTAAATATTTTTTTATACATAAAGAATTAGATTTTGTCAATCTCACAATAAATGACAAAGATAAACCTTGTCAAAGTTCGGGAGTAGGGAGTTATACTTTTCTTTTTTATTTTCGCTTTTCGCGGAGATGATTTACATAAGACAAAATGTTTGGAACGTGCGTTGTACGGGCCCACGTCCGCGCCCGTCCTGAGCCCGCCCTGTCCTTAATCATACCTCAACGAGCTATATCATTAACAATTTTTAAATCATTGTTTTGAATAAATATTTAGTGCTACTTAATTGACATCAGAAAAAAATCGTGTCAAATATTATTTAATAATTATCTATCTAACGGACTAATTATATTTTTTGTCATCAAGCCAATTATACCTTTTACAAAAAAAACTTCTAGACATTCTCAAAAAATCTTTTTACTAAGATTTTTCCCAAAATATCAATATTTATTGAAAAAAAAACGACCTCTGCAAATATGCCTAAAATTCTGATATTATATTCTAAAAAGTCGACAGAGACCGAAAAAATACCGTTTAAAATTCTGGATTCTCATCACACTGGCACAAGACATGTACTGTACGTAGTATTATTATATTTTCTTTGATACATGTTAAGCTACTAAGAATATTGTGATAAACTTTTAGAACCTCCTTTTTTGCGTCAAGGGTTAAAAATATTTTTTTGCAATTATTCGTAAACATTGCCAGAAACAGTTATAAAAACCAGCAACGATCCCGCAACCGCTATTTAACCAGTGAGGGGCCTCACTAGCGTAGGTGTATGAAATTAGGGACTTCCCTCAGTTGGCCATTGGTCGGTGCGTTTAGCGCGTGATTTACTTAATCGTTAATTACTAGGTATATCTTTTGTTTAAATTATGGGATGATTTTACAAATATACATAATCATGTGTGTGTGCGTGTTCATATTACTGGATACTTCAACAATATGTGAGAAAATTAAGGGAATTTCGTAACAGTGCCGTGTTTTGGTTATGTTCTACGTAGGTAAATGAGTGATTTCATCGAAATAAGTGTATGTACGATTGTATGTGAAACCTGCAGCGGCTAGTACATCGTATCAAGTACTCACAAAACTTCTTGGTAAGTCAGAATTACAATTCATACGGTCGACATGGGTCGTTGACAACCATAGGCGTTCTACACACAAATGCCCGTGTAGCGTTCGTGCGTATGTGTAGTGTCTGTGAGTAAAATGTACTGTTGTGTGCGTAAGACAGCAGATTTTGTATGAAGAATCTCGGAGTGTCCGGGCTGTGGCATAACTTCCCATCCACAGACTTGTGTGGCGCTTAGTATACAATGATTATGTTGAATTATACTCACGCAGCAAATATCCCGAACTGGACGAAGCAGACAAGGGAGACCCACGGCAGGAATGGCATTTTGAAGAGGGGCAGAGTCTGCTCCTTCATGGACACGAGGATAGCACGCAGCCCGGTGCTGCTCGACTTGGAGGTCTGGCTTTCGCTTACGAGGGTTTTTACCTAGAAATTAGTTTCTTGGTAACAATTTCAGAAATAATTCTTTTTTAGAGGTTAGCAATATCATGTTTATTTGGAGACCACTACCAGTCCAGAGTTGGGTTTATTAACAGTTGGCATGTTGCTATATAAAAATAGAAAAGGATCAAGAGGTCGTTATCGGCTGAACAACTTATTAGGAGACCAACTCCGAAATCGAGGAAAAAAATCAGCTGATCCATACATTTAATCGATTTCCAATGAACTTTTTATATGAAACATCTGATATTTTTTATTGTTTTTTATTTTTATACTAGACCTCTTGCAGGTGTCCTGAAATCAATAAAAGTATGGCACTTCTGGCACTTACTTCAAAGTTATCCTTCGAGGTTCTGTTGTTCACAGAGTATATTAGCTTGACGACCTCCAGGGCTCGCTCTGGCTGTCCGATAGCGTTGAGGAACTTTGGGCTCTCTGGCGCGAAGAATAAGAGCACTGTTCCAGTGGCGAAGGGTATTGCGAAAGCTACGATGAGGAGGCGCCACGGACGGTAATCGATGCCGAGGAAGTCGATTGGGAACGCGAAGTCGAGAGGCAGGATCAGCCAGGATATGCCTGGAAACAAGACCTTAGGATCTTAGCAATAATGTTCCAAAGAGTAAAGGAGCATATCAGTTATGCTCCTTGCAAATAGTGCATGGCTATGTGCAAGGCTATTCAAGAAAGTTACATATTGTAGTTACAAGTTAGTATTCTGTAACTTATTATAACGGCTAGGTAGCTAATGCAACTGCATTTTTGTAATATTACCTATAAATTGCATAGATTTGGTCTATTAATAATTTAGTATGATCGTAGTGTTTCTGTAGATGAAATAAGGGATGCAGACGAACCAAAGTTACACCAAAGTGGGTTAGTGAGTAGAAGTGTCGATGGGTAAGGCACATAGTTCATAGTCCATAACGAATGATGGGTTAAAAAGATCTAGTTTGCGGTCTTCAAAATATTCTTTGGTGGAATAAAATACTGTCGATAGGTATATGTAAGCCAATACTTCAAATTTTTCTTAAAAATATTTCCTTGTAGCATCTTTCTATCAATGGGTAAGCTATTATACAGTTTGATGGTCATGATGAATGCACCGTTTGAATACATGCTATAATTGAGTTGAGGTAGGTATGCAGATATTACGCCTTTGTTTATGTGACTTTGATGATTTGATCAAGACCGAAGGGGCACGATAGGTGCAATGGCTTTCACCAACTTATTAGGCCCAAAGGACAGGCCTCTGTGTACCAGTAGACGTTTTATGACCAATATTATATATTTTAAGATGATAACAAAGGAAAAACTAGAACATTCCTAATGCTAATGAAGTTAAAATAATAGTAGATTTTAATGATATAGTAGAGTTAAAATAATTCAGGTTTTGTTGTGAAAAACTGACGTTTGACGTAATATCGTGTAATAAGTTTTTGCATTTACCAATTCTTATGCAATATGTAAGTGTTTACAATTTTGAGTAGTTAATTTTAATATGCGTGCTTTGAACCGTGAATTAAAACGTTTTTGGTACTAATTTGATTACAAAAAATGGTCATTTGTATTAATCACCGGTATTTCAGGCATGAAGTACCTACCTATGTTTTATACTCGAAAAATATAATTCAAGTAGAGTAAGGTATCAAAGAAATCTGTTGCTAGTATCTACTCAATATTTGAACTACATATGTACCTGACACAATCAAATACCTGCTAGTTTTGTTTTGGGTTTTTATGTAATGTTCAATATGGTCGTCCATGTGGATTTTTTGATGATAAGATAATATCTCGCAAAGAAGTAGTCCTGAGTCGATCACGATTGATCGGGTCGTTTTGATTGGGTCGCGAGCCGCAGGTGAGTGATTCGATCGTTCATCCTGCGCCGACCCGATCACTTACATGCCACTCAGCGACCTGTGTAATAGGGCCTGTTCTGTAATGCCACTCGATCACCTACCGCAGTGCAGGTCGGTCGCCTGTTTGATTGACTCTCACCCGTTATGATGAGTATTAGCAAAACTAATTTGGACTTTAAGCCTTATGAAATAGGATATTATACCTTTTTCTTTGTATGTATGAAGTAGTCAAATAAAATTGGGTCGATCAAACGACATAAACTGTAAGGATGCACAATCGGGTCGATCAAATAACACGAACTTAATAGACGCGCAGTTGGGTCGATCAAAGGACACGAACTTTACAATCGCGCAGTCTCTCGATTAATTGATTTTTTTCGTGTTCTTCCAGCTAGTTCAGCATGCGACCACGAAAAGCCACGAATAGAAACGGCATGCAAATGTAGTCTTAAATCTAAGTAATATTTGAACGACCAAAGTAACACCGGGAGTAAACCCACTAAACACTACACAAATACTACACAAATTCATTGCAATTCTCACAAACTTGACAAATTGAAAGTCAATTTGGAAGTCAATACATTCTATTTTTCAGGGGTTGGCAAAAGTAGACAATTGCCCCTTCTAGAAAATTTCTAGTTACCTACGCCAGTTTGTTCCCAGTGTTACTACCATTCTTACTACCAGTAGTAAGAACGGTAAACGATTTACTCTTCTTACTACTACAGTTGAAAGTTGTTAGAACAGTAAAAAAATACTCTTGTTAGGTACTACCTTAAAATTAAAATAACAAAAACAAACAAAACATGACAGATTTGTATTTTAAACCGAATTAAGTTGGTATTATACTTATAAATAAAAAAAACATGAACTGTAACCAAAAACTAAACAGGAAAGTTGCTGTAATAATCAAAACAAAATATAACGTACTTATTCGAATTTTTAACGAAATGTAAGTAACTAGATGCTTAAAAAAATAACATGAAATAAACAAAAACAGTTTTAGCTGTGTGATGGACACGACCGTGTGTTGTACGTAGTAGTACTGTAGTAGTAATAAGAGTAATTCGTTTACCGTTCTTACTACTGGTCTACACTGGGAACAAACCCCTACGCCAATGTAAACACGCGGTAGTTAACCTTACACACAAAGACCTCTTTGTGACAGCCGACTTTGGGGTCGGATGCGTGGAGTACAGTACCTACATCATAAGATATCATAGTCAAATGTCAGTAATCTCACAACCATAAGCGTCACTGCATGATGTATGCTATTAGGTATAGTGCAATGTGTATAGGCGGAAGAGACACAAAAGCTGCCCCCCTACCGCCTAAGGCAATAGTAATCGTAATAGCAATCGTTTATGATTTCATTTTAGTCATTTGGCACCGCCTATGTGACGTTAGCCATCAAAGTTGTTCATTCAACGATTGCTTTCGCAATCCGCGGAAAGCAATTGATGGCTAACGTCACATAGGCAGTGCCAAATGACTAAAATGAAGTCATAAACGATTGCTATTACGATGCTATTGCTTAGGCGGTAGGGGGGCTGGTCTTGGCCAAGTCCTGTTAGTAATAAATATTTTAATTTTACTGGCCGTTTCAGCACGATCAATCTATAGATAGGTGACCGCGGGTAGCATTTTCCAACAGAGCACTGCTGTGGCTTCGCAAGATACGTTAAATTGTAGGTCCCAGTTGTTTTAACCATTCAGCCTTGTCGGAGAGCATCAGGCGGTTTAAAAACTATGACACTAGGGCTTGCCACCACACGTTGTACTTTACTCCTAATGGAAAGACAGACTTGGGGTATAAAAGCTAAAGCACTACACATTCTAGATGTTCAGATTAGAATCGGACCAAGCATTAACTATAACCGCACCGCTTCCAACCGGTCTTATCGGAGATCCATAGGGGAGGCCTATGTCCAGCAGTGGACTTCTTATGGCTGATGAATGGATTAACTATAAAAGTAAGTAAGTTCGTATAGGCCGGGTGGCCAGCCCTGGTGTCAGAGTTTTTAAGCCATTAACTATGATTACTTGTGATGGAATGAAATCAAGAAGAAGTACGAGTAGGCTCATGTTAGTGATACTCACACGGCAGGACCACGGTTCCGATCCCGACGAAAGAAGAGCCAAAAGCCACCATCTTATCCCGATGGCGCAGGTTGTTGAACTCTCCCAGGTAGGTATAAACCACTGCCGAGGACCCTGATGTACTGAAAATATACCACAAACACGTAAAAAATTAATGAATATCTACAATGAATTTTACAATGACAAAGCAAAGCTCAATAAAGAAAGCAAAAACCAAGGTTTAGACAGAAAATATCGCAATTAGGTACATCACACACCAAAGTGTGATCAAAGTCACGACGAGAGGATGAATAAGTTAGGGTGACTTCGTTGTCGTAGGCGTAAGGTGGCATTTAGACACACGAGAAAGTGCTAAGTCGTGACCACAAAGTACCGAGAGCTGTGATACATTTGAAAATTTTGAAGTTCTCAATAAAGCATGAAGGTAGACCACGGAAAAGGTTTTAGAGGATTGTGCTACATGAACCTCGAAGTAGCTGGGTATCTTGCGTAGAGTTCCTTCTACTTGTAAAAATCTATTTCAAATTATTTTATTTTTGGTTTTTAAAATCGTCCTTTAGCATAACTCTATACTGTTGAAAAATGTATAACGGGAGAAGTCATTGGCTCTGAGATACAGTTTATAAGTTTGAAGCCAATACAAGTGATTATTGTTCAAAACTGTGTTATTGCAAATAAGTATATTTACTATTAGTTATACGAAAAGAAGATCTCGCAACGCATCTCTTTATCTGAATATTCATAAGCCTTGACTCTAGCTATCGACTCGCTCTTCACCGGATTTGTTCGAACTCGCAAATCTTATTTGAATTTAGATACTAAACAATCTTGCCAAATATTATCGGAATCTGATATAAATAGCGAAAAAGAAAATTGAGAGAAATACCGCTCTATCAAAATTCGTCGACAACAAAAAAAAAATCTATTAATTTAAAACCTGTGTATCAAGTTTCGTCGAGATTCGTTGAAAAATGCGACCTGCAGAGGAAATCCAACATCTGGACATACGAAAGCAAAGTAGCCGTGTTAAAGATCTTCGCTTGATCAATGAGCGCATATACTTACAAGACAGCTGAGAGGAACTGTAGGACAGCGAAGGAGATGATCTCGGGCGCGAAGCTGGCGAATACCGAGAGGATGGCTGATAGCAGCATCGAGACCAGCATCACGGGCCGCCGGCCCTGCGTGTCCGCCAGCCAGCCCCAGAAGTACGACGTCAGGATTATAGCTGGAACATAGGACTTCCTATTCAGTGTTGTTATGCTGCCAGTATGGCACACGATTCTTGGAATCCCGCGGTAGCAAATAAAATGTAGGTAGTAAGTACTTAAAGATTTTTTTCATAAACTGGCAGACAATGTTGCTAGCGAAGCTAACCAGAAAAAGCCTTACCCGGGAAAAACTTAAGACATCAAATCTATGACATTTTCTCTAGTTAGGTTTCATGTTTTGGAGGTCAAGTTTTTAAGGGTGGGTAGAGAAGTATCTAGAGTGGCATCCGGCAATCGGTGCCATCCTAGCTACGTCTATGGGAATGTACTTCTCTTTTCTTATCGCAAAGCTTGCAACTCAGAGACATCATAATACAGGTAATAATTGAAAAGTATTATCAGCCAAGGGTATAGCGTAGCCAGCGTGAGGTCTAGGTGAGGTCATATCTGCTCAACATCAGGCAGTATGTAGTCAAACGTAAACCTACAAGGTATAAAAAAAGGTCATATTGCACCGGCAGCACGTAGCCCGTGTCAGCCTGATCATGACCATTAGGTTCAGACTACTCAGAGAACCCCAGATATCTGTAGAGTATTACCAGCGAAGGGTATAGCGGAGAGCCAGCCGCGCTGCTGCAGCGTGAGGTCCAGATCGCACTGCGCCGCCGGCAGCACGTAGCCCAGCGCCAGGCTCTGCATGATCATGCCCATGAGGATCAGCCCACTCATCAGCATGTGGAGAATGTTGTACGCTCCGAACCCTGGGATAGTGATCATTTTTATGGTTGTTGTTCAATGTGTTTAATTATTGCGTAGTCTTGTTCTAATATCTTTTTTATTTGTTAATTGCGCTGTTATTTTATTGTGTATATTATATGTAATATACACTATGTGTATCGTGGAGTTGTTACAAGTTCTTCATAAATTCCTATCAGCCGATTTTAGATCTTGGACAACGAGGTTGGTTGAAACTTTAGGTACGGTTGCTAGACCTAAAACATCTCCATAAAAAATTAAGGTTAAGTAATTCTTGAAGATTCATTATTGTATTAAAAGACACTGTGGATGCATTATGGGGCACCCAAAAATAAATAAATCATAAGATAAGCAGCATGATTTCGATTCAGTCAAAGTCCCAACAATGAAAATGAAGTAGGTTCACGAATCGCGTTTCAGATCGTTATCAGATCATAATCTTAATAAATTTAGTTGTTTTGAGCAATTATTATCCTGGCGAATCTTTCTTAAGTCTCAGTTACGTCAACGTAATAAATTACGACTTTATTTTTGTAGACACTGGTGTTATTTCTAAGATCAAATTTTAGCTGCTGGAAATCTTTTAATTCTTAGATAATGAAAGGCTTCAAAGTATCGTTGGGTAAATGCGTCTTATCGCGTATCGTGTCTTAACAGCATCGTGATGATGGGGTTTCCCAAACGCCTGATTTATTACGTTGCGGTAGTTAGCACAATATTTGTTTTAGCTTTAATATTATGATACTGCGTGGGAGTTTCCTTCCATAATCACGTTTCGTGCGAGGATCTACGGTAAACATGATGAGATTCACGCTGGAAAATGAAGCCGCATAACGACGGGGAAGTGCTAACAACTTCTTACTTACAAAAACCGAATTTTACTGGTGGCGAAAAAAAACCGTTAATCCGGTTGAGATGGACCTAAATATAGGAGATATTACTTCAGTGTATAACTACGTCAATTTGGCGAATTTCAACATAAGTCGTTTATTAGTAGATGGAATATCGAATATTCGTTTTCGTAAAATATGTAGTATAGGTAGGAGTTGTTAGCACCCCGTCGATAAGGTAAAATGTTTTTGACAACAGCAGTATGTATATGTAGTATGTAGTGCAAAGGATTCTGATAATAATAATAATATGGTTTAAAATATTTATTTTCTCAGAGAATTACATAAAATTCACTTATGAGAGAAAATACATTCTAGTTTAGTGCTAGATTAAATCTAATCGACGTAACGTAACTTACCAAGTGTTTTTGACTTTCGCGAATTTCTATGTAGGAATAATGTCTCTTACGTCAATTATGGCGTTAAAAGTTAGTTAAAACTAATAAAATCAAAAAACAGGGTTTCTAGTTTTACCCGCAGAATGTTTTACTGCAGTTTATAAATGCTGGTGTAAAATATATCTAGCTAGGTATATTTATGTGGCCTAACTTGGTTATAGCTCTTTGGGCCCACCGCATAAATATGCATTGTGTATCAGCATTATTCTGCTAGTGTTGCCAGCTTGCTGGGCACTCTGGAAACGTACTAGTAATACAAATATATTGTTATGGCAAAGAATTGTTAAACCATCACAAAAGAGAGCCATATTTCAACCGATACAGCCCCGTAAGAAGGAATACAAAATTAGGTAAGTACCTAATATAAACTGAAAAAAAAACGCTACTTGGGAACTAATTTAATCTTTTGCATTTCATAGCAGCTGCATTGATCTGAACTAGGCACGTAGAAAATAAGTGATTCTATTACACTATTATCATTAGAAACCTATTTACGATGAACTGTGGTAGTTGTGATGGCCCAGTTATCTTTATGATTGTGTTTTTGTGTACACTTTGCTACTAACATTGAATATATTATCTTTGTTTTGTGAAACCCAGCCGAGCTCTTAGGTATCTGACGGCAGATGTTTTGAAACTAATTTCAGGGTTCCGTAGAATATCGAGAAAACTTTAGGTACCTACCTACCTGTAATAAATGTACAATGGTACCTACTACCTAGTATTCAAATGCAATGCGGATTTCTTTTTCGCGATTTCGTAGATACAACATTTTCTAATATTTTTTCTAATTCTAAAGAAATTGTAAACTCTGATGTATACTGACTATGTAATCTTCCATACAATTATTCATGTAGTGTTTTGTTTAAAAATTGACATTTTGTACCTATTTCTATTTCCTGACATTAATTCAATTTCACAATTATTATTAAATTTTGACATTAGGTATATGAATACATTATATTTGTATGTTCAACACGGATCGAATGTAGTGAAACAACGTTTTAATTTTTTTTTAGTTTATTTCAGACCTGGGGCCTTATTTTGTAAGCGCTCTGACGTTCGGCTTCGCCTTTCCTCCCGGTCGCTCTCGTGGCGTGAGTAACTGGCGCGAGCAGGAAAAAAGGCGAAGCCGAACGTCAGAGCGCTTACAAAATAAGGCCCCTGTACTCTTTGCAAGCCTGTGCATGCTACCTATGTTCAAGCAAATAAATAGCTTTGACTTTGACTCTAACTCTCCGCCCTTGATATCCCTACACTTTGCAAAACAACACCTAGTTAAGTGTAGAGGAGTATCGTGTCCACTACAGAAAATAATAATGTGACGTCCACTAACGCATGTAATTAGTGTGATGATGTTTTAAATTTATGGAAATATGAATCAACAATATGTCATGTAATGTTTTAAATAAATATAGAAATCTATCTGGGTTACATTCGGCCGCGATGGACCGACGGACATTGTACACATCGAAATGATACGAACGCGACTTTAGTATGCTGATTTGATCAGTTATGTAGCTATTCTTCTTTACTGGCAAGTTCCTTATAATACAATACTAGTACTATCTATGCTAAAACTACATAAATAAACTACTTCTACAAACAGAGCAACTGGATCAACCAAAGACCCTTGAAGATCTAAGTCTACTCACAGTTGGCAGCGTGCTCAGCATGCTGGCGGCATTGCCACGCTGAATGGCAATGCTTATGCGTTGAGCCAAATAAACCAATAGCATTCTAGATATTATTATGATGATGATTTCCAGACCGTTTTCGGACACGGCGACTGCACAGTTTCTTGTTAGGTTACTTGATGGGCTCTCACACGATTGAAGTAACCAATTTTAGCGGTGAAAGTTCAGAATAGGTGCTACATGTGAGGACACCATCAACTTAGTTAAGACACCAATCTGTACCAGCCTTTTTATTAGTCCACTGCTGGACGTATGCCTACCCACGAAGGGTGATTAGGCCATATCCACCACGCTGGCCCAGTGTGGGTTGGTGGATTCACATACGCCATCGAATTTCTTCTACGGATGTATGCAAGTTGCCTCACCGAAACAGCTTGTGGTGTGAAATTCCGTACATTAATTCCAAGGAATTCATTGGTACGGGACTGTGATTTGAACCCATGACCTCACGATTGTAAGGCGGGTGTCATTACCACTAGACCACTACGGCTTTTAGTCACCAATCACCTAAATCAAATCAATCATCATCAACTAAATCAAGTCTAGATATCTGACTAGTTATTCAGAAAGGGTATAGTCGAAAGGGGGTTTCAGACTGTCATCATCATCATTATCAGCCGTAGGACGTCAACTGCTGGACATAAGCCTTCCCTATGGATTTCCTATAAGCTCGGTTATAAGCGGCCTGCATCCAGCGCGTTCCTGTGGTCTTAATTATATCGTCGGTCCACCTAGTGGGTGGACGTCCTAAGCTGCAATTGCCGGTGCGTGGTCTCCATTCGAGAACTACTCATACTCTACATTCAGACTATCATATCGTAATGAATAACTTTTACTTGAAGGCCAGCCCGGAATTCGAGAAAAAGTAATCATTTGGCCCGTAGCCCAATAAAAAAGAAACTTTAGGGCCACGTAGGTAGGTATAATAAACGTATAAACTGCGTAGGTACTTTCGGTGCCTACAATTTTGCGACGTCTCCGTTAATTAGGGTTTTCAATGTAAAGAGAACACATTGTTGCAAATTAATTGCCCGAGATCATTGTTTTAAGGCCGAATTGATTAAGATCAATGAAAGAAACAAAAATACAGATAAAAAGGACATATCAATTTGAAAAATGCTTTTCCTTTATTTCTTATTGAAGGTTTACCTACCTATATGATAACTACAGGCCTTACAAAAGTACTGAGGGAACCCCACTTATATAGGTTACCTAACTATGATCAGAACTCAGTCAAAAAGTTCAGATTTCAGATCACGTCACATAACTATTGTATAGTTTGTATACGTTATTTTTATAGGAAGGGTACTTCACACTTCCACTTTGACACACTCAAACGAACACATTACCTACACACCTACTCACACGCACCCACATTTTACACTCGCACTTATTATCCAAAAATGTTACACTACTAAGTCTGTAGGTACCTAGATGCAGAGCACATGGTGCCAATGAAGGAAACCTTAATACGGTTATTGAAGAAAGGTGACGTCCACAAGTGGTATATTATTCAGAGAAAAATCGAACCAAGATGATATCTACATCATTTGAAAGCTTGTTTTATGGGCTTCCCAAAAATATTTATTTTACATTTTTTCACCCTCCATTTTTTTTAAAATGTGAAAAATGAATTGTATGAAAAATACAGCTATTTACTTTTCTAGTTTAGCAATGATAAAGTGCTTCTATAGTTATTTTACTTGCATTCGTAGCTGATTCTTTCACATTCATCACTTAATTTGCTAAAATTAAAAATTATAGCCTACCAGTGTGACCAGTTAGTAGGTACATGTGACAAAAAAAAGTTTAAAAGTGTGTCTAATTGGTAAAAATGCTTTTTTTTAACAATTTGGAGGTTACTTAATCAGTGTTGATAGAGATAAACTACCTATTGAGCCAAATATATTTATTTATCCTAATAAATTAAATATTAATTTTAAAAAAATCGGAGGGTTCTTTTTTGTTTTTAACTGTTGTAATAGAATCAGAAAAATATGAACTTTCTCGGAATGTAACTAGTGTTGTGGTTAGAATTTATGATTATTATTATACCAGCCTCCATACATTTTGTGGACATGTCCTTTGATAGCGTAAGTGAATGCACCAACGCTTTTTGGGGCAGCTTAGTGGATATGGCCCAATCACCCTTCGTCGGCAGGTCTATGTTCAGTACGGTTCGGTAAACGACCAGTACAGTACAGTTACAAGCACTGACCTGTAAGCATCATGGCTTCGTCCAGGGACGCCGTGGTCAGCTCGCATTTCTTCTCTGGTTCTTTGCTGAACGTCATTGTGTACAGCGGAATTGACTGGAACAAAAAACCGTGGTTTGTATTCAATATTCAATCATTTATTGCACCAAAAACACATACATTTCTTAGTCTAATTTATAAACTTAGAGTTACATGTTTATGGACCCTGTTTTAGTGTATTGCAATTGACTTAAACACAAAATAACAATAATAATAAGTAACAATAGGAACAGTTAGTTATCGGTTACTGTCAAGATCTAATTTACTATGTCTGATTCGCGGTATCGAAACATTTTTCGTCTAAGAATTCCTGTATTGAATAGTAGATTTTGGCTATGAGAATCTCTTTTACCTTTCTTTTAAAAACGTTTTCGTTTGTTTCGTTTCTGATGTTAGTTGGTAGTTTGTTGAATATTTTATTAGCATATAATCTGGACCCTTCCTGACTATTTTTAATAGTGGTTCGGGCGCTACTAGTTGGTTCTGGCGTCTAGGGTTTGTTGAGGCGGTGAATAGATGTAAGTATTTTTTGGTAAATATTGCTGCTTCTAATATGTAGGCAGGGTAGAGTCAATATTTTTTGTTCTTTAAAGTTGGGTTTGCAGCTCTCACGTCGGATGTTTATTATAATACGGAGGCATTTTTTCTGTTTTATGAATAGATCATTTGCACCAGCGCTGTTTCCCCATATGATCATTCCATATTATTATCTTAGCCAAGCATGGGCGTAAGCGTAATAGGCATTCAAGGCGGTTTTGGCGTTTGTATTGGTTTTTAGTACGGATAATGCGTATATGAGTTGTGATAGTTTTGATTTTAGTTTTCCGATATGGTTTTTCCAGTTTAGGTGTTTTTCAAATTCTATGCTTAGAAGGGTATATTTGTCAGTTTCTTTTATGTTCAGTGTTTTACATAGATTAGAGAGGCCACTGATTATGAATATGGGCCAAATTTAGATTCATCTGATGATAAAAGTAATCTATTTTTCTGAACATTGTACACAAATATATTTTGTCAAGGGCTGTAGACGTTCTTGTCGCACTGCCTTTACCTTCGCCTCGATTTGTTCTTTATTCAGTAACAGAGGAGAGCTACCTAATCTACGCTGTATTTGTTTGCCAGTAGCTGTTATAATGAACTCATCAAACAAAGTCAATAAAAATATTATAAATATTAAAATTGATGCTCTTTTTCTCGACCGTCGCGTCGATTCCCTTAAAATCTGCCGCTCTAATCTAGACATGCGGCAGCGACTCCAGCCAAGACAAAGAAAAAGGCAACGCAGCAGCCGTGCGTAATATTACACGAACCATTTCGGCCCACTGTTGACCCCTTCTCGAAAACTAAGGGAAAGTCCAAGTTACATATATTGACTAATGTGTAGAGTTTGTGAAGTTAGGACTTGTAGAGTTAAGGCGTGTAGAGTTAAAAACTTAGCTGTACTTACATGAGATCTGACAACTTTTTGAAATTGCGAACTATGATCTTGTCTTGGCTACATTTCACATGAAAATGTTTTCGTTGGATATAAGACTACGCAAATAAACAGGATCCTAAGCGAAAGAACATATTACATTTGTAGACCTAATAATATTTACGTAGGTACAACATAATTCTCTTATTTTTGACGAGAAAAAATAATATGATACGAAATATGCCGCCCTCTAAGATCTGCCGCTCAACCTACCCAGTGAGTTGGTAAATGATGAAACTTACTCAGTTTTATTGAAAAACATGATAGCGGAGTGCCCTATTTCTGTATTTTCAGTAGCCTTATATCTTTTTGAACAAACAAGCATTTCACAACTGCACTTAAAGGGCTTATAAAATGATAAGAGTTTAAAAATGATAATAATAAAATTGTTAGCGACATCATTTACATGCAAGGTAGATTTGGATGACTCGGAACTTTCAAACTATTCACTTAAACCCATATTTATTTTAGCGTTTGTAGTCTATTGGTAGTTAATAGCCCACGGTTGGACATAGGCTCACTCTCAAGGGCTGCCACTTGGAGGTAGTGGATTAATTATCTTGTTTTATTTACAGGGAAATCCCTCATGTAAATTATTAGTCAAAACGGCTGAAAGTTTCGAATGCATTCGGTGATCTTTCTAAAACTGACGAGTGTTAGCGCGTGTGAGCTGTTCATTGCGATTTCACAGTTGTTAATAGTCAAAGAAGAGATTCTGCTGTTGAGCTAATATCTACACCTCCGAAAGTTTTTGCACTACACAAAAACAACACTATTATATTACTTGTATAATATTACAACACTTAGTATAATTCAGGGCCACAATAATCACAATTTTTTCTGGATTCAATTGTTTCTAGAAGAATATTCATCAACTCTTGTAATCGATTACTTTGTAAGAAGGTTGACAATGTTTTTTTTAACTACGGGCTTGAGGAAAAATATTTAATTTTTGAGGTAGTACTCCGTGTAAATTATAGCACTTAGGTATCATTTATTTCTTTTTAATTACTGCATTTCATTGTTCTTAATAGGGTAGGTGCATTTATGAACTACAACAAAATGCAATAAATCTCAGCTACCTACTACAACACAAAAAGCAATTAGATTATTCACAGACCATTTGTGTACGGGCCATATATTAAGCTCCAGTGAGGATAGGGCTATGCTCGGAGTCTCAATCTTAAATCATTTATTGCAACATATGAAATTTACATGCGGTTCTTAGTTAACATGTTTTATATTGTAATACATATGAACCTAAAATTGTATGGCAATTTTATTATTTGTATTGGAACGATTTATTATTATGTTTTCTAGATTATTGTTAAAAATTTGTCTCTCTATGAGATAGTATCAGAAATGAGGAGATCCGTAATTGATTGCTTGATTCTAAGTAACTAACACAGCTAAGCGGAAAAATAAATTGATACAAATAAATATTAAGGGACATCTTACACACGGTCTCTGACCCCAAACTAAGCAAAGCTTGTGATATGGCTGCCAGAGACTGATATACTACTTATACATATTTTAAATACATACTTATAAAGATACTGCCTAAATAACACCCAGACACAGAGCAAACACCTATGTTCATCACATAAAAATTTGCCCTGGGTGGGGATCGAACCCACGCCTCTTTGATCCAGAAGTCAGGGTCACTAACCACTGAGCCATCGAGGCAGTCATTTGCCAATAGCCAGAGCACATGTTACGGAGAACGTAAGATCGACCAGATTGATAGTCCTTGATAAGAACTTTATAATGCAACACTCTGTATCAAAGAAGACAACTTATCTTCGTGATTTGGTGTCTAAAGTCTTAAAAGGAAAAATACAATACCACGATAATCTAAGCTATAACGATAATCCACGGCACAAAAATAAACCTTTGCCGAGCAATAACTGATTTGGTGTAGAAAGTCTTAAAAGGAAAAATACAATAACACGATAATCTAAGCTATAACGATAATCCACGGCACAAAAATAAACCTTTGCCGAGCAATAACTGATAATAATATAATGACTCGATGAGTAAGGCTTTATTAGATTTTAGATTAGATTATAAAACTATTAAAAGTAGCTGTGCGTGCAAGATAGTGAGATGATAATTATAAAAATATAAGTAAACATCCCATACCGTACCAAAGCGAGGTGGAGCTGAGCGTAGCGTTGTAATAGGCATGATAACTGGGTAAAAAACATTATTATAATTAGTCCGTCTATTAGATTATCAAAAAATAGTGGACAAATATATTTTCTTTTGTCAATCAAACTACAAATGACAAAGATAAACCTTGTCAAAGTTTGGGAGTGGCGGTCGTGACGTCACCTCTCTCACAGTCTATACAATTGTATGGCACTTGTGACGTCACGCAGAACTTTAACGGGTTAGATCTTCGTCAATTTTTGTATATTTGACAAAATTAATAATTGTTTGGTGGTCAAATATAGGACTATTATGAATAAAATAAAGTGTCTAATATTTTTTGCATTTTTTTTATTTTTTTATTTCGAGTAGGTTTGCGTTTGACTACACACTGCCTGATGTTAAGCAGATGTGCGGTCTAGGGTGTAGCACGCTTACCTAGAAGATACCTATTTACTCGGGATTTGAAGACACTCACGTACAATGTTAACCTTTAACGGGAAGACAGACCCAGGCAAAGCATTCCACATTCCGGCTGTTCGTATGAGGAATGAGGATTCGAAACGCTTGGTTCTAACGCGCGGAATGTCCACCATAAAAGGGTGGCGCTTTGGTCGCGTCCGTCTAGCCGTACGATAGAAGAAAGGGGCAGGGGGGACCAGATTGTGCAACTCCTGGGCGCACTCTCCGAAGTGTATCCGGTAAAAGACCGACAAACACGCTACCTTGCGACGATGCTCAAGACTTTGCAGCTGCGTCTTAGTCAAGGTGTAGTTGTCAATCAGCCTCCTGGCTCGCCTCTCAATCGACTCCAGAGCCTCCAGTTGATATTTGGCAGAGCCATCCCAAAGGTGAGAGCAGTATTCCATGCAAGACCTGACTTGCGCTTTATAAAGACTGAGCAGTTGCTCAGGTGTGAAATACCGTCTCACCTTAGAGAGAACACCAAGTTTTTTGGAGGCTAATTGGGCTTTGGACTCTATGTAAGAGCCAAAGTTAAGAGAAGATGAGAGTGAAACGCCTAATAATTCCAAGCTGTCAGTTACCGGAACGGAGACACCACGGAAAGCGGGAGACAATTGAAAGGGTCTCTTTTTGGCCGAAAACAGACAGCCCTGAGTCTTTGTGGCAATAAACTTGACCAGGTTAGCATCACCCCAGTCGGATACCGCCTGCAGACTCAAGTTGAGCCGTTCAACCATAGCCTCTCTATATAACTCGATCTGTGGCCCACTGGTTCTTGCATCGGACGTGTAGCTCTCCACGACTGTACTGTCATCTGCGTACCCAAAGATCCCGGGCTTAAGCAGATCGTTGATATGCAGTATAATGTAAGTATAATGTGAAAAATGCTACATCGATCCGCTGTTTGCGAATTCTGTACACGGTTGAAGTGGGTAATGCCATTTTTTGCGAAAAATAATTATTTAGTCATCTTGTCTATTCGTGAGCATTAGTAGAGTAAAAGATTAGAAGCCGAAATATATTTTAATTTACTTTTTTTTCAGTATTAAATATAGTTTATTTACATATATATATACAAGGCTTAGAGAGTAAAGTTTGTTAAATATGAATAATAACAATAACAGAAAATAAAATATATACACCTACTTAGAAAATTAATCAAATAACCCGCCCCTCATAGTTCCTGCAAAGGTGCCCATAACGCTTGCTGCATTGCCGCGTTGCATGGCGATGGACATTCCTTGCACCAGAAACGAGGTAGAACGGGAGTCACCTCCTCTTTCCCGAATCCTGCGCCCTATTTCACAAGTTAACAATTTGGCCTCAGCGCCCCAGCTAGTCATGGTCGCCACGGCACGAAATAATATTTACTATCTTTGTTATAAATGATCAAGGAAGAAACTTGAAAAAACGATAGGACTTGATGATTTTTGGAATTTGTACCTATAATGGGCTTTTATTAACTATTACAAAATACAATACATACCTACATAAGTTAAACTACTACCACATCAAAAAGCACTTTATCATCCACAGACCCTTGCAGGTAGGAATAAAAAACGTGATTACTATGTACTTACCAACTGTTAAAAAACATACCGGAATATTTTAAAAATTGAAAAATTTAAATCAATGGGGGAGGCCTATGTCCAGCAGTGAGCGTCCTACGGCTGATAGATGGATGTGTAGATAATGCTTTATAGATTATGTGATGTTTTTCAGATTGTTTAGATTAATATATTAGAGCTCTGTTAATTACTTACAAAATTTATAAGATATATATATATAAAAGTAGGTATACTTTTTATGAGCTGATACTAAATACTGATAATTATACAACTTCGGGTGCACTAATTACACGGGTTAAACTCTTTATGCCCATGGTAATAAAGCTGTAAGTAAATAATTTTACAATTTTACTTACATACAGTTCACAAAAACTGTTCACTTTGAAATATCACAACTTCACAGATTTCTAGACAAGTTAAAATTCATTAAAAATGCAGTCAGAGGCAATATATAAATATCATAGAACTGAATTCAATTATAATCGTTTTCTTTTTCAATTAATTAATCAAATCATTTATTACGAAAAATGAGAAGCAATCTTTTATTAAACTCGTTCGGTATGTTCTTTGCATAAAACTGAGGGTGCCGAGATTTCGAATGACCTTATAAAGCAAGTATCGCTGAATTTGCAGATCGGAGTGTTTTTAACCGACTTCCAAAAAGGAGGAGGTTCTATGTTCGTCTGTATGTATTTTTTTGTGTATGTTCATCGATAATTTCGCCAATTGTCCGAACCGAATCGAAAAATTATTTTTTAGTTCGAATGGGTATATGTACTCTTGAGGTGGTCCCTTTTAAATTTTACAGAATCCGACTGAGCCATTTTTGACAAATCCAACAATAATGTGAACAATTTGAGCGAAATATTCGAATTTTGTTCAAGATGGAAAGAGGTTTTACAATTTCATGCGAAAAATAATGATAACAGAAGCGCTTTATTTTATGGTTTCAAAAAAATCTACTCACCGAGCGAACGAGGCGTCTTTGCGAAGTAGATAGGTGCATAATTACTCGTATTTAGTTTAGTCAAGTGACTAACTAATGAATTAACTATGCACTGTACTGTTCCAGCCTTTTTAATAGACCACTGCTGAACATAGGCCTATCCACTAAGGCCGATAAACTGTTTTAAAAGAATGTTCACCAAGCGAGCGACTCTATAATATTAGTAACAACTATGCCATCGTCATTAATTTTTTTACGTTCCATAATGATGACAGCAACTGATAAAATCTTTTGTTTGTTCCGGATGAGTAGGGGTGCGTCTAGGCTATAATATTAATTTACTCAGATAAACTTAACGATTATTACTATTAACGATTATTATTATATTACGATACGAAAAATTACAGAGGAACCTCAAACGAAGATGTATCCTGTGTCATATTATTTTGACAAGTTTCCCGTATGTGTCTTATTTTATCTATATTTATACTTATACGTATGTATAATACATTCTTAACAGCGCGAAGTTAAATGCCCCTAACGGGTAGAGAAGAAATAATATAAATATAGTTAAAAAAAACTAAACAACACGCTTAGGAGTCATTTTTTTATAAATGCATTTTCATCGGTCTTTTATAGGTGTGCAAAGTTTGAAGAAAATCTGATCGCTCAAAGTAGGTCAAAATCGAGCTCAAAGGGGTTGGTTACAAGCAAACATACAGGTGAAACTAATCAAAACGTGTTAAAAAAACAAATACCTTCATAACCCCACTACGAATTGTCTTACTTAGGTGAAACTTATACCTGCTTTTCGGAAGGAGCGCGTGAATGGTGTAGATTAAATTTTCACCAGCACATTTTGTCAGCTACAGTCAGTATAGAGTTATTCAGCCGGTGTCGCCTAAACGTATCCCAGTAGGTCGTATATCTCAACTAATCGTGATAAAACTTGGTACACATGCTATAATCATAAATAAATGATTTGTCATAAGTGATTTGTAATTTTTTTTATATAATTGTAGAGGAGGCGTGGAGGATCGACTTTCACCCATGTGATAACCAGATAAGACTTATTTTTTTTTTTCAAGTAGGTATCTATTGTTTGTTGACAAACACGTCTATGATATAGCTAACCTATTAAAAAATTGCTCATTGATATTTTTTATTAAATTAATATGTATTAGTCGATATTTTATCATGTCGATGTCGAACTTCACTTGGGATGGGAGAAGATCGATATTGACAGGATCTTCGACCATAAGTACCTCAGAAAGGAAGATTGCTAAAACGCCATTTGTTGCAGTTGTATCTCAAAGTGTCTTCGTGGACATTTCAAAACTGTATTGTTGGTACGTAATTATTAGTTGGTACGTACGTAAAAAAATAGAATTGAATGGTATCCCAAATTATTGTACCTACTTACTTTAAAAATGTGCTTTTGTACATATCTGCGCTTTTTTCTACTGAAATGTATAGTTATTAATTTACGTTACGTCGCCAATTTACATTTTATTTAATTTATATTTATACAGTCCGGAGTACCAAGGTTTGCAAATTAATAAGTTTCAAGTACATAAGTAATTACCTATATGGATAATATTTTGTAAATGTGTCACTCACCAGAAACTATTTAAAACTGGCAGCCATCTTCCGCTGTGTCTAAGGAGGATATGTAATAAGTAGGTACTTGCCTTGACACTGGACTAGTAATGCGGGTGGCAAGGGTTGCTATATAGACAAACCACATTCTTTGAGCTCTAGTTTATAGGTTTCAACCTGTGGTTGTGGAGCTGTAGTGGTCCGCAACAGAATAAGGTCCGTAAAGAACGAATGTGCATCGTAAGACATAGAATTACGAGTAGGTCCGTGAAAAGAATTTGCATTTTTTTTGGGCGTACACACGTACAAAAATTTACGTAAGTATATTAATTAATGTAAATACGTCTTGCCTTAATACCCTTATTCAGATGTCCGTTAAAAGTAGAGAACAAACAAACAAAGAGTGGCCAATGAAAGTAATTGTTCAGAGAAGATGTAGATACACTCGATAATATTAAGCATGTGACAACGGTTTATTATAATATATAATAAGCATGTGACAACGGTTTTTTTACTATCGTACCTTTTTGGATCCCAAACATTGATGAAAAAAGTACTCAATTATTTACAGGCAAAAATAAACTCAAAAAAATGTATTCACAAGCAGACATGAATAAGAAACCACGATATAATGTAAGACCACATGAACGCGCTAGATGCAGATCGCTTCCAACTGAGCCTATTGGAATAGAATAGAATAATACTGGAAATCCTTAGAGAAAGCATATGTCCAGCAATGGACGTCCTACGGATGACAATGTCGAAATACCATTTGTAAACACACAAACAAGATTATTTATATCTACCGTTTCAATCATTTGTGTAGGCACATTGATCTGGATTTGTTCTGCACAAGTGTTCATTCGGCTAGGCGGCGCTTGAGCAGGGAGTTTTTTCTGAACTAATTAGATACAACTTCTCATTTTCAAAATTATATAGCATATCACTTTGTGTTTTATAGGCTTATTATTATACATATGCTTTGTAATTATATTTATAGTTTATTCTATGTTTTGTAAGTTTATTTTTTGGTATATTTTTATACTTTGTAAGTCTATTCAAGTTTCGTAATTTTATTTTATATTTTGTTGTGCGATTTATGTTTTTTAAGTTTATTTTCCCACTTTGTCACTATATTAGCTCTAAACGTGAGGATCTATAATTAGCGCTCTGTATTTGTTACGTGTATGTATTTTGTTATTGATGCTGTTGATCCTCCTATTAAATAAATAAATAAATACTCTTAAACTTACTTTATTACGACTTACAACAACAAATATATACGGCGGTCTCTACCCTCAAAAGGTTTAGCGCCACTGTTCTATTTCTTATACACGGTAGTTAAAGGGCCTAGCATACTGAAGCCGTCGACCCTACTGCAGGTTTGATCGCTCTGCTCCATGACTCTACACACAGAGGTCGTTGATATTATTGTTGTGTTCCCTTTTTTGGAATATAAACATAAACCTTTATGCGCGAGAGCGATAACCGCGAAATAAATTTGGTTAATGTAATCGTAACATAATTATTACAAGATTGTTATGTTCCTACCTAATACTTATGAACACTGGCTGAAAATGAAGGCTTTGTTTCAGTGGGTTTGTGTTCGACTTTGCTGCCCATTCTTATAGAGAAGGAAGTAGGTACCTACAGATATACAAAAATTAGAGAATCTGCAATATTATGAAAGTACTGAAGGTTTCTATTCAAAAAGGAGACACTATGCCCAAAGGGGTGATTCAGATCGCTATTATGAACAATATTTAAGATGGAACTGGCATTGAGGAAAATAAAAAACCGGACATTTGCTAGTCAGGCTCGCACACCGAGGGTTCCGTACACATCCAGAAAATTTCAAAAAATTGGGAAGTAAGTTATTAAAATCTCTATACTTACTATAACCATCGACAAAAAAGTTTTTTTTTCCACTTTTCTCGTCATAGGTATCGAAAATAACACGTTGTTAAAATAATTAAAAACCTGTTTTAGCGTGCGCTAATGAACTTCTTTTTAAATATGATACCTTACATGATATTTACTCACTTTGAATTTTGAACCCATATTTTGTGAATTTTGAGGCCCTATTTTTTGTGATTTAAATAAAAATGTACAGTTTTCAGATTTATTCCTATATGTGTACTCTGTGACAATGCTTCTCGCCTAATTTCATAGTTCTATGTTAACGGGAAGTACCCTGTAAGTTTTGATTTTTGTGAGTGTCAAAATATGCGGTTTTTTACGACATAAATGGCTCTAACTTTTTTAAACGGTAACTGAGAAGTTTTTCTTTTACACAACTGCAAGAGACCATAGATATACATTATACAGTTTAAATTTCAACTCGATATCTTCACGCGTTCCCGAGATAAAGAGTCTTGACATACACACAGACGGACAGACGGACAACAAAGTGATCCTATAAGGGTTCCGTTTTTTCCTTTTGAGGTACGGAACCCTAAAAATAGCTATTTTATAAATTTTGTTGATTTTTAGTTGCAATTTTGTATGAGACAACTTGTTTCTCAAATTCGGGTATCGAGGATAGCTAAATAGTTTATTCCTTTAAAGCCGTGGTGGCCTAGAGGTAGTGACGCCCGCCTTACATTCGTGAGGTCGTGGGTTCAAATCCGATCGCGTACCAAATTACCAATGAGTTCTTTGGCTTTTCGGTGAAGGAAAACATCGTGAGGCAACCTGCATGCGTCCGAAGAAGAAATTCGATGGCGTATGTGAATCCACCAACCCGCACTGGGCCAGCGTGGTGGTTACGGCCTAATCACCCTTCATGGGCCTACGTCCTACGTGGACTATTAAAAAGGCTGGTACAGTACAGTACATTTATCCTGATAGCCCTACTCTACCAAACTTCTTTATACCTAAGTACCTACCTACCTGATAGTACTCGTAACTTCTAGATAACACTCTTCATTAGAATTAGAAAATGTCACGCAAACCATAATGTACACACGTTTTCTTAAGTCATATGAGATTGAAAGTGTTATCACTTGAGCTTCAAATAAGATTTGTGCTATTGTAGAGATGCGTGATAATAACTGCTGGTTTAGTGGGAAAAGCACGTCGTCAGTAAATTGATTCGAGGAAAAGGCACGTTTGCGATTGTATACCTACCTACTATATCAATTGATATCTTTTTCTAGTCTAATCTAGAATTAACTTTTCCAAGTCGCAGTTGCATTTTGTAGAACTTTTTGGAAGCTATTTTCATACTTATACGGTTGACCGAAGCGAAGCCAAGGTCAGTGTTTCAAATAAGTAGTTTATGTTTTTTTGTTTCTCATGTTTTTTATGCAATGATTATGTTCCATTTCTATTATGTTTGTGTCTTATATTTCACACGTTAAGGGCAGCATCAACTTGTGTGAACTGTAATGGTGCTGTTACCTGTGATTAATAAAATAAATAAACAAATAAAACGACGATTTTTCTTTCGTCTGATTGGATATTTATTTTTGTCCACAGCTCCCATTTACCAAGAAATCGCAACAAAACTTGGTACACAGGTTTTTATAAAATATTCATGGATTCCCCCAAAAAAGAGGTAAAGCTGTATTTATGTGCTGATTCTCATAATATTTGGCAAGATTATTAAGTACCTATCTAAATCCTAACAAGATTACCGTATTAAAACTACCGTGAGTATTCATCATAACTATAACAGAATACGGCTAAAACTCACGTTATAATTATACGATCGATCCGCAAGTGCGCGCGCGCCGGTCGACGGGGGTGCGCGTATTCCCTGAGGACGGAGTTCTAAATACTCTGAAACTGGTTGGATTACTTGCTGATCGACCGTATAATTATAACGTGAGTTTTAGCCGTATTCTGTTATAGTTAAGATTACCGTAGTACGTAGGAATCAAATTGGTCAAGAGCGAGTCGAGATTATAGGCTTACGAAGATTCATTTAAACAGATGTGCCGCGAGGTGTAGCTACCGGAGAACTACTAGTAGGTATATATTATGTAGGTAGAAGGTATTAGTCATATTTATTTATTGTGCATATGGGTCAGTTTCGGTAAGTACAGGTGGTATACAAGCTCACCTCCCAATCAAAATGCTAATTACCATTGCATGCTCTAGAACTTTTAGGAAGTAATAATTCATGAGACCTCGATATAAGCCGTTCACGCTCTGGACCATAAAGTTACCTACACGCAGGCGCACCGACCTGACTAATCCATAATACAATCTGTTGTTTTCAATTAACGCCATTTTTTAGAGGCAAATTACACAATACTCACCGTAATGCAACTTTTATTATGACACTAAAACATCCATAACACTTATCTAGTATTCTAGAATAAATATCCATTTTGTAGGGTTCCGTACCTCAAAAGGAAAAAACGGAACCCTTATAGGATCACTTTGTTGTCCGTCTGTCCGTCTGTGTGTATGTCAAGACTCTTTATCTCAGGAACGCGTAAAGATATCGAGTTGAAATTTAAACTGTATACGTATATCTATAGTATCTTGCAGTTGTGTAAAAGACAAACTTCTCAGTCATCGTTTAAAAAAGTTAGAGCCGTTTATTTCGTAAAAAACTGCATATTTTGACACTCACAAAAATCAAAACCTACAGGGTACTTCCTGTTGACATAGAACTATGAAATTTAGCGAGAAGCATTGTCTCAGAGTACACATATAGGAATTAATCTGAAAATTGTATTTTTATCGCAAAAAATAGGGCCTCAAAATTCACAAAATATGGGTTCAAAATTCAAAGTGAGTAATTCGTATCATGTAAGGTATCATATAAAAAAAACTTTATTTTCAGAATTTGTACGGAACCCTCGATGTGCGAGCCTGACACGCACTTGTCCGGTTTTTTTTAAAGAAAATGTACTTAGTGCCTGTGTTTTGGCGTTCAGCGACCTTTTCAGTGTTATTATGATTACCAATCATATAAAAGTCTAGACCTAAATATGTTATCGTGATTTCAAGGCTGGTTCCATAGTAAACGTTGGTCATATATAGTACAATGCTCGAGTCTCAATTTGTAAATCGACAGCCCGCTAGGATGTATGCGTAAATGCTCACTAGACTGAGTAAAAAGAAGGAGCTCAATTTTCGATAGAAACTTATGGGCTATGGCATATTTCGCTATCCCGTTCGTTCTAACACAGAGATCTTCAATTCTCGCTTCTGCTCTTACTCAGACTGGTGACCATTTACATATGTAGATACCTATAGGTTCAAAAATAGAGCCCTAAGGGCAATAATTGAAAATCTATGTTAGTGCAAACGGACAGCATAGCATGCGATCATAAAAGTCATTTTCTAACATTTCAAAAGCACGTCTCCTAGAATATGTCCGTTGAGAGAAACTCCCAGTACATACTTAGCAGATGTGGCTTTTTTTTAGTAGCTCCCAAACAGTTCCTAACAAGGAGGAAGTAAGGCGACTGGAATTGCTTAACGACCGCTCCTTTTAATGGGCACAGGCGACAGCTTCGGGCACGTTTCATAAAAGTTTATTGTCCATATCTTTTGCGACCTTGACCAAGAACTGAATATTATTATAGTTTATCACAGACATGCTATTTATTTATTTCGGTATACAATTGCCTTATAATATGTCTAGTTACAATTACACGTATATAATAGTAACACAGTACACATTATACCCTGTCGTTAGGGTGTCGTCAATGGTATAAACAAAGTAAGTAGAACGTAGGTACATGTCAAAATTTAGCGTTATTTTGTGAGCTTGAAACTTTTTCGTTCAAGTATTCTTCAATGGTATAACAGATTTTTTTTGTTAAAAGTTTTTTGTGTTTATTTTGGAATTTTTTGGGGTTAGTTTCTTCTTGTAGGTCTTTAGGTAGGTGGTTGTATGTTCTTATCATCATATACTCCGGTCCTCGTCTAACTATTTCTAATATTGGCTCCGGGGCTATTCGTTGGTTTTTAGTTGGCTATTAGTTGGTTTGCTATCTATACTAAAATAAGTTTCTCGCAATCGCAATTATTTTTAGAATCTGACAGCATGTGGTCAAACACTTAGCCTACTACCTACCGCGAATAAGAATAATAAATAATAATAATAAATATTTTAGGACACCTTACACACAACAGAAGAAAAGCAACGAAAATAAAATAAAATGAGTCCATCAACCCGGCCTATATACCTACCGATCTATATACATAATGGCCTATTATACCGGCTGGTACTGGGAATTATATAAAAAAGAAAAACACTGAAGGTATGAAATTCTTTGAACTCTAGAATATGCATTCAGTAAAGTTAAAAGTAAATATCGTAAAATTAAAAAAAAAACGAATATAATAATAATAATCAGAGGTAATCTAGCTACATACGAGTATATAGATATAATTATCTACACATTTTTTTTGCATTTTGGTCACGCGTGGAAAACATCAGACAACATTATTTTGTTTACATGATTCAGCTAATAATAGAATATATCATATTTATTCAAATATTTCGTAGTAGGTAACTGAGAAGCTTAAAATAAACTGAGATTGTACAAAAGTAAGTAATTTTGAATAAGCGTCTGCACTATCCAAGGAATATTATTTTATAAAATCTAATTTTAAATCATCCACAGACCCTTGAAGGTCTAAAGATAATCCAAGTGCTCAAGCCCACTGCCAGTTGGCAGCGTGCCCAGCATGCTGGCAGCATTGCCACGCTGAATGGCAATGCTTATACGTTGAGCCAAATAAACACCAGCATTTTGGTCACGCGTCGCGTCCACCAGACGCTCAGAAAGACTTTTGAAAACGAGATGAGCTCCCGGCCCCCACGGACCCAAAGTCTCAACTCCAAATGGCTCAAATATGTAACCACTGCCGAGGTTAGCATATTTGCGCCGCTTGTGCTGCTCAGCCAAATTGGCCGCCGCTCCAGCCCTACTCTGAGTCTCAGGAAGATGTGACGGTGCCAAAGTATCGACGCAAGTTGCGTCCCATACTAAGGGCCGTCCACACTTCCATGGGACCAGCGTCATGCCGTCAGGCCTTTTGCCATCACCACGCGCCAACCCACTCGGTTCGAGTACGGCTGCGATATTGGCGGTGACAAAAGCCCTGCGTATGACATCGTTAAGGCTGGCGTGGCGTCCAATCCGACCAGCGCTTCTTGAGCAAGAGAGACCGTGGTGACCGAGCTGGTCAACTGCAGTACCACACTGACAGCGATGGGCTTCACAACACCTTGCACCCAAGCGTAAGCTGACAGCTAGACGAAATGCAGTTGGGTCTAAAAGGTTACCAGTATTGAAAGAGGGCAATGCTTGCAACCAAAGACCGGACTCCCATACAGAGACTGCAAGGATACGAGCGCGATCCGCGACGCTAGGACACGTGTCTAGAAGAGATTTCCGTGCTAGTTCGCAGATCGGCCGATCCCACAGTCTCTGCGACGATAAAGTCTTTGGGAGCTCGGTATTTGGGCAAGCGACCCTCCAAGCATTCGTTGCCTCATTCAAATGAGCTACATCTACGCCAGAACGGCCTAAAGAAGGTGCGAGGATTTTTTCAATCAAGTTCTGAGTACTATGAATGGAGGACAAGAAAGCTGGTAAAGCAACACTTGAAATTTGGCGGACCCCTAGCCCTCCAAGCCTAACAGGCAAGGAGGCTTGTAGCCACGCCCTTTCACTCATGTCAATATTCAAAACCGATACTAGGGACTGCTTTACAACATCGTCTAAGCTCAAAAGGAGCTCATTGTGTTTCCACAATGGACTACATCGTAAAGCGTACATAAATTTTGGAACAAACAGACAACATCTTATAATGGTAAAAGCCATGTGGGCGTTAATTTTGAGTAGCCTATCAGAGGCACTCAAAAAATTTTGAATTTTTTCTTGAACGAAAGGCGGAAAAGACTCATCTAATATCGGCGAACCTAGAAGGCGAAGAGAACACTTGTCTACCGATTTGATGTTAGGTGCCAAATCATTAAATTTGTTAAGTATCAAATCTTTATCCGGACATGAGTCGCAAACGAAAAGTTCGCATTTCGAAAAATTTAGCTCCAAACCAATTTGACGAAACTCGTCAATAAGAATTTCCAAATCACGTAGGACTGTGCTCGCATCGCCACCCAAAGTCCCGTCATCCAGATACCAAACGTTGAGTTTAGATTGGAGACGTTGAACAATTGGATGAATGGCCAGGCTGAAAATGGCTGGTCCGAGAGGGTCACCTTGTTGACAGCCAACGGAAGATAGCAAAACATCATTTTTGTAAATTAATTTAGTGGGTTTGCCGTAGCATTGCCAAAGAAAATTGAAAAGATCGGGAATTTTGTCTTTGACCTGTGCCAACAAGGCGTCTCGATTAACCGAATTGAAAGCATTTTTGACATCCACCTTAAGCAACACCTCTCCACAATTTTGACCGAGAAAAGTACGAAGCGAATGAACAGCAGCCTCACATCCACCCCGCGAACCAAAGCCAAGCTGTATTGGTTGAAAAAGGCTACTCAAAAGAGCAACCTTTTTTCCACAACCGGCTTTGGCTGCGAGACGACGATATGTGGTGCCAACAGCAATAGGTCTGATGCCACCATCTTTTTTGACAAGTGCGCATAGGTTAGCGCCATACAAGATTTCGATAACGTCATCATTGACCTGCCCAGATAACATGAGATTTGCCAAACCCGTTAATTCTCTCAAGAGAGACTCAGCCACCTCACCAGAGCTAAAAGATAGAAGATCTTTTAGATGTTGAGGCGAGAGACCATCTAGGCCTCCGGCTGAGCCGCTCCGAAAAGAAGAAACGGCCGCTGCAATCTCCTGAGCTGACACTTCAATGACAACGTCATCAGGGTGTGGTGGCTCAGGCAGGTGGAGACATGCTGCCGGCGGATGCTTGTCACGGAGTGACTGGACCGTATCGGGTGTGTGGGGGGCAATAGTGTCGCTGGAGAACAGGACTCGTGCGGCGCCTTTGATATCGCCATCACTAATTTTGCTCTCTACTATTTTAATGGTAACCGAATCGTCTGTTTTTTTACAATTTGGTTTATTCTGCCTTGTTGGCGGAATAATGCTTTCAAAATCTAAAGAGTTCTCTTCCAATGCGCTGTACTTTACGCAATTTTCCTTTACCCTAGTGGTAAGGGATTTTTTGTTTGTTGGGTCCGAATGTACGTAAAGCACAACGTAGGGAAAAGTCAAGAGGTGTTCCCAGGCGACTAAAGAATTTTTAGAAATAACATTCCGAATAGCAGCAGATAAACACTGCGCAACCGAAAAACGTGCACCACGCGGGATGCGTTTTAAAACAGGAAGAGAACTTTTGAGTGAGCTAAGAACCTCCCAAAGCGGTTTGGAAGGAGCAGCAGCGCTCACGGGACTGCTGCTGGCTCCATCAGAGCCTGCAATAGGGGCCGAAAGTGTAATTTGGCTATTTTTATGGCACCGCGTACGGTGAATTTTGAGGCCTTTCTGTCCTTTAAAAAATCGCACTTGGGAACACTCTAGGCACTGAATCATGTCCCCCTGCGACACATTAACGTATTGGGAAACTGCATTTGGCCCGGCCGGGGCGCAAAATGCCATGAATAACAAGAATTATACTACAAATATAAATAAAAATAAACTTAGGTTCTATAAGTGGAGACGTCAGGACGTCAGACCGTGACGTGGGCGGTCTGCGCAGACTCGGATGGCGTTGACATGGAAACAAGAAAACAACAATGAGCCGCGACTGTCAAAAACCTACCGAATATTACAACACAATAGAAAACAATTATTTGACTATCTCTAGCTCTACAAATATTACCTCGAAAGAAAATAAGAAAAAAAAGGAAAGATTGGAGTAGAATTTGGCCCGCTAGAGCAGAAAAATCTGAAAAATAAGGGCCGAGAAAAATCCTGCCAACATGCGTTGACAGCAACTTTTTTTTTTTTTTACGCAGTGTAGTATTGTCATTATATTATAAAAAAAAAAAAAAAAAATTTTAAATTCTACATTCAGGTACGAGTATGTTAATTTAAACAAAACCCAAGTATTCTTACAAATATTTTTAGAGATATTATTATTTTAAAATTCTGTTAATGTAATTTATGCTAAAGTAAGTTTTTTCTTTAAAATTTTCTAGAGATTTGTTTTGGTAGCGTGTGTTTTCTAGTAGGGTTAGCCCTGATGCCGGGGCACTAGAATACGGCATCGGTATCCCCTGCCTGTCGTAAGAGCCTACTAAAAGGGGATCTCTGGACTCGTGGGTGGTCAGAGATGGGGCTCTGGCCATCTACTCAAACAGGCCCGGGGAGCACGATAGCGTGGGTGCCAACGCTGTCGTAGAGGACCGCACCAGCATGGTTCTAGTACCAGGCGAGTAGTCGCACAAAGTGCTGTGAGCACCGGTGCGGTTTTGGAGATCCCGGGGCTCCCAAGAGGGCACAAAAGCTGGCCGCCGAGGGGGTTTTAGTGGGTACAATCCACCCGACTGCACCCCAAAGCAGTCGGGCATCTTTCGAAGATTTCCCCCTCGTAAAAAAGGTAGCATATGTTCGCATTTTTTTTTAATTTCGTATAGGTTTGCGTTTGACTTCATACTGCCTGATTTTACTGAAATGCGTAATTTTGCACGTGTGTGAGTGTTTGTAAGTATATGCGCGCACACTTGAGTTTATATATAAATTATTATCATAGTAGTTTATCATACATAATTAATCCATCGTTTTTTTTCGCGAATGTTGTCTACAAAATTCTATTCTAAAAATAGACTTATTGTATTGTACATACCATATTATGTAAAGTTTTTTTAAAAACGAGCCTGATTCAGAATAATGAACATTACTTGAATGCATAATTTATGATTATTTTTTCTTTATAAATTAAATGTTTGGTTCTTAAAAGGTAACATATTCTTTTAATATATAATAAAATAATATTTTTGCGAAGACTTTTGGCGGCGCCGTTAGCCTGATAAAGTCATTGGCGAAATATTGTTGTATACAAAATCTTTGCACCGTTTCTAGTTTGTTCCTACTCAGTAACTATTTTCTGATTAATAAAGAGCTTCTAAACACCAATCAGTTTATCTCATACTTAGATTTTTAAACTTATAAATCCGAAAGTGTTCATAATTGTTGGTTTATTGGTTTGTTTCTCTTCCACGCAGCATCGAAGCCACGGATTGACTTGATTTTTGGCATGGACATAGATTGAAAGACTGAAAGTGACAAAATAAAAGCTTCTTATGGGAAATCAAATCCAAATATCGAGCGGGCGAAATCGTGGGCAAAAACTAGTATTATATTATAGAAATATTACTTATCTTTTCTCTATTTAAATGTGGCCTTTTAAAATAATTCCATCAAAACATTGACGTCTATTGGGCAACAATATTGATTGCCCTCTGACCTCAGCATATCAGCGGGCGGTGCCGACGGAGTCACTGAAACAGCTGCGTGCCTAACTACCAACGTACTCGTAACAACACTTGCGATTGACTCATCGCGCTGAACAAAGATCAATGGTTATAAGTTCATAATATGTTTATGTTTTTATGTAATTGTATATATATATATATAATTGTATAGGTGCATGGTCAGTCATCATTAGCCGTAGGTAAGACGTCCCCAACGGTGGACGTAGGCATTCTCAACAGATTTTCTATAGGTAAGTTCGATTATAGGTAATTACTTAGATGTAAGTTTGCCGAATCAAACTCCTTAGCGCAGTTAGCGGATGTAAAGTTGCAATCTGCACATATATGTATAACCTCTCTTGCACCGCAAACATATGAATAAGTAAATAGTACTGTACTGTACTGTACCAGCCTTTTTAGTAGTCCACTGCAGGACGTAGGCCTGCCCACGAATGGTGATTGGGCAATATCCCCCACGCGGGCCCAGTGCGGGTTGGTGGATTCACATACGCCATCGAATTTATTCTACGGACGTATGCAGGTTGCCTCACGATGTTTTCCTTCAGCGAAAAGCCTGTGGTGTGAAATTCCGTACATAAATTCTAAAGAGCTCATTGGTACGGGACCGGGGATTCGAACCTATGACCTCACTATTGTAAAGCGGGTGTCGCTACCTCTTGACCACCACGGCTTTTAAAATAAGTTAATTGCTAATGCCCAAATACTAGCCTCGTGTTCACAGCCGCCTAGAAATTTGATTCGCTCTATAGGTGCAATGTTTAAACTTAATTATGCAAACGCACAGGGTTATAGAATCGGATAATTCTGTAAGTAAAATATTATAGCTAAGGGTATAACAATAACAAATTACAGGGATTTATATACACCAATTTTTCAATCCGTTCGAACAATCCGATATAAATAAAGATTAAAAAATTCCAACAATTGAAACCCAAAACCTATTTTAAGAATTTGGTAAACACATTTCGAAGTTTAGTATTTATCGTTTCACTAAATCTAGAATTTAATAGATAGAGTAGATAAAAAAAACGAACATAATAGGTACTTTTATAATCTCTTTGGTTAAATCAAAAGATATCAAAACAAACTTTTCTTTAATACGTCACACATGTATGGAATTTATAAACGATTAAGTTTTTTCTAAAAATATTATTTTTTCTGTCTAAAAGTATAAAAAATATTAAATCCTATTTCCTAGTAATAATATAAACGCGAAAGTTTGTGAGGATGGATGGATGGATGGATGTATGGATGTTTGTTACTCTTTCACTACTGAACGGATTGATATGAAACTTTGCAATAATATAGCTTATTTATCAGAATAACACATAGGCTATAAATTATAATGATATTGCGTCAAAAATCAAAATATCATGCGGGCGAAGCCGCGTGTTAAAACTAGTAAGTACATATTTATACTTTTAATAAAATGACTACTTAACTGTTATTAATTATGTAGGTACTGCGCCGCTCTATATTTACCTACTTGCTTAAAAGTAGAACAAATGCATCGTAGATAACCGAGATGCAGACCTAACCTACAGAACTAATTAGCTTATACGACCCACATCAGACGAATATAATATTAGATGTTATTTTATACGTTAGATCATAGACTATACTCTATAAAATACAGCTTGATCTCTGCGACTGCTGTCAGAAAAATCACGCCTATGAAGTCCTGAATTTCTTAACAGTACAGACAGTACCTGTCAATGTCATACTTTATGGGCATGTCGATTAGTGATGGGCGACGAATGATCGTGACCACAGAGTTTTAGACAGAGTTTTATTTAAAATATCGTTAATTTATACTAACGATATTTTAAATAAAACTTCATTTATCATTAATTTTATTGTATATTTTAATATCATAACATTATTTACATGTATAGATAAATAAAATAAAAGATCATGCATAGATACTTGATCTTAAATAATAGTGAGTAAATAAAATCTAATTTCTCACCTACAACTACTTATTCGATTTCATTACAACATTGTTTGATAATCGATTTTTTCCACCACTATCCCAACTCTAAAAATGACAATCTTCTATATCAATGTCACTGTCGCAGAGATCAAGCTATCTTTTATGCAGTATAATTTGAGTGGCTTAGTTTATGGTTAGATCAGTATACGCTGGCATCACAGTTTCGGTCATACGCGAAGAAAATTTCATCTCAAAATTTATAAATTTTTCTATGAGTTTTAATTAATTTTTGACAAATGTACGGTTAACTTCATGCAACTCCTACCGAATAAAATAGCTTTAGCTTTGGTGACAATTTTTATTATGCGTTTTGGTAGGTGATGCAATTTTCATTTAATTTTAAAACTAATGAATCAGAGTGTATTAAACTTATCTAGGATAATCTTGCAGTCCTCCTCTACAGAATTAAGAAAGAAACGAGAATCGGACCACAAATAGTAGAGAAATTAGGTGATATTAAAACAAAAAAAACACACGTAGGCGAATTGAGAAATTACCTCCTCCTCCTTGAAAACAAGTCAAAGTGAAAAATTGACGATACTGTCAAAAGGAACCTGAGACTTTTTAAATGAAGCAAAATTATTTTAGTATTTTCAATTACCGCACGCTGATTTGCTTTTCATTAGAGATTACAAAACCGAATGAAACGTGATTTTTAACAAAGAACAATAAATAAAATACTCCCACACCATCCGAAAATGAACCGAAAAGTTTTATTTATAGAGTAGATTTAATTAACTATTATGTATAGTATTCAATAGAATAAATATTCTCACATATCTGGTTGGTATCTAATAAATATAATTGAAATTATACTTAATTGCTGAAAAGGCCATTTAAATGTATTTTGTATTTTCATTTCGTCATAACTACGCAATCTCAGGCCGGGTGACGACAAGTCACTCGGCCCATACGAACTTACAAGTTATTATTACCAACTTTAAAAGTATAGCCTAATAGGTATCTTAATATCATTGTCACTCTTATGATAAAAAGTCAAGAGAAGAAAAGGACGAATATATAAATAATCATACACTTGAAAGAACAAGGGTACATTCATTTAGGTATAGAATTTAGGTTTACCTACCTATTATATCTCGTAGGTAAATATTAAATTAAGTACTTAAGTATTTATTAAAACAGTTTAAAAAAACAGTAAGATTAATTTATTTAAGCTTTTGTGTATTTTTAGGGTTCCGTACCTCAAAAGGAAAAAACGGAACCCTTATAGGATCACTTTGTTGTCCGTCTGTCCGTCTGTGTGTATGTCAAGACTCTTTATTACGAGATAAAGATAAGATATCGCGTAAAGATATCGAGTTGAAATTTAAACTGTATACGTATATCGATGAACTCTTGCTGTTGTGTAAAAGAAAAACTTCTCAGTTGTCGTTTATGTCGTAAAACACCGCATATTTCGACACTCACAAAAATCAAAACCTATACCTAGAACCCTCGATGTGTGAGCCTGACTCGCACTTGTCCGGTTTTTTTAATTAATCATACTGAATATTCGGTCATCCATATATTAAAGTTTTACAAAATCCTTTAGTTTAGGTGACAAAAAATATCAACCCCAATATAGAACTTATTAGCTATAACTATGACCAATTTCGCGGTCTGTTTGTGATATAATAGTACTTATTAGGTGTTGTATTTTGAATAGATTGATTTATATCAGCATTAATTTTCCAAAAAATGATGAATGTAAAAATATGAAAATGTGTGTAAAAATAAAAAACGCGATAAATCTTTACTACCAAATACCTGATTTCCATAAATTAAGTGGTACTTAGGCTTTATCTTTTTTTTGAAGTACCGAAAGCCCCGATACATGGAGACTGAACCCACTGTATACCTAAGTAGGTACGTACCTAATAATTAATACTTAAGACATATTATGAGAATGGACGTTTTTTTTAGTTAATGTCAATATAGATTAACTAAAAATAATTAGAAAAATAAAGTACATGAAGTACTCAAGTTTTTAAATTTTCTGCTGCATGATTGAAAACTAATGTTCCATATTTAAGCAAGTACACTGAGAGAAAAACTAACAAAAAAATAGTAATCTTTACTAAAATTTTACTAAATCCGAGGACAACAAATGACCTGTAATAAATACAAATCGATTTTTGTAAATACAATTCGTAGGTATTACAATATCAGTTCTGTTATATGTAGTAAGGCCCCAGTAGTTTCAATAGATTAGCTTTGTAATATCTAGTAAAGTCCATAGTACTCTTTACTAAAATGTTACTAATCCCGAGGACAACAAATGCCCTGTTAAAAATACAAATCGATATTTAGTAGGTATTACTAATACCTGTTTTGTTATATCTAGCAAACTCCTTAGTACTCTTTACTAAGATTTTACTAATCCCGAGGACAACAAATGCCCTGTAAAAAATACAAATTGATATTTAATAGGAATTATTAATACCTGTCTTGTTACATGTAGTAAGGCCCCAGTAGATCCAATAGATTAGTTATGTAATATCTAGTAAAGTCCTAGTTTTTTCGAAATTTTAGTTCTGTATCATCTAGTAAACACCTAGTAATTTTGATGGATTCGTTTTGTAATATCTAGTAAGCCTTAGTACTTTCGAAAGTTTGGTTCTGTATTATCTGCTAATCACCTAGTAATTTTGATAGATCAGTTTTGTAATATCTAGTAAGCCTTAGTACTTTCAAAAGTTTAGTTCAGTATTATCTAGTAAAAGTCTAGTAGTTTCAATAGCTTAATTTTGTATTATCTAGTTGATTTTTGTAATTTCTAGTATAATTTCTGTGTTATCAATTTAGTAAACCCTATCAATGTAAAAGTTATAAAACACTTCAAATCGAAATATTAAAAACTGTATACCTGCTTATAACAATGACCTGCAAGTATACAGTTTTTAATATTTCAATTTGAAGTGTTTTATAACTTTTTTATGGATAGGGTTTATTAAGTAGATATCACAGAACTAAACTAGACATTACAAAAACCAACTAAATAATACAAAATTAAGCTATTGAAACTACTTGAGTTACATATCTTACAAAACGAATCTAAGGTTATAAACTAATATTAAATGTAAGTTACAAGGTGAATAATAATTGTAGACATAAAAATAAAGATTCAAGTGAAGTCATGTTTATTAAATTAAATATTATACATGTATAATATAACACACGAAACAGCCACATTTACAATAAAACATAATTTACATTGCCGGCGAGTATAATGTATTCACGGAGAAACCCAGTTACCTCGTATATTCTGGGTAATATTGTCAATTTTCACTTACACTGGTTAAATCTGTACTTATGACACTTAATTAAACACAGTTAGTTGGTACGCACTGAACTTCATCCTCCATGTTTACTCTACTGCACGCAACGACGAAATGGCTGCTGGAAAGACGGGATCGTATTCACTGAGACCCCAGTTACTCAGTATGACTGTATAGCTGTTATAACACTGACTCCTGGGTAAGATTGTCAATTGTCACTCAGAGTGTTTAAATCTGTTGGTAAAACACAGTTCGTTGGTACTGAACTTCACTCTCCTTTACATGTTTACTCTACTGCAAGCAACGACGAAATGGCTGCTGGAAAGGCGGGATCGTATTCATAAAGCAAAACACACCGGACACTTTACTGGAAATAACAAAACATTTCGTTGAAATTACTTAGTTTATTGCTGTATTTACAAAATAGACCATAAACTAAATGTTTATGTTGCATTAACTAAAGTATTGTAGTAAAATTACAATAGTGTCTTGAAATTAATAAAGCCTCATGCTTGAAATTATTCTTCCTTTTAATACAAATGACAATCGTGTTTTGAAAATGATTAAACCCACGCTTGTAATTACAAAACAAGGTAAATAATTTTTTTTTCATCTTTCAAACCAGTGGTATATCAGATACCAATACTTGTCTATACCAGTACCTATCTAGGTACCAACGCGGTGGATTTTTTTTTGTAAGTACATAGTACTAATCGCCTAAGAGCATGTCAAACCCTACGAAGTACTCGTATGATACAATTTTTATTGGATTTTGTTAAATGCACCTTTTTATGTTAGTAATAAGGAATCATACTATAGGTAACGTTTGATGAAATATGTTAGCATGCACTACAAATGACCTATAACTAGTTGTTATTAATAAAGAGTAAGAGTAAGTAAGTAAGTAAGAGTAAGATACTTAGTGTACTGAACTACTGAAACCAAAGTCAAAGCCGTCAAATAAGAATATTTCAACGACGTTGGCGGGAACAGAAAACGCGGCATCAGAAAAAATCTTAATGCCAATTAATGCAATTAGAATTAATGCATAAGTATTAATTTGAGATTTTTCGAGTAATAAAGTGTAAACTTATCTCGTATATTATTCCAGTAACTTCAGTGCCCTTACCATGACTTTTGATAGTAAACGTAAACTTTTTTCCGTTTTTGTTTAATAGCTTCATATATTTAACCATACCTTATTAAATTTTAAAGCCAAAAAATTGTTTTTTATTTGTAAGCGTTTAGAATCCAGCAGCTATGCTTATTCTTCATTTTTTTACTCTTGACTCAAGACCATAGCATAAAATCATTTTATTATAACTTGTTCTGGGAAAAATATTATTACTTACTACTACTTATGATTGTTATAGGCGATAAGTTTACGTTTTACGGCTAATTTTGTCAATTTTATTGTTTTGTCAATTGTTTGTTTTTGAAAAGCAATAATGCTTTGTTTGGGAATTTTGTCATCTTGTAATTTCAATTGAGATTATTATCGTAAGAGCGCTTATAATGTTTGTTTCTGAAAAAACAGTACGTCATATTTTGATTCCTGTAGGCCACGCGGGCGAAGCCGCTAAAAGCTCATAATAATTAAAGCGTGTTCCTGGGAATTACAAAAAGGGATAAATTAATTATATTTGTTGTACCAAATAAAGTTCTTGCTAAATTTTACAAACGTGTGTTGAAATAAATAAAGCATGTTGCTTGGAATTACAATAACGGAAACACTAAATATTATTCTTGTACCAGTTAAAGCTATTTCTAATAATTACAAACTAGTGTTGAAATTAATAAAGCGTGTTGCTTGTTATTGCAAAAAGGGAAATATTAGATATTTTTGTTGTACCAATTAAAGTTATTTTTAATATTTACAAACGGGTGTTGAAATTAATAAAGCGTGTTACTGGGAATTACAAAAAGGGTAAAACAAAATATTTTTGTTGTACCAATTAAAGTTCTTTCTAAAAATCACAAACGTGTATTGAAATTAATAAAGCATGCTCTTTGGAAATACAAAAAAGGGAAAACTAAATATTATTGTTGTACCAATTAAAGTTATTTCTAATAATTACAAACGAGTGTTGAAATTAATAAAGCATGTTACTTGGAATTACAAAAAGGGAAAAACTAAATATTTTTGTTGTACCAATTAAAGTTATTTCTAATATTTACAAACGCGTGTTGAAATTAAAAAAACATGTTACTTGGAATTACAAAAAGGGTAAAACAAAATATTTTTGTTGTACCAATTATAGTTCTTTCTAACAATTACTAATGCGTGTTGAAATTAATAAAACGAGATGCTTGGAATTACAAAAGGTAAAAACTAAATCTTTTTTTGTACCAATATTTTTATATTTTCTAAAAATTACAAACCCGTGTTGAAATAAATAAAGCGTGTTGATTAGAATTACAAAAAGGTAAAACTAAATATTTTTGTTGTATCAACTATAGTTAATTCTTAAAATTACAAACGTTTTTTAAAATTGATTAAAAGTATTACTTAGAATTACAAAATAGATAAACTGTTAGAAACACAACTACCTTTTCTTGAAAATAGTAATCGAATTTGCGGAATTTACAAAACTCTAACAATATTTACTATAAATTTGTAATAAATATTAAACTTTTGCAATATCTGCATTTACTAAAATCGTATTTTAGGAATTACAATTACAAAAACAAAACTGTTAGTAAAAAATAATAAAAATTGCAAATACAGCAAAACTTTGGTAAATTATACTAAAATTTAGTGTTTTCGCCAAATACAAAGGACTTTTGTAATATTTAGTGGCGATTTTTTTCTCAGTGTATCCAATTTACAATAACAATTAAAAGAAAATAATGAAATAGTCTTACTCTGTCAATATTTATATTATTAAATTTTTTAGAAGCAGATAATAATAATACTTATGAACAAAATAAATAATGTATTTAAGTAACCTAATTTTTTTTCATCATATATTTAAATCCATTTATATTAGTACCAACTTTTAAAAAAAATGTAGTGTTTCATAATATTTTCAGGCTAGTTAACATTACGTTATATTTTTTAATTTCCGTATTCAGTATAATTTTTCATTGAAAATATTTTTACATCACTCTAAGCACAGTAAATAAGATTGATATAAATTTTTTTAATTGTTGCACATAGTATTATTTTCATACAATTTTCAGTAACTACTTACTTCAACTTTCCAAGCGAGCGGCGGTTAGTCGGACGGCCGTAGCGTTGGAACTGATAGAGCGCGCTTTCTTCAGTAATTATTAATATGTCCGTTATCAGTCTGCTGATAGCAGTTCGCGGGAGATCTGCTCGTGGCCGCGGGTCAACTGGCCATTTTTGCGCATCTCGGGTTGCTATGTATTTCCGTGTCGGAGGTAAAGCTGGACGGCATTTGCGCGGCTATGCGCGGTAGGTACTCATGCAAGATTTTCTCTCGAAGGCAACTATGCTGCACCGCACAGCGATGGTCACAGCAGCGCACGCCGCGATAATGCAAAATACACTACACAAAATGACTAAAAGACGCATTGTCCATGTATTGCAGCGCCACTCGAATGTGATCCGACCTTTATTATGAAGTAAATTGTATATTTCCACATCATGTCATTAAAATAAACAAAAGATAAATTAGCGAAAACAACATAACTATACAAGTGGCATTGGGTTTCCCGACTAAACATCAGCAGAGCGGTGGATGCTTCTATAAACAAATTGACGTACAAGATTTAGTCATATCTATGGATTTTTAGTACGTAATATGATTCGCAATGCTTTTAGATTGCGTTTGGCTGTTGCAATTTAGACAGTTGTGGCTGGACGCACTGTAGTATCACGGTAATGATATCTAAAGTAGCCAGAAGGACTTCATCAATCATCACTTACCTACTTTGCTTAAGGTCCTACGCTAAGGTCAGCACGCATTTTTTTTACTCTACTGCTCATCGCAAATTTCTGAAAACTCATTTCACGATCACTAATAGGTAGTATTATAGAGGTAGCTACTCTAAAGTACACAAAAGTCATTGACTTGTCATTAGAAAAAATCGATGACGTGGCTGGGCCAGCGTAGTGGATATGGTCCAATCATTCTTCGTGGGTAGGCGTACGTCCTGCAGTAGACTATTAAAAGGCTGGTACAGTATAGTAAAAACAAACTAAATTTTGATTTTAAAACAAAAAAGAATAGAAACGATTTGTAAAGTGATTTCACTCTTCACTTTTCCAAAATTAGAAATAAATAATTCAATATTTTTCGTCATTAGATATCAAATACTGGTTGAACTTACAGTTAAAATTTGTTCGAAATAATGGTCTGAATCACCCCCTTTCAGCTTAGTATACCCTATCTGGATCTATCATAACGTAGTATTATTATATCTTCTTTGGTAATACAGTGTATTCTAGTTCGGAGCCAATCATCAATATAAAAAGAAAAAATGTCAAGTCGATGGAGTCAATGGATGAAACAATGATTATCAATAATTTTTTTTGTACCAATAAATTATTTCTATTTCATCTAGTTCAACGAGCTAGTGACTTCATTGGCTGGCTACCTATTTATCTACCGTTGTCATGATTTTTATTGACCCAAATAATAATAATTATATACCTTCCTAAAAACTCATGGTGTAACTAAAATATTTATATTTATTTTATATTTATATTTAACTATCTGAATAAATGTTTGTTACATTCATAGATAATATTTTCTTGAGTTACGATCATCATAAGATTTAAAAAAATCTGTAATATATCTGCCACTCTCGGACTTCCTAAGTAGATAAGAGAGAAGATCGCGTCTTTAGTCCTCAAAGTATGGTGCCGTAGATATATTAATGATACAATACATGGCTCATTCAATCGTTCATTTCAAATTAATTTATCTTTTTTTCTTTTATTTTTTTTTTTTATTTATCTTTTAAAATCGACTGACGAAAGGATACATGAAAATGTAAATGGCCAGAAATTCAGAATAATATGTGACAATATAGTTTCAAACGTTCCCTTCAAAACTCATTGGCAACATTAAATTGATTTCGTTCACACATCCGTAGAATGTGGTTCGTGAAGGAAAAGTTTTTAAAAGAGATCAAAATTGTGTGATCTTAGGATTCACAAGCAAGAATTGGTTCCTAAATTATTTTCTTCATAAAATGCATCCTACTTGCGTAGAGTACCAATTAACAGTAAAATTGGGTACAATTATAAGGATTCCTTAATTTGTAACGGAACCATAAAAGGCGTTCTCCTTTTACACACATACTAGTGTGATATACCTACCAGCCTAATCTAACTTTTATGCTATGACATAATGCACAAAATAGTTGTGCTTAGTCGGACGTAGTTGTGCCATTAGGAATACGTATTTGGGATGTCCAACTAGTTGTGCAAAAGCAGTTGGTCCACGAGAAACTCCTCATGTAAACAAGATTTACTTTTTAAGGGGTTACGACATTGAAATGATTTTTAAGATATCTGTCCACTATAACGTAGGTACCTACCATACCATGATCGTAATAGGAACATTTCACACAAAAGATATATTCTTTTTTAGATAATAAATAATCTGAACCAAAATTTTCTCCTCATATGATTAGCTACTGTAATCGATAAGATATTAATTACTGACATATTACACACGTCTGAGAAATGTTATCAATGTTGTCTATATTATTGAAACGATGATGGCATTATTATATGTAGGTTTCTATGTCATATCCGATGCATAAAATACATGTTGGTATTTGTACGCAAATGATGCAGTTAGATATTCCTTATCATAGAGCAAATAACAATAGAGGATTAGTTATTACAGAAGACAGTCTAAAATAATATTTAAATATGTAAAGTCTCATTGCATCGTGGTTATGATCGATTTTTTCTGTGTGGTTATAAAGTTTGTTTTGTTACGTTCATTGACGTATAGTTTACCTACGAGTATGAAAATCCCAAAACTAAATATTACGAAAAATAATAAGAAAATAATTAGCCCTTAATAGTTATAAACAATAGTAATACAATTCACTAATAAATACGTTTTGTACAGTGGTAATATGAATGTATTTCTGTGTTTGGCGAAGATTCGTAATTTCCGTATATCCGTATGTAGTATCTGTAGGGTACCTATACCCCCTGCTAGAGATCGGTCATTAACTCACTACATACAATATTTTCAAAAAGATCATTCGTTTTAAGCGGTTTCCATCCACTGTTAAACATAGATATATACGTCTAGTATCTACGTTATCTGCTCCTACTGACAGCTCAATTAAATATAATTTAACTTTGCACTATATTTTTGATCTAATTAATTTTTATAAGGTTTAGGATCTTTTTCATTAAGTTGGCCATAAATCATAAACGGTAAGTTTTACAAAAAAAGTTTTCTGTAAATAAAAGATGCGAAATTTATTTTCTACAATAATGGTCTTAACTTTTGTCATAAAGTGCATAGTTTCCGAGATATTGGCCAAAAACGTTTTTTTAAGATGGCGCTTGAAGCTCCACCAGGATATCAGCATTTTGTGATTTTTTGCTCAGTAAGATTGGAGCCACACGGGCGTTGCCGCCACAACGCGACGCCCGCGCCACGGCTGCACCGCCGCTGCACCGCAGCGACCTCAGCGTCTTAGACATTAAATCTAGAGTATTCGAGTAGTCTATGATTAGTTAGCGGGGAAAACAACTTTTGACGAAAACCGTTCAGTCTTAAGCTGAAGATGAGTAAAATCCCTCGTCCACATTCGAAATCGGATCGTGTGATTTGTCACGACAAGTGTCACAGTAACAGCTGTCCAAGTGACAGTTGTCAAACTTTAAAGTGATTTATCTCTGTTATTATCGATTCTAGACCATTGTTGTCCTTACAAAAGTGATAGAGCTCAACAAGATCTACATTTCGGATGGCATCTGTTGAAATGTATATAACCGCCCGTCTGGCTTCTCTCTAAGTGATAATAAACCTTAAAAAAAAATGGTTCGGAAATATTGTGCAAAATTGTCCAAAAACGGCTATTTTTACTGACCTGACTGAGTAAGATATACCCATTATACCTAAGTAGTGGCTGTATAATATGCATATATTCAAAATCTATGAGCTAAGCTCTTGTCAGTAGCTTCACTTATATGTCTCGTGGTCTTCTGTCAGCGTTTTCACGTGATACAAAATACACATGTAATCGTATTCTAGTACTTATTTACACCCGTACTCGACCTCGTACAATGTCACTTCGCTATAATCGATCGTTGTATTGTTTGTTGCTCTGATTCCTCTCATGAAATATGCAACAGGTACTAACTACCGATTTGCTACATAGTTCACTCGTACAAGGTGTTTTTTAATCGGCATGGTGTTATTTGCAATGTTCATTGATTTATTCATAAAATCGTAAAATTCCTGAGGATACCTAAATTGTACTTTTTGCAATACTTAGCGATACAATGTTGAGATACAATACCTGTTTTTTTTTAATATAACATTATTGCACACTTAATTTGTACATATATTTCATTTTATTATGACATCTTTATCACTACATAGTATAAAACAAAGTCGCTTCCCGCTGTCTGTCCCTATGTATGCCTATATGAATCTTTAAAACTACGCAACTGATTTTGATGCGGTTTTTTTCATAGATAGATTGATTCAAGAGGAAGGTTTATATGTAAGGTTTGTATGTTTATATAATACACCTGTGCGAAGCCGGGGCGGGTCGCTATTTATTGTATATTTCACATGCCAAAGAATGGCAAAATATATTGGACCTACGAATTGACCTTCTAATTCTAATTCGAAGTGGGGGCGATAAGTCCTGCACTGACGTCCCGCATGGGGTGTTTTGTGCATTTCCCCCTCCAGCCCCTACCCGAGCCAGCCCAGCTCCTTAAAATAACGGAGCGTGGCTCTGGGCCGCTGGCATAACTGCTCCAGTGGCTTGGATGGTACATTAGATGGCGATGACGATGAAGATATCGATGCTGACGACAAATCAATATTAGCGTCATGCAACCCGCAAGCGATTCTAGTTTCTGCCGTGGCCTTGCAGTGCCACAAAACATGCTCTACCGTTTCATTTTCCTGCAGGCAACCACGACAGAGTGGGCTGTCGGTGGCTCCCAGTTTATACATGTGGCTATTCAAGTTGCAGTGACCAGTGATAAGCCCTACCATGAGTCGGAGTCTTGTCGCTGCAACCTCAATAGATCGTTCGATCAAAGTTCTCCGCAGTCTAGATGTGAACAAAGCCAGTGGCCCTGATGGTATTCCGGCCATTGTATTGAGGACTTGTGCGCCTGAGCTGTCGCCTGTGCTGACTCGCCTCTTTCGCCTATCTCTGAAGACAGGTCAAGTGCCCAAATCTTGGAAGCTTGCTAACGTGCAACCGTACCCAAGAAGGGCAGCCGTGCCGACCCTGCCAACTACAGGCCAATTTCGATCACGTCTATACTCTGTAAGAGTATGGAACGTGTTCTAAATAACAGGCTCCTGGTCTACCTGGAAGCGAATGACTTACTCAGTGACCGCCAGTACGGCTTTCGCCGAAACCGGTCTACTGGGGACCTTCTAGCGAACGCCACACACATCTGGAGTGAGGTCATGGAGAAGCACGTTGTTGGCAAGGCGTTGGCTGTCTCCTTGGACATTTCCAAAGCTTTTGATAGGGTCTGGCACGAGAGCCTTATTGGCAAGCTTCCATCTTACGGCCTGCCTGCTGATTTCTGCACATGGATATCAGATTTCTTGAGGAATCGGTCGATACGAGTTGTCGTTGATGGCTGCTCGTCAGACCAAATGGCTATCAATGCCGGTGTTCCTCAGGGGTCTGTGCTCTCTGCGACACTCTTCCTACTGCATATCAACGATCTGCTTAAGCCCGGGATCTTTGGGTACGCAGATGACAGTACAGTCGTGGAGAGCTACACGTCCGATGCAAGAACCAGCGGGCCACAGATCGAGTTATACAGAGAGGCTATGGTTGAACGGCTCAACTTGAGTCTGTAGGCGGTATCCGACTGGGGTGATGCTAACCTGGTCAAGTTTAATGCTGTTTTCGGCCAAAAAGAGACCGTTTCAATTGTCTCCCGCTTTCCGTGGTGTCTCCGTTCCGGTAACTGACAGCTTGGAACTATTAGGCGTTTCACTCTCATCTGGATTAAGAGAAGATGTAAATGTATTTTTGTATTTTACATCTTCTCTTAACTTTGGCTCTTACATAGAGTCCAAAGCCCAATTAGCCTCCAAAAAACTTGGTGTTCTCTCTAAGGTGAGACGGTATTTCACACCTGAGCAACTGCTCAGTCTTTATAAAGCACAAGTCAGGTCTTGCATGGAATACTGCTCTCACCTTTGGGATGGCTCTGCCAAATATCAACTGGAGGCTCTGGAGTCGATTGAGAGGTGAGCCAGGAGGCTGATTGACTACGACACCTTGACTAAGACGCAGCTGCAAAGTCTTGAGCATCGACGCAAGGTAGCGTGTTTGTCGGTCTTTTACCGGATACACTTCGGAGAGTGCGCCCAGGAGTTGCACAATCTGGTCCCCCCTGCCCCTTTCTTCTATCGTACGGCTAGACGGACGCGACCAAAGCGTCACCCTTTTATGGTGGACATTCCGCGCGTTAGAACCAAGCGTTTCCAATCCTCATTCCTCATACGAACAGCCGAAATGTGGAATGCTTTGCCTGGGTCTGTCTTTCCGTTAAAGTACAACGTGAGTGTCTTCAAATCCCGAGTAAATAGGTATCTTCTAGGTAAGCGTGCTACACCCTAGACCGCACATCTGCTTAACATCAGGCAGTGTGTAGTCAAACGCAAACCTATTCGAAATAAAATAAAAAATCGTTAGTAATGTTTCTGCTCAGGGCTGGGAAAGCAGCTTTGGCATGCCTGCAATCCTCCCTCTTTGATTTTTTCTAAATTGACCTTGATTGCACTCTAGTTTTTTTAAAATAAATGTTATCATTTAGGTATTATTTGGTAAACTTACCATACCTATACAGTATATTATGAAAAAAGGTATAAATGATTTGACCAAAATCCTCGTAACTTGACTTAAACTAACTTATTTTTCCGATACTCGATCAAAACCAATGCGTGAATTATAAACATCTAACTTACTGACTCCGTCGGTCTGTATTAAATTACCCTTGGTCTAGATCTTTAATTTCTTTCCAATGACATTTCCTTTCATTAAGAAATAATAGTTATGACTTTGTTGATATTTGTTTAGTTTTTCCACGGAGTTTTTCATTTTTCGTTTATTGACACATCAAATTTGCCAATACTAATAAGCAATTATAATTAATTTTCGTAAAAAAATGGCATGATAGACTTCAACCGTGCACAGAATTCGAATAGACCGCACAAATCGCCGTAGTAATTTACATATTAAGTATTGTTGATTTATCAAAAATGGCTCAGCCGATTTCAATAAATTTTAAACGGGATCACCTTAAAAGTATGATATACGAAACAAAAATAATCGTTTAATTCGGCCTACTCTAAATAATGTTGTGTTAAAAAAATATCCATCCATCCATCAGCCAAAAGACGTCCACTGCTGGACATAGGCCTCCCCTATGGATCTCCAATAAGACCGGTTGATAGCGGCTTGCATCCAGCGCGATCCTGCGGCCTTAATGAGGTCATCTGTCCACCTTGTGGGTGGACGTCCTACGCTGCGCTTGCCGGTACGTGGTCTCCACTCGAGAACTTTTCGACTCCACCGGTCATTAGTCCTCCGCGCTATGTGCCCTGCCCATTGCCATTTCAACCTGCTAATCCGTTGGGCTATGTCGGTAACTTTGGTTCTTCTACGGATCTCCTCATTTCTGATTCGATCACGCAGAGAGACTCCGAGCATAGCCCTCTCCATAGCTCGTTGGGCTACTTGGAGCTTAATAATAAGGCCCATAGTGAGAGACCACGTTTCTGTGCCATAAGTCATCACTGGCAACACACACTGGTCGAAAACTTTCGACTTGAGGCACTGAGGTATGTCGGACGAGAAGACACTACGCAATTTTCCGAACGCTGCCCAGCCGAGTTGGATTCGGCGATTGGCCTCTTTGTTGAAGTCGGACCTACCTAACTGGACTACTTGTCCTAGGTAGACGTACGAGTCAACGACTTCAAGAACCGAGTTTCCAACAGAAATCGGGGTGGGTAAAACATGGGAATTAGACATGACTTTCGTCTTGTCCATGTTCATCTTAAGACCCACCTGTTGAGAAACCCGATTGAGGCCTTCGAGCATCGTGCTGAGCTCTTCCATCGATTTTGCCATGACTACTATATCGTCGGCAAACCGAAGGTGAGTGAGATATTCGCCATTGATATTGATGCCGAATCCTTTCCATTCCAGGAGCTTGAAGGCGTTCTCCAAAGTAGTCGTAAACAGTTTCGGAGAAATTACGTCTCCCTGTCTTACGCCTCTTTTTAAAGGGATCGCCTTGGAGCTCTCTTCCTGTACTCGGACTAACATAGTGGCGTTTTTATACAAGCACTTCAACACTTCGATGTACCGATAGTCAATACGGCATCGTTGGAGAGACTCAAGCACAGCCCATGTCTCGACCGAATCAAAGGCTTTTTCATAGTCCACAAACGCTAAGCAAAGTGGCAGATTATACTCTTCGGTCTTCTGTATAACCTGCCGCAGCGTATGAATGTGGTCCATGGTGCTAAAGCCTTTTCGGAAACCGGCTTGTTCGCAAGGCTGAAAGTCATCAAGCCTGCGCTCGAGACGGTTCGTAATGACCCTTGAAAACAACTTATAAACATGGCTCAGAAGTGAGATGGGTCTGTAGTTCTTCAATAAGGTGCTGTCACCTTTCTTGAAAAACAACACCACCACGCTTCTGTTCCATGCTTCTGGCGTGATGCCCTCGAGGACGACGGTGTTGAAAAGCTTCTGGAGGACTTTTAGTACTGGTGTTCCACCCGCTCTCAGCAGCTCTGATGTGATACCGTCATCACCCGGCGCCTTGTTGTTCATAAGCTGATTCAGGGCCATTCTAATCTCGTACAGGCTGATGTCTGGGATATCTTCGGTGAAGTGTCGGGTCAGCTTGGCTCTTGGATCTTTGGCCACGCTGCTAACAGGCTTAGCGACCGAAGCGTATAGCTGTCCATAGAACCTTTCGATCTCGTCTAATACCTCTGCCTTGGTCGACGCTACACTGCCATCTTCTCTCTTCAGCTTTGTCAACTGGCTTTGCCCAATAGACGAATTCCTCGCGAACACTATGGAGCCTTTGTTCTGCTCTATTGTCTCTTTAATATGTTTAGTATTAAAGAGACGAATGTCGCGCCGCACGGATTTTGAAATTTGTCTATTGAGCTGCCATGCCTATATGACTTTGCATCATCGGAAGACTGCAGTCTCTGTAAGCGTCGTTCGGCCATAAGATTTAGAGTTTGATCGGAAAATTTTTGAGGTCTATTTGTACGACGGGGTCTAAAGAATTTAGCACCCACCGCCTGGACAGTTTCTACGAGCCCGTTGTTAATCTCGTCCACCGACGCAAAGTTCTCCAGGCAAGCAAAGCGATTTGAGAGCTCGAGCTGAAAGCTCTCGGGGTTCTGGATATGGGCACGAGTAGGCCGGAGCGTAGACTTCATCAGGCGTGACCTTTCGAGTTTAACGTTAATATCCAATGTGCCTCTTACGATTCTGTGATCACTACCGGTTTTCACTCTGTGGATCACGGAGACATCATTAAATATCCGTTTCTCAGTGGTCATGATGAAGTCTATCTCATTTTTGGTGGAACCATCGGGGCTCATCCAGGTCCACTTCCTGTGAGGCGGCTTCTGGAAGAAAGAGTTCATCATGAAGAGTTCCTCTCTCTCCAGAAAGTCAACCAGCCTCTGGCCCCTGGGGTTCCGTTGTCCATATCCAAATTGCCCCACTCTCAGCTCATCATCGCTTCTTTTGCCCAACTTTGCGTTGAAGTCCCCCATAACAACAGTAAAGTGGGTCTTAGACGTATGTATGGCCTGACTTACGTCTTCATACATAGTCTCCACTTCATCATCTGGGTGTGACGAGGTCGGTGCGTATACCTGAATGACCTTCAGCGAATACCTCTTGGATATTCTGAGTATTAGATATACAACCCTGCTCGACACACTTTCGATGGTGATAACGTTGTTAACGAGGGACTTATGAACGAGAAAACCGACACCACCTTGGGACCGCTGGTCACCTACCCGGTAGTAGAGCAGGTTGCCGGATTTCAGAGTTATCGTGTCCTCCCCCTCTCTACGGACTTCAGACAACCCCACAATATCCCAACGCAACCTACTCAACTCTTCTTCCAGTTCAGCAATCCTCTCGTCAGTCCTCATTGTGCGCACGTTGTGTGTTACCAGGGCCAGTCGTCGTTTGCGGGAGTGGTAGCCGGGTGTCTGCCAGGGATTCTTAGCACCCCCTTCTCCGCCGTTACCGGGGCCGCTACCGTAGCCCCGGGCTAGCGGAGCTGCTGGGGACTGGGGGCCTGGTCTATTTGTTTCTGCCATATATTGGGGGTATTTGCCCATAATCGCCGCGCTGGGCAAGCGTGGTGGCGATCGCAGAAAACGTAGCTTCGCGACAGAGATGCTGCTCCCCATCCCTGCCCTGTGCCATTTTAGCTACGTTTTTATTTGAATGGTTATACCGCCATTAGTCGGTTCCGCTGTACCTCAGTCGGCTCTTACGACACCTGGTACTAGAGGGGGGTGCTATTCTACTCTGCCGGCACCCCACGGCACTTAAAAAAATATACCTACGCGTAAATTTGTAAACTCCTCTGTTTCGTTGGTTAAAAATAAGCATAAATTGATTAACTAAATATATTCAAATAATATAAATCTTGTGGGACTATGTATTCACGCTGACCTAAAATTCGACCATGTACCCCAATCCATATTCCAAGGATTTTTTCCTCAAAAAATTCCCTCCTTCCTTTGCTTCCCATAACCAAAATGATTAAGGTTATAATTTTGGTTATGGGAAGCAAAGGAAGGAGGTCTGCACACGTTTCAATCAGAGGTGGTTCAGTGCGAAATATATCATGCCAAATGTTATGTTGCTAGTCAAGCATGCGACCACGAAAAGAACTCATTTCGACGTGTGAAAATGTGACAGATATATACTTTACCATAATGCTGTCTCGTTTTGACACTACGAAAGAAATAATTCGTGGCACGCATACTAGCCCGGCTGGTGTTTGGTATTACACAGATAATAAGCGCCGTGAATCCACCGCTGTGGTAATAATTATACCTGTGTGTGTATACGTAGTGCTTATATATACCTACAATATACATTAATACTTATAGAGAGTGAGCGCCGTGAACCCGCAGATGATAGGGGTGTAGGCTTCAGCGAGGAAGTAGCCGGCAGCGTTGGCGCCCATCGCGGACCCCACGTGCCTCTGTGAACAGAGAATATATCACTGAAAACTGACCAAGCGTGAGACGGACTCGCACTCACAAGATTCAGTAACATTGTTATATATTGCTAGGTATACTTAAGTATGTGTTATTGGTTCTTACGGGTAACGTGTAATTAGAAAGTAAATCAACAAAGTGTGTATAAAGCCTATTTTCTGTTTTTTTTTTTATTGAATAGGAATTAATTAGGTAGTATTCGTGCATTATAATAATTTTTAATGTCTACCTATTTTTTTACATTTACTGCCCCACTGCAGGGCAAAGGTCTACCTATACGATTCAAAAATATAATTCTATGATATACGATAAACTTTTGGATTCGGAACCCTAAAAACAAGGTTTACTATCAGTTGGGTAGAGCAAAATACCTTTAATCCATTTTATTTTGCAATTTTCACTGCGAGAATAACGTCATAATCTTTCTTTAGTACAATGCTTAGGAAGTATTAGTTTAAAAAGCCTAGACTCTGGAAAATAACATGTTTTCCTCATAATTGTCCCGATAATGAAGATGATGCGTATAGATAATGGATGAGATACCATTGACATACAACTTTATATTTCGTAAGGATACGGTATAATTGTCTTAAATGCAACAATGTGGTACTTGGAATATAATAATATGACGGAGTGAGACAGCATAGCTGGTTTTAGTTGAAAGCAATAGTGATGATTTTAAAGTGGGTATCACCCGAATGGGGTCGCACGTAGCAACACTGCATGCTTGTGTCGGAATGAAATGACTTTTGAGAGATGACAGAGAAACGTCATGCCATTCCGAACGAGAGGCGGAATGCACCCGTGCAAATCCATTGACTTTGAAATCGGTTTCCATCCTCGATAATTCTTGTTAAATTGATTACGAAGTGATACTAGGTCAATAAAACCATCCGTTGCAGTAGTACAGAGTGTTTATTTTGGTAAGATGGACAACTGGAGACCGCCGGCGAGCTGTACCAATGAATGACCCACAAATAACGATGTCGGGTGATTGAGACGATCACTCTCAGACCCCGACATCAGAAGTGGGATCCCAACAACGCCCACAAGATGGGGATACAGCTTCATTGAATGGCGCAGTGCAATGACCAAAAAGTGAGGCAACTCAGCCAAGGTCCAATACGAAAGTGCTACGTTCGTGCCATTACTGCGGAGAGAAAAAACACGTTGCATCGCGCCGTGCAAAGAAGGTAGTGACGTACGAGTAGAGCAACGAGCCAACATCTGCGATCCAACCAGTGATAGATCATCTTTCTTATCCGGTGAGCAGTTTTCATTTTGTTTCGATTTGTGTATAGAATGAACATTCTAATTTAAAAAAAAAAGTAACGAGGGAAGATCTCATGATGTGCAACAAAATAACGCAGTCACACTTGTAGTAATCGAGGGTTCTAATGTTCACTGTTAACTTCAATTATTAGCGTCAGTTTCGATTCACGAATTTTCAGTGTCACTACTATTTAATTCCGTACCTGATGACAATACACAACACGATGTCATGACAACAATGACGACGGTATAAATTCGGTATGTGCGTGTGTGTGTGTGTGTGTGAATCTATACCTGTGTAAGCTTGTGTGATAATTTTGTGTGATAAGCTTGTGTGAAAATTTTGTGTGGTAAGCCTGTGGAGCAAGCCTCTTTGATAAGTCTGGGTAGAAACTCTGCGTGACAAGCTTGTGTGAAAACTCTGCGTGATAAGCCTGTGTGAAAACCCTGTGTTCTGTGTGACAAGCCTGTGTGAAAGCTCTGTGTGAGAAGCCTGTGTGAAAGCTCTGTATGACAAGTCTGTGTGAAAACTCTGTATGAGAAGCCTGTGTGAAAGCTCTGTGTGAGAAGCCTGTGTGAAAGCTCTGTGTGACAAGCCTGCGTGAAAGCTCTGTGTGAAAAGCCTGTGTGAAAGCTCTGTGTGACAAGCCAGTGTGAAAACTCTGTGTGAGAAGCCTGTGTGAAAGCTCTGTGAGACAAGCCTGTGTGAAAACTCTGTGTGAGAAGCCTGTGTGAAAGCTCTGTGTAACAAGCCTGTGTGGCGAGACTGTGTGGCGAGCCTGCGTGGCGAGCCTGTGTGGCGAGCCTGTGTGGCGAGCCTGTGTGGCAACTCCGTGTAACAAGCCTGTGTGACGACTCCTCGTAACTTCGTGTGGTAACTTCGTGTAGTAACTTCGTGTGGTAACTTCGTGTGGTAACTTTGTGTGGTAACTCCGTGTGGTAACTAACTCCGTTTGGTAACTCCGTTTTGTAACTCTGTTTGGTAACTTCGTTTGGTAACTCCGTGTGGTAAATCCGCGTGGTAACTTCGTGTGGCGACTCCGTGTGGTAACTAACTCCGTGTGGTAACTCTGTTTGGTAACTCGGTTTGGTTACTCCGTGTTGTAACTCCATGTGGTAACTCCGTGACGTAACTCCGCGTGATAATTTCGTGTGTATCTCCGTGTTGTAACTCCTTGTGGTAATTTCGTGTGGTAACTCCGTGTTGTAACTCCATGTGGTAACTCCGTGAGATAACTCCGTGTGGTAACTTCGTGTGGTAACTCCGTGTGGTAACTCCCTGTGGTTACTAACTCCGTGTGGTAAATCCGTATGTTAACTTGGTGTGGTAACTTCGTGTGGTAACTCCGTTTGGTAACTCGGTTCGGTAACTCGGTTTGGTAAGTCCGTGTGGTAACTTCGTGTTGTAACTCCATGTGATAACTCCGTGAGGTAGCTCCGTGTGGTAACCTCGTGTGGTTACTACGTGTGGTAAGTAACTCCGTTTGGTAACTCCTTTTGGTAACTGTGTTTGGTAACTGCGTTTGGTAATTGCGTTTGGTAACTGTGTTTGGTAACTGCGTTTGGTAACTCCGTGTGGTAACTTCATGTTGTAACTCTGTGTTGTAACTCCGTGTTGTAACTCTATGTGGCAATTTTGTGTAGCAACAATCTTGTGGGAGAATTCTGTTTAAAAGTCGGTGTAAGAATTAAATCTACGTGAGAATTAACTCTGTGTGAGAATTAAATCCGGTTGAGAAGTCTGTGTGAGTACGAATATGCGAGAAAATAGGAAACGACCCCATATAGTTACAACTGGTGTGATTACTAACTACAGCGTTAGTTCTTGCTTTGCCAAGCCAACAAGAAAATTCACACGAGGACGTATGAAGATGCAGGATGGCCGTGACGGAGTGAGACAGCATAGCTGGTTTTAGTTGAAGGTTTTAGAGCCCATAAATACAGGATGTTCCAGCATTTCCGGCTTGACGTTGAGTTCAGGGACAGCCTGTATAACGGGAGATAATGGGCAAACGTTTAAAGTACCGTCTCTACATTAAATACTTCGATGAGATTGCGAAATGTTTTCCTTTGTGCGAAGATTCGCTGACAACAGCTTATAAATTGTTATCTATTCTAAGGCACTATCTATATTATATGTATTAGCCTCCTGCGAATTATTTGTCAGTCATTCAAATAATTATCTTAAATAAAACTATTGCAAATCCTCATTGTAAAGATAAAACTAGACTTTAAACACGTGAAGTGTTATGAAAGTCGATAAGCGATTTATTTTTAGGAATTGCTTAATATACTATTTAATACGAATAATCTCAAGGGGTGTCCTGCCTTTACGCCGAAAATTGTTTGGCTGATTATCACTTGCCAACCCACGTTTCACAAATTATTACATATATAAATAAATTAATATTGGGGGACATTTCACACACGGTCTCTGACCCCAAACTAAGCAAAGCTTGTGATATGGCTGCCAGAGACTGATATTCTACATATACATATTTTAAATACATACTTATATAGATAGTACCTAAATAACACCCAGACACAGAGCAAACACCTATGTTCATCACAAAAATGCTTGCCCTGGGTGGGGATCGAACCCACGCCTCTTTGATCCAGAAGTCAGGTTCACTAACCACTGAGCCACCGAGGCAGTCAACTTTGAGAACTAACGGCTAGTAAATTTTTGAACTGATTATTATTATTATATTGACACAAAACGTTTGGGATTCTGCACTCTGTACAAACGGAAGTACAAAAAATAATAATTAATTACACTGACTTACAATTATTATTACATACGCTTAGTGATGCATTAGTCAAGACAACGTGCACTGTGGATAAAGTACGTGCGCTGGAAGGCAAGTGGAGAAGTCGCATTCATCGCAAGTAAATGCATGTCACGTCATTTCATAAGTAGGAAGCCTCTGACCGTCGAAATTTTCAGTTGTCAGCGACCCGTTTAGTCGCACAATGACAAAAGCGCATAATGACAACCGGGGCGCAAATTGTACAAAGAGCAAAATGTTCAAAAAGCATTACGTCCAAGGCGCACAATGACTAGGAAGAAAACATTTGCAAAGCGCATAATGACTAGGAAGCAAAATGTCTATAGAGCAAAACGTCCAAAATTTTATTTATTCTTTTAAATTAACTTCCATAGCTTGTATTGGTGCTCGATTACAGCTATTTGTATTTAAAAACCTTATGCGTCATCTATACTTCCGATGGTGAATTCACATACGCCATCGAATTTCTTCTACGGACGCATGCAGGTTGCCTCACGATGTTTTCCTTCACCGAAAAGCCCTGGTGTGGTGGATATGGCCCAATCACCCTTAGTGGGTAGGCCTACGTCCTGCAGTGGACTATTAAAAAAGGCTGGTACAATACTTCCGATACGAAAATTAACAGTGCCATCTACATACGCGATATGAAACAACACACTTAAGGCTATGTATACTAGTAAAACTATATTTTTTGACGTGACAACGTCTTATAAATTGGTTTGCCGGGTGACACTTCAAGAAACTGCGTTACGCTCCGCTCACGTTATGCGCTCACAATGAGAGCGAGTGAGAGGCACGAGTCATGGTTAGCCCGCCTAAGAGCGAGAGAGACAGACATTTTCATCCTTCTTCCTACTATACGAATGAATATTCACATTAAAATTATTTTACCACTCAAAGTCGTTGTCACGTAAAACTTTCGCCCGTATACCGACTTTACAGGCAACCAATTTTTTTCCTAGTATCTTTCATAATAATTATGTTATTCCTTAATTTGTAGGGTTCCGTACCCAAAGGGTAAAACGGGACCCTGTTACTAAGACTGCTGTCCGTCCGTCTGTCTGTCTGTCACCAGGCTGTATCTCATGAACCGTTACAGCTAGAACGTTGAAATTTTCACAGATGTATTGCTGTTGCCGCTATAACAACAAATACTAAAAACAGAGAAAAAATTATTTAAGGCCACCCTTAAATATTTTTTTCTTTATTATTTTCCCATATAACAAATCTGATTTTATAGCCGTTTTTCGCTTGGTATTAATAATAGTGACAAGTAGTTGTTTGAAATATTCACAAACATTTAGTCAAATATTCACTTTAAAAATAAATAATTAAATTAAAATAAAATGGAAATTTACGGAGGCTCCCATACAAGAAACGTGATTTTTTTGCTCGATATTAATAACGGCACAGGAAGATGCTTTAAATATGCACAGAATATTGAGTTGTATATTTCAAAGAAATAATTAAATTAAAATAAAATTCATTAAGGGGGGCTTTCATATGGCACGGAAACGCACTTGGCCGATTATATTATTTCTAAATATTATTGCATCATTTATTTACGGACATGAAATTTGATTGTTTTTCAATGACATGACAAGTTATTGAAAACATATTAATTTGACGGTAGTGTTATTGAAAAAAATATAATTTGAGGATAGTCGGGTACTTATACTACATTTATACTTTGTAGTTACTACACAACTTTGTTAAATTATTTTGTAGTTTTGTTTAAAATATGCTCGTTACTGTGTTGACTCACCAAAATAATTTGTATTTCATCGCATTTATAACACAATATTAAACCCTATAAATTTTGTAGTATTAATTAGAATTTTGGACGTTGTGCGCTATAGACATTTTTTCTTCCTAGTCATTGTGCGCTTTGGACATTTTGCTACCTAGTCATTGTGCGCCTTGGACGTAATTATTTTTGAACATTTTGCTCTTTGGACAATATGCGCCCCGGTTGTCATTTTGAGCTTCTGTCATTTTGCGACTAAACCTCAGCGACCGTGCTGGCCACGCGAGTCGCGGATACGAGTATGTACCGGACCCGTGGCGTTTCTCCCGCTGCGTTGGCGCCGCCCGCTTGCTGGGTGTCTTGTGCTTTATGCTCAGTTTTATTGACAAATGAAATCGTTTCACCGGCAAAGTCTCATTAAATATCGGCGTGTACCGCAATATAAAAATTTCGAAACTTTTTAGCGCGTATTGGGATTTGAGAAACACTCGTATTTTCTTGTGACTTTCGATGTAGCCTTAAGTTTATTTTTTCTATCTTCATAGACGTTGTTTAATATTTAAAGTTGAAGTCCTGTCTCTAATCAGTGTTACAGGCTAGTTTAATGGATCGAGGTATGTATGATTACTATAATCTCAGTGATGGTTCTCGCCAAATGTGTCTGTTAACATAACCCATCCATTATAAAATCAATGCTATGCGCCCCATATAAAATTCCGATAAGAAATTCAAATACAATACTATAAGTTGAAAAAGGTGTAGCATTGCTATGAGTTAAATACGAATAATCTTTCGTTAATGTTTAGCTGGCAGGAAGCACTGCGCTGGATAAGTACCCTATAATTTGGCTAAACGACATAAAAGCCTTGTGGAGACCCTTAAGGCAGAGGTAGGCCTGCTGGCTCTCCCAGAGGCGCCATCCAATACAACGATGTACGGAACCCTGAGGAACGCCGGCATTAATTTCCATATGTCGTAAAAAACCTCATATTTCGACACTCAAAAGGAAACTAAAACCTACAGGGTACTTCCTGTTGACCTAGAACTATGAAATTTGGCAAAAAGCATTGTTTTAGAGTACACATATAGGAATAAACTGTACATGTTTACCATCCACGAAGCTCAGGGACTAACGTACGAGTCGGTAATCGTTATAAAAACAAAGCCGAAAATGAGACTACACGGGAGTGTCTCACACGCGGTCGTTGCACTATCGCGACACACTGGGACCTTCATCTACTACGCCGACGACATCGAAAATGATGCCATCAGTCGATTCGTGCGGCGAGCATCGTCTGCGTCATCGGAGACCATCAAGGAAAACAACCTGCAGATGGCCGTCAGGGATCGGAACGAAGCGGTGATGGATGGATGGATGGAGGCTCTGGGCCAGGAGAAGGAGAATTGCCATAGGACCTGAAAAAGTGTAAGCATTGCGTGCGTGCCCCAAGCATTCATGCTTGTCATCTAAGGCTCCTTCTTGCGGCGGCATCATGTGTCGGGTCGTTCTCTCCCCTCAAATATGGTCGAGGAGAGCGATGGCGGGCACATGTGTTACACTCGTGATCGGGTGCTGCAAGCGGGTCACCGGTCTGCTTATGGCTTCCAAGCAATGCATCGACTAAATAGCTTAGACTAAGATTTAACCAAGTACCGACTCTCTTTGTACAGTAAAATCTAATAGTTATTTTTAGTTAACAAAAGGCACAGACCCTGAAGTCTGTGGTTAGGAAATTTTCGATTAAAAAAAAACTGTACATGTTTAATTTAATCACTAAATATCCCTACCAGGGGGGATAGCTCGGTAGGGATAAGTGTACCAGCCGAAAAATAGGGCCTAAATGCAAAACATAAAGGCCCAAATACCAAAGTGAGTTAATCGTATCATATGAAAGAACTTCATTAGCACAAGCTAAAACATTTTTTTCAATTATTTTTACGATGTGTAGTTTTCGATGTATGACGAGAAGAGTAAAAAAAACCTTTTATCGATTTACCTGTAGTTACTCTCTGAGGTTACAACAACTTAGTTCCCAATTTTGTACAATTTTCAGGATTTGTACGGAACCCTCGGTGTACGACCCTGACTCGTACTTGACCGGTTTTTGACCGACGAAACAGAGGAGGTACTTTATTCGACGCGTATATATATTTTTTATGTACTCATATAACCAATTAACCACGCATAACTTATTCTGTAGCAGTCCGATTCCGATAATTATTTTTTATTGGAAATAAGATTCTTTGAAATTGGTCCCATTTAAATAGTATCGAAATCGGCTGAGCCATTTTTGATGAATCAACAATAATGTGAAAAATGCTACATCGATCCGTGCGAAATATTCGCGAATTCTGTACAAGAGTGAAGTCAGTCATGCAATTTTTTGCAAAAAAAAAATATATTTATGAAACTTATCTAATGTTACATAGAGATAGACTAGGATGAAAATAATTGTTGCTAGATATAATTTACAGTATTTCGTGCTATTGTGATGTGCTTATTTAATTAATTATTACATTTTATACTTTATATAACGGGACTGAACTCGTAGGGATAGTCGTAACGACTATAATTTCGTTCGCATTCGGCGACCCTTTTCAAGTTGGCGAGTGCTAGCACGCGGAACCGTCTCGCAATGCACTGACACTAGTTCAGTCCCGTTAAATATAGTATAAAATGTGTGAAAACCATGTTAATTTCCATAGTAAAATTATTACATTACGTATACAGTCCCTATTTTAAGGTAAATAAACGTACTAAGGTTTGCTTTGTGTATGTATGATAAATGAATCTAGATGACACAACCCACTATAGTTTACTTAGGTCGCACCTATTCAAGTTAGAAGATAAACAATTCATTCAAAGTGCCTGTCATTTTAGTATCTTAGTCATACAAATAATTACGTTACTATTTATCAGTCAATTCCAACGAGCTTATATACTAGATCCGGTGACCAGTTCTCATCTGGTGTCCGATTCCAGGGTAGAGCTGCTCGAGCTGGAGGCGGGCTGGTCGCTGGGCAGCAGGAAGCTTAGTCCAGCACATACTGAAACAAACACGAATAAATAGTACTAAATAAATAGATAAGTAAGTAACTCACCCTTCGTGGGTAGGCCTACGTCCTGCAGTGGACTATTAAAAAGGCTGGTACAGATAAGTAAGTACCTACAATACTAACATTTCCACACGTTCGTTCATCACTACGGCGCGCCGCGACTTTCTAGTATACTGAGAGCATATTGAATTCCGAGGCGTTACAATCGTTTGTATGAAGACGCATTACTGTTATAGGCCCCACTGACGTCCATTTGGACTGGCGGACTTCTCGTGAATGTCGAAAACGCCATCCATTTCCAGGATGCCATCATAGAAATGGATTACGTCCACGCGCCACGCCCCGAAATGCGTTCAGTATTGCCATTAGTGGTATTAATACCTTGTAATACCTTTATTAATTAATACCTTTGGGCAAAAGATGTAAATTAACTCAATTTGATATAAAAAAAAGAATACTGGATCAGAAGCGTTTCGCAAACTGATTTCACACTTGATACTTTAATTGAAATAATTATCTGGAGTGCGTAAACTCATCCACGCACTCAAGATAATTGCCTGATGCTGCATTCTTACATTCTATATTGATGGATATTACCATATCTATAATATACTTATTTTTAGAAAGAAAGTGCCGTGGACCTACCTACAGCTATTTACAGACTCAGTTTTTTATTTGGTCTGTTTACAAATAGTACATTGGTGTTACTTACAGAGAGTGAGCGCCGTGAAGCCATAGAAGGTAGGCGTGCAGGCTTCGGCGAGGAAGTAGCCGGCAGCGTTGGCACCCAACGCGGACCCCACGCGCCCGAACATCATCACCGCTCCCACCGCCGTGCCTCTGTGAACAGAGAATACATCACTGAAAATTGACCAAGTGTACTTAGTATTATTATATCTTCTTTGCCAAGTGTGAGAGGGACTCGCACACACATAATTCAGTAACATTGTACGAGTAAGATTACAGGCACTATTGCATGTTGACGTGTAATTTGTAAGTAAATCAGTGTGTATTAAAGAAATCTATTTTATGTTAATACCTCTTTTAATTTTATTATAGTAAGTAATTGGAAGTAATAATACGTGCATTATTATAATTTTATTTATGTCAACCTTTTTTTTAACCCATAGTACCCCACTGTTAGACAAAGGTCTATACCCAGGTCAAAAATATAAATATATAGTAACAGAGTCACTTTTGGGTTCGGAACTCTAAAAATATGATTGTTCATCAGTTGGGTAGAGCAAATTACCTTTTCATCCCCCAATTTCGGAAAGAGTATTTTTGCTCTTTAAAATCTGAGTGCAAAAGCCGTTTTTATCCGCTAGAGGGTAAAGTAAAATTGAATTTGGAACATCGTGTGCACTAAGTTTGTGAATACAAAACATTATAAACCTATTTACTTCTACCTCCATGGTGCCGAATTTATCAAACAACCTTTTTTAAACTCAGACACGAAACCTTTAATTTGCTTTGCGCGCGCCATTTTCTTTTCATGCATATCGTATTGTTAAAAGTTTTAAAAATAAGAAACAAGTGCATAATCTAAAATGAGTGATTCTAGCGACGAGGAAGTTTATTTGATGCCAACAGAATAAAATGAAACTGTTAATAGTGCGCAAACGAGCTTTCTCCCTCAACAATCACGAAAGAAGTATTTGAAACAGTGCGGTATGTAGACGACTTTAGTGATTTCCTCACTGAAGTGGGATTGAAACGTTACGTGTTGCACTCGAGTGCAAATTTGGATGTTTCCTCGTGGTCGACATATATATCTTCGTGGTCATACTGATATGACAAACTAGTATGACCACGAGGAAACACCCAAGATTTTTTACCTTTTTCTTTCCTCATGAACGCTCAGGATTCTAGTTGTGTTCTAATTTTAGAACCCTTCTCTTACTCGGTCATCAAAATTGAGCACGTGATTAAAAAGCAACTTTTCACTGTTGTATAACAAACTATTAATCCATCTTATTTTGTAATTTTTCACTGCGAGAATAACGTCATAATCTTTTTTTAGTAGGTACAATGTTTAAGAAGTATTAGTTTAAAAAGCCTATACTCTGAAAAATAACATGTTTTCCTCATAATTGTCCCGATAAGATTCAGTTAAAGAGATGTGTCGCGAGATCTGCTAGTTATGTTATAGAATGTGTCTACGTGAGACTATTTTCCATTCTGATAAATTAGCCCGACGCCGAATTTCTCCCTTTTACGAGAGAAATTGCCAACGACAAAAAAAAAACATATACAATTTTATACCTATCAGGGGTAGCTATAAAAAATGCTATAGCTTATAGATCCCGGGGGTAGCTATTTATACGCTATAGCTGGGTAGTGATAAGACTACAAGCCGAATCTCTTCACCAAGTTTCGTCTAGATTCGTTGGAAAATGCGACCTGCAGTCAAAAATCAACATCCGGACAGACGAAAGAAAAATCTTCGAGTTGAAGAAAAGGCCTTCGCTTGGCTTTGGTCAATTACTCTTTAATTTGGTTCCACTGAATACTATTTAAGTAGGTATTGTATAATAGATAGATAGATATTCTTTATTGTTAACACAAAGAGCACAAATAACACAGATAACAAAAACATTAAAACTATAGCGTGTAACAAGAGGCGGCTTTATCGCTAATAGCGATCTCCGCCCGGCAATCTTTGGATAGAATAAGAATATAAGACAAGTAAAGACGGGGGTGTCCGTTAACAAAAACCGGACAAGTGCGAGTCAGGCTCGCATATCGAGAGTTCCGTACAAATCCAGAAAATTTCACAATATTGGGAAGTAAGTTGTTAAAATCTCTATAACTTACATGATACGATTTGAATTTTTAAACCCTTATTTTGTGAATTTTGAGGCCCTATTTATTTGTGACTTGAATAAAAATGTACAGTTTTAAGATTTATTCCTATATGCGTACTCTGAGACAATGCTTCTCGCCAAATTTCATAGTTCTATGTCAACGGGAAGTACCCTGTAGGTTTTGATTTTTGTGAGTGTCGAAATATGCGGTTTTTTACGACATAAACGGCACTAACTTTTTTAAACGATAACTGAGAAGTTTTTCTTTTACACAACTGCAAGATACTATAGATATACGTATACAGTTAAAATTTTAACTCGATATCTTTACGCGTTCCCGAGATAAAGAGTCTTGACATACACACACACAGACGGACAGACGGACATACGGACAGACGGACAACAAAGTGATCCTATAAGGGTTCCGTTTTTTTCGTTTAAGGTACGGAACCTTAAAAATGAATTCGTACTTGCAGAACATATACATACATAAATAATAGATGTGCTTACCGTAGAGTAGTGGGGAAGAGATGGACAGCGTACGCCGTGAGCGGTCCGATGCCCAGAGACGTCAGCTGCAGCGCGGACATGGCGACCCCAGCTACAACTCTGGAAAAAATAATAAACAATATATACAGGGTGACTGGTAAACAATTAGCTGTTCCATACATTTTGTTAAGGGCGAATGATATTTTTCTATGGAACAACAATTTTTTTGAGATTTGATAAAAGTCGTTGAACACTAGTTGAAAGTACATAATAAGCCCCTAAAAGGATGCTAATTGTCTACCAAGTAGTAGGTACCTTGGCTGCTGATTAAAATCTTATTGTTGTTGACGGTTCTCTTGTTGCACAAACTCTAACCCCCTAATCCCTCTACCATATTTTTTTTAATATGGCCAAGTATCATCGCGAACATTCTGCAGTACAGTTTAGGTTAAGGTCATTAAGTTAAAATGGCAAAAGACAGGTATCATTGGTAGGGATAAGTGAACCAGCCGATTATTAGTAGTGAGGCCAGAGATGAGACAGGTTGCTCCAACTACTGTGTATATGGTCTTCAGTAGAGGGCTCACGTTGCCTGCTGTCACTATCGCTCCGTAAAACAGTGTGGAGGCCATTATGATATAAAACCTATCAAAGTAGTGCCCGCACAAATACGCAATTATTAGTGAGTCAGGTGAGACAGGCCACACAGACGCCAGACAGATGGACTACTGCGTACATGGTCACCAGTAGAGTCTTCTTAGAGAGCGGGCTCACGCTGAAAGCTGTCACTATCACTCCGTAAATTAGTTTAGAGACTACCATAATGTATCATAAGACGTAGTTTCCACACACATACGTACTTATTGGTGGTGAGTCCCGAGATGAGACAGGCAGCACCCACTATTGCGTACATGGTCACCAGTAGAGTCTTCTTAGAGAGCGGGCTCACGCTGCCAGCTGTCACTATCACTCCATAAATCAGTGTGGAGACCACCATAATGTAGAACGTGTCGTGGGATATCGTATCCACGCATATTTCGGTGCTTGTCTGAAAAAATATCACTCTATTTAAATAAATAGTAAAGAAAACGTGCAAAAAGGAGAGGGCGCTGTAAGCTGAAACACAGACAACTAATCTAATTCGGTGCACAGATACCAGTCAGCATAAATATTGTTAAATGGCTTAAGCCTATTTTCTGTAAACATTATTTAAAAACACGTATTACGCGTCCCGGACAAGATCTAAATTAGTTTTTCGTAGCATCAAATTTTTTTGCTACGACGTAGCAAAAACTAATTTCGTAATGTGATCTTTACCTCGGTGGATATTAGTTTAGCGTCCTAAGCTGATACAGTTTCTTGGGTGAGGTACTCGTATTTGATAGTTTAAAAAATATTAGCTACAAGCTGCAAATAGCATGCTATAAGTGATATTCCTTACCCTGATAGACCTTCAGGTAAAAAGTAATCTTTTACCATGCAGTCACTTACCGTATTGTTCTCTGGCTGGTTGATGAGCGTGCAGATGGTGCCTTCTGCGCCGTCTGCTCCATTCATTACCTTGTTTATAGTGTCAGGCGCCAACAAAAAGAGACCATTTAACCTGAAACAAAGTTATAAAGTTAGCAAGCTAGGTGTTTGACCGCAGCTCTGATGTTTAGTGAAGTGTCATCAAAGATGGTTATTGGATCAGAATATAGGTATCTGAAATGTGGGTATTGGTACACCTTGCCTACCATAGAAACTCTTTTCACTACCCCAGAAAACTTGAAATTCAGTACATTCCATTTTGTTAGGGTAGGGTGGGCACTAGTAGGCTACTCCCCGCACTGGAAAAAATCTCTTGCTACTCCAAAGTAATATTGGTCGGAACCACCCCTTTTCCAATTCCTAAGCCTGCAGAAAATACTTACTCCGAGAACAGCTCAAACATGAAGAAGCCAGTGAGAGAGAGCCACTGAAGGTGCGGTGGCCGCAGACCGGCTTGACATCTTGTTTCGTCATAAGATCACTTAATTCCCAGCCCGTCTGATTCACGTGACAACAATGATTGTCAGTAGTAATGTTTAGCACGCAAAATCGACTCAAAAACAAGTAGTATATAAGAGCGGGTGGTTATTGTGTGAAAAGTCTGAACATGTGGAATACAGTAATTGAGAGCCCGCCGTTTCATAATGCACCAGCTACATTTGTCGGCGTGACTCGAGTAAAAACAATCATTGTCGTTACAGCACTTACTGTGAGAATAACCCAAACATGAGGGAGCCAGTGAGTGCAAGCCACTTGAAGCGCGGCGGCCGCAGCTGCGCGCACGAGCCGCCATCTTGCTCAGGCACCAGCTCAATTTCCAACCAGTCTGATTCGAATGAGAACAGTCATTGTCGTTACAGCACTTACTGTGAAAACAGCCCAAACATGAGGAAGCCAGTGAGTGCGAGCCACTTGAGGTGCGGCGGACGCAGCAGCGCGCACGCGCCGCCATCTTGCTCCGGCATCAGCTCGCACCCCGACCCGTCTGACTCCAGAGACTTCTCCGATGTTAGTTTCAGAGATTTTACCTGGAAGTTTACGAATATAAATTACTGATGTTGACATAGCTCAACGCATAGGAATGGCTGCCACGTTGGTTCGCAGCCGTTTGCAGGTACTTATGTACGTAAACTGTGTCTTATTCACGCCAGAAATTATAAAGAAATATATCGCTAGGAGTCTTACAAATACTGTGACAAATATGGTAAATTTCATTTTTTTTTCTCCTTTAATTCAAGATCGTACCAAGAACTACTTATACAACATCCACATCATAATCAACTAGCATCCTTTTAGGGACTTAATCTGTACATCAAAATTAACAACTTTTGTCATTCGCCCGCGGCAAAATGTATGAAACAGTTGTTTATTTTTGAGTTCTGACAAAAGTCGCAGAACAATAGTTGTTGAAGAATAGACTTACAGAATAAGCCCCAAAAAGGATGCTATTTGATTAGGAATAACCCTGTATTAGTAGGTGTTCAGCGCAAGTTCCACAGAAGTTTGCCCAAAGTAGTCCAGAGTAGTGGGTGTTTCTTAAATACAAGCTGAGCAACGTTCGGCACGGTCAGTTTTCGGATATGTGACCGTGGCATTTGCAACTGGGCACAAACATGGCTCGATTAACTCGTTAAATCATGGGTCCCGGTTAATTTAACGATTTCGCCATGTTAGAGGCCAAAAACCTCTGAAGCCAGTGCTAGTCACTTATACGAACCTACTATTACAGCAATTATATTCTGAGGTGTACTTACTCCAAACGTGTCTCCCGGCAGTCCAGTATTTATTTCATACACTCGTTTTAGCACGTCTAACGCCTCCTGGTCCCTGCGCCTGGTCATGAGGAACTTGGGGCTCTCCTGGGCGGTGATGAGCCATAGAGCCGTGAGGAGTAGTGGCGCAGCGTATACAGCTGTTAGGAGTCGCCACGGACGCACTAACATCGAGCCCACTGAGTATTGCCACTCAGAGGAAAGAACAGCCCACGCAAATACTGCGAAATAAAATCACATACAAAATCTTTGAACAACAAGAAACAGATTTTGTACCAGATATCTTTACAGATATAAGTTAGTAGTAGTATTTCGTTACAGTTCCTATTTCTCTTTGCTCTTGTTCGGTTAATAGTTAGAAATGGAAAACATTACCTACAGATAACATGTAATACTGTATCTAGTTCAATTTCTCAAACTCTACGCCTCTTTCTCCCAGAAAAAGTCTTATTGAGTTCACTTTAAATTTACACTTGCTAATTCGCGGGGCTATGTCGATATTTGATCTCCTAGACAATCTCTAAGCATAGCCCTCTCCATAGCACGAATAAGAGATACCCAGAAAATGTGTATAATATATGTACCTACCTATATCTATTTGAAAAAGAAATCAAGTATGAGTGGTACCTGGGTTGAGAGTAGAGAGCAGCATCAAGAGACCATTGCAGAGCAGCACGGCGCGGTCGCGCGCACGTCGCGGCATCAGCTCGCATTGGTAAGCGATCGATAACGACGAAGGACACGACAGACTGAAATCGACATGAGCGAAAATTATACCATGAATAACAAGAATAGTTTATTTATCAATAAAATACGTATAGTTATAATAGCAACAACATCAGAGCAGCAAAGAAATGTACCTAAAGCGGAAAATGTGAAGCACCTAAAGTTACGATCAGGCGTAAGTACGCATGTGGTAGCAATTACAAGAGTACAACAACATGTTTAGAGTGATTCTAAGCATGAGGGTTGCTGCTAACACTGACATCATTAGACGCACTAACTTTGAAGTGCCCCTAAATCACCATCATTTGCATTATGTGCTAAATGCCTCTGGTTACTTACAAGAGTGAAGCGGCGAGCTTGCAGAGCGCGAAGCTGAGCAGGTTTGGCATAAGAGCGGCTGCTAGAGCCAGCACTCCAGCTAGAGATGACGATGCCAGTAACACCGGTTTGCGCCCCAGCCGGTCTGCAGCGCGGCCCCAAAACGCCGCCGTCAGGATAACGCCTGTACAAATCAGAGTTCAATTTAACAAACTTGTGCCTAATCTTAACTAACCGTCAATCATGAACAAGAAGTGAGTAGAAACTAGAAACAAGTTATTAGCGAGTAACTCAAAGCGCAAAGCGTTTGTCGCGTCCTGGTAGACTTTGAAGTATATCGGTAACTTTTATTCGTCTACTTATCTTCTTAATCCTGCCTCAACGTATGGGATAGAAACTCCGATAGGGATAGTAGATGCAGAGCCGAATTTAAGAGAGCGCAACCGAGGCATCAGCCCCGTGGCCTCTCCATAATAGAGGGTAGGCTCCACCAAAATAATTTCGAAAAAAATGTCTTTCAAATTCTAACGAGTAAACACTAGCATTAAACTTTTGTTTTCTTTTCGCTTTTGACCTTTACCTTCAAACTTTACTTGTGCTTTGTAGAAAAATGATTTTATTAATATTGATAAAAACGATTAATTTAGTAAAATATCAAAATTGCAAATCATCTATTATATATCAATACCTATAACTATAAACTTGGAATTTACTAACTATCTTGAAGGATTACTAAAGGATACGGATAAGGATCAACCGTTATCCCTATATATATATATATATATATATATATATATATATATATATATATATATAGAGATAACGGTTGATCCTTATCCCTCTATTTGTGACCAAGGGGCCTCCGCTCCTCTGTTACCCCGAGGCCTCCACACGTCTAAATCCGGCACAGAGTAAATGGCAAGCATTACTGGAGTGGTGCTAGGCAGAGCTAGCTGTAATTGTTACCGATGTTAGGTATGGATGTGACGATCCCGCGCAGGCTATCAGGAAGGTCTAAGTCGCAGGCGGCGGCTGGTAGCACGAACGCGAGCCCGATCATCTCCAGCATGGCGGCCAGCAGGATGGCCAGCATTAACGCGCAGTGGAAAAGCTGGTATCGCCCAGTCCCTAAGCAAAAAAGGAAGAAAATTTGTGATTCATCGCTGCTGTAAAATCGATACGAGTGAATACAAAGATAATGAAAAAAATAATGAAATTTAATGTTTTAAAGTAAAATATGTTTTGTTACATAATTTTTGATGTGACTATTTCATTTCGACAAAACTTAAAAAACATTTCATATATATTACAACTATTAAAATCAAGCTACTTAAAATAAAAACTTTTATAGTTATAGTTTGTTATTACACTGATTTTTTTATAAATAACCATTTTATTCATCTTATTTATATCTTATTTATATCTTATTTATATCTTATTTATATCTTATTCCAAAAAATATGTCACCTTACAATCTTAAATGAAATATTTAAAAAAAAATACTACATCATTAGATTTTTATAATACAGTGAAAGCATGACAACAACAATTATTATTAGGTATTAGGATTGAGTCATATTGTATTATCAAATTCATAGTTACTTACTTCGTTTAGTTTATCTCTTGTCACAAGTATAAAGCTTTATGAAGCCTAAACAGTACAAAATCATTCGCAACATAAATCTACTTATTAATGTTATCATCGGCAAAATCAGATTAGACCAAATAAACCGCCTGTTCAAATTAGGTACGTTAGCAAAGTCTGGAAGATATTAGTAGTAAACTAATTTTCTAGTAAAGTAGGTATAAAATAACGATATGTTTTTAAGTTGTGGGTTCAATTTTAACCCTAGAATCCTACTGGGGCTGCTCAAGCATTTTTACGAAATTTACTTCTTCCAATTATTTCGCCGATTGCTAACGCACGAGTTTGACGTCTCGTGTATTTTACTTTGAGCTCATTCTCGATTGATTGGCCATTGCCTCAGTGACAAGAGACTATTGTGGATATGGGCACGTGTGTCATTGGGTGCTGTAGCACCCCAGTGTAGTAACAACGTAAGTTTTCCAAAGTAAAATAAATGTATTTTTTAAAATTCATTGGTTTAATTGATCTATTATTATATTGGCCGTGGGGTGCTGGCAGAGTAGAATAGCACCTCCCTCTAGTACCAGGTGTCGTAAGAGCCGACTGAGGTACAGCGGAACCGACTAATGGCGGTATAACCATTCAAATAAAAACGTAGCTAAAATGGCACAGGGCAGGGATGGGGAGCAGCATCTCTGTCGCGAAGCTACGTTTCTGCGATCGCCACCACGCCTGCCCAGCGCGGCGATTACGGGCAAATACCCAATATGGAACAACAAAAAAGACCAGGCCCCCAGTCCCCAGCAGCTCCGTTAGCCCGGGGCTACGGTAGCGGCCCCGGTAACGGCGGAGAAGGGGCTGCTAAGAATCGCTGGCAGACGCCCGGCTACCACTCCCACAAAAGACGACTGGCCCTGGTAACACACAACGTACGCACGTTGAGGACTGACGAGAAGATTGCTGAGTTGGAAGAACAAGCCGGTTTCCGAAAAGGCTTTAGCACCATGGACCACATTCATACGCTGCGGCAGGTTATACAGAAGACCGAAGAATATAATCTGCCACTTTGCTTACCGTTTGTGGACTATGAAAAAGCCTTTGATTCGGTCGAGACATGGGCTGTGCTCGAGTCTCTCCAACGATGCCGTATTAACTATCGGTACATCGAAGTGTTGAAGTGCTTGTATAATAAAGCCACTATGTCGGTCCGAGTACAGGAAGAAAGCTCCAAGGCGATCCCTTTAAAAAGAGGCGTAAGACAGGGAGACGTAATTTCTCCGAAACTGTTTACAACTACTTTGGAGAACGCCTTCAAGCTCCTGGAATGGAAAGGATTCGGCATCAACATCAATGGCGAATACCTCACTCACCTTCGGTTTGCCGACGATATAGTAGTCATGGCAAAATCGATGGAAGAGCTCAGCACGATGCTCGAAGGCCTCAATCGGGTTTCTCAACAGGTGGGTCTTAAGATGAACATGGACAAGACGAAAGTCATGTGTAATTCCCATATTTTACCCACCCCGATTTCTGTTGGAAACTCGGTTCTTGAAGTCGTTGACTCGTACGTCTACCTAGGACAAGTAGTCCAGTTAGGTAGGTCCGACTTCAACAAAGAGGCCAATCGCCGAATCCAACTCGGCTGGGCAGCGTTCGGAAAATTGCGTAGTGTCTTCTCGTCCGACATACCTCAGTGCCTCAAGTCGAAAGTTTTCGACCAATGTGTGTTGCCAGTGATGACTTATGGCACAGAAACGTGGTCTCTCACTATGGGCCTTATTAGTAAGCTCCAAGTAGCCCAACGAGCTATGGAGAGGGCTATGCTCGGAGTCTCTCTGCGAGATCGAATCAGAAATGAGGAGATCCGTAGACGAACCAAAGTTACCAACATAGCCCAACGGATTGGCAAGTTGAAATGGCAATGGGCGGGGCACATAGCGCGGAGGGCTGATGACCGATGGGGTCGAAAAGTTCTCGAGTGGAGACCACGTACCGGCAAGCGCAGCGTAGGACGTCCGCCCACAAGGTGGACGGATGACCTCATTAAGACCGCAGGATCGCGCTGGATGCAAGCCGCTTCCAACCGGTCTTATTGGAGATCCATAGAGGAGGCCTATGTCCAGCAGTGGACGTCCTTCGGCTGATGGATGGATGGATGGATTATTATAAATGTGACGATAGTAATTCAAACATTCGATTGTTAATATTATGTTATAAAATGAAAAATATACTATCAACTTAATTTTTGGTTATTTAAAGTAACAATATGTATTGCATACTACATTAACTTTGAGGAGGGATATAAAGGAGAGTATGTTGTTGATCCTCAAACAACCCATGTCAGTTGATCCTTCTGACTGTGAACGTCAATCACAGGGGCATTGTGGCCTATGGCCAAGAAACAGAAATCGGAAAAGCATGACCACATCACGTGTTAAATTTCGATTTTCTTGGAACACCACGAGAAAATTTGTCAAAACTACTCAAATTGATTTATCATTTATAGTAATAGGTTGATTTGTAATCTCATTTTGTCAATTAATATAAATAAAAGTATAATGTTCTATAACTGTTTTTGTTTTATATTTTACGGACAATTTTATTTTGGGGTGCCTCGGCATCCCAGTTTAGTAATACTGTATGGAGTACTGGGTGGAGTGAAAAACACATTTTTTTAATTTTAAAACTCCTGTATTTCCAATCATTGACCTATATGTTTTGGAGTATTTGTGCAAAATTTAAGCCTTCTGAGTTAATATCCTAAGGTGACGCCTTGCACATAATGTGTTTTTAGACCAAATAGAAGATAATGTTTTTACTGAATTCAAGATATAACCTTCGAAAGCACATCTTGTCATACAGCATAAAATTTTCTTAAGGCTGTCAAAATTAAGGTAAAGTAATTTCTCACTTAATTAATTAGAACATAATTTTATAATTTTTTAATGATTGTTTTCTATAGTTACATATTTTATGAGTATATAATGTGAATTATATGATAATGTTACCAGTAATTAGGTTATGTTATGGGATTGTGCCAAAAACTACATTTTTTCAAACTTCAAGTGCAACGCGCCACCGTAGGATATTAAATTAGAAAGCTTAAATTTTGCACAAATACTCCTATTGATTGAAAATTGTTAGATTATAAGATTATTCAATATTAATTTACACAAAAATTGAAAATGTAAGTTAGGAACTTAGACTTCACGGACTAGCAACACTACAGAACGAACGGGAGAAAAACAACATGGAAGGGTGTCGGGGTTAGAAAAACAAAAGTATTAAGGAAATAGACGAAAAGGACATAAAAATACAGGAAAGGTAGTTGAAAACGTGAGGGAAGTCACAAAGTTAAGTATGCATTAATTACTTTACAAATAGGGGTTCATACTAGAGGTTAAATGTTGAGAGAAACCTGTGAGGCCTTAGGACGCTAAGTAATAGGTATTTTGAATGTACATACTCGACGATTGATTATGTTACTCCATCCTAAGATCAAGTAAAAAGGCATTCCGTCACTAATGTTATTCTGTAGAATACATATGACTTGTAATAATGATGGTACTGTACTTGTTAATCTCTATAAAATGTAAAATGTAACCTGTTAAAGTTTCAGGTTGCCTACTGTGTTAAAATGTATGTTGAAGGTAACAAAATAAATGCTGTAACTAATGACTTATATCTGTGTTTACAATTGTGTTTTTCCTAACGAATTTAGTAAGTCTAGCCTCCTAAAACATCATCATAACCTAGGTTATCTTTGGAGTGTTGGGTTCTAGTCATAGATTTAATCTCTAAACTAACATGGATCTGTAGACTGTCACTCAGTATCATTTAATCTACTACCACTCTATCATAAAGGAAATTACTAGGCTTGGAGTAGGTACTCTTCTCAGATTTCACCCCATGAGAGAGATCACTACTGTAGCTGGGTCATCATTTAGGGAATTGCCAGGATATACATGTACCACCCTAATACTCCTGTTCTAACAAAATAAAGGAGTTTTAAAATTTAAAAAAAAAAGTGTTTCACACTCCACCACTGTATACGCCAGATAGTGTAGGATTTTAGGCTTAATATTAGCTAGATAGTAGCTAATAGTATTATGTCGTACTGCATATCGCTGATTCACAACTCATCTAACTTGTGGTTTTACCTGTAACTGTAAACATCTCATATAAAGCTAAGCCCGCTTTATGTGCGATGTTTAGAGGTAAAGCAACAGTAGTATTTACCCATATTTATTGTTATTATAGTAGATGTTTTCCTAATTTACAGAACCATGTTAATTTGTGACGAATATAAACTACATAATATTATGACAAAGCATACAATGTAATTCATTCTGTTGTGTTGAGTTTTATCACGACTCCAGTTTATCCTAGAGAGTCAACTTGGCACGATTAGGACAAGACCGAGGCAAATGGACCAGTGAGAGAGAAACCTATTCCTAGCAGTGGGATAAAAATGTTGCGAATGACGATGTTAATGATGATTTCATGTAAATAGTTCTTCTAATTCGCACCGACATATGTGAAGTTATGATAAAAACAAACAGGCTGGCTAATAGAACGCTCATATTATGTTATAGTAGCGGCTGCTAAGGACAATTTATAGGCACTGTTCTTACACGTGTTATTTTCGAAATATAATTATTTGTCACCAAAAATGGCATAGCCGACTTCCACCGTGTAAGTTCGCACGAATCGATGTGATCCATATAGTCATTTGTACAATTAATTATTATTGATTTTAAAACGGCTCAGATGATTATTGTAGAGTGTAGAGAATCCCGATACGTAGTATGTTATCAATCAGAACTTGAACTGAAGAGGTTTCAAATGAGGATGTTCATTTGAAGTTAAAAAACAAGATACCTTACTTCAATTATACGAAATACTTATTCAGTTTGTCTATCTGTAACTCGAATCTATCTGTCATGTCATACGAGTAGAACCTAAGTAGCACATTTTAGGTACAAACGGAATAAATTATTTCATACGGAAAATCATAAAAGTCCGAGTTAGACGTGTTTTCTATTCCTAATGGGAGTATTCCTCCGCCACATCAAAACAGTCGTACCGTACCTTTCCTGAAACTACGGACTTACCTACGGCCCAAGTTGCTGTCTGAACCAGAACAGCTGTCATGGCTTAGTTAGAAAATCAGCTTCATAAAAATCTAAGAAATGAGTGTTGTGTCTCACTTGCCTTGCTATGATTAAATATGTACTTACCAGCAATATTGAGATCAACTGTCTGTCTCACAAGGATTGCCACATTAGCTGGTTGGCTACCAAGAATATTCCTGTTCAGCTGGCTACATCATTCTTGCTTCGCAGACGATACATTATATTTTATCTATATTTAATACCCTGCCTGCAACGCACCTGTTCTTACTGATCCTTTGACTTGCGCCCAACAAACGGATCAGCGGCCATGACGAGTGATTTTGTCACACTATAATACTGTTTTCTCCTTCACTAAACTTCCCTAACCACCAACGATGTTGTATTCTACAATCTAATTGCATTCCACTTAACGAGTTTAAGATCTACCGTCTATTAGATTGTTTTCTCACCAGCCATATCCAGCGCGTCTTCGAGGTCGACCTCCATCTTCCTCTCGGGTAGAGCAGCACCAGTGACGATGTGATTTCCCGTCTTCAGCTCCATCAGTGTCACTCGCTCTTTACTCGACTCCCTGTAAACACTTGTGATTAGATACATGGTACTGTTAGTGTGGACTTGCTACTTTTTTTTAAAACAGAGGATGCCTATTGGCATTTACCTATGAACAAATCTAGTCTGTAATAGTAAATAACACCATGTATATATTATTATAAGTAGCTATACATGGTTATTGGTAATCATTTAGCATCCTTTTAGGGGCTTATTCTGTATATCAAAACTAACAACTTTTGTTCTGCAAAGGTGACGTCCACAAGTGGTATATTATTCAGAGAAAAATCGAACCAAGATGATATATACATCATTTGAAAGCTTGATTTATGGGCTTCTCAAAAATATTTAATTTAGATTTTTTCACCCCTCCAATTTTTTTAAATACGAAAAATATATTGTATGAAAAATAACAACACAGCTTATTATTTTTTCTAGTTTAGCAATAATAAAGTACTTCTATCGTTATTTTACTTGCATTCGTAGCTGATTCTTCCACAATCAGCTCTTAATTTGCTAAAATTAAAAATTATAACCTACCAGTGTGACCAGTTAGTAGGTACAATGTGACAAAAAATCACTCAAAAAGTGTGTCTAATTGGTGAAAATGGTTTCATTTAACAATTTGGAGGTTACTTAATCAGGGCTGCTAGCTTTCAAAATTAATTTAAAAATCGGAGGGCTCTTTTTTGTTTTTAACTGTTGTATTAGACTCAGAAAAATATGAACTATATCGAAATGTAACGAGTGTTGTGGTTAGAATTTTTGATTATTATTATACCAGCTTCCATTCATTTTGTGGACATGTCCTTTGTCAAAACTAACAGTTGTTCCATACATTTTGTCGAGGGTGAACAATGTTTTATATATGAAATAGCATTTTTTTTAGATTTGATAAATGTCGACGAACACAGGTTGTTAGTTTTGATGTACAGAATAAACCCCTAAAAGGATGATAATTGATTAACTATATAACTCTATAAGCCTAAATGTGCTAGAAGCCTACTAAACGGGTTTTTTTTTCATTTAAATAACGATTACAAGTTCAGTACCTCGGAAGTGTGTCGGAAAATATAATAAACAGCCCATTGAGTAGGTTATTTATTGGTGTAGTATGTAATACAAAGAACAAATAAAAAAGGACAAAGGGATTTGTTTGAAACTGATTCATAATTTAAAGTTTCAACCTTTTATTACTAGCCCCACTAGGTACCTACTACTTTTCGAAGTTTAACGGTATCAAAATTCTTCTTTTTTCGTATAGATATAAGTAGTAAGTACAAGAATCGCAAATAATTTTGACTTGGATTGACGACTCCAAGTGCGATGGACAAAAAAGCATTACTTTCACTTGGTTGTAAAGCCCTAAAAAGGACTGCGTTCTGACATTTAAAAACTGGATGGGCTATGATGTAATATTGACAACATAATACTTACTGGTATTTCGTGATTACGAGAATCACGTAAATATTAAAATAAAGAGAAATGAGAGAATACTAAATTGCTCAATAGACATTGAGCAATTTAGTATTCTCTCATTTCTCAAAAAACAATATGGTGTAGACAAACCATATTGTTTTTTCGTAGTTCTACACCTTACAAAAGCATTGATAAAGGTACATTAACCTCAGGTACAATATCTAACCCACCCTAGTATGCCTCAAAGAAAATAAAACTAAAATTACGGCAATACATTTCACCAAGTCCACACTTTCAGTATTCACTGATTAATTATTTCAAAATAGATAATGCACTATCAATACGTAGAATTAGTTTAAGAGAAGGTTAGATTAGTTTTGACATACTTTTAAGACTGTAAAACTTACTTGCGTTATTTTTTTATCCAAGTGTCCTCTTGCCACTGAGCATTTTAAAATACTGTTATTTTGAAAAATAGGGACAGCAAATTTACAATACACAGCGATAATATTAAAATCACATAGCTAAGTAAACATTGTTGTACATTGTTTTTTGGCTAGAATTAGTTCCATGTCATTTTCAATTCGATATTTTTAAGAGAAAATAAAATATTGCGAGACAAGTTAACTTATATGTTTTTTTGGGATCACTCGTGTCCACTACTGACCAAAGCTTGGCAATAACTGAAAGGTAAGAAGACACTGTAAGGAGGCTGGATTTACCCAAACATTTATTATTTCTTGAGTAATAACAGTACTGTAGAATATTTCTGAAACTCATTAGCACCTCGTTCACGCGTTCCGAGTAAGTACCTAATGATTATTTTGATCGAATCCGTAACTGGTGCCCCGCATGAATTAGAGAAAAAATAGTACCTATACTGAGTACAGTATACAATTTTTTTTGTTCTGAAGGCCGGTTTACTAGTACCGGCCTTTTTAGCAGTTCACTGCTGAATATACTCGTAGATATATATGCTGAATAGGTACACCTACGAAGGGTGAGTAGGTCATATTCACCATGCTGGTTTCCACCACAGTGTGAATTGATGCAGGGACTCACAGACGCCATCGAATTTCTTCTACGGACGTATGCAGAATGCTTCACGATGTTTTCCTCCACCAAAACGTGTGCTGTACTGTACCAGCCTTCTTAATAGTCCGGGAATTGAACCCACAACCACGATTGTAAGGCGGGTGTTACTACCATTAGACTGGCACGGCCTAAATAGTAATTGTTGATACTTAATTAATTTATGAGTCAGTGGAACAATACTCCGCAGAAAACAGCAACAGCCCCATTATTTTTAACAGCCTAATAAACAATATCGATAAAGCTCGATTGAAAAATATCTTCATTATTTATACTTAGTACATGTCATAACAATTCTATTCAGATGCGAAAATACTATAATTATTACTTACTTAATTGGAATTTATTTGAAAAGGATAGGACAAAGTATATCTATAAAGCTTTTGAGCTAAAAATAGTAACTGCATAAAAGAATAAACAGCCAGCTAGAAGGACCTGGGGCCTTATTTTGTAAGCGCTCTGACGTTCGGCTTCGCTTTTTCTCCTGCTCGCGCCAGTTACTCACGCCGCGAGAGCGAGTGGGAGGAAAAGCGAAGCCGAACGTCAGAGCGCTTACAAAATAAGGCCCCAGCTATATGTCATGCATCTTACTTGGCAGTGGGCAGGGCACATAGCATGTTGGCGTAAGACCGTAAGTGAGTAATCGGATAGTTATCGTCTGGAGACTAGTAGAGACCACGTGCTGGCAAGCGCAGTGTAGGACGTCTACTCGACTGCAAGATTGCGCTAGTGGATGCGAGCTACTTCCAACCGGTCTTATTCGTTCTATGGGGCCTATGCGTGGCCTATGTCCAGCGGTGGATATCTTTTGGTTATATTGATGCATGATTTTACGAGCATAAATTAACGCTTTTAGTCACATCATCACATGATTTGTTTATTTTGATGTTGTGTGAAATCATCGTAAAATAATATAGCGTTGTGTACACGTGTATAACTAAGTACCTACCTAGTAACACACTGGTCATTATGTAATTACCCGTATTAGTGAAATAGGTATTCGGAATTTACAAAAGATCTTTTTTTTGCTGAGCTATTATCGAGTCAAGTTAATTTCTTTTAAAAACAATAATAATATCTACTTATTGTAATAAACACATTATTATAATCTTATCTAATTGCCCAGTTTGTGTCATTTTAAAGTTTTTATTGACCTTTTAAAGATTTTAAGGGATTCTCTTGATAGGTACAGGAAATATTTTTACAAGTTTTTATTTAACTTGCAATGGAAGCTTGTTTAACTTGTATGTAAGTTCGGGTGGAATCTTGCAAGTTAAATTTGACCAACTTCCCGGTTTTCGATTGAGCTGAAATTTTGCACGCATATTATGTATTGTATGTCGCGCGACAATGCAATAATATGGTACCACGAAGCTGATCTGATAGTGGAGTCGGAAGGTGGTATTTCAAAAGTTATATTTTTATAATAATTTATTATAACTAGATACTTAAATTTCTTAAGATTGTAAAATAAGTAAATTCGCCTAAATATGAATACGAGTAACACATACTTACTTATAAAATAAATATAAATGAAAATTAGGGGACTGTCCATAAAGAACATGCTTAGCTCAGCGTGTCGATACTGGGCCGTATAGCGGATAGCGTCAGCCGGCGGAATCTGCAGAGTCGCGACCCAGATTCATCGTCAACCATCTAGGCGAGGCATCGGCTCACAAATATACACGGTCATCAAATTAGGCATACTTCAAGACCAATTAGATGTAAGAGACTGTTGTATAAATAGTAGTTAAGCATGTAATAAAATCAATCACAACCTAACGGTTGTTCGATTCACTACAAGAGGGGTGCAGTGGCGAGAACCTTCGGGCGGCTGCACTCGGAGTCTAGAGGGGTGCAGTGGCGAGTACCTTCGGGCGGCTGCACTCGGAGTCAAGGGTCCACCATCGCCAGCAGTCAGGTTGTCTAGGCGACAGGTCGTCGGACCATCGAGGATCCAGACGGAGCCCATCCAGAGGCCTGCAGCGCAGGGGACGACGCCGTACCCTGTCCTTTAGTTGACTTGAAACTGACAGACCACCTTTGACGTACCTCGGGCTAGCGTAATCAACAAGCGCTATGTTCATTGGCGTAGAAGTACTCATAAATAGCACTTAGCTGCCTCAGACAGTAGCAATTCGGGACCTGGCCTCCCACAAGCGGGAATCACCAGGTACTTGAGAAGGTGCAGAAATACTGATCCAGGGAGAGATAAGCAGCTAAGAGTGAAGGTTTAGATCAGGAGTAGGGCTAAGGATTAGGGGAAGCAAGAAAGAAGAGAGAAGAAAGAAGATAAAAATGGAGATAGAGGGAATCAAGGAGCAATATTTTGAGATCAACCATGAAGGTTTCAAGACATGCTTTCATTGGCTCTATAATTTTATTTGTTTTCCTGGAGTGGTGAAGAACATGCAATTAAAAGAGAATTGCATTGTTGAGCAACTCTTCACCAACCACACGGAGACTAGGTGTCCAACCAGAACGATTCAGGTGGCGCAGTGCATGTTGATAACAATACGACGACGCACTCGACAACCACGAAGAGAAGCCGGGAAGATCGGACAGCCAACCAGCCACGACAACCAGGGGTTCGAGACCAGTAGCATCCCATCCACGCCATCAACCAGCAGGAAGGACCGTAGCAACGGTTCCAGCGGAACGAAGGCAGAGGTGTTGGAGCTGTACCAACTGAAGACCGTCCCGGAGAGACCCCAGAATGTCCATAAAGAACATGCTTAGCTCAGCGTGTCGATACTGGGCCGTATAGCGGATAGCGTCAGCCGGCGGAATCTGCAGAGTCGCGACCCAGATTCATCGTCAACCATCTAGGCGAGGCATCGGCACACAAATATACACGGTCATCAAATTAGGCATACTTCAAGACCAATTAGATGTAAGAGACTGTTGTATAAATAGTAGTTAAGCATGTAATAAAATCAATCACAATCTAACGGTTGTTTGATTCACTACAAGAGGGGTGCAGTGGCGAGAACCTTCGGGCGGCTGCACTCGGAGTCTAGAGGAGTGCAGTGGCGAGTACCTTCGGGCGGCTGCACTCGGAGTCGAGAGTCTACCATCGCCAGCAGTCAGGTCGTCTAGACGACCGGCCGTCGCACCTTCGAGGATCCAGACGGAGCCCATTCAGAGGCCTGCAGCGCAGGGGACGACGCCGTACCCAGCATATGTTCCGCTGGGCGGGCGGGTTACCTATACCTGTTCCTTCCACTGTGGCAAGAGCTACCTAGTACCGTCACCTTCTGTGATCGTGGCTTGAGTCTGAGTCACGGCAGTGGAATAATCGTGCCTACCCTTTATTTCTTCCCACTCCGCCTGGTGCCGATAGGTCTCACGGTCCAGGTATCCCGTACCTATCTATACAAGTATATATTAACTTCATATGGTAGGTTAGGGACGTTAGGGAGGTAGGGACACGTAGGGAATATTAGGGAGGTAGGAGTACAGAGTAGGTCCCCGCGACGACCGAACGGCCGATGGAATAATCCATGTCCTAGCTTCGCTTGCTATCACAGTATAGCCAGGCGTTACGGCGACGGTAGTGGACTTCCACGGTTGCGTCGGTGGGTTAGTCAGGCGTCGCACGAACCTAACCATTGGTTGTGAGGCGGCTGTACTAACCGAAATTCCGTCAGGCTTTAGCTAATCATTGCAGAGATTGGCTAGCGCCTGAACAGGGACATCTTACACACGGTCTCTGACCCCAAACTAACACCTTGTCATGTTGCTGCCAGAAACTGATATACTACATTGTATACATTTTTAAACACATACTTAGATAGATAATTACCAATAACAATTTAAAAAATATATATATTTCGATTCACAATTTTACCTTTAAATTACAGTATATTGGGATTCCTTAGCAAACACCTACCTACCTTAACACAAATATTTGCCATGGGTAGGAATCGAATCCACTCCATTTTAATCCAGTAGTCAGGGTCACCAACGACTGAGCCACCGAGGCAGTCAGAATATGGCAAGATTGGAAATATTGGTATCCAAGTCCCACACGATTGTATTAGTTTATTCATTAGAACGCCAATTACACTAATTACAACGTTGAATGTTTAATAATTATTTAATATTTCAATAATTTAAACGCAGTCGTTTATAAAATACCTCGTACTTAAGCCAGCTTATGCATTGTAAGCATTAAATGAACCATATTTTTTACTCCAAAATTATTGTCCAAAATGCAGATGGCGTCAAAGTGGTTTGGTATCACACTAGACTCGCTGAAGCGTGTCCAGCCAAGACAAACAAAAAGGAACTGGCGACGCGAGCCGTGTGTATTACACGAAACATTTCGAGCCACTTTTGCCCCTTCATAACTCAAAAACTATTTCACCTAAATATATGAAATTTAGCATATTTATTAAAGCCTAAAGCTTTAGTTTGTCTATAATACAAAAAAAATCCTTAATTTTGCTCCAACAGTTAATGATATATTAACGTTTAAAAAGCGGGGTTTCGTTGACTGATTCACTCACTCACTCACTGATTTATAGATAAACCTAACCCACTTCCTGATGTCCTAGAAACTTGATATTTGGCATCAAGGTAGACTATCACGCATTTACAAAGGAATAAATCTAAAACCCTATGAACTAGGAGATGAAAGCTTGTATGAGACTTCCATTAATTTTCATGTCCGAAGTCTAAAAATTGTTTTAAGACTTTGTTATTTGTGGAATGAAAATTTGTATGTGACTTTCGAAACTTTTGATGATATAATAAGTCTGAAAACGGATATAAGAACTAGTTGTAATGGATAATAAAACACAATTCCAGGATTCTTAATGATAATCGCCCTCCAATCCTGTAAAACTAGGGGATTAAGTTGGTATGAGACTTCCGCAAGTGTAGAAGTTAGAAATCTGAAAATCTATTAGAGTACTCCTTGTAATAAATAATCTACAAAAAGAAGTGATATCAACAAAAACATTTCATGTGAAATGTAGCCAAGACAGGATCATAATTCGCACTAGCAAAAAGTTGTCAGATGTCATGGAGAGCCAAGCTTCTGACTCTCCACGCCTTAACTCTACAAACCCTTATTTCACAAACTCTACACCTTAGTCAAAATTAGTCAAAAAGAGCCAAGCTTCTGACTCTCCACGCCTTAACTCTACAAACCCTTATTCCACAAACTCTGCACCTTAGTCAAAATTTGCGGCTTGGCTGTAATAGTCCACTGCTAAACATAGGACAACCCACGAAGGACGATTGGGCCATATCTATAAGGGTAACGTGATTCTCAAAAAAATCTTGATATAAAATGTCTAAATTTTCTCTACTCTAAAAATGTTATACAAAATTCACTTACTTTGTATTTCCTGATTTCATTATGTTTGTTTTGAAAAAACTGTCACATTTTACACTATTCATCTTTAAATAAATTCTCACAAATCACGTCTACCCTTGAAACGTCACACCAATAAAATAAAATAAAAATATGAATGAAGGGCTACGAATCCGTCTTGTGAGAAAAGTAAACAAATATTAACTAAATGACCATGTCTTGTTTACTTCATCCACAGTAGCGATATTAAATTATCACTATGTGCACTTCTCAGCTTTCTATTCATTATCATAGTAGTTGAGTAAGGAGTCGATTTTTATAATCTCATTTAATTTAGTGAACATTCAATTCATTACAATATCTGTCTTGTTTTATTTTTCAAAATTAGTTCCTGGTGACAAATAATCAAGTTTAGTTTAATACCCTGGATGGCCATGAGATTATTTGATTTGATTGACGGGTATATGCTGAATCAAACATAATAGCGTCTGTGAACATGAGGTGTGTCATTGCAGAGCAGCAATTTATGCATATATCTGCGGTGCATGGGGCCGATACATTTTATACATTGTTTTCCATTTATGGCGTGTACCGGGTAATCCAGAACTGATGTAGGTACTGAGCCGAAAGGAGGTGATTCAGACTATCACTAGTAATACTCCTAACAGTAAACTTCGTGGCACATCTCTTTAACTGAATCTTCACAAGCCTATATCTCGCTTTTAACCGATTTGGTTAATACTCGTTCATCTTGTTAGGATTTATACATTAAGTAAACGATCTTGCCAAATTTCGTAAAAAAAGGGCTGATAAATAGTGCGACAACAATTTTCCTCCCTACTTGACGGAAATACCCTAGAATTAAAAATTGTCGGTCAGTTATGAACAACTTTTACTTCGGGGCCAACCCGGAATCCGAGAAAAAAGTTGTTCTATGTAAAACAAAATCTATAGCAGTAATAAAAGATAGCCCTATATAGTATCGGTTATTTTCAGGATTAGTGCATGTTTTAGAAACAATGTACGCAAGTATTTCATTTATAAATAAATAAAGCATTTCACTCAAACTGATGGAAACCTCTCCAACTATCAGAATATTTGCCATAACTATATCGGAATAGTCAATAAACAAAAGAAGATAATGTAATAAATACCTACAAATGGTAATTGCAGATTCTACTAAGTATTTACTATTAATTAAATAGGGTCGTGCATATTATTATCTTTTAATGATTTTTTTCGACGAATCGTGACGAAACCTATAATGTCTCCTTTTAAAAGACGGAACATTCTAATGGGGTTATTTATTAGCCTATCTCGAGGGTATACCTTCGTACACTTGATAAATATAGATGCCATATCACGTTTTAAATTTTGAATATCTGGTAGAACAACTTAGCTCCAACTAAAAATGAGTATTGTATATATTTTTGTCTGTAATATCTGTGCAGTTGTGTGCCTGTAGGTCTGTCTGCGTCATCATTGCTCCTAAGTAGATGGACCGATTTTAATGCATTTTTAGGGTTCCGTACCTCAAAATCGTGAGGTCGTGGGTTCAAATCCCTTTCCCGTCCCAATGAGTTCTTTGGAATTTATGTACGGAATTTCATACCACTGGCTTTTCGGTGAAGGAAAACATCGTGAGGCAACCTGCATACTTCTGTAGAAGAAATTCGATGGCGTATGCGAATCTACCAACCCGCACTGGGCCAGCGTGGTGGATATGGCCTAATCACCCTTCGTGTGTAGGCCTACGTCCTGCAGTGGACTATTAAAAGGCTGATACAGTACAGTACAGTACCTCAAAAGGAAAAAGGTCTGTCCGTCTGTGTGTCAAGACTCTTTATATTAGAATTCGTAAAGATATCGAGTTAAAATTTAAACTAGGTATATACGTAAATCTATGGTTTCTTGCAGTTGTGTAAAAGAAAATCTTCTCAGTTACCGTGTAAATAAGTTAGAGCCGTTTATGACGTAAAAAACCGCATATTTCGACACTCACAAAAATCAAAACCTACAGGGTACTTTCCGTTGACATAAAACTATGAAATTTGGCGAGAAGCATTGTCTCAGAGTGCACATCAAATCAATGAATAAATCTGAAAACTGTACATTTTTATTTAGATCACAAAAAAATAGGGCCTACGAGTAGATTCACAAAATCTGGGTTGAAAATTCAAAGTGAGTAAATCGTATCATGTAAGGTAACGAATAAAAGAGCTTCATTAGCTTAGCACATGCTAAAACATATTTTTAATTATTTTAACAATGTGTAATTTTTATTATAAGACGTGAAAAGTGAAAAAAAAAAAAACTTTTTTGTCGATGATATAGTATAGAGATTTTAACAACTTACTTGCCAATTTTGTGAAATTTTCTGAATTTGTATGGAACCCTCGTAGTGCGAGCCTGACTCGCACTTGTCCGGTTTTTCTTAAAGCTAATCAAACCAGAGGGGTCTAGTAAAAGCTATTTCAATAGGCATGATGACTAAAAAAATATAATTAGTCCGTCAGACAGACTATCAAACAATATTAGACACGTATTTTTCCTTTTGTCAATTAAACAACAATTGATGAAGATATAGTCCGTCAAAGTTCCGCGTGACGTCACAAGTGCCATACAAATGTATAGACAGAGAGAGAGTTCTGTGAGAGAGGTGACGTCACGATCCAAACTTTGACAAGGTTTATCTATGTCATTTTATGTTTGACTAGCTGACCCGGCGAACTCCGTTCCGCCTAACAGTCGATTAACGTAGCCTAAGTTACTCCTTATTACATTAGGTACCTGCCAATAAAAGTCTCGTCAAAATCGGTCCAGTCATTTCAGAGATTAGCCGGAACAAACAGACAAACAGATAAAAATTGTAAAAATGTTATTTTGGTGTACATACTGATATATGTACATATATATATATATATATATATATATTCATTTGCATGTAGTAAAAAACGGTTATTTCAATGTTACAAACAGACGCTCTAATTTTATTTATATGTAGGTATATAGAAGTATAGAAGATGGATTGGAAAAAGAAAAAAACATGGTCAATATTTTTCGATAATATAATCTAACTCACGGACTAATTTATGGTTTTTTTACCCAGTCATCAAGTCTATTATCTCTGTGGTAACTCACTTACAAACTTACTTCAATGTGACTATATAAGATGTAGCGCAAAAGCCTCAGAAGTTAGGAGCTTTACATCGAATCTATGGCAATTATATCAAGAATGCTATGTTTCGCTTTCACTGTGATATAAAAGATGCCATCTAAATTAAAAAAATATGACTGCCTCGGTGGCCCAGTGGTTAGTGACCCTAACTACAAGTGTAGTGTGTCAAGGAGGCGTGGGTTCGATTCCTACCATGGGCAAGCATTTTTGTGACTATGACTTGTTATTAATTTATTAAATTCATAACTTTTCAAGTCGCATACATAGAGATTTTTTTATTTTATTTTTTAGTATTTTATTCGTAAAACGCCATAAGATGCAGATTTGAATTTAAGTTACTTTAGTTGCTCAAAAAACTTACCTTCTTAGGTGATCGTTGTAAAAAAACGAACTACTACCTACCTAAGTACCTACTACTACCTACTATCAAATGTGCAAAGGGCTTTATCATGAACTTAATATGAACTTAGTTTGCCCGGTGAACGACCTCAGTTAGCTCTATCAATACATTATCTAATCATTTTATATACCTACAGTGCTGCATTGCAAAGTGCAGGGACTTTCTTAAGTATATTATATACTCATCATTACGAACAATTTTCTCAATGGAATAAATCCAAATAATCGAAAAAAATATCATATCATTTTCCGCAAAAAGTGGCATGACCGACTTCAACCGTGTACAGAATTCGCGAATACAATTAGTTCGCACAGATCGATGTAAAAAATTTTCACATTATTATGATTTATCAAAAATGGCTTTACTTTAATGGTTTTACTTTAAACTTTGAAGTAAGATACCCTTTCAAAAAAATTAAAGAAAAGAATTATCAAAGTCGTACAAAAGTACTGTAAGAAGTAAATATATATTTGAGCAAGACCAACGTAGACAAACTATTTTAGAGACACAATTCTTAATAAACATCAAAACTTAAATCTAAAATAATATAATTACTTACTTATTAAATTTACATTATAAATAATAAACTGTTTTAAGTAACTAAGTAATAACTGTTCGCTGTCCGCGGGCAAAGTACCTAAGAGGCTGGTGACATTGCCCCGTTGTATAGCAAGGCTAAGCCTTAGACCAAGGTAAGCACCAGCCCTGTAAAAAGTTATGTGTGGACATACAAAAAAATATTTCAAAAAATACACGTCGACTTGAGTACCTCTTCCGTTTTTTCGTCGGTCAAAAAGTTCATCGACCCTCGATGAAGCGAATTTTATATTAGGTATTCGCGTTTTCTGGTTTCGCCACAGTGAAAGTAAGTCATATTTGGGAGTACAATAAGTACGAGTATACGCCCATTATAAAAGTATCTACATTTTGCAAAGCAACAGCTGGTAATTAGATAATCTAAGTATAGTTATAGCTTATATCTAAATGTAGATAATTAATTGTATTTCGCAAAAAAATATTTTTGGCTTAACCTACTACAGAATTCGAATAGTTCGCACGGCTCGATTTAGTAATTTTGTTAATTTTTCAAAAACTACTCAGCCGTTTTAAACAGAACTACCTTTGGATCTAACTATGCTAACAACGATCGAAAATAGGAGAGGATAGATGTTTGGTTACCTTGTACGACATGACAATCTTATGAAAACCATAATAGAAAGAAAGGTTGAAGGATAGAGAGGAAGGGGAAGACCACGGAGGGCATTTGTAGACCAAATTAAGGAGAAGATGTCATGTCGTACAGGGAGGTGAAAACACTGGCCGAGGACCTCCACCGACAAGAGCCAAGCTCTTAAATTATAAATGAAATGTAACCTCTGAAGTATTATGATCTACCGATCAAAAATAGAATTCTCAAAATTGGTTCATAATTGGCAGGAAATCGCGCAACATACATACAAAAAAAACTCAGTCGAATCGAGAACCCCTTTTTTGAAGTTGGTTAAAAACTAGAAAAGTAATTCGCATAGAGATCTGCCTGCGAAAATGATTTGAGCAACGCATTTGAATCACAAACAGTGCATAGCATAGCACTTTACAATCTTTCCTCAATTGCTATTCAAATCTTCAGTTCCATACTTATAATAACTAATAGTGGGCAACCAAAAACCGACTAAAAATGATTACCAGGTACTTTAGTATAATTCGCTTTCTAAAAGGGCCCCTAATAATTGTGTGCCCAGGGGCCCCAGGTAAGCTTAAGACGGCCCTGACCGCCTGACTACGCCTCTTTGTGTTTTTCTGTACAGCATCTACGGGGTAACCATCGAAACCTACTGCCACGTTTGAGCAATAATGTACCTACAATCTACATGTATCTGTCAGCTGGCGCACCAAATGATGAGCTTCGAGGCCACACTACTTTGTGAAGTATCTACCCTCCATCCACTACAACAAACGAAAAAACTACTGCAGATCGAACTTACTTATTTTTTTAATCTGTAACAGCCTTTTTAATACTCCACTGCAGGACGTAGGCCTACCCACGAAGGGCTTATTGGGTCATATCTACCACGTTGTCCTAGTGCGGGTTGGTGGATTCACATACGCTATCGAATTTCTTCCACGGACGTATGCGGGTTGCCTCACGATGTATTTTTTTATGTATTGTAATGTAATTTTTTACCCCCACTGGTATTTTTTTATGTATTGTAATGTTGTTTATAGGTTATAGTTGGCAATATAAAAAAACCTGGCAACTCTGACCAAGGTGACAGAGCTGTCAATTTTTCATACTGTCATCTCAAAAATTCCTTCTTCAAGGCAACGTGCAAAATACTAATTTCTTAGCATCATGATAATATAAATAAAGAAGACTAAAACTGCACCAGTAATATTATTTATCACGTCACACAATGGAACACGAAAAGATCAACAATGTAATGTAATTTTTTTAAATAAGTTAATTTTATCATTTATTCAGCCCAAAAGTGACTTAGGGCGCTATTTTCGTTCGGTTCAGTGACATGACGTGGATGCTGTGTTATCTCGTAAGTGGCAGATAGCGATGTTTACCACAGACCCCCCGGACGCTTTGATCCCTGTGCAACCATCTCTGCGAGGCTTAAAACAAACATGCCAATTCGTGGGCAAATAGAACGTGCAAGTATTCTTGTATTTAGAAACAATAGTCGCGAATTGTTAGCGCTAGCGCCTCGCTCCGACTTAGCACGTGGACTAATTAGGATGATTAACTACAAACCTATCCGAAGAAATTAGCTAAACGTTAGTCAGTGACTTTTATGTCTATAATAGCTTTGATGTGGATTCGAGTGACGAAAGACAGCATCATTCTTTTCTAAAAGTAGGTACCTATAATTATGTATAAATCATCATACTTAGTTTACATGTACCAAACACAAACTTATTTCGGTAGGTACATAACCAACCAGACGATACGGCGATATTATATTGGAAAACTTGAGAAATGGTAGGTAAATATAAAATATATACCTATATAATTTGATCATAAACATTATAACAGAAATGTACTGCATTATGCACCTATACAGTGAACTTATATCTATACCTTATCTTTGCTTGAAAAGGGAGATGCAAATAAGTGTTTATCAAGGCGTTATCATTACCAAAAATACTTATTTTCTAGTTTAAATAATTTTTATTTTAAGAGTTGCACGCCTTTTAACAATAACTTTTTCGATACTTACCTTTGAATAGTAGGTACATGCCAGCACCTTAATTTCAACAAAAAATTAAAGAAATGGGATAGGGGACTTTTTATCATAGATACTCATATATTAATAGATTCCAGACGTCAATTTAACCTATAGCTACTGTCTCTATGAAAAGATTGAAGTATATCTTGATATATTTACCTGATCTGAATACGAAATAGGTAGGTACAGATAAAATTCCGGAAACGAAATTGCGATATTGGTTTTAATTTGGTTTTAGTTTGGTTTTAGTTTATATAGGTATTGAGTCAAAGACCTCAATATGTCTAGACGGACAAATTTGAACATCAATCACAAATAGAACGGCTCAAGTTTTTGACATTTGACACGGACATTTTGCTACGACTATTTATGTGTTCTATGGATTTCGGGTGGTAATGTCTTCGGTCATCTTCAAATAATTTATGTAGTCTATTAGTTTTACAATCAATTCTTGGATTAAATAAATGTGTGAGAACCGAACCCTATATTTTACTCACCTCCTAACTCCTAACCCACATTTTAGGTCGTTTTTACTTTTTTCATTAAGGGTTTTTGACACGTGGAGCTAAGCAACTTAATCCGGGAGATGGCGCTATTTCTTCGAAATTAATGTTATTTATTAATTTTTCATTATTTAGCAAGAAATAACAAATTTAAAGTATTTTTGAGAATATTTCCTTTCATTCTTTAGGCGTATAAAACACAATTGAAACTTTTGGTACCTAAACTCCTGAGAAAAGGTCAATGAAAAGATCTACTCTCGTGCGTGTAAACAAAACACACACACTAGCAAATGAAATAAACAGTAATAACTATACATCAAAATTGGTCACATTGTCATCTTCTCAAATAGCAAAGTTGTACTGTGATGTGAGGAATTTCCAATCTGAAGTACTGAGTTCGAATCTTAGATTCGAAATATTCAATTTTGCAGAAGATTTTTTTTTTCTTTATTTATTGTACATAGATTACCTAATAATTTGTTCCCAGTAAGTTGCATAGTATGCATGATATGCGAATCGCGTGACAATGAAATATTATGATGACTGATCAGATGATAAAGCTGGAAGGTTGCTGGCCAAAGGAACATCGCAATGAAACGACACAATCTCATCGAGTTTGGACTCATTTGAATAGTCACGACGAGTAGTTTGGTGCTAGATGGTAACCAGGCTCTGATGATGGAGCTCGAAGGTGGTCATAGAAACTAAGTAATTACACGACATAGCTCCATCAATTCTCATCTTGTTTGTTTCGTCTTGACGAGTACTTTGGCACTAGATGGTACCCAGGGTCTGATGATGAGGCTGGAAGGTGACCATAGAGACTAAGTAAATAAACGCCATAACCGCATCGAGTCGGAACGTTCCTGTAAGTTCTACTATAAGTACTACTAGTAGAACTAGTGGCTTGACAGGTGGCATAGATGACAGCTGTCAAACTTCAAAGTGATTTATCTCGGTTATTAACGATTGTAGACCATTGATGTCTTCACAAAAGTGATAGAGCTCGATAAGATCTACATTTCGGATGACAGCTGTCAAACTTCAAAGTGATTTATCATGATTATTATCGATTGCAGACCACCGCTGTCTTTTCAAAAGTGATAGAGCTCGACAAGATCTACATTTCGGATGACAGCTGTCAAACTTCAAAGTGATTTATCTCGGTTATTATCGATTGTAGAACACTGCTGTCTTCACAAAAGTGATAGAGCTTGGCAAGATCTACATTTCAGATGACAGCTGTCAAACTTCAAAGTGATTTATCTCGGTTATTATCGATTGTAGAACACTACTGTCTTCACAAAAGTGATAGAGCTTGACAAGATCTACATTTCGAATGACAGCTGTCAAACTTCAAAGCGATTTATCTCGGTTATTATCGATTGTAGAACACTGCTGTCCTCACAAAAGTAATAGAGCTCGACAAGATCTACATTTCGGATGACAGCTGTCAAACTTCAAAGTGATTTATCTCGGTTATTATCGATTGTAGAACACTGCTGTCTTCACAAAAGTGATAGAGCTCGACAAGATCTACATTTTGGATGACAGCTGTCAAACTTCAAAGTGATTTATCTCGGTTGTTATAGATTGTAGAACACTGCTGTTTTCACAAAAGTGATAGAGCTCGACAAGATCTGCATTTCGGATGACAGCTGTCAAACTTCAAAGTGATTTATCTCAGTTATTATCGATTGTAGACCACCGCTGTCTTGACAAAAGTGATAGAGCTCGACGAGATCTACATTTGAGATGACAGCTGTCAAATTTCAAAGTGATTTATCTCGGTTACTATCGGTTCTAGACCATTGCTGTCTTTACAAAAGTGATAGAACTCAGAGAGGTCTATAAATCATTTTGAAGTTTGACAGCTGTTATCCGAAATGTAGATCTTGTCAAGCTCTATCACTTTTGTGAAGACAGCAGTATTCTACAATCGATAATAACCGAGATAAATCACTTTGAAGTTTGACAGCTGTCATCCGAAATGTAGATCTTGTCGAGCTCTATCACTTTTGTGAAGACAGCAGTGTTCTACAATCGATAACAACCGAGATAAATCACTTTTAAGTTTGACAGCTGTCATCCGAAATGTAGATCTTGTCGAGCTCTATCACTTTTGTGAAAACAGCAGTGTTCTACAATCGATAATAACCGAGATAAATCACTTTGAAGTTTGACAGCTGTCATCTTAAATGTAGATCTTGTCAAGCTCTATCACCTTTGTGAAGACAGCAGTGTTCTACAATCGATAATAACCGAGATAAATCACTTTGAAGTTTGACAGCTGTCATCCGAAATGTAGATCTTGTCAAGCTCTATCACTTTTGTGAAGACAGCAGTGTTCTACAATCGATAATAACCGAGATAAATCACTTTGAAGTTTGACAGCTGTCATCCGAAATGTAGATCTTGTCGAGCTCTATCACTTTTGTGAAGACAGCAGTGTTCTACAATCGATAATAACCGAGATAAATCACTTTGAAGTTTGACAGCTGTCATCCGAAATGTAGATCTTGTCGAGCTCTATCACTTTTTAGAAGACAGCAGTGTTCTACAATCGATAATAACCGAGATAAATCACTTTGAAGTTTGACAGCTGTCATCCGAAATGTAGATCTTGTCGAGCTCTATTACTTTTATAAAGACAGCAGTGTTCTACAATCGATAATAACCGAGATAAATCACTTTGAAATTTGACAGCTGTCACTTTGACAGCTGTTACTGTGACACCTGTAATGCCGCTAGTTCTACTAGTAGAACTAATGGTAGAACTTACGGGAACGACCCGACTGGATGGGGTGACGTCATTTAATTACCGAGTTCCTATGGTCACCTTCCAGCTTCATCATCAGACCCTGGTTACCGTCTAGTACCTAAGTACTCGTCATGATAAATCAGATGAGTCCATATTCGATAGAGATATGTAGTTTCATTACTGAGTTCCTAAATCCACCTTCCAGCTCCATCATCAGACCCTGGTTACCATCTAGCACCAAAGTGCTCGTCAAGGTCAAGCTAGCGAGCCCATACTCGATGAGGTTGTGTCATTTAATCACTGAGTTCCTATGGCTCCATCACCAGACCCTGACCAGAAAATCAGACAAGTCCATACTCGATGGAGCTATATCGTTTTATTACTGAGTTTCTAAATCCACCTTCCAGCTCCATCATCAGATCCTGGTTACCATCTAGCACCAAAGTGCATGTCAAGACAAAACAAACGCGCCGAGACTCGATGGGGTTGCGTCATTTATTTTCTGAGTTCATCAGATCAGAGCCTGACAACCATATAAAAATAAATTGTTCGCCAACACTAATCAAACGAGCTAAAACTCGGTGGGGATATGTCATGTCAATACCGAGTTCATATGACTCTGCCTGCTCCATCATCTGACCCTGGTTACCATTGAAAAACAAACTACTCGTCAAGACGATTCAAAAAAGGTCAAATTCTACGATGCTCTACGATGATCTCTCTGAGGTTGTGTAATTTCATTGTGAAGTTCCTTTGACCTCCATTCAGCTCCATCATCAGCTCAGCACTATATCATCATAATTTGGCATTGTCACGCGATTTACACATGTATGCAAAATTTCAGCTCAGTCGGTAAGCGGACATCAGGACGGGTGAAGAAATTAAATAATAGCTTGTAAAGAAAACAACTTGTTTTTTTTTGTACTTTTGATTATATGCTAAAAAATGTTTTCACGCGAAGCGGCAACGTCGCGTCGCGCCAACACAGCGATATAGCGCCGCTCTATTCTTGCATTGCACAGTCTGACAACGTCGTTTTTAGCATTCAAAATCTACGTCAACTATTATGACGTGCTAGTAAAACTTGCACTACTACATATGTAAAATTAGCCGAATTTTTGGATTGAAATAATGTATTTCTCGGCTATAAAATGATCATATTATTGAAATCGCCAATGTAAAAGCCAAGATTAGGTCTATCTTAAGTAATAATAAGTTGAAAATCATAGCAGGTTACGAAAGAAGGTCAAGTGAAATTTGTATGGAGGCACTCCGCCTTAATTTCGTTGAATTCTATAGCGAAATTCCATATTTCGAATATTATGATAACATTTGTATCCGCGGTTTTTAAAACCGACAAGCGTGGTTCGTCAACAGTAGGTAAAGCTAGTGTGGCCGTTTTCAAAACCTGAAAACTAAGTAATGAACGTAAACAATTCTTAAACGTAAACTTATTCGTCTATATAAATATAAACCAACTGATTTTTAAAATTTTTCTGTAAATCTAGCGCACTATGTACATCGAAAATCTACTATGACAGTAATCAGTGTAGCGGAACTTTAACGTTTTATACTGCGGCTTTAAAGATTTCAACTTTAAAGCTCGATTTTAAAAACTTTCTGTCTTACCACAAAAGTTTTACGCCTGCCTTAGATAGTGTTTAAGAGTACAAATTACATGGGAAAACAATATTTAAAGCGTGTTTAAATCTTTTGTGGTAAGACGGCTTACTTGTATCTTTAAAACCGAGTTTTAAAAACGAAATCTTTTGTACATCGATGCTTGCAATCTGCTAAAATTGACCAATTTTGACGAGTTCTTTATTGTGAAGGCAGAAATAGACAGATATGGAAATAAATCACTATTCATTTTTACATCTTTCATATCATAATAAGCAAATCTCGTTGAGCTCCCTCACTTTTGTGAACACAGTAACAGTCTAAAATCGGCAGCTTCGGAGATTAATCACTTTTAAGTTTTACTGCTGACAACTCCAGTATAAATTCTAGAATATAAGAGTTGTCACTTTGACGTCTGTCATTTTTGAAATCGGCCACCCATCCGAAGACTGATCGCGCCAAACGGTGCTTAACTTTGGTGATCGCTAACATACACCTAGTCAAACTACGCTGTAAGCGCTACAATATAGGTACAGATAACTTATCGATAAAAGAGAAAATTTACTAGCAATATTCTGATATTACGAGTATGTACTTGTATTCACTTAAAGCCAACATTTCCCTAAATGATGGGAAAAGATTCTAAAGACTCGACTGACAACTCTGTCCAATTAAAATAAGCTACAAAATATCGAAACGAAATTACGTTCTGATAGACAAATTTGATAATAAGATTGACTTGACTTGAATTACCAATGGAAAGTAATCTTTAACTTATTAATTATTATCCTTATTTCCAGCACGATTGTGGCACAATATCGGTGCACAAACTGCCTAGTTTAGGTATGTATTTTCATGAGCTCATTATCGCGTAGTGATTCAAGTGTCACTAAAGTAGCAAACTAACAGGTCCATATATAAAGCGCCTAAATTTTAGGCCGTTTTCCTTAGCTAATGCGGAGTCTAGACATATCGAGGTCTTTGTATTGAGCTCATCAATTTTGAAGAAAACTAAACTTTATGCGATACAAATACTGTAAGTCCGAAAGTTGAATTTTAAAGCAACATTTGAAATTAGTACTTCATTAATTTACTTAGTGCTTTGCTCTGTCGCATATTCCTAATCTTATTGAATTTATCGCACTATCGGAGTTTTGGACTTAGGATATATTTTGGTAGAAATTTAGATAAAAAATAGCCCCTAAACTTCTAAAAGTTGTAAAAAATAGTAGGTAATGCTAACATTTTCTCGTGATTTTTTTCTGCCTCGAAGGAAAATCCGGAATTTCTCTAATCCTGCTCTACTGTCGTATTTCATGAACGCACCTTATCATCGAATTATTCTCGGGGGGACAGACTGGAATAATTCTCATTAACCCACGGTGCGATAGTGCTATATCTTCTAATTTATTTATCGTGGGATGGTAGGTATGGACTTACCTCAATAGAGATAGTATATTATAAAAAGAGTATAAAGATACATATAAAAGTGGGCCCAGTATCACTTACCTACACGTGCGTATACAAAATGTTTGAAACTTTCGATCAAATTAATTTTTGAGGCCTTTTATAGGTGTTAACTATGAATCTTTAGTATGCAATATCAATGCCTACCTCACCTAGCCCAGCAATCTTCATTCAACTCTATAAGTCATACGAGATCTCTTACATTTACTTGTAACATAATAAATTTATTGTTAGAAAACTACAAAAGTATTAAAATTTCTTATTTACTTTTTTACATACGAATGTATAATATCTTGATGCAAACTTAAATAATAAATTAATTAGGTTAATAATGTTACTGTGTAGGTATATTCCTATTACATATTTAATAATATGTATCTCATAGTTAAAATTTTGGTGATAAGGCAAGGCAGTCGCAACATGGCTGTCACTGATGATGATCGATAGTAAAGGAAATTTTGAAAGGAGTCTTGGCCTATATTAATAAAAAGATATTTATAAAAAAAAATTAGATACAGTGTATCGACTCTTTTCGAATAGATGTGATGAAAAATATTTTTTCATCATATTCATATTCACTTATAAAGTTCCTTATAGAAAACACCACCTTTAGGCGCACTTAAAGGCGAACCGAGTAGTTCTTTTCGAATAGATGTGATGAAAAATATTTTTAGGTGTTTGCTATAAGGAACTTTAAAGTGCGCCGGAATTATCTTTGCTGCGCACTTTTTGAATTTGGAACAAATAAGTATGCCGGAATGATTTTTCCGCTCACTTTTTGAATATGTATTTGTAATGTTAGTGTTCAGCGCCAAGAAAATGAATGAAAAGAATGTAAATATAAGTTTTAATTTGTTTTATTATAATATCAGATACCACTTAGTTTCAATTTAGTTGTTACTCTACGTTTTATTAAATTAATAATAATATTACAATAAAATATGAGGCGCCTTTTATTTTCTCATAGAGGTGATGAAAAGTAGAGTGTACCATTTGAGCGCAAAATATATTTTTGGCTCGGGCGACGTACTTTGAATCCCTCGCTACGTTCAGGATTCTACTCTAGAATCCCTCACTTCACTCTGGATTCAAAAAAGCGCCCTAGCCGTAAAAATATTATTTTGCTCCCATGTGATACAATACTATTTTTGCCGTGGTGACTATGGGCAGTTGGGCCACTGAGGCCAAAATGTTTATCTGAAATAGGGCGCAGGATTCGGGAAAGAGGACATGAATCCCGTTCTACCTCGTTTCTGGTACAACGAATGCCCATCGCCATCCAACGCGGCAATGCAGCAAGCGTTAAGGTGCCCTTAACGCTTGCTGCATTGCCGCGTTGGATGGCGATGGACATTCTTTGAACTAAGTAGTTTCCCTTAAAGTGCAATGTAGAACCAAATCAAAGTAGATTAAACTGGTATTTTCTAGGCAACAGTACGTCTTAGACCGCATCCCTTTGTTTCTTCATCCATTTATACTAATGATAGATAACCTAAGCTAGATCTTCCTGTCGTCTGGTGTAGTCGCAAATATGGCCCCATTGCCATTGATAAGAACTTTACCAGTAATTAGACTGCTTCGGTTCTCATCTCGTTATTTCAGCTGGAGTAAGAGAGAGACAAGCGCCAATATGATCTAATCCAGGCTTAGGTTAAGACCCCATCGTAACCACGCTGCTTTAAAGCTGCCTGGAAGAGATTGCTATAAGCAATAAGGCCGCCCTTTGTTGCACTAGTTTATGTCGCTTGTTTTTTTTCCTTTCTGTGTATTTTTCTGTATTTTATTTTAGTGTTGACAATAAAGTGTTCATTAATTCATTTAAAGCAAAAAAAAACCGTGTTGTGATTAATCGATTACAACTGTATGTTGTTTACCATGTACCGGCGAGCGCAGCGTAGAACGTCCACCGACTAAGTGGACTGACGATATAATCAAAACCACAAGAACACATTGGGTGTAAGTCGCTTCCGACCGGTCTAATTGGAAATCTACAGGGGAAGCTTATGTCCAGCAGTGACTTACGGCTGATAAGTAAATAAATAATAAATATTGGGGGACATTTCACACACGGTCTCTGAGATCAAGCTTGTGATATGGCTGCTATGGACTGATATACCACATAATAAATACATATTTTAAATTCATATTTTATGTATAATACCTAAATAGCACCCAGACACAGAGCAAACACCTATGTTCGCCACATAAATGCTTGCCCTGGGTGGGGATCGAACCCACACCTCTGTGTTCCAGAAGTCAGGTTCACTAACCACTGAGCCACCAAAGCTGTCAAAGTAAATGTACTGACGCTTATTTGTTACTTGGCAAGTTGCCATTTGCCGCATAAGACCCCCAAGTTACCGAAAGTTCGGTTTCTGCAGCGTTAGAGCTGGACTAATATGACAAAACGGAAAATTATATGAGACCATTCAACAGTTTCCACCATCCTGCCCCAATAAGTCATAATCAAATAAAATGCGATCACACGGCCACGACAATGAGCAAACATTCATCACAATCGCAAACACAGACTTGGAAAACACATCCTATATTTAGAAGAATCCAGAACAAACAAGAGTCTAAACAATACACAGAACCTCAGGATGCTGCGTACGAGGTACGAATGTAACGGTGACGATGGTATATCTGATTATCTCAGGTACACTAGTGACGTACGTTACAGTGATATATAAAGGCAGAAGAAGCGGGCCCGTTGCTAAGACATTTGAAGTTTCCGCTGGAAGGGCAGGAGACTATTGCCTTGCAACAGCGCAGCGAAGCTAGCGAAATTCTTTGGTGTAGATTCTTCATATTAAATAAAATAATTGGTAAGGTGAACAAGTTTATTTGAATGTAGTCTACGCATACACATATATATTAGGCTTTTAACAAAAATTTAACAATTTAAGGAGCATTAGAAATCGATGTTCTTTAAAATGGACAGAACATAATAATAACAATGCAATTTTAGGCCGTATATAACTTTAGTACTTAAATAATCTTTGTGCGTTTGAAATTTTTCAATTTCGCAGATTCAAAGATTGTAATGACTGTGATTGTTGGTCCAATAAATAATTATTAATAATTAGTATAGCCCTATAATCTAGGCTTTCGAGAAAACTCTACATTCTTCACACGGAGTTAAATCTATACATATTCAAGCGCCTTAGTAGATTATTATAAGAATAAAAAAATATTATTTTCATCACCATTTCAGGCGCGCGATGTGGTAGCTCAACATTACTTAAATATTTGATGTTGTATATGTTTTTATATTAAGTTATTATCATTTAAATAGGGGTTAACCCATAGAATAATAACTAAAGTAATACAAACCATACTAAAATAGCAAAAGATTACTTTGTCCCATTTTAAATATAAAATTTAAAAGATGTTAGAAGAAGATGCATATACACCCGAACTTAATTTCGAAGGGTTTCACAAACTAGCATTGAGCTAACTCGACTGTCCAAATTCAAAAAGGTAAAAAGTAGGACCGTAAAATGATCAGAGACTTGAACCTTCTGCTGAAACTAGAGGGTTCAAATTTCTGATCATTAAAAAGACAAAGTGGAACCAAATTTTTAACCATTTTGACATTCCAACTTGTAATTTTGACGTAGTTATGCCGACAGACATTGCGTTTTTTTTTTGTTCCACTCACTCTCGCGTATGCTGTATAGCCAGATATGAATAAGACAGTTGTAACGTAGTTTTTATTTGAGTAAAATTTAGCAATACTTCTATTACTGGTCATTCTTCTGAGGGTTAACCCAACAATCACCTGAAGTTCTTACTAGGTAGGTACCTATATGAAAGCAACTGGATTATCCACAAACCTATGAAGGTCTAGAGATAATCCAAATGCTAAAGTTCCACTTGATTTTATCAAATCTAATATGAAAATTAGGCGGAAAGATAAAGAGATTACTCAGATAATAATTATAAATTTAGTGTCGACCTTTGAAATTGTTTAATAAATATTTTTCAGCTACAAAATGTGCAAGGTGATAAAAGAAATTAAAGATATCGATGTTATGGAGAAGGACAAAAAGAAAGATTACGCCGTTACTGTCGAAGATGCTCTTGCAATCACTGGTAAGTGTGCAATGCTAATTCCCTATTTTTGGCCAACTATCAAACTAAAGGTTATTTTTTATATTTGCAGTCTTTGTTTGTATGTAAATATTTTTAAGTCTCTTGAAGCGCTACTGCATACAGACTTACCTATTTATAACCAGACAGGTGATATAAAGTATAAGTAGTATTAAACCTGATATAATGCTGATGTACTTCAATGATGATACCTATAATGAAAGGTGTTAATATGGTCCAGGTTTCGGCAAGTACAACTTCAGTCTGCTGCTAGTATGCAGTTGGACACTGCAGGCCATGGGCATGGACCTGTTCGGCACCAGCTTCGTGGTAGCAGCTGCCGTCTGTGACCTGCAGCTCTCCATGCAGCAGCGCGCACTACTCACCGCCATGCCTCTCTGCGGTGAGACTCAGTAACAGTTAGTACTTAAATCTGCTAGTGTCAGATGAACGCTGCAGGCCATGGGTATATGGATCTGTTTGACCCCAGCATTGTGGTGGCGGTCATTGTCTGTGACCTCCAAGTCTCCGTGTAGAGAGTTAGCTGTCCAGTTCAATCCAGTGTCAGCTGTCAGCTGGATGCTGCTCTAGAGACCTTCGCTTTCATTATGCAGCAGAAATTTACAATCAGCTTCTTTTTTTGCAACTTATGTGATAACTGATGAGGAATGCATCGCAGTAAGTAGGAAACACCGTCTCGCAGTTATTTCAGTTAAACTAGGTCACATCAGGGACCCACAGATACACATAAATTAGTGAAGTGACAACAGTGGTCGTCATAACATTCCAAAAATTTTCGAAATATAGAAACCATGTGTGTTCATCCTATCTCCAACTAGCAACCCGCCCCGACTTCGCACAGGTGTATTATACATAATATAAACCTTCCTCTTGAATTCTTTCTATCTATTAAAAAAAATGTATTAAAATCCGTTACGTAGTTTTAAAGATATAATCATACATAGGAACAGACAGACAGGGGAAGCGACTTTGTTTTATACTATTTGTAGTGATAGCTCATAGTCATAGATATGGAAGCTACAATAACTCCACTGGCCATTCTTACCTATTTTATCCGTGGTTTCCAGGGGTAGTGCTGGGAGCCCAGCTGTGGGGCTACGTGGCCGACACGCGCGGCAGAAAGCTGACGCTGGTGCTGTCGATGTCGGTTGGCTTTGTCTTTGCGGCACTGAGCAGCCTCGCGCCTGATTGGCGCACCATGGCTGTGCTGAAACTAATCTCTTCTACATTGTAAGTAGCCATTTCTTTTTAATTTTGTATAGGTCGTTATAAAAATTATAGAAATATGTTATATGCTATGTTATATACAAGTGCTACGACTGTCTACGAGCTCCCTGTCATACGTAGGTACGTCTACGAGAGTCCTGTTCTGTAGCTATATGAGTTATATGACAATGATTAATGCTACGAAAATGCTACGAAACGATTGTTCATTATTTGATTAAATCTGTGTTTACTGGTAGGTTTATGATCATTTGATCTATACTTTGATTTATATTTTAAATGTAATTGGATATCATATATTTCCCAAGTACCTACAAAGTACTAGTATTGATTTTATTACCTGTATCCCAGTAGTTTTACCTTTTGTTTCAACCTTTGGTTCATTTGCAATAATTAAAACTAACTATTAACTCTATTCTATCTAGGGACATCAATTAAATAGATTAAATAAAAAAGGCAATATGATTAAAATGAAAAAAATGTTTCGTTTGGCAGTGGCACGCATGGAAGTAAATTTTTCCATTTGGCAGCTGAAAACCTTGACAGTTTAATGAAAGGCATCGTAGAATGACGTCATGGAGTAGACGAGACGCCACCGTTATCACAAAGCAAACCTTACAGATTACGTAACAGATCGCGCGTTACCCCCCGGGCAAAACAAAGTCATCTCGACAATCTGCAAACAAGATAAAATTATATTTTTAGAATCGTTGAGAGACAAATAGAATGTATACGTGTAATAAGTTCATGGAAAGTTCTTGGCAATGAGTACTAGTACCTAATCGTGGTTCGGGCGGCAGGGGACCAGTTAGAGGTACGAATATAACCGTCAATTGTGCAACCATGTGACGCCAGAGGTGACTTTGATAAGCTAAAATAGTGTTTAGAGTCACATCCTCCAAGACCGACGCGCATGTCACTTAATAGCTGAATAGTGGAGTCTCAACTAAGAGCCTACTAAATTCAAAAACACGTAGTAAATCCCTGGATCATTTTCAAACCTTATCCTTGCAACAGGTACTATTCACACACACGAGTTACTGCGAGAGCGATCACACGAACTACGAAATAAGATAAGACGCTGAGTGGAAGTATAAAACACCTTTGACATTTATGTGTTTTGTTGCGCAGCACTTCGGCGACCAACTCAGGTGCATACACTCTTCTGGGTGAGAGTTGCTCGGCGCGCGCGCGCGGCCGCGCCATGCTGCTCTGCACGTGCGCGCTCATGTGCTCGCAAGCGGCCGTCGCTGGTGAGTAGAAATCATCAAAATCTCTGTCATAGAAAGTTTCATCATAGCAGTCGTAAGACGATCACTACTGTACATAAGCCACCCTTATTCTCAATAAGACTGAAAGCAGCAAATATCCCGCGCTTTTCGTAAGATCATCACTGCTTATCTAGGAGGTCCATTTTTTGGTGTAAAATCTCTCATAAGATGAAGAATAGACCTTCTACGCAGACATTTGCATAACCAGCTCTAGAGAATAATATGGTCGGTCTCTGTTAGGAGGTCCATAGATGAACCAAAATCTAGCTACTAGATGTCTGCAGCTACCACTACCGCATTAGAATTATTAAGATTTGATTTAGCAAATTGAAATTGTGCTGGACAGAGAATATTGCTCGTGGACAATAGCCCACACAGTTGTAAATTCTCAGAATGGACACCAGAGTCCTTATATAGTCCAGGTTTTGCGTAGATTACTTAAACTTTCGCGTTCGCGTGTGGCTCCATACATTTTGGTTAGTTCTTCTTTGTTTCCGCCAATAATGCTGTACCAAAATGTATAGAGCTATGCGGAAACAGTTATAGTTTCAATTTGCGTGTAAACTCGGACTAACCCCTCACCAATCGTAGCAAAATTCACTAATAGGTAAACTAGTGGTTATTTTTTTAAATGAAGATAACATCTAAGTAGTTAAAATTTCAATTTCAGTGTTCGCCTACCCGATCCTCCCTCTAGAGTTCTCCTACCCTATCCCGTTCTTGGGCATCAAGTACCGTTCCTGGCGTCTGCTGGCCCTGGTCATGGCCATCCCGTGCGCCGTCACCGCGATCCTGCTGCAGATGTTCCACGAAAGCCCCAAGTTCTTGGCCTCTAGAGGAAGATACGAGGAGGCTTTGACTGCGCTGAAGAATATTTACAGGTGGAATACCGGAGATGATGCTGAGAGTTTTCCGGTAAGATCCCTTTTTTTGCACTCACTCTTTTACTTTTGCATATATTCTAACATTCCTAATAAAAGAAATTGTCACACTAAAACGACAAATCTGCATATATTTGATGTACCGGCTTTGGCCATTGTGGGGGCTTTAGTCCACGGCAAATTATTGACACTATTTGATGGCAAAATTATCACATGAATAAATTATAAACACTGTAACATCATACATTTTTAAGGTTTTTGTGAATGTCAAACTATGAAATTTTTCTTTAAAATTATTGTTTTAACATTAAAATTGTCTACATCTTAAAATGGCCAATAATAACCTTAGTGACCAAAGCTTAGACCTTAGTGTCGTTTTTGCACACCTACCCTAAATTACTGGAAGTCGGTAGACATGGAAATGGACAAGTCTAGTTTGCGCTGATATACTGGTAAGTAGGAGATGTTAGTGGTAATTCTCTACGTAGGTATAGTAAAAATCATTATTCCGTGGTTTCAGGTGAAAAAGTTAGTGGAACAGGAAGACAGCCAGTCGCTCTCCGAGGACTCGTTCTTCAGGTCGCTGTGGCAGCAGACGGCGGCGCTCTTCAGGCGGCCGCTGCTCAGAGACACCCTGAAACTGTTCTACCTTGTCACCATCATTTATATGACGTAAGCAACTCTATCTTATTTAATTTTACTATTTTTATATTATGTCTGTTATGTGCTCTATGGTACGACAATGGTTTACGTAACAATCGAAGCTTTTTAGTGTTCCTACGTGTCTAACGGATTAGCAAGTTGAAGTGGCGATGGGCAGGGCACATAAGTAACGGGAGGTCGATGGAGCCGTAAAATTATCGTGTAGAGACCACGTTCCAGCAAACATACCAGCAACGACGTCCATCGATAAGCTGAACAGGCCATCTGATAAAGACCACAGGGTCGCGCTGGATGCAACCGAGTTTGTTGGAAAGCAATTTAGGAGACCAATGTCTAACAGTGACCTCCCTGCGGTTGAAATGATGAAGTTTTATTATTTTTTATGAAATAACTAGCTGACCCGGCGAACTTCGTTTCACCAACTTAGAAACCTTCTTTGGCGCATTCACAACAACTTTGCTAAAGATCATCACATGATTAAATGTATAGTTTTATGATTAATATCACCCATACAGATAAATATTCCTTTTTAATTATATAGGAAATGATTTACTCTGTGATTCCAGTGGGAGCGGGTTCATCCTGTGGCTGCCATACATCATGAATAACCTGTTCTCAGTGCTGGAGGAAGGTGGTGGTGAGGGTATGAACCTCTGCACCATCATCCGACACTCCAGCCGGGATAATTTCATCGTCAATGGCACGGTAAGGCATTTGAATAATTCTATTCAAAATGTATAGGGGAAATCTGCCTAGCCGTGCATGTACAACGGCTGAAATGATGACGAATGCTATACGTACAATCTATTGTTTTATTCGCTTGTATCTACTTGTTGTAACCCTACTACCTATCACTGAACATGATTATATCAACAGCACGGGTAGCCCGGCAAAGGGAGAACCATTTTATCCACTTTTAATGTCAGTTGTCAATGTCAATCCATATACTTTATTTCTTCTTCGAGAGGATATAATGGTAGAAAGGCGATTTGTCCCTTCGCCATGATAGCCGTAATCCTCACGATTGTAAGGCAAATCCCCGGTCCCGTACCAATGAGTTCTTTGGAATTTATGTACGGAATTTCACATCACTGGCTTTTCGGTGAAGCAAAACATCGTGAGGCAACCTGCATACGTCCGTAGAAGAAATTCGATGGCATATGTGAATCCACCAACCCGCACTGGGCCAGCGTGGTTGATATGGCCCAATCACCCTTCGTGGGTAGGCCTACGTCCTGCAGTGGACTATTAAAAAGGCTGGTACAGTACAGTACATGCTACCCGTGCAGATTCGATTTCGATAATTATTTTTATTGGAAACGCTATACTTTGAAATTGGTCCCATTTAAGTTTTATCGAAATCGAGCCAGCCTTTTTTGATAAATCGACAGTAATGTGAAAATTGCTACATCGATTCGCGAATTCTGTACACGGTTGAAGTCGGTCATGTCATTTTTATTACATTACATTTATTTACGAACTCGCCCATAGCTTGCCTCTTGAAAAGTGTTCATAGGTATTTTTTATGAAATTCGTTACAGTTCGCAAGCAAGCCTTTATGACTAATTTTGTAATTAAGTTATCTTCGGATCTATCAGGTTTGTCTGGTATTGGATAAGTACTACATCGATATGATACGATGTAGTACTTACCCATTAATACCTGCTTGCCAGGTAGCCTTGAACAAAAATAAGTAAGCAAATCTACTAAGGCATTTATACTCTACATTAAAAACTATCAATTGGAATTAAAAAATTGGTTATGGAAAGTGTGAATGTAATAAAAAGCCATTGACTAAAATTATTGCCATGAACCTTATTCAATAGGCAAACTATCCGTGTGTTTGTAAATAAATGATTTTAATGAAAAAAATAGTCTCATCTGGTTATCAGAAAGGCGACGGTTGATCATCCACGTCTCTTCTACTATACGGACTTCCAATAAGACCAATATACCTTCCATTAAGACAGGCTATGTCGTATACATATTGAAGCAAACCATCATACATCTCACAGACTATTTTTACCCTTTCCCAGGCTATCGAAGAAGTTTGCGACGACACCATACAAGAAACCACTCTCTTTTCCGCGATGACTTACGGAGCGCTCGCCACCTCTTTAAACCTGGTGATGTCCTTGACCTGCGGAAACCACAAGCGGATGGCCATGATGGGCATCCTCACATTGTCGGCTGCTTCCGCTGTGCTGCTGAATGTAGTGGCCACACCAGTTGCTGGGGGGATATTCTTTTTCTTCTTTCTGCTTTGCGCGCTGTGTATGGGCGTACTGAGCGTCTATTTTGTGGAGCTGTATCCGACGAGTTTGAGGTTAGCACATTACAAAGCAATTACTTCTTTAGACTTGATAATACTCAACTTCTCCTATTCTTCAATTCCTTGACCTGCGGAAACCACAAGCGACTGCCCAGGATGTGCATCCTCACAGTGTCAGCTGCTTTCGCCGTGCTGCTGAATGTAGTGGTCATACCGATGGCTGACTGGATATTTTACTTCTTCTTTCTCCTGTGTACCTACTGAGTGTGTATTTTGTGGATCTGTATCCGATTCCGCAAAATTTCTTGACTAAGGTCATTCTAAGGCTTAAGGTCAACTACAACGTGTTTTGACAATTCCAACTGTAGCTCCTAATGAAATGAAAGTATCATATAGCTAGTTGCTTTACCGTCTTCAAATCTATAATTTGAATCGAATCTTTGATGTATTGCTGCTCCAACAACAGAGCATTAACATTCCAATAGAACGTTATTGGAACAGAAAACATACTAAATTTTAAATGCAATTTTTTGTAACTCTTTCATTCTCTCCACAGAGGCATGGCATCGTGCCTATCTGTGATGGTGGGCCGATTTAGCGCATTCCTTGGAGTCAACGCCATCGGCGCGCTTATCACCGCCAACTGCGAGGCCACCTTCTACGTCTGGTCCCTCCTGTTGCTAAGTAAGTATGCCATGGAAGTTGTCTTAGCGTGAGGTTGCCTCTTTGAGAGCAACTTTTTTTTTACCCGGTGCGCGAGACAGTCAACGCCATCGGAGCGCTCACCACCGCTAACTGTGAAGCCACCTTCTAGGTCTTGTCCCTTTTGTTGCTAAGTACGCCGTGAAAGTTGTCTTAGCCAGCATGAGGTCTGCCTCTTTGAGAGCAACCTCATCCTTACCCGGTGCGCGAGACTTTTACCTACTTCTTGTAAATAGTAGTAATTAATAAGGAAGTAAGGATTGTAGACTTTTGGGCTTATAGTAATGGACTTGGTTGTCGTCCATACGGAGGTGGAGTTAGGAATACCTCTGGCGAAGGTATCCGGGGATAGTTATCCGACACTGTCCGACAGTGTAACACAATTGATAATTTGATGTGGTTCATCCGCCGCTAGAAACTTCGTTTACGCGATGCAGGCCTCGGCATGTGATTGGCTGACGAGCGGCGTTAGTTCCGCTAGCAGGCGCGCGTAAGTGGTGGCGCCGCATGTAGCGAAGTTAGTCGGTTAGTCGCCATTCATACGTTGTCAGTGACGAGATACCAGAGGTCCAGACACAAAACACACACAAGAGCCATAAAACTAACTAGTCAAAATAACATATCATGAATATGACGGTAGGTACTTAATTTTATTTCTACAGTAACGCCTGAAGAAATTACTGGGAAAACTTGCTCTGCCCAAGTTGCATAGATAAAAACCTACTGTTCTTAGAGTTCGGAGTATCTCATCACACTGAGTAAAAAAGACAACGTGCAACAACTAGGACCACCACGCTGGTCTTGAATATGGTGAAGGCTAGGCCTATTTTGATCAGTTTATGTGAAACAGATATTATAGGAAATTCTTGTTCCTTTGACTTGAATATTGGTTAATATTCAAGTCATTGGGTATGTCATAATATTATGAAATTATAAACTCATGATGATACAAAAATCACCCGTAATTTTAATTCTATAAAATCATCCTTATCTAATCTTGCGAATTATAACACAAGCAAATAATAAAATTTACTGATTACGAAATCAATAAGTGATGCCTCGGAGTGACCGCCAAATTTCACCATTAGTAGCACGGATCTTTATCTGTAGGATATAGGGCATAAAGTGTTTTAAATCTGTATCACAAAACACCTTTACTAACTGCTCTTATTGGAAATCAATACGGCTTATGTCTAGCAGTGGACATTCTACGTATCATATGGTAAAGTAAAGATGATAGTAAATATTGTAATCGTATGAGCGCAATAAAGGACACATACCGCTTTACCACAAAATATTTAAACACGTTTTAAACTCTTTTTAACCGTATAATTTGTATTGTTAAATGTTGTCTAAAGCGTGCGTAAAACTTTTGTGGTAAGACAGGAGGACAGAAAACGTAAGAGTATTAGTATTATCACATTCATTTATTTAAACATAAACTGTTTAATTTAATTTTAACAATAATTCGATAAAAAACAAATATAAAAACTTAACCTAGGTTGCCGCCGGCAGCGGGGCGGGGCTCAAGCTGCCGATGGTGGGGGCTACAGGCTGAGGAACCTCCTGACTATGCGCACCGTGTCCAGGATGTCACTGCGTTTTGAATCTGGCCCTTGACCCAACTGTCTAGAGAGAGCCTCTTGAGATGTTGGTCGAGGCTCTTCGCTATTAATATTATAATATTATTCTTTATTCAATTGAATCCACAGGCTTAGCCTGGTCCTTTATTAGGCATCAATGGAGCCTAAGCCAACATTGAGAGGCCCCTTTTACAATTATGAAATATAAAAACAGCAGTAGATATAAAAAGGATAGCGTGAAATGGAAACTATGGCATATAAAATGACTTGAAATATCGTAACTGGGCTATTTTCGTGAAATTTTAAATGTTTTGTAAAATTAGACTACGGAATGAGGTACGGCACCCGCTAAATATGCCCCATTTCAAAATTTCGTAGCGGGTGGGGATTTACCGTCCACTAAATGGGGGGGGGGGGGCATTTAGTGGACGGCAAATCCCCACCCGCTACTAACCGTATAAAGGCTACCGTAAATTGTCGCCGGAGGGGCAACATTGGTGTGGACGGCTTAGGGTGTCGAGAGATGTGCTGCGCTTTCACTAGACGCTACTCACGGCGTTATGCCCTTTAACACTTCCACCCTGGAGGTTAGGTTCTTAGCTCTTGCGGTTTCCACTCCAAACCGGCCGGTTAAGGCAAGAGAGGAGTCAGGGGTCTCATTTAGCCCCAGGGAATCAGGGTTCGCGGTGTCGCCACTCACCGACGACTCGCCCACAAAGTCGCCCCTGTGATTATATTATTATTAGCTTAAGAGTGCTAAAATTGCACAGGCATAGACGCCATAAAGAAATAATAAGCTTTACAGGTAGCGGCACCTAAGTTTAGCGCTGAAGGTAGTGCGGAGGGAATGGCTACGCAAGGTGACCGCCATACTAAACTACACTACGCTCAGCGTTAGGCTTATTTGCCGCGACCTGTAGGTACTCTAATGACTATCATTAACAAAATACGTTTCTTTTCAGGTGGTATAGTGTTCGCCTGGTTGCTGCCCCGGGACCACGGGTTCTCATCGCCAGTGGAGAAGGAAAAGCCGTAAATTATGGGAGGAAATTTAATTTTATGTAAAATCTCAGAACACTACAGATCTGTTGGCAAAATACTTTCAAAGTTATACAACGAGACGATCTCCGAAATCGCGAATACAAAATGTTCTATTCATTACGGCAAGAGTCAATATTTTTACTTCTCGTTCTAAGTAGTCGGTTATAAGGGAGACTGGGTGTCGCTGCTGTCTACTGCAGCTAGTCAAGCATGCTACCATGAAAAGCTACGAAAAGAACTCTTTTTCGACGTGTGAAAAAGTGACAGATATATACTTTGCCATAACGCTGTCTCGTTCTGACGCTACGAAATAAATATTTCGTACGCATACTAGCCCGGCTGGTGTGTAATATTTGGGCACCAGTTTTACCTTCGGATGGGTGGCTACAGATGGCATTTACGGCGCTGCCGTGGCTCGGTAGACACGTCAAATTGTGTTCCCGGTTGTTTAGCTAACCGTTAACCATACGGCCTATACGAACTTACTTTTTACCAGTTTTGTAAAATTATTTTTGCTTTTAATTAGCAAAAGCTGGCATATTTTCGGCCTAACTAGTCAAATGTAATATTCTCTAAGTGGCTCATTAAACGGGCCAAAATTTTAAAAGCTTACCCGTTGCCAGATTAGTTTTTTTTTGTTAATTTTAACACATAATTATCATAAGTAAATAAATTATGTTAGTACATATTAATCGATAAGTTGTTATAGAGTCCATCAGTATTTTGTTCTAAATTTTAATTCTTTAAAATAATTGTGGCACTAGAATTTATTATTATTTGTTACAGTATAATTATTATTGAAGTTTGTACTATTTTATGCGCTATGAACTCTGAGGCTATGAGATCTAGACACGCGGAAGCGTGTCCAGCCAAGACTTTAGACTTACCATTGCCATTATATTCCTTAATGTATTATATTGCTACCTGTGCATAGTTATAAGAACTCTTGTGAAGACTGATTAATATAATAATGTTAACAATGTTTTGGTTAGTCTTAAACATGCTATTAATTTTGTTACCAATAAAGTAATAGAAATAAAGCATTTTGTTTGGTATATTTCTACACTCCCAGTATCTAAGACGACCCTGCACGGAAGTCAAGTTGGGCTAGCGTCTATACTCTATAAAATTTAACTTGATCTCTGCGACAGTTACATATTGACATATTTAGAGTTGAGATAGTGGTGGAAAAAATCGATTTTCAAACAATGTTGTAATGAAATCGAATGAGTAGTTGAAGGTGAGAAATTGGATTTTATTTACTTACTATTATTTAAGATTAAGTATGTACACATGTAAATAATGTTTTGATATTAATTAAATACTCATAATAATGTAACGATAGTATTTATAGACGTTTTTCACTATTATCGATGCTAATGTAACATATAATTGGGTTTAATTTAATTACATAATTACACATGTAAAAATGTTATGATATTAAAATATACAATAAATATATGATAAATTAAGTTTTATTTAAAATATCGTCAGTATAAATTATCGATATTTTAATTAAAACTCTATCTAAAACTCTGTGGTCACGATCATTCGTCGCCCATCACTAATCGGCATGCCTATAAAGTATGACATTGACAGGTACTGTCTGTACTATTAATAAATTCAGGACTTCATAGGCATGATTTTTCTGATAGCTGTCGCAGAGATCAAGTTAAATTTTATAGAGTATAAACATGGTTTCTCTTCGAATAAATACTCTGATGATCTTCTAGTGCTCCAGAAAAAAAATTTTACTATCGCTAAGCTTGACACTTAACTGACTACTCGGTTAGCATCGCTTGTAACCATTGAAAAGGAATCATTATAACATAGGTTGTAAATAACTGGATTTTAATTTTACTTTTATTACTGGCCTGGTAAACAGGGTTATTTCTTATCAATCAATTGATTATGATCACTACATGGTATAAAACAAAGTCGCTTCCCTGTCTGTCTGTCCCTATGTATGCTTATACCTTTAAAACTACGCAATGAATTTTGAAACGGTTTTTTTAAATACCTAGATAGAGTGATTCAAGAGGAAGGCTTATATGTATAATAAATAACCTGTGCGAAGAAGGGCGGGTTGCTAGTTACACTGTTACAACATAAATTAATTTAAGTGACAATTGTGTACCTACTAAAATTATTATTTGACGTAACTTTATGACGTGTACTAAAATGTATCAATAAATGAATATGAGTATGCACTAACTTGGAGTGTTCCACAACTACACTAGGTTTCGTCCTAACAGCGTCAGCCCAGTAAAACCATCAGATGGGCGTGCAGCACCCGACAGCAATGGTCCCAGTGCAACGGGTCAGTTAAAAATGACAGCCTTTCCCACCATGCAGTACTTATGCGGTATGCCTTTATCTCCGTGAAAAAAACTTATTATTTATATTCGATAGGAAATATATGGGGATCTAAATTGAATATACAGGGTGTTTTTTTCAGTTCACATACTTTGCATATGGAAAGTATAATAAACAAACAATTAATTTACATTACATTGGTTTTACTCACTTTAGTACAAAAATATTGAAATAACTTCAAGAGAAAGTACCTATACAGATAAACGGAGTAATCAATGTCACCCTACGTCTGAGTACCTACGTGGCCGCGTCGTACCTACGCCCGAGACGTTTTGGTAGGTAGTTATTGCCTGTGCATGCCAGATACGGGTGCTTTGTTGTACCCAGTTTGGGGAATAGTGTATCAATGTAGAAGTTGTATAATTTGTATCTTGTGACAATAAATTATTTTGAATAATGTCGAATTTTCCTTTCGAATATTTGACAAAAAATTGGTGAAAAAAGTCGATCTTTTTATGAGCGAAATATGTTATGTTCTATTAATGACATCTATTGCGCGATAAAAATTAGTGCACTGAATAAAAAGTCATGCTGTATTATGATAGTATATATTATATTTGTATGAGAGCATTTTAAATGCTAAAAATTCTCAAGTGCTCATCCTTGGATCATACATTTTATAATCGTTATAATGTTTACGGCGTCATAAGTTCTCTGCGCGTGAATCCATTAACCTTTGCTTTGCTTGTTCATAACTAGCTAAGCTCATATATATCAATGAAAATCTGTTCATACTCGTATCAAGAAGATTGTGTTGGTACGTAGATAACTCCTTATCGGTATCATTTGCTTAGATTTGCTATACTAATTATTTAATTAATCCTTATTTTCAATCAGATGTGTTCGATTAGTCACCTTATCATTTGTTGTAGGTAGTGTGGAACACCATCATCATTTTAGCTCATATTATTCTTCTTCTTGATCGTTGCACTCTTGACAGAGCGGTCGTGGTCATCAAGCAGTATCATTATGTGTAGGGGAAGATGTAACATGCGCCTCACGATGTCTCGCCATCTCTCTCTATTGGACGTCAATCAGGTACACACATGTGTCACACAACCCACCCATAGCAGACTTGATCTGAACGGTCCATCTCATGGGCGACCTTCCGCGTGGTCTTGTGTCCTCAACTTTTCCCTGGACGATAAGACGCTCTAAGGACTGACTACCTCGCCTTTAGCTGTGTCCGAAGTAAGCGAGTATGCGAGACTGTACTAAGGCTGATAGACGCTGTTTGATGCTGAGTTCTTGTAGTATCAAGACGTTGGTACGAAATTCAGTCTACGATACCCCAAGCATTCTTCTCCAGCACATCTCTTGAGCATCTACCTTTCTCTATTCAATATCTCGCAGCGTCTATGTCTCAGAGGCGTACAAAAATATGGGTAAAATTAATGTTCGCACGAGCCTGGTCTTCGTGGTTTTAGTGATGTTCCTGTTCCTTCATATTTTCTTAATTTTGTCCATAGCGGTTCTAGTGATCGCCATACGCCTCTTGATCTCACCGATACATCCACCCTGACAGGAGATCAAATTGTTACTGATGGACAAATGCTTCTTTTGTGGAATTCTACAATCATCAAAGGTGGATTTGGTTTAGGTAGATACTTATACTTTTTTAGGAAATGATTTTTGTTAGGTGTCCGTCTACTAGTAGATCCCAAAGTTTCTGAAACTTATTATTTCAGCTCTAGCCCTCTTCTACTTTTACAATGCCTAGCTTCCAAAATGTCTTAGTAATCTACTAATAATAAAAATTCAGTTGAGTGCTTGGGGACCAGGGCCCTAGGGACATATAAGTGTGTGAAAAAGAGCGCCAGATAAATTAGATTTCAATAATTGTAAAATTCCACGTGAGCAACCCCAACAGCGCCGAATTTTTTAAACGAGAGTAAGTCTGCGCTTGGCTCGCCTGATGGTAAGCTACGTTATGGTCAAAAATGAAGCACGCTGACTTATTTGATACATATTTACTATGACTTTGAAAAGCTTTAGATTATATCTCTCAGGAAAAAGGAAATCCTGCAAAGTGTTTCATTTCGTGACCGTACAAAGACGAAACTTAATAGGGCCGAAATTTTTGCTACCCCAAAATGTCGCCAAAAATTATTACACCAGTTGAAGAATTAGTACCAGGTGAAGAATTAAACCGGGAGGATACAATTTTAGTCAAAAACAAGCATTTTCAGTAAAAAATATGAGTTTAATTGTTATTTGTAATTTAAATGTTATAATCATAACGCCTGCGCCGATTTTTAAGATGCTTTTCGATTTGTGCTTCTTCTGCTTCTTCGTGTCGATAGTTGTAGAGTTACTAACTACTTACACAAATTCTGGCCAGTGGTAAGCGATCGTCAACCCAGGAGTGAAGGAAGGCTTCCAATAGATCATCCAGCACGGGTAGCATGCCAAAGGGACAAATTGTCTTTCCGTCATTATATCCCCTAGAAGAGGAAATAAAGTATGGATTGACAATGACAACTGACATTAGAAGTGGATAAAATGGTTCCCCTTTGCCGTGCTACCCGTGCAGTAGGCAGGTTCTAGGAGTTTGTAGGTACTTACCTACTGTGCTAGAAGAACTCAAATAAATTTAAGGCAGTAGAACATAAGAATAGAGATAAATTACAAAGATATTCAAAACATTTATATTTATCTGATAAAACATTTATTATAACACGATAACAGTGTAAAACCCTGATAATCGCAATAACTAACCTATTAGGAATTACGTATTTGGCAGAACGCGAATAAATTATATCTTATCGTTTTATCACAATAATCGGTTCCTGGGGTACGAAACTAATTGTTTTTTGCGTGCGTTCTTGTAAAAATAGTATTTAGCCTAGGGCGGCCTCGGTGACCCAACAGTTAGTGGGTCAAAAAGGCGTGGGTTCGATTCCCGCCCAGGGTAGGCATTTATGTGATGAATATCGGTGATTGACCAGTGCCTGGATGTTATTATCTATCTACAAAAATGTATTATACGGGACAGCAATATCACAAGATTGTTTAGTTTGGGGTCAGATACAGTGTGCGATGACCCCAAATATTTATTTATTTTATATATTGTTACTAGATCTTAGATCTAAAAACGTTATCTCTAAATAAAAATGCTGTTTTATGGGCCGACTTATTGCCCATAAAATGTAGAATCTGATTAGAATGTTTTACTAGACGGTGCATCCTTGCTTGCCTTGATCTAACAATGTTGGTAAGTAGGCACAAATAATACTCTAGGCTCATTCTAGGTTCAACATACGCAGTTATAACATTGTATTCGTTAAATACACTCGTTAATAAAGTGGATATTGTAACGTTTAACAAAAAAAATACATCAGAACAGACCGACAAACAAATTCGGTGTAATTTTACCGCCAAAAATTTAAGTAGAGAAAATTACTTTGTACATAGATTAATTATTACATCGATAGGCACACTTAGTCGGAGTGAACGTTATGCACGAATAAATAAAAAAATAAATAAAAATAAATAATGATTTCATATAAAAGTTGATTAAACAACGTTGAGAAATCGATCACTTTGTGCGGTTACCGATCCGTGAAGTTTAGTTGGTAATTGTTTGGAAACATCCTAATAGTGCATCATGAATAAGGACAAGGTGCCGATCGAAGAGGCTATCAATAGAGCTGGTAAGAAAATGCATCAAATTATCACATCAGCCAAGAGACTTTCCACCTTATACAGCAAAAGCGTACCATCTGAGGTCCATTATACCACTACCTATACATTTATATTCTATACCATACATTTTACAAGCTTCTATTTAGTTTCACCTGTCCCGTTGTGTGTCTGTAATCAAATCTTGCAAGTTAAATTTGATCCACTTCCGATTGAGCTGATATTTTGCATACATGTGTAAATTGCGTGACAATGCAATATTATGACAACATGGTGCTGATCTGATGATGGAGCTGGAAGGTGGCCAAAGGAACTTTGCAATGAAACGACCCAACCTCATCGAGTTTGCGCTCATTAAATCGTCTTGACGAGTAGTTTGTCTTTCAATGATAACCAGGGTCTTATGATGGAGCTGGAAGGTGGTCCTTGGAACTCTGTAACGAAACGACGCAAACCCATCGAGTTTCAGCTCGTTTGATTCGTCTTGACGAGTACTTGTACAGTAAAAGCTTGTTTTGAAAAAGGTTTCTTTTAATTATTCTTGCTTTAATGTGGCTTGCATCTTGCAGTCTATCTGTAAATGAAAATCCTTCGCTGCCCTAATTGGTTGTCTATTTTAAATTACAAAACTTCAGCTTTCCATGTTTTGCCCACTTCAGCTACTACTACTTATAACTTGATAGTACGCTGGGTTGTGTCAGTACGATTGGTGGGTCCGTGCCCCTTTTTTTCCTTTTTTTTACCCAAAGAAAATCCTTAACGGATATCATTCTACGAGTATGTCAGGGGAGTCGCAGGGTCATTATGTGGCAATCCACCGACTGCCGATGTGCCTACCAAAATACCTAGGGTGTTCTGTCATAGTCGGGATTGCGGGGACGCTTGCGCATACTTCCGCGACATTTTTAAATTCATTTTTGACAACAAAATAGTAGACATTAGTAGACATTCGACGCATACCTGCCATGTACAGACAGAACAGACTCAGAGAGAAGCTCATGAACAATGTATGTAACCTTTTTAACCTTAGATTTAGATTACGATTAGAGCGTGAGTAGAGTGTGATTGGAAAAGAGACATCTACAATGTTTCAAGATAGGTATTGGTATTGTTTTATCTTGTCGAATGTTATGATTATCTTTCATCTCTAGAAAGAACCACATCCTACATTTTTTTTTAAACAGATATCACACAGTGGCAAGGCGGAATTTAATAGGTATGTGGTTGTTTCTCTAGTTAATGTCTAGGAAGAAAGACTAGTAGAATTGTAGGTACTTATGCCAGCGGTGAAAATGTCAGAATTATTTATACCTACTTGGTTCTAAATTTCCTTTTTTAACCTCGAGACATATAGATGGCTAAAGAAGTACGGGTAGTACTCGCCCTGGAAACTCCCATCCAGATTTTTTTTTGAGCCCCGAGAGAAAATTTCTAGCTACTCCAATGGCCAGTATTATAACTCACCCCGTACGGCTTTAATCAGTCTTTGGATGGGTATTACCGTGTAACATTCCAAAATCGTCTAATGTACTTATAGTAAAATGTAAATGCCTCTCTAAAGGTCTCTCACATGCGAAATCAATAAATCTTGAGAAATTGTTTCCAGATTTGTTGATTACGACGGAGTTATTTATTTAAAGCCAAAATAAGTAAATCTAGTCCACTAAATGTTCATCTAGGTATATTAGAAAGTAACAACCGGAAAAGGAGTGCAAATTTAGTTTATTAATTTATAAAAATAACAAAAGCTTGCACCCCGTTGTGAATTTTCAGTGGAATTAAGAAGGATTGTAAAACATACCTACTTGGTCTAGCCCTTATCATTCACAAGAAGACAACTTAGTTATAAGCCCGAAGACGTTAGAAGAGCCTCTGGTACATTGAAGTCCTGCGTGCATTCGTCCACCCAGCTGGTTGAACAGGAAAAGCGAGCCAGCGGCAACTTGTCAAAAACTGGAAAAAAGAACAAGGATTCATTTCAAACAAAATTATACCTATTATTATTATCATAAACTAAGAATAGGGAGGGATAAGATCTTCCAAATGACTGATAATATCATGTTAGAACATTGTAAGGAATAACTTGTTTGTCTATTAATCTTTGAAAAATCTTGATATCTGAATGAGTCATATTTTACAACCACATACAGTAAAACGCTATGAAATCTACACAATGTATTGCAAATAGACTTGAATTGATTTAGATATGCTAGATTTGGTAGATTATTACTGGGTAATTATGGAAAAATTGTCATTATTTACAAACCTTGGAAAATTGCTAGATATCTCCGCTCCAAATGTGCTTCTGGCTAGGTATTCTTAGGTTTTAGGTAGCTCGTAGGTCTTTTGTAGGTAAGGCGGCCAACTTTCCGAAAACTGAATGCGGGACTTAAACTTTCGTGGGGGGGGGGGGGGGGGAGGGGGTTAGGGATTGTAGGCCAGGGTCGATAGTTTATACAACCAAAAAAATAATAGTAGGATGAAACCCATTAGAAAAGGAGGGGAATATTATAAAAATAAAAGGAAAAATAATTTACGGGCGATCTGAGGTCGGGAAGGGGGGGGGGGGGTTTAAGGGTAAAAAACGGTTTTTCTCGATTTCATTTCCGGCAAAACTAAAAGTCCTATCGAAAAAAGTCAAATGGCAAAGTTGTAGGTAATAAAAAGATCTAAAACTTTTGTATTGACACTTTTTTCACATAACCTCAAAATTTATGTGAAAAATCCAAAAAACCAAGTTTTTGGTTTTTTATTTTTATCTTTTACAAAAATCTTTTTTTTTTAACGAAATTTGGTGAAAACTTACCTTTTTATGTCCCAAATACGCTGTAATTTATTTGATTAAAAATATTAATTTTTTTTCACCTTATTTTGAATTAATATCGAAAAAACACCCTAATTTTCAATCGAAAATTCAACCGTCAAAATATCAGCTTTTTTCAAAAAATTGGGATGTTTTCTGTTTGTTGAAATCTCTACTTTCCGATGGTGAAAAAAAATATATATAAATCTTCTCAGAAAATGCAAAAAATCAAAAAAAATATTAAAGAAATAAATGTCAAAATGTACAAAAAATATATTATAAATCTATTAAAAATGTATAAAATATATATGGAAATCGGCCAAAAGTTTGTTATTAAAAATATATTTACGATATATTTTTAATATATTTTTTATGTATTTTGAAATTTTTTTTTTCATGGGATTAACTAAATTTGTTTGTGTAAAATTAAGGAGATTATTATTTTTTTATCTTGTACTAAAATATCATTTAATTTCAATCTTTAGGTTATGTTACGTTAAGCATACTATTTTTTAAAGAAAATATTACGATTTTTATGTTTGAGTTGATTGATACAGATATAAATAGAGATAGTATTTACCTTCCTATGCAGATTCGAAAAGGTTTTTTGTTTTTTTTTTAAGTTAATTTGTCACAGTTATCTTCAAGAAACTCAGCGTGCACGTGTATTTTTATAAACGATGTTGTATACTGTACTGTCTTTCGAATACTGGTTAGGCTAACGGTTGTAACAGCTGCTACGAAATATATAGTATATAATAGTAAGTTTGTACGAGTATGTAGTAAAATTGTTAAATTGTAGGTCCCGGTTGTTTTAACCGTTTAGCCATGTCAGAGGCCTTCAGGCGGCCTAAAAACTCTGACACCAGGGCTAGCCACCCGGCCTATACGAATTTACTTTACGAGTATGTAGTAAGACCCAGACCAGCCTAGCCCCTTCCCCACGAAATACCTTTTGATGGGCTACAATTTTTCGTAGGTCACTCAGGTATATCTACTCAGGTATATATAATTTATTTTAAAATAGTTATAAATAGGCATCTACGCATATAATTTAAAGAAGATTCGACAACTTTCTCCAAATATTGTAGATGTCTTATTAAATATTAATTTTATTAACTTATTTGTTTGTGAATTATAGTAGTTTATTTTTATTTGCATTTTTTTTGTTATCAATGTAACATGTAATTTAACGTTTTTCGAGTAATTAAAGTGTAAATTTTAATAAATAGCTCAAAATTATTTATAATAATTTAAAAAAACTTTGAATTCGAGTTCTTTCGATTTTTTGCATTTTCTGAGAAGATTTAGTATAGTAACATATATATTTTTTTTCACCATCGGAAAGTAGAGATTTCAACAAACAGAAAACATACCAACTTTTTGAAAAAAGCTGATATTTTGACGGTTGAATTTTCGATTGAAAATTAGGGTGTTTTTTCGAAATTAATTCAAAATAAGGTGAAAAAAATTAATATTTTTAATCAAATAAATTACAGCGTATTTGGGACATAAAAAGGTAAGTTTTCACCAAATTTCGTTAAAAAAAAATGATTTTTGTAAAAGATAAAAATAAAAAACCAAAAACTTGGTTTTTTTGATTTTTCACATAAATTTTGAGGTTATGTGAAAAAAGTGTCAATACAAAAGTTTTAGATCTTTTTATTACCTACAACTTTGCCATTTGACTTTTTTCGATAGGACTTTTAGTTTTGCCGGAAATCGAGAAAAACCGTTTTTTACCCTTAAAACCCCCCCTCATCCCCTTCCCGACCTCAGATCGCCCGTAAATTATTTTTCCTTTTATTTTTATAATATTCTCCTCCTTTTCTAATGGGTTTCATCCTACTATTATTTTTTTTCACTTTTCATTATTTTTCAAGGCTTCTACTCTGGCCTATTAGTAGATGTAATTACCAAAAAGTTTTTGTCAAAGAAGTCATTCATTTTTAAAATCATATTTGTCACTGGAGTGACACTTTTTAACAAGCTCAGGATTTTTATTGTGAAGCTACCTCCAACCATCGTTTTTCAGTGCTGTACTTGTTCTCCTCCCAGCCCTTAAGAATATCACTGTTTACGTAATTAGACACTCTAATTACGCCTCATGAGTTCAGTACAGAGAAAGAGAACGAGATTAGCGCGTGCGCTATACGCTTGTCGCTATTATAGGTAATCTGTGTTCCTACGCTGTTGACCGTGCGCGCGTGTGGGTGTTGTGTAGAAGTGTGGTAGAAAAATAGGGATGCGGGACATGCGGGACGCATACAACGTTTTACGGGACTATTTTACTAATAATTTCAAAGCGGGATTTCGTCTAGCATTACGGGACGGTCCCGCAAAATGCGGGACGGTTGGCCGCCTTATTTGTAGGTAGAGTCACTCTTTTACAGCTGGTTTATTGTACAGCAGGGCTGGAAAAGACAAAAATAACTCATTGTTAAACTCATAACCTCAAAAGGTATCTTTTTGGTATTTTAGTATAAATTAGAAGCTCAGTGGCTAACAAATTGTGCTTCTAATGAGCAGGTCTTGCTAATTAACTATAAATGAAAGCATTAGTCTATCATAAGCAGCCGTGAACAGCCATGAAACAGATTCACAAAGGCTGAGCAAAATTACCTAGATGAGAAAACGTGCATTTAGGTATTAGACTAAAAAGTCAAATCTAGTATTTCTAGAAGTATCTACCTATAAAGCATTTTAACGAATTGGGCTGGATTCTTTGACAAAACAAGGCCTAGTTAACGTACAATTTAAATAGCTTACCTGGTATCTTTATCTTCGGTTTTCCAGCTAGAAACACAGCTGGATTTATATCAGACATTTTTAGTAAATTTTGTAGAGTAAAATCCATGAGATACCGAAAGAAAATTGATCTTAGACGAGGGTTTAACACAAAATCGGTATCCGTTGAAAGAATTGTATGCAGTACTAAACAAATAAACATGCGTTTAAAAGGTCAATGTCCGAACTCAACGGGCATTTAAACGGAGGAATGAGCGTTTAGACGGGTGGCGGCGTCGCTACCGTCGTATTAAATTGACATTTCGAAACAGCATCGTTAGTTCCCCTATTCGGCCGACTGAACGGTTAACGTGGCCCGTTTAAACGCCCGTTTACTTCAGTAATACCATATAAAGACAGAGCGAAGGAGCGGAGCGGCATTCAATATTAGTTCTTCAGATGAGATAGTTAGTGTGATAGCTCGGTAGACTCCTTTCCTAAGGCGGACTCCTATTGATTCACGAAATCAATTCGGGTTATGTTGTCGCCATTTTTGCTTTGCAAATAATTAAGAGCTTATCACCTAATTACCTATTGTGGAGATAGTCTTTTTGAGTTTTCAATTTAATTAGTAACATGGTGCGTGTTTAGTGGTTTTATACATAAGGGAGGGGTTTAGGCTTCATGTTGGCTAGAAGACTAACCTAGGTCTCCTAGATCGTGATTGTGGGTTATTGTGGTTTCCTTGTAAGACTTGGTTCGAGTGTTTGGTATGCCATCAGGCAGACTACGCCGGCGTTCGACCAGGTCAAGCGAGTGAAATTATAATAACATCCACCGTTTGGGGATACACTATACACGCGCAATGTTGCAGTGAGTCCCATAGTGCCAAGCACTGGACGGGTTGAAGGTCGCATTGCACTAGCTGCCTTCGGGTGGCGACGCGACCGGATACTTCTTTCCCGGGGTTTAGAGTAGGCTGTCAACTTGAGACGGTTGACAGGTGGACTTGTTTAGCCACTTGAGTGTGGGTGGTCCATTTACGTCTCCTATCGGATTTCGTCTTTTTCTCTTCGACGATCAGGTTGACTATCTGGAGCTGCAGATAGGCCAACATGTGGAGATCCACACTGAACGTATCTGAGACTAAGTCGGTTTCTGGTTGTCCCGGGGGTAGGGGAAATCTCATGTACGCTTGGGTGCAGACATGGGCCTTCCGTAGGGAATTTAGGAGGCTTTAGGCTCTCCCATGGACTTAGCCAGTCCGAACGATAGGGTTTAGCTAGTGGTTGACGGATCCTTGCTAGGGGAAGCAACCTTGATAGACGGGCATTGTTTTTGTTTATGTTTTTTTTATCAAGGGGTAGTGGGTTTCGTTTTAGAATAGGGATGTCTTTAGAGTCAGGTGGACAGGTAGGGAAACGTATCGGACAGTTAGCTAGAGGTTTAAGGACATAGGTTAGGTGATACGATCATCTTTTGGTTGAGTAGGAACATAGGAATTTGGAGGATTTATTTATAAAAAAAAAAAATAATAATTTCATTTTCATCTTCATATAGGATAGATAGGTCTTAGAGGGTTCATAGGGTCAACTTTACAATTAGGGTCATAGGCATATCATAGTCTTTGTATTCCAACTAAGTTTAAGCGGGACTTTTGAAAAGTGCGCGCGAGTCAAAATGGCACTTAAAGTATTAAAATGCATTTCGTGTGATATAGTTATAAATGAGATCTTGTGCTTTATTCAAAATAAGATCGAAGTGATGGACAATGATAGTCTCATAAGGATATGCAGCACATCATTTTCGAGTGAGGATGTCGACAAGGCTAAAACACTACTGTACGAGTCTATTCCAACATCGAAAAGAAAAATAACGCGCAAAAATATTGACGGAAAAATTCAAAAGGATCTCGGCGATATAATTTGCTTGTTTAAAGAAACGGACCCTGAAGTCATTCCCGCTTTCGTGGCGAAGGATTTAAACAAATTACCACCGATTACCTTCGACCACTTAGACGCCACCCGATTATTAAAGGATATTTTAATTTTACAGAAAGATGTAAGTGAAATAAAAAGCACATTCGTAACTAAAGCTGAATTTGAAACATTAAAAACAGATCCCACTATTTACCAAACTTCACCCGTTTTTAATAAGAATAGCAACAAAGATGTCCTTAACTCAAGTAATAATAATTGTGATGACGCCATTGACAGCGACTATTGGAAAACACCTCAGGAGAAAAACCAGTGCTCCAAGAAGAAATCGAAGCGTTTATCCAAGCGATTGTCGTACAAGGAGCTGCAACAGGACAGTCAAATTTTGCCGTCCAACAGTAATAGTGTCTTATTAATTACAAAACACGCATCTGGGGTGAATGAACTTCCATGCTCAACGGTTCTACCGGACAAGGCGGTTAGCGCGGAAAATAGTTCGAATTCAAACGGAAGCGCGCCCAAAGTGCCGCGCATAGACTATAAAGAAGTGAGTAGCTCGGATGTTGAAAGTTGCCAGGTTATTTCTAGACCAACAATGTCGGATGTACTCAAGAGTGGAGGTGAATGGAAGTCAACTCAGCCATCGGATGATTGGATCGAAGTACAGAGAAAGCGATTGAGGAATAAATTCGTAGGAAAGATTGGAATGGCAAATAATGAAATTGAAACAAAATTCAAAGCTGCGGAATCTAAGGTGCAACTATTTATATCAAATGTTCACAAAGATACAGTAGAGAAGGATATAACTGATTATATCTACCAGAAGACCATGGAAAATGTAACATTAGCTCGTATAAATAGTAAAAGGGATAAAGGTCACAATTCTTTTAAGCTTTGGGTATCGAGAAAAAATCTGGATTTATTTTTAAACAGTAAGATGTGGCCCGAAGGCATATCTTTTAGAAAATTTGTGAGATTCCACCCAAGTGAAGATATTATAAGGCAAGAAGAGACAGAACATTACAAAATACATAATGGATAATGCAGCAAACAGTACCTCGTCCTCGAAAAGTAAATTTATTAGTTTTAATTGCAAGTCCTTGAAGACTTCGATCGAATATGTCAGGTCATTGTGTGAGTCGGCAGATATAGTAGCCCTACAAGAAACTTGGTTACTTCCACATGACATACCGTTACTAGGGGAAGTTGACCTTAACTTCGCATACACAGGAGTGTCAGCAGTTGATACAGGAGCGGGGATCTTAAAAGGGAGACCACATGGTGGGGTAGTCATTTTATGGAGAAAAAGTGTATTCCACAATGTAGATATTTTAAAGTGTGAAAACAAGAGAATCGTTGCTATAAATGTTAGCTATGGTAATCGTTCATTTGTGTTGTGTAGTGTCTACATGCCAACTGACTGTCTTGAAAATTTGGCCGACTTTACGAACTGTTTGTGTGACCTGAGAACACTAATTGAAAGTTCCAATTCAGAAGTAGTCTATATGCTAGGGGACTATAATGCACATCCTGGAGAGCGTTTTGAGGTTGAACTTAGTAATTTTTGCCACGAAAATAAATGGCTTTGTGCAGACCTGGGTAAGATGGAATCACATAATTTTACATTTATAAGCGATGCTCATGGTAGTAAACGATGGTTAGATCATTGTGTCATTACAGAATCAGCTATGCAAACCATCAATAATATCAAAATTATATATGATGTGGTTCCGTCTGACCATTTTCCAATGGAAATAATTTGTAACATAAACCTCATTAGAAGTAAAATAATACCGAATAATTTAAAAATTAACAAAACTATTTGGGGAGACCGAGATTTAGACCATACGAACAAATACTTTGATTATTGTAATGACAAACTGAAAAACATAGATTTTCCAATTGAATTTCAAACATGCTGTGAGCAAAATTGTGATATTGTAGAACATAAGTATATAATCGATAGAATGTATAATAGAATTGTATTTATATTAAGTACTGCAGCGAAACTAACTAACAAAAAGGTGGGAAATAAGCGAAAAAATAATGTGGTGGGGTGGAACGAATATGTCAAAGAAGCTCATGCGCAAGCTAGGCTTAGTTTTCTGAACTGGATGGAGCATGGTAAGCCCACGAGCGGTGAATCATTTGATAAAATGGTTGAAGATCGAAAGGTCTTTAAATCCAGACTACAATGGGCAATTAAAAATAAAGAGCAAATTAAAATGGATAAAATAGCGACGGAACATAAAAACAAAGACTTTAAAAGTTTTTGGAAGGAAACTGCTAATATGAAAGCTAAGTCTAGTTTGCCGGAGAGAGTAGGTAATGTTACAGGGGATCGAAATATTGCGCAGCTTTTTATGCAACATTTTAAAGTATCTGCATTACCGGTGGCTAGTAATCATTCTAATTTAAGTACAGAAGAGGATAACCACGGAAAAGAAGTGCTCGATTCTAAGGCCGATTGTGACAGTAAATTCGTGCGATTTACTCCTAAGGAGGTTGCGAAAGTGATTAAATACATGAAGAGGGGAAAATCACCAGGGCATGATGGCCTCAGCATAGAACACTTTTTGTACGCTGGATGTCATTTACCTAGGGTTTTAGCAATGTTCTACTCTTTTTATATGGGTCACTCACACCTTCCACAACAGTTAATGAAAACAATAGTAGTGCCAATTATTAAAAACAAAACAGGAGATATTTCAGACGTAAATAACTACAGGCCAGTCTCACTAGCAACTATAGCAGCCAAAGTGCTTGACAGTTTGATTGATGCTCATCTTGGTAGAGCGTTGCACCTGCATGATGCTCAATTCGGTTTTCAAGCAGGAGTCTCGACGGAGAGTGCCATTTTGAGCTTAAAACACACTGTCAAGTACTACACTGACAGAAACACTAATGTTTACGCATGTTTCTTAGATCTGTCGAAAGCTTTTGACCGTGTTTCATACGACGTATTGTGGGACAAACTTGAGAAGGTCTTACCTCCAGAAATAATTAAAATATTAAAATATTGGTATGCAAATCAGTCAAATTTTGTTAAGTGGTCAACAGGGCAATCAGAAACATATAAGCTGGAATGTGGTGTAAGACAGGGTGGAATTACATCTCCGAGGCTATTCAACTTTTACATGAATCAGCTGATTGGTGAACTCAGTAGTATGCATACAGGATGCTCAATTGATGGTCTTAAAGTCAATAATATTAGCTATGCCGATGATATGGTACTACTGAGTCCATCAATTAGTGGACTAAGGAAACTGGTAAAAGTTTGCGAGACATATGCCACGAAACACGGTCTTGTATATAATACTAAGAAAAGTGAAGTAATGGCTTTTACAGCTGGAAACAAAAAACTTGATAATATACCACCAATATGGATGAATGGAAATGCGCTTGGGATTGTTAATCAATTCAAGTACCTAGGTCACATTATTACACATGATCTGAAAGATGACAATGACATTGAGCGGGAGCGTAGAGCGCTGGCGGTTAGGGGTAATATGATCATCCGTAGGTTTGCTAGATGTTCCATAGATGTTAAAATAATACTTTTTAAGGCATTTTGTCAATGTTTTTATACCAGCAACCTATGGGTGAAATATACCCAGAAATCGATAAGTGCTCTACGTGTGCAATATAATAACATCTTTAGGATGTTGTTAGGGCTGCCTCCATACTGTAGTGCATCTGGTATGTTTGCGGATGCCAGAACAGATGGTTTTGCTGCAATTATTCGCAAAAAAATGATCTCCTTACTGAAGAGGGTGAGAGGCAGCCAAAATAGCATTTTAAATAATATCAGCGAGAAATACGATTGTTCAATTCTAAAACATTGGATAAAAACTATAATACCATGTACAAATAAAGCGTATCAAATTAAGTAAATGTGCCATTAGTCTAGTTAATTTTAAATAATTGTCGATCTCGTTAAAATAAAAACTAAAAAAAAAAAATTGATCTCTTTAATGTTTAATAATTACTGTAATTTTAAAAGATGCGATTGTTACCTGTTCATTCATATTAAAATACTTATTTTGTTTCATTTAAGTGCTAAAATTTTGTATAATGTACCTTAGTTTTAAGTTTTATGGCTATGTAACATTGTACTAATTATGGATCTGTGTTATCTGAAATAAAGTTTATATTATTATTATTATTATTAATTCCAATTGTAGAATATTTAACTTCAAAAATTAACTCAAATTCAAAGTTATGGATAATTACAAGATTTGTAGATATGGCAACAAAATTAGCAATTAGCGATTTAAGGATAATAAAAAAAAAGAAATATTTTTATTCATAACTGTCAGTGTCAAATCAAATATCAAATCTGTCAAATCATTCAAATAATTGTTAGTGCCAGTTAACATAGAAAAATCTCCCATAAATTGTTAAGATTGAATTCTAAATGTTAATAATTTCGTTAAAATGTAATTGCATATTTTTGATAATATCAAAGATCCAATTTGGTTATAGAAAATTGCCAGAAAATTAAATCTTAGACTTCCCAGTTTCAAGATAAAATTAATTTTGAAAATGCAAGTAGACAAACAAAATCCATACCTATCTTGCATAATTCATTGTAATAAGAAATTGAGTTGGAACGACTTGAGACCTAGGTTTCCTTAGGATTAAAGACAGCCTAGTTTTATCTAGATGCAAGTAGACAATCTAAAAGTATACCTACTTTGCATTGTTCTATATGAATCTATAGAAAACCATATTTGCTGATAAAATTTAGATAACAACTGTTGTGTTGACAGATTGTCATTTAACCTATGGTATTTGTCATAACCTTGATTTTGAATTTATTGACTATAAAATAAAGTAGAGATATCAGCTGACAAAAATAGTTATAAATGTTAACTAGTCAGTCAAACCGACTTACAATTATGAAAAACTTATTGGCCAAACGATAACCATTAATGATAAAATTTCAAGTAACAGATAGATTAGCTATTTCTTTGTAGAATTGTAGCAACAGTCTGAGGAATTTGCGTATTATTGAAGTATCTCTGTACCTTGATGCTAGGATGGCAATTCTAGTCTTGTAATAAACACTTGGTCAAGTTGAGCCTTATCACTAAAAACCTATGCTATTATGGAAATAATTTTGACGATTACCTGAGAATTTTGGATCTTTGATGAGTTCGAAATGTTGAATTCTATTATGAATTTGCTATTGATTAAAATGGGAAATGCATTGTCTCATACCTTTAAACATTATTATTTAATGAAGATTATTAACATTTGGCAAATGAAAATTGCACTATGACATTTAACATATTTTGACATTGTACACTAATAATAAATTGTTTAGCCTTATAGGTCGTATTATAGTTGGCTGAAATCTGAATGTTCAGAATTTATTATTTTCTACTGATATCAAAGCATTGGTCGGATAGATAGACTTTGCTCAAATTACAATAAATGTTTCAAAACGCACAAGATTATGTGTATGTGGCGACGCCAGGTTCTAGTTAGTAAGACTTTACCGAGGCCAAGCTTTGCCGTGCCTGTCAGTTAAATCTTTAACCGAAAAGGAAAAGATACTGATTCTTAGTGTAAAGTATAAATTTTACTTTCTTAGAAACACTGGTCAGTTGCAATCTAGATCACTTCATAAATAACCTTTGAGTGAAGTCCTTCTATGAATTCATTTACACGCATAATAACTTTCTCCTGGGGTTTTCTTTTTAAAGAACATTCTGGTATCTGCCTATGATAAGAACTCTGGAAAATGTGGGAGACCTAGGCTTGCTAGATGTTGTTTTAAGTAGATAAGATAGTTATATAAGTAAGATAGGATACTCAATTGTTATTGAACCATAAATATATTAGGCATTAGGTCATACTTAGGTCTAGGCTCAAGTTAAATAAAATAAGCATACCTTCTCTAAAAGCTAGCTACATATAGGCATTAGGTAGATAGGCTAAATAGGTAGGGAATAGGTGACCTTTTCATTCTGGTTTACGAGAATTTGAAGGTCATCGCAAGTAAACTCTGGCCCGTGCCCCTCATATATCACCATATGAGGTTTTTGGGGGACTGGACGTCCAAGGTGGATGTCCAGTGTGGGGGCCTAGAGAACCGCGACTCTAGGATTGGGGTAACTTTGCAAAAAAAAAGTCCTCTCGTCCCATTGTTTGTTGACATACTTGACCGACTAGAAAAGAAAAAAAACTTGACAGAATTAGTATAGCCCTTCAGGCTCTCTCTCTCATAAAGCGGAGGAGGATATCCAAGTCTGGGACGCATTCCACTGATCGGTACGGCGGCTGGGGTGCCGATCCATAGCCGCTAAATTTGAGCCCTAAAAATAAAACCTAAACTTTATCTAAAAAGTTTAATTTTGAGAATTTTCAATTATTTGACTGAAGGTATCCAAACATTGCCTCTTGGACTATATTCAGCTTCCTACAGTTCACAAATCGATCATTATACATTTTAGGTCTTAGCTCATAACATCAAAATCTAGGTTAAATCTAGGAAACGTAGTAATACTAAGAAAAGTCCACTAGGAGTACAGTTCAACGTATATTGTTAGTTTTGTAGGATTTAGGCTAATAAATCTTAACGTTTTACAACTCTAGGTTATCTATACTACTCTTACAATACTCTATATAACATACAAATAGGTAGGAGTCTCAATCTGTTTGGGTTTCTGCGATTCACAACGTAAGGTCCTCTACTAACGATCACTGGCCAAACTTAGTATTAAGTAGATATAGTATCGGATATTTAATTATTATGAGTTCAGCAGTAGACTAAGGTTTAATTAGAATAAAAGAAAGACGTAGAATTAGTTTTCGTAAGTAAATTCTTAGGATAATAATAAAAACTTCAGTTCAGGGTTAAGATCAAACTAGACCATCATGACTTTAGGGTTAAGAAATATCGAGGGTCTATATTATTCTAGGGTTAGCATACTTACACGCTTGTAGAACAGTTACGTTAGCTTGAGTTCGGATCAAAGTAGCTCTCTTAGTAGGATAGTGTATGTAAGATTAGCTATAGGTAGCTAGATTAATAGCAAATCAGCTTAGGACGTTTAGCTAGGGCTGTAGTATAGTTAGGAAGTAGGAAGGGGGGTTACAACCGAGTGACATTTACAACTGAGCGCTACCGTGGCTTGCATGGCAGGTTAAATTGTAAGTCTTGGTTGTTTTGACCGTTTAACCATGTCAGAGGCCTTTAGGCGGCTTAAAAACTCTGTCACCAGCGCTAGTCACTCGGGCTATACAAGTTTACTAAGTTACATTTTTTCCAGGGTTCGGGCTCTACAGCTACCTGATGATAGCGCTGGCCGGAGTGGCCATCATCTCATTCGCATGTATCGGGTACGGGAGCACCATCCTGGTGCCGGCCAGCGCCTGTGAGCTCGAAACCACGGCGGCGCAGCAGGGCTTGCTGGCTGCTGGACCCGTTGTAGGTAAGGCTCTAGAAGAAAAACGGAGTTTAAGGACCATGGTGACCAGGGCCGGAGTTAAAGCTATGGAGGCCCCGGGGCAACAAAGGCAAACAAACAACGGCCCCTTGGTGACAAATAGAGTCGTAAGTACAGACTCCTTCAGGATGGGTTATATTCAAAGTGTAAACTTACAAAGAAGATTTTGAATTTTGATATTTTCCTGATAGCTTGATTAGGGTGAACAAATATAGATTACCTAATCGTTTTTGTCAATATTTAAGAATAATAATTAGTATTTTTCCTGCAAAGTACCTACTTTAAGAAACAGTAGAAAAGGGAAAAATAATCAGAAGAAAAGTTGTTTACTAGTATTTAATAGTTGGAATTTGAAATAAATATAAGTATATTTTAATTAAGTAAAGCACAGGTATTACTCACGCTTAATGTTTGTAGAAAACTGCTACTATAGCTTCACTACAGTACTAGCACGCGGGCTCGTCTCGCATAGCACTACGTGCTATGCGAGACGATGCTAAAGATCTCCAAATGCTATTGGAACTAAAGTAGCAGTTTTCTATTCAAATTAAGCGTGAGTAATACCTGTGCTTTACTTAATTAAAATGTGCGAAAACCACGCTAGTTTCCATAGTGAAATATAAGTAAGTTTAAAAGTTATTGTGGCAGCCTTCTATTTTGGAGGCAGTGGCCCCGGTTGCCCTATAATCCGGCCCTGGTGTTGATCCAGTAAGAGAACGTATTAATCGTAAGGTCATGATATGAACTGGCGTTCTCTTAGATCTGTGCCAATTATTTTGCCAAAAAGTTTGATTTTTACGCCAGTATTTGTGAAGGATAATATCGTCTTGTTATCTGCGCATATGTGACAAATCAGGACTGTTGTTGCATTCAAAGATACTTCACCATGATATATCCTGTGGATATAGCAATGTGATAATAAATAGAACGTTGTCATAAAGAAATATCAAAAATATCCCACCCACCTTATCGTTGTGCAATGATTTGTTAGGGATCTAAAACAGAGTCTAGATAACCCCTAACAAATATACGTAGATCTATATCTAAATATTTAAAAACTCCGGAAACGGTGGTTTCCCTGTTTTCATTAGCGCTCACGCGATCGCAAAATCGTACTAAGTAATTAGTATCTGCCGGCTCATATCTTACATAATATTTCCTTGCCCTTGACTTGGTTAAATGCACCGAAGACCTGATAAGTATATAGCCCGGGAGGTAAGCGCAAAAAATGCAACTACTTTCCAAAAGCATTTTTTTTTGTATTAGGTAGTGGTGGTGTTCAACAATACCTCAGATTCAGTCAGCTGGGATACTTAGCGTTTGGTGGCGATACCCGTTTGAATTTTCAATAACAAGATTATTTTTTGCAAAAATTAGGATGACCGACTTCACCCGTGTACAGAATTCGCGAATATTTTGACGGATCGATGTAGCATTTTTCACATTATTGTTGATTTCTCAAAAATGGTTCAGCCGATTTCAATAAAATTTAAATGAGACAAATTTCAAAGTATATTCTTTCCAATAAAAAAAGAATTATTGAAATCGGACCACAGTGAAAAAAGTTATGCGTGGTTATACATAAAAAAAAATATGCGCGTCGAATTGTATACCTCCTCCGGTGGTTCGTCGGTCAAAAATATTAAATGAGTAGGTATCTTGCAAGTACTTTTAAAAGCTTAAAATTGGTGTACGGGTAGATAAGTCATTTAAAAAGAGTTTGACCACAGCTAATCACCCAAAACATGTAACAGAGCTTTTCAGTCAGGCTTTAAAGCGGCTCTACTTTAAAACCTGACTGACAGGCCTTGTTACATGTTTCAAGTAATTTGCTGAAATTTTTTTTTGTTACTACCCGCACGCTAATTATCAGCTTTTAAAAGTATTTGCAAGATACTATTTTTTTTTATCAAACTGGTATCCCCACAAAACGCTAAGCATCCCAGCTGACTGAATCCTTATATTGTTGTATACCACCATGACTACCTAATACCAAAAAATCAGCTTTTAGAAAGTAGTTGCATTTTTTGCGCTTACCTCCCGGGCTAATAGGGTATCTAGAATTAACGTGCACCAGGATCGCTAATGGCGCGTAACCCCGGAACCAGCTGGTAGATAAAATACAATATGTTGATATGATAACGCATAAAATAAATATAATTACGATAAAAGTCATTAAGATATATTTTACATTTACTTATTTGCTTTTCAGACCGCAATTTTAAAAATATTACTGCGGTCATGCAGTAAAGTACGCTTTTCTCTACAGCTAGGTACATCTTTCCTCAACTCTCCTATAGCAAACCTATAGAACCTATTTTGATTTAAAACGCCTCGAATAAGAGTAGGTACCATAAATGAGATGAGATCCTCGTACCATTTAAGCTGTCTGAATACTCTCAGGAATATGATTTTGAATAGATTATTTATTATGTAGAGTATTCAGATTAAAGTGGATTTACCATTTTACCCCAAGAGGTTTGTGACAAGATATTAATTAAGTGGGGCCAAAAATTTGAAAAACGGAATACAATATTTGATATTGATTTTTTGGTTTTCTGTCAGTAGTACCATTGATGGTACTACCTACTCACGTATCTATACTTTGCTAGTACCATTATTATACTAGCCACGTAGAATTTATATCCTCTACGTCGCTAGTACCATTGATTAGTGCCAATGATGGTACTATTCACATACATGTCAATGTGAATCCATCAATGAAACTAATCAATGGTACTACTGACAGAAAACCTATTTTTTGGGTTTTACTTTTCTCTGATCTGTATGTTCTGATTTATCTGTATCTCTTTCCATCTAATTTAATCCATGGAATGTTCCAGGGTCCATCCTAGGTGTAGTAATATGGGGCTACCTGGCGGACACGCGCGGGCGGCGCAGCATGCTGCTGGTGTCACTGGTCGGGGGTTCGGTGGTCAACAGCCTCGCCAGCATATCTGTCAACTGGATCATGCTGATGATCCTGCAGTTCGTCGCATCTCTATTGTAAGTGTAAGCTTACGATTTTTCAGCTATTTACGAATAAAGACGGAAAATGTAGAAAGCTGCCGACCGAACGACGCCGACGAAAACCGACAAGTGATACCATACTTGTCGGGGGTTCGGTGGTCAACAGCCTCGCCAGCATATCTGTCAACTGGACCATACTGATGATTCTGCAGTTCGTCGCATCTCTATTGTAAGTGTAAGCCTGAGGTGTAAGCGGACATTTTTTCAGGGAGCTTTCTTCAAATAGACTGCACTGGAAGCGTAGAATACTGCTGGTAATGCTGGTATCATAGGCAAGGGATTCGGTGGTCAACATCTTTGTCAGCATATGTACATCAACGGGATCATTCTGATGGACTTGCAGGTTGATGATTTTCTGTTGTGCTTGTTATATATTGTACCTACACATGGTTTACTCCGTGTTAAATGACCTATTAGGTGTATCGCGGAGGGTGTAGTTGGTTGGAGTTTCTGATCGGGAGGTCAATATATAATTTATAGCAAATTTGCAATTTATCTGATCTCGTTTTCAATTTTTTGTTGTCTCATTAATTGACGCTATTTACTGTCGGTAATAATGTGTCCTTTCAAGTGTTTCGTTGTTATTTATCTCAAACGAATCTCATCTATATATTATTATGTACCTATACCCAGCAGTGGGTCGACATAGGCTGATGATGATGAATCTCATCTACATTATTAATGTCTTGCTATGGATCTGAGATTCCGTCGACCAATCGGGTAAAGCAAGGCAAATTAACTCAAAAACAAAAGTTATCCGCGAGATAACAGATGTTATTACGATTTAGAGGTACCTTATAGATAAAAACATACATTCGTACTTTATTATCTAAATACATTTTTTTTCCCAGATATTGTCGATATATGTGGGTTACTTGTGTAATATATTGATTATCTAAATTACCTTTGCACTTTGGTCGTTCGTTACACTGCAAAACAGCTCACAATACCTACCAGTCATAGGTGCTCTAGATATGAAGTGATGGAGGCTTCGCCACTTATCGAAACTAATAAAATGGATTGAATAGACATATAAATAAAATAACACTAATAAAATAACAACAGCTAATACTTAATAACTGATGGTCGGGCTCTTTTAAATACCCCTGGAACCCTGAGGAAAAATCACAACAATGTCAGTATTAGCTAGATCGGGAGCAAATGTGTCTAGCATACCTAACTTTAGAGTAAGAAGTTATCGAAAATCTTAATATCCCTAAGTAATGAGTGCAATGCGGTGCTACGCATGGATTTTGAACTGGTGCACAGTACTCGTATGTATGAATGTCGCTGGCCTCTCATAGGCATCCATGACGCTAGGCGTCCTAACGTCTCTATTATGGCAAAGCAAAAGGTAAGGGTTGTATTTCATGAAAGAAAAAATATGTTGTGTTGCGGGATACCATAATTTCAAAAACCACAGGAACAGGAAGGAAGTAGAAACACAGGAAGGAAAACAGGAAGATCATTAACACCACTAGATAAAGTTCTACTCTGTGTACAGTCAAATTCGTTCAGATTTTCAACAGCCCGTCAACCCGTGGCTCGGGTAGGTAACACGTAATATTGTGGACTCAGTTGCTTCAAAGTTTCTATCATTTTATAGCCATGACGGAGGCCTTTAGGTGGATTGAAAGCCCTGAAGTAAAGTTATCATATTACATACAACCTAGTCCGTATCATAAAATGTATGATTCGAACTAGGCTGTCCTATGAATACCTACACCCATCAATCCATCATCCGTAAGTCGTTCAATGTAGGACATAGGCCTCCCATTATGGATTTCCAATAAGGACGGTTGGATCTTTGTTATTTCGTCAGTCTACCTAGTCGGTGGACGTCCTACGCTGCACTTGCTGGTCCGTGGTCTCCTTTAGAGAACTTTACGGCAGTCGATCGGCAATCCGTTCTTCTAACTATGTGCCCTGGCCACTGCCACTTTAATATTCTAATCCGCGAACCTATGTCGGTAACTTTGGTTCGTCTGCGGAACTTCTATGTGAACAACTTTTTAAAAGTTAATATTGTTTTGCAGCGCGTCTGGCCTATACTCCATGGCTATGTCGCTTCTGAGTGAGAGCGTGCCGATGGCGCGGAGGAACCTCGTAGTGTTGCTCGTCACCAGCATCTTCCTCCTCTCGCAGGGCATCATGGCAGGTAAGCCACAATGGTCCAAACCTTCAGGTCTATGGACCACAGAACTTACTGTCTCAAGATCAAGAGATCCTATTGGTGTATTTCTTTATACATTGGCGTATCTAGAGACTTTATCTAGCCCAGCTGCCTTTTGCGCGATTTTTACCATCCCGGAAATTTACCATCCATAGTTTTCTAGGGTGGGAAAAGAAGTTTTCTAATAGGCACTTGGCAGCTACGCCAACCCAAAAAAAAATTTTTTTTTAAGTTTAGATGGTTTAAGGGGCGGACAAAGAAGTTTCGAGAGTGGGCAAATTCAAACCGTCATCTCCGAGATTCGCCCATAGTTTAACGTAGTATTATTATATCTTCTTTGGTTTAACTACGAAGCTTTTACAATTAAAGGAATAACTGTGTAGGTATACCTATATAAGTAGTTCTGCTTTGAATTATGTTATCTTTAACTATGCTATTTCTTATTCCTTACTTGAAATTTCGGATTCCTGTTCAGATAACCCTGAAAGATTCTAGATTTGGTGTTATCCAAATTGAAGTTATTTTCGAGAAACAAACATCTAGGCTCGGTCTATGAGTCATGATCATTATCTTATTTCAAGCTTCTTCAGGGCATAAGCCTCCTTTCTCTTTCGCCAATCATCCCTGTTCTGTGTCAGTCACATTCAGGTGTTTACTTACCTACAAAAAACCTGTACAAACAAAATTTCCTTTCCAGTGCTGGCGATACCCGTCATTCCCTTGAGCTTCTCCATCTACCTCGACGCATTGGACATCTACTGGAACTCGTGGCGCACCCTAGTCATTGTGTACTCGCTGCCCGGATTCGTCACGGCCGTTTGGCTGATCTTCATGAAGGAAAGCCCCAAGTTCGTCTTCTCTCAGGGCAAAGAAGAGGAGGCGCTGGAGATTTTGAGGACGATCCACAGAGTCAACAACTGCTGCTCGTCTTCTCAGGAACTTGAGGTGAGTACCGAGTGTATAGAAACACCTACATGACGCTTTATACAGAGTTATACGGAAAAGGTGCAGGTTCCAGGCCGAAAAGGTGTGATTCAGATCATATGATGAACAACTTGCGTTTAACGTTTGTTTCGTGAGTGCTACCGTACCTACTGCGTCATGATAATATTGCAAAATTTAAAAAGATAAAAGCTTAAAACGCCCAACTCATAGAAATGCTGGGGTATGATGACAGCGTAGTTTCCGAAAAACTTGTTTGTTGTCATGACCTAACAGTGTTAACAGAAAACAATTTTTATAGTTACCTATTTACCTACTATGCGGATATAACATCTGAGTGTTATCTGAGGGTACTATATAACTTTAACTCTACTTAAATAAAATTATCTTTGATGCGTAAATATGAATTAATGCTGAGAATGCAAGTGATACCGAACTGTTAAAAAGTTACTACTAGCTTGTAACTCCACGCTCGAACTCCACGACCTAATTCCTCCATCTCCTTACCATCCCTACATAGTCGACATACCACCTGCTCGTACTAAGCGTCACGCGTCTTCCTGCGGACTGCTAGGGATTGGAATGCCTTACATACAATCTGGATTAGGGAATAGGTATCTTTTAGACCTACATACTCCATCTTCAGCTACAACTTCGCTTTCCATCAGGCCGAATTGGTGGCCAAATGTAGCCCTATTATGAATAAAAAACTATTTACTTTGGACAAGGTTAGGTTTAGTTTTTTTTTTTTGCGAAGAGACCATAAGTGTTGTACCTAATTACCTATCTGATGCCTGTCCTCCTATAACCATATAGAGTAGTCTCCACAATCTAACTAAAATGATATATCTAGGTATAAGAATTTACTACCTACATACCTTTGTTACCAGGTAAACAGCATCCTCAAGGAAGAAGTGAAGATGACGCCGCAAGGCAACGTGGAAACGCAAGTGAGCCCGCTAAAGCAGATGTTCTCGCGGCCGCACCTCAAGTACACCATCATCATGACGCTGCTGCTCATGTTCCAACAGTTGAGTCAACGTTTCTTTGTCTGTCGCCTCTGCAAGTCTGCACTCCTAGCATTAAAGGGATTAAACCAATTTATCCACTTTCAAAGTCAGTCGTCGATGTCAATCCATTCTGTTTCCTCTTCGAGAGGATAAAAATTGTTAAAAAGACATGATAGGGCTGCTGTTTGTTTGAAATTATAGAATTATTAGGCTGACCGCAAAAACATTGTGTCACAGCAAATGCCTACGCTAAAAGACGACCACAAAGCACCTTGTGTGCTACACTCCTAACGAGTTGCTGACCAAGAACTAAGGAATTTTGGCTAGCTCGCACAGATGGTGTAATGCAACCTTATTAATGCATTCCTTAGTAAGTTATTTTGTAGTCTGTATAGATCTGACCTGGAAAACTCTGTGAGCTACGCAAGCTAACGGAATTGAATTTAGCTAACTCTTAGTCTGCTACTCCCATAAAATATATGAGATAGCTTTCTGTTTAACAAAGGTTTTTTCGCAAAATTCTTTCAGACGTGCAGGTACCTGTCACACTTTTTCATGACTTGACTAAAAATATAAACTTTTCAGAGTTGGCGCGTTCCTCGTATGGCTGCCTACCGTAGCCAACCAGTTTGTAAGCATCGTGGAGACTGGAGAAGGAAGCGATCTGTCTCTCTGCAGCATCATCCAGCTCAGCATAGACACACCAGCGGATGTGAGTTAGAAATTTACGCATTTTCTATTATCACTCATATATGCTGAATCACAGTTCCTGGATGTTTTAAAGTTATGTTACGCAGCTTGAAGCGCGAAACCCAATCCTCGCGCAGATGTTAGGTAATTGAGCTTCATTCAGCACTGGGTTATCCTTAGCTTGTAATGTAACTAACATGAAAGACGCCAAGGAGTTTGATTCGGCCATGGCAAAAACAATAATTAACAAAGACACTTTGGGATAATAACATTAGTAAGGATTAAAGTCCGTGTATAATTATTTTCAGCCCGACGAGGTGCCCTGCTCTTTGAACCTGACGGCCATGTTGATGGTGCTCGGCGTGGGAGCGCTGCAATCTGTCGTTAATCTCTTGCTCAGCTTGGTAACACACTTTAAGTGAAACTTTTATTACATCGCCTCAAATTTTTTCGTCCATCTATTGGATGTCGCGTGACGGTCAAGTGAAAGTTAATTTTTGAACTTCGAACGGCTTACGTCCAATTCGAGACGAAATTTTGACAGATTGTATGGAGACAGGTGTACGCCCTAGCAATCTCCATACAAATTTCAAATACGTCCGAGTCGCACGAAAGTCAAAAATGATGCCCCTGGCTACTATCAATAGGTACGAGTATATTTAATAACATTACAAAAATGCCAAGTCAATGCTGGGCACACAGCCACACACGGTCATTTCGGTTCTTCATCTAAATCTCATACACATTCCGACTTGGTTAGAGCAAACCATGATTTTTGGGTCCGACCGATCAACTACACATCGGCAGTCGGCACATTGTCGGGACGTCTATATCAATGTTGGATGTCCACTCCGATTTGTCTGTAGACGTCCCGACTACGTGCCGAAGTGCAAATTGGCTGGTTAGGCCCGACCACCGCGGTTGGCCCTAACCATGCTTGAACGAGTCGTGTATAGTGGATACAAAATAATTATTGTTATTAATTCTGAAGCAGTCGAGACAACAGTTCAACTGCATAAAGCCAATACAAGTTCCGCGTTAGTAACGTAATAACATAACTGAAGAACTTTTTTGCCCAGACATCATGCCTATTGTAAATTTTCCAGGTCGTGAACTACACAGGCCGGCGCAACATCGTGTTCGGTTTGGCAGGAATCTGTGGTCTGGCGGGTATCCTGGTGAACCTGGTGCCCAACGCCATCGGCAGCTTCGCCATGTTCGCCATCATGTTGCAGGGCATCATCGTGCTCGGCATGTACACTGCTATCATTGTGGCCATCTTCCCCACGCAGCTGCGGTAAGTTACTCTGGACATCTTCTAAGCATCATCTTCTAAAGTTTCTACCCGTCACGCGTCGTGTCCGGTTTGGCAGCAGCCTGCAGTCTAGCGGGTATCCTGGTGAACCTGGTGCCCAACACCATCGGCAGCTTCGCCATGTTCGCCATCATGTTGCGGGGCATCATCGTGCTCGGCATGTACACTACTACTATCATTGTGGCCATCTTCCCCACGCAGCTGCAGTAAGTTACTCTGAACATCTTTTAAGCATCATCTTCTAAAGTTTCTACCCGTCGCGCGTCCTGTTCGGTTTGGCAGCAGCCTGCAGTCTAGCGGGTATCCTGGTGAACCTGGTGCCCAACGCCATCGGCAGCTTCGCCATATTCACCATCACGATGCAGAGCATTATAATGCTCGGTATGTACACCGCCATCATTGTCGCCATCTTCCCCACGAAGTTGCGGTAAGCTACTCCAAATACATTTAAGGTTTTTATCCTTCTCGTCGAGTTCAGTTCGGCAACAATCTGTGGTCTGGCGGGCATCGTGGTGCCCAACGCCATCGCCATGTTCGCCATCATTTTGCAGGGCATCATTGTGCTCGACATGTCATCATCATCATCAACATTTCAGCCATAGAATTTCCACTGCTGGACATGGGCCTCCCCTAATGATTTCCAATAAGACCAGTTGGTAGGAGCTTGCATCCAGCGCGATCCTGCGTTCCTAATGAGCTCATCCGTCCACCTTGTGGGTGGACGCCCTACGCTGCGCTTACTGGTACGTGGTTTCCACTCGAGAACTTTTCGACCCCATCGGTCATCAGTCTTCCGCGCTATGTGCCCTGCCCATTGCCACTTCAAATTGCCAATCCGCTGGGCTATGGCGGTAACCTTGGTTCTTCTACGGATCTCTCCATTCCTGATTCGACCTCGCAGAGAAACTCCGAGCATAGCCCTCTCCATGGCTCGTTGGGCTACTTGGAGCTTACTAATGAAGCCCACGTGAGAGACCACGTTTCTGTGCCATACATAAGTCATCACTGGCAACACACACTGGTCTAAAACTTTCGACTTGAGGCACTGAGGTATTTCAGACGAGAAGACGTTACGCAATTTTCCGAACGCTGCCCAACCGAGTTGAATTCGGCGATTGGCCTCTTTCTTGAAGTCGGACCTACCTAACTGGACTATTTGTCCTAGGTAGACGTACGAGCCAAAGAACTTCAAGAACCGAGTTCCCAACTGAAATAGGGGTGGGTACAACATGAGAATTACACATGACCTTTGTCTTGTCCATGTTTATTTTAAGACCCACCTGTTGAGAGACTCGATTGGGGCCTTCGAGCATCCTGCTGAGTTCTTCCATCGACTTTGCCATGACCACGATACCGTTGGCAAATCGAAGGTGAGTGATGTATTCGCCATTGACGTTGATGCCGAATCCTTTCCATTCCAGGAGCTTAAAGGCGTTCTCCAGGGTAGCAGTAAACAGTTTCGGAGATATTACATCTCCCTGTCGTACACCTTTCTTCAAAGGGATCGCCTTGGAGCTCTCTTCCTGTACTCGAACCGACATAGTGGCGTTATTATACAAACACTTCAGCACTTCAATGTACCGATAGTCAATACGGCATCGTTGGAGAGACTCAAGCACAGCCCATGTCTCATGTCCGGGATGTCTTCGGTGAAGTGTCGGGTCAGCTTAGCTCTTGGATCTTTGGCCGCGCTGTTTACAGGCTTTGCTACCGAGGCGTATAACGGTCCATAGAACCTTTCGATCTCCTCCAATACCTGTGCCTTGGTCGATGCTATACTGCCATCTTCTCTCTTTAGCTTTTTCAACTGGCTTTGCCCAACAGACAAATCCTTCGCGAACACTTTGGAGCCTTTGTTCCGCTCTATTGTATCTTTACTATGTTTAGTATTAAAGAGACGAATGTCGCACCACACCGATTTCGAAATTTGTCTATTGAGCCGCTCGGCATGTACACCGCCATTATTGTCGCCATCTGCTTAAGTGCTGTAAGTTACTTTAAACACCAAGCCTCTTGTTTAACGAGACGATTCCTACCGTTGTGTTCGGTTTGGCAATAGTCTGTGGTCTGGCAGGCATCTTGGTGGCCAACGCCATAGGCACGTTCGCCATCACGTTGCAGGGCATTATAGTGCTCGGCATGTACACTGCTATTATTGTTATTACACGCAGCAGAGGTACGTTACTCTAAACACCATTAGGCCTCTTGTTAACAATAGTCAATTTCTACCCGTTGTGTTCGGTTTGGCAACAGTCTATGGTCTGGCGTGCATCTTAGTGCCCAACGGCATCGGTAGCTTCGCCATGTTCGCCATCATATTGCAGGGCATCATCGTGCTCGGCATGTACAACGTCATCATTGTCGCCATCTTCCCTACACTACACGGTTGCGGTAAAGTTACCTTTACTTAAGATTATACCCTTGATGACGCCCCACGTTGGGCGCCAGTTTTCGTTAGTTTTGTTAGAACGCCTTAAAAGAAACTGTGACGCTAAAGAGTAAGCCGTTGAATAAGAGTCTTAGATATTTAAAAATTAAGAAGATTCTTTATTAAGACTAGCTGACCCGGCCACGCGTTGCTGTGGCTAAATAAATTAAAATTGCGACTATAATTTTAGATTTAAACTATCCTATCTCTCAAGTTGGATCGAACTGCACATGGTGTGCGAATTTTATTATAATCGGTTAATTGGTTTAGGAGTCCATTGAGGACAAACATTGTGACACGAGATTTATATATATTAGAGAAGATAAAATGAGGAGATTTTATTACAGAGATAAAATGAGGAAATGTGTTTTAAAAATTAGTATTATTAGTAATAGCACTAATTTTCGCATGCCATATTAGCTAATTGTGTAGTACAATACTTTAGAAATAAAAATAAGATCTTTGTTACCACAATTTTTACGAATAAATACTTTGACTTAAAATAAAGAAACAGATCGATCACCTGATAAAGATCGGCATCTGTCAAGTTATAAATACAAGCTGCGCCCACTCGCTCGAATCTCTTGCATCGCTAACATATGAATATATTGCTACTGCGCAACTACTCAGCGCGTGTTCACAGACGCCGAGAAGTTGAATACGGCTTATTATATTTACAATTGATTTTTGCAGAGCCCTTGCCATCGCGATCCCGCTCATGGGCGGTAGATCGGTGACCTTCGCGACCATCCAGATCCTCAACATCATGTTGATCAACAGCTGCGAGGCTGGCTTCTACTTGTTCGCCTCCATATTTGCCTGTAAGTTATCGTCGTCTCAGTCAGTAGCCCAACGAGCTATGGAGAGGGTTGGAGTCTCTCTGCGAGATCGAATCAGAAATGAGGAGATCAGTAGAAGATTCAAAGCCCAAAAACCGACGTAGCCCAAAGGATTGGCAAGTTGAAATGCAGTGGACAGAGCACATAACGTAGAGGATTGATGACCAATGGGGTCCAAAAGTTCTCGAGTGGAGACCACGTGCCAGCACGTGCATTAAGGACGTCCACCCACAAGGTGGATGGATGACCTCATTAAGTCCGCAAGATCGCCCTGGATGCAAGCCGCTTTCAACCGGTAGCCTATGCCCAGCAGTGTACATACTATGGCTGATGAATGGATGGATGTATGATCTCAGTCTCGGCAGGGCAACCGTTGCTGGATACCTTCCTTCAAATTATTCAAGCGGCCGGGTAGAGGTGGTCTGACGCAGTAATGATACAAAATCTGCTAACAAAGCGATGGTGGCGCCCTCATTTAATGTTAACTCTTTTATTTCACACTTTATTTAATTAAAAAAGTAGCTAGGTACTCAAGTAAATTAAAAAAAAAGAAAGACAAATACCTCACCTCCATATTTTTCCTTGCAGCATCAGCGTTAGTGGCCCTGTTCCTTCCGGACGACAGGAAACTGAGGCCGCCCACCCCAGCGCCGCCCCTAGACCAGCCGGACGACAAGCCCAAAGAACTCTACCGGGATACGTCTCAGTTGTAAATAAATATGTTAAGAATACTAAGTTCTTTATTAAAATCCTCAATACACCTAGAGTAGGTACCTATCCAGAGCCGGGTATTGGATCTTGAAGGTAATTAATAATTTTGATTCTTTGAAAATACCGTTCAGCAAATGCACAAAACCTGTGACGCCAAAATTCAAAAACACGAATTACCAGAATTGGATGATTTTTCCTATTTTATGGGAGAGCTGTAAGAGGTTACGATACATATTAAGTAGCTGCAATAAGTAAAAGCTGCAAGTAGCCAAACAAACTTATCCTTTTTTTTAGAAATGTATAAAATAATACCAAAACATAACAATTTTTACTAAATTATTTTAAAAAACAATGCGGTCACTTAGCTTTCAAACAGTTTTTTAGCATCTCGATAATTAAAAGGTGATATTAAGTGGTCAATCATGATTGATTTAGAAGCTTTTGACTGAATAAATTCTTATACGTAGCTAAAAAAGTCGGAAACTCTGCTAGAAACTTTATGTGCTAGAGGAAACTATATGTTTAACATAAGAAAATTTTAGATAGCTTTATCTGAAAACCCTGATATCTACTGCTGTCAGTCAATCTGTCATGTCAAGTCTGTCTGTCTTATCTGTCATCTGTCACTAGCTTCGTGATAAGTGATAACGTCGCTTTACAAGTTCGTGAGATCTTAGTAGAATTTTCTAAATTAAAATCATCGATCCGATCGTACGACGAGGTCTCCTGACCAACGTCCAAGGACACTCCAGTCTGCCAACTGAGGTAACGTCGATTTCACGACTTTTATCTACGTTGGCTGTCTCTACGCCTGCCGACGACACGGCGTTTAGCTGAGTATGTCTTCTTCTAGTTCGCATTGATTTTTCTATAAACCTACTGAGTAAACATAGGCTTGTGCTCGTTAACCTCTGAACAGTGTTATAAACGATGTTGTCGCACGACTGTGCTTAGGTGGAGTCGTGAAATTATTGGAGAAAGTGTAGGTACAGTGAACAGCTCTCTCTGTTGGCTAACAGGTGTGTGCCGCTCGACACGGTCAGTAAATAATATTACGAATTCATTAAATGCTCACTCACAAGTAAGCAAGTTTTAAAATGTATGCACCCAAATATTTTGTTTATAAATTTGCTCAATAAACAATTACCTATATTCCATTGTAAGTAATATACCAATTTCAAAGAGAGTTCAGTTTTTATACTGTCTATAATTATTCTGACTTTGTATATTTATTTAACCCTTGCCATCAAAGATGTGAAATGATTGTGAAATATTTTTAGAGTTATGTTTGTTTTAAAATTATGGAATTACTGCTCAAAGGTTAGTCTTTGGTTGCTCATGGAAAGCATTAGAGTTGCTGATACATGTTTTTATGCAGTAAATTGGGATTCAAATTAAATTAGGTATATTAGATATAGCATATAAAAGTAGTGGAATATTTGTGTTAGTTGTACCATTTATTACTCAAGAGCAGTTGAACCGACTTTTATAATGATTTTTTAATCAACCTATGTTACATACATTATCATCATCATTTCATTTCAATGGCTAAGTTGGGTTGTTTTTTTTTTACATAATTAAATGTTATTCTACCCATCCATCTATCCATCAGCCATAGAATATCTACTGCTGGATATGGGCCTTCCCTATAGATTTCTAGTAAGGCAAGTTAGAAGCGGCCTGCATCCAGTGTGTTCCTGCAGTCTTCATTTTTATTCTACCTATATTTACTAATTCCTTTATCAGAATATTCCACGCTCTAAATAGTATAATGATTGTAAAAAAATGTTACATATACATTTTCATGACTCTGCGCTGTTTCAGAATTAACAATGAAAACTAATTTTGCTGAGAATATTCATATTTTTAATTACAAAACATAAAATTCTCACAAGCACCATAGATTTATGCATTGCTAGGATGTAATACAGTTATGTATTTAAAACCATGAGTGTACCACAGCCTTTACATAGAGTATTCGTAAACATATAAATATGATATTGTGCACAGATTAGTGTCCAAGGCCGGTGGTGCAATCAATCATACACAAATTGCTGAGTAAATGAAAGAAGCCATAAATGAATAAATTGTGAGTTGTTTTTTGTTCAACTCTCATTACTGTGGCAATTATTTGATGAGAGAAAAAAACACTCATAATTTTAGAAAAATAATTGAACAAACAAATTGTCTCGTCACATTTAATGAGCAACATGTATATGTCGAATCCATAAAAGGATCCATATCAGTTATGGTGCTTCAATGTGGTAATGTTTTATACCACTGACCCAACAATCCTCCAGTGTGGCGTGGCGTGGGTTAAGCGGGCGAGGAGATAAATTGTGAAGTCATGAACAATCAGCTTATTTCACAGAAGATTATGTATGATTACAATTATAGAGAAAGTTTTAAGCGAAGGACATGGCGTTCCGCAGCATAACGCACGCTGCCACTGTTTTATCAAGAATCACAACTCGAGCTGTTCTAATCACATTTCAACACACCCTCTTCCGAACAAGCTCTCTTTACCACTGACATGTCATCATCGCACTTTCCCACCCATCGGCCAACACGATATCACTTGAAATCTCCTTGGAACCAATCAGCAGCGTTTGTTACAAGCGTTACCCCAGGAATGTTGCCATTTCCATTCCTAGTCCTTCGAAATTATACTAAGTGGCACTATTTAAAAATAAACTTAAAGCTATTGTCCCGTTATATACATATTAAAGGCAGCATGCACTCATGATTTGCAACAAGTATACATCAGTAAAACTAGCACAATTTAAAAAAATCCCATCGGAATTACCACCACTCCGTTCTGCTCCATTAAGTTCCCCATTAAATATAGAGGTAAGTACTTATTAGTGTAGATTGTTCCACCAATACATATATCATGTTCTGTGAACTCCTACAAGTACCACAATGGCTAAATCTCCAATGTAAAGTATCAAATAACTACTGATCTTAGTAATCCTATTACTCAAAATGTATTGAGTTACTTATGTTTCATTACCCATGTCATATCTACTTTACAAAAACGTCTTGAGATTTTTACAGTGCAATCTGGAAAAATTGTGTGTTTGTGACAAAGTCTATTGTTTTTAACCACTGACGAAAGAGAGGGTGTAATATAAGTTTTAAGTGTTTATTGCATAAATCTGTGGTTTGAATATCATCTCTGGTATGTATAATTTATTTGTGGGCATATGATTGTATGTTGAATGTCAATATGTGGTATATTATTTCCCAAATGAAAGGACTGATGTTGATGCGGTAAAGTAAGTTCGTATAGGCCGGATTGCTAGCCCTTTTATGCGGTGTTTCTATTTAAAAAGGGCTCTTGAACCGCGCGGCCCTTTTCCGCACTCAGGCTGCAAAAGAGGGCAGCCCGTTGTGCGTGAGTCGGGTGCCAAGTTAAACCACCCGATGTCTCCGAGGAAGGCCAGCAGCTCGCTGACGCAGGCGCAGGCCTCTTGGAGCGTCCGCGGTGATCCAAGGATTTATTTATTTATTGCAACATATGTAATAATTTGTTGGATGCTTGTTCGTTGTTCCGCCACGCTGTTGCATTCTAGAAGCAAATGCGCGCCTGTTTTGGAGGGTTACCACTGATTATCCGATCACGGTTTAAAAAGGGTCACCACCGATTGGATTCCAAAATCCAAACGTCTTTTGGCCGACCCAGACGCGCAGGTGGCGCGACGTACTGAAGCTCACACACAAACACTAGGCCACCATAGTAGATCGCGTAGTCTGGAAGGAGGGAAACGAGGAATTTGCCCCGCAGTGAGACAATGCAGGCTGCAAATAATAATAAAATAAAATAAATCCTTTATTAATAAGCTAATGTAATTAAAGAAAACATGAAAGAGAAATGGTTTTATTTGTTTTCTGTATCTGCACATCTGTACTAGAGGATCTAAAGATATATCTGTTGCATCATAGCTCCCCTAGCTCCCAAGGGGATGATTATATTTCAATGCGTTTTCAAAAGATGCGTGTAATCTAGATGGTAGTAATTGGTTTTTTAAATTATTATGTTTCGCAGCTTCATTCTTCGCGATTTATTGTTTACATACAGTAGATGCGCTCCAGCCTAGACCTTGCACGGATTTTTTAGAGTGGTAACTTTTTTTTTTTTTTTTTTTTTTAGGTCTGTAGTTATATCCTGCCCCCTCTACAAATTACACTCTTATATGTCGGCTTCTAATTTCGAATCATTCTGCGTTTCCGTGCTCAAGCCTTCGCACGTCAACCTACAAATCACGCCAAAGTTTCAAGCAACCAGTAATCCGGACTCTGAACTTGGGGAAAGAAGAAAGGAAAACAACGAAAAAGAAATGCGTCGGAAGATACAAAAGTGAAAATCGATGAAATTTTGAACAGCAAGTGACAACTTGTTAAGTGATGCGAGGATACCATACCTGGGTTACCTCTATCACGTGCAAAGGTGATGCGTACTGCTATACTTGGGCTGTTACTGTCACTATTTTGCTAACAACTTGTTAAGTGATGCGAGATACCATACCTGGGTTACCTCTGTCACGTGTAAAAGTGATGCGTACTGCTATACTTGGGCTGTTACTGTCACTATTGTTTTAAAAAACATGTTCTAATAAGAACATTGGTATCACGGATCCACCATGGATACATAAGAAACGGAGCTCATATACGAGACGCCGACTCAGGATACAATCCTGTATGACGACGAATTTGCGTGTCGCCGTCGTCACAACCGCCATCACCCCGTGCCCTAACTTCGGCACCTACACACTCGGCTACAAGCCAGGTGTTGCCGTAGCAGACCCCACCACCACCTCCACAACCTGCTAAAGAAGCAGAGAACGGCCCGCCTGGAGACAGCTGCTGGATGATACCTTCAAGATAAATAGTTTTTGGGTCCGCCCATACATATTGCTGGCATTGCCTACCGACGACGGTAAGACATTCTGGACCAGGAGCTGCCTAAAGAAATCGAAGACAATTTGTTGAAAGAATATGTCATTCTCGACAATCTCGGGCGCCTATTACCGGATACGGATACCCTAAACCCAGAAGTAAAGGCGGCCTTACCTGATTCTTCAGTGAAGCGGAACTCCTCTCGGCCACAAGCAAAAACAATTTGGCGCTGCCCTGTACCCGCTGCCATCAGTGACCGATCTAACAAATGAGATCTCGAAACAAAAGCGTTATAAAACCAATAAGCGATGTCTGTCGCCCATTTTCTGACATTCACTATTTAGACCCGAAAACTCGCAGAGGCTTCGCTATATCTGAAAGAAACACTAAATTAAAAGACATGCTCATCGAGTCGATAAGAGAGTAATTCCTGTTTGGTGAAAATTTGGGTGAAAAATGAAAATCAGCTATAAGTACTCATCAATCCGGTGATGTCCTGAAAAACGCACCGAAAACTAAATTTCAGCGCCCAAATGTAGCTTTCAAAAGCGGAAGCATTAGCGCCCGTTTAAACTACGTACCTCAACACCGCAAGACGGACTACAAACCAAGCAACGTTCGACGACCAAGCAACTACCCGTAACGACAGTCAACGAGCAGAAATGCCTACCGATAGCTCGCAGACAGCGAGAAAAGCAGCTCCGCCGCGGAGCCAGATACAATACGAGTATGTTGGACTACCTACTTCAGTATTTTCTCAACAATTGGGTTGAATTTACTAATTTTTTGAATTTTGAATTGAATAAATTAATTTCTTGGATATGGGGCTATACCATTTATCTACCCCCTATAGAAATGATAAGCTTAGTAGGTACCTACATATCCTAACACTGTGTTAGTCCAAAAAAGACTGAAAAAGGTCTATGATGGTGACAAAATATACAACAAAGTTGTGGACATAAAATATTTCAAAATAGAATATTATCGCTCGGCATCAAAATTAACAACAAAAAATTGCTTCATGGGATCAATGGTGTTCTTTATTTCTGTGCAAAAATCCTATAGAACGTAGGTACCTACCTACGTTTCAAATGGTGTTCTTTATGAATTTATTGTTTACCTTTCGGCTTATGCACTGTGCCATTAGTTTTCACCAAATTGTTCAAACCTGTAATAGAATTTCTAATAAAAACACATAATTTAATGTATGCTGTGTACTCAGGCGACGTTTTGTGTATCCGTAGAACAAAATGTAAAACTAAAGTTACCTTGACCAAATCTTTGTTTGAAAAATTAGGGTTTTTTCATTAACTCCGCAAAAAGCTGCCCTTTACCGAAAACTCACAATGTAATTTACAGGCTTTGCTTTTGACTCAATAAACATGCTTTTATAACTACCCGCTGAAAAAATAATAATAATAAGGATACAAGTTATCTGTTATAATAAAAAACACGTAAACACGTACTTGTAAATTACGGGACTTTGCTCGCTTTGTACAGTTATTAATTTCAGCGTGCCCTGCGGTTCAATATTCATGGTTGTACACCAAATGCTTCGAACAGTCAAATATTCTTGCCTTTTACAAAACCCCAGATATGAATAAGTAGTGAACATTCATGAAAGTTTAAAAGATAACTTGCTTAGTAGTTAAGTTATATAGAGTACAGTTTACAGCTTCATAAAGAGAAATATTATTCCGATGCATCATTCGCAGGTTACGGTGCATAGTATAACAGGAATGTTCTGGATATTGGAAGGAAAAAACATTACGTATAAATGGATTAGAATCAAGGGCAGCTTTCTTCGCATTTCAATGTTTCACAAAAAATATTGTCGACTTAAATATACTGTGACGTCAAATGGCAACGTAACAGTTATATCATGTATTTATAAATAGAAGTAGAAGTGTTTAATATGAACATTTGAATATAATTTCTGGCGAAATATAGCAATGTTGGTAAATGGGCAAATTAACAGTTTTCGCATATTATATAAATACAAAAGAGAATAGGGAAAGATTGATCAGAGATTGATCTATTTGCAAGTACCTAATACTATGTAGGTAGATACAATTCAAAATGCCCTTTGTATGTAACTTGACATAATTATCCAGAAGCATGAGCTGTAGAAGCATTTACCATTTCTTGGAAGAACAAATTCTATGCATTTCCAGCATTTTCTCTTATTTCAAGAGTACTTACTTCAAAAAATTATTACTTATAGAAAAAACAGATGGTATAATTTTAGTACCATATTGACCTACTCAGACATGATTCCCACTGTTTTATAAATTAATCATTTCGGATCCCATATATTTGAACCGAGTGTAAAATTGTTAACTTCTCCTTTTAGGATAAATCACAACTTGCCCCGAACTCTGGAGTTGGTAGCCGCAAGGCGTTCAGGGAAGCATTATAGAAGAAATACTTGTCCTTCAATATGGTAGAAATTATGGTATCTTCACTATCTGATTCAACTTCTAAGCTATACACTGATTGTATACAGACATGGAGAGACTATTGTAAACCTACAGTTATAATTATACTAATATTACATTGAGCTAGTTATGATACGGCTAACTTTTACAGATCTGCTTTATTATTATTACTAGAAAATACAGATGATGATTTAAGCTATTTATGAAAGGAGTTTTCAAGCTAAAATCTGCCAACACTAAACATAGTTTAACAAGGGATCCAATTGTAGTCTATTTATTTAGCACAATAGGTATCAAATGAAGGTATTGACTTCAAAACTATATCAAAAAAGATTGTAACCCTAGCCCTGTCCCTTGGGTTACTGCACAAGTGCACATCGTATTCCAACATAGTAATTAATACAATTAAAGATATCGAAATACAGTCGTCTCGAGATATAATAATTATAATACCTAATATAATAAACATCTCAGTATCAAATTCTACTCAACCAGTCTTGAGGTTATTTAATTACTTTATTTTAAAATAATCGGCCTGAAGTTTGTACGGCCATCAAGCCAGTCAAGCATGCGGCCACGAAAAGCTATGAAAAGAACTTTTTTCGACGTGTAAAAAAGTGACAGATATATACTTTGCCATAATACTGTTTTGTAAAGGAATATTTCGTGGCGCGCATTCTAGCCCGGCAGGTGGGCATACCTAGAAGCTTCAATTAGTAAAACAAGTACACATCGAGAAACAAATTCATTATTTGTTAATTACAAGAAACCACACTCAAAAATATCTTTGCACTCTAGGAAAATGGATGAATTATATTTAAAAGTGGTACCTATAGATACATCAATTTATAATGATCATAGTACATCACACTGCTACATCCACAGCCAGAAGACTGAGTCAACATTGACATCATTCAAAAAACAACAGGATGGATAGATCCCTCCTCAGTCTTTACTAAATTTTATAACAGACCTATCATCAGCAATTCAAATTTATTTGACACAACTGTATTGTCTTTTGGTGGAAATCTGTTACAACGATTCATCTTCATGATACCAAATTATATAGGTATATATTATTACAATATTAGTACCTGTGAATTCTAAGCTAAGCTGTAAAACGACAATCATATGCAAATAAAGACTGATTATAGATAGGTACTAAGGTGTATTTCTTCACATTTTACCTACTCTGAACATCTACTGTATGTAAACAATAAATCGCGAAGAATGAAGCTGCGAAACATAATTGTAAATCAAACGAACATGTGATGTTCGATGTCAATTATGTGAGCAGCTTCATTCGAAGCGATTTATCCATACCCTCCCTGTGTACAGCTAAGACGCGTACAGAATTCTACACCCATCCCTAGAAAGTAAAATGTGAATTTGTAAGCTCTAAACTAAATGATTCGAAATTAGAAGCCGACATATAAGAGTGTAATTTGTAGAGGGGGCAGGATATAACCACAGACCTAAAAAAAAAAAAAAAAAAAAAAGTTACCACTCTAAAAAATCCGTGCAAGGTCTAGGCTGGAGCGCATCTACTGTATGTAAACAATAAATCGCTTCGAATGAAGCTGCTCACATAATTGACATCGAACATCACATGTTCGTTTGATTTACAATTATATTAACAAAAAATACAGTAAGCAACATTAATATATATAATATATAATAAAACCCCAAAAATTAAAATGACTTTTTCGTAGTAGTGGGATTTGCAAAGTAAGCGCGGGCGAAGGGTACAAACTAGTCATTTTTAAAGTAACAAACCGTTTTGTAAAATATATCAATATTTCAGTTAGGCTCCAAGCTGTCGTAACCAGCCGGCGCCATGGCGAGTAATTCCTGGGAGGAGTTCTTCGCAGTCCACCTTCCGCCGCCAGACTTCGAGGACAACCGCTCGCTGTTGAAGGAGTTCTGTGAACGCCACGACAGCTATGGCAACAAGATCGTGCTTGTCACTGTAAGTATTGGCATAACCTGGACACTCCGCGACACTACACAGTATTTATATTCTATGTACTTATACAGTATTTTTTTTGAAAATCAAACATACACAGTACAAGTCTTCCGTATTGTCACAATAAGCCCAATTTTAGAGGCGCCATCGCAAATTTAATAGCAACGTAAAAATGTTTCTCTGTATCGAATGCCTAAAGTGAAAAAGGAACAGAAATAGTCTAGTTAGCTATTATAGTTACGATGGCGCCTCTAAAATTGGGCTTGGTATCTAGGTATTTTTATTAGAAAATCCACCGGACAATACAGCCCACGCGCAGAGTACCTACACGCTCGGTACATGAAACACGGGGTAGAAGTGAGGAAGACTCAAACTGGTGGAGGGCAACGAGTGACCATTCTATACAATAGTACCTACATATTATAATCTTTGGTATAGGTTCAATCATACAACTTGGACGTTAGCTATAAGCTGCGTATAGCCCATCCATATAAACAAAAAACCGGACAAGTGCGAGTCAGCCTCGCACACCGAGGGTTCCGTACAAATCGAGAAAAATTCACAAAATTGGGAAGTAAGTTGTTAAAATCCCTATACTATAACCATGGACAAAAAAGTTTTTTTTTTTCACTTTTCTCGTCATACACTGTAAATTACACATTGATAAAATAATTAAAAACCTGTTTTAGCATGTGCCGATGAAGCTCTTTTATATGATACCTTACATGATATGATTTACTCACTTTGAATTTTGAACCCATATTTTGTGAACTTTGAGGCCCTATTTTCTTGTGATTTAAATAAAAATGTGCAGTTTTCAGATTTATTCCTATATTTGTACTCTGAGACAATGCTTCTTGCCAAATTTCATAGTTCTATGGCAATGGGAAGTACCCTAAAGGTTTTCGTTTTTGTGAGTGTCAAAATTTGCGGTTTTTTACGACATAAACGCCTCTAACTTTTTTAAACGATAACTGAGAAGTTTTTCTTTTACTCAACTGCAAGAAACCATAGATATACGTATACAGTTTAAATTTCAACTCGACGCTTTCCCGAGATAAAAAGACATACACACAGACGGACAGACGGACAACAAAGTGATCCTATAAGGGTTCCGTTTTTTCCGTTTGAGGTACGGAACCCTAAAAAAACCAACCCAACTATGGGTTGCCCAACCCTGACTGATACTCACTTAACAACTGCGAGGATTGGATTATCCGCAGTTTGTAGCTAAAATCACAGCCGCCAAGTTGTATGATTCGGCCTGTAATTGTGTCATAGCATAAAATAGTCTTACATAGCTAGAATTATCACATTAAAATGGCAATAAGTGAGCTACAAATCACGCAACACGATATCCGATGGGACCGCAATGTTCTGGCATGGAGACCACGCACGTATCGGCTAACGCAGCGTAAAATATCCGCTCACATGGCATGGTCGACAGATGACCTGATTAAGACCGTAGGATTTCGTTGAATGCTGGCTTTTTATGATCTTTCCTATATGAAGATCTATAGGAAAGGCGTATGTTCCGCTGTGGATGCCCTATTGTTAAAATGACGGTGACGGCGCCGCCGCCGCTTCGAAATCCGTGCAGGGTTGTGATCATCGAGCTTTTTTTTTTGTTTTGAGAGAAAAACGAGTGTACATGGTAATTGGTAATCAGTTAGATTCCTTTCGTGGGCTTATTCTGTATATCTAAACTAACAATTTTTGTTATGCGACTTATGTCAGAATTTTGTCGAGAGTGAACGATATTTTTCTATGGAACAACAATTTTTTTTGAGATTTGATAAAAGTCGTTTAATAAAAGTTGTTAGTTTTGATGTACAGAATAAGCCTCTAAAAGGATACTAATTTAATTGATTAAAAATAACTCTGTATATTGATCATCTCGTCAATCAATTGTATAGAAGCGTTCGTTTAAACTAGTGTCTATTTTGCCCTCAGTCAGGAGGCACGACAGTCCCCTTGGAGCACAACACGGTCCGATTCGTAGACAACTTCAGCGCGGGCAACCGAGGCGCGGCGTCCACTGAGTACTTCCTCGAGCAGGGATACGCGGTCATATTCATGCACCGGCAGAAGTCGCTCGAGCCCTTCACCAGGCACTTCAATGGACAGAAGCTGCTGGACATGCTGGATATACAGGAGCGCGGGCCTAATACTACCATCTCTGGTAAGCAGATATGATTCTACAAATATCTGTATATTGTAATGTCAACAAAATACAAATCCTTATTTAAATCTATGAATAAATTAGTAAGAGTAGTACTTAAATGTTTAGGTCTGGTAACACAGAATGTAAAATGGTAGTTTTATGGATGTTGTTGATTGGTTGACAGTTTACAAGGTCATCTTTTAAAGTACAGATTTTTTGTTTCCCGTCACTAGCGGTGTGACCACGAGTCCTACATTTTATTAGATTACTCGTGGTTACACTGACTGGTGTAACACGACACACGGAGTAAAAAAGTTTACTCATAGTCACACTGGTGGACCCGATTTCGTTTGTATTTCCATCGAAACGGGAGGAAAACATGTTTGAATTCGTCGCGCCACTTCCAGTGTTTCTGAATCCGGTGGCTTCTCCTTATAGGTAGTTGTATAAAAAGTAGTTTTAAATCAATAAGAATCACTCAAAAAATGGTTAGATATTAGCACTTCAAAGTCGACATGTGTTTTAGTTTTATGCTTGTCAAATTATCAAGGTAGTGATAAAATCTGATGCTTCCAGATAAACATGTTATCTTTAATTCTTTGAAATCTCTTGAATACTGGGCAAAGTTCACCTAACCTGTTACCTTGCTGATGTTATTATATTTATTTATCTTACGTAAAAATGTTAATTTCAGATTTGACTACTTATTTTTATAAACGTAGCGTATTGGATGTAAGTCTGTCAAACTATATTTATTGTAAATAAGTAAATTTGAATTTAAGGTCAGCGCGCGAAAGTTAAATATTTTTGTTTTTTTTTATCATTTGCGCAGATAAAATGCACATCGTAATTTTACACAAAATCATGTAGCGGCCATGAATAGGTAGAGTTAACCAGTCACCTTCATACACCGATAAACCAAAATAATAGTCAGTCTATGCACTGTATGAACATAAGTGCATCAGCTAAAAACTAAGGTAACAGTTGATGCACTTTGGCGCATTGGCTGACCACTAAAAACTAAGGTAACAGTAAATGCACTTTGACGCATTGGCTGACCACTAAAAACTAAGGTAACAGTTGATGCACTTTGATGCATTGGCTGACCACTAAAAATAAGGTAACAGTTGATGCACTTTGGCGCATTGGCTGACCACTAAAAACTAAGGTAACAGTTGATGCACTTTGGCGCATTGACTGACCACTAAAAATTAAGGTAACAGTTGATGCACTTTGGCGCATTGGCTGACCACTAAAATTTGGATTTTGCGCAGACCGAGAGCATCAGTCTTAAACAGTTTTCATAAATATATCGTAATTCTAGTAAAACCGGACAGCGTAGACGTGCTGGCGCCAATCCTGCTCCGTTACAAGGCGGCGCACGCTGCAGGCGCCATTCTTCACGTGTCTTTCACGACTGTGTCCGAGTACTTCTGGCTGCTGCGCGCGGCTTGCGAGTGCCTCGCGAACCTGGGCCCGAGGGCTCTGCTGTACCTAGCTGCTGCTGTGTCGGACTTCTACGTGCCCAAGGAGCGGATAGTAAGTGCAACTAACGCCACAACGCATACAGTTCCCAGAGTTCACACAGTTCCCAGGAGTTCGCTCACGAGGCAATTCTTAACCGCAAAAACGTACCTATGGAAATCTGGCCTAGAGTTGTAAAACTCAAATATGTATTGCAATTTGACAAATTTAACGTTACGTAACGAAACATCCGACAACAGACACCGAATCGAGATATTTTTCATGTTTCGTTCTATATCAGTATCTGGCAGCCGTATGGCAAGCTTTGCTTTTATTAGTTTGGGTCCCCTAATGTCAATATAACTCGTGCATATTATATCACTGCAGAAACTGTTCACTACAATGTCGTCAATTTCCATATCGTGCCGTATTCACATTTTAATTGTATTATATCTATTGTAGAGTTTAAACACTAATGTATTTTTTTTTTCAATAGCAATTATTTAGCTCGCTCGATCTTTCACACAGATACAAGTATGCTGGACCTAGAAAACTAGACTTCTCATTCCAGTCAGTAGTCAGTATTATTACACAATATGTAGCAATAAACGATTGAATATTAAGTATTGAGTACACAGTGAAACACCACATTTACATTTCAATAACTAGCTGAATCTAAATACTACAGCCTATACGTCAGAGTTATATCCATTCAAAATTAGCTGCGCTAAAATCCTGTCCATCAAATCTGTTCTCATCGCTTCTATGGCTCACAAAGTTCTGTCCTTATCTGTCCACATCTTTAGCTCGCTCGGTCTCGCTCGCACACACAATGCAATGTATTCTGAAGTAGTCCAACCTGTCGTTTCAGCCAACCCACAAGATGCAGTCAGACAGCGGCGCACCCGTCATACAACTACACTTGGTGCCGAAGATGCTAGCTCCACTGGTCAGCCTGTGGGTGCCGTCAGCATACGTGGTGTCTTTTAAGCTGGAGACTGATGAGAGCATACTGGTCACCAAAGCCAGGGCCGCCCTTGAGAAGTATAAGCATAAGGTCAGTTAGGCTTTAAGTAATATCTAACGTTACAGGGGACTTCACTATATGTAGCGGTGCATCTATGATTCAACTTCACTCGATGCCGAAGATGCTAGCTCCACTGGTCAGCCTGTGGGTGCCAGCAGCATATGTAGTGTCTTTCAAACTGGAGACTGATGATGATGAGAGCATATTGGTCACTAAAGCGAGCGCCGCGCTTGAGGAGTATGAGTATAAGATTAGTTCTGTTCTGTACTGTACTGTGATAGCCTTTTGTAGTCCACTAGCTTTTGCCCGCCGCTACGCCCGCGTCGTATTTTATTTTTTGTGCTACTCTATGGAAATATTTTATTTTTTGGGATAAAAAGCAGCCTATGTCGCAATCCGTCTTTCAAACCATGTCCATGCCAAAAATCAAGTCAATCTGTTGCTCCGTTGCTGCGTGGAAGAGGAACAAACCGACAAACACACTTTCTGATTTATAATATTAGTAAGGATAACATCGAGACACTGAGCAAACACCACCCGCCTTACCACAAAAGATTTAAACACGCCTTAAACACTATTTAGCCGTGCAATTTGTACTGTTAAACATTATCTAATGCGTGCGTAAAACTTTTGTGGTAAGTATTAAATTGCGGGAGCAATTAAACAGTTTTTCTTGGTGAATATTTGTTTTAATGCAATTAACTTAAATAACAGGTTATCGGTTCGAGATTACAAAAGAAAGTTGGAGGAAAGATGGCGGACGCAGCGCCTCTAGCGGCGGGAAGCGGAAATATATATCGAGGGTTGCGTTCACATAACGTTATTCTCTCTAACACCCACCCCTGAACGCAAGCCCATTTTAGCTATGCAAAACAGATGTTTACTTACAGAAGTACCCTAGGTTAAAATGTCGGCCACCATTTTTCCACCATAACAATATTTAAAGATTATTTCTGACTTTAACACATGTTCTTTTAGAAAATGATATCTAATGTCTATATGTTTGGAGCGTGGTAGATATACGTCACTGGTAGAAAGTTTTATAGCACTTTGGTTGTCACTGAATATGGTGAAGGTGCTGGGCGGTTGTTGCCCGAGCTCTATATGAAGCTGGCGCAGCCATAGTGCCTCTTGGGTGCTCGAGGACATCGACATATATTCAGCTTCAGCAGTAGACAAAGCTACGGTTTGCTGTTTGCGTGAGCACCAGGATATGGCTCCACCCTGAAACAGAAAAACATTACCAGAGCACGAGCGCCTCGTGCCGACGTCTCCCGCCCAGTCTGCATCACAATATCCTAAAATCTGAGCATCTTCATCTTTGGTGTATACAAGCCTTAAATCTTTAGTTCCTTGAAGGTAGCGTAGAACTCGTTTTAAATCTGACAATATTACCTTTCTGGTCTTGTTTGGTTTTAAATACCCATTTACATGGCAAAGCCGTTTTCTTAGGAGGCAGATCTGTGAGGCTCCAAGTATTGTTTTTGAGTAATGAGGTGTACTCCTCATCCATAGCTTGTTTCCACTCTGAGGCATGCGGAGATGATAATGCATCTGTGACTGATTGTGGATCAGACAAACTTGTAAACATACAATACAAGCCGCTATCATTTTGATTGATAACTCGATTTCTCCTTGTACGTGGTATTGGTACCACATTAGGATCAATGCCTGGTGATTGATCAGGACGATATGTTTCATCTAGCTCACCTGTATCAGTTTCATAGTAAGAATCGTCAGTTTCTTCAGTAAAAGAGTTGCAGCTGGTATTCTGCGGTGCAGACTCTGGCTCTGGAGTACTATTTTCCTGCAACTCCATACTACAGGATGGCCCTGGATGGCTCTCTTGCACTGAAGGCTCACTGGTGGTAGGTACAGCTGAAACATTGTTTTCATTTGTTTTAGAATAATTTTCAATGAAAATTACATCTCTGCTTTTTAGTACTTTTTTGGATTTTGGGTCAAACAAGCGGTAACCCTTTGTATTTTCACAGTATCCTACTAGTATCATTTTAATGGATTTTTTGTCCCATTTTTGACGCTTTTCTTTAGGTACATGGGCCATTGCATCTGAGCCAAATATTCTCATGTGAGACAAATCAGGTTTCTTTCCGGTCCACATCTCATATGGAGTCTTTCCCTGTAATGATTTAGTCGGGGAGCGGTTGACAATATAGGCCGCAGTGGCTACAGCTTCAGCCCACAGATGCTTCTCCTGATTTGCATAAAATAACATGCATCTAGCCCTTTCTACTAGAGTGCGGTTCATCCTCTCAGATAAACCATTTTGCTGCGGTGTGTAGGGGACAGTGGTCTGGTGGATGATTCCACAACTGGATAAATATTTTTCGAAACGACCATTACAATATTCTAAGCCATTGTCCGTTCTTAAGATTTTTATTTTCTGACCCAATTGGTTTTCAACTTTCTTTTGAAAATCAACAAATACTTCATGAATATTCTGTTTATCTTTCATGAAGTACACATGCACCATCCTTGTGTAGTCATCGATAAAAGTAATGAAATACTTCATACCTGAATACGACATGGTTTCCATTGGTCCACATAAATCTGAGTGGATTACCTCTAATGGACGAGTTGCTCTGGTGCCAACGTTGTTGAAGGGCAGTCGAGTTTGTTTACCTTCGAGACAGTGGGTGCATGTGGAAACTTCGGTTTTATCCCGGGTCAGAGAAACTCCCTCTACACAGCCAGGCAGCTTCTTCACATCTAAAACATTCAAATGTCCCATACGTAAATGCCACAAATAAGAATCATCGATATTTTGCTTGTCTGAGGCTAAATTAACAGTATCTGTATCAGTTTTAGTCTCTAAAATATACAGTTTTCTGTTTAATAATGGTGAGCTGATAAGTTCTCCTTTTTTATTAAAAATTTCGCAGCCTTTCTCATTGAAAATAACTTTATGGCCAGTTTTAACTATGGTACTCACTGATAGTAGATTAGCAGCAAGGCCAGGAACATATAAAACATTTTGTACCTGTATTTTTCCTTCGGGTAAATCTATATCAACATTTCCAACACCTTTTACTGACAGTGGCTCCCTGTTAGCAACTGTTATTGTCTTGACTGTAGATTCCTTGACATCATATAACCATTCTTGCTGGCAGGACATGTGCATAGATGCACCGCTATCCACATACCAGGAAGCATTTTCTCCATGTAGGGTAGCTGAAAAGGCTGAAACAAAACTAGAAGATTCTTCTTTCTTCTGGCTTTTCTGCTTTTTAGGGCTCTTACAAAATTTTGCATAGTGTCCAATTCTGTTACAATTATAACACCGAGGCCCTGACACCTTCGCTGACTTTTCATTTTGTTGGTACATTTTCTTGGACTTGGCATAAAATGCAGAACTAGAATCCACTTTCACTTCTTGCAGCAGCTTTGTTTTAATTAAGTCAGCATTTATTTGCACGCCTGAACTTTCAAGACCCATTATCATCGGGGTATATGAGTCTGGTAAACCCGATAACATTAAAGTGCCTAGCCACTCATCATTTACATCAAATCCAATGTTTCTTAGCTTATGAGCAGTGGTCATAATCTTGCTGACGTAGTCCTCAATGCCACTACTTGATAGTAATGACGTGTTCACTAAGTCCTTGAGTAGACCCACTTTGCGTGTAAGGCCATTATCATCGAATGCCTTGTGTAAGCTTTCCCAAACATCTTTCGCAGTGGTACAATCTTGAATGTGGACATAATTCTGTGGCTCAATCAGCAAAATAATCTTTGATTTTGCTCTGACATCTTTGGCTACGTCGACGGGTTTTCCTTCCAGTGGTTCTACGCATTGCCACAAACCCTCGTGCTCCAGATATGTTCTAACACTGAATTTCCATGTAGAAAAATTATCACGGCCGGTCAGTTTATCTATGTGGAACATATTTGAGCCCATCTTGAACTTTTTTCAGACGACGCGCCCGCGCCGTATTGTATAACCTCGAAATTTTTGCCGGTAAAACTTCGGAATATTCCACCAAAATACGTTTCCGTGGACTTTCAACCACGATTCTCTGCTGCCATATTAAATTGCGGGAGCAATTAAACAGTTTTTCTTGGTGAATATTTGTTTTAATGCAATTAACTTAAATAACAGGTTATCGGTTCGAGATTACAAAAGAAAGTTGGAGGAAAGATGGCGGACGCAGCGCCTCTAGCGGCGGGAAGCGGAAATATATATCGAGGGTTGCGTTCACATAACGTTATTCTCTCTAACAGTAAGACGGCACATGTTTATCACACAAATGTGGAGTCAGTTACTAACCGCTGGGCCCCTGAGGCAGCCAACTACTACACGATTAGTACCGCTATGCGAAAGTTACGCTTTGCATATAAATAATTTTTAAACATCAGCAAAATCCATGAAAGAACTAAACAGACTTTCAGATAAATGCTTACTTTTTAGAGATGATTTATCCTGAAAATCATAAGACGAGAACGATCTAAAATCAACATGATAACCAAGAGCCTTATCGCGATATCTTCTGAGCAAACTTTGCCTTAGGCAGATGTCGTGATGAGATACGAAGTCACATTCAAAAATAGAGTGAACTTTGGAGTGAACATTGAAATACATTCAATAAATGCTGTTGATACCCGCAGATGGTGTAAGATGATTCGAGATATCTTTTATTCTAGTTTGCCACTAGAAATATCTTTCATAAATAAACTTTGCAATTGCAACCTTATCACGAAAATATCGTTCCAAGTTTCAAACTTAAACCTAAGTAGTAGTAGTTATAAAGTCACATAAAATTCTGTAAAAAGTTTAATTAACACAGTGTACTTAACACAGTTATTTCAAAATAGAAAATAGATGCTGTAGAAAATCTGTTAAAATTGTAACCTGAGGGGGTTACAGGGTAAAAAACTGTTAAATGTAACAAAGCTCTATTAAATTCAATAAATGGTGTTGTCATCTGCAGATGGTGATAGCCAATCTAATGCAGACGCGGCACCACCGTGTCACGCTGGTGTCGCCTGACTCCAGCCAGGAAATCACGCTCTCCAGGGAAGAGGTGCACGCAGGTAACACTTTGTTTCAACTGTTGCACATTTGGTCATAAGGCCGTGTGGTACCGCCGTGTCACACTAGTCTCGCTTGTTTCCAGCCAGCACATCATGCCGTCTAGGGAAGAGCCATGATTTCCTGGTTTTGACACTTGACCGTGAGTGTAATGTAGTAAGTGGCAGTACTATCGTGTCACGCTGGTTTCGTCTAGCTCCAGCCTTAAAATCACGCTGGCCAGGGAAGAGGTGCATAAAAGTAACGCCTGATGTTTCAACTGTTGCACATTTGGTCATAGTGTCATGAGTGTAATGTAGACGTGGTACCACCGTACAACACTGATCTCCAAAACTTACAACTCGTTTTTCCGAAACGAGCCAATTAAAAACTTAACTGATCCGTGTCGGATTTGTGTCGTGAGACTCCGAGTGGGTTCCCGCCAAAAACTCAAGTCGGCCCTCAGTATCGCTGTTCCAGAATTAGTTTTAACTTTTATGAGAATTAGTTAACTCTAGTTGTAACAAAGGCATTTCGTAATAACTAGTTCTAAGGTTCTAATGAAGGAAAACGCGTTCTCTCTAAAATTGCGTTATAACTGTGCTACTCGTATATACCTACATTTCTATTTTTATGACTATTACTGACGTTGATTAATATTACCTAATGAGGCCCAATTTTAAAGGCGGTATCGTAAATTTAATAGCAACGTAAAATTTCGTTTATGTTTTCTCTCTATCAAATGCATATTATAGTGAATAAATAATTATTTTTCACATAATATCGCAACATCGACTTCCGCCGTGCACAGAATTCTAAAAATTTGCACGAATCGATGTGACATCCATGTACATGTTTATTGATTGATCAAAAACTTGATTTCGATAAAATTTAAATGGGACCACCTCGGAAGTACAATCTTTCGAACTAAAAAAGATTTTTTTAATCAATTCACGATTGGCGGAAATATCGATGAACATACACAAGAAAAATACATACATATAATACAAACATAGAACCTCCTCCTTTTTTGAAGTCGGTTAAATATTTGCCCAATCGATCCAGCCGCTTTCGAGGTTTAGAGAGACTAACAACCACGATTCTGTTTTTAGGGTTCCGTACCTCAAACGGAAAAAATGGAACCCTTATAGGATCACTTTTTTGTCCGTCTGTCCGTCTGTGTGTATGTCAAGACTCTTTATCTCGGGAACGCGTAAAGGTATCGAGTTGAAATTTAAACTGTATACGTATATCTATGGTATCTTGCAGTTGTGTAAAAGAAAAACTTCATAGTTATTGTATAAAATAGTTAGAGCCGTTTATGTGGTAAAAAACCGCATATTTCGAGACTCACAAAAAATCAAAACCTACAGGGTACTTCCCGTTGACATAGAACTATGAAAATTGGCGAGAAGCATTATCTCAGAGTACACATATAAATACACATATACACATAAATCTAAAAACTTTACATTTTTATTTAAATAACAATAAAAATAGGGCCTCAAAATTCATAAAATATGGGTTCAAAGTTCAAAGTGAGTAAATCGTATCATGTAAGGTATCATAAAAGAACTTCATTAGCTCATACTAAAACAGGTTTTTAATTATTTCTACAATGTGTTTGTACGGAACCCTCGATGTGCGAGCGTGACTCGCACTTGTCCGGTTTTTTTACAAATAGAAGATATAAATAGATTGTATTTCTTGAAATGTTGTATTATTTCCAGGTGTGGACATAGAATCGTACATAGTGTTGGAGATAGTGTCCGTCCACAGCGCGCACTGCGCGGCGGCGGGCGAGGCGGACGAGACGGGCGCGGCGGGCGCGGGGGGCGGCTGGCCGCGCTCGCCGCGCTGATGCTCGCGCGTCCGCCGCCGCCTCTACCTCACCGCCGAGTAGCGGCGCGGACCACAGTGCACGGACACTTATACCGAACTGCGTGAGTGATTGGGATTTCTATACGCTGCTATAAGTCAAATCGTCTGTGAACATTGGATAATTTCATCGTATTTGGGTGGGGCGCGGGTAATTGAGTGTTGGGTGCTGAGACTACCACACTATTCTATTTACATCGATCACCAGCCGATGCTCCTGGGACCGGTGTGCACGAACACTTATACTGACGATTTTTAAGGACTGCTTAAGTGATTGGGTTCTATTGACATTGGAATTAATTATTATATTTCGTCATTTTTAGGTTTCACATGCTAATGTGAACGGACACTTATAATGACCGGACTAAATTATTGTGCGTGAGTGATTGGGATTTCCATACGCTGATAAGTCGAATCAAACTTAGTGACGTCTATGAACATATATTATTGAAAAATTTAGCTGTAATATATGTATAGGTATATGGGTAAGGCGTGGGTATTTTTAAACCAATATTTTGTCTTGGGTGCTACGATGACCACACTATATCGGACAGTATCTCGTATCTACCCGCGGGCTGGTGTGCACAGACACTTACACCGAACTAAAGGACTACGTGATAAGTTACACTGACGACCCTAAAAGAACTATGTCCTATAGTTCCTGTAATGTAACTGTATGTGAATGCTGGAATTTTCGTTTAATGATGATATTCGAATATTGGTACTTATACCTATATAAGTACTCCATCTTGTTTTGGGTATGATGCGGGTATTCTTATGAGTATACCGTTATTACTTGCTATTCATGTATTATATTTTCTCTACATCACCGCCGATTGGAGGTACCCGTGGACACGTATTCTGTATGATCTAAATTATTGTGTGTTCATTATTGTGTGAGTGATTGGGATTTCTATAAACTGTTAACGTTGGATATTTTCATTGTATTTGGGGGTATTTTAAAACGGATGTCTTGAGTGCTACGATTATCACACTGTACTATCGAGCAAGCGATGTCGATTAATGCGCGTCGACCGCCTTTACCTTGCTGCCGAGTAGCGGCCCGCGGACTCCAGTGTGCGCGGACACTTATACTGATCGGACTCGTAAGGACCTATAGGACTGTGCGTGAGTGATTGAGATTTCTAATAAATTTGATATTGGTATTGGAATATTAAGTACTTCATCTTCTTCTGGGTATGATGCGGGTATTTTAAAAGCAATGCTGCTTACTGTTCATGTGGGGAAATTATAATTTTCAATCACCTCTACATCAAGAAATCTAAACGACAGTGCGTGAATGATGGAGATTCCTATACGCTGTTATAAGTCGAAAGTTCAAGAAACGCTCCCCTGGTCGGTGACGGAACGGTCTAGTGGGCATAGTCTCATACTTTTCAATACAAAGAATATATTTTTGCCAGACACGTGCTTAGCATGGTCATGTCATGGTACGTTACAGTGGACAGACACCTTAAAACTAATGGCGTTCTTACCACATACTTATATTTATTATGTCATTAGATAATTTCATCGTATGTACTTCGGCACGGCGCGGGTGTTTTTTATACCAATATTTTATATCTTGGGTGCTACTTGAAGCGAACATGAGGTGAGACGCTTCGCAGTAACAATTCCATGTGTCGGAGGGGGTGGGGGTGGAGTACTGCGAAGCGAGTAGCGCGCTTCAGAGCCGTCAAAAAGTTTGACGCGTGTTATATCTTCTTGTCTAATACTCCACAATAATTTACTGGCATAAAGTCAGTTTTAACATTATGGACAGAATAGAGATTTGAAGATTTTGCTATCCCCTTTTTATCATATCTTTATGAAAAGAGACGTAGATAATGACAGTTATCAGAATAACTAAATGGTAGAACAAAATCAATCACATTTTACAACTTATTTTAGACTTATCATCGTGCCCCACTAGATTATATTATATACGTAGATTTTTTATGTGTAAACAAATATTGTGTACTTTATGTAAAATACATTTATGTGTAATCTTTTAGAGCTTACTATGTGTACATATAATCGAAAATGACTAAATATTCTATCAAAACTTCCAATGATATTATAATTATGTATGTGGCAAATTATATACCTTGTAAAACCTATGATATAATGTAATTATTCTAATTTTTGTATTGTATATTTATGTATATGTCGATTCTGGTGTACCACTTCCTAAACTAAATTATCGGTAAAATAGTTGCCATTCTGTTTTCATAGATATAATGAAGAGATATAAATAGTTTTAGTCCTCTTAAATCAGTTTAGTTAGTGGTATAACAAAATTGATACAAATAACCTATTCCAATGTATAACTCACTAAAATTATAGAATTCTACTTTAAAGAAACTTAAAGGAGACATTGTACCGCGGGCTCAGCCTTTGTACCCTGCTTCAAAATAAACATAAGAATATGTTAAATAAATTCACTGTAAAAAAGTCGTAATTTAACGCTTTTTTACTTGGTAAAACATATTTACCATTCTAATTTTTGTTTAGTATGGCTGTTATATTTTACACGTCATGTCATAATATTTATGTACGTAAATAGTTTCTACCCAAACTATAACTTGTAGTATATTAAGTAAATAATAATCTGAAACAAATAAATAAAACCATGATTTATTTGTTTCAGAAACCCTACCGTTTTTTGTTAAGGCCCAAGCTCCATACATTTTCGTAATGTCACCTTTAGTTTAGTGAGTTGTACATTATAGAACCAAGGTAAAATATCGAACTTAACTTGTGTGTGGTTTATAAATAATCTCGAATATATTTCATAATAGGTACATCACTATCAGATTGTTGCTAAAAATGTTATATTATTGTTCTTATTCTATTTTCGTGGCGAGATAACGTCCTACGTGAATTGATATTATCGTGGCGTCACTGTAAATAAATATTACATTTGATTTGTTGATATTTTACATTTTTATCAAAATTCGTCTGACCAAAGGCACCTTGGTGTTTAGATAATTTTATTTTCGAATTGTACATACATATCATAATCATCACAAATTAATTTAATTGTTTTAGATAAATGCAAGTTTTTGTAATAGATATTAAATATCACGTTATATATTTCAACAAATTAAAAAATGCTTGATGTAATTATTTTAACTTTTAATTATAATCTTTTACTATAGACGACAGTAAAATAAATAACAGGCACTTTACCACTGTAATGGTATCTATGCAATATTCCGTCTTCATAGAAACGGTCAGGCCGCGAATCATACCTAGTTACCCACCTCTGAGTTCGGTACACACTCGGTACACGACAGACTCAAAGGCGCGCCGTAGTGACGAACGAACGTGTTTGTAATCAGTAATCGTACGATTTATCTATAATCCGCGCCACACAAGTCGGCGGATGTGAAGTTAGGCGCAGAACGCTGCGCAAAAGGCAAAATATAGGTATGCGCGGAAGCTAGAGAGACGAGACGTCGGGGCACACCCTACGCCAACCTCACGCCTCCCGCGCGCTCCTTAAGCCGGGCTTACAAGTGGCGTAGTGGTGAGCACACATGCTCAATAATTAGCGAATTACGGCGGAGTGTCATCTGCGGCTAACTTCTCCAAAGCCGAGCCGTAGGGCAGTACCTACATACTGTGTGGCCACGTGGGGTTCTAGCTGTTTATTTCAAGGTCAAAGCCGAGCCGTAGGGCAGTACCTACGTACTGCGTGGCTACGTGGAGTTTTAGCTATTTATTTCAAGGTCAAAGCCGAGCCGTAGGGCAGTACCTACGTACTGCGTGGCCATGTGGGGTTCTAGCTATTTATTTCAAGGTCAAAGCCGAGCCGTAGGGCAGTACCTACGTACTGCGTGGCCATGTGGGGTTCTAGCTATTTATTTCAAGGTCAAAGCCGAGCCGTAGGGCAGTACCTACGTACTGCGTGGCCACGTGGGGTTCTAGCTATTTATTTCAAGGTCAAAGCCGAGCCGTAGGGCAGTACCTACGTACTGCGTGGCCACGTGGGGTTCTAGCTATTTATTTCAAGGACAAAGTCGAGCCGTAGGGCAGTACCCACGTACTGCGTGTCCACGTGGGGTTGTAGCTATTTATTTCAAGGACAAAGTCGAGCCTTAATACTGCATAGATACCATTACCGCGACTTTACTTTCGAATGTTGTAATATAAAATAGTTAAAACAACATTAGCAAATTAATCAAATATATTCCATAGAATAAACAAAGATGCCATATGAGAGATGTGTTATGGCACCTCTGATTACTCTTTATTCGGCCAATTTTAAAGATGGTAGTTAATATAAGATATATTTGTACTGATATTAAGAAGGGTTTTATTATGAATGTTATTGAAATCATGTATTGTGAATTATGGAATGGTATTGCATATTTGTGTGCAAGCTTTTTTAGCGCATTTAACTACGTATAAAACAGAGAAATCAGTAATTCTTATTTAAAACAAATAACTGAACTAAACTTAAAACATTCGAATATACTTGGAACTAACTTAAATCTGCATTTACGTCGCTATAAACGGTTATTATTATACTGTCTTTATGCTACTGAATCTTATTTATAAATAAAGATAATATTTTAAAAACATGTTATTTGTTGTATTGTCTCTGATTATGTGTTTTTATTTTTTTGCCCAAAGTTTGAGCTCTAAAAGACTGATAAAAACATTAAACTTTGCACACAAATATGTAAAAAATGCGCGTCACATAACTTTAAAAAGTATACCTCTCGCTCTAACATATTTTAGTGCGGTATATCGCTGTCTCTTTCTTTAAAGTTATTGGGCGCGTATTGTTAGTTAGACTGTTTTAAATGTGAACGTATAAAAATATTATGTCGTGTTAACGTGTTTATGAATATTTAAAAGAATTTAGAGTTGGATACTAAATTTTACTAAACTGACTTGTTACTCTTGACTTTGTACTGAAAATTAGAATGACATGTAGAATATATAACTTGCGCCTGTAAAGAAAACATTTGGTGGTTAATGTCCTCTTGCTTGGATAACTAAATTAGTGCGAGCGAGGGGAAAAAAGGTGCCAATGTTTTCTTTTTAATTGACGCAAGTTATACCTACTAGATTTTTTTTAAATGACTTGATTTTGCTCTTTTGTAAGTGGAATCAAATGAGATGATCAATATGCGCTAGATAGAGGTTATTTAATAGAACTGAAAGGAAAAAATAGTCTGTAGAAATACTGTATTTTATCGTTCTTTTATTACAAGTCTAATAAGCATCTGAGACTTTGTATGAGATGGCGAAGTCCCACTAGCGGCAATTTCATGGAACTAAAAAATCTTCATAAATTCATCTTAAAGTACTACTTTAATAAACTTCTCATAGAAATAGAGATCATACAAAACTATATTACGTCACGAATCGCAATACAAAAGCCAATCTCATCATTTATCACCAAGAGATGGCACTGAACTTAATTTTTTTTTTCTGTGTGGAATCCCTGAAATCAATTTCATTATTTCATACTTCTTAAACATAAGTACATCATATTATAGTCGTATAATAACGAGTAAGTTTGTAAACGGTACCCGGTTTTTCAGTTGGAATTGGGAAAAAAGTTAATGCGGTTCTTGACTCGCTCTTTGTAGATATAAAATCCCTCTATAAGTTATATTGTCTATATCACCAAAGTTGTTTGCTGTCGTGGAATCTCGGACATCTATCATCTCGATAGTGTACGCTCTTAGACGCTCTTGAACACTATCGATTGTTTCTTACAACCTTGGTGGTCTTTATGTAGATTCCCGAAATGACTCCGGCCTGTAGTATTGCTTTTGAACTATTGGGTCCAACATAAAAGCATACACACATCAACTTATAGATCAGAGAAGGAAAAGCGACAGCAAACAGCAAAGTGATGAGCGGAGATTAACCGATTTGTTGCAATTCAAATTGCGAAAGTTGAGCAACGTCAGGGAACCCTACACTTTTTCCGGCATGCCCTCTGATAATCCTTGTACCGTACTAGTAAGTTTTGCTATCCAAACTCTTCCATGTATCACTGTCGTGCCTGTTTCTACACGTGTGTCGTAGTGTCGTATCGGAACGGACGTGGTACCTATCGTTGTGATATTTGTATATCTATTGACTCTGTAGTATGTACTTACTGTACTTATTACGTGGATTAAATAGTTTGTCATATTTTAATGTATTTGCTGTTTTATTTTATACTAAATTGAAAAACTGCGCCGTCTTGAATTTAGTTATTTGGCGCGAGCTGTAGCTCCATTACGGCAATATATATCTTACAAGAACTTGTCATCGCAGCCACAAACGCTGAGGCTACAATTTAAAGAAGCGTCCACCGTCAATAGGCATGATGACTAAAAAAATTATTTAGTCCGTCAGACTAATAAAAAATATTGGACACGTATTTTTTCTTTTGTCAATTAAACGAAAACTGATAAAGATATAGTCCATCAAAGTTCCGCGTGACGTCACAAGTGCCATACAAATGTATAGACTTAATGTAAGGGAGGTGACGTCACGACCCCCACTCCCAAACTTTGACAAAGTTTGTCATTTGTAGTTTGATTAACAAAAAAAAATACATGTATTATATTTTTTGATAATCTAACACACGGACTAATTATAATAATGTTTTTTTTTACCCAGTTATCATGCCTATTAACGTTTGTGGTGAATTTGTGAAATATGTGAAAAGCGTCGGTAGTGGCGTTTGTAACTGTGGCGATAGGTACGCTCGTTTGCGATGGCACTTTGTCATAAAGGCTACTTCCTGAAATCCATCTAGATCTTGGCGTAGCGATTTGGTAATTATATCTTTGAACTCAAAAATTGGGTATCTACAGGGTGTAGCGTAAAGAGTGGATAATCCTTCACCTACGGTTGAGGGACATCACAACTGTTCGGAAAATGAAAATTTGTACTCAGTAAAAGTGTCACAGTTTTCGAGTTATTGGTCATTTTTGAAAATTTGAAAAATATCTGCTTCGGCCCACTCTTTCAAATGCCAAATTTGCAATTCAAAAAATTTTCTCAGTCTGGTTTCTGAATAGCATTCCTAAATAGTGGCGCTATAAACTGTTAAACACCAATTTTGTACGAAAGCCATAATCTTTTTTATTATTATTCTGTATAATCCGACCGCTTAACCCAGTCCTCGCCTGCGTGGTACAGGGGCGCGGGGTAGACGACAAAGGGGACTGAGGCAGGTAAGGGCGGTGGGGACCCGCCGGGACTAAGTTAAACGGTCGAATTATAACTCAAGTGCTGAGCATGGACAATGTTCATGTCATGCACTATCTCATACCGTTTACGTAGCTTATTATAACTCTTTGGTAGTAGATACTACATACTTTTTTCATTTGACAAATAAAGAAACATGGAATGTCAACTAACAATGTGACAATTTCACATTTCAAACTTGTCATGGCCCGTCAGAATCGCATTGAATTATTTGTAAATACATAAGATTACGCGTTTATGTGGTTACACTGGTCTGGTACATTTAGTTTTGTGCTAAATTAATAAATTATGGTAAGTATGCGTCCATTTACTTGGGTACATTTGATCGGATGTACCAATTCCCATAACATTTTGACCACAACGATATAATTGACTATAGCTACTAGCTTTTAACTATCTAAGGGCTTTCGCTACGTTAAGCGTGCGCATTCGGCGGGTGACTGGAGCGGGCGCCCGCTCCGGACTTCTGACGCAGGCCTAGGATCCGCGACGCGGCGGGCGCCCGACGCTGCATCTAGTGGTGCTAGAACAATTTACATCCGCCGCATGCGCCCGCGCCGCGCACGCGCCACCCGCGCGTGTACAAACCCGTCGCACGCGTCCGCGCCAGAGAGCGCTGCTCCAACTTATCTTTCAATACATACTGACGCTTAACGTAGCGAAGGCCATAATAGTTAATCTCCGTGATACTAGTGGACATCACTAGTATCACGTGTATGTAGTCGTAGACAAATCTACGAAAACTTTATTATAAATGCTAATCTTATTCTACTCATAACTAAAAATATCATCATTACTATCATATGGAATTCTCCTAAGATCAAGTGTCCTGTTAGCTAAGACCATCAAGCCAGTTTCAACACAAGCTCAGTGTTTTCTTGTAGGAAGAAGAAATCGAGGACATCGTCGGTGACATCAAACTCACAGACTCGCAAAAAAGTGTAGCCACATCTAACGTGTATTCCATGGACTTCACGGACAGCAGTTCAGACAAAAATAACTCTTCTGGCAAAGACACATACGTTATAGAACAGGATGACAGCGACAGCAGTGACTCCGACTCTTACCCAATACACAAAGATAGTACCGTCATCGATCTCAAATCTAAGAAAAATAAAGATGCTAACGTACAATGCAAAGCTTCTAGAACAATATCCAGAGCCGCTTCCACTAGCCTAAGTAGCTTTACACCCAAAGAAATTTTCACACAAACCAGTAAAACCATATTCGAACTCGCTCAAGCTGAATGCACAAGAGAAACGCTAGAAACGCAAACTTCATTCGTATCGATCACGGAAAGCAGAACGTTACAGTACAAAGTAGAGATGAAAAAGCAAATTAGAAATAATTACAATACGGTACTGACGAGCTTGGAAGACCATTCATCAAAATTCCAACCATCAGACTCTGACACCATTAAATCCGACAACACCAGCAGTTCAGAAGACAGAATTATAAACATTCTAGATGCAGAATCGAGGGAAAATGTTATAAGCGATGAAAATCATGAAACACAATATGAACAGACGAGCGAATACGCGGAATCGAACCAGTCCGATAACTCTATTGATCAGGACTCCTTGATGGAAACCAAAGATGATGAAATTGAGAACCACAGCGCAAGCGAAGCCAGCGATGTGGCGAAGTCGATCGATGATGAGATAGAAGCTCTTTATAACAAACTGACTGAGAGCAGAGAAATGCACGCGAAGGACAGAGAGGGATTAGAGAAACGGCACAGAACGTTGACGCCTCTGACAGAAGAGTCTATAAACTTGAGAGAAAGTTTAATCGACATAACATCCGAAAGCAAAAATTTGAAAAAATCTGTGGAGGAATCGGACAAAGACGTTTTGTTTACCAACTTTGCGGGTGGGAAAGTAAAAATGCTGCCTAAAGAGGAAGAAAAGGAATTCAAACTGCCACCTATTCAGAACCGTTCGTGTCCCAACAGCCCGCAGTTAAATTTCCTTTTTTCGGTGCATCCGTCAAACAACTTGTCTAAAGCCGGCACTTTGCCTTGCGTGTATGAGGGTACAGAAAATTGCAGTCTAGATATGTGGAAGATAGACAGCAAGGACCTAGCTGCTGGCGAAAGTGCTCTCATCAGTGGAAGAAGTGGTAAGTTTTCAACCAGTACATTTCCTGTAATTTATCTTGCATCTCTTTCTATCCGATTCTGAACAATAAACAATATCTCGTTTTAATAAAATAACCCTGAAATTACACGAAAAGCTGCCCTGGTGTCCTATAACTGGCCAAGAAAAATGTTATCACGATTGTTATATATTGTTTAGTGGCCCCAGATATGTTATATCCGCGTTATCTGATTACTAGCCACGTTTCCTTAATCATCCTGTTCACAGATCCCCTAAAAAACAACGGCAGCATCCACCTGCCTCCGATCCACATAGAAGGCTTCATAGTAGAAAGCAAGATCAGCAAGGCGCCTCAGACATACGACCTTGCTGAAATGGCCCCCGACCGCGCGTTGATTCCGCCTCAGGATGCTATCAGCATCAAGGAGAAGATTAAGGAACTCAAAATGGCCAAGAGTGGGAAGACAAAGCTGCCCACTGACTTTAGGTACCATTTTTTATTTATTTATAAAAACATCTGCCCGCTTTTTAGGGTTCCGTACCTCAAACGGAAAAAACGGAACCCTTATAGGATCACTTTGTTGTCCGTCTGTCCGTCTGTGTGTATGACAAGACTCTTTATCTCGGGAACGCGTAAAGATATCGAGTTGAAATTAAAACTATGATCTCTTGCAGTTGTGTAAAAGAAAAACTTCTCAGTTATCGTTTTAATGTAAAAAATAATAAAACCGCATATTTCGCACTCACAAAAATCAAAACCTACAGGGTACTTTCAGTTGACATAGAACTATGAAATTTAGCAAGAAGCATTGTCTCAGAGTACACATATAGGAATAAATCTGAGAACTACATTTTTATTTAAATCACAAAAAATAGGGCCTCAACATTCAAAGTGAGTAAATCGTATCATGTATGGATCATATAAAATAACTTCATTAACACATGCTAAAACCTGACTCGCATTTGTCCGGTTTTTTACTTGATGAATAGTGATTCCAAACCAAAGAAGACATAATAATACTATAGTATTATGATATCTTCTTTATCTATATCTGGTAATGGACATCCTGTCACTGATTTGGTGCTGGATGCAACCAGGCTCATCCTTATCCTTATTCCGAATATGTGTTTGTTGGTTTGTTTCTTTCACGTAGCAACGGAGCAACGTATCGCCTTGATTTTTCTACATAGATAATGTGGTTAAACGGTTGGACATTGTCATAGGCTTTTTTTGTTCCGAAATAATAATGGATCCTGTGAGAAACCGCGGGTAAAGTTAAGTTTTTTTTTATATACGGGTACCTACTTGTGTGTAGATCGGAGAGTAGAAGCTGTTCGCCCAGCAGCTGCATGTCGATGGGCAGCAAGCTGTGCGACGCGGCCGAGCGCGGCTGCGACGCTCTCTGCCTCGAGATGCTGCGTCGACTGCGTTCGTCTGCATGGTACTAACAGATTTCACACTATATCTCTCATTATATGTAGAGCCTAAAGCAGGAGCGTTTTGCCAAGAAGTTGTACATCCGTGCGACGCGCTTTGCTTGGAATTGCGTCGAGTACGATCATACAATACAACAACACTTTATTGACACCAACATATAGGAAAACATAACAGAAGAAACAAAGACAGAAAAGACACAAAAGGCGTCAGGTTGATCACCAGGTAAATGTAGGTATCAGTGAAAAAAGATCATCAGGTTGAACCAACAAATGGTTCTCTGAATACACAACTGTTGTTTCGTATCCGTATAATTTAGAGACCTGTAGAGATAGATGTACTAATTGTTATGAAGAAATTTTACTACGAGATCCTGATATCCCAAACAAATCTAACTGTTCCATATGTTGTTCCCGTAGTTTAGTTATCCCAGAATATGTCACTCGTGTAAAGGTACATGCATTATAAGTACCTACTTTTTGTCGTCAGGTATGAAGTTTCGGAGACGTTAGGCGAAATCCCGAAAGCGTTGGAAAAGTTCTGGACCGTGATCTCTGAGAACCGGACAGCTGACCTCATAAGACAAGTATGTACCTAAAAACAGAGAGCACAAGCCGTCATTAGTAATTTTACCTTCATAAATCTGCGCGAAATAAAGTCGCGAAGCGTGGTGCCAAGCAACAAGTTCGTGTTAACGACTAAGGAAAAAGATAAAGTAAAATGTTCACTAGGACTCCTATTGAAAATCTTACTTTATCATTTTCCTTAGTCGTTAACACGAACTTGTTTGAACTGGGTAGGAACCTACCTGCCTACGCTATTGTTCTGCCAAGCAGATCAAACACAGTAGTAGAGAATCTAGAAAAAATATACATATAAAGATTTTTATTCATATGGAAGCCCATTCCATGAAAATTTGCTCCGATGTGGGGCAATTTTCACGAGAAAATGTTATCAACGCCACTGCAATTCAACTGTAATTAAGAATCTTTATTTGTGTCCTACATTTTGTTATTTCCTATTGGCCAAAATGGGGACCAATAGATTCCGAGGTATGTATTTCAGGTGAGCGCCCAGCTGGAGTCGCCTAGAACACAAGTATCGCGAGCCGCGTGCAATACTCTAGCTTGTATATTAAAGAACACCAAGTATACCAAGAAACCTGTGAGTGGATCTGTTTTTTCCTATCTTTCATTTGCTCCTAGCTTATTGTCTTAGCTTTTTCCGCCATAGGGAAGAATCTTTACAACTTGCCGTCGTCAAGAATACCCAATATTCCGCATAATTTGTCCGATCACAGAAAACTACCGCGATGAAATGTTTACCTAGTGTGCCAAAGTACTTAAAATCCTCGTGAATTGTATTTTTTCTTAAAATAAAATGTGATTAAATTTCATGCGTAGGCGCCGAAAAGTAAGCACTTTATTATGTACTTATTTTCCGTCGATCTCGTGAAGAAGTCATCTAAACAACCTTGTTGATGTGTAGGATTTCAACGAGGCAATGAGTTTGCTGCTGACGAAGACGGGCAGTTTTAGTCGGCCGGTGCGACGCGCAGCCAACATGGCGCTCGACGCTGTAGTGTGCAGCGTCGAACTTAGCCACGCTGCCGCGGCGCTCACTGTCCACGCCGTCGAGTTAGTATTTATATACCATTTATCACAAAGTAATCAAAGTTGAAAATAGAAGGGGAAAGATGTTTGGCCACCTTGTACGACATGACAATCTAATTAAAACCATAATAGAAGGAAAAGTAGAAGGAAAGAGAGGGAGAGGAAGACCACGGAGAGCGTTTCTAGATCAGATCAAAGAGAAGGTAGAGGTCATGTCGTACAGGGAGGTGAAGACACTGGCGGAAGACCGCAAGAAGTGGAAGTTGCTCCACCGACAAGAGCAGTGCTCTTAAATCCGAATGAATGAATGAATCAAGGGTGTGATATGATCGATCAAAATACTCGTACCCTGGAAGTGATACATTGAATTGTCATTTAATTCTGTACTTGAGTTAATGTATATTCTTTGGTGATAGGCACAAGTCTGCACTGGTGCGGTGCGCAGCGGCGCGTTTGTTGGTGGTAGCGTGCGCAATGGGCGGCGGCGGACGCGCACTGCTGCGGACGCGGCCGCCCACCGCCGCGGGCGCGCGTCGCGCCACGCTGCGGGCGCTCGCCGCGCTACTCGATGACAAGAGCACGGACGCTAGGTGAGTAAACCTCATACCAGTGGGGTTGATACGGTACGCAATGGCTCGTTTGTTGGCGGTAGCGTGCGCGTTGGGCGACGGCGGGCGTGCCTTACTGCGGACGAGACCGCCGCTCGCTGCGGGCGCTCGCCGCGCTACCAGACAAGAATACGGACGCTAGGTGAGTGAACCTCATACCAGAGGAGTCAGCACGGCGCATAACGCGGCGCGTCTGTTGGTGGTGTCGTGTACGTTGGGTAGCGGAGAATGCGCATTTCTGCGGACGCGGCCGCATCATATCATTATCAGTCGTAGTATGTCCACTGTTAAATAGATATATCCAAAAGGACCGGTAGTAATCAGATCCCTGTACACTTTATGGGTATGTTCACCTTGTCTTGCGCTGGCTGCGCTTATCGATGACGGTGCGATCTCTTTTCAACAAATTGTGATTTCGGGTTAGCACCAAATCATCATTAAATTTATGTATGCCAAAAACCAAATTGATGATTAATATAATTAATAGATCTTCTGTTCATCTTATTTTCGCAGAAGATACGCAGAGCGTCTATACGCGATGCTGCGCCCTCTGCCGGACTTCGAGGCCTACTACCTCACCGACGTAGAGGTGGAGCGCGCCACGCGGCAGATGAAGAAGTACGACCGCGCCTTACACACGGCGGCTGCACACGACAGAGACGGCAGGTGACTACACACCACAGGAATGTGCTTCTATCTCTATCTTAAGCTCATTTTTAGGGTTCCGTACCCAAAGGGTAAAAACGGGTCCCTATTACTAAGACTCCGCTGTCCGTCCGTCTGTCTGTCTGTCACCAGGCTGTAACTCATGAGCTAGAACGTTGATATTTTCACAGATGATGTATTTTTGTTACCGCTATAACAACAAATACCAAAAACAGAATAAAATAAATAATTAAGGGTGGGTCCTATACAACTACTCTGAACCTTAGCCATTTTTCCCTCGATATTAATAATGGTAACAGGTGACACTTGAAATATTCAAGAATATTTAGTTGTATGTTCACTTCAGAAATAAATAATTAAAATAAAATATAAATTTAGGGGGTCTCCCATGCGGTGCGTAACCCTTCGTGCTTCCGACTCGTACTTGGGCGATTTTTCAATGTAATAAAGAGGCTGACGAGTCTCCTGGTGATAAAAAGTCACCATCAACAATTTAATACCAGATGTATTTACCAGTGCGTTGCCTATCTATTACTAGGAGCATGTTCGTTCACATTTTTCTAGAAGCATCCTAAATTATATATCATAGGCAACTCTTTATTATTATTTTTATGTATGTACTACGGGACTAATCGTGGACTGAAATATGAGATAAAATAAATACCTCACTATCCCGACTTTTCGAGCGAGTTACGTCGATCGCGGTCCCGGGTCTCTACAACTCTTTATTAAATACCAAAATAAAAACAATTTAGCTACATGGCCAAAGCATTACAATTTCATGAATCTTATACGGTCAAATTTATTCTTGAATGATAAGGTATATAAACCTTAAAATGCCACGCTTGTAACGTCATTATTTAAATTATTTAAAGGTAATATTTAGTATGAAATTATGTCGTCAGATATGTAGGTATTGTATTAGGTACTTACTATTTTTAAAAGGTCATTGTGTAATACTTATTTAACAAACACGTCAGCCACGCCCACTCACGAGCAAAATATGTTATCTATTACATTATTTTTTGCGCATTATTATCACAATTTGATGGGCACTAAGTTATCACCGTGTAAACATGCGTCTAGAGTCTGCTATGTCATGTCGAAACTTGTATTTAAGTTTGTCTTTGAATTTTATATTGATAACCGTTGAATAAAAATGCTAAAATAAAGATTATTTTGTGATACTAAATAAATGTTTTCGTCATATAAGAAACGAGGAGTGAGCATTCCTTATTAAATTACAATTTATAAGCATTATAACCATGGTCTCGGCATTTTTTCCGTTTTAAAATTATGGGTAACTAATTGACCGACTAAAAGAAATGAGTCTCAATTTTGACTTGAGAAGTTTGCTTTTGTCTATCCGGATGTTGAATCCCCTTTACAGGTCGCATTTTTCTACGAATCTTGACGACACTTGGTTTGCAGATTTGATATGTTAATAGTAGATTGTATCATAAGGGAGCAAAATAATATTTTAACGGCGAGGGCGCTTTTTTGAATCCAGAGCGAAGTGAGGGATTCTAGAGAGATCCCTCACTTCTTTAGTAGAATCCTGAACGTAGCGAGGGATTCAAAGTACGTCGCCCGAGCTAAAAAATAATTTTCATCACCTCTATATGATAAAACAAAAGGCGCCTCATATTATACTATAATATTATTATTTAATAAAACGTAGAGTAACAACTAAATTGCAATTAAATGGTATCTAATAATAAAACAAACGAAAACTTATATTTACATTCTTTTCATTCATTTTCTTGGCGCTGAACATTAACATAACAAATACTTCCAAATTCAAAAAGTGCGCGGCAAAGATCATGCCGTCGTACTTATTTGTTCCAAATTCAAAAAATGCGCGGCAAAGATAATTCCGTCGCACTTATAAGTTCCAGAAAACACCTCCTTTGAACGCACTTAAAGGCGAAACAAGTAGTCTTTTTCGAATAGATGCGATGAAAAGGTTTTTTTACCGTTGGCTATTTTTGATTAAGTATTTATTTCATAATGGGGGAAATTTGTTGATAGCAACTTTCTCCCCTTTTTGAAAGAAAACAGTATCGCTATCGCGATATTCAGCAGTCGATTAAAAAAATATTTGGTATGATTGTTCAATATCTATATTCTACCAAGAGTATGATCGAAATCGGTCAAGAGCATAGACTTATGAAGATTCAGTTCAACGGATGCGAGGTCTATACTGAGAACTACTTGTTTTAAATAGTGTCTAAGAATATATAAGAATAAGAATATGGACAATTTTCTTTTATGATAAAGTGTAGAATTTCGCTACAGTATTAGATAAATCAGCTTTCCACTCTCAAAGTTTTAACCTCGTCGTTTTTATACATTTTAATCTTGTGCACACGTTTTTAAATAATTCTAGAACAATTGATATGTATACATCAGTCTCTATAGTGATAAATTATATGGCTCTTTGGTGATAATTTAGTAGAGCAAAAAATTGTAATTGGCCTTATTACAAATGCGACAATAATCTGTCCGGTTTGGACTAACCTACCACACGATATCTCGTTGTGCGTAAGAAAAGTCGTTTTATAAAGGTCCACGTATACGTGTTATATCTACTTATAGTTATCTGCCGTCTTATTTGGTTCCAAATTCAATTCATTAAGCCGCATTTTGCTAGCGTGGTGGACATAATCCGTATATTATACAAAAAAACAGGACAAGTGCGAGTCAGGCTCGCACATCGAGGGTTCCGTACAAATCCAGAAAATTTCACAAAATTGGAAAGTAAGTTGTTAAAATCTCTATACTATAACCATCGACAAAAAAGTTTTTTTTTCTCACTTTTCTCGTCATAAATCGAAAATTACACATTGGTAAAATAATTAAAAACCTGTTTTAGCATGTGCTAATGAAGTTCTTTTATATGATACCTTACATGATACGGTTTACTCACTTTGAATTTGAACCCATATTTTGTGAATTTTGAGGCCCTATGTTTTGTGATTTAAATAGAAATGTACAGTTTTCAGATTTATTCCTATATGTGTACTCTGAGACAATGCTTCTCGCTAAATTTCATAGTTCTGTGTCAACGGGAAGTACCCTGTAGGTTTTGATTTTTGTGAGTGTCGAAATATGCGCTATTTTACGACATAAACGGCTCTAACTTTTTTAAACGATAACTGAGAAGTTACTCTTTTACACAACTGCAAGAGATCATAGATATACGTATACAGTTTAAATTTCAACTCGATATCTTAACGCGTTCCCGAGATAATAGATGGACAACAAAGTGATCCTATAAGGGTTCCGTTTTTGCCGTTTGAGGTACGGAACCCTAAAAACAAAGATACGCGTCGAATTGAGTAGATACCTCTTCCGTTTCGTCGGCCAAAAAACGGTTACAGCCCAAACTCGACTAATAATGTGCGAAATAGAGATGAACAGAGCGTTGTAATCAGTGAGTCCACTGCATAAATGCTATAATTATTTGTTTACTGAGAAATAATACGCAATAGTGAAGGAGCGGAGTCCTGTTTAGTTTTCCTTTTCCTTAATGAAATAGGTATAGTATTTCTGCAATAGGCTTACGGTGTGCGGTTACAGCTCCGAACAACTATTATCTACTTTGGTAGAGTCTGGGCCAAGGAAATCGTACCTATTTGCTGCTCTGTGATACAATAGAAATAACAATTTATGTCTATCCATCCATCTATCAGCTGTAGGATATCCACTGCTGGATATACTCTCCTATAGATTTCCAATAAGGTTGGTTGGAAAGGGGTCTGAATGCTGAGTGTGAGTTTTGTCGTAAACATGACGCGCTCTTCAGCGAGCGCGTAAGCATGTAATTTGTGTGAAGAAATGTACAGCGCCACCAGCGGCGCGTTTTTGAAACACAACAAGCTCATACAAATTACATGCTTACGCGCTCGCCGAGGAGCGCGTCATGTTTACGACAAAACTCACACTTAGCCTACTGCATCCAGCGCGTACCTGTCGTCTTAATTATATATAATTTCCACATAGATTAGTAGGTTAAAATGGCAGTAGGCAGGGTACATAGTTCGAAAAACGGATGGTCGATTTGCAACAATTTATATCTATTGACCTAATTACTAACAGTTAGGGATACATCGTTTTGTGACATTACATGCTCTAAATAAATTAAAGTTTACCAATATATGAGTATACATTCAACAGTTGTTCAAACCCACACAACGCATCTCAATGGTCACAGATTACAAATATTTATGAAGTCAAGCTAGATGCTTGACCTTTATGTAAAAGATGTTCGCAAAGCTACGTTTATTTTCTATCTAGACTATAAATTCCAGAGCAAAGATCATACCGTGTTACTACAAAAGTTTTACACACACTTTAGACAATGCTTAGCAAATTTAAATTATCCGGTCTAACAGTGTTTAAAGCATGTTTAAATCTTTTGTGGTAAGGCGCATAGTTTTTAAAGGTCCTAGCAAGCATCATAAGTCCGTTCAATTTAGGTATTAGGTTTTGGACCTTATCATCGCAGTTATATTTTGTATTCTATCATTTATCACATAATTACGTATTTGATCGAACGAACGAAGTGAGAGAGTCACAGTTTTGACTAGACGATTTTACTTTCGTCTGTCCAGATAGACATAACTTTATTTGCAACGAAAACAACACATAATACAAGAAAAACATCAAAAATAAAGTACATGAATAAATATAACATAGATATTGATTCTCCTCTGCAGATCGTGTTTTTCAACGTAGTGTTTAATAGAATATATTAATGGATTTTTATAATTTCCGTGATTTTTTATTGGTTTTTTCCCCAAAAAGGGGGGAAAGCCGTCAGGATATTTATCAGCCGATCTCAATAATATTTCGTAAGATTATTTAGTATAAGTATGTTATATCCTAACAAGAATTGCTAGTATGAATCAAATTGGGCGAGAGATATAGGCTTCTGAAAATTCACCTATACAAACGTAAGGTCTATGATAGAATATGATAGAGATAGAATATTTATGTAATAGGGATGTAGGACAAAATCGGTGAAATAAAATCGGGATAATGCTGCCAGATAGGTCATGAATATATAAGAGTCTAATCGTTTCATCAAACAGCTCGTACACAGCAGTACAGTAGGTACAACTAATCTACTATAGGTCGAGTTCAAGTGCGCATGCACTGGGTTAGTGCTCATGCACTTCAGATGTATAGCTAACTCATCTGCCAGTTACTAAGCGGTCCTAAGAGTGATTGCAAACGGTCGTGTCGGTAATAGTCACAGTTTGAAACGCCGCTGGCACTAAAAGAAGCAGGGCAAGAAAGCTATTAGCGAGTAGGTACCATAAAAACAATAAAAATAAGTAGATACAATACTTTTAAAAAAATAGGAAAAACTGGTTTCAGTTGGTTTACAACTGAGACGGCACGCTCGCTTGCGTTGGAACTAAATCGCACTGCTGTATGCACTGGGTCAGTGCTAATGCCCTCTCGAGTACCTACCTACATAATGGTACAAGTGCACCTAGAATAATACATGCGCTCTTACTTGTTGTTGTAAGGTCTCAGCTGACGTTAGCGCAATCTTTGTGACGATTGTCATGCGATTCCATTTCAGCTTACCGTAGATAGCGAATTAGACGTAACGTAAACAATACCTAGTTGCAGTAAGCGCTTTGCAGCTACGACTTTACAGGCTGTTATCGAGGTTTACGCCAGTGTTATCTATTCTACGGCATCGAACTCTATAAATGCGTCTTTGAAAAATGTCGTCAGGTTAAAGCCTGCGCCCTCTCTGGATCTATGTTTATGGCAAAGGTCCCTCTGCTCTCTATAATGTATGTACTCGTACCATACCCTTGCTAGAAACATGTCAGGCACGGAAAACAACACGATGTGCTGTACCATACGCCCATTACAACGCATCATCAACTTACCTATGTCAACAATAGTCGTCGAAAATATTTTGTCGGCGCCGAAACACTCCGTGTGTGGCACGTGGCCGTTCTGGAACGAACGATATTGGTCGGTGATGGAAAGATCTAGTGGACATAGTAATCTTTGATATTTACTAAGAATATTTTTTCCACATTATAGTGAGCAAATCCCTTTAAGAGTAAACAAATCGCTCATCACTCCATACAAACGTCGGTGGGTAATCACACCAATGTTTGCTGTTGAATATCTAAAATTAAGATTTATATATACAGGGTTACAGGCTAAGTCGACCTATTCCCGTTAAGCGTGTGTAGTTTACTAAGTTTCTGACTGATTTGACTATGAAACACCATATCCTAAATCTCACAGTTTTCGAGATATTTGAATTCAAATACTTCTTATAAAAGGTTAATTTTACGGACAATATTTGGTAGTGAGGTCATAAAACATTATTTTACATGTAAAAATCAAATTAAAATAATAATACGAGTTACACGTTTCAAAATATTTGATATTTGAGCTGATAGCCGAAAATTGGGAATTTCATAAATACCAATTTTAAATATCTGTTTTTTTTAAATTTAGTATAGTGTATTTCGTAGTCAAATTAGTCAGAAACAAAGAACTTAAACTACACACCCTTAACAAGAATAGGTCGACTTACCCTGTAACCCTGTATATATATATATAAACTCCACTCGAATGATATAGGCCTTGGAAGTGGAACATTTGAATTTTGACTTAATTTTTTAGATAACTATGGATGCAAAAAAACACACAACTAAATGAAGTCATCTTTTATTAAACTAGCGGCCTAGTTTATATATTCGTTAGTTCAAATAACTGTTATTTAAACAAATCCATTAAACAGTTTTTTTTCATTTACTACGGAGAACATCTTATGCGCATTTAGTACGCAGCCGTGTTAGGTAACAATTACGATAAATAGATACCTAAATATTTTAAAACCAAATTATTTTGCAATAAGTAGGTGGACACGCACTATATCTACTGTTTATCGCCGAATCTATCTCTTCTTCAGACAATACAGCTGAGATATGATTTATTTAAGCTACACCAAAATCTAAGTTCGTGCCCTCAACTTGTTGCACCTTAAGAGATCTGCGCCCTGTACCCGGGCGCCGCTAGCACCTCCCAATTCGCGGCACTTTAAAGTGTTATTTGTCCCTATTATGACCATTTAATGGGCCTTCCTCAATCAAAATCAAAAAAATCGCATGTATCTGATCTTCTGAATTGCTAGCTCAAGTATTTACACCACATATTATCTACTTATTTGATAAAAAATGTATGGAGTTACCAAATTAAGCTTTAATATTTTTATGCATGCCAAAAGGTACATTGGTATTTTCAGGTGTGTAAGTTCTTAAGTTTAACTATATGCCGAATCTTCCAGATCTGCTGTTAAGTAGACAACACAAAGCATTTTTGAGTCTTGACAGACTCCAGACATGTAGGTATCATTTTGTACATTATTTTGTTATGTTTTTCGCGGACTGTGAGTTAAGGCCCTTAGTTTTCGCTGTCCTACGAGCCACCCACGACGCATATCTTCAAACAAAGGCCGCCGGTCAAGAAGCTACTGATACTCGATAGCTATTTTCAACCCTATTTTCTCACTGTTAGGGGTCACAATCTACACCGACCTCATCGTTATCTACAAGCAATTACCAATTCGTTTTTCATACGTAAGCATCGTACGATGCGATAATATAGGCGGATGGTACATCTCGAACTACCTACTAGAACCTGGCTACTCCACTTGGAACAAAATTGGATGATATTATCACTGGTCTACAGTGGTTTCGTTGCCCTCGTTGTAAAAGAGGTTTTGAGTAGCTTTATGTCAGTTTTTTACCACAGTTGTTATAGTCAGTTCAAATGTGAGAAATGTAACAAGTAGGTATATACTTAAATATATATTTTTTTATTTGAAAGATATATGTTTTCATACTTAATAAAAAAAGAAAAAAATCATATATGTATTTTATTTCAATCTTCAGAAAAACTCCTTTTTGCATTTTCCTTGTTATATTTTCTTATGGGAAATCGGGAAAAGAAAAATATATTTTTTGTAGACATGTGTAATATACTATAGGTACCTAAAGCAAGTTCGTGTACGCCGAGTGGCTCTAGCCCTGGTTTCAGGCCTCTGACATGACTAAACGATTAAAACAATTGCACGGGTAGCATGGTAAAGGGACAAGTTGTCTTTCCACCATTATATAAGAGAAAATAAAGTATGGGTTGACAATGACAACTAACATTAAAAATAGTTAAAATAGTTTTTTCCTATTGCTATGCTACCCGTGCTGAAAGGTACTTTGGTACTATATATAACTTTGGTGATTGCTGTAAAATTTATCATATTAATGTGTAATGTCTATCTAAGTCAATGTCAAATCAAATTTGGAAATTTATTGAATATTTTTATAGCTATAGAATTTGGGTTAGAACTGTGCATTGCTAAGTTAGACTTTGGTTCTACGAGTTTATGTCTATATTGTGATCTAATTTTGTGCGATTTATCAGACGCTTTGTTTTGCTTTTTGACAAATTTGCATATTACAAATATATAAATAGATACCAGGGACATAATTTCAAGTTTTATAAATTATGGTTTATGGAATGTTGGTTTGGTAATATCGGGAGTTTTTATATTTGCGTGAATACGAATACATTTTTTTGTATTATGAAAATTTCATGCGCGTTTACACTATTCCCCCATAAAATAATTCCATATTGAAGCCACGAGGAACAAAGGCACGATAAGCACTTTTAGCTGTCGGTAAATCTGTAGCAAGTCTGAGTTCTTTAAGGGCGTAAGTGAAACTGCTTAATTTGGTCTTAAGTTTTTTAATGTGTGCTTTCCAATTTACGTGCGATTCTAGTTCTATGCCAAGTAATGTCGCCGAGTTGGCACATTCAATTTTATTGCTCTTATATTGAAAATTTATATCAAGAGGAGCTTTTTGGTAGGGTCTAAACAGTAATATTTTTGTTTTTGAAAAATTTTATTCTAAATTATGTTCGCTCATCCAATTAGTTATTTTGTCAAATATTTCTTTAAGAGTATTATTTAGATGTAAATCATTTGAGCATGAAGTTAGTATAGATATACATTTACAGTCTTTAAGTCGCATAATTTAAGTAATCATAATATAAAGTGGCCATCACTTTATATTTAGATTAGCTATATTTGTGTGAATAGGTTATTTGGTTAGTTCTAACCAAATAACTTATTACCTATTTTTATTTCGTAATGTTCGCATCAGATATGCTTTCAAGCGTGTTGTTAAGGTTGGCTGGAAAATAAATAAGACATAATATCTCTTGTTTAAAAGTAGAGTTCTAAATCGATTTATCTTTTGCCATAAGGGTCACACTAACTACTGTAATTGGATAAACGATAAACAATCGAGATTGTGTAGAAGCTTCTTTATTCAATCCACTTTTATCGCTCACATTAATGTTATCTTAAACTAAACAATAAATAAAGTTACTTATCAAAACAATACTACTTTACGTAACCATTATTAATTTTAAGATTGAGGCCTCGCCAACTTACAATGAGGTAACAAGTAAATTAGCTTATTACAAATTATGATTAATCTAAAAACAGCAAAATTATACAATATGACGGCATCTCGCAAAGGAAAATAATGTAGATGCATTGACAATAGGTATATATCTAAATCTAGACGGGCCTCTAAAATACTAACAGTGAAAACATTTAAGTACAAAATTAGGTAACTTTTTGGTAGGCTACGGCCTAATATAGGCCAAAAGGAACGTTACTCCCAAAAACCTAACTACTCAAAAAATCTACATTGAATGAAAGTTTCCCGACCACACTGCTGACAAGTCAGGTTCACGGTTTTTAAAAATTGTTCGCTTCTTTGAAGTGCAGGATCCTTCCAAAGCTTCGTGACTTCTATGCAGCATGCTGAAGCGCATTCAAGTTTAATAGAGAGCGTTATCTCCAGCGTAATTTTCTTGATATTTCCGTGGCGCTTCTCTTCCCCAAAAGTCTGTCTCTAAGAGCCTGGAGCTGACCCACTAACGCAGAGTTTGAACCGTCGGTTCTGGTAGTTTCTTCAGTTCGAAACTACAAATTTTGATCATGCAGAAGAAGCCTCGTTTGTGGTGCTTGTGGTGACGTGGGCGAGCGTCGGCGCCCGAAGACAGGAGAAGGACCGCCACCAAGATGGACAGGAGCACGTGGAGTAGACGCATCTTGATTATCTTGGGAGTTACTTGATTAAAAGTCTGTGGTGTTCTGTTTGTACACAAACGCGAAGGTTCGATTGGTTTGCGAAAGCTCGGAGCGGTTAGAGTTCGTTATCGTTTGGCGTGTGGCTGTGTACTGGAGATTAACGAAAGATGCTCGAGTTATATAGCGGCGGGGTTATCGCGCGCGTGGCCGGTGATAAGGCCGCCCAATCGAGATACAGGTTCGATGACTGCCGCTCAATGTCACTCGCGGCCCGCGCCGGCGGCGGCCTCGAGTCGTACCTGCCCTACTGAACTTTTCACAGCTTTCTTAAGGCTTTCGGAAGAATCTATTATAAAGCTAAAAAGTCGTAGGCATAAAGAGGTTTCACACACTAAGCTTATATATAAGAATGTCGTAAGTGTAAAGAGTTATTTTTGCGCATAACTCCAAAGGAGAAGATTGATTGCATTTAGTTTTATTTTAAAAGCTTTTAGGCTTAATACCTATTTCCCACGTAAGTACACACCGAGATGTAGAGTTGTACCTACCATACATAAAATATTATCTGAACTGATATATACAGCAGTTTCTCTTTATTTCTGATTAATTTTAGTTAGTGAAAATGTTAGTCTAAACTAAAATATACGAAACTTATTTTCCGAATTACGTAAATACCTAGTAAAATAATCTTGTTTTTTTTTTCTTTTGAAAATGTAATTTGTTACATATGTCTTATTTATAATATTGAGTTTGCTGTGCTATTATAATATTTATCATACTTTGTTACATACATGCATATTGTATTGTATCTAAAGATAAATATTGCCGTTAAACTTAAGCGATAATTAAGTTAGCAGCTATAAAAATGAGACAATGAAACGGCGAAGATAAGTGTAATTTATGTAAATAGTAAGATACTAATGATTTTATATGTACTTATATTTATGTCAGCCTCAAAAATAAAATAGGTATAATCTCAAAGGTATGGGACATTTATTAAATAAGGTATCACCGTCGTGGGTGAAATCTACGACACTATTAGGTATCTACTTGGCAAGTATATAGCAACAGCTTACAGACTTGATCACAGAAAAATATATTCCTTTTTAAAATAAAATGATAAATACTCCAAAAATTACTCTCGTCCGTTGTTAAAGCTCTGGTTTCTTAGAATAGATATACAGTCATATATGACTACATATAGTGACCGTAATATTACTAACTTTTTTTTAATTGACGTTTTTCGTTCAATTGTTTTTGCAAGTTGTCTTCGCCTGTAATTACTGTGACATTTGACAGTTTACAATGTTAAGTTTTCTTTCTGTGAATTTGTTGATGTGCATAGTGTAGGCGGACTAAATAAATAAATAAGCTTTATAAGTTCCCTCTCACTTTAAGGTGTCAATTACCCACATACTGTTCTCAGGAAAACAGGAAACATAACAAAACTGTGCCACCCAGAATTTCGAAGGATGTCAAAGTCAAATCATTTATTGCAACATATGAAATTTACATGCCGTTCTTAGTTAACATGTTTTATATAGTGATACATATGACCCTATAAGGGTATGGCAATTTTATTATTTGTATTGGAACGATTTTTTCAAGATTAATTTGCATTTCGATATATACCTACTAGTTAAACTCTGCAGGGCACGGCTGTGCTCGTCATATCGAAGTGTTAAATCATATGTTGTCCTGAAATATTGCCCTACCAGCCGAAACACAGCAACTACTGCCTAACGGTTGGATGACTTACTGCCTCAAAACAAAAAGTTATGGTGTTTAATTTCCAATTTTGAATTATTCTAAAAATCCAAACTTTTAACTAAAGTTATTTCACTGATTGAAAATAAAACTGCAAAATAGTATGTACTATATTTTTTGAGCGTTTTTCCTTTCGAATTGAATTTCTAAGTCCAAGATCAAAGGTATGATAAAAATTAGTCACTCTTTTTCCGCCACATTAGCTAATCTTGATCCTATCTAAGCGTTTTGCGCAGTTGAACTTAATTTTCTTATCTAACATTCCATAATAGCCGATGCATATTTATTTATAACTTATCTGTTATCGAGGGGTGTGGGCTGATATTTCTAAAACCTAAGGTATTATAATTATTTGTTAACAATGAACAGTCAGGTGTTTGTTGCTTATCAGATTTCGTTTTATAAAGATTGATTGATAAATGTTATTTTTGATTTGTATTATAGCTATAGAAATGTAGTTATTTATTTCTACTTTGGGTAGTAGTGGAAGTCTTGTTTGTTAAATACTTCCAAAGTAGCTTCAAACTATTGTCCGTCTTGACATCTAAAACGATGTTTAATTTCACTCTTATCTCAAAAATGTGTGATAAACAATCCCAAAATTCTGCCGTTTTTTGTATAACCATATCGCAAATACGGGAATCCGTCTCACTGATTCACCAAAATGTTTTAATAGTCTTCTAACTTAAGTACCTATATATTACTTCTATAGCTAGAAAGGTTTTATTTTCCAAGGCTTTAGTTTTAGTTTCCTGTCTACTAATAAGGTGCGATACCATAACCACAAAACACCCAAAACTGTAAAAATATCCAAATAGGTACAGTATTTCCCCTAGCTTGTTATTCGATATTCATTTATTTTAAATAGGGTCCAACGTTTTAAAACCATAAGGCAGGTAGCGTATTTTTTTTAGTTTTTGCCATTAATAGTTTCGCAACCACAGATATTTAATGTTAACAAGGTAGGTACATGCACCAATAAAACAAAATAGTTGTCTATATGCCTATAGAAGTGCATCAACTAATCTTCAATTCAATTGAGTTCAGCCAGGCTAGGATGCGCACCACGAAATATTTCTTTGGACGTGTCAGAACGAGACAGTTATAGCAAAGTATATAACTATCACTTTTGCACACGTCGAAAAGAGTTCTTTCCGTGGCTTTTCGTGGTCGCATGCTAAGCTAGCTGTACGTAGAATGACCACTATTTTGGTTTTTGGTGTATATAACTACCTTCGTAAACCTTGGACCTTAATAGGTGTTTACGGACTCATTTTTAATTGACTGTTGACTATTTAGACCTTTAGTTGAATTTTGAACTAATTAAGCCGATATCATCTCAGCGATATGGCACCTCGCCTCGCACTATTATTTAGGTCAATGATACCACAGAACCTTGGTACATTTACAGTAAATAACGTGATACAGAGCACGGCGGGTAGACTGGAGACCCCTGTATCTCCATTATTTATCTATCTGGGTTAAATAATCCTCAGAAGCGTTATCTAGTTCACTGATCTTGTATCGGGGTCGACATTTTTCCGGCTAGGAACAAATTTTATTTCAGTACGTATAATGATTTCACGAATTTCTTGAGCAACTACTCAAACCCTAAATAAGTAATTAAATTACAACTATTTTTTAATTTTATTACATCTTATAAGTACTAGCTAGTAGAGCAATATCTCACAGACACTTTCTTCAAACACCTGAGCTCTATAACTTATAAGTTTTGCTTCGCATATAATCTTAAACCAACCCGCACTGGGCCCGCGTGGTGGATATGGCCCAATCACCCTTCGTGGGTAGGCCTACGTCCTGCAGTGGACTACTAAAAAGGCTGGTACAGTACAGTATAATCTCAAAGCCAAGTTCATTAGATAAACAGCTTAGAAAATCTGCACTATCATTCGTTCTAGCTTAGAAATGGAGACCGTAAAATAAATTATTTTCCGCAGCCCTTTTTATCCCATTTTTGGGTATAGACCTCTCTTTTACTGTAGTTTTACTCTTTTACTTTTACCATATGTCAAAGATATATTAAATCATTTAAGCAAATCTCACTCTGAACTTGTTGAACTCGAAAATTAACAAAAACATAAAAAAATCGAGGTTGGATCATCATTACCCATAGAATGTTCGCTGCTGGAGAACCTATTAAATTAGAAGCTACTTTTAAATATCTCCTTATTTCATTGTACAATATCCAATTTATATACGTCCCTAGTAGCTAAATATCAAAACTTAATGTTGCAAATACTGGCCAAAAATCTTAGGTAAACCCTGGAAGTTCCGCCTTCAACAAGAGCCAAGCTCTTAAATAAATACATAAATTAGAACAATTAAAACTTATCTGTTATAAACCAAACGAAATTCTTAATTGTGTTCAGTCGATGACCGTGTCACATTGATGTGATCTTTTCAGTGTATTCACTTCTTCAGCTCATGGCAACTCGATAACAAACTACAATGTAGATATATTTTTTATTGTTCGAGACGGATACTCATACCTAGATTATATTATTACAAGTAATAACGTTAACTGCATTATAAAAATTGTCTTTATGTACTAGGTAGTTTATTTATGATTAGAATTGGAATAAAGTAAGTATTGAATCGCTCACTCATATCAAGGTTTAATGCCACCTGCTTTTTACTCAAGCTTTTTTATTCAACTGCATAGGTTTGTCAAAACACTCAAAACCTATTATAGTTAAATCCCGTTAGAGCAAGGTAATCTATGATTTAGATCTGTGTTTGCAATATATTAGTCCAAGCTCTAAATTTTGTCCGCAGACATGTAGACAAAGGGCTACGAAATTGCTACGAACACCATGAAAGCTACGATTTTAGTTTGTAAAGAACTTTTATGTTACTTTTATGTTATAAGAATAACACAGGTAATGGTCAAATGCTTATATTTTACTTTAATTAAGAGTGCGCCTAATGCCACGAAAAAAACAGATTTCACCCGCGCTTCTTGCATCGCCCGCTATCATCTATAGTGCTTTATTTAGAGTCGAAAATCGCATGACACAGTTAACGATGATTTTCGCTTTTATTCGCCAGCTTACATTTTTAGGTGACATTTTATTTATTTATTCAAAATTTAAGCATTTATTAAAAAAACTAATCAGTAACTCTACTAGAACATTAGTCTGGCTACGTAATTTGTCAAAAATAATGTCGTGATGTCGCTGATAATTTAAGCATTGGAAAAAAAAAGGATTTTCTTTTATGTCGCGAAGTTTTTTTTTTTTTCTAAAGTATCCATATCATTGTCCAAAATTCTACGCAATTACTCGGCTACTATAGATTTTTTACTTTCCTATAGTATTTTTTCAATATGGATATTAATGTTCGTTACCTTTACACCACGTCTTTAAAAATACACCTTTCGCTTGATTTTGGCATTAGGGGGCGCCCAGTTAACCATAACCATAGTAGGTATACCTTTTTTACTTTAGTATTTTATTCTTTAATTTTGTCTGCTCCCTCCAAACTAATAGAGGTTTCTAAAGACTATGCTGCCTACATTATAAAGCTGCCTAAAAATTATTACCACTCGATCGATTATACTTTATCTCATCAGCCTACAGTAAAAATTCCTAAATACTTCGGGCAAGAAATTTAGACGCAATAATTTGAGTTTGCTTTAACAAAATTCACGATAACGATTACTTGGTTACCTATAATAGCATGATGCAATCTTTGGCAATATGAAGCCATGGCTGAGGTTTGGGTTCAAAAAAGTATTAATAGATCGTACGTGTAGCGGGTGATACCTATTAGAGTGGTTGACGATACTATTACCTAAGTACCTACCATTTCCATGAAGCGTCTGCAGTAAGCCCTATGTACTGAGAACTAGATACTGTATACATATATAAAAATCTCTTCGAAAATTTCCCAAAACCATTATTGCCGAAGTAAGAAAAAACTAAAAAAGGAAAAGATTTCCTGTTATATTCTGTTTTTTACCAAATCACTGAATATTTTTACTAGGTTCAGTAGGCAGGTACATAGGCTCTTAACTAATTTTATGATGATGTAGATAAAACTTAATTTTGAATTGGTTCAAAATTTGGCAACAATAAAGGTGATGGAGAAAAACTGTTCTTTAATATGGAAGTCAAGATACCCTCAAAGTATTTCGCTCTAGGATATATTATATAAAACCTATCTACTCTACAATTTAATATTAGAATGTATTGCAATTAGTTGTAAGAATTTATTTATTAGCCTGCTACTAAGTAGGTATACTATGAAAGTATGTATTAATAGATATGTTTCGAACAGAAAATATTATAATACAAAACAAAGTATGGTACAACAATAATACATTTTGATAACTAGACCAAAATGAATCGACTTAAGTTTTTAAGAGGACTGTAAATCGACCAATGTTATCGCGTTTTCTGTCGAACATCGAGAATTGAGAAAGAATTGAGAAAATTGAGAAAGAACATTTTTGTTCCGGGAGAAAACTCTTTTCACCCCTTAGATTACGAAATGTTATGTTTTTGGTATCAATCGCTTAAGTGAGAAATATTGCACGCTCATACGTCTTACTTATTTCAGAAAAGTTTTTAGTTTCTGTATACTTTTCAGCTAAGTTTTTAAGTAAAAATATGTCATTCTAGAAACTTATACCTTTAAAGTCGTTTAAAAAACTGTAAACTAAGACGTTTTAAGTCTAGCGATTGAAGTGTTGATTACATGAAAAAGAAACTCTCAAATCGGATCATACCAACTTATTTAGAGGTAGATAACTGGTTATGGTTTTAGAATGGCTGAGTTCACGCTTTACTAAAAATTACTATTTTTACGTAATACTATCTACTTTTACAGGGTTATTTCTAATCAATTAGCATCCTTTTAGGGATTTATTCTGTACATCAAAACTAACAACTTTCGTCAAAACTCAAAAAAAAATTGTTGTTCCATAGAGAAATATCATTCACCCGCAACAAAATGATGGAACAGCTGATTTATTTTTTGAGTTTTGACAAAAGTTGTTAGTTTTGATGTACAGAACAAGCCCCTAAAAGGATGCTAATTAATTAGAAATAACCCTGTATAGGCATGCGTAAAAACACTACTTTCGGGGGCACGACTTTATGATGTTTGTGTTGACCTTGGGTTTTCCAAAGATATGTATAAAATCCTATTATGCGTCACCAAACAAGTGTATTTGTATGTGTCTACTACAATAACTATAAACTACATACTACCTATTTACTCCAATATACTTTCCAAATATTTAATACTTAGACTTTGCAAAAAGTATTAAAAAGATAGACCACAAAGTTAAGCCTAAACATACATAAATACTTACAATTATGTGATATAAAAATAACTCAACCCAATCAATTGGTTAATTACACCTACCATTATTATTTACTATAAGCTTCACTATAGATAACTACAATATTGTGTAATAATTATAATAATATCCACGGCACGCTCCACTCCGACGTATAATTAAAATTATTCACAAAATGAGGTATCTTTTAGTCCCAGAATCATTCATTAGTCACGACGACAGAGATAACATTAATTAGCAATATAAAAACTCGTAATTGGCGGTTTGTACCGAATTTATAATTTAAGAGCGACCACTTGCCGAGCAAACTTGATTCTGATGAAATGTTTGATGAAATTTAAACCATATGTTTGACGATTTTATGAGGAAGATGGATGCGAAATTAATTGATGAGAATTACTTACACCTGGTGTTTGTTTTGGTGATAGATCACTATTAGCTTAGTCAATATCCTAAACTCGTGGCATCATCTCGGCCTTAGAGAGTTAACTGCTGAACATGTTTTCTCACGCCGATGGATCCAATTCGATAGGATCGAGCTTGCACCTCTAACACGCCTACAAAATCGCGCTTATTGTCCATTGTTACCCTGGTACAAGGATTATTAGAAGGAAACTGTAAGATGATACAAGGGAGAGAAAGCCTGCCCTACTTTATAGTGGATCGATACAAGCGGATGATGATAATTATGATGAAGTGAGTTGAAACAATTAATGAAAAAATAGATAGGTACTTAGGTACCTAAAGCGACGTAGGTGGCTGCAGACATAGGTAGGCTTTAGGTAATTAGGTAGAGTAAATTGGGGCTTTTCATTTGCGTTTTTAGAGTTTCCGGCTCAATATATAGGTAGCCGGAAACAGGAAGGAAGTACTATGAAATACGGTAAAGTATTGTACATTAGTATAACACATAAACTACTACTACATAACAAGCAATTGGATCATCCATAGACCCTTAAAGGTGTAAAGATAATCCAAATGCTCAAGTCCACTGCCAGTTGGCAGCGTGCCCAGCATGCTGGCAGCATTGCCACGCTGAATGGCATTGTATAATACATTCCAACACATTCAAAGCCAATATCACATTCGTTTTCTATAGAATACCTGACCAAAAGCTTTTCTATAGAATGAAGAAAATGTGTGCTAACTCTACGATAAAGATCGCAGGAAGACAATGTACCTATGCAAATCCTGGGTAGAGAACTGGTACCTATATTGGGCAACAAGTTTTTAGACATTTATATTTAGTACCAAAATCATATTAGTTGCATCATGGAAGTACTAAGACTTAGCGGTCCAACAAAATTAGTAACATTCTCGATCAGTAAACAAGTGACAATATTGACGTCTAAGGCGACTAAGATGGCCTCGAGGTAAAAAAAACCCAAACCCGATTCAAGATCATTGTAAAACCCCCAAAATATGGAAAAGTTTGTTCCAAACATGAACTTGAATTAGCAGCTATTTATTTGGATATCGATATCAAGGAAACAATGTTGTTGTTATCGCGGAAAAACAACATTCGAATATTTTTCCACGACAAATGCGTACAATGGTAAGTTCGGGAATACCCATCGAAGCTGATAAATTATTTCGACTAAACAAACAATGCTACAAGTTTTCCATTCCAAACAATGATATTGTTATACAACATCATTGATTCTAGAACAAAATATAATGCGTTACTTGTTACGTTCTTAGTTTTTCCACCTTCTAGAGCCAGGATTCGTATGGCTTATATCTTGTCTTTCAGATAGATCCCTACAACTCTACCCTAAGGCACATGCCACACGGGCGTTGACGCCGCGTAATTGCACCGCGGCGTCACCGCCGCTGCACCGCCGCGGTGCAGCGGCGGTGCTGAGCGTCGTCGCGGCGACACCGCGGCGCCCAGTGTTGCCTTAGACACTGATGACATCTAGGCAGTTAGCGGAAAAAAAGGTTTTAGGGATAACGGCTGAAGATAAGTAAAATCTCTCATATACAGTCTGATTTTGTGTGAGCCAACCGCAGAAAGAAAGTGTTTTGTTCTTCGTTTGATATATTAGAGAAATAATGTGGCCGATCGATAAAATCTGAAATAGATGCATTGATTTGTGCAAAGTGACATGAAAAATATCTCATAAGCCCATCGAGTATGGACTTGTGTGATTTGTCACGACGAGAGGCACAGTAACAGCTGTCCAAGTGACAGCTGTCAAACTTTAAAGTGATTTATCTCGGTCATTATCGATTCTAGACTACTGCTGTCTTCACAAAAGTAATAGAACTCGACAAGATCTACATTTCGGATGACAGCTGTCAAACTTCAAAGTGAGTTTATCTCGGTTATTATTGATTCTAGACCATTAATGTCTTCACAAAAGTGATAGAACTCAACGAGATCTACATTTCAGATGACAGCTGTCAAACTTAAAAGTGATTTATCTCGGTTATTATCGATTCTAGACTACTGCTCTCTTCAAAAAAGTAATAAAGCTCGACGAGATCTACATTTCGGATGACAGCTGTCAAACTTCAAAGTGAGTTTATCTCGATTATTATCGATTCTAGACTACTGCTGTCTTCACAAAAGTGATAGAGCTCAACGAGATCTACATCTCTGATGACAGCTGTCAAACTTAAAAGTGAGCCGAAATGTAGATCTCGTTGAGCTTTATTACTTTTGTGAAGAGAGCAGTAGTCTAGAATCAATAATTACCGAGATAAATCAATTTTAAGTTTGACAGCTGTCATCCGAAATATATATCTCGTCGAGCTCTATTACTTTTGTGAAGAGAGCAGTAGTCTAGAATCAATAATTACCGAGATAAATCACTTTTAAGTTTGACAGCTGTCATCCGAAATATAGATCTCGTCGAGCTCTATTACTTTTGTGAAGAGAGCAGTAGTCTAGAATTTATAATAACCGAGATAAATCACTTTTACGTTTGACAGCTGTCATCTGAAATGTAGATCTCGTTAAGCTCTATCACTTTTGTGAATACAGCCGTAGTCTATAATCGATAATTACCGAGATAAATCACTTTTAAGTTTGACAGCTGTCATCCGAAATGTAGATTTCGTCGAGCTCTATTACTTTTGTCAAGAGAGCAATAGTCTAGAATCGATAATAACCGAGATAAATCACTTTTACGTTTGACAGCTGTCATCCGAAATGTAGATCTTGTCGAGTACTATCACTTTTATGAAAACAACAGTAGTCTAGAATTGATAATGACCGAGATAAATCAATTTGAAGTTTGACAGCTGTCACTTGGAAAGCTGTTACTGTGACATTCGTTGTGACAAATTACACGATCTGATTTCTAACGTGTACGAGGGATTTTTCTCATCTTTAGTTTAAGATTGAGCGGTTGTCGTCAAAACCTTTTTTCCCGCTAAAAATTCATAGAATACTCGAATACTCTAGATTTAATGTCTAAATCGCTACCGGCAACACTGGTCGCCGCGGTGACGCCGCGACGACGCTCAGCACCGCCGCTGCACCGCGGCGGTGCAGCGGCGGCGACGCCGCGGTGCAATTACGCGGCGTCAACGCCCGTGTGGCATGTCTGTAATACTAGTCCAAACATTTGTTCATCCTCACTAGGGGTTTCAAAGTGGTGTGACATGGACATTTTTACAATAGCCTCATTGACAAGCAAGTCAATTCATACCATGTAGAATTGTCAAGGTCGTGTATTTCGCTAGTAAGACTCGAGAAGCAGCTTGCCTTAATTCCAGTGATGCTACCCTATTGCTGATCTAGCATTTTTTTTACGATGCTATATTATTATCTTGAGTAGGTTTGTCTATGTTATTATGCATTTTTCTATATCAAGTCTTACAGATGTCAGCACTGCTGTACAGTGGCAGTACTGCTCAGCACCCAGCGAAGATTGTATCGTGTCATGTCACGGGTCACCGGACACACCCCTACACGTGCCTGCGCCCGCGCAAGCGTATTCTCTATTGCGCATGCCTCCTATCTCTTTCCAACATGTCGCCTTGACGTCGGGGGGGCTTGATAACATGTTGATATTAATATTTACATTTACCTACGGTAGGTATCTGTGGAGGATAAGCTGGCTTCTGTTGTGCTGACATCATTTGGCCAAAAAACGCCAATTATTGTTTTGTAAAAAGTGTCTCATTTTATTTCAGAGCAACGAAACGACCGAGCAATATAATGTTTGCTCATTCTCTACTATTGTAAAGCGCGCATAGAAAGAATCCAAGTAAATAAGGAGAGGTCAAAAAATATAATAACAACTAGAGAGCTAGACAGGTACCTACACCTATACTGGTTTTCATTCAATATGGAATGCAGAAAGATATTCCTTCACATCGATGTCATACACGATTAGGATTACATCAGATATTTATTTTGATGTTATATTAGATAGATAGGTGAGTGTTCAATGCTAATAATCAAACAGATTAAACATGGAAAGTTAGATAATTGTAAACAAAAACGAAAATATCTTTAAGAGAGTTCGCCAAAAGTTTTTTATGTAAATAGGTAAGTTGATTCTTTGTGTCCCAAGCAAGACATTTTTGTTTTTTTTTTGTCATAAATAAAAGTAGCGTAGTTTATCCGCAGAATAATGAAACACAGTTCTTAGTTTCATTTGAGTTTACCTACCCACTGCTATGATGTTTTAGCTATGATATGAAGTGCACTACGATATCGCATCGTGCTACGACGCGATATCGTTTTACGATGCGACGTCGACGTATCCAGGGAACCACATCGTTATATTTATTCATAAAATATATCTCGTTGTTCATGATTGAAAGTTTTTTTTTAAATGGTTGATTTGTACCTATCCTGTATCTTCTGTGTATATGTTTCTTCTTTATTTACTTATTTTTTCAACCTTATTGTTGCGATGTGGTGTTGCTTGCACGACGTCGACGACATCGCATCATGAAACGATGTCGCGTCTTAGCACGTTGTATCGTGTTTGTGTGTACGAGCCCTATGTCCTTCAACGTTATCTGGAAACGTGGAATATGTTTACGCATTTTACTCTATAGCACAACAATATATCGCCTCCTTACTGAGTTTCTGCACAGTATAATTTCAGATAGGTATTTATCCCTTAACTTTGTTTGTTTACATTGGAATATTTACTGTTGAAAATCATACAATTGTAAAGCTGAAGTCAGCAAGTTGGCGATCGAGTCATGCTTCAGAGAATGCGATAGCTAATCTATAAACTGCCTCATCGCTAGAGGTCAGATGCACACAGCTGCTATCACTGCTGCATTCTCTGATGTTCATTTATTTTTCTTTACTTTGTAGGTTACTAATCTTTAATGCATAACGGCTGCGATGCTAAATATACCGATTGATGCAACATTGAGGCCCTAAAGAGAAGCAACGTAACACGAATAACCAGCGTAAGCGATTTTAAAAGTTATAGTTGTAGATAGATAGGGGTCTAAGTATGACGTCATCCAGTGGATTTATTGTCGACCCCCAAATTAAGGCTCCTTTACACACAGGCGGTACGAGCGGTATAGCAGACGGGCGGGCATCTGTATTGTACTGGTTATATAAGAAGGGCTCACACAGGTCCAGTCGCGGTACTGCCGTACCGCCCTTTACCGCTCGTACCGCTATACCGCTCGTACCGCCTGTGTTTGATGGAGCCTTTACGCTGTGTGTTCTTTTAACTAGCGGGGGTGAAATTGTATTTGCCAACACTTCACTTTTGCATTAATCTTAAAACAAGACTGAGCAAAGCTGACCACTAGCGCTGTTTATAAAGAAATCGGTTTGTTTTTTCAGTAGGTAGTTAACTTCAAAATAGAAATATAGAGCAAAGGAAATTATTAGTTTGAAGCGCGAGCGTGCTGAGAACAGAACAGAACGAAAAGAAAAACAGAACAAGCCACTGCTATTATACGCAAGCGTTGCGAACGGTTTTTCAGTAATTTCAAAATAGAAGCGCGTTTGGTACCTGCAATACCTACATAGCGCCAAGCCATATAAAAATATTACTATACTTAGTATACAGACAACTACAAATACTAAGTATTAGAGACACTTGCTCTTTATCATATTTGCGAAGTAAATATACAGATTAATATTTACTTATTTACAAGCTGATATAGCAGATGTAGGCATAACTTGCCTACATCAGACCACCTAGTTGAAAATGATAACTTTTTACGAGCTACCTACAGGTAGGTAGTATAGTGGCGGGGATGACGCTATCAACCGCAACTTTAGTACCTAGGCAAACAACGCAGAGCTGAGCATTTTGCAACATTTTACGCATAACAAATACTTACTTTCAAATCAATTAGTTTCTTGGTTATTTCCGACTTGTTTAAACCGTTTAGCCATATCAGAGACCTTCAGGCGGCCTAAAAATTTTGACTCCAAGGCTAGCCACCCGGCCTATAGAAACTTACTTATTTCCGAGTTTCTAGACAGGTGGAAATGGGAACGCGAATCCAAGCGGAAAATTCTTTCGAGAATTTGCTTCCGATAACAGCCAGAAACATCCCAATCACTAGGTACTCGTTTCCAGAAAACGGACGCGAAGTACGAGTACTATAGGATTATTGAAAACGGCGCGCGGTGCCTTTACGTCAGTTCGCTTTAAGGCATCTGTTTGTTGAAGAACCTTTTACGCTCCCGCTGCACTCATCCCATAAAGCCCATAATTAGAATTCCGTGCCGAGATACCACGAAATGCACAAAATACGAGTACAACAATATCAACTGAATACCAGTAAGGCCCAGAAAGTCCTCCCGTTACATGTGTCACGGCAATGAACCTGTCAATCAATTTTGGATAATATCATGTACCCATTGATTGTGCCTACTAACGAGAATATACCAGATTTCGGCAGTTATCAGCGAGTTGACACTCACTCACTTTTGTTATTATATCTCAAATTATACAAGATAAAAAAACAAATAAGTTTAGTTTACCTACTCTCAACTATATTTGATGTCGCTCTACCTACAAAAGAATGAACCCATATAGTAGAGTTAGGAAACAACATTTACTGTCAATAAAATCAATTTGTAAAAGTAAGTACCTATACCTATGATAGGAAATGCGTCTCCTCGAGCTCTCACGCTAGGATAACGCAACAGGAGCAAGATGAAACACCCGTTGTAAATGCCACTCGCGGTCACCGAAGACTGCGACAATACTAGGGCCTTATTGTGTAAGCGCTCTGACTTTCGACTTCGCTTTTCCTCCCGCTCGCTCTCGTGGCGAAACTGGCGCGAGCAGGAGAAAAAGCGAAACCAAACGTCAGAGCGCTTACACAATAAGGACCCTGGTCTTAAGAAACACCAAGCTACATTATCTCTACCTCAGTAAGGATCTACCTTACAACCTTCAAAGATGTTATCATCTCTACTCATGGTAGAGATTTGTTAACTTAACAAAGAGTTTGTTAACGAGTACGAATAAACAAAAAAAATTACTCTGAAAAAATGTAAGGAAAAATAAAGATCAAAAGATCGAGTGGAATATTATGAGCCAATATCAATAACCTTTGGCTCACTCGTCCCCAATTAGGGTATCCAGATTTGCGTTTCAATTTTTATCACCGAGTTACAAAAAGGCAATTGGCAGAGAGATAAGATCGCCCAGAACGCGGGGTTATCTGAGAAGTGTAGATGACATGATTCGTGCCTTTTTAACGTTCATTCATAAGCTCTAACTAGAGGTCAGTCACACCGATACCTACCAATGATAAGTGATAACTTTGATTAGTTGTACCCTGCCATGATACACAAAATTAAATATACATATACATTGAAACAAGCGTGTTATCTCGACTGATATAGCAAAGTGTAAAAATAGATTTTAGGGCTAGCTATGTCAGAAATAGTCAGAATCATGATGAGGTATAATCCGCGGCATACAGGTCGACGGATGAGAAGTTAGCTGCAGATGACACTTCGCCCTAATTCGCCTATTTTATTGCGCATTTGTGCACAATGCCGACGCCGCGTGGCGTAGTGGTGAGCACTGGCGTAGGGAGCGCGCGGTAGGCATGAGGTTGACGGGCGGGTGAACCCCGGGGCGTCTCGTCTCTCTGGCTCCCGCGCATACCTATATTTTGCCTTTTGCGCAGCGTTCTGCGCCTAAATTCCCATCCGACAACTTGTGTGGCCCGGATTATAGCTATAAGTAGATATAGAAGATTACATGGAACTGGGCGGTACTTAACTTTATATTAGCTCGTATTCCTTACTTCTGCGATTCGTTCTGCAATAAAACATAGATATGCATAAATGATTAGGTACATATCTTAATAGGTATCTACATGGTATCTACTTATTATGTATTTAAACAGCTTGCTTCTGTTTATTATCTATCGTTCTTCGTAACCCTACGAAATATAAAAATATAACTTAAAATCTGCTTACAATTCCTACGAAATTATATTATATAGGTACCTAGAGTACCTACTATTAATATTTGGAACTTTTACTTTTATCAATAACTGGCGACCTGGTGGCAATAACTGGCGAACTGGAGATCACAGCACAGTATTATACATAAACCTTCCTCTTGAATCACTCTATTTATTAAAAAAAAACGCATCAAAATCCGTTGCGTAGTTTTAAAGATACCGAGTATAAGCAAACTGGGACATACAGACAGCGGGAAGCGACTTTGTTTTATACTATCTAGTGATACGTTACTGATTTAAACTGATTACAATCATCGTACGATTGTACGAACACCTGTTAAATACCTGTAAGTGTACATATCGTAGATAAACCCCCAGATATTTAAATACATGACTCAGGTCAGGTGGCGGTGCTTACTTCAATAAGGAGATAAATTATTAAATTATTATTAGATATATCTACAACATTCATCTACATCACGCCCGCCAAAAGGTAGGTACGCGTACCTACGTAGGTAAAGGTGCTATAAACATATCGACTTAGCATTTTTTGTTTTTATAAACACTCACATCAATCATACACACAGATAGAAATACCCCTCTTTTCGCATCGGGTCTATAAGTGGAGTCGTTGCTCTTTTCGTAAAAATAGCGGAAGTATTTACATAACATACTTACAATACTATTGGCTTTAAGCTCCAAGTAGCCCAACGAGGTATGGAGAGGCCGAGAGGGCTATGCTCGGAGTCTCTCTCCGAGATCGAATCTCTAATCAAGAGATCCATAGCTATCGAGATAGCCCAGCAGCATGGCAACTTAAATGGCAGTGAGTAGGCCACATATCACGAAGGATTGACGACCGATGGGATTGAAATGCTCTCAAGTGGAGATCACGCACACACCGGCAAGCGCAGCGTAGAACGTTGAGGTTGACCGATAACCGCGAGAGCGCAGGGTCGCGCTGGATGCCAGCCGCTTCCAACCGCTCTTATTAGAGATCCATGGGGGAGGACTGTCTTGCAGTGGACCTCATATGGCTGATATATGGAAACATAGCCTATGTCGTACCTAGCATCACCCGTTTAGGTAAATCAGCCATACATAACTCATGCATTGAAATTTCTGTCGTAGTGTCTACGTCAGTAGGTACTACTACGTTGGATAGAGATCACAGCGGAAAGGTATCAGTTGAAACTACGTACGTGAGCTATGGAGCATCGAGACCCTAGGCGCAAGGCACGCACGCAATGACGTGCTGTGTGCGTTAGTTCGTATGGGTAACATAATGAAGAATTTTCTTAACACCGACGCAATTTAAATCTAATAAATTAAAATCTAACATCGATCTATGAAACCGGACCAGTAACCAGCGGACAGCCTAGTGAGATAGAAATCTCAGTATTTCTTTTTTGAGCGTCTCTTTTGTCTTGAATCTAAAACTTAATATTACAAAAATACTCTAAATCTAATATATTGTTTAAATTCCAGTCAGTTTTATTAACCTAGCAACATAAATTTACAGAAAAATGTATCTTCGTCATCTTTTATGATTTGTTCCTACTGGATATTAGGCGCTACATTAATGATCGATTAAAAATGCTTACATCCAGTAGGTAACTACCTATATTTATGCAGTTTCATTCAGAGCATGTGATCCTTATCGGTGGACGTTTTTAGCTGCGTTTGCCAGTCGGTAGATGGTCTCTATTCGAGCACTTTACGGTGCCATAAGTCATCTGCTCTATGTGCATACATAACACTTCGGCTAAATCCTATAATCTCCCTGACGTGATCGTCCCTACGTACAACAATCAATTAAGCCCGTGCGTCAGAGTATGAGTTTTCTGCAACTTCTTGGAATTGCAGAATTCAAATGATGGATTCCCTTATCCTATCTTTATCAGAGGTCATGTGGAAACGGATCGCCGCCATTGTGTATAAACATTTGTAATTTTCCATTAATAACTGGCGTTATTTTTAAATACTCGTGCAAAACAATACTGCGGCATGCGTCAACAGTGCGCATTATAAGGCCTATTGTTTTTGTTTGATCAATTAAAATGCGTTTTACGTTTGATAATTCTCAGGTTAAAATGAAGGCTCATTTTGTACTCATTACCAACGTAAAGTTTCGATTGGTAACCTCTCCGTCACAGGGACGATGATGGATATTTGACGAAGTCTCGAATGAGCCGGGAATACGAGAGTTACTGTTGGTCTATAAGTAACATTTATTTAGTTATTTTATTAAATACCTACCATCTTTTACGATGATCGAAAGTGTGATAAAATAGTTGATAAAGGACACCTCATAAAGGTGTAATGGAGATGAAAAGGAATTTCCTTCTGTGCAGCCTATTAATTTCCTGCTTGAAGTTCATACTTAGCTCGTTGGTTTTTGTTGGTCGCAACCAGTTTTAGGCTGATTGTAAATTAAGGTGTCGCCACAGCCACAAACAATTTTGGTAATGACGCACTCGGACCCCAAGATACAAGCCTAGAGCTTAGTTTGGGGTCCGCTGTCCAACATGCTTTGGAAATAATGTTTATACCTACACTTTGTTTTGTCAAATTACTTCAGAACCATAGTAATTTCATTTCTCTTTTTAAAAAGAAAGAATAGAATAGAAAATATAGAAATAAAACATAACAAGTAACAATTCTTACTGTAATTTATTGCAGACACACTGTCCGTCCCGTGACCCACCAGAACAGAGTGACGACCCAACTTACATTTGTTACAAAATATACCTAGATATTTACACGTAGGCTAAGGACTTAACATAAAATAAATAAACGAATTTCGTCTAATAACAGAGTACAGAGCGAATTACAGCTAACACTTCGTGGCTTGTGGAGGACGCGACACATGGTGCAATAAAAAGATGTCGTCATAATAGTTTCATTCATTAGTAAAGCTTAGAAGAAAGAGCAAAAGCCTGTTTTTTTTTAATCCTACTCTTCTGTTCTACCACAGAAAGAGAAATAACTAATGTAAAATTTATTATTTCATCCTTATTTATTTATCAAATTAATTTCAACGCGATTAGAGATTGAAATCATCGTAACTAAATAATACTTTTTTCTTCTGAGGATAGAATGGCGACATCACCACATGGCGATCGTAAGTTATCACTTAATCAGTCATCAGTTTGTAATATAAATCTATCCACGACAAAAAGTGTATTGTATTATACTAGATGTCGCTACTTGTATGTTTTAGAAGTCACAGAGACATTTTTCCTGACCCTATCTTACTTTACTCTGTGGTTTAATACTTTAACTATAAATGCACAAGATTTACAGACATTTATTTATTTGTTTATAGGCGAGCAGTGTATACTGATGTGCCTATATCAAGCAGAAGCGAATAATATTAGTATTTATCTGTCAAAGAATTTTTTTCCTGCTTTATCCAAAGGTCCAGTCTATTCTTAAATGTGTTTATAGTTCTTGCTGAGATTACATCCTCAGGCAACCTATTCAAATTGTAGACAACTCTATTGTAGAGGATGTGGATAATATATTTTACAGTTTATGTGACTAACAATGTTGTGCTTCACTTGCCATCAAAATTACATTAGTTTATTGACACCAAATTATTTCCAATTAAGGTAAGTATTTCACACCATATCGCGCAATCCAACCGAAAGTATGAGCGCTGAAACAGCCAAATCGTTCAAAATCATTAATTCCAAAAAGAAACTGCTCAATCACAATAGAATGGAATCATTCCAGCTATCGAACATCAAAAAGGAATGAAGCCATTCTTTATCTATAATCTTTGTTCGTGATAAAATATAATAATACAATTACTAAGTAGTCCCCTTACTTCAGCTTATCACGAGCTTGCGATTATTGCACGCTTTACAGTCGCAGTAGGTGGTAAAAACTAAGAATATGAAAACTACTTAAAAATGTAGATAAAACTAATTCTGATTTTTAAGGTTCGATATATCGGTCTCTTTAATTTCTATTTAGAGAAAAAGTAACAGATGGCGTGGAGTATTTCTATCACTCTTTCTCTAACCTTTCCACCACAATCATTTTCATCTCAAAAGTACAAGGTGATGCTTTTCAAAGTGTAGCACACTTACAGACATTATATACGTCGTCGTTATCTACAATTTATACTAATGAGGCCAAACTTGAAAACGAAAAAAAATCCCAACATTTATCAAAAGTAAATGCACTTTTCAGCCCACCGTATAGAACAGCTGTTTTATTTTTTAGATTTCTAGATTGACCTCATAGTAAAAGTGGTTCATACTCGTATTAACGAGTAGGTCTATTATACCCTGTAAGTTTGTACGCCTTTTAAAGAAAAACCTTGTATAATTGCTTCTATTTTCATGTATCTTTTTCTTCCCTCGTTTCAGCGATCATCCTTTCGTCCACGGAGCCACCGAAAATGTTTCGCGTTAAATTAATACGAGATCATTGATTATACGTGTACAAATACATAAATAACTCGCATGAACACAGCTGGTGTGATTCAATAAGTATAAGAATTATCAACAAAATACAATACACATTGAACATTACACCAAAATATTTTACTAAAGATATAAAATATGACCTTATCCATAAACATCCAATATCTGTCTCTGATATAAATGACATCGCAAACGAGCGTGTAAACGAGCGAGGCGGCACTGACGTTTTATACCGTGTTCAGAAAGGGCGATTTCAATCGCATGTTTGCACTCGGGCATTTGTCACATATACCACCTCTAGTACTTTCGTCCAGGTGAAATCTAGCGATTCATCGCAAACGCGGGTAGTTCACGGGACTCTCGACTCGCGCGGACAACTTGCGCACTGGATACCGCCGACGCGCGCAATCGCAATAGTACGCCCCATCTGGACAGGCTCATTCCCACGTCAAGTATATCGCAGACAGCTGCGGCCTGTCGCCCAATTACAGGGCTCGAAATTCCGCAGCTGCCTGCGGGGCGCCTCAGAACGGACCCCCGTTCTCCCAGTAACCCTTAAATAATGATCTTCTAGCAGATGGTTTTCGGTATTCGCCAGTGGTCACTTTTATTCAATCACAAACGCTAATTAGAATCAGCGTTTGTGGCTGTGGTGAAACGCTTGTTCGTGATCAGCCTTAACCATGCTTATGAAGTGAAAACTTTTATTGATGTGATGTCACATGACAGATATATTTGAACTTTTATGCATAAGGAGAATACATTTTACAATGATTATATTACTCAGTGTCATATTATTTCCAAAAAACAGAACAATTTCATTGCAAAATGCAAAATAGTATAGAAAAAAACAGCTTAATCAGCTGGCAGACGCGCACTGGCGGTGCATCTTTGAATGCACTGCGATGCAATTTACATTGTATGACACTGAGTATATTTGATTTTAAATAACAAGTTTGTTTTTTACAAAAGTGTCGCCAAAATTCGAGTTAAAAGCCACCTGTCCAAAGTTACTTGGAAACTTAATTTCGTATTTAGACCAGCATGGGTAGCGTGTCTTTCCACCATTATATCCCCTCGAAGAGGAGAAAGAATATGGATTGACAATGACAACTGACATTAAAAGTGGATAAAATGAGGTTTTCCGTTTGCCATGCTACCCGTGCTGAGTTCTTACCAAGCTCTAACTCCAATTTCATAATTTCCCGAATAAAGCAAAAAAGCACAATCTATGCAGAATCAAATTTCTTGTACTGTACTGTACCAGCCTTTTCAATAGTCCTCTGCAGGCCGTAGGCGAACCCAAGGGTGATTGGGCCATATCCACCACGCTGGCCCAGTGCGGGTAGGTGGATTCACATACGCCATAGATTTTTTTCTATGGACGTATATAGGTTGCCTCACGATGTTTTCCTTCACCGAAAAGCCAGTGGTGTGAATTTCCGTATCAAAATTCCAAGGAATTAATTGGTACGGAATCTGGATTTGAACCCACGACCTCAGAATTGTAAGGCGGGTAGTATGAACACTAGACTACTCGTACCACGGCTCGCACAGCTGATATGTCAGCTTCGGTTAGGATTGGGTTTTACGTAACTTGTAGCTATCTTCACAACCGCCAAGAGGTTCTATTCGACCCGCCTCCCTACCGCCTAAGCAATAGCAATCGTAATAGCAATCGTTTATGACTTTATTTTAGTCATTTGGCACCGCCTATGTGACGTTAGCCATCAAAGTTGTTCATTCAACGATTGCTTTAGCAATCCCCGCAAAGCAATTTATGGCTAACGTCACATAGGCGGTGCCAAATAACTAAAATGAAGTCATAAACGATTGCTATTACGATTGCTATTGCTTAGGCGGTAGGGGGGCTGTACCTACATGCCAGCTTTAAAAAAATAAAAAAATCATTCTGGCAAAATTATGAATCACATTGATATTATAATCAGTCAGGTAACTTTGTTAAGGCGTTGACGACACTCTCCTCACTAAAAAGTAACAATAATTAATAGTATTTTGAACATTTGGTTCATATGTTGATTCATTCATAGGCACTTACATTATATTGCCAAATAATTTACTTCATTCGCGAATATTTGTCAAATTATTTCAATTAATCAAAAATCTATTTTTAAAAGAGACTAAATTGAAAAATGTTTGATTATTAAACAGTATAAAAGTAATAAATAAAGTATCTAAATTCTAAATAATATTTACATAACAAATGTGTGTTTTAAGTAAATAAAAAAATACTTTTAGAGTTAGTTTGTAAAAAATAATAATTGTAAAAAGTTGAGGATATTATTACTAAATAATTATGAGGCTCATGCGCCAATAGTTTATATCTAATCAGTTCGAAAATCATTCCAATACATTTTGATGTTATTAAAAAAGAATAGATAAAATATAAGTATTTTTGTAAAATGATAAGGATCTATTCAGACAAAAACGATAGTCGCCACAACTTGTCACAAAGTGCGCAGCACCGATATTTCGATAATGTAGGTAAATAGGCTAGATGACAATGTGTTTATGTCCTTTTGTAACAGCTAACCATAAACAGGGCCGAATAACGACAACAAAAATAAAATCAACTTGGAAATAAAAAAGTTACAAGCATTTTTATTTTCATGCTAGGCAAACAACGCAAGAACGCGCTATGACGTCACGGCCTGTAAGTGACATACATTCGCCATACTATGTTATGCTTTGTGGGATAGAGACAAGACATCCTCCCTTTATACCCATCAAAATCATTAGAAGCTCATATCTCTGAATTTTTAAATATTTTTTCAGTTTACTAATCATAATTAATTGCAGGATTCACCAATCCCAATACTTTTAATTAATTCAATACCAGTCAACTATCGTATTTCGATACAGTCATACGGTAAAATGTTAAGACATTATCCCAGTCACGCTGTTACTAGTTCACCTCTTTTCTAGAAGTATTGTTTTATACTGAGCGCCACACAAATCGACGAATGGGAAGCTATGCGCAGAGAACTGCGCAAAAGCCGAAATATAGGCATTCGCGGGAGCCAGAGAGACAAGACGGGGCACACCCGCCCGCCAACCTCATGCCTCCCGCGCGCTCCCTACGCACTACGACAGTCAGCGTCGGAATTGTGCACACATGCGCAATAATAAGCCAAACACGGCTAAGTGTCATCTGCGGCTAACATCTCATCTGCCAATTTGTGTGGCGCTCAGTATACCTCAGAAAAAAAGACGTTGTTTTAGACAACTTTTGCACTAAATTTTCGATACAATTTTTTTTTCTTATAAGGTTTAGGATCACTTACTGTGCAAGTTTCCGAGATATCGGCCTAAAACGTATCAAGATCTGTCATCTGTATCTGTCAGCATTTTGTGTTTTTATACTCAGTAAGTGATCCTACACCTTATAAAAAAAATTTGGATCGAAAATTTTGTGTAGTGCAAAGTTAAATTCTTTTTTTCCTGAAGTATTTGCTAAACAAACAATGTTTAGTTAACAATGTTTACATCGCGAAGTTAAACCAAGAACAAAAGCACCGGGTTGGTTTTATATGAAGCGAATAATACGTTAATCTGAAAAGTCTTTATACAAAAAACTATCAAACTTAGGCCATTACCTTGTACAGTATTTGATTATTTGCTATATTTGTTTTGAAAAATGATTTTTCTGTTATTTTCTTTCTTAATAATCTTCATTTAAAGAAATAAAAAGAAAAAGAAATTTCATATTTTCTGATCTTATTATCTTTGACATTGCTTGTACAATATGGCGGCGCACGGCGTGATGGCGGTCTCAACAAATATCATAATAGAAAATATGAGATTCCATTCAAATTAATCATTCAATGCGGTTGTTTTACTCTGCGTATTTATTTACCATATTTTAATAGATTTTATGATCTACTGTACATAGTCTGGTCCCATTTTGCAAGATCTTCTTTGTAGAAAATATTGTTGTGAATCGAAGTATTTTAAAGTACTAATGACTCGTCATACGCCTTGGCGTTGCTGTAAGTATGATGATAAAAGGAAACAAACGAAATGAAATAAAATGTATAGTACACATATAATAAACCTAAATACATAATATTCCCGTGTTACGCATGAGCCTCATTGGAAGCATTAAGTGGAAAATTATTAAATAACCTTATGTAAGCGGGGTACTATCAGAAATGCCCTTCATCGAATTTGACTAATTTAGGCAGCAACCCTGACCAGCGCAAATATACTTTCCCATCTCCTGTTCATGGGATTAGGTCCAGCTCAACTATAGCAGACATGACAAAACATGCTGAGAACAAACGCAGTCGTAAGCAGAGCTATATTTTGTTCTTCGCTAAGCACGTATTATGGCATTTTTGCAGTGGAGTCAAGAACAACAATCTTGCCGCACGAAATGTTGGGTTCGCGCCTTCAGAGAAAAGTATATTTTATGCACGTCAGAAAAGCTACCCACATCTTACAACGAAAAGTCGCCCTGGTGAAGCAACTAACAAACGAAGTTATTTCGATTATTCGTATAAAATGCTCTCCATTTGTATTCTATACAAAAAATGCAATAAAATCATTTCTCATTTACACAAGAACCTAAGTATAAACTACAACTTAATAATAAATTTTAATTTAATTAGTTTAGGAATCGGTACGTTCCAAGTTATCCTAAACTTCACCAGCGACTTTCGTTACGACTATACATTTATTTGCTGGCATATTGCTAGAAACACATACAATTTAGACTAAATCATTTATTTTACTAATCATATTTATTTAGTCAATATTGTGAACAAATTAGTACCCGCGTTCTAATTGCCTTAATGCTCGACCGAAGCAATTTTTTGTCCTGTTGTAATTATCTCGCAGACAAAGACTGGAACTTCGCCTTCTCTGGCTAGCAGTCAGTAAGCGGCTAACCTTTAGCTAACCAAAACATTTTCTGTGTAAGTTAATACTTAGAGGTGGAGACCAATATGTGTGTGTCAAAGATCAACCTGTGTATACCATAGATTTATTCATTAACCAATCTAGTTGTATCAGACATTCAATCTGCCGGTCAAAGATTTACCCCAATAAATAAAAGACCAATCTGAATCCTTACGTTTCTAGCAATGTGCCATACAAATAAAACATGTAGTCACATAAAATAATGATCACAACTTCTACCTATTACAACCCCATTCAGACACTCCGTCGCATATTTATTTACAAATTAGTTATAATTTGAAATTTAACTATGTATTTACAAGGAGCGGTCGACGCGACCGACTCTATCGTTGAAATAATGCCTTTTGTGGCAAATTCAGATATGTCTAAGTGTTCAATTGCACTTGTACACGAGAATCCTCGAGCCAAATAAACCAAAGGCATTATCTTTCAACAGTATCACATTTTGGGGAAGTCGAGCTGTCAATACTCAGGCTGTAATGTCAAGGTTACGAAGAGAATATAGCTTCATCACTTTGTACTGTTTTCGGGTAATGCATATTTCGTTTTTCAACATAATTACATTTGGGTATTGCATATGCATTGCGTGCTACTTGCATATTCAGTGGAATATAGTAGGTATTTCAGTATAACACGAACTGCTGAAAAATGGATCAAAATGAAACCAGAAGCGTCATTCAGCTTCGTAACCAACCAAACAAATATTAGTATTTTGAGTGGATTTCCCAAGAGCCGATAGCAATTCCCGACTTCCCCTCTCCGCAGCCCCTACGCCTCGGTAGCGACCGGCTCCCTCGCGTGATGTATCTTCACATGTTTATTGTGGTTACTTTTATTGCTGGACGTCTTGCCGCAAATGTTGCAGGAGAACGGCCTCGCGCCGCTATGAACTTTCATATGCTCGGACAGGTAATAACTCCTATGGAACGACTTACCGCACTCCGGGACCTCGCATACGTACTTCTTCGCCGTTTCGTGTTCTTTCACGTGTCGTTGGCAGTTGTATTTCCGTATGAACTGACAGCCGCAGTAGTTACACGTGTACGGCCGGACGGATTTGTGTGAGTTCATGTGGGAGATGTATTCGGTTCGTCGGATGAAGGCGCCTTTACAGAGGGCGCATTTGAAGGGTTTCGCGGAGCGGGAGACATGTGTCCAGCGGTGGAGTTTGAGGTTCCATTTGGTGGTGAAGGATTTGTTGCAGACGACGCAGGAGAATGGACGCTTGCCGCTGTGGGTTTGGAGATGTGCGCGTAGGTTCGTCCGGAGGTAAATCTGGAATTAAGATTGTGCGAGCTTAGTGGTTGGTGCGTTTGATTAACTTGGGCACGTGGAAGAAAAATGTTGACAACACTACGACCCTTGGCATCTCATTTGTTTGGTTACTTCGCTTGTAACATATACATTTGTTGTTTTTAAACTTTCGCGATTTGAACACATTATTATTTTATACTACGGGACTAATCGCGCACTAAAATTACGAGATAAATAAATACCTCCTCATCCCGACGTTTCGGCCGAGTTTCATCGACCGTGGTAACGTCGGGATGAGGAGGTATTTATTTATCTCGTAATTTTAGTGCGCGATTAGTCCCGTAGTATAAAATAATAACATATACATTTATACAAACAGAACAGAGCAGAATCTAGATCCACGTTGTAGAGCGTTTTGCTTGTCCTTATACATGCCTCAAACTTTCACGGATGTTTCCAAAATAATAGATAAGAAAAAAAACAACGGGTTAAACTCCGGGAGTGCGGCAGAAGTGACAACTTGAACATTTTACGAATTTACGATCAGGTCACGTCTGGTCTTGGTCTTTACGCGAGTTTAACAATTTTTACTTCAAAAAACTTTACTTCTATAGTACGTGACGACGACGATTAATACTCAAACCAGATTGTTGCATTTGTACAATTTTTGTTTTCTTTGATTAAAATTATACGACTGGGCCTGTTTACAGCGCAGTCATATAGAGACAGTTGTGTTTACGTCGCATATGATTTGTTAGTATGACGATATAGTAGTAATGGCAAAATCGATGGAAGAGCTCAGCACGATGCTCGAAGGCCTCAATTGGGTTTCTCTACAGGTGGGTCTTAAGATGAACATGGATAAGACAAAAGTCATGTATAATTCCCATGTTTTACCCACCCCAAATTCTGTTGGAAACTCGGTTCTTGAAGTCGTTGACTCGTACGTCTACCTAGGACAAGTAGTCCAGTTAGGTAGGTCCGACTTCAACAAAGAGGCCAATCGCCGAATCCAACTCGGCTGGGCAGCGTTCGGAAAATTGCGTAACGTCTTCTCGTCCGACATACCTCAGTGCCTCAAGTCGAAAGTTTTCGACCAGTGTGTTGCCAGAGATGACTTATGGCACAGAAACGTGGTCTCTCACTATGGGCCTTATTAGTAAGCTCCAAGTAGCCCAACGAGCTGTGGAGAGGGCTATGCTCGGAGTCTCTCTGCGGGATCGAATTAGGAATGAGGAGATCCGTAGAAGAACCAAAGTTACCAACATAGCCCAACGGATTAGCAAGTTGAAATGGCAATGGGCAGGGCACATAGCGCGGAGGACTGATGACCGATGGAATCGAAAAGTTCTCGAGTGGAGACCACGTACCTGCGCGCAGCGTAGGACGTCCACCCACAAGGTGGACAGATGACCTCATTAAGATCGCAGGATCGCGCTGGATGCAAGCCGCTATCATTCGGTCTTATTGGAGATCTATAGGGGAGGCCTATGTCCAGCAGTGGACGTCCTTTGGCTGATGGATGGATGGATGATTTGTTAGTGAGGCCGCGTGGAGGCTCGTCTGGGTAATGCATACAGGCTTCAGGTCTCCACTTATAGGTCTGTACCAGCCTTTTTAATAGTCCACTGCAGGACGTAGGCCTATCCACGAAGGGTGATTGGGCCAAATCCACCACGCTGGCCCAGTGCGGGTTGGTGGAGTCACATACGCCATTGAATTTCTTCTACGGACGCATGCAAGTTGCCTCACGATGTTTTCCTTCACCGAAAAGCCAGTGGTGTTAAATTCCGTACATAAATTCCAAAGAACTCATTGGTACGGGACCGGGATTTGAACCCACGATTGTAAGGCGGGTGTCACTACCTCAAGGCCACCACGGCTTATAGGTGTAGTGTCAATATATTACTAACCTGTTTACAAATAGGACAAGGAACATTCTCGGCGCGCGACACGGAGGGCGCGGTCATGTAGAGCGAGTTGTGCTTGCGCCGGACGTGGCGGGTGAGCGAGGCCGCGTGCAGGAACTTGTCGGGGCAGTGCATGCAGGCCTTGGGGCGCGGCTCGTGCGTCTCGCGGTGCCACGCGAGCTTGGCGCGCGAGTGCAGCACCAGCCCGCACTGGCACACGTAGTCGCGGACTGCGGCGCGCTTCTGGAAGTGGTGACGGTTCCTGGACAACACACACAGTTCGTCAAAATTATTTAAAGGAAGATAACCTCATCTTATAACAGAATGGTATCCTAGAGACAGCAAAAGAAGTCGAGGTAGACAAAATAAAAGATGGGCCAACATGGATCCAAAAAGCAAGAGACCGTAAGAAGTGGAAGTCTTTAGAGGAGGCCTTTGTCGAAGGACAAGCTGAAACAGAAAACCCGCACGCCGACGATAACATAATTTGATATGTAAAGTATTGTAATGTTTACAGTAATAAAGGCTTATTTTTTTTTTTTTTTAACCTCATCGTACTGTCTTTCTTGTTTTTTTAAACGATTAAACATCAAAAATAGTTACAATATGTATGAGATAACCCATTAATTTTTAATTTTCTTAGTCGTTGAAGTATCTGAAATCGGACATTCATATAAATGAGACACGAAACGTGGATGTTTTTTCGATGTCGTACTGGTCGTTTCTACGGATTTTAAAACGGTTGCAATGCAACGACTTGCGTCCAACATGATTCTGTATTCTATTTATGCTGTGTCCACATTTACCTTTATTCTTATACTACGGGACTAATCGCCCACTGAAAATACTACATCATAAATGTACACCTCATTACCCCATGAGTTTTACCCGTGACCACGATCAATGCAACTCGATCGAAACGTCGTCGGGATAAGGAGGTATTTATTTATCGCATATTTTTCGTGTACGATTAGTCCATAAAATAATAATGTGTTCAAATCGCGAAAGTAAAAACACAATTACCTTTGCTGAGCAAAAATAACATAATCTAGGATAGATGCACGGGTTGTGGCCATCTCAGTGTCATTTATGGCCACTTTTAATTTTAACGATTGTGTACACAATTGAAAAAAAAATTTTTTTAAAGACATTTTCAAGCTTATTATATTAATTTTAGTGTCACAAAACCGAGGCAGTGAGCACAACCGTTGCATCTACTGTATGTAGAGCAGGGATGCGGCCGAGGATGACTTGATTATTGACCTGTGCTGCACCATGTTGGAGTACCGGCGGAAGGTGTCGTCGCAGAGGGTGCACTTGACGGGCGCGCGGCCCGTGTGCACGTTGTGGTGCTCCGACAGCTTCTGCCGCGTCAGGAACCGCTTCTCGCAGATCTCACACCTGGAATTAACGGCTTTTTCTGTTACATTCGATTTGTTATTTTGAGATGGAGAGGAGAAATTAAGTAAAAAAACCGTCAAAGTGAGGGAGAAATCGTTTAAATTTCGATTCAAATTATCCTCATTGTCAATACAGAACAAACTATTACTGTACAAACAAGTCTTGATGCCAGTGTGGACTTATGGTATACAGCTATGGGGCTGTGCCGCCCAAAGTAACATCCTTATCATACAGAGATTCCAAAATAACGTACTAAGGGACATCACAAATGCACCTTGGTACGTAAGAAATGGTGATCTCCACCGGGACCTTAAAGTGGAATCCGTAAAAATTACAATACAAAAATACGCAGAAGCTCACGACTATAGACTTCACCACCATGTGAATGTTGGGGCAGTCCAGCTCCTCGACCAAACGGACACAGTGAGAAGACTTAAACGAGCAAAACCGTTCGAATTAGTTTAAAAGTTAATTGAGTGCTAACTCGTAATCATAGTGTTATAGTGCTAGTGCCGCGTATAAAGAACACAATAACGTAGTGTCTTCGCCTTAATAGAGACAATAAGAAAAGTGTTGATGGACACATTCTTAGTTTATTATACCTAGCAATTTAAGTTAGATTTAAATTACTTATTAGCCCATAGCTAGATAGTATTTTTTTAAGAATAGGTCGTCAGCGTTTCTTAAACAAAAAAAAAATGTTTAAGTACGATCGACGCATTGTGACTCGAGATGTTTTTTCGGACGTTCTAAAGTCATAAGCTTATTTGTAGCTACCGTTTGCAGTGCACTTATACAATGTATGAAAAACATCGGTGGCTGCGCTAGCAGCGTACTTCGCTATAGCGATACGGTCGTTTGCAATGGAACTTAAAGTATGACACCGTACAACCCTGAGTGCTTATTATTGGCGTAGATAAATATTTTGTCAAGGGCATAGGAAGGCAGCTGCCCATTCTTCTTGTGCCTTAGCTTTATTTAGGCTTATATTTGTGCGTGCTTGTGTGCGCGTTGACCGCGGCGTGTGTCGCCTGTGAGGATGTAACGTACTTGTAGTTCTTGATGCCGAGGTGCGTCTTGAGGTGCAGGTTGAGGTTGGCGCGCCGGTGGAAGCACTTGCCGCACTTCAGGCACTCCAGCGGGTGCGTGCGCAGATGCGCGTTGAAAGCCGCTTCTGTCACCTGCCAAAATAGAAATCAAATTATTATCCTACCGCCGAACTTAATCCCCGCCGCCCGCACCTGTTTCAGTCCCCCTTTGAAGTCTACCCCTGCGCCCCTGTACCGCGCAGGCGAGGACTAAGTTAAGGAGAAGGATTATACGAGGGTCATTCAATAAATACTTAGCCTACAAAAAGTAAACGAAAATTTTGGAAAAGTGGCAATTTATTTTTCAACATAGTCTCCTTTTAGTTCGATACACTTAGCCCAGCGATGCTCCAACTTTTTTAACCCGTCCGAAAAATTGTTTTTGTCAAACTCTGCAAAATAGGCCTCCGTGGCGGCGATGACCTCCTCATTTGATCCATATCTATTCCCGGCGAGAGATTTTTTCAGATTAGGAAACAGAAAGAAGTCACAAGGGGCCAAATCTGGAGAATACGGTGGATGGGGCAGCAATTCGTAGCGTAATTCGACCAATTTGGGCATGGCAACGGCAGACGTGTGAACCGGTGCGTTGTCGTGGTGAAACAGCACTTTTTTCTTCGCCAGATGGGGTCGTTTTTTCTTTAATTCGGCGTCGAATCGGCCCAATAAATCGGCATAGTAAAGCCCTGTAATTGTTTTACCCTTCTCGAGGTAATCGATGTAGATCACACCTTGTGAATCCCAGAAAACGGTGGCCATAACTTTTCCGACCGATTTTACAGTTTTCGCCTTCTTTGGAGCACGTTCCCCGGTCTGGATCCATTGTTTTGATTGCTCCTTGGTCTCTGGTGTGTACCAGTGGATCCAGGTTTCATCGACGGTCACAAAACGACGCAAAAACTCCGCTGTATTCCGCTTAAACAGCGCCAAACACGTCTCCGATGTGGTCTCACGGTTGCACTTGTTTTCCGGTGTGAGTAAACGCGGCACCCATCGCGCCGACAGCTTTCTCATGCCGAGTTCCTCGTGAAGAATACACGAGAACTGAAGATTGTTGTCTATGACGACGTCAGCCAACTGCCGGCGTACGCCGGCGAAGCGCGCCGACCGGCCTTAGTCGCGATTAAACAAAATGGTTGAATATATCAGACGTCAAAATATTATTTTAAAAATTAAAAATGGGGAAATGTGTAGTCAAAACCTTTTAATCCCGTTCTCAATTTCTTCATAAAGCTTCTGGAATTTACTTCCACAAGTAAATACGGTTTACACTATTCGTATTAATTGAAACTATCACATATAATATCATGATTTTAAAAGTAAATAATTTTACAGTTGGTGATGCCAGGTGAAACATGATTTTGTTTCCCCATAATTATGGGAGATTTCGACTAGGTAATCGATAATTACTTTTTTGATACCATAGGATATCCGCAGACAAAATACGTAAAGATAAATAAATAATGGATAAAAGCCATTAGAATATTACGAAAAGAAACTGACTGGATAATAATAGTAAATAGTGAAATAGTAAAATTACAATAGATTACAATATAACTTTAATAAATACTAAAAATACAAGAGTACAAAGATAATAACAAATCCGGTACCTAGATTAATGGGCGGCATTAACGTCTACAGCGATTTTAAATAATACTAATAATCATTACTATTTTTATAATTATTGATAGTTATGAATCAAGCAGCAGAATCAGGCCTAAATAGGTTACGTTTTGTAATTATTAGTTTAATCAAATAGCTCGACGGCAACAGGTATTTATGTCCGGAGATTGAAGTACAGGTATAGTATAACATATTAGGCTACAATTTTCAAAGAAGTTTTACGTGATACAGAGATACTAAAAAAGCGCGCGCTGCGTGGTATAGGTATGTATGAGTGACACAGACTGCACGCGGGCCATGCGGGGTGCGTGGTAACTAGTGGTAAGAGCTTACGAACTCGGGCGCGGGTGGCGGTGTGGCTATGCTAGCTGTTAGTCTGCTATATTTATTATTGTTTATTATAATTGTTTACTCCAACGGCTCCAGAATAAAAAAAACATCACTGCAATTTTCAAAACAATATATTGTAGATTCTTCATGCAATGCTTTCGAATTTTCTTAAGGAATATCCTGTCCAACAATATGACACGTTTTTGATAATTAAGTATTATTATGGCGATAATTATTTTAATTATCAAGAACGAATAAATATTGGTCGGATAAATGAATAAAATATCCTTTGTATTATAACTTTATTCATAATTACATCATATTATATTTGATTTTGATTAATGACTCAAATTCATAATGTTATTACTAAAATGTTGATTATTAAAAATATCGGTTTGTATCACTGACATTGAGAAGATATCGTAACATTTTGGGGAAATTTCAATCTAATGAACTGGCACCCTAAGTAGGCATTGTCCGACTAAATTCAAGAATATTGCTATTTCTGTCATTTTCAACGTCTTACCGTACTTTAGCAACTAGTGTAACAGGGATAGAGATATGATTATTTGATTACCTACCAACGATATTCGGGCGGTTAATGTGTCGCCATGCCTAGCAACGCAGTTGTTTGAGTCTGCTTATCTAGACATTAAACATCATTGTGATACACTGTTCCTTCTGAAATGCCTACAGTCTTAGCTAGCTCCCGAACCTTCAATCGGCGATCTGCCAATACGAGATCATGGATTTTTTTAATGTTTTCCTCCGTAGCAGCTGTTTTCGGTGCACCTGGACGTGGTTCATCAAAAACCGACGTACGGCCACGTGCAAACTCGTTGAACCAATTCTTGACGGTGGCCATCGATGGAGAAGAGTCACCGTACACAGCATCCAAGCGCTCTTTGATTTCGATGCGCGTTTTCCCTTCCAAAAATAGGAATCTAATCACCGAACGATATTGCTCTTTTTCCATTTTTGTAAAACCGATCGATACGTTCGCTTCCATAAGTTGTCAAATTAAAACAAATGAAGGGATTGGAATGAAAATTTGAAAAAAGAATTAAAAAAGAATGTGCTACACTGTGGTAAAACTCTTTTGAAACTATAGCGCCCTCTGGCGATGAGGCTAGGTACTTATTGAATGCACCTCGTAGCTCCAATAGAAAAGCGAAACCGTTAGGAACCATGTAGTAATTGGGAGACCGGTTGGATTTTATCAAAAACTAGCTGCCCCAGTGAACTTCGTTCCGCCATCTGTCAACTGTCAATGACAACTTTTACATGCAGGAACATTTATGTATGGGAAAATTAAATTAATATTTTTATTATTTTCCACGCAACTTTTATAAATTTTCCCGCCGTTTAAACCTTTCCTTTAGCTTCCACAAAGATTTCAATACCAAAATTGGCCAAATCGGTTCAACTGTTCTCGAGTTTTAGCGAGACTATCAACGACGATTTATTTTTAGGCTTCCGTACCTCAAACGGAAAAAACGGAACCCTTATAGGATAACTTTGTTGTCCGTCTGTCCGTCTGTGTGTATGTCAAGACTCTTTATCTCGGGAACGCATAAAGATATCGAGTTGAAATTTAAACTGTATACATATATCTATGGTTTCTTGCAGTTGTGTAAAAGAAAAACTTCTCAGTTATCGCTTTAAAAAGTTAGAGCCGTTTATGTCGTAAAAACCGTACATTTCGACACTCACAAAAATCAAAACCTACAGGTTACTTCTCGTTGACATAGAACTATGTTAATTGATTAGGAATAACCATGTATAGATTTCATGTTCGTAACCCGAGGCACACACTGATGATGATTATTTTTACGTACTACGGGACTAATCGCGCACTGAAAACATGAGATATAAAGCAACCTGCGTCCACGTAGCACCAAACCAGTGTTATTATTGATACAGCAATCTGATTTATGTTTCTGGAAAGTACAGCATACGGCAGAGTTTAACTGCCGTATACATAATATACGGCAATTTTAGTCTGGACAGAAAATGTAATGGGAGACCCCCGCTGCTAGATTTACGATCGTTCTTGGGAGCCTATTTGATGAGCACAGGCGCCTTTGTTACTTTTACAGACACCTCCGACTACGATGGTGGGACCTCAAAACGGCAATTTCAAAGTGGAGTTCAAAATTTTTGATAATAACACTGCACTGCTCCAAACCCAAGTTACTACTATCAACGAGTACCTTTAGTCTTGTGTAACGTGTACTTACCTGGTCCACCTTACAAGTGGGACACACGAAGTCCCGCCGCTTGCGTTTGGTCTCCTGCTTGAGCAGCCCACGCAGCTCCAAGCCCGGCTTGCTCTCCTCCAGCGAATCGTACACTTGCAGGATGGTCGACGTGATGGTTTCTTTGGAGTCCAGCGCCATGAGACTCGCTGAAACATTACATTTTAAATAAATGCCACACCATCATGCGAGTTGGTGTACTACGTAATGATACACCTCGTGTTGGCGGGCGTTATTCAATTTGTTTTTTATATAGAAGAGATAATGCAAAAATATATCGAGCTTAGGCCATTACCTTGTACAGTATTCAATTATTATTTGCTTTGTTTTGTTAAATTATTTTCCTATTATTTTATTTCATAACAATCTTCAGTTAAAAAGAAATTTCATATTTTTGGACAGGTATACTGAACGCCACACAAATTGAAAGATGGGAAGTTAGCCGCAGATGACACTTCGCCATGATTCGCTAATTATTACGCATGTTTGCACAATGCCTATACAAATGGCGAAGTCGTGAGCTCGGGCGTAGGGAGCGCGCGGGAGCATAAGACATTATATGTAAGTATAAGACAGTATAAGACATTTGATCCAGCTTATATACTGAGCGCCACACAAATCGACGGATGGGAAGTTATGCGCAGAGAACTGCGCAAAAGCCGAAATATAGGCATTCGCGGGAGCCAGAGAGACGAGGCGCCGGGGCACACCCGCCCGCCAACCTCATGCCTCCTGCGCGCTCCCTACGCACTACGACAGTCAGCGTCGGAATTGTGCACACATGCGCAATAATTAGCCAATCACGGCGAAGTGTCATCTGCGGCTAACTTCTCATCTGCCAATTTGTGTGGCGCTCAGTATACCTGCTACTTACTTATAGCTATGAAAAAAAGAAACATAACTTACTGGCACACGAAAGGCCACTGTCCTCAATCTTTCTTCCTTCTTAATAGAGGTGGTTATTCTCGAGTACAAAGCAGCGAGAGAATGCACTAAGGCTGTGTGGGCTCCCAGTTCCTTCAACGAATAGTGAACTTTATGGCTAATATAAATAAGTACTACTTACCGGCACACGAGAGAGCGTTATCTTCAATCTTTTCTTCCTTCTTGATAGTAGTAGTTATCCTCGAGTATGAGGCGGCCGAAAGAATCGCTAAAAGCACGTGGGATTGCTCTTTTAGTTTTATATCTAGGGTACAAATTGCTACTTACTGGCACAAGACAGGCCATTGTCTTCAATCTTTTCTTCCTTCTTGATGGTGGTGGTTATCCTCGAGTACGAGGCGGCAGGAGGATGCGCTAAGGCCGCGTGGGCGCGCAGTTCCTTCAGCGAAGGGAATGGCCCGCCGCAAGACACGCACGCGTACTGCCGCGACGCGGGGAATACCGCCATCTCCTCTCTGCAATATGTCATTGGGTAATGAAAAGCTATAATCCGACAGCTTAACTCAGTCCGACGGAGACCCGCCGCCCGCCTCAGTCCCTCTTAGTCGTCTACCCCCGCGCCCCTGTACCGCGCAGGCGAGGACTGACTTAAGCGCTCTGACTATAAAAAAACATATGTAAAGCAATTATTATTTTTCTCCGAAAATGGCACAACCGATTTTCATCGTGTACAAAATTCAAATCCATCAGCCATAAGAAGTCCACTGCTGGACATAGGCCTCCCCTATGAATCTCCAATAAGACCGGTTGGAAGATGTTTGCATCCAGCGAGATCCTGCGGGTTTAATGAGGTCATCCGTCCACCTTGTGGGTGGAATTCAAATAGTTCACTCGAATGGATGTACAATTTTTTGTTTATATACTGTTGATTTTTCAAAAACAGCTCTGTCGATTTCGATTAAATTGAAATGGGGCCACCTCTGAAGTATGATGTAGATCAAACAAAAAAAGAATTATCAAAATGGGTTCATAATTGGCGAAGTAATCGCATAATACATAAAAACGAATTGAGAACGAGAATTTTGAAGTTGGGTAAAAATAAATAAAATATATTATGGGCGAATATATACGGATGCCAAACCTGGGGCCTGACAAAGGCACACATTCAAAAATTTAAAGTATGCCAACAGGGGGTGGAAAAAAGCATGCTCCATATAAAGTTAAAAGATAGGTGGAGACTAACAAAAATCCGAAAGGCCACAGGCGTAGCAGATGTAAGCCAAAAAATAAAAAAAATAAAATGGCGTTGGGTTGGGCATGTACTGAGAAGCAAAAAAGATAAATGGACCAAAGAGGTCATGCTCAGATACCCAAGAGACGGGAAGCGATTCAGAGGACGACCTCAAAAACGGTGGGACGACGACCTACTGCCAGGGTGGCGCAGGAAAGCCAGAGATAGGGAGCTCTGGCAAATTCTAGACGAGGCCTATGTCCTGGGTGGACAACCTAATATTTAATAAATAGAAATAAGAGTAATGTTTTTCAAAAGGTATTTTTATATAGTGAATAAAGGCTATTTTTATTTTATTTTATTTTTATTTTATTATGGGCGAAAACGATTAGCTCTTCCATAGATTTTGTCGAAAGTCGATGAACTTTTACTGGATGTAGCTGGTATTGTCGCTATTTCAGGATTGGTCCTATAGCAAAAATTAGTCATAATGAGGAGTACAGGCCGAATCAACCTTTACAAAACTTACAGGTTGTCCCGTTTGTCTGTGACGTCGAGCTCCGAGCCGTCCGACACCCAGCTCTCGCGCGCCATCAGGTCGTAGGGCTCCGCTGCCGTCGCCTCTGAATACGCCTGAAATATTAACAAAAATATTACCATTACAGACATGCATTATACAGAGACAGATACAACAAAGATAGGTAGGTAGAATAGTAGATATAGATAGGACTATGTAGGTAGATATTGAGCAGTAAGTTCGTATAGGCATGCTGGCTCTGACACGGCTAAAAACTTAAAACAACTGGGACCTGCAATTTAACGTGTCATCTGAGCCACAATAGCGCTCAGTTGGGAATGCCAACATTAGTGGATATCATATTAGTTGATAAAGCATATCAGGAAATAAAATATCATACCCCGTTCCAGGAGGAGTCCATATCTCCGTTGCTCTCTTGGCCGCTGAGCTCGCCGCGCGGCGGCATGCGCTCGTCGGCGCAAATATTCAGCGTTGGCTCCCCATCACTGCGACTCTCGCTCAACAAATCCGCTTTGCTTTCCTGCTCCCTCTCCTCATCCCCAGGCGCTTCGTCCCTTTCACCCTCCACGTAATCCATCCCGCTCTCAGCGATCTTATAACTCTCGTGAATAAAGTTCGGCAACACGAACTCGTTCTCTTTCGTCGACGGCTCCCCCCAAATGTTACATGAGAACGCTTCTTTACCATTATCTTTGAACGCCGTCGGCCCTTTATCGTCGAACGCCTCCACTCGATCCGGCGTGAAATAGTGCTCGTAAATATTATCCCCGAAGTAGTTTTCATTCATCATGTTAACGAACTGCTTGGTCTTATTCGCTCCCTCCAAGTCCAGCAGCTCTCGATGACTCGATTCTTCGTCGAAATCTCTCGGAGACATGTTCTCGTAGCTGACGACGTTTATCGAGGGCCGCAACGGGTCTAGAGACGTCATTTCGGGCTGCTCCTGGTTACTGAATGTCCCTTCGTTGCTTGAACTGAACTCTTCTTTCACGTGTATGACTTCTGCCGGGTTGGACTTCACCGGGGACGGAAACTGCGCGGCATCCTCCGTATGCTCCACCTCAAACCCCGCCACCTCTTCTTTCCCCTTGATTTCTTCTATAGATATCGTTTTCAAGATAGACTTCTTGCCCTCTGTCTTTTGAACTTGATTAGTGAAACTGACGGGCGCGTTGGACGAGCACGGCATCGGCTCGTCATCCTGCCGACTCGGCCCGCCGTCAGAGGTCGTTTTCAAATTCTTAATCTGCAATATTTTCTTACTTTTCTTCACGAAAATGTTATTCAGTCTTAATGGTGTACTCCTAAATGGCTTCATTGGCAATTGATTTTTCTTTTCTTTACTATCTAATTCGTTACTAATTTTACTACTTTCTGGTTTGGGAGATATCGCCGTGCGGTCGGTGGAGTTGTCGCCGCTCTCCGACAGCTCGCTGATCGGCGATATGGAAGGCTTCTCGTTACATATGAGGTCGGGTACTGGACAGCTGTCGCTGAATTCCATATCTATTTTATTATCTATGCTATCATTTTTGCTAGAGTCTTTGTTTGAGGTAGGACTTGTGATCTTTTCAAGTTCTGGGAAGGAATGTGAACTATCCCTGGAGCTGTCGCCTCGACTCGTCGAGGGCTCGGAGTAAGCCTGCGACGACTTCTGTTCGAGGTTGTCTATGTCTGGCAAGATCTTTTCTGGTGATGCAGACCTGACTGGGTACTCACGATCACTAGGCCCCGTTAGATCCATCACAGTGTTAATCATATTTTTGCTATGTTGCACCGGAACTTCCACCTTAATATTGCTAAGAATTTTAAGACCCCTAGTGGTCCCAGGGGCTTCACTCGGGGTGTCGATCTTTTCAGTAATTGTAACATTTGGCGCCTCAGCTTTTGGTAGTGTGAAATTAGAAACAATTGCAGAAGTCTGTCGAGGTGGCCGTGACAACACTTTACTAGCTGTACTATTACAGGAACTAATTCGGGTAGTGGGAATGATAGGGCTTACTTCTATAACCAAAGTTTTATTCTGATCGGTCACAGAATGACCTTGTTTTTGGGTATTGGGTATCAGTACACTCGCATCAGTGAACATTTGAGAGGCAGACTGTTTGGGAACCATCTGTTGTGGTGTAGTATACATACATGAAGTATTCCCAAACTGATCCACGAGCATCACATTCTGGTATATTGAGCTAGCTTGAGCAACATTTGTGACATTCTCTTGACCTGTGAACACTGTAGGCATGCTAGGAATGAAACTCTTTGGATCAATGTTCTGCACCATTTCTTGATAGAAATACTGCGAGTTTTGAGTGACTACAGTGGTTCCGGGAGTAAATGAACTAGAGCTTAGCTGGTTGAAATGATTTTGAACTAATGGAGGTGCGGTCTTTGAATCTCGGTGGACTTGAGAGGTCGGCAGAACACCGCTCACCATCATACTGTTCTGAACATTCTTTTGAACAAATGTAGGAGCCGAAGGACTTACCACCACATGCATTGGCTTCACACCCTGAGCCAAGTATTGCATTCCCCCAATGTTGTTTTTGACTAAGCTCAATAAATTACCAGGTTTCTGGATTTGCACTTTGACCGGTTCGCTTCTTTTCCTCATCACATTAGGCATGTTAGGCTGTAACTTGACCGCGGGGGTTCCCGTTGGCACATTGTAAGAAAACACACTATTGACATCTATGGCATTGTACTCCGCACTGCGGGAGTATTTGATTTCCCGGTCTTCATGCTGCTCTGGGTAGAATAGATATTTTTGTTCATAATCAGATATGGGCGGTGGGTATGTCTGCTGCATTTTATCAGCTTTCATTGACAGAGGGGGGTTGATAAGATTTGAATGCGAGTGATTGGAGTGCTGTGATGAACTACTGACTGTTGTTGTTTCATAAGTTAAATTATCCACCATCCTAATATCAGGGGTGCAATTTCTGGAAATGTTAGTTGAAGAATTTGATCTTGGAGTCCTGCTCTGATTCCGGCTAGGGGTCCTACTTGGTGTTCTGCTAGGCGGTCTACTCGAACCCCCGCTTGGTGTTCTAGCCCAATAGCGATCATGGTCCGGGTTCCTGTGTACACCGTTCCAGCGTCCATTATCATCAGGGGCGGGGGTCTGTGACCTGCTTCTATAGGACCTTTCAGAGTTAGCAGGGGTAGATGTCCTGCTACTTGTACAGATGTTGTTTTTGTTAGCTATACTGCATAATGCTTTTATGACTTGGTCTTTCGGATGCGTGTCCAGATGGGACTCAAGAGTTATGCCATTGTGGAGGAACAGCGTGCACACGGGGCACTGCACCAGTGGATCCATGTTGCTCACTGAACACGCGATGTTTATTAATCTGATCGAGTGACCTTCCCTCTGATTATATCAAAAAAGACTCGTCACGGAGCTCACACTCAGTGAGAAGTGTCTGCGCGAACAATGTCCGTGACGCACATATTTACTATTCACACGAAAGCCTCTCTGTTGACCCACAACAACACAATCTTCGTTGTAAGTCGTCTTCTATCGATCTGGTGAACGAAACGTATAAAATTAAATATACAGTCACAGTATGCGACATCAAATTCTGTAAACTTGTTTAACTCACAAACAGAGGACAAAAGAAAACAAAACCCTCGGATAAAGGCCATTGAGACATAAAAAAGTCGAGCAATAAGTACAATGAAGAATGGTACCATCAAATTACAATAACCAGTATATTTGTAACGGGACTTACCAATTCTTACGTTTATTATGTATAGTCCATGGCATAATGAGAATTCTGGTCCGATAATTATAAGTATTCTACGTCTATTCTACTTCTAAAAATATTTCCAAATAGTCAGACATATTGCAGACGTCTCGCTCACGTTCACACACAAAACTTTTGTGTTCCATTATACACGTCGATAACGATTTTCTATCTATAGTTTCTGTACATTTTCATGCCCAACAAAATTGTATAGAACAATTTATGCGTAGAACGAACTTGCGCGTCGCTGCTTCCACAGGCTATAGGTAAGATGGAATCACATAATTTATAACATGAAGTTATAGATAAAAATGGAGCCCACACTCCTAATACCTACTTGAAGCAAATACCTATTAATCGCCATCTCACTCGTCTGGGGTCCGATCTCTCTTTCGTGTGGTCCGCGCTGCACCATATAAATATTAAAAACTGCCGATATGTGGGAAAATTTTATCAAATTATACTTAATTCACATTTTAAACTTCAAGTGAAATAACAAAATGAGATAATATTAAATTTGATTTCATTTAGAAATAGAGATTTGTGCCTAAATCAGTTGAAATAGTAAAATTTGCGAGTAACATATAACATACGAGGGTCAATTTTATCATGGCGAGTACAAGTTTTTAGCGAGTATAACAAATACATTCCCTTTTTCCTAGGGAGCGCGTGGGAAGCATGAGGTTGGCGGCTGGGTGCCCCGGCGTCTCGTCTCTCTGGCTCCCGCGAATGCCTATATTTCGGCTTTTGCGCAGTTTTCTGCGCATAACTTCCCATACATCGATTTGTGTGGCGCTCCGTATACCTAGTATTTTTGTACTATTTTTCGTATTATACGTTCTATAGGACCTTTCAGAGTTAGCAGGGGTAGATGTCCTGCTACTAGCACAGATGTTGTTTTTGTTAGCTATACTGCATAATGCTTTTATGACTTGGTCTTTCGGATGCGTGTCCAGATGGGACTCAAAAGTTATGCCATTGTGGAGGAACAGCGTGCACACGGGGCACTGCACCAGTGGATCCATGTTGCTCACTGTAAGCCCACGAGCGGTGAATCATCTGATAAAATGGCTGATGATCGAAAGGTCTTTAAATCCAGACTACATTGGCAAATAAAAATAAAGAGCAAATCAAAATGGATAAAATAGCGACGAAACATAAAAACAAAGACTTTAAAAGTTTTTGGAAGGAAACTGCTAATACCTATGAACGCTAAGTCTAGTTTGCCGGAGAGAGTAGGTAATGTTACAGGGGATCGAAATATTGCGCAGCTTTTTATGCAACATTTTAAAGTAACTGCATTACCGGTGGCTAGTAACCATTCTAATTTAAGTACAGAAGAGGATAACCACGGAAAAGAAGTGCTCGATTGTGACAGTAAATTCGTGCGATTTACTCCTAAGGAGGTTGCGAAATTGACTAAATGCATGAAGAGGGGAAAATCACCAGGGCATGATGGCCTCAGTATATAACACTTTTTGTACGCTGGATGTCATTTAGGGTTTTAGCAATGTTCTACTATTTTTGTATGGGCCACTCACACCTTCCACAACAGTTGATGAAAACAATAGTAGTGCCAATTATTAAAAACAAAACAGAGGATATTTCAGATGTTAATAACTACAGGCTAGTCTCACTGGCAACAATAGCAGCGAAAGTGCTTGACAGTTTGATTGATGCTCATCTTGGTAAGGCGATGCACCTGCATGATGCTCAATTCGGTTTTCAAAGCAGTTGTCTCGACGGAGATTGCCACTTTGAGCTTAAAACACACTGTCAAGTACTACACTGACAGACTGACAGAAACACTAATGTGTACGCCTGTTTTTAAGACCTGTCGGAAGCCTTTGACCGTGTGTCGTACGACGTATTATGGGACAAACTTGAGAAGGTCCTACCTCCGGAATTAATTAAAATATTAAAATATTGGTATGCTAATCTGTCAAATTGTGTTAAGTGGTCAACAGGGCAATTAGAAACATATAAGCTGAAATGTGGGGTAAGACAGGGTGGAATTACATCTCCGAAGCTATTCAACTTTTACATGAAAGTATGTATTCAGGATGCTCAATTGATGGTCTTAAATTCAATTATATTAGCTATGCCGATGATATGGTACTACTGAGTCCATCAATTAGTGGACTTACGAAACTTGTAAAAGTATAAAAGTATGCCACGAAACACGGTCTTGTATATAATACTAAAAAAGTGAAGTAATAAGTGTAAATGGTTTTTACAGCTGGAAACAAAACACTTGATAATGTACCACCGATATGGATGTATGGAAATGCTCTTGGAATTGTAATCAATTCAAGTACCTACCTAGGTCACATTATTACACATGATCTGAAAGATGACAAAGACATTGAGCGGGAGCGTAGAGCACTGGCGGTTAGGGGTAATATGATCATCCGTAGGTTTGCTAGGTGTTCTACAGAAGTTAAAATAACACTTCTTAAGGAATTTTGTCAATGTTTTTATACCAGCAACCTATGGGTGAAATATACCCAGAAATTGATAAGTGCTCTACGTGTGCAATATAATACCATCTTTAGGATGTTATTGGGGCTGCCTCCATACTGTAGTGCATCTGGTATGTTTGCGGATGCCAGAACAGATGGTTTTGCTGCGACCATTCGCAAAAAAATGATCTCCTTACTGAAGAGGGTGAGAGGCAGCCAATAGCAATAGCATTTTAAATAAAATTAGCGATAAGTACGACTGTCCGATCCTAAAACACTGGATTAAATCCATAATACCAGGTACAAACAAAGTTTACCAAATTAGGTGATTGTGCAATTACTCTAATTAAAAGAATTGTTTGATCTCATTAAAATAATTTGATCTCTGTAATTAGTGTAATACCTGTAATTCTAAAAGATGTGATTGTTACCTATTTCATAGTATACTTAATGTTTTCATTTAAGTCATAAAATGCTGTATAATGTACCTTACTATTATTTAGTCCTACTAATATTATAAACGTGAAAGTTTGTGAGGATGGATGGATGGATGGATGGATGTATGGATGTTAGTTACTCTTTCACGCAAAAACTACTGAACGGATTGAGATGAAACTTTGCAATAATATAGCTTATATATCAGAATAACACATAGGCTATAAATTACAATGATATATTGCGTATGCGGGCGAAGCCGCGAGTAAAAACTAGTTTAATATAAATAATAGCTCTGTAACATTGTATACCTATGGATCTTGTGTTATCTGTAATAAAGTTTTATTAATTTATTTATACAGGCTTACAGAGATGCAACGGAAAAAAACTCGAACTCTAAGGAGCAAGGAAGGCAAAGCAAGCTTCAGCATCCCGCAGACAGATGGGGCTTGCGGCTGCGCAATTTCTAGTGTTCTTCCGATCACAGTTGTTGAAATGCTAAAAAAATCCAGCTGTATATGGTTGATAATTTAGCTACCTGGCTGTACCCGCAAGCTACAGCTGCTTGCAGAAGCCAATTCTATCCTAGAATGTCGGCCGGGCGGCCTAGCAGGACCTGCGGGATGTGGAATACACCATCGAGCAGAATATTTATCAGGCAGAAGTTTCCAGTTGACAATGAAATACTCACTTTACCACAGAGCTATTACAACAAGAGAGATAGCGCTGTTGTCGCTTGCACGAACTTATACGTATAGGTGGAGAGTGCAATACCTATTTGAGTCAAATACCTACACATTGCCATCTCACTCTCTGTGGTCGGAACTATCTTTCTAATAGGGTAACCCTACATTTCAGCCCAAAAGCAGGACGCATAGGTATTAATCATAGTGACATGTTAACCATTAGCTGCTGTATTCTTTAATAAATATATTCGACTAGCTACGCTCTGGATTTATCTGCTTTATGATGAAATACGGAATACCTTTCCTTGTCGGATTTCGGTATGCAGCCGATACCAAATACAAAACTTACGGTTTAAATAACAAGACTAGTAGTCGCAATCGCAACTGGCCAATCATGGTTTGAAAATAGAAGAGAGCCAGAGAAAACAGTGACAAGGGTAAAGAAAAATTTAATTTTCGAATTATTTAGTACGAATTATTAGTTTTGATAACAATTCCGGGATCCAACAGATGGGGATATTAGGAAACGGTTCAAACGGTATGTTTATTTCCACATTTTTTAACATAACATAAATACCTATAATATAAAAAGGTCTTCAAGTCGTATGTAGTTAGACTGCAACGTTGCTCAACATCGGGTGAATTATTGTAGTCAAGCATGAGCCTATCAAGCATAAAAAAGTATACCGAAATTTCATAGTTTATAATCGGTTAATAACGAAATAAGTAAAGAATAATTATTTGTTATACAAGAGTGCAAAGTTGTTTTTAACCGCGTGCTCAAATTTTGATGACCGAGCAAGCGAAGGATTCTAAAAAAAAACTAAAACTCTAAACTCGCTGCGCTCGTGATTCAAACATTAGAAGCCTGAGCGTTAGTGAGGGAATCAAAAGAGTTCAAGGTCAAAAATATTTGCACTCGAGCGCAACACGTAATTTTTCATCCCACCTGAGCGAGGAAATAACTAAAGTCATCTATTATACTCGTACATATCGTACTGTTTCAAATACTTTTCGCGTGATTGAAGAAGCTCATTTGCGCATTATTAACTCGGTCAATTCTGTCAACCGATCTTGTTACTAAGGTAAACCCAGGTAAACCGTTCTTGAACCTGTCTCGTTTTTCTGACAGTTTTGAGCTGTCGAAACTGTCAGAAAAACTCGGAACTGTTAGAAAAACGAGATCGGCTAACATAACGTATCACTTCAGTAAAGAGATCGGCTAACGGAATTGCCCCGCTAGTAATTTAAAAAATTAAAGCTTTACTCTATTTTTCATTGTTATCATTATTATTTCTTAATTTTTTTATAATATGGATCTGCTACTGGTACGACTACTGGAAAACACTTTTGTAATCAGTTTTTATATTATCAGCTTTTACATTATCAGTGTAACAATATTTACATTTTATCGCCTTTTAAACTGCAAAAACTATACTTAAATTCATATAAATCATAGTTTGGGTTTGGATATAGTTGATAAACTCAAAACTTTATAAGTAAATTTACCCATTTTCGGGAATTTTTAGTGTCTATATAAATACCATACACCACACTAGAAAGAGAGTTCCGACCACAGAGAGTGAGATAGATGTGTAGGTATTCGACTCAAATAGGTAAGGAGTGCACTCTCTACCTATACGTATAACTTCGTGTTATCACCTCGTGCAAATAATGTACAGCCCGTATTTCGCGACCCAATAATGTACAGCATGATAATACGTGTCCCGTAAAAGTCATTAAGTACTTAACCACACGGAGTCGACGCGCCTAAGCACGAAAGTCTGTCAAGATGTCTGTGGTCAAGTCAGTGCGGGACGAAGAAATGCACACAAACCAAAATATGAGCAAGTGTGCACACACAAAAATGTAATAAGTTAAGCTAGCTGAAACTTAACGCAACACAAACACAACTAGACCCGTGGGTACACAAAAAGATGGCGTCATTTAAATAAACGAACTAGTGCTTGATACTATCGATATTTGAATATCGATAAAAACGGCACAGATCTTACAACCATCATATTTCTTTATGATAATTAAGTGTGAAAATAAGACAAATCTTATTCGATCGTTTCAGAATAGAAAATAAGTTATTTAAAGCATGTCGTGGCACGTGTATGACATGGTTCCTCGCGATAGTGATGATAATATGAAAGCGAATTTATTAATATAGTAATTAAATTATTGAATACCAAACTAACACGAAGTAATCTGTCTCTGTCTTTTTAACTGACTTCAGAAAAGGAGATTTACCTATACCTATGTGTTTTTATGTATATTTGTTGTGATTACTCCAACCAATTATGAACGGGTTTTGATTTTTGATTTATTTTTAGGGTTCAAGGGCTCTTATTTTGACTTCCGAGCGGCAAAAATATATTCAGAACTTGTATGGAGTACCTATCCGCAAAGTTTTGCATACGTCCTAACAATTCTCTATACAAACTGTCAAAGTTCCGTATACATTTCTAAACATTCGAGAGTCAAAAATAGAGCCCATGGGGACTCATTTTTTAACTTCACACTCCTTGGTCGTATACGGAGTATTCTCAACTTCCATAGCCAACATTGAGATTCTCCATACAATCTCTCAAAGTTCCGTATACGTTCCGATCAAACCATGTGAAATCCAAAAAACTATCCCCAGGGGCCACATTTTTCAAATTCGAATACCTAAAAACTTATACCTACATTTCTTTTTTTCTCACCAAAGGTAAAAAAAAACAAACGCTTGTAGAAAAAATCACTTTGTTGCCCCTCATATTTTTTTATAACAAAAGACTCGAAAAATTAATATGTTGTCAAGTGCGTGTCGAGACACGCGTATTATCATACGGCTCTAATCATCATACGGAAGCCGTAAACGGTGACGACGATTATGATGATGATGAAAACCAAATTTTTACGATGTCATTAGATGTCAATAGTTCGTGAGGTCAATGACCTCTGAGCTATGTGCAATTTTGAGAGTTTAAAGTTTTCTTTATAACACTAAAAGTTATAATGCCACAGTACTCAAAATAATTTTCGGTGAAAGTTTTTGGTATGGTCTATACACTCGAAAAGTTTGAATATTCTATCTTGTATGCTTTAGGGGAGGGGCACACTTTTTTTCCACTTTGGCGACCTACATCTGACAAATTGTTTATCAAACCTAACATTGACTTCAAAAACCCTATTCAACGATGCCCCACATGAGGATAAAAAAAAATGTTAATCCCCACTTCACATATAAATGGGAGCTACCTTTCAAATGCAGAGTTTTGAAATTTTTAAGTAACGTTAATTGAGACCTTTATTTAAACTTATAGAATATCAAATTTCATGCAATAAAGTTGATTTGGTCATGAAATGTGGAAGTTATAAGGCTTAGTATTATGAGGTTGGACAGACACAACAAAATTATAAGAAATCCTCGTTATACTACAGAACCCTAAAAACGGAGTAAGTATTTCAAACATAATATTTATTTCAATTCAAAATTACGACTCTTGATCTAACAAATATCCAGAATAGCATCGGTTCATCTTGAAAAAATCGATATCTATACAAATATCGATGTCGATTTTACATACTGTCCCAGTGCCAATTGTCTTGTGGTGTGACCATTTTCTGCTGTTGAAACTGCTTCGATATTCATTGAACTGTATCGACATGATATATTATCTTAACTCAAAAAAAAAATATCCTATGCATGAACATTAAAATTAAGCTGTAATTCATATCGTTCATATCCTTTCATTAAATTGTCGTACTAATCTACATGCCTAAATATAAAAATAGTCTTGACTGACTATAATTATTATAAATGATCTGGGTAGTGAAATATGAGTTCAAACCACTTATGGGACTTTAAATGAATACCTAAGCTTGTTCTATTTACTCAGGCGTGAAATTAAAAGGTTTTTGAAAACTCGCAGGATATTGGATGGACCCCATTATCCTGCGAGTTAAAAATTGGATTAAATATTTACAGTATTCTATTTTATGCAGTTATAAAAGATTTGTGGCAGGTATTACTAGAAAAGATCGACAATAGTAAAATGAATTGCTAAAACTATACTCTATAAAATTTAACTTGATCTCTGCGACAGTGACATTGACATAGAAGATTGACATTTTTAGAATTGAGTTAGTGGTGGAAAAAATCGATTTTCAAACAATGTTGTAATAAAATCAAATGAGTAGTTGAAGGTGAGAAATTGGATTTTATTTTCTTACAATTATTTAAGATCAAGTAAGTACACATGTAAATAATGTTATGATATTAATTAAATACTCATAATAATGTAACGATAGTATTTATCGACGTTTTTCACTATTATTGATGCTAATGTAACATATAATTGGGTTTAATTTAATTACACATGTAAAAAATGTTATGATATTAAAATATACAATTAAATTAATGATAAATTAAGTTTTATTTAAAATATCGTTAGTATAAACTATCGATATTTTAAATAAAACTCTATCTAAAACTCTGTGGTCACGATCACTCGTCGCCCATCACTAATCGGCATACCCATAAAGTATGACATTGACAGGTACTGTCTGTACTATTAAAGGTGCGTTCGGATAGCCTACTGGTGGCAAAAATAACAGTTCAAAACGCTAAAAACGATCACATTCAGCGTTCGGTTTGGGAATGTGTGAGCAAAAGTTGCATTTTTATATGTTTTCATTCACCGTTCGGATAGCTTGATAACAGTTAAAAATGCCATCGTGAACTGTTAATTTTGACCCACGTGAGGAGGTGGGTTCTTTGTGATCGTTTTCTGACATTTAAGAGTTTGATGTTTTATTGTTGATAAAATTTTGCGCGTAATCTAAAGTTTAAAGCTTTTTAATAATTTGTACGGTATACAATTAATAATACATGGTGTTTAAGGCAGAACAGCGAAGCAAAGATAATGTAAATACTGTAACGCAGTAGACGCCCGTTGTAGGTATGGAGTGCGGTGTTTACGTGATTCGGTTCTGGGAAGCTCTATTGTTCTGTGAAGCTTTATTGTGTTTTTATTGGTGCCTTTTGTATTCGGTTTTATGGCTTTATGACTCGAGTTTATTTGTTTGGTGAAAAACAATAGGGATTCTCGAACTTTCAAGTTGTTTACTTGTTAACACAATAGCGTTTATTGAGATCGAGTAATGTTGCGAAATATCTCGTAGGTTCGAGACTGTAGGAAATAACGGATATAAATACGCCGGCCGACCCTTGGGGATCAGTTTTTTATTCGTTTACCGTCGAAGCGATAACTACTCGGGTTAGAGTGCGATACCAGTGATTGTGAAGTGACTAGCTTGTGCGAATATCAGTGCCAGTGTAAAGTGTTTGTGCGAACCAGTTGTGTCGTGTGTTTTTGTGACTTTTGTGAAGTGATTGTGTGCAATAAAGTGCAAAGTGAATAATCGGCATTTTAACTGACTATCCAAGAACCCATCTCGTAACATTTGGTGTCAGAAGGGTGGATAGTTGAAAATGCCGGTAACACCATACGACGAAGAGACCCCTCGCACAAGGAGTCAGCGCCGACAGGAGGAAGCGCGCCGACAAGAGGAGCAGGAGCGCCGCCAGGAGGAGATCGACCAGAGGCGCTTTGGAAATAATTCGCTGTTAATGGAAGGCAGTGAGTCCGAGGCAACCAACGACGACTCCAGAAACCCAGGAGCACCTGCTGCGGCACCTTCTGTGGTACCTGCTGCACCACCTGCTGTGGCATCTGCTACATCGCCTGTTGCCCCTGCGGCATTTGATATGGCTGCAATGATGTCGATGTTGCAGTCAATGTTGGATCGCAACAACAGCAAGCTGGAAGAAAAATTGGACCGCAACAGAGAAGAACAGGCCCGACAAAAAGAAGATCTGCTTTCAAGCTTGCAGATTACTTTGGGCAAAGAGATAAAAGAGGTCAAGGACACGGTCGATCAGCACGACGCCAGCATAAAGGAGCACAATGAAAAGATGAAGGAGCATGAATCTCGCATCTTCGAGGCGGAAACACAAATTGCTGATGTCAGGAGGACCTTGAACGTTATCAAGTCTGGAGGCAAAACCGCCGCATCTGCAACCTTCTCGCAAGCCTCACAGAAGATCAAAGTGACGCCTTTCGACGGGACATCATCATGGTCAGCCTACAAAATTCATTCGACGCCGCCGTCAAAACCAATGGATGGAACAAGGACCAAGCCATGAACGCCCTCATAATGAGCCTTCGCGACGAAGCCCTGAGTATTCTCGATGCCGTGGGCAAGGAAGTGACCTACGATAAATTAATGGAAACGCTGGAAAGTCGCTATGGTGACGAGCACCTGGAACTTGTGTACCGAGCGCAGTTGAAGAACAGGGTGCAACGTCGTAATGAAAGTCTTCAACAGTGGGCCGTCGAGGTGGAGAAACTATTCCGGAAGGCTTATCAGTCCGCGCCATTACCCAACGACGAACATCTAGTGGAAGCGTTTGCTAACGGGATAGCAGACTTCGAAGTAAGAACTGCAGTGAAACTCGGGCATCATAAAACACTAAAGGAAGCTTTGGCTCAAGTCTTAGAAGTCGAGGCTGTACGAAATCCAGCGAAGGATATCCAACATATAAGGGAGGTAAAGGACGCATCACTTCGTACAAGGTTTGGCCCTAGATGCTACAACTGCGACGAAAGAGGCCATTTATGGCGGAATTGCCCAAAGCCACGTCGAACGAGGGAAGATCGTCCATTAGAGGAACGGGAGGAACGGCCGCACGGTGAGACCACACAGCAGCAGGGAAACGAGTAAGCGCCAGGACCAAGGGGCGGGTGCTGGCCGGTCTAAAACAGGCCCCAAGGATTTTGATCTCACAAGCTCACGATGGAAACAGCCTGATCATCAATGGTGCCATTAACGGAACTTCTTGCAAGCTGACGTTGGATACTGGAGCTTCTCGCACTGTCATCAGTTCCCGATTGGCTAAGCGCTTTCTTCCGAACTTCGAAAGCTGCAAAACTGTTCAACTTTTGACAGCGACCGGTCAGCACATATCCGTCCGAGGAGAGAAGCTGGTAGAGTTAAAGTTGGGTGAGAAAACCTTCCAACATAAAGTCATTGTGGCAGATATAGTTGACGATTGCATTCTGGGTCTTGACTTCATGCGAGAACATCATTGTGAGATTGACGTCAACCAAGGAATCTTGAAATGTGGAAGAGAAGAAATCTTCATGGAAGGCGCCATATCAGGAAAGGTTTATTGTCTGCAGAGAACAGTCCTTCCACCTAGATCGGAAACCATTGTGGCAGTTAGATTACCGCCAAAGTTGGGACATCAACAACGATGTGTGCTAATAGAACAATCGGAAGGTGATCAACCATGGTTAGGTTAGGTTAGGTTAGGTTAGGTTAGGAGGAGGAACCCCGATTGGTACATGCGAAGAAGTAGACTGGATGCGCAAATGCCAAGAACAACCAAAGGAGGAATACAACTGTGCTGGGAGTTGCAACGTGTCAACACTATTGGAAGATTCCCGGAAAGATCTCTCTGAAAAAGAACTTCTGATGGCGAAGAAGATGCTACAGCGCTTTACCGATTTACCGACATATTTGCCCTCGATGATGCTGTCAACGGGAAGACTGGCTTAGTGAAGCACACGATAAATACAGGAAACGTGCCACCGATACGACAGCGGCCAAGAAGGATACCAGTGGCTCGAGAAAAAGAAGTTGAGTCAATGATTGAAGACATGGCGCTAAATGGCGTGATAGAACCTTCATCCAGTCCGTGGTGTTCGCCAGTGGTTCTAGTGAAAAAGAAGGACGGCAGTATGCGGTTTTGTGTTGATTATCGACGACTCAACGACGTAACGAAGAAGGACAGCTACCCTTTGCCGAGGATTGATGACACGTTGGATACACTAACGGGCATGAAGTGGTTCACTACGCTGGACTTGAAGAGCGGGTACTGGCAAGTGGAAATAGACCCTAAAGATAAGGAGAAGACCGCATTTTCTACGGGAAAAGGCCTGTGGCAATTTAAAGTGATGCCGTTTGGGTTGTGCAACGCCCCCGCTACGTTCGAAAGGTTAATGGAGTTAGTTCTTGCGGGACTAATTGGTGACGCATGCCTTGTCTACTTAGACGACATCATTATTGTGGGAAAAACCTTCGAAGACCACCTGCAAAACCTGGAACGAGTCCTAACAAAAATACGTGCTGCCAATCTTAAGCTGAGTCCGAAGAAATGTTCCTTCTTCAAGAGGCAAGTGAATTTCTTGGGACATGTGATTTCCGAAGCTGGCGTACAGATGGATCCATGTAAAGTCAGTGCTGTCAAGGAGTGGCCTGTGCCAAAAGACAAGACGGAAGTCAGAGCATTCCTGGGTTTATGCTCCTATTACAGGCGATTCGTGAAGAACTTTGCTGACATCGCTAAGCCGTTGCATAGACTGACTGAAGAAAAACGGCCCTTCCTCTGGGATGAAAATTGCGACACAGCTTTTCGAGAACTAAAGGAGCGACTTTGTAATACGCCTATTCTCGGCTTTCCGGACACCGAGAACGAGTTTATCGTGGACACTGACGCCAGCAACACCGGCATTGGAGGAGTATTGTCGCAAAGAAAAGGAGACCAAGAAGTGGTAATTGCGTATTTCAGCAAATCCCTTTCCAAGCCAGAGAGGAACTACTGTGTGACAAGAAAGGAGCTACTTGCAGTGGTGAAGACATTGCGTCATTTTAGCAAATACCTGCTCGGGCGAAAATTCCATCTGAGGACCGACCACGCTGCTCTAAAGTGGCTACTGCAGTTTAAGGATCCCGAAGGCCAAGTGGCAAGATGGATTGAGCAACTACAAGAGTTCGACTTCACCACGGAGCATCGCAGTGGGAAATCTCATGGCAACGCAGATGCACTGTCAAGAAGGCCATGCTCAGAGGACTGCAAGCATTGCTCAAGACAAGAGTCGAAAGATCCAGTACCTGTCAGAATGCTCAAAGCTGACATCGGCGACGAATGGAAAGAAACCCTTCAGGCTGCACAAAAAGAAGACGTCGACATCAAGCCGATTCTTGAATGGATGGAATCAGAAGCCCGTAAGCCTGACTGGAGTGCTATTGCTTCACTGAGTGTTACGACAAAGAGCTATTGGGCGCAATGGGATAGCCTGGTGCTTCAAGAGAGAGTGCTGTGCCGAAAATGGGAAAATGCTCGAGGCAACCAGTGCCATCTCCAAATGGTTGTACCCAGAACAAAAGTTCCCGAAGTTTTGAAGCTGTACCACGAAGGGTTTTCGGGAGGACATCTGGGTGTGAAACGGACACTGTTGAAGATTCGAGAAAGGTTTTACTGGATCAACTGCAGAGATGATGTAGAAGACTGGGTACGGAAATGCACGAGCTGTGCATCAGTGAAAGGTCCGCATACCCGCAGCAGAGGAGCACTAAAGCTGTATACTGTTGGAGCACCATGGGAGCGAATCGCACTGGATGTGGCCGGACCATTTCCTGTGAGCGAAAGTGGCAACAAGTACTTCCTTGTCGTCATGGATTACTTCACCAAGTGGCCGGAAGTCTTCGCAATTCCAAACCAAGAGGCATCGACGATAGCAGACAAATTGGTCCATGAAGTATTCTGTCGTTTTGGAGTACCATTGGAAATCCATAGTGACCAAGGAAGAAATTTTGAATCTCAACTGTTTCAAGAGACGTGTCGGCTAATGGGTGCACACAAAACAAGGACAACGTCATACCACCCGCAATCAGATGGAATGGTGGAGCGATTCAACCAAACTCTGGAGAGATACCTGGCAAAAGTAGTCGAAAGCAAACAACGGGATTGGGACAAGCATATCCAGCCATTTTTGCTGTCATACCGAAGTGCTGTTCATGAGAGCACCAATGTCACTCCTGCTTTTGCCAATTTTGGACGTGAATTACGGCTACCCGCCGACTTAATAACTGGTGTCCCACCGGATTCTCCACAACCCATAACCGAGTACGCCAGTGACCTCCGGAACAAGATGAACGACATCTATGAGCACATTAGAGAGTATGGCCAGCAAACATCAGAAAGAATGAAGACTAGATACGACAGAAGGACTAACAACCCTGGGTTCGAGGAAGGCTCGCTAGTATGGCTACACAACCCTATACGCAAAAAAGGGAAATCTCCAAAGCTACAAGCCAAATGGGATGGACCATACCGAGTGGTGACCAAGATCAACGACGTGACGTTCCGCATACAGAAGGGACATCGAGGTGCTCCCAAGATAGTTCATGTGGATCGATTGGCGCGATATTACGGGTGCAACGATGCTCGGGACGAGCATGTCTTAGGAGGGGGTAGTGTAACGCAGTAGACGCCCGTTGTAGGTATGGAGTGCGGTGTTTACGTGATTCGGTTCTGGGAAGCTCTATTGTTCTGTGAAGCTTTATTGTGTTTTTATTGGTGCCTTTTGTATTCGGTTTTATGGCTTTATGACTCGAGTTTATTTGTTTGGTGAAAAACAATAGGGATTCTCGAACTTTCAAGTTGTTTACTTGTTAACACAATAGCGTTTATTGAGATCGAGTAATGTTGCGAAATATCTCGTAGGTTCGAGACTGTAGGAAATAACGGATATAAATACGCCGGCCGACCCTTGGGGATCAGTTTTTTATTCGTTTACCGTCGAAGCGATAACTACTCGGGTTAGAGTGCGATACCAGTGATTGTGAAGTGACTAGCTTGTGCGAATATCAGTGCCAGTGTAAAGTGTTTGTGCGAACCAGTTGTGTCGTGTGTTTTTGTGACTTTTGTGAAGTGATTGTGTGCAATAAAGTGCAAAGTGAATAATCGGCATTTTAACTGACTATCCAAGAACCCATCTCGTAACAATACTACCAGCAAATTGCGTATTGCTAAAATCGGATAAAATTGTGTAATTTAATGTTTATATTTAATTGTGTAGTGTATTGTCCTGTGATTTGATGTTTAACAATGTTACTACTGCTACGAGTGACACGTGGGTGATTGACCGTCATAAGCAGATGTTTAAATCATAACGAATAGCAAAACAAGGAACATGTAAATTTGCAAAACAAAAATCACATCTCGCGAATTTCTGAATTTTCGAAGTATTGCCGCCATAATTATGTATTTGACATTTGACGCACCGCAGTTTGTTCCTTTTGCGTTCGTTTTGGGAAGTGAGCAAAAGTAGCATTGTTGGCGAAATGAACAAAAATCCCAAACCGAACGCTTTACATCAACGCTAATTTTGCAAACGCCAAAAACGCCACCGAGCCCAAACCGAACGCACCTTAAGATAATCAGGACTTCATAGGTGTGATTTTTCTGACAGCTGTCGCAGAGATCAAGTTAAATTTTATAGAGTATAGTTAGTAATAATTTCATCATACTTTAAAAACTCCACAAAGTCAAGGCTTGACGATGTAATGTTACCATTACTTAAATATTCAAATATATTTTTGCAAGTTTTTCTAATTTTAACCAACAAATTGACGATATTTGTATTACAGGTGGAAAGAAATATTATCCTTCAGCAAACTAGATGTTTGCGATCTTTTTTGGCATCCGAATATACTGTTACAGACATGCCACACGGGCGTTGACGCCGCGTAATTGCACCGCGGCGTCACCGCCGCTGCACCGCCGCGGTGCAGCGGCGGTGCTGAGCGTCGTCGCGGCGTCACCGCGGCGACCAGTGTTGCCGGTAGCGATTTAGACATTAAATCTAGAGTATTCGAGTATTCTATGAATTTTTAGCGGGAAAAAAGGTTTTGACGACAACCGTAATCAATCGTAGACAATCTTAAACTGAAGATGAGAAAAATTCCTCGTACGCGTTAGAAATCAGATCGTGTAATTTGTCACGACGAATGTCACAGTAACAGCTTTCCAAGTGACAGCTGTCAAACTTCAAAGTGATTTATCTCGGTCAATATCAATTCTAGACTACTGTTGTTTTCATAAAAGTGATAGAACTCGACAAGATCTACATTTCGGATGACAGCTGTCAAACTTAAAAGTGATTTATCTCGGTTATTATCGATTCTAGACTATTGCTCTCTTCACAAAAGTAATAGAGCTCGACGAAATCTACATTTCGGATGACAGCTGTCAAACTTAAAAGTGATTTATCTCGGTAATTATCGATTATAGACTACGGCTGTATTCACAAAAGTGATAGAATTTGACGACATCTACATTCTGGATGCGAGGTGTCAAACTTAAAAGTGATTTATCCCGGTTATTATTGATTCTAGACCATTGATGACTTCACGAAAGTGATAGAGCTTAACGAGATCTACATTTCAGATGACAGCTGTCAAACGTAAAAGTGATTTATCTCGGTTATTATCAATTCTAGACTACTGCAGGGCGATTCTGCTAACCGTTGTCGTTACTGAGGTGACACGCTCTTGAACCTGTCTCGTTTCACCGCCGTCGAAAAAACGGACGAGCTACGATTGATGACGTAAAAACGTGTGACGTTACTGAACTGGAACGTATGTAAACCTCGTTCGTTTCTCAGGCGTTTCTTCGCCGCTGGGAAACTGTCATAAAACGGACGAGCTTCGATCGATGGCGAAAAAACGTGTGATGTTACTGATCTGGAACGTATGTGAACCTCGTACGTTTCTCATGCGTTTTGTCGCCGCTGAAAAATTGTCATAAAACGGACAAGCTTCGACCGATGACGCAAAAACGTGTGACGTTACTGAACTGGAACGTATGTGAACCTCGTTCGTTTCTCATGCGTTTCTTCGCCGCTAAAAACTGTCATAAAACGGACAAGCTTCGACCGATGACGCAAAAACGTGTGACGTTACTGAACTGCAACGTACGTGAGGCTCATTCGTTTCTCAAGCGTTTTTTTGCCGCTGAAAAGCTGTCATAACGTCTATGCGTTGACTTTGACGTAAAAACGTGTGACGTCACCGAGCTAAAACGTATACGAAGCTCATCCGTTCCTACAGGTTTCTACTACTACTATACAATTGATGACGTCTAAGGCGTTTGACGTTGTCATTCGATGTCATAGAGCTTATTATAGATACAAAGAGGCGGTCACGACTTTTTGTATTTATTTAATTTGACGTTATTTCACACTCATGTTACCCTTTGTTCCACTTGTTTTAGAGCAAATACAACCGTTGCTGTGAAATTCAATAGTCATAAAGTGGCCTTTTCTTTTCTCGATATTTTTCCTACGCTAGTAACGGTACACACATTGAACTCCTAATGAGCTCACGTGAGCCCTAATTTCTAGGTACTTCTTGTCCATATATACTTCATACGTCTTGACATATGAGTATATACTCATATGTCAATGATTGATGCCTAAAACTCATTGTTACCAAATGAAGTCATCTGAATGACATATTTTGAGAGCCACGAGCACAGGCCACGGGGGATAAACGTTTGTTGCGTGATTTTAACTTCAAAGAAAATTACTACGACCATTACGTTTATCCCGCGTAGCTCTAAAGCTTGGCTTAACTAGTAGAGTAAAAGGAATTTTACTTTCCCGTGACACTACTGGTAGTGCTACGGGTAAAAGTACATTTCCCATGACAAAATAATAAACAACATAATAATTTTTACAAATATTTTTATTACACACTTAACACTCACACAGTCCACTGAAGCGATGCAGAGCGCAATTCCCGTCCGAGAATTACCACCCTCAAAAAGCGTAACCATCGATAAAATTCTGGAAAACGCGGAAAAAGGGGCTCCTGGAATTCATATTCGTGGTGTGGCTCTCTTCATGGACAGCAACAGAGAAAGATTCGGAATAAGCTTTTGCCAAGTCAGGGCCCGGAAACGCGTCTGCTTGTCACCAGGACTAGCATGTCTTCTTAACGGGAGCACCGCCAAAGTAACAATGAAGCGGAAATCCTACGACGCTATGCCAGTGTGTGAGGCAGGCGGCCACCAATTCCGACTGGTGAGATCGTAAAACAAAACGATTGCACTAGTCGAGTGGGGCGTCCAGTCACCTTTCACGCAGGCTAGCTCATTGCTTGAACTTCTTAGCATACAAGGAGACAGTCCCCGGGTGATAAGCGTGGATGCGATGGTGGTTGAACGATTAAAAGCTGAAGCCGTAGACCGGCTGGGTTGTATCAAAGCCTCTGAACACCACGAGGTTGTCGTATATGAGGACAGAGGAGAAAATCTGAGTTTTCTGAAGTCCCCAAGTAACGACCCTAACAATGCAACAAACAGCTGGGGCCATCCCATTCCAAGTTCAGCCACCCTATCTGGTTCAGAAAGAGCAGAGCTTAAAGCAGCTTCTGAAAGAACTGTATTCCGCCCAAGTGGTAACTGTGGCACTATATCAGGTTTTTTCAGTGCTGCAGCGCAGAGTTTGTTCCGATTCACACCCAAAATTCCACCTCCACAGACAGCGGTGACCTCGAGAGTGGTTTCACAACCTCAGGTAACCCGAACGAGAGCCGACATGGGACAGGTCGATTCGCCCCGTTATATCTTGACCTCGGCCCCGCGAGACCACGCAAGAAACGCCTTTATCGAATACCTGGCCTTATTGAGAGCGACAAAACTTGTCAATCTCAAGAACTGCGACAACATTCTGGAGTTCTTTAGGCTAGGCGGTTCGGTAAGTGAGAGTTTACTAAAATCGAGACTCGAAGAGGCAGAAGCAGCCATATACAATAACGTCACTTCCCAAGTCATCAGAGGGACCATGAAAGGACAGCATATGGCAGCTTACAGTGCAGAAAGTGGTTTCGTGGAGCTGAATGAGAGAGAGACGGAACGAATAGGAAGACCGAAATACGCGATACCATCGAACGACCCAATTGTAGTCACCGCCAAGTGCACCAAGATAATGCTGGACGACAGAATCCTTGAGATGGCTAAAACCATTGAAAGAGGCTCGGACGTCGAGGCAGGCTGGGAAAACTGGGTGGTACCAAAGATACAATGGGTCAACGGGGTACCAGGTTGTGGCAAGACAACATGGGTGATTCGACACTTTGATGTAGACAAGGACGCTATCATCACTACAACAACAGAGGCAGCAAAAGACTTGAGAGAAAAGCTATCGCACAGAATAGGAGATTTGGTAAAAGAGTCCAGAGTGCGAACCATGGCTTCATCCCTCGTCAATGGTTTTGGAAAAGAGAGCTTCAGCCGCCTTTTGGTGGATGAAGCTCTAATGAACCACTTCGGAGCCATAATAATGGCTGCAAGGCTGTCTGGTGCTAGCGATCTTGTCCTCATTGGAGATGTCAATCAGCTGCCTTATATCGACAGAGAAAATCTCTTCGAGATGAGGTACCATCGCCCGACCCTAGTTGCAAACATTACCCAGGAGTTGCTCTGCACACATAGGAACCCAATGGATGTCGCGTATGCGTTGAGGGAAATATACTCAGGTATATATTCCTCAGCTCCATAAGGTCTCTTGAGCAGAAAAGGTTCAAGGGGGCTCAAATATCCAAAACCCTCCCCAACACCCTTTTCTTAGTGCATACATAGGAAGAAAAGGAGATCCTCACCAGCCAGGGTTGTGGAGAGGGCGCAGGATCACGTACCCTTACCATCCACGAAGCTCAGGGACTAACGTACGAGTCGGTAATCGCCATCAAAACTAAGCCTGGAATGAAGCTACACGAGAGCGTGTCACACGCTGTCGTTGCATTATCACGGCACACTGGAACTTTCATTTACTACGCCGACGACATCGAAGATAATTCCATTAGCCGATTCGTGCGGCGAGCATCTTCCGCGTCATTGAGGGCCATCAAAGAGTACAACCTGTAGATGGCCATCAGAGATCGGAACGAGGCGGTAATGAAGGCTCTGGGCCGGGAGGAGGCAACAGAGTTGTTATATAAGGACATGGGAGTGATCACAAGCAGAGTTGAAACCACCGAGTAACACAGAGTCGTAGCCTCGGACTCTGCGAATGATCGCTTTCACAAAATAAATCATAGCAAGTGTGTAATATCTAGAGTTTAGCATTGCGTGCATGCCTTGAGCATTCATTCTCGCCATCGATGGCTCCTTCTTGCGGCGGCGTCGTGTGTCGGGTCGTTCTCTTCCCTAAAATAAGGTCGAGGAGAGCGATGGCTGGCACATGCGTCACACTCGTGATCGGGTGCTGCATGCGGGTCGCCGGTCTGCTTGTGGCATTCACGCAATGCACCGAAACTACTAACTTAGGCTAAAATTTAAACTAACCCATCTCTATTGTAACTCTTTTTGTACAGTAAAATCGAATAATTGAATATTTTAATAAACAAAATGCACAGACCCTGGAGTCTGTGATTTGTAATTTCCCAATAAAAAAAAAAAGAATTTTTTATTTTTTATTTTTCTTAGGAATTAGTGTCGCTTGATCCGTTTGTTGCCGGTGCCTTGGTCCTACTAGATGTACTACTGGTAGGACCACGGGCACGAGATTTTTCCCGTTGTCCTACTAGAGTGCTTGGTAGTAGGACCACGGGAAAATAATCTTTGCCCATGGTACTATTAATATTGCAGTGTATTATTTTCCGGGTTTACCATTTTGCCCATAAACAATTAATATTGACGTAATATTATGTACAATTATTTGTTAAAAGAATCAGACAATTAAAGAGGTTTAATTAAATCTTGCCTAAGTAATTAGTCTTAAATTTATAATACCATTTGTTACAAGTCAAGAAGTAAACATTACATTAAGGCACTATACAATATAGCACAAAATAAAAATAAAAATAGAGATCTCGACAATTACAAAATTAGTCACTAAATCTTAATACACTTCAGGTAATTTTAAAAAGTCATTTACATCATGTAGCAACCATTTTAATGTATTCCTAAACGACCCAGCGGAAGGTGCATCCCGAACTTCTACGGGTATTCGATTGTATATAGTGTGCCCACCAATATATACAGACTTCTTCGATTTCACAAGCCTATGAGAAGGTGTCACCAGTTGGTTTTTCCTAGCATGGCTTTTAAATTTAACCTAGAATAGGTACCTTTCCTTTCAAATAATTCTAAAGGGTTGGTGCAAAGAAACGCGTGGATTTTTCACGTACGTCCTACGGTTTTCAATTCATCATCGTTCGTTCCACTTCCCTTTATTATGGTTCTCCTAGGTTGTTCGGGTTTCTTAACTCTGCGATTACAAACCGTAACCCAGCTATTATCACAAGGGTTAATCATGGTTACAGCTTGATTGAACGTACTACAGTTACTAGTACAGGCGTCCGCGGGTGAGGCAGACGGCTACGCCATCGGCCGCAACGACATTCGGGACAATATTATAAACAGTTTTCAAGCATTCCATGATTGCCAGGAGAAGACCGGCGACCCGTTCATTGATGACCTTCAACGTTCAATGTGGCGTTCATTCCATAAACGTTCCACCAGGTGAGCTTGATAGTTACGCCCGATCTCCAGATCATTATTGGCATGACGACGTAGCGTCGTAGTTTGCGCTTGAGATAAAATCATCTCTGGATGTGGCTGCATAACATTTGCCTGACTCATGTCCGTATCTTTCAGGGCAATATTATGCAGCACACAACAGGCATTAACTATCTTCGCTGCTACCTGCGGTGCGTAATGAAGTTTACGGTCGATCAAAAGGCACCTGTAAAAAAAATTAGTTTAGTGACAAACCTATGATATTCCTAGGCCTAGGGAGATATATCGCTTTACATTAATTGCCTCTATTATTTTAGTTATAGTGTGTTGGGATACCTTGCCCATGCTATAAGAATATATACTTCATTAATCCGAAATCAAAACTAGCATGTTGACCCAGAGTATAGGCGAGCTCTGTATTAAGTTAAATTCATCAATAATAATAACTTGCCAAGAGTGGAGAGGAAACAAACACACAAAAACGCTCACAGACTTTTGTATGAAAGGTTATATTATTAGAGACATGTGATGTGATGCCTTGCCCATTCCTTGAGAATAGGTACTGTATTTTTCGGAATAATAATTTGTGATTATTGATTCGCATAATTTTTTTAGCTATCTTAATCATAGACAAACCTACTGAAGTAGACAGGCAGTCGCAGAACAATTGTGCGTACGCCGTTAATTAGTAACATTCTATACCACTAGATGTCACTATGCGTATCGAATGGAAGCAATTCCAAAATTATTTTTATTTTGGTGGTGGTTGGTTCACCCTTACGAGTATCTCAGCTACCTCAAATCTTGACCTCATTACAGTACAGTGTCGAATTGTACTTTGTCGCGCTAGCGTTATGTCGAAATTATATTCGCACTACAGTTTGTCGCACTAGAGTGATGTCGAGCTTCAGTTTGTCTCATAAGCGTGCGAGCGAACTATGGTGTGTCGCAGTTCAGTTTTGTCGAACTAGCGTTATTCGCACAAGCGAATGTCGATGTCAAGTAGTGCACTCACTTTTATTGTAAAAGTATGACTAAAATTTCTAACAAGTACCCAAAATTAAAATTAAGGATTTAAAAAATAAATGACTAATATGCTATTGTTGTCTTCTTGTTTCACTGTATCACCCTGCCTTTATCACTTTTCTTCACCGTAATAACTTACAGTTTCCGCCAATACATCCATCAGCCATAGGACGTCCACTGCTGGACATAGGCCTCCCTTAAGGATCTCCAATAAGACAGGTTGGAAGCGGCTTACAACTAGCGCGATCCTACGGTCTTAATGATCCTCGATGGTCATCCGTTCATCTTGTGAGGGAACGTCCAACTCTACACTTGCCGGATATTTAGTAGCTCCATCTCATATTTTCGAGCTTTTTGCGACGTAAGCTCAATTGCTTTGCGACTGCGCGTTTACTTGAGTAGGTTTGTCTATGCTACAATATTGATAATCATATACATTTAAATCCTAATATTCGTTGCTCCCAACAGTCGGTATCCCTAATATCACTAATCCTTGTATCATATTATGTCATAAAATTTAAAATAACATACGAAAACCATATTTTAGAAAGCCCTATCCCATATTTACCATAAAATTAAAAGCCAGAATAATAAACAAGCATAAGTTACATGCCATAAAACTTAAACCAGAATAATTTCGTATAAAAATGACCTAATAGTTAATATTCAGACTACTGAATAGGGGCCGATTTGTTTTTGGTGTTCGCGTTGTAGTCGCGAGTAACCTAACCCTTCTACTCGTTTCGCTCATCGTCGCACCTAGTGTATGACTTTGCCCTAGAATTTAATATGAACACTTTAAGACGGATCAAACGAGTCCAAATTCGGTGAGGTTGTCTCATTAATAAGAAATTATTAATCGTAAAAATAGTATGACTAGGAACATTAGCCGCTAACTATTATGCACTTTGTATTTATTATAAGCAACTGATATGACAACATACAAGTATAACTATGAAAAATTATGCGCATCTAATATTATGACTACACAATTTTATGACAAGATATGCCAGAACAACTTTTGGACAAACAATATTGGGCGAATGAATAGGACACCGATATTTAGATCATAAGACCACTGCCTTTTCGGTAAAGGAAAACATAGTGAGGCAGCTGCTGCATACGTCGGTAGAAGAAATTCTATGACACATGTGAGTCCATCACCTAGCACTGGGCAAGTGTGGTGGCTCAATGACCCTTCGTGAGTAGGCCTACGTCCTGCAGTGGACAGTAAGTATGTCTAATTTGACTAGTAATGGCATCATCAAAATTGACTGGTATCAACATAATCACCTTCAACTCCTTTCATACGCGTGTGTAATAACAACGAAAGTCCTATTGTATCTAATTAATTTTTATTAAGCTATTGAAACCAAAGCAAATAATACTCTTGCCTGAAACGTGCTTTTAAAATTCCTATGCATCGCTCCACCACATTTCTCGCTCCTGTATGTCTTTCGGTGTAAAAGGCCTCTGGTGTATTCATTTGAGTCTCCAAGATAGGAGTCATCATGGAGCGGCGTTGTTGGTTGAGCGGTTGTTCAAATCTGTCTACAATATTACCTAATACTAAAACACTTACACAATTCCAGTGAGGATACCCAAGAAAAAAAATAATTAAGTACAAGTAAAATTCTTCTGAGCGAAATCCTTTTGAATGTGAAAGAAAACCTAATTTGGAAAAAAATGAATGACGTTGTCAAAAAAAAATGCAACGTGACAACGTGTATTATAAAATACATATCTCCTCCTGTGTATTCCTCAAAAAGTTTTAGTATTGAGTTTTATTATTTATAATCAAAGTCTTTGCTTCAAAGTAATATTTTATTTTTAGGGTTCCATACCCAAAAGGTGAGTGCACTCGTATAAATCATGAACCGTGATAACAAGACCGTTTTCAATTCAATTTTCAGTTCGATTTTCACAAATGATGTATGTATTTCTGTTGCTGCTATAACAAAAAATACTAAAACAGTATAAAATAAATATTTTAGGGCCTCCCATGAAAAAAGCGTGATGCGTGAAAGTTTGACATCTGTCATCTGAAACATTGATTTTGTTGAATTCTCTCACTTGTGCAGAGACAGCTAAAGTCTAAAATCGACAGTTACGGGACTGTACCATTTTTAAGTTTGGCAGCTGTCACTTTGACGCCTATCATGCAACTCTATTATGAATTCCAAAATCGCTTTGATATCCTACTCCTACTAATATTATAAACGCGAAAGTTTGTGAGATTGATGGATGGATGGATGGATGGATGTATGGATGTTTGTTACTCTTTCACACAAAAACTACTGAACGGATTGAGATGAAACTTTGCAATAATATAACTTATATATCAGAATAACACATAGGCTATAAATTATAATGATATTGCGTCAAAAATCAAGATATTATGCGGGCGAAGCCGCGGGTAAAAACTAGTCTGTCATATTTGACTTGAAATATGAGCTGAAAAATAAACAAATTTTAGTTTGACAGCTGTCATACAACTCTAGCATGACAGGTCATATTTTGATTCTCTTTGTTATTTTAGTTTTACGGTAGTAACACGGGTTATTTATTTTTACTGTTCTATCAACTTTCAACTAACAAAGTAAAGTAAGTTACTATAGTAACAACGGTAATTCATTTACCGTTCTTACTACTTGTAGTAAGATTGGTAGTAACACTGGGAATAAACTGTAATACTTAGGTTACTATCGTTGCGTTGAAAATCAGTTATGATAGTATAAGATAGTGCTATTGAAACTATTGACATTTGAAAATACTATCTATAATATCAATAGCATCGATTGTTAAAAATAAATAATACTATCGCTAAATGTCAATAGTATCGACAATATTAATACCTACTATCGAAAGTGTCGACTCTATCGACAGTACATAGGTATTAATAGTATGGATAGTATTGATTTCGATTTGACGTTTCAATAGGATCGGTACTAAAGATAGTATTGATAGAACCGATAGTATTGATAATATCATAATGTAAATCTATGTCGAATCCATACAAGATTATTTTTTGCAAAAACTAGCATGACCGACTTCACCCGTGTACAGAATTCGCGAATATTTCGCACGGATCGATGTATCATTTTTCACATTATTGTTGATTTATCAAAAATGTCTCAGCAGATTTCAATAAAATTTAAATGGGACCAATTTCGAAGTATTCTCTTTCCAATAAAAAAAAGAATTATTGAAATCAGACTACTACGAAAAAAGTTATGCGTGGTTATACATAAAAAATAATAATAATATACGCGTCGAATTGTATACCTCCTCCAGTGGTTCGTCGGTCAAAAAGATTCCGCATAAGTTATGGTGCTTCAATGTGGTAATGTTTTATACCACTGACCCAACAATATTTCAGTGTGGCGTGGATTTAGCGGGCTAGGAGATAAATGTGACGTCACAAACAAACAGTTTATTTCACAGAAGATTACTCTTATGATTACAATTATAGAAAAAACTTTAAGCGAATGACATGGCGATCCGCAGCGTAACGCACGATGCCACCATTTATCAAGAATCACCACTCGAGCTGTTATAATCACAGTTTACAACAACCTCCCTTGAACAAGCCAATGAAGTAGGAATCAAACTTCATTGGAACAAGCTCTCTTTACAACTGACAAGTGACATCTGACATGTCATCTCGCACCGCCCATCGGCCGATCATGCGATATCACTTGAAACCTCCTTGGAACCAATTAGCAGCGTTTGTTACAAGCGTTACCCCAGGAATGTTGCCACTACCATTCCTAGTCCTTCGAAATTATACTTAGTGGCACTATTGAAAAATAAACTTAAAGCAATTGTCCCGTTATCTATACTGGGTGACTGTTAAACATTGAGCAACCTTTTAGGGGCTTATTCTGTACATCACAACTAACAACTTTTGTTCAGCTACTTTTATCAAAACTCAAAAAAAAAAGCTGTTCCATACATTTGGGCGCGGGTGAACGATTTTTCTGTGGAACACCAATCGAGTTGTGACAAAAGTCGCAGAACAAAAGTTGTTAGTTTAGATGTACAGAATAAGCCCCTAAAAGGTTGCTCAATGTTTAACAGTCACCCTGTATAGTATCGATAATATCGAGAGTGTCAATAGTACATTGTATCGATAGTAATGATATTAATTGATACTCTCGATTGTATTGATAGTATCATTGTTCGATATTATCGATAGTATCGCCAATCATAAAACTATTGCATGATTTTTACTATACGAACACTTCAACACCTCGATATACCGATAGTCAAAACGGCATCGTTGGAGAGACTCGAGCACAGCCCATATCTCGACCGAATCAAAGGCTTTCTAAGCAAAGTGGCTGGTTATACTCCTCGGTCTTATGTATAACCTACCGCAGCGTATGTATGTGGTCCATGGTGCTAAAGCCCTTCCGGAAAACGGCTTGTTCGGAAGGCTGGAAGTCATCAAGCCTGCTTTTGAGCCGATTCGTAATGACCCTACAGTGCCATCCAGTGTGTGTTGCCAGTGATGACTTTGGCACAGAAACGTGGTCTCTCACTATAGGCCTTATTACTAAGCTCCAAGTAGCCCAACGAGCTATGGAGAGGGCTATGCTCGGAGTATCTCTGTGGGATCGAATCAGGAATAAGGAGATCCGTAGAAGAACCAAAGTTACCGACATAGCCCAGCTGATTGGAAAGTTGAAATGGCAATGGGCGGGACACATAGCACGGATGACTGATGACCGATGGGGTCGAAAAGTCCTCGAGTGGAGACCACGTACCGGCAAGCGCAGCGTAGGACGTCCACCCACAAGGTGGACGGATGACTTCATTAAGACCGCAGGATCGCGCTGGCTGCAACCCGCTGCAAACCGGTTTTATCGGAGATCTTTAGAGGAGGCCTATGTCCAGCAATGGACGTCCTATGGCTGAAACAAACGATGTAACTGAATTTCGACTTTGACTATCAATTATCGAACTAACGCCTATTGAAACAACACTAGTCTAAATGGAGGATACTTTAAAGGCCGAAACACACACGGCGGGCGCGGGTCGGGCGCGGCGCAGGGCGGGAGTACGGCGTGTCTATTAGTACCTGTTTCAATGCACGACAACACACAGATCGCGTGCGCGGGTCGGGCGCGGGGCGGGCCGAGCGCGGGAGCCGCGCCCGTCGCCCGCCACTACAGACAGAGCGCGGGACGCGCGGGTCGGGCGCCGTTGCATTCGTTGGATTTCGTCGTAATACAAGTATCCACCAACAAGTGTTCACACAGAGAGCGTGCGCGGGTCGTGCTCAGCGCGTGTTGTGAATACGTCATGAGATTTTGTATATTTTTACAATTTTGCTATGGATCTCAATGAAAAAATTATTGAAAATGTTCGTAAACATGCTTGTTTGTACGAACCAAGGGACAACAAGTACAATAATGCTGTTCTGAAGGCAAGGATATGGCAGCATATTGCAGATCAATTAAATGAGAGTAGTAAGTGTTTGAAGTAACGAAAAAGTAGTTCTTCTTCCGTGTCCGAATCCTCCGACATTTTCAATCACACTGCTTTTTCACAGCAATCGATGCTGCTAACAAGGTAGGTCGACCCGTCCCGCCACGCCACCGACCCGCGCCGTGCCCGCGCGATGTGTGTTGATGTTGTAACAGCGCGTGTCACGCGAAGAACACGACCCGACCCGCGCCCGACCCGCGCCCGCCGTGTGTGTGTTTCGGCCTTTAAGTTACGAAAGCCAAACGTAAATGAACTCTTTATAAAAAATAAACTCTGTAAGCAAAACCTTATTCGTTGCAATCGAACATCAATTTCGAAAAAAAATAGCAGTAACGCACACATATGAATAAATGTTGGTTTTGACTCGAGTCAGATATGTCAGATTTTTCTGGATTTACTTATTTATCTTTATTATTTTAGATAATTTACTGATTTGCCACTGGTTTTAGGTACAACATTATAAAAAATAATTATGGATGGAAAAGAAAAATTGCAAGGCAAGCAAATAAAGATGTTCTTCTTCAGTGAAAGTCTTCGTTTCGGGTTGTCTTCATAATTGTTGATGACGTAAGCGACATAAGTGTATATACAATATGTTCATATGTGTAGGTGATGTGATACTATAACGTTTCTGGATCGTTGCTGCTTCGTTACTGATTCGTTTTTCACCACAGAGCATTCAGACTATGCTACAATTTTAGATCGTATCCCATAAACATACTGGAAATCCTTTCTTGTGCAAGGGATATTACATATTGTATTTATCCTTGGAAGAGTTATCCTTAGAAGAGAGAAGATAATAGACCATGTATTTATCAGTTGAATTAATATATTTTATTGTAGACAAAATTGCTCTTGTAAGTATAAATAAAATTATTGAAAATGAATTGGTTGTTTGTTTCTTTTTTAATGTTATAATCATGGGCGTAGATCAATAGGTACGAGTGGAGGGAGTTTGTGCCTATCCTATCAAAGGCAATCTTATTGACATTATCGATTAAGAAAATGTCCTTTGTGTTAAAATTGGGTAGCCATGAGATATCTCCAAAGGAACCGAACCGTTATTGAGATGTTTTACGTTATATTCAGTTTTATAAGTTAAAAACGGAGCCTTAGTGTGGTCAAGCATAAACGTACCTACCTATGTCCTTTGCCTTTTTATAGCAACTAAATGTATGGTTAACGATTGTTTTAAATAATATGAATTTTAGTCAGTACATTCGACATATGGACTACTAGAAATAATGTTAGTGAATTCCTCTTTTTTATATAATCGGTTAGGAAATAATATAGCGTAGTCTGAATGCACCAAGCCAACCTTCAATTTCTCCAAACATTTAGTCTGACATAAAATGAATATGAACATTGTCACAATGACATTATGTTACCTTAGAATGATGAAAGAGAGTAGAAATGTCCCAAAGCAAAACTTTCTAGGACATGATCACAGCGAAATGAACTTTTTTTACCTAGATTTTGATTTTTAATACCTAGCTAGGGTAAGTGCCATTGTAGTAGCAGTTTACGTAGTTTTAGTCTAAATTAGTAGTGTTGTATTTTGTGGATAAATGCTCTTAAAAATATTTTTAGTCATGTCAAAAAGCCTTTAAAATCGCGCTGATCGATGACTTAAAAAGATGGGCTATGAAATGAGGTACGGCACCCGCCAATATGCCTTCCACTAAATGGGCCCCCCATTATAGCTACCGTATATTGACGCCGGAGGGGCAACATTAGTGTGGACGGCTTAGGGTGTCGAGAGGTGTGCTGCGCGTTCATTAAGAGCTACTGGCGGCGTTATGCCCTTTAACACTTCCACCCTGGAGCTTAGGTTCTTAGCTCTTGCGATTTCCACTCCAAGTCGGCCAGTTAAGGCAAGAGAGGAGTCAGGGGTCTCATTTAGCCCCAGGGAATCAGGGTTCGCGGTGTCGCCACTCACCGACGGCTCGCCACAAAGCCGCCCCTGCGCTTATTATTATTATTATTAATCACACAAGATCATCTATAGCTACTTGTCAATCGTGCCATAATGGAAGAGGAGGAGGGAGATATATTTCTTTTCGTCTCTGTCTTACATCTAGGGATGATGTAACCAATTAACTATTAATCGACTAAAGTCACAGACTAAAGTAATATTCCAACATGTGTGTGTACACAACAGCTGATCTTTATGCTGCTCATATGCCAGTAGTCTGAAAGTAAAATATAAGCTCGGCCTCGGACGATTTTGAAATTCGTCCGCCATACTGATGCTGCGGCGGCGCCATTGTCATATTTGATCTGTAGTTCAAGAGTCACTTATGTCGTTAATTATTTAATACACTTAGCAGTTTCTATGTGGTTTTGACACACATGTTGCTGTGATCATGTCTTACGCATTTTTGCATTATGGCATTTCTGCCACTTTTCATTATTCTAAGCACAATACTAGTATCAACAGATTTGTAACAGATATTTGTGTGATATTATGTGCAAATCCAAATTATAATAAAAATACAACGTGGTACATATATGCTCTTGCCTCTTTTGCTGTCCGGCGCCGCGCTAGAGAGTCGAGGAAGTCAAGTACCTACTTCGGGCACATAATCTCCTCCGACCTATCGGATCACGCTGACATACAGAGGCAGAGGCGAGCCATCGCCGTGCGCGCCAACATGCTGGCCAGAAGGTTCCACAGATGTAGCGACTCCGTAAAAACTCAGCTTTTTGTCAGTTTTTGCACGAGCGTAAAACTTTAAATGAGCATAATACCGGTCTGCGGACTGGAGCAGAGTGTTTATACTGCAGAAGCGCGCCGTCCGAACAATCGCTAGAGTGACACAGGATGAATCCGCTGAACTTGGGATCCTGACATTGCCAGCACTTGTTATATTTCAGGTGGCGGTTTATGTTAGGATTAACCAAGCCTCCTACCGGACTCTGGCCAGTGCCCGCCTCAAGGGCAGGCTAGCTGAAGTCCCACGCACGCTGGAGAAGTCGGCCAGGACGACTCACATTATGGGCCCAGCAGTGTAATAAGCTGCCAAATAGTATCACATCGGCGCCCTCTATGGGCAGCTTCAAGTCCAGGCTCAAACGCTGGCTGATTGAGTAAACGTTCTTAAGCTATGATGAATTTATTAAATCGAAATTATAAACAATTACCTACATTGACATAATTATATTATTACTCATTTAAAATTATATAATAATTAATTAATGATGCTTATTTATGTTACTGTAATTATGTTACTATGTGTAACTGTAATTGTATATTTATTAATATGGAATACAAATTATTTTTAGTTTATAATTACTTTATATACATATTGTAATTATAGCATCTATGTTTGCTTAAAGTATTTTTTCTGTAAAATGATCTCTGACCTCTTATCGTTCAAGGATAATTCTGTAAGATGCTTGGAGCTCATGAAGCGCTCACAACGTAGTTTAACTAGGTGTTTGCCAGCAATCACTAAAGTTAAACATCGTCGCGTTATTCGCACAAGCGAATGTCGATGTCAAATAGTGCACTTGTTCGGTACAGTTTGACAACTAAGCGATGTGGCTCGGATGGCATATTATTAAAGTTCCCGGTTGTTATAACCGTTAAGCTCAAACGCATTCAGGCGGCTTAGAAATTTCGACACTAGGTCTAGCCACACCACACGGCCTAAACGACCTTAGGTACTTACATACTTCCATCCATCCATCCATCCATCCATCAGCCATAAGAAGTCCACTGCTGGACACAGGCCACTCCAATGGATCTGCAATAAGACCTGCTGGACGCGGCTTGCTTACTTACTTATTTTATTATACCTACTTCAGGATCAAGGAATACATGACAAAATGAATTCAAAATTATAGGCATCTCAATATGTATCAATGAGATATTAAAACAATACATACTCGTAGGTAAGCTTGGTTTTACCGTCAACTGAGAAGACAAAACGAACAGCAGTAGGTAGTAGCAGCACACCAGGATATGGAAAAAGCCCAAAGTTGTAATGCATCAGGCGATCTTCTTGTGTATGATGTGTGAAGCCATTTCTGGTTGGCTTCTGTTAATGTCTTCACACTTCACTTTTGCAGCGACGAACTTTAAATAAATATAACTCGTCGTCAGAATTGTCCATGTTTGACTGCCAACAGCTGACTGATTCAATTATTGTGGTGCGGCGCGCCTCCCACGCGATCCTATGTGCTTTGGAGCAACTTTGTAATGCCTGACAGTATTATGTATACCTACTACAGTATGGGCAAGCCTGGAACTTATTTACATGGAAAATTAGCCGAGCCGAGTTGCGATCGTTTTTGCACCGGTTTCTATTTCGGTATTCTTCGACTTTACTTCGGGTATACATCGGCTACATTTGATAGGTCACAGAGGTAGGTACATTGTTACTCACTATAGAGTAGATATAGAGATATAAAGAGACGACCACAGCTTTTTCAATCTATGGAATTTGTCGTTCGGTAACTCACTTCTTCTTCATTATTTGATCCATTGTTCCTGAGCAAAGAAGAAATAGTTTTGAACTAACTCCCTTCCCTCGCCCCCTAGGATTGTGATGTTCTTGGGTGACATCGATTAAATACAGATTTGATTTTCATGAGCAGGCTCCAGTGGGAAAACACGGGGTCACCATCAGGGTCACCAGAAGTCCACCACATAAGTTTTTCGACAAGTCAAATTAATAATATTGTTACGGTACATCCATGAAAAGTTTGTCTCTAAAAAAGGCATATTTATTTGATTCATTGATATCGACGGTATTGATACTTTTTATCCTCTGTCTATAGGTCATACTTTATAGGTGCTTCTAGTCTATATACTTAAAGTCAATAATTGTTTTCTTTGATCTGTGCCTTTGATACACTAAAATTATGTCATCGTAAATAAAATAAAGCGTGACAGCTTTTCTATGGGGAGAATTGGGTAATACCGGCACATGGTCATTCTGATATAATTTTGAAGATACTATTTTAGTTTGTGGGATATATAATATAAGCTAAATTTTTAAAAGATACCTAACACATATATTTTTTTAAAGTAGGTACCTAGTGCCTAGGTAATTTTACATGTTACATTACAATATTATTATTGTAGTGCTAAGCACTTAAACCTTTTCAAATTGAATGTGTCAGAAAAAAGATCTAAATTCATCCATTATGAATATAACACGAACATTTTTGATTTACTATGTACCTAAACTTCATGTGATATAACTCTTAGTTCGCAGAGTGGAAAAAAAACTGTAAAGTGTACGGTGGAGACCCAGGGGCGCAGATAGTTCAAACTGATAAAAAAACAATGAAACATAGTATTTTTTTGTGTATCATGTAAATTAGCCGTACTTTTCATTAATTAAACATCAAGAAATGGTAACGTCTCCTATCAATTTCAAAAAGTTTCGCGTTTTGTTCGAAATATCGACATAGCTAATTTTATTCATACCAACAAACATTGAAGTGTTCTTGAGAAATAAAACATAATGAATTTTTAAAAAAGTCCTACACAAATAGTGCAATCCTTTCGTAACTTCTTTCTTAAAAATGTTTCTCCTTGTTTATACAATAAAATTAACGTCTGGTGTGAGATAAAAACACCTGGTAGTTGAGACACATCAGTACCAGATAGCATTTACTTACGACATGTAAATAACATAAATAAATGATTTTGATTACCTTATTTATATTCGTTTTCATAATTTTCACCATACTTTTATTTCATTTGGAACCCATCGCCACTATTTGAATTCAGAAAAAAAAAAATTATTTATTAAAAAAACAATAACATATTTTGTCATATACAGTGTAGGGTTGAGTCCGTGGGACGCACGCATGATTAGTGTTTACTAATGCAATAAGCGCACTCATACGTCCGTCCACTCCCGCATTGGGCTAGCACCGGGGGAGATACTCAAACGCATTATATCAAGTGTGTATTAAACCAAAAGTAAAAAATGTTTTTCGACTGTATCCGTGCAAATTGAGGGTTAAAATATTTGGAACCCAAATTTGGTTTTAACAATGCCCAATCATTATTGCTGATAAATTGTAATCACACTAACAAAAAATGATACAATAACTAGCATATTGTTTTAAATGTTAAATTAAAAAACATAGTTTTAGGCACAATTAAAAGTTGCAATTTAATGGCGAGGATGAGAGTGTGATCAATGCTTAATATATTATATATCTAGTTATAAGTTTGCGTTTGACAACATTAAAATTAAATGTGGAAGTATTTACTTATCTCACTTTCCTCGCTTGTTTACCTACGTACATCAAACGTTTGTCAAATTAATCAGAGTCGTAGTAAGGAAAAATTTCAAACAAGTCATTTTGCTCCGTTGCAGCCTCCTAAATAGTGCAAAATTGACCATTTGCCTACCCACGAAGGCGTAGGGGGATTGGAATAAAGTTAAGACTATTAAATGTAAAATGTGCGAATGGGTCATCAAACTCTTGATGATTTTCTTCACTGAAAAGCCAGTGGTGTGCGGGCAAAATTCAGCCCCCCCCCCCACATATCTCTGTGTGTAATGCCTGTATCCTGTGGGCCCTACATAGCCCCCAAATGAATGAATAAATTTTGATGTTAATATTTTTTGTATAAAAGCAGTGATCAATAACGTTTCCACTAGCTTCAGTAAAATTAAAACCAAAAAAATAAGTCGTTTCATTTTTTCATAATTTTGTACATTAATTTTCTTACAAAGTGGTTCGTATTACTGCATAAAGCTTTGATTTACTTTGATATCACAATATGATGAAGATGAACTTAACCGCATCACCACAAAAGATTTAAACACGCATTAAACACTGTTTAACCTTGCATTTGTACTGTTAAACTTTGTCTAAAACGAGAGTAAAACTTTAGTGTTAAGACAAAAAGTGTTATGATTCTTTGAGTTAAATCTAATCTGAGGACATCCCACAAACAACAATGCCCTTAGTACGTACGAAACCTATTATATGAGTGACGTCATTTGATTTCAACATCGATCGTTAGGTTTTACAACGTCACACGCCTTTGACGTCATCAATTGGAACTTGAACTTTTGTCTGCTTACGAATGGAGGTGGTAGCAACGAATGAGCTTCACGTACGTTTCAACTCAGTAACGTCACACGTTTTTGCGTCATCGGTCGAAGCTTGTCCGTTTTATGACAGTTTTTAGCGGCGAAGAAACGCATGAGAAACGAACGAGGTTCACATACGTTCCAGTTCAGTAACGTCACACGTTTTTGCGTCATCGGTCGAAGCTTGTCCGTTTTATGACAATTTTTCAGCGGCGACAAAACGCATGAGAAACGTACGAGGTTCACATACGTTCCAGATCAGTAACATCACACGTTTTTTCGCCATCGATCGAAGCTCGTCCGTTTTATGACAGTTTCCCAGCGGCGAAGAAACGCCTGAGAAACGAACGAGGTTTACATACGTTCCAGTTCAGTAACGTCACACGTTTTTACGTCATCAATCGTAGCTCGTCCGTTTTTTCGACGGCGGTGAAACGAGACAGGTTCAAGAGCGTGTCACCTCAGTAACGACAACGGTTAGCAGAATCGCCCTGCTGCTCTCTTCACAAAAGTAATAGGACTCGACGAGATCTATATTTCGGATGACAGCTGTCAAACTTAAAAGTGATTTATCTCGGTAATTATTGATTCTAGACTACTGCTCTCTTCACAAAAGTAATAGAGCTCGACGAGATCTATATTTTGGATGACAGCTGTCAAACTTAAAAGTGATTTATCTCGGTAATTATTGATTCTAGACTACTACTCTCTTCACAAAAGTAATAAAGCTCGACGAGATCTACATTTCGGATCACTTTGAAGTTTGACAGCTGTCATCCGAAATGTAGATTTCGTTGACCTCTATCACTTTTGTGAATACAGCAGTAGTCTAGAATCGATAATAACCGAGATAAATCACGTTGAAGTTTGACAGCTGTCATCCGAAATATAGATCTCGTTGACCTCTATCACTTTTGTGAAGACAGCAGTAGTCTAAAATCGATAATAACCGAGATAAATCACGTTGAAGTTTGACAGCTGTCATCTGAAATGTAGATCTCATTGAAGTCTATCACTTTTGTGAAGACAGCAGTAGTATAAAATCGATAATAACCGAGATAAATCACGTTGAAATTTGACAGCTGTCATCTGGAATGTAGATCTCATTGAGCTCTATCACTTTTGTGAAGACAGCAGTAGTGTAGAATCGATAATGACAAAGATAAATCACTTTGAAAATTGACAGCTGTCACTTGAACAGCTGTTACTGTGACACTCGTGAAAAATCACATTATTCCTCTAGTATATCTGTGATCAAACGAAAAACAAAAAATACACTTTCTGATTTATAATATTAGAAAGAGTTAGCGAGGACAAAGTTGGACCGCTGACGCTACACACGATCCGATTTCGCGGTTGGCTCACACAAAATCAGAATGTATATGAGAGATTTTACTTATCTTCAGCTTAAGGTTGAACGGTTATCCCTAAAACCTTTTTTTCCGCTAACTGTCTAGATGTCATCAGTGTCTAAGGCAACACCGGGCGCCGCGGTGTCGCCGCGACGACGCTCAGCACCGCCGCGGTGCAGCGGCGGTGCTGAGCGTCGTCGCGGCGGTGACGCCGCGGTGCAATTACGCGGCGTCAACGCCCGTGTGGCATGTGCCTTAGTCGGTTTTTTTTTGTCGTCGCCTACCCTCGAGAGTGAAGCAGTGTCGAATTTGCGTTGCTATTTCTAATTTCTTAAAATATTGTTTATTTCGTTAATTCCGTGTTAAAACAATGTTATTTTGGTCAATAAACTGTCATTTATTCGGTGAACAGTGTAGTTCTTTTGGAATTTTGCTGCAGTGACTTGTAAAATACGAGATAAAATTGGACCGTTTTTTTCGTTTTTTTTCTTTGTGAATTCAAATTTATCAACAAAAATGAAGTGCTTTGTGTGCGAAAATGACTTTACTGACGACTCCGTGGTGCAATGTGATGGTTGCAAGAGATACATCTGCTTGCAATGTAGCAATTTAACTAGTAGTGAGGCGCGCGTCATGGAGCTTAAGGGCAAACGCACGCTTCTTTATTTATGTGATTTGTGCAGAGAAGCCCTGTTTCAAGTGCCCAAGCTCATAAAATCATATGACGGGCTGAGAAAGGAACTTGACGAAGTGAAGGAGCTCTTGTCACGGACGAATTGTGCGGGTCGGAACGACGCGCAGCCGCCGGCAGCGGTAGCAACACCTGAGCCGTCGCCTCTCAGCACAAATGCAATTTTAGAGGAGCTTCAGGAGCGCGAACGCAGAGCTAATAATGTGATCCTGGTAGGCATTAAGGAGAGTGGTTCAGACAGTGGCACGGACAGGAAAAGTTATGATGAAAAGTTTGTGAGTAAGGTCCTCAAGGATATCAATAGTGGGGAGGACTACTGCAGGGCGATTCTGTTAACCGATCTCGTTGCTGAGGTGATACGTTCTAGAACCTCTCTCGTTTTTTTGACACTTATGACAGCCCGAAAGCTGTCAAAAAAAACGATAGAGTTTCGATCAAGGACTTTGTATACTATCTGGACTGCACACAGACGAAATTTGGCTCAAAGTTAGTTTAGGAAAATTCAACCTTAATGCGTTGTAACAAAACATATATTCCTTTGAAATGGCATAAGAGAGACGCTGTGCCGAGTGAGACTTCCCAAAGTGATGAAGGTGTCCCGCTCGCACTATTGCCATTCGAAACGACACTTATGTATGGTAGAATTATTATCTGTAAAGCCGCGACTGTCTTAACCAATTCTTAGTTTTTATAACATTGTATTTTGATAACATTTTAGTTAAAATTGCAAATTATTTTAATTAAATAGTTTTTATAACATTGTATTTTGATAACATTTTAGTTAAAGATGCTAATAAAACAGAGTTTTTATTTATTTGGATGAAAATACCTACGTCTTTATGATTAATGGTTATTTTTTATTTTTGCTTAGAGTATCACCGTCGATTGCAAATGGCGTACTGTGGTGTATACAAAGAAGTGTGGTAGGGTGACTATGCTGGACATATTTCTTAGACATGCTGGGTGTACAATTAGGTGTATAGTCGTGGGTGTCGTTTTTAATTTTTTTGGGTTGTAGATTTCAAAAATGGCATCCATTTTTAAATTAAAGATGGCGGACGTCACTTTTTAGAATAAGTCGTAATGGGTGTAATTTTCGGGGTTTTTGGGGGTGTAGATTTCAAAAATGGCATCCATTTTGAACTTAAAGATGGCGGATGTCACTTTTTGCAAAAAGTCGTCATGGGTGTCGTTTAATAGGTTTTTGGGGGTGTAGATTTCAAAAATGGCATCCATTTTGAACTTAAAGATGGCGGATGTCACTTTTTGCAAAAAGTCGTCATGGGTGTCGTTTAATAGGTTTTTGGGGGTGTAGATTTCAAAAATGGCATCCATTTTGAACTTAAAGATGGCGGATGTCACTTTTTGCAAAAAGTCGTCATGGGTGTCGTTTAATAGGTTTTTGGGGGTGTAGATTTCAAAAATGGCATCCATTTTGAACTTAAAGATGGCGGATGTCACTTTTTGCAAAAAGTCGTCATGGGTGTCGTTTAATAGGTTTTTGGGGGTGTAGATTTCAAAAATGGCATCTATTTGGAATAAGAGATGGCGGGTGTTGCTTTTTTGAAAAAGTCGTCATGGGTGTCGTTTTTAAAAATTTGGGGGTGTATATTTCAAAATTGGCATTCATTTTGGAATTGAAGATGGCACTCCCAGGTAAAAACCTAGAAAACTACACCAGTGACGACTTTTTCAAAACAGTAAGTCCGCCATTTTTTATTTCAAAATGGATGCCTTGTTTACTACGGAAGCCTAAAAATGATTGTGACGTTTCGTAATAAAGTCTATTAAGATTTTTCGTGACAAAGTCTATTCGTGGAAAAGTTTTCGTGATTAAGATTTTACGTGATAAGATCTTTTCGTGATAAAGTCTATTTGTGACAAAGTTTTTCGTGAAAAAGTTTTTCGTGGTTAAGTACTGACACGGATTGCGTGATATGTGTTAAGATTACATCTATAAAACTTAAACGTTGTTTTACACCGTAAATATAGATTCCAGACCATTACTGACATCACAAAAGTGAAAGTACTCATCGAGACTTACATTTCCGATGACAGTTGTCAAACTTATAAGTGGTTTATCTCCATCATTATCAATTGTAGACTATAATTGTTTTCTTAACAAAGGTGTAATAACTCTTCGAGATCTACATTTCCGATAAAAGCTGTCAAACTTGAAACTGAATTATCTCTGTATATATTATTTCTAGACCATTGCTTTTATGGGGATTGGTTTTATAGAGATATTTAGGGAAGGCCTATGCCCAGCAGTGAGCGTCCTATTGCTAAAACGATGATGACGAAGGACGACGAGTTAGGGGTAAGATAACTGCGATTCCTCCGTGCAGTAACATTCCAAAAAAATATTATATCCCGAGATGATCGAGATGTTTTGGTCATCCTACTTGGAAAAGAGACACAATCATCTGATGTGGTATCCTTGTCGGCACGTATTTCTTTACCAGTACTCAATCCTGTTTATATGATAAATCCATGGTTTCGATCGATGACGTAAAAACGTGTGACATATGTGTGACGTTACTAAATTGAAACGTTCGTGAACTCATCCGTTACTCCACCGCTTGAAAGCCAACACGAAGCGTCCAATATAAAATTAATGACGTAAAAAATCGTGTGACGTAAATAATAACGATCGATATCAAAATCAAATGACGTCACTTAAGTAATACAATGAATACGTTTTGTACGTACTCAGGGCGTTGATGTGGGGGCATAGTTACCTTTAATATATCTTAATATTTATCAGTGGCGTCTAGACAGAAAAAGCACGTTCGGCATTTGCCGAACCGAATCATTCATCCACATAGATTCGATTTCACTACAGCGCCGATTGTGCCGTACCAATATGTGTGTAGCAACCTATCGTTTGGACTTGAGATTCCTTACCTACTTTGAGGTTAAATGATTGAAACCAACAAAAATCGACAGTACATTATTATTTTATTTTAAAAAAAATGTAATCGTAACATTTTCGTAGAGTAAAAATATCTCCAAACCTAAAAGTACGCACTCCGCGAGCTACCCTAACAAGAAACTCAACGACCGACGTCTTTAGGAGAACCATTGTAATAGATCCCGTAGCAGGTGCTACAGGGAACTGGCCCGTCGGTCACTGGAGAGCCGCCGGAGAACGCCCCGTGGTAGTTGATACCACAAGGAGCTAGGACGGACACTGCAGAAGAATCCAAGTGATAGTAGATGTCACGGAGAGCTGGCCCGTTCATCGAAAGAAAGCCGCCGGATCCCGCTCTGTAGAAGCAGAAACCATGGGGAACTGGAAAGGTCACTGCTGAGACCCCATTGATGACTTGTTTGAGAGCTGCCCGTGGACAAGAGGTCGCCGTTGATGGTCGAGAAGCTGATTGCCCGCAGTGCCCAGTTAAAGTTGCCGATACTTGAGGAAATTACGCCAATGACCATCATTTTTAATAGCCTGATGAAACATTAACTCGCAGCTGCATCCTGCATCTAAATTCGGGTGAAATTGGAGAAAATTTTGATCTTTTGAGAATCTAACAGAATTTAAAATAAGGGTTTTGAATAAGGAGGTACTATTTATTGCCAGTAAGTTAAGAATGAATAGGTATTTGATATTGGACAAGTGTATAAAATTGTATTGTAATGAATCAGATGAAATTGTATTGTCATCGGAATTAAACATGTCTAAAACTAATCATCAGATTAATCTATCCACTGAAAGCGGGTCAAATATCAATGAAGTACTAGATTTGACCCAAAAACCAGCAGGTGAAGTTTAATAATAATTGATAAACTGTTTTTGTGGGCAAAACCTTATTTTGTTGCAATCGAACATCAATCTCAGAAAAAAAAACAATAACGCACACATGTCAGATTTTTTCTTGCTTTATTATTTTAAAATCTTTATTATTTCATATTTTAAAGATTTGCGACGACATTATTCAATTTAAAAAAGCATTTAGTATGGTTGGATAGATGGCTGGAGTTAAAGAAGACAAAATTGAAAGGCGAGAAAATAAAGATAGTCATCGTTTCGATTTGTTATTCAAAATTGTCGACGACGTAACTGACATAAGTGTATATTCAATATGTTTGTTTGTGTAAGTTGACGTGATACTAGAACGTTTCAGCATCGTTGCTGCTTCGTTGCTGACTCGTTTTGTACAACAGATCATTCAGACTATGCTACAATATTAGACTGTATCCGACAGACGTATCCTACTGGATTTTTTTCGCTTGCGTAAGAGAGGTTTTATTATGTTTAACTGTGAATAAGGATATTTTATTGTAAAGAAAATTGCTTTTGTATAAATAAATTACTTGAAAACGGTTTGGTTGTTTCTTTTTCAATGTTATACCTAATTCAAGGGCGTAGATCAGTAGGTATTGGAGAGTTTCAAGCCTTAATGTGCGTATCCTATCATAGGTAATCTTTGAGTAGCCATAAGATTTATCTAAAGCTACTGATGCGTTTTTGAGAAAAAAATAGGAAGTAACTTCATACTCGCGTATCATTGGTGAAAACGCAGCCTTAGTGTGATTAGGCGTACCTATCACTATGCCAATTGCCCTATTAATACCAACTAACTGCCTGGTTGCTGATTGTTTTTAAATATTTAAATATAATTACTATAAGCGACATACGGAACACAAGAAGTAGAGTTGATAACTTCCTTTTTTTTTTTCAAAATCGGTTAAGAAATAATATAGCATAGTCTGAACGCACCGGACCAACTTTCAAATACTCCAAACATTTAATATGACATAAAATGAATACGAACATTGACATTGACGTTTCCTAAAATAAGCTGACGATAGAGAAAATTAGTAAGGAGTCTTATTGTGATTGAAGGTCTATATGATTTAGCTAAATGCTTATTGTTGTCGTCGTTGGGTATTACTATACTACGAGTATGTATTACGGTACGTCTTTGGGGCAAAGGTTTTTCCCTAGCTAGATTCCGAAACGAGTCAGATGAGTGTCGGATTTGTGTTTTGAGAGTCCGAGTAGGCTCCCGCCAGAAATTCTGTAGACAGCCCTGTGTGTTTCTGGCTTCCACTTAAAAAAACACTCTTGACTCGTAGCCAAAAGACATACACAAGACTATGTGGGGTCATTTATGGAGAATTTTGTTGTAGCCGAGACGAGTTGCGATCGTTATTGCACCGGTTTCTATTTCGGTGTTCTTCGACTATACTTCGGTTATACTTCGGCTACTTGTAGTAGATTGTCACATGATTGTCATACATTACAAATGATTGCCACTTGTGATTGTCACCTTTGGTTTATAATACTGCCATTATTAAATCAAGCGTGATAGCTTTTACTAAGGGGAGAGTTGGATAGTATCGTCACTTGTTCATTTTCATGAATTTTCGAAGAAACTATTTTAGTTTATGGTTGTATAAAATTAACTAAATTTGAAAATATTTGTAATTTACACTAATATATTAATAGCATTGTATTACTTAAACCTTTTTAAAATGAAAAATGTGCCAGAAAAACATGTTTCTTGTGAGATTTTCTCAAAAATCGCTTTTTCATGCTTATAATTTAGCCGATATGAATAAAACACAAAGATTTCGTTACACTAGGTATCTAAAATAATTTATGACGCTAATTTAAGATAAGTATCTACTTTGTACCATAATAGAATTATTGCACACAATAAAGAGTTATATCTATCTATCTAAACTAGATAAGTATAACGCAGTAAGTATTAAAGTGATTCGAAAATATCTATAAGATCTTGGTTTATACCATGCCCGAATCATTGTTACTGATAAATTTTAATCAAACTAAGAAAAATATAACATGCATCATATTTTATTCTATGCTAAATGAAAACACATTAGATTTCGGCAAATTAGAAGTTGCAATTTAATGAAAAGGATGAGACGATAAGTCTGTGATGTGATCAAAGTTTATATTTCAGAACCACTTTTCTTTCAGTAGTTTTTTTTATACAGAATAGGTTTGCGTTTGACAACATTAAATGTGGTGTTATTTACTTATCTCACTTTCCCCGCTTGTTTACATACATCATTCGTTTGTCAAATTAATCAGAGGTGTAGTGAGGAAGAACAGCAAAAAGGGCTTTTTGCTCCGTTGTGGCCTCTGAAGTACCTAGTCCATTGTTAAACATAGCCTACCCGCGAAGGTCGATAAGGCCCTAGTAAAAAAATGAAGAAGCAAAGAGCTTGAGTTGATTATTTTTAAATTATTGACAGTAATTATTTTTTATCAATTTTTGACATTTTTATTTTTACTTTAACAATTTGACATTTTATTGCGTTTATACTGACTGACTGACGAAAATCTTCCAAATTGGATAGATTTGGTAGGTTTTCGTCATTCATACTACTGGCACCGTGTTGTGTTTACTTGTTTTTAATGTATGATGTGGGTACCTAATTGTAATGTAATTGTGATGTGATTTAATTAATTAATGTGGATTAAGTGTAAATTGATGATTTATTTATGTAAGCAATTGTTTTTTTTTGTTAAGTGTTTACCATTGTGTAGATTTTTATTGACTTCTCAAAAGTGTGTCTCTGACACCCATTTGTTGAATAAATAAAATGAAATGAATGAGCGAGGTGAGGGGGTATGAGGTTAAGACTATAAAATGTGCGATTAGGACATCACGAATTCACAATACACATCTTCTACTGTCAAACACGGATTGCCTCTCGAGGTTTTTCTTCACTGAAAAGCCATTGTATATAATATGGGTAATATGGGCTATGAGTATGCACAATTTAACTCTATCCGGCCCCCACACGTGTCTATATATTATAATGTCGGTGATATTCGGGCTGGACGTAGTCCCCAAACGAATAAATAAATGATACAAATATTTTTGTTTAAAAGCATTGGATAACGTTTGATTAGCTTTAGTAAAATTAAACCATAAAGGTAATGGATAGTTTAGTTTTTCAAAATATTAGTAAGTATGTACGTTAATTTTCTTACGATAGGTATGATTAGTAATTCTGCATTGACGTATAGATTTAGCATAAGCCGTGGTGGTCTAGAGGTAGTGACACCCGCCTTACAATCGTGAGGTCGTTGGTTCAAATCCTAGTCCCGTACCAGAGTTCTTTGGAATTTATGTACGGAATTTCACACCACTGGCTTTTCGGTGAAGGGAAACATCGTGAGGCAACCTGTATACGTCCGTAGAAGAAATTCGATGGCATATGTGAATCCCCCATCCCGCACTGGGCCAGCGTGGTGGATGTGGCACAATCACCCTTCATGGTTAGGCCTACGTCCTGCAGTGGACTATTAAAAAGGCTGGTACAGTATAGATTTGATATTACTAGATAGCGATGTTAATTGAGCTAACCCTAATCTGACGACGCGACACCCCCACATCAATGCCCTAAGTACGTACGAAATGTATCACTTAGTGACGTCATTTGCTTTTGACATCAATCGTTAGGTTTTAAACGTCAAACGCCTTTTCACGTCATCAATTGTATCTTGAACGTTTCGTTTCGGCTTTCGTACGGCGGAGCAATGGATGAACTTCACATAAGTTTCAACTCAGGAACGTCACACGTTATTACGTCATCGATCGAAGCTCTATCGTTTTTTTGTCAGCTTTCGAGCTGTCAGAACTGTCTAAAAAACGACAGAGGTTCTAGAACGTGTCACCTCAGCAACGAGATCGGTTAACAGAATCGACGACCAAGACGCTGCACTGACGAAACTTTAGAACAGCAGTCTAAAGTTTCGTCAGTGCAGCGTCTTGGTCGTCGAGAACCTGGAAAGCAACGACCGCTGAAGGTGGTGTTCAAAACCCGTCAGGATGCTGTGCAGATTCTGAAGAATAAGAGTAAGGCCCCTAAAGAGGTAAAAGTTTATGATGATAAGACACCCAAACAAAGGGAGGAGATAAATAAATTACGGGACACTCTCAAAAGCCGAATTGAAAAGGGTGAAACCAATCTCACTATAAGGTACATTAAAGGAATTCCTAAGATTGTACCAAAAAACTAGACCCTCGCAGAGACCCTTATAGTGATCTTACTTTCATGTACACAAATCTTTTCTCTATTCGATCTAAATTCGACCTTTTCCTGCAATGTGTTAATGCTCAGAACCCCTCGATAGTAGTAATCACGGAAACTTGGTTGAACAGTAGTGACCGTAATAGCACATACAATATTCCTGGCTATACACTGTTTAGATTAGACAGGAGCCACAAAAAGAAGAAATCCGAGGGAAAAACTAGAGCTGGGGGAGTAGCAATATATGTCAAGGACCACTTGGATGGTGTGCCGATCATAGCTAAACGTAATCAGAGATATATGTGTGAAGATGTGGAAGCACTCTACCTTGACATTCAATTTGGTATGCATCATTTCTTGGTAGTGGGGGTATATCGGCCTGATGATAAGGAAGAGACGATATGGAGATCACGTGACACTAAACTGATGGAAAATCTTTTTACAGCATCTGAAAACAACACTATAGTGGTGGCCGGTGACTTCAACTACACTAATTTAAAGTGGCCAATCACAACTGATCAGCAGCAGTCCAGAGATGTGAATGCCAAACCAGAAAATATGTATATAAATATGTACCTAAACAGCAATTTGCATCAGCTTGTAAAAACACCTACACGTTACCAATCAAACCAGGCACCTTCTATATTGGATCTTATAATGGTCAATGATGAAACATTAATTACAGAAGTTATCCATAAACCACCCATTGGAAAAAGTGACCATTGTGTCTTGGAATTCACTATCCAGTGTCTAATGAAAAAAGAAAGGACAGCACCCAAGTTCAGGCGAAACTATCAAGGCATAAATTATGACAGTTACAATTCTGATTTGTATAAGACTTTGCAAGCTGTTTGCGAAACGGATGATCCTCAACAACTATGGGATGGTATCTTAAATGCTATTATTGTTACTACAGACAAACATGCACCTCTACGGCAAGTAAGATCTAAACCAATTAAAAATAAACCATGGATTGATAATAGTGTTCTTGAGCTAATTTCTGAAAAGAAAATCTTATGGGACAGGTACAGAATGTCTAAGGATGAAGATGACTATAAGAAGTTTCGTGAAGTGAATAATAGGTGTGTTGCCTTGTCCAGGAAGCAGAGGAGTGCTTATGAGGCCAGAATCCTTGACTATGGTGATAAAGCTTTTTATTCATACCTGCGACACTGTACTACTTCTACTGTTAGCATTCCACCAGCAATCAGAAACCACAATGGAGATCTTGTAACTAAGCCATGTGATATTGCTGATGTTTTTGCAGATGAGTTTCAAAAAGCATACTCAGTCGAACCAGCACTCATTCAGAACAGTATGACTATTGCAGTTCCACGTGTTGAAGAAAGTTTGTGTGATATTTCTTTCACCGAAAGTGATGTAAGGAAGGTCATTGCAAATTTGAATATCCAGTCATCTCCTGGGCCAGATCAACTTCCAGTCTGCATACTTAAGAATTGTGTTGATACTATTGCTCCAGTCTTAGCAGAATTAATGAACCCTTCCTTTGAAGCTGGTTACTTGCCTCAGGACTGGAAGCATGCTATAGTGACTCCAATTTTTAAGAAAGGTGACAAAACTAAACCAGAAAACTTTCGACCCATTAGCCTTACAAGCATTGTGGTAAAGATTATGGAAAGGATTATAAGTGGGAGAGTAGCGCAATTTTTAAACAGAGATTGTGTGATCTCAACAAAGCAACATGGTTTTATTGAAAAGAGGTCAACTGTCACTAACTTATTGGAATGTGTTCATGCTTGGAGCATACAAGTTGATAAGAAAGAACCTGTTGATGTAGTATACCTCGATTTTGAACGTGCATTTGACAAGGTACCTCACCAGCGCTTGTTGTTTAAGCTTAATCATCACGGTGTGCGTGGTAAACTGCTGGAGTGGTACCGGAGCTTCTTATCAGGTAGAACATTTCAGGTTCGTGTGGGAAACTCACTATCTCAAAGTAAAATGGTTTCCAGCGGTGTCCCTCAGGGTTCTGTGACCGCTCCTCAGCTGTTTGGAATCTTTATAACTGATTTGATAGAGCTCATAGAATGTCAGTTAGCCTTTTTCGCAGACGATGGGAAGTTTTTTGCCAATTCGATGATAAAGTCTGGAGAACTTCAGGAAGATCTGGACCGTATTCAGAACTGGACCAGGGAATGGATAATAAAGTTGAACTCAACCAAATGTAGTGTGTTACATCTCGGTAAAACCAACCCCAGGGAGACATACACATTTGATGGAGTTGCTTTGGCATCTGTAGACCAACAGAGGGATTTAGGAGTCATCATGACTGCAGATTTGAAATGGGAAGAGCATATATCTATGATAGTCAAACGGGCTAACTCATTTATCTATGTCATACGCAAGTCCTTTCAGACAGTAACAATTGATGTTTTTATTAAGATTTACAAAACCTATATAAGGCCTCTGTTAGAGTATGGGTTCCAGGTGTGGAGTCCTTACTTTAAAAAAGATATTGATTTGCTTGAAAGTGCACAAAGAAAAGCCACCAGGATTCCATACGATCTGCGCCGCAAGACCTATGAAGACAGGTTAAAAGCTCTTCGTCTCACGACCCTCGAAGAACGACGATTGCGTGGAGACTTGATTGAGACCTTCAAAATTCTCAATGGCTTCTATAATCTTCCGGATATCCATGACATGTACACCTTGAAGGAAAATATGCGCGATAGCAGACGCCATAGAGTCCTCTTACAGCCTACACCATCACAAACCAACACTGCACACCACATCCTCTGCAATAGAGTTGTATACAATTGGAATAGGTTGCCTGAGGATGTTATCTCGGCAAAAACTATAAACACATTTAAAAATAGACTGGACCTTTGGATAAAGAAGGAAAAAATTTCCTTGACAGATAAATACTAATTTTATTCGACACTGCTTGATATAGGCACATCAGTCATTGAAGTATAATACACGATAATAAGACATAAGTATACACAAGTATAAGACATTAAACATCATTGACATCAGTATACACTGCTCGCCTATAAACAAATAAATAAATAAATACATTTTTGTAGGAGCTCGTACCGTGCCGCGCTGTATCGGATGAATGGCGCCGAGCGCACGTCAACTAGTTTTGTATAACGAGTATGTACGCTGTACCCTTGCTCTTGGCAGAGGGGTACGCTTTGCAGTGTCGACTACTTTTGGTTAAGTACTTAATGGTAAAAGTACACGAAATATCACGCTGTGCATTATTGTGTCGCAAAATACGGGCTGTACATTATTTACATGAAGAATATTTGCTTCTATTGGTTGGTTTGTCTGTCACTTCTGTCACACAAGTCGGCGGATGAAAAGTTAGCCGCAGATGACACTTTGCTGTGATTCGCTGATTATTGCGCATGTATGTGTCGCAGGCAATTTGTATGATTCCGCCGTTTACATACGGCGTCGTCAGTTTAAAAACGCTCGCAGTTATGTATAATGCCGAAGGCAAAATGTATATTGCCTTAGCATTTTATATTATGCCGAAACATTTGATTGACAATTTAAACGCCGTATACATAATGCCGAGGCAAATTGAAATATTTAGTTCTGTTTCTTACCACGCGCGTCGCTGTTGATCAAAACAAACAAAATGGCGTCAAGTAGTGATTTTATGACCCAAGAAAATATTAAAAATACTACGTGTACAAAAGGCTTTTCGCAAAATACTTGTGATTTTAAAGACATTTAATATAGTGAATTAAATAAGAGTTACGATTCTTAAACGAAAGCAATAAACACGCCGTGGACAACTTTCAAGGTTTTTCGGTACCTAAAAAATGCTAAGGTGTCCATAGAATCTAGTGTTTCGAGGACTCCTGAAATATACAGGAGTCTTCCGATTGTTGCATATCGACCATAGTTAAAAAATGGTCAGAGGATTTCAAAGGAAGCTAACCTGACCAATTGAAGTCGAAATACCTTCGATAAATGCTTATGTTGGTTAGTTAATGTTAGAGTACTCGTAACTCGTAATAAGGACATATTGTTTCTGGCGCTTCACCGGCCGCTGCCGCGACGTTGCTCGCGCGTTGTTGTCACTGTTCAAACCTAACCTAACCTACAAACTTTATATAAGTTTGACCTAAGGTCACTAAGTTTGGTTCACTTATCCTGGCGTAAAATTCAATGTCAGTATTTCCCCACCCATATACTCCCACATCCCATCGCATTCCAAAGATCGCAATTTAGGCTCAGTACCCCACACGTTTTCGTTTCGTACACACTAACCGTTAAACGAACTATATCTCGAGATTATAATCGATCTGATTAATTTGAATTGTCCAAAATATGTTTTATCTGTCAATCTGATTTGTCTGAAGTGTGTTTTGTCATGGTCACCCTAAAACTACAACCGACGTTGAAATTATTACAATTGAATGAGTTGTCATTTTGCCTTCGGCATTTTACATAACGGCGAGCGTTTTTAAACTGACGACGCCGTATGTAAACGGCGGAATCATACAAATTGCCTGCGACATATGCACAATGCTGACGCCACGTGAGTAGTGTTGAGCACGGGCATAGGGAGCACGTTGGTGGGCCGATGTGCCCCGACGTCTCGTCTCTCTGGCTGCTGCGCCTACCTATATACATAGTATCCTTAACTCGTAATAAGGACAGGTTGTTTTTGGTATTTCACCAGCCACTGCCGTGGCACGTTCGCTTAGCTCGCTCGGCTCGTGCATTGTTGTCACTGGTCAAACCTAACCTAACCAACAGAGTCGAAATACCTTAGAGATCAAATATGGTAATACAATTAACCAAGATATATAAATAAAGTAGAAACCAAACCTCAAACTACAACTATGTTTCATCGACAAACAGATAACTAATGAAATAAAACCTAAAATCTCTAGCTCGCTACTATAACCACCTGACTGGTGTGCTTTAAAGTACCAAAAAATTATGTACATGCGTCACCACGCACACATTCTGGACACAGCCATCCGAGCGCAAAGACAAGTTAAAAGACACATGTATACGCCCATACACACACACACTTAACAATGTGGATAAAACTACAGAAATAACTTGTACTATATTGTTACGACATGGGGTTCTTGGATAATCAGTTAAAACGCCGATTATTCATTTTGCACACAATCACTTCACAAAAATCACAAAAACACACGGCACAACTGGTTCGCACAAACACTTTACACTGGCACTGATATTCACACAAGCTAGTCACTTCACAATCACTGGTATCGCACTCTAACCCGAGAAGTTATCGTTTCGACGGTAAACGAATAAACTGATCCCCAAGGGTCGGCCGGCGTATTTATATCCGTTATTTCCAACAGTCTCGAACCTACGAGATATTTCGCAACATTACTCGATCTTAATAAACGCTATTGTGTTAACAAGAAAACAACTTGAAAGTTCGAGAATCCCTATTGTTTTTCAAATACGTAAACACCAAACAAATAAACTATACAATAGACGAGATACAAAGACTGATCCCGCTCGAGTCATAAAGCCATAAAACCGAATACAAAAGGCACCAATAAAAACGCAGAACAATAGAGCTTCCCAGAACCGGATCACGTAAACACCGCAGACCACACCACAGCCACTGGACACCTACAACGGGCGGCTACTGCGTTACAATATTTACAGCGAATATAATACGATTTTCCATAGATGTACGAAATGTAATATATTATGTACTTAAGTATGTATAGCAAAAATAATAATATGTACAATGATTGTTCATAATCGACATACATATACCTACCTTAAAACATTATTGTAATTCTACGATTACAATATTAATAATTATTATTAGTTTTCAGAACATTTAGCTACCTAACTATCTTTCTAGATAAAAAAATTAAATAAATAAATAACACATTTGTGCAATGTATTCTAATAACAAAAAAAAATTATTTAATGTGGCTCAAAATCGCTTATATACGTCACCATACAACTAATCTTAAACATAACCTCCTCTTTGATCAGTCGAGTAAAAACAAAAATTGTGGTAATTTAGCCTATACTACATTGCACTTTGGTAAACAACTTTTGTCGCTGTTACACGTATAACTCACTGTGTTGTTGCGAGCGGGACGGAAACTGCCATCCGAGATACAGATTTTATTCTAGTTCGGAGGGTAGGGTCAATCCCACTGCAATACAAGCCTACTACAAAAGTGTTTATAAATACTTATTAAAATCATGTTGGAACTTTAGAACTGTAAACTTCTAGTGAACATAGTACGTAGTTACGTACACTATATTTAGAGATATTTCTATGTTTATTGTCTATAAAATAACTTCAAAAATTATTGCAAATTTTGATATTTATCACATCATATTGAAAACTTAATTTGCAATTGTATAGTTTATGACTACAGTTATTATGCCTGCCTATCCACTTACATGGATGAGAGAATATCCACTTAGATGGGTAAGCAACCAGATACATTCAAATGACTGCCAAATTACTTCTTGAATAATATAATAATTAAAAGACATTCGATGTGAGTCCACACTTTGTACCGCGGTACAGAATAATCATCAAGTTATTATGACAAAGTATGTTGTTTATTATTAGGGTAGGTATGGTCAGTAGTTTTAATATTTATAAGTAGATTGTCTGTATTGGTTAGCTTTAAGTACCTATGTAATTAGACTAAGCTCTGACAAATAAATAAAGATATAAAGAATTAAAGATATAAAGAACTTATACCTCGCCTTAATATACCCATATCGACACGGGTTTATAATGTACGGACTGTATTTCACAGCCTAATACTGAACAGTCTGATATTCAATGGCCAGGGACACAAAATATGATGCCGTACAATATCAGGCTGTACATTATCATGTCGTGAATTACTAGGTCGTACATTATTGGCTCCCATATTCTCCAGTTGTTCTCCAGCTTGTAATTATTAAATTAGTAATTTATTGATAAATTACAATCATTTTCAAAGTGTTTTGTAGATTTTAGATACATCTTTGCTTGTGCTGCGTTAACTTTGCAAATAATAGAAATCCCAGAATATCCATAAAACGCAATATGTCGTTTAATTACGAGGAAATAAGTTATAGCGGTAAGTTCATTATTACAAATATTTTCAATAGAATGTCTGATCACCATCTAGGAGTAAATATTTTCTTTGATCACCATCTCATTGATTATCTGTCGAAAACCGTACACTTCCAGTTATTCATATCTTCATTCAGGTTTCTCTTTTAAGCTTCATTTTGATTAACTAATTGTCTCAGCTTAGAGTGCTGAAATGGAACAGCAGCAACACATGTCTTACATTATTTTAGCACAGTTCTCACTTCGTTTAGGATAACCAATTTCGTTGACCAATCAAATAACTATGTAGAAAATAATAATAATGTTTCAAATAGATGCAGTGGTTCCGAACATCACCCCAATCTGAATGTGATAAAGAGTCAAATACTTGGTTTCTCAAATTATTTAGACGTTGTAACTTGAACATTATGAACAATAAGAACTTATTTAACCGCTAACTACCTAGCAACAACATGAGTCTTAAAGGAAGCTAACTATGTTAAAAATTTGACATTATCAATCCGATAAAAAGTGCCAAGAAGTCATAAGATTTTTAAATTGTGTTGATATTTGATTCCAATAAATACATAGGATAAAACTTAAATCTAATTTTTATTTTTGATTGCATACCTCATTAAATAAACTTCCAAAAACGCGCCTTCATGAGTCGAAAATTCAGCTATCAAATACTTAGTATCTCGAACTTTGTGTTAAATCGAAGACTCAATAAGTTGAAGTTTTTTATTTTATTTATTTGTTTCTAGGAGAGCAGTGTATACTGATGTGCCTATATCAAACCAAGGAAATTTTTTCCTTCTTTATCCAAAGGTCCAATCTATTCTTAAATGTGTTTATAGTTCTTGCTGAAATGACATCCTCAGGCAACCTATTCCAATTGTAGACAACTCAATTGCAGAGGATATGGTGTGCAGTTTTGGTTTGTGATGATGTAGGCTGTTAGAGGATTTTATGGCTCCTGCTATATCGCATATTTTCCTTCAAGGTGTACGTGTCGTGGATATCTGGAAGATTATAAAATCCACTAAGAATTTTGGTCTCTCAATCAAATCTCCACGCAATCGTCGTTCTTCGAGGGTTGTGAGACAAAGAGCTTTTAACCTATCTTCATAGGCCTTGTTGCGCAGAGCATATGGAATCCTGGTGGCTTTTTTTTGTGCCTAACAATTTTTTTTATATTTCCTTTAAAATTCAAGTTATCGAGATTCCACTGTATTTATTATATTATGTATATATGTTTACTGCCTCTATTACATGTATGGAAGCGACAAGCTGTTTTTATTAAGAAAATCGTCAATCATCAACTTTATTAAAGCACTCTGTCACCAACCACTTCTTCAACTGAAAGCAAAATCTCCTGTACGGGAGTTCGAACAACTCCTCGGGAAGCGAATTAACAATTTTTTCTAGACATCTTGAGCCTAGGCTGTGGTAATTTGAAACATACTTGAGGAGACGACCTCTTGTTTACAAATTTCATAGGGCTCAAATAAAGTTTGACTGTTCAGTACAAATTTGGCCATCTCATATATAGAGAAGGAACCATTAGCAAGTTCTTAGCTTTGAAAGCTGGTTTACTCGAGTCATCCCATTCCATACCATACATTGTGCGGATACGTTTCTTTTGGCCAACGAAAACCTTACTAACATCACACAAAATTCCCCATGTAATGATTCTGTAGCGAATAATGGAGCAAACATGAGCATGGTATACTTGCAGTACAGTTTCCTGAGCTATTTTAAAGGCAAATAGTAGCAATAGTTAGTAAATAATAATTAGTATTTACAAAGCTATTCAAGCGGTTCGAGCGGCTTCGGCGTAAGGCTAGCAGTATAAACTGATGTGCCTATATCAAGCAGAGTCAAATAAAATTACTATTTTTTTATCTAAAGGTCTAAATTAATTTATTAAGGTTAAATTTGTTTATAGTCCTTGCCGATTTTTACTTCCTCAGGCAACCGGAATAGGAATTGTAGACAACTCTGTTGCAGAGGATGTGGTATGCAGTGTTGGATTGCGGTTGTAAGAGAAATGGCGGCTGCTGTCACGCATCTTTTCCTTTATGGTGTACATGTTGTAAATATCGAGAATATTATAGAAACTGTTGAGAATTTTGAAGGAAATCTATGGAATTACATGACAACAATAATGGTTTTAGTTTACTGTTCAATTTCATACTAAGGCCTAAATTCATTGAGCACTCCTGACTTTTCCTTGACCATCAGACTTGTGAACACCCCACGCCTATGTTTGTTCCTAACATAAGAGATGGTTTACCATTGCAGAAGCAAAGGACTTACTTCGTCAATGGAGAGAGAGCAATGAAAGACGAAGTGATGATGTGATGGAGCTTTGGGCTGCTGTGCTGAGTGAAGATCTCAATAAACTGGGCAATGAGAGTGAGTTTCTAAGTAGAATGTTTTAAAAAGATATATATCCGTATATAGCGTGAATACATTGACAAATCGAAAATGCATACTGAAAAGTATGCATGGGAGCACAGAAGAGAGAATTAGTTCGCTGTTCTGTGCATGGGAGGCCATTTTTAAATTTGAATCTAATTCTCAAATCCATATTTCAACAAACAAATGCATAATAATAAGTAAAATATCATTTATTCCCCATATAAAGTAAAATATCCAAAAGTCAATTTTGCTATAATTTAAGATTTGATTAAGTCACCTTGTTAATGTATTCACTCTGTGTACACATTTTTATTACAGTAAAATCAATCAATCTAGTCAAGTTTTCTTCATCATACATCTAATATACTCGTAGTTGAGAAGCGCTGACATCTGTATAAAACCGATTGATAACGCTGTTGTCACTTAAGGCAATTTTCAACCACAATAAATGAACGGAAAATCTGTCTGTCGAAACTGACAAATATGTATCAGAATTCGACATCTAAAAACCTGGAAATATCCACTGAATCATATCATTTTTCATGTATCTTTGTAACTCAATGCATTTCTTTTAGATTTTCTTGATCAACCACATTATCCCTCTGGTATCTCTGTGTTGAGAAGAGATTGCTCTTGGTGATAGGAGAGAGAAGATTAAGCCCCTTTCATGTGTTAATTTTTAGGGTTCCGTACCTCAAATGGAAAAAACGGAACCCTTATAGGATCACTTTGTTGTCCGTCTGTGTGTATGTCAAGACTCTTTATCTCGGGAACGCGTAAAGATATCGAGTTGAAATTTAAACTGTATATGTATATCTATGGTTTCTTGCAGTTCTGTAAAAGAAAAACTTTTCAGTTATTGTTTAAAAAAGTTAGAGCCGTTTATGTCGTAAAAAACCGCATATTTCGACACTCACCAAAAATCAAAATCTACAGGGTACTTCCCGTTGAGATAGAACTATGAAATTTAGCGAGAAGCATTGTCTCAGAGTACCCATATAGGAATAAATCTGAAAACTGTACATTTTTATTTAAATCACAAAAAAATAGAGCCTCAAAATTCACATAATATGGGTTCAAAATTCAAAGTGAGTAAATCGTATCATGTAAGGTATCATATAAAAGAACTTCATTAGGACATGCTAAAACAGGTTTTTAATTATTTTAGCAATGTGTAATTTTCGATGTATGACGAGAAAAGTGAAAAAAAAACCCTTTTTTGTCGATGGTTATAGTATAGAGATTTTATCAACTTACTTCCCAATTTTGTGAAATTATCTGGATTTGTACGCAACCCTCTCTGTGCTAGCCTGACTCGCACTTGTCCGGTTTTTTCAGTTATGTTTCTGACTTGTATAAATAAAATGAATTGTTTCAGAGCATTTGGTATTGGAGCAAATAATATATGCAGCGTTAGATTGCCACACATATGGAGTGGCGTATGCCTGTATCTCCATGTTGTCAAAGGAGTTCCCCGGGAGCCTACGCGTCATGCGCTACAAGGCGGCACTTTTAGAAGCTGAGGAAAAGTCAGTATATAAACCCGAACCATACCACTTGGCGGATTATTATTCTATTTAGATTTTAATGATAGAAGGTATAATAGAATCACACAACATGGCTGCTGTCATGTTAGCTACAACTGCAAATAACACAATCCTGACTGGAGATCATTTAACAACTGCATGAGTATTGGGTTATCCGCAGCTTGTGGCTAACATCACAGCAGCCATGTTGTGTGATTCTATTATACCTTCTATCATTAAAATCTAAATAGAATAATAATTAATATCTAAATAGAAAGTGAGACAACATTGCTAACCTTTGTTGTTATGCGTTGACTTTTATTCACAAGTTCAAGGTGGATTCCATCGTAAAAGTTTTTCAAAAAATAATGGTTTAAGGCGAGGCATCGGGCCGAGAAACACGAAAACGAGTACTTTTGAATACGCGATGTAAGAGGACGAATGATATTGATTCGAATTTAAAAAATATCTTAGATAAGGGTAAATCTTGAAAAATTTAATGAACCGGACAAAATTTTGAAAGTAACCGGCTTTATTAAAAAAAACTTACAAATATCTCATCAAAAAAAAAGTTTAATAATTCGAATGCTCAGAATTATCAGCAACACCCCATTATTTTTACGAATAAAATACCCAGATCGCTATTCTATTTCATAGACTGAGAAGTTATTTTTTTAATGTGTACATTATGAGTAACTAATTAAAAAGTCACTGCCGCCGCTCTGGCGCGATCCTGTCGAGCCGACCGCGTAAAATTTGTCCGAGTGAAGGGAGAATTTTTGAAATAATAGTTTATCAATGCGTCACCTTAATGACCTTTTTCTGGCCTTGGAAGCACTGTCGTTACACTTCGCATTATTTCAGATACGATGAGGCCCTGCAAGTGCTGGATAACATAATCAAGGCTGACGAGACCAACTCAGCGGCGCGGAAGCGTCGCGTCGCCATACTGAAGGCGCAGGGACAGACTGCCGAAGCTATTAGGGAGTTGGTCGACTATCTCAAAAAGTAAGTCTTATTACAACTTATCGGTAAGTATAGACCGAATCAAACTTAATGGCTTGGTTAAGTTAGCTGTAGGGCGAATCATACGAGTCGGTGGATGTGAAGTTAGCTACAAGCGAAACCCGATCAATGTGCAGCTTTATATGATTCGGCCTCTACAAGCTTATGGTCCGACAGAATAGACAATAGTCGTATGGTGCACGGTGATGTCACGCCGCGCTGCGGTTAAAGCACCCGGATTTGATTGACTACAAAATATAGTTATCTTTGTACCTGCTGCAGCCAGGATGGTGCAGGAAAGCCAGATATAGGGAGCTCTGGCAAATTCTAGAGGAGGCCTATGTCCAGGGTGGACAATCTAATATTTAAGAAATAGAAATAAGAGTAATGTTTTCAAAAGGTATTTGTATATTAGTGAATAAAGGTTATTTTTATTTATTTATTTTATTTTATCTTTGTACCGGCAAACACTTATACCCTATAAAATTTAACTTGATCTCTGCGACAGTGATATTGACAGAAGATTGACATTTTTAGAGTTGGGATAGTGGTGGAAAAAATCGATTTTCAAACAATGTTGTAATGAAATCGAATGAGTAGTTGAAGGTGAGAAATTGGATTTTATATACTTACTATTATTTAAGATCGAGTATGTACACATGTAAATAATGTTATGATATTAATTAAATACTCATAATAATATTATCGATATTATTATCGATGCTAATGTAACATATAATTTAATTTAATTACACATGTCTAAAATGTTATGATATTAAAATATACAATAAAATTAATGATAAATCAAGTTTTATTTAAAATGTCGTTAGTATAAACTATCGATATTTTAAATAAAACTCTATCTAAAACTCTGTGGTCACGAGCATTCGTCGCCCATCTCTAATCGGCATGCCCATAAAGTATGACATTGACAGGTACTGTCTGTACTATTAAGAAATTCAGGACTTCATAGGCGTGATTTTTCTGGCAGCTGTCGCAGAGATCAAGTTAAATTTTATGGAGTATAATAATTATGTTCACCGGCAGGGTGGACTGATGACCTAATTAAAACCGCAGGAATACGCTGAATACAAGTTGTATCCTTATTGGAAACCCATAGGGGGATAAAAATATTTTTTAAAATATTGCAGATAGCACTAACCTCGAAAAAACTTGATGTTCTCTCTAAGGTGAGACGGTATTTCACACCAGCTAATTCTAATTTGAAGGAGGGGCGATAAGTCCTGCACTGACGTCCCGCGTGGGGGGTTTTGTGCTTTCTACCAGCCAGCGCGACCACGAAAAACCACGAAAATAACTTTTTCATCACATCTATTCGAAAAGGACTACTTGGTTCGCCTTTAAGTGCGCCCAAAGGAGGTGTTTTCTACAAGGAACTTTATAAGTGCGACGGAATGATCTTTGCCGCGCACTTTTTGAATTTGGAAGTATTTGTAAATATAAGTTTTCATTTATTTTATTATTAGATACCATTTAATTTCAATTTAGTTGTTACTCTACGTTTCAATAAATAATAATATTATAGTAAAATATGAGGCGCCTTTTGTTTCCTCATAGAGGTGATGAAAAGTAGAGTGTACCACTCGGGCGCAAAATACATTTTTGGTTTGGGCGACGTACTTTGAATCCCTCGCTACGTTCAGGATTCTACTCTAGAATCCCTCACTTCGCTCTGGATTCAAAAAAGCGCCCTCGCCGTAAAAATATTATTTTGCTCCCATATGATACAATCTACTATTTTCGACGTATGAAAAAGAGACAGTACTTTGCCATAACGCTGTCTCGTTCTGACACGTCGAACGAAATAAGCGAATGCCTTGCCTGAGTCTGTTTTCCCACTAAAGTATAACGTGGGTGTCTTCAAGCGTGTTACACCCTAGACCGCATATCTGTTTAACATCAAGCAGTGTGTAGTCAAACGCAAACCTATACGGAATAAAATAAAATGATAAATATCTGATTCCAGGTTCATGTCTGATGTGGAGGCGTGGCAGGAGCTGTGCGAGCTGTACCTGGCGAGCGGAGAGTACGCGCGCGCCGCCTTCTGCGCCGAGGAGCTGCTCCTCCACCAGCCCCACAACCACCTGCTGCAGCAGCGGCTGGCCGACATCCGGTACACCATGGTATGTTATACTGGAGCTGCGAAGTATTAACTACGTAGAACTCAAGATTGGCGGAGCTTCGCTCAGCGCAAATATAACAAAAAAGAAATTTGCTTGCTTCGATATTTGCCATCAGTCGAGTTGGTGGTTAAACGTGGACTTAATCTCTATAAAAAAACTCACTTTTGTAGCGCTCGTAGCGTAGTTTGACTAGGTGTTTGTCAGCGATCACCGAAATTAAGCAACGTTCCGCACGGTCAGTATTTGGATGGGTGACCGCGGGTGGCATTTTCCAACTGAGCGCTACCGTGGCTCGGATGACACGTTAAATTGTAGGTCCCGGTTGTTTTAACCGTTTAGCCATGTCAGAGGCCTTCAGGCGGCCTAAAAACTCTGACACCAGGGCTAGCCACCCGGCCTATACGAACTTACTTACTTACTTACTTATTGATTTTATTTCATATACCTAGATTATCCTAAGGTGATTGTTGAGACAGACAACGTGAATGAAATTCATATTATATTATTAAGATAAGATAAGTTTATTTTCGCATCCAACAATTAGCTATGTACATTATTCTTACTATTTATTATATTACACATTTAACATATTTGTAGGTATAGTACCGTAAGTTTTAACACATTTTAAGATAATATGTTACGCTATAAATAACAGGTTATTAATATTATAAGTAGCAGCGATTATAACACTAGACATTTTAGGTACATTGTCTTTGCGGTACTAGTGGGCGCCGAACTAGGCTAGGCCTGTATCTCGGTGGCCCAAATTCTACAGGTAGGTAGTATTTGGTTTCGCGCGACTACGTGAAGACAATTAAAGATAAAATGAAATAAAAGCAATATTTAAACCTAAAAACTAAACAAATTTTCTATTAGTTAAACTACCTTTAAGTAATAGAAAATATAGGTAATATGTAGGCAGATTTAGGCACAGTCTGGTGTTGAGGAATAAATGGCTATGTGCATATTTAGTTAAGCAGTAAGGGCTCGTTTGCGTGTGCTCGATATGTATGCGTGAGGGTGCATGTGTTTCTTCGCTTGTTTGTATGTATGTGGATGTGGTTACAAGTACACATATTGATTGATTGCTTTATATTCACAGGGAGGTGTAGAAAACTTGGAGCTTGCCAAGTCGTATTACTGCCAGGCGTTGAAGCTCAATCCTGACAACATGCGGGCGCTTCTCGGATTGTTTTTGGTAAGTTATCAATTATAAAGATTAGTTGAACCTTTTTTATAAACATGCACTAATCATATGATAAAGCCATGTTCAGTATCTAAATCAGAAACATATATTTGAAATATTCATCCATCAGGCACCTATAATTTCTAGCCATAGAATCAGAAACTTTTATTGACGTATCGAGCTTAACACTGGATAGCAAACTGCGATTTCATCTGCACTTTGATAATATTGCTTCCAAAGGGTTTCAATGTCTTGGTTTCGTACTGCGGAATTGTCGGGGCTTTAAGTCACCAAGCACTAAAATAATGTTATACAACTCTTTAGTGCGAAGCGGCTTGGAATACTGTAGCGTGGTAAGTATGGAATCCTTTCTATGATATTCATAAAAAGAGATTGGAAAGCGTACAAAAAAGGTTCCTGTGGCATTTAACTTACTCTTGTTATCTCGGGAAGAATCTCAAGAGTTATGAGGCAAGACTGAAACACTTCAAAATGGAAACACTCTCACATCGTAGACATACACTTGACCTTTTATTCCTTTATAAACTCGCTAATGGTGTTTTGAATACTCCAGACTTACTTTTCGAGCTATCCCTGATTATTCCACGAACTATGCCCAGAGTATCGCGTTTTAATATATTTTCATGTGCTGGTTCTCGTTCCAACTTGGGCCTCAATTCTCCCATTGCTAGGTTGTCGGGTCAATACAACACTACATCAAAGAAAACTGATATTGACATATTTGGTGACAGCATCCACCACTTCAAAACTGCTCTAAAGTCTCTGACTATCTGAACACGTACCTAATGATTTCACAATTTTTAGTTTTTCAATTATAATTGTTTTTGTTTACTTTTGACATTGTTATTTTATTCTTATGTTTCAAATTTGTAATTATGCTTTTTTTTTTAATTGATGTTTTTCGTTTAGCTATTTTTGCAAGTTGTCTTCGCCTGTAATTACTGTGACATTTGACTCTGTGTGTTTACTATGCTAAGCTTTTTATTGTGTATGTGTTGATGTACATAGTGTAGGCGGACTAATTAATAAAATAAAATAAATAAAAATAAATATTATAATTATTTATTTATTTATTTGTTTATAGGCGAGCAGTGTATACTGATAAGCCTATATCAAGCAGAGTCGAATTAAATTAGTATTTATCTGACAAATAAATGTTTTCCTTCTTTATCCAAAGGTCTAGTCTATTCTTAAATGTGTTTATAGTTCTTGCTGAGATGACATCCTCAGGCAACCTATTCCAATTGTAGACAACTCTATTGCATAGTATGTGGTGTCCAGTGTTGGTTTGTGAAGGTGTAGGCTGTAAGAGGAACTTATGGCGTCTGCTGTCGCGTATGTTTTCCTTCAATGTGTACATGTCGTGAATATCCGGAAGATTATAGAAGCCATTGAGAATTTTGAAGGTCTCAATCAAGTCTCCACGCAATCGTCGTTCTTCGAGGGTCGTGAGACGAAGAGCTTTTAGCCTATCTTCATAGGTTTTGCGGCGCAGAGCATATGGTATCCTGGTGGCTTTTCTTTGTGCACTTTCAAGCAAATCAATATCTTTTTTAAAATAAGGACTCCACACCTGGAACCCATATTCTAGTAGAGGCCTTATTATTATTAAAAATACATAATCTGTATAATAATACATAGTACCACCAAGAATAGGTCTCGTCATTCAATGCAAATACATAATTAACTTGTACAACATTGAAACAAGTAAAAAATATTTAAGACAATTGATTTAAAAATAGTACAAAATAATTCAATAATATTGGATGCTCTAAAAGGACAATAAAGTGTACAAAAAATCTAAATAATGTCAAATTCATGTCATAAATAAATGAATAGATATCCATTACAGCTGTATAATACATCAATCCATCAGCCATAGAATGTTCACCGCCCTACATGTTATGTAGGGCTGCACTACAGCGTAGGATATTTTGAATTCGCATAGCTTTTGTAGTAAATTTATTTAGCCCTCGAAGGTGTGCAGTCAGGACAGTCCTGTCATAGATTGGTTATTCGTAAAAATTTAATTTTAATAAATTTTCTCTCGCCATAATTATTAAAACACAAATTCAAATTCTCAATAAAATTAAACCAAAAGATAATAAATCACATGAATAAATATATCTAAAATTTGAATAAATAATAATATTTTACAGAGTCAAATTTATAAATAAAAATATTATTAAAAATAAAATTATCAGGTTGGTTTCTATCTTTTAAAAAAATAAATATTCTAGTACGAAAGGATTGAGTATTTTAATTAAATTATTTATTATGAATTTTATTAATTATAATAAAAAATATATTTGTATATTATTATGTTTAGGAATAATTTATGCAATAATAGCAATTGGAATTTTAGGATTTATTGTTTGAGCTCATCACATATTCACTGTAGGAATAGATATTGACACGCGTCAACATAAACCCAAAGGAAATATAATAAAAACAAATCAAACTATATTCTGATATTCAGCGAACTTCAATAAATTATAATCTATAATTAAAATAATCCCTGATAAAAAATTAAAGCTAATCTAACTACATAGGAAATAGTCTGTGCAACTATTCCCTATTTGTAATATTGAATTTTAATACTATAATTGCAATTAATATTTTAATATTAAAATAAATTATAAAATATTTATTTAATTAATATTAATAAATTTATTCAATATAGTATTCCAATATTTTTTTCCAGACGACAAACAGCTTGCTGAGCCACTACAAGTCGAGCGGCAACGCGGGCAAGCGCAAGGACGTGTGGAAACTCAGCCAGTGGGCGCAGGCGCGCGCCGCCAGGCGGCAGGCGGACGACACCTCGGCGCCTCTGACGCAGATGATGCTGGCTCTCGCTATATCTGACTAAATAACTGCCATAGTGAAGCTAGATGCACGAAATATACAGGCTTATTGGTAATCAATTATACTAAGCGCCACACAAATCGGCGGATGGGAAGTTATGCACAGAACGCTGCGCAAAAGCCGAAATATAGGTAAAAGCGGGAGCCAGAGAGACGAGACGCAGGGGCACACCCGCCCGCCAAACTCTTGCCCCCGCGCGCTCCCTATGCATTACGACACACGGCGTCGGAATTGTGCACACATGCGCAATAATTATCCAATCACGGCTAAGTGTCATCTGCGGCTAACATCTCATCCGCCGATTTGTGGGGCGCTCAGTATAGCACCCTTTTAAGGGCTTCAAAATTAACAACTTTTGTTCAACGACTTTTATCAAATCTTTAAAAAAAATGCTGTTCCAAAGAAAAATATAAGTATCCATGGAACAGCTGTTATTTTTTAGTTTTGACAAAAGTTTTTATGTTCAGAAAGCCCCTAAAATAATACTAATTGATTACCAATAAACCTGTATAGGGCCGAATGAAACTATTTGGCGACTGTGATGCTACAAGCTTACTTATTGGCCGAATCCCACAAGTCAGCGGATGTGAAGTTGGCTACAATCTGCGCCAACCCAATTAACGCGTAGCTTTATGTGAGCTTCAGTCAGGATTGGATATTGCGGAGCTTGTAGCTATTTTCACATTCGCAGACTTGTACGATTTGATCTGTAACAGCTGCGCTGCGTTTCGCGCAACTTGAAGCTAATATCACAGCCGCCGAGTTGTTTGATTCGGACTATACCTACTCTGTTTGGTGCCGCGGCGCCACTGACGCAGATTCTATCTGATGCAGATGCTGGCTCTACTATATCTGATTAAATAGCTTGTATAGTGGAGCCAGGGAAGGGCACTAAATGCAAGAAAGTCACAACTGACGATAGCAGAACCAGACTGAGACAACTGTTTGCAAAATTTTCTTAGCATTTTTGGCACAGTTACTAAAAACCAAAACCAACCTAGTGATTTGGATCAGTTTGGCTCTATTATCATCAACCGTGCTGTGGTAATAGATAAATTCGTATTATATGTCACATAAAAAGTCGTTTTATACAGGGTTATTTCTAATCAATTAGCGTCCTTTTAAGGGCTTATTCCGGACATCAAAACCAACAACTTTTGTTCTACGACTTTTATTAATTCTCAAATTCAAAAAGAAGTTGTTGTTCCATAGAAAAATATCGTTCACCCTCGACAATATGTATAGAACAGCTGATATTTTTTTTATTAGTTTTGACAAAAGGCGCCTAACAAAAGTTGTTAGTTTTGATGTACAGAATAAGCCCCTGAAAGGATGCTAATTATTAGAAATAACCTTGTATATGGAATGAGCGTCGCGACAGTCACAAACGCTGTGCGCAGTTCCTACTATCCGCTACTAACACAGAGATACCTGAGGGATAATGTAATCGATCAACAAAGAAAGAAAGAGATGCAATGATTAAATATCGCATGAGTTAGAAAGACACATGAAAAATATCTCGATTCAGTGGCTAGTTGTCGTGTTTTTCTCTCAGTGGTGTCAAATTCTAATTCATATTTGACAGCTGTGGACAACATTTTCCATACATTTTTGTGGTTGAGAATTGCCTGAAGCGACAATGGAACAACGTGATTCTCTCTAGTTGTAATAACTCTGTGGCTTCTAGCGTTCTTTGTAGCTAAAGCTCAGTTATCCTAGGATACTGGTGTCCATCATACCGCGGTAAATGATGTCGGTGCTGGTGGTGTGAAGGTGAAAGGTGGTTCAGACCAACATTGCGAACAACTTTTACTATGGGTGGCACCATAGAAGAATCCCGGAATTCTAGAAAAAAACAGCTGTTTCATATATTGTGTCGATTCCGAGTTGCAATTTTGTATGGGAAATTACCGCCGCTATGATGTTTACGGCATCGCTATCCCAGGGAACCACGGCATACATGTATTGTAGTAATATTTGATAAACCGTTTTTTTGCAAAAATCCTAGGCATTTGGCATAATCACTGATAATTAGACATTTACTGTGATATTTCTCTATCTTACTGAAAAAGTTAGGATTTTTGCATAAATACGAGAAGCTAGATTTGGATAACATATCTAACCTTTACTCTGATTGGCTAGATTTTGGTTTACTGGCCAATAAGTGTTAACCTTAGATTATGTTTGTGATTGATCCATATTGTACCTTGTTGTTTATTTTTCCGGCCTGGATTCATGTCCTTTTGGCCGCTTTTTCACCTTGTTGAAGCTGCAACTCTTATTGGCCAGTACAACTAAAATCAAGCCAATCAGAGTTAAGTTTAGATTTGATTATCAACTACTTACTATAGTATTTATCCAAAAATCCTTAAGAAATATACAGAGGTATAATAACCAATGTCTAATTATCCGTGTTTAAATAAATAAATATTTTAGGACATCTTACACACGGTCTCTGACCCCAAACTAAGCAAAGCTTGTGATATGGCTGCCAGAGACTGATAATTATACTACTTATACATTTTTTTTTTAAATACTTTCTTTGATAGATAAATAACACCCAGACACAGAGCAAACACCAATGTTCATCACATAAATGGTTGCCCTGGGTGGGGATCGAACCCACGCCTATTTGACCCAGGAGTCAGGGTTACTAATCACTAAGCCACCGAGGCAGTCAGTTTAAAAAACAGGTGATCAAATAGTCCTACGACACCAAAGACCTTGTACTTTAAAAAGTACAAGGTCTTTGTACTTGTTAAAGTACAAGGACCTTGATCTTGTAGTTTAATAAGTACAAGGTCTTTGTACGACACATAACTACCGCGTACAATGAATTTAAGAATGCTATGCGTCTTGTATGAATCACGTCGGTGATGGCGTTTGCTGTCGTGGCGACACATTCGTTTACGACGACACTAAAGATGTTTATGTATTGAAATGTTTTTTGAGGAGTGAAAGAAGTGTTTTATATTTAAGGACATTTATTCCAAGTTATTATTTTAAATGAATAAGGTATTTATTTGCAATAAATTGTGTTGAAAGTAATCTGTCTTTATTTTCGTAATGTGTAAGCCGTATCGACTTGCGAGTGTGCGGCTCGACTTGAGCTGCTCAAATAGCATGTTGGAAAATCTCAAAACTATTCCGACAGTCTTCGTGACCATTTACGTACAAGTCCTGGCGAGCTATTGGTTCAAAAATAGTGCCCCTGAACCCGCTCACGGCACGCGCACTCGCAAATCGATTCTCAGCTTTATAATTTTGAAGTAACTATGATATAAATAAAACAGAATGTCATTTCTTAAACTTAGTCTATTTACATAAAATTATTTATCTGTACATAATTATGTGATGCCATAGATTTTAGCCTTCATCGCTAGATTTGCCGCCTTTTCCTCTGCTTTCTTCGCTTTTCTCTCTTGCCGCGACATTTCCCCCGCGAAGTATTTCTCCCTGAAAATAATTTTTTTGAACAAGTTGTAAAAAGATCCTAATTAGATCGTCGTCCGAAGTACTTATCCCACTACTGGGTATAGGCCTCTCTTGTGCATCTGTATCGGTTCTTTGCCAATCGCATCCATGTTTTAACCCGCGATATTAACGACATCGTGGCTCCTTTAAATGGGGCGCTGAGTTCAAAAAATCAGAAAGAGACAGCACTAAAGCGCTTCCTACGACGAACGAGTGTGGGCGAGACCGAACCATGAAATATGGACCCGCATCAGTTACGATGAATGCTTAATACAACTCGAACTTTCAATTTAAAGTGTCATCCGAGCCACGGTAGCGCTCATTTGTAAATGCCAGCCGCGGTTACCCGAAGACTGACCGTGCCGAATGTTGCTTAATTCGGGTAATCTTTTACAGACACCTAGTCAAACTACGCTAACAAGCGTTACACTAGAAAGTTACTTTGGACACTGAAAAGTAGTCTAAGGTCACTAACAATAAATCTCACCTAAAGTTATGAGTGCCAGCATTGGGGTCCACGGGCATGTTGGGCACCTCGTCATGAACCTTTTCGTACGTCAGCAGTCTCCGTGACGTCAGCTTGGACAGCACTTGCTCCGAGTTTGCGACCAGCTTCAAGCACGGGTGGGAAGGGAGGTGGTCTTCGCGGTACTCCGACCTGGAAACCATCATGATTTAGGTATTATCTTCATCTATCCATAAGACGTTTACTGCTGGACATACGCCTCCCGTATAGATCTCCAATAAGGCCGGTTCGGAGCAGCTTGCATCCAGCGTGAATGTCTTAATGAGGTAATCTGTTCACCTTCTAGGTATTCATAGCTGGTTTAGCATACGACCACGAGAGGAGTTTAGTCGACGTGTGAAAAAGTGACAGGTATACACATACTTCACCAAAACTCTGTCTCGTTCTGACACGTCGATAGAATTATTTCGTGGTTATACTATCCTGGCAGTACGTGGTTTACTCGAGAACTTTTCGTCTATCGTCGAACTTCCAACTTGCCAATCCGCTGGGCTACATCGGTAACCTTGGTTCTTCTACGGATTCTCTCTTACCTAACCAGAGGGTACCTGCAGACCAGCCTTTGTCTCAGTTCAAGATGAGACGCGAAGAAATTTAACAGATCACCATATACATAGAATAGATGCTCCTCTTTATGATAGTGGATATACAAAAGATCTTATACAAACATATGTCCATCCAATAACAACCATAATACTCGTAGGTGTGCAAAATTCAGTAATTGAAAACGAAAATACATTTCATATTGTCATTGTGAGAAGTTCTATTAAATAATTATTCTCTACAGTCTCTATTTTTTTTATATGGACTAGAGACCCGGCCCAGTTTCGCACAGGTGTTATTATACATATAAACCTTCCTCTTGAATCACTCTATCTATTAAAAAAAAACCGTATCAAAATCCGTTGCGTAGTTTTAAAGATATAAGCATACATAGGGACGAACAGACAGGGTAGCGACTTTGTTTTATACTATGTAGCGAAGCGATACGTATTAAGAAAATCGTCAACTTCATAAAAGCACTCCGTCACCAACCACTTCTTCTACTGAAAGCAAAATCTCCTGTACGGGAGTTAGACCAATTCCTCGGAGAGAGAAGTAAAGATTAAAGCAGCCATGTGCATACAATTTTTCCTAACCATTTCGAGCCAATGTTGTAATTTGAGACGCACTTGAGCAGACCTCTTATTTATATTGTCATAGCGCTCAAATAAAGTTATATTAAAAAAACCGGACAAGTGCGAGTCAGGCTCGCACATCGAGGGTTCCGTACAAACAAATTGTTAAAATCGTCGCTTTGGTGGTGAAGAGAGCTAACCCACAAAATCAAATTTTAAGATAATGAGTAATTAAGGGACAAGGGTCAACTACAAAATATATTTTTTATAATATCTTCTAAACCATTAGTCCGATTTAGATGAAAATTGAGTCGTATAAGGAAAATTGAATCCTCGTTTAAATATAATAATTGGTAATTACCCATGTAACTAATTTACTAAAAATGTGGGTTCACCACTCTTCACCACCAAAGCGACGAAATAAAAACCTGTTTTAGCATGTGCTAGTGAAGTTCTTTTATATGATACCTTACATGATACGATTTACTCACTTTGAATTTTGAACCCATATTTTGTGAATTTTGAGGCCCTATTTTTTTGTGATTTAAGTAAAAATGTACAGTTTTCAGATTTATTCCTATATGTGTACTCTGAGAATTGTCTCAGAGTTCTTCTTTCTCTTCTCGCCAAATGTCATAGTTCTATGTCAACGGGGAGTACCCCGTAGGTTTTGATTTTTGTGATTGTCGAAATATGCGGTTTTTGACGACATAAAAACTTTTTTAAACGATAACTGAGAAGTTTTTCTTTTACACAACTGCAAGAGACCATAGATGTACGTATACAGTTTAAATTTCAACTCGATATCTATACGCGTTCCCGAGATAAAGAATCTTGACATACACACAGACGGACAACAAAGTGATCCTATAAGGGTTCCGTTTTTTCCGTTTGAGGTACGGAACCCTCAAAACAAGTGATTCAAATGAAGCTACTCAGGCAGCGTGTAGTTATCTCTTACCTAACCAGAGGGTACCAGCAGACCAGCCTCCGACCCAGCTCTAGATGTCGCGCGGAGAAATCCAGCAAGTCGCTGTAGAGATGGGCGAGCCCGTACTCCACTTTAGAAGGCACGTGGTTCGGGAGGTGCTCCTCACACAGCGTGTAGTTCTCTTTCTCTATGCCGATCTTCTCTGTGGGCTCGCGGACTCCATATGGGGCTGAAAGAACATATTCCAATATATCCAAGCTTAAATAGAAGAGGAAGAGCATACACTTAAAAATTCAGCTGTTATATACTAAAAGTTTATTGAATTTTCAATTCAGAACTGGTACGATAGTAAAGCTTGTTCATGAGTATTTGATGGATTTGTACGAAACCCTCGATGTGCGAGCCTGCCTTGCACTTGTCCAGTTTTTCATTTCATTTCAATATCTATAAAGTACTGTACTGTATCAGCCTTTTTTTAATAGTCCACTGCAGGACGTAGGCCTACCCACGAAGGGTGTATGGGCCATATCCACCACGCTGGCCCAGTGCGGGTTGGTGGATTCACATACGCCATCGAATTTCTTCTACTGACATATGCAGGTTGCCTCACGATGTTTTCCTTCACCGAAAAGCCAGCGGTGTTAAATTCCGTACGTAAATTCCAAAGAACTCATTGGTACGGTACCGGGATTTGAACCCACGACCTCACGATTGTTAGGCGGGTGTCACTACCACTAGACCACCACGGCTTTAATCTATAAAGTAAATTATTTAAACTTACGGTCAGTTACAATGGCGTCGAATTTGAGACCCTCTCTCCAGTTGGGCAGTGAGAAGTCGCTCACTATCACATCCAGGTATCTGCTGTCAGAACCATACTGCTTCATATTGCTATGGATGCTCTCTTCTGCAGTTCGAACCTACAAGTATTTTCAAAAATATTCATGTTTTAACCACATTTATGAGGCTTATAATTTTTTCACCAGTATAAGTCTTGAGTGTGTAAGAAGAATAGATAAGATTAGAAATGACCAATATTCTTTAATTTCTGCAGGCTATCTTAGTATGGGCATAAGAGAGAAGGGAGGAGAGTCGTATTACTAAAAGACTCTAAATATGATGGTAAGCGACAGACGTGAGAGAGGAAGGCTAAAATAAATAGATAAATTGTGTGAAAGATGATATGCGAGAAAGAGTTGATGATGAGATAATGTATTATGATTGAGTGGAGTGGCATAAGGAAACATGATGAGCGACCCTACCAAGTGGAATAAGGGGAAGTAGGTGATGATGTGGTTTAAAGTGACATTAACATTATACTTGAACATGATGTAATGCATAGCTTATGTCTTGCAATACATACATTGTTACCTTTTGTCCAACTCGAGTGGGCCTAGTTCTGGCATGCAACATCATGAAGTCTATGTCAGAGCCCCACACATATGCTGAAATTCAAACAAAACATTTTAGAAGTTTTAGGACAGTTTAATGAAGGTTACTAAAAAAAACTGCAATACTGGATGAGTTTCCCACTTAACATTTTATTGGTATCATAGTATTAGTTAAATATCAAGTAAGATAGTATGATTTATTATATACTTATACTATGTACATTGACATAGCAAACATCTATAGTCTGAGCCTCGCCTCTGTGGTACAGGGGCGCGGGAGTAGACGACAAAGAGGACTACGACAGTTGCGACGAGTCTACGCCGCCCGCACCTGTCACAGTCCCCCTTTGTCGACTATCCCTGCGCTCCTGTACCCGCGCAGGCGTGGACTTAGTTAAGTGGTCAGACTAATTCTAGTCAAGGAGACAAGTAAGCAAGAATCAATTTAAACAAACTTGGCACAAGGAGACGTCCACAAGTGGTATATTATTCAGCAAAAAATCTAACCAAGATGATATGTATACATCATTTGAAAGCTTGTTTTATGGGCTTTTCAAAAATATCTTATTTCGATATTTTCATCTCTGCATTTTTTTTAAATGTGAAAATAAATTGTATGAAAAATATTAATACAGCTTTTTATTTTTTCTAGTTTAACAAAAAATCAAGTGCTTCTATCATTATTTTACTTGCATTTGTAGCTGATTCTTCCACATTCATCTCATAATTTGCTAAAATTAAAATTTTTAACCTACCAGTGTGACCAATTAATAGGTTCAATGTGACTAAAAGACACTTAAAAAGTGAGTCTAATTGGTAAAAATGCTTTATTTTAACAATTTGGAGATTACTTAATCAGAGTTGATAGAGATATAAAATACTTATTAAGCCAAATATATTTATTTATCCTGACAAATTCAAAATTCTTTTTTTTTTAATTGCAGGGCTCTTTTTTGTTTTTAACTGATGTAATAGACTCAGAAAAATATGAACTTTTTCCAAATGTAACAAGTATTGTGGTTAGATTTTTTGATTATTATTATACCAGCCTCTATACATTTTGTGGACATGTCCTTTTATTTGTTATTGTTAGTGTTGTTATTTGCAATTGAAGTTGCTATATTTAAATTATAATTTCAAAGACTTAAAAAAAGACATAAAATAGCATCAACTTACCACCAAAATGTGCAGCAGGAATGAATAGGGACCCAGACCCTACGAAAGGGTCCAATATCACATCAGCTGGTTTGACTTGAGCCTGGTTGGCCATTATGATAGCGAGCTGAGCGTCCATACTTGTGTTGCCAATGAAACGGCGCTTCTTGAGGGAATGCACTTGGATTAGATCTCGTTGGCCATCTGCTACCTAAAAGTATGGAGATTATTAGAACAGAATGTTTCTTTGAATGAGTTTTGGAACATGCCTGAGAATTCTTTGGTGCAACATACTTTTTTTTTTAGATTAAGCATAACTAAATGGTAAATTGTATGTACCTATAAGTGATATTCTTTAAAATTTAAAAACTAAAAATTCTACCTCTATAATAGAAACTATTTAGTGGGAGTTTTGATGTAATAAAAAAATGTGATAATAATAATGGTTTTTGCAATATAACAATACATAAATACTTAAGATCATACCCATTTACCAAAGAAGACATCATGCGGGTCATCGGGAACATTGTTAGGATCCACCCCATAGAATTCTATATAAGCCAGTGTGATATCTGCATCCTTCAGTTTTATCCGGCCTTCCAAAGGCAAGTAACTAAAAGTCTGAAAAGTTAAAAGACCTTTTGTTAATAAATTGGGAAATAAATTGAATAAAGCTTCTCTTGGAATTCTTCTTCTTCGTTTATTCATTACCTCAATCTTTTCTACTTTTTCTTTCATAGAAAAATGCTTACAGAAAGTCTCAACTTCTACTTTGAACGTCGATTTCGCAGTACAGCAGCTTTCTATTAATTCTTTAGGACAAATTTGTAAGTCGCTGATTTCTGAATTATTTTTATGTGAATCTCTCTTTTCCATCCATTGGCCAGAAGTGTTTAGAAGCGAGTTCTTTAGGTTTTTGTGTAGTGAGTCGACTGATTTAGCTTTAGCCCACAATTCTATACAATTTTTCATCAGCACTGATCTTGATGCAATCCTCTTAGCGCATTCTTCCGATGGTAACTCAACTATCCAATACGGCTTTTCTACACAAGGTTCCTCGATATATTTTATTGGAATGCTTAAAAGAGACAGTATACTTTGCATTTCCTGCGAAATATATAAATATATAGCGTCAAAACACGATATAATGGACTTAGTTCATTCTTACCATTTATTACGCGTTATTATACTCACAGCATGGCGAAAGTCTAAATGTTCATGCGCAAACCATAATAAATATCGTCGCCACATAATTGTCGTCTATTTTCACATCAAAATAGTACAAGTTTCAGTAATTTCTTATTGAAAAGCGTGATAAAATTCCAAAACACAACATAACCTCTAAACAAAATACGATATTCATTACAATCAGTGTTGCCAGTATGATTTCCCAAAAATGAACGGTTGGCTTTCTGAAAAGGTACGGTTTTTAACTTCAAGGTACGGTTGGGTCGGAATACTTCTGCAAAAACTAGATCAGATTTTTTTCGAGTTGGCTGTCTGTGACCATAGGTTGGAAAAAAGCGATAGGAAATCGAACATAAAGTCACCTCATTTCAGTATTCAAAGTTCTTGACAGGGCGCGCTGGAGTCGCGCGCGGCGCGCGGGAATCTTTTTGAATTTGAAAATTAGACATGGGTAGTAGCTAGATTTCTGCGTAGCCAAAAGTAGCCGCTTCTTTTGATGGAAAAGCCGCTTGCAAAACCAGTTTTTCTAAATAACCGGTTACTTTTTCTTTGCCAAGTAAAAATAAATCTTGATTAGTAGCAATATAGGTCAAATTATCATGGCAGTGTAATCATGGAAAAAACTGCATTTCTCATAGCAAGCAAAATTGGACTTTAAGTTAAGAGCAATAATGATTAAAGTTCGTCCATCACTAAATGTAGCCGTGATTAGTTTGCATCTTCGCCGCGTAGCCGTGGGAGTTGCGCGGGTTGCGATGAAACAGAAAAAGCTGCTACTTTGTCCTTGCTAGGCAAAAATATATCTTAACTAGTCGAAATAACGGTGAAATTTGATTATAATGGCACCATAACCAGAGAAAAACTGGGTTTCTTAGAGCAAGCTAAATTGGACCTTCTCTAAAAAGTATTAAAGTTAATTTTTCACTAACTCTGTACGTAGCCGTAATTAGTTCAGGACCGACGCCGCGTAGCCGTCGGTGAAAGAAAAAAGTTTTTTGAACGCAAGTTCAGAATATTGAGAATAACAGGAGAAGGCGATTTTTTTTTGTTTTTTTACCCAAGTGTAGGTGTATGGCTGTGCTGTAGGCCACTACCGGGGTCCATAGGTGGCGGATAATGGATCGGCGGCGAGATATCGTCGCTAGCAGCTCTGGCAGTCCCCGACCACACAGCAACTTCTAGCTGTCTCGGGCTCATGGACGCGAACGTCCTTACGAGGCTGAGACAGAACAGTCGGCATCAGTGTAGGATGTCCACTTAGGGCGGCGGCGGATGAATACTTCGAGTACCAACGGCGCCACCCACGAGTCAAATGACTCACTACACACCCACCAACCCGCACTGGACAAGCGTGGTGGGTTTAACCGTCTAAACCCCTTCCCTCATGGCTAGTTCTTCAAAAAACAGGCCCCAAGTGCCCGGCGTCTCTAGAAGTGACATTGCCGATGACAGTAGGCAACTAACTCCTAGAGCACGGGGCGCATACAATCTCCGGGCGACGGCTCCTAACTGTCAAACAACCCAGGCATCTCTTATGGATACAGACAAACTAAGACTAATAGCGTACAATGTACGCACATTGCGAACAGAAGAAAGGTTAATGGAATTAGAAAATGCATTAAAGTACATTAAGCACGATATCGTTGGATTATCGGAAGTCAGAAGAGCAGGAAATGACTCATTCGAAAGAGAAGATCACATATTTTATCACGTAGGCGAAACCGACAGCAATCATGGTGTAGGGTTCCTTATCGCAAAACGCTGGAAAAATAATATCACAGAATTCATCGGATATTCAGAAAGAGTAGCCGTTGTCAAACTACAAATAACAGATAAGAAAACCCTGACTATTGTCCAAGCTTATGCTCCGTCTTCCTCGCATTCTCGCACAAACGAAGACATTGAAGAGTTTTACGACCTACTAGATAAAGCGTGCGACGAAAATAGGGGTGACTGGACAATAGTGATGGGCGACTTCAACGCCAAAATAGGTTCCCGAACCGACACAGACAACAACAACATTATAGGACCATATGGTATTGGATCACGAAACGATCGAGGTACTCGTCTTTTGCAGTTTGCTTATGCACAAAATCTAAGCATAAGCAACTCTTACTTTTTCAAAAAACCCCAAAATCGATGGACTTGGCTGTCTCCGGGAGGTAGAACTAAAAATGAAATTGACTTTTGCCTTTCTTCAAACAAGCAGATTATATGCAACACCGAAGCACTAAACCAATCAAAATTCAGCTCAGATCATCGACCTTTACGCACAACAATCAAATTAGACACTAAAATAATCCGAACTCGCGTAATTAAAAATACAATTAGACGACTTAATAAGCCGGCATTGATTGCAAATAAAGACCAATTCATAATTGAGTTAAAAAACAGTTTCAGCTTATTACACGAACAATCCCTATCTTCAGAAGACCCCCAAACACTGTACAACAATTTGCATAGATCAATAAAAACAGCTAGTCTTAAAATCAAAACAACCAAAAACAAAGTAAAACATCTGAGTGACTCATCCAAAAGACTTATCGAAGAAAGACAAAATCTGCTCTTCCAGTCCACGGAATACAGAAAAACAGATAAACAAGTCAAAAGAAGCATTCGTAAAGACATCCGTAATTACAATACAGAATTAGTTCAAAACGCTTTAGAGCAAAATTTCTCTCTAAAAACCACCATTCATGGCACCAACAAAAATAGATCCATAATAAACTGTTTGAAAGATAGCGAAGGAGTAAAACACCACAATAGAGACAAGATACTGGAAATAGCTACACAATTTTACAAATTATTATATTCCGACACTGCACAAGCCCTTCAACCAACCCCAGAAACATATGCATGCTCTGAAGACATCCCACTCATAAATGAGTTCGAAATACATACAGTGCTGAAGAGCATGAAATTCAGCCGAAGTCCAGGAGAAGACGGCATCACTTCTGATGCTTTAAAAATTGGTGAACCAATATTATTGCCACAAATCACTAGTCTCTTTAATCTTATCTTGAGAACAGGTATATTCCCCAAAAAATTCTGCCACTCTAATATCATATTACTGCACAAAAAAGGAGAAAAGTGTGACATAGGCAACTACCGACCAATAAGTCTTGTGTCGCACGTGTACAAGGCTTTCATCAAAGTCATCGAGAATCGCATATCCGGTCAGCTCGACACTAGGGCATGCAACCCGGTTAACCGAAAACCGAAAAAACCGGGTAACCGACCGCATTTGAAACTCGGTTTTTTCTAGTTATAAACCCGGTTTTTTCGGGTTTTTCGGTTTTTCTACGATTTTTTAAAATTCACATATTAACTCCTTCGTAATACATTATTCGTATTACATTATTGTCATCTAGCTGCTCTAACACTTTTTTCTATGTATAAAATTACTCCTAATGTACCATTGACCAATGACTATTATATAACTACGTGCTAAGGATGAAATTCAAGTGCGAAAGTCCTCATTCTCTCTTTCTCTCGCTTTACATAGTGAATTAGTGAGTATCGTCATATAGGCAGAGCGCTGTAGCGTTATAAGCGTAATGGGACGCGTTTTGTCTCGTCTTGACCGAAATGCTATCAACCGCCGCCTTTTTGTATTATTACATTAGTCTGACAGTCTCTACTACGCTAAGTAGTAAAACTAAGCGTGATATATTTTGCACGTTTGTCTAATATTTGTAAATTATACATAAAGGAAAGCTCGATTGTTGAAATTAACAAACAAAAGAAATATCATCCATCCATCAGCCATAAGAAGTCCACTGCTGGACATAGGCCTCCCCTATGAATCTCCAATAAGACCGGTTGGAAGCGGCTTGTATCCAGCGCGATCCTGCGATCTTAATAAGTTCATCCGTCCACCTTATGGGTGGACGTCCTACGCTGCGCTTGCCGGTACGTGGTCTCCACTCGAGAACTTTTCGACCCCATCGGTCATCAGTCCTCCGCGCTATGTGCCCAGCTCATTACCATTTCAACTTACCAATCCGTTGGGCTATGTCGGTAACTTTGGTTCTTCTACGGATCTCCTCATTTCTGATTCAATCTCGCAGAGAGACTCCGAACAAAGCCTTCTCCATAGCTCGTTGGGTTGCTTGGAGCTTAATAATAAGGCCCATAGTGAGAGACCACGTTTATGTGCCATAAGTCATCACGTGCAACATTCACTGGTCTAAAACTTTCGACTTGAGGCACTGAGGTATGTCGGATGAGAAGAGGCTACGCAATTTTCCGAACGCTGCCCAGCCGAGTTGGATTCGGCGATTGACCTCTTTCTTAAAGTCGGACCTACCTAACTGGACTACTTGTCCTAAGTAGACGTACGAGTCAACGACTTCAAGAACCGAGTTTCCAATATAAATCGAAGAGGGTACAACATGGGAATCACATTTGACTTTCGACTAGACCATGTTCATCTTAAGACTGTTGAGAAACCCGATTGAGGCCTTCCAGAATCGTGCTGAGCTTTTCTATCGATTTTGCCATGACTACTATATCGTCGGCAAACCGAATGTGAGTGAGGTATTCGCCATTGACATTGATGCAATCCTTTCCATTCTAGGAGCTTGAACGCTTCTCAAAAGTAGCCGTAAACAGTTTCGAAGAAATTACGACTTATGCCTCTTTTTAAAGGGATCGCCTTGGAGCTTTCTTCCTGTACTCAGACCGACATAGTGGCGTTATTATACACTACAACACTTTGATGTACCGATAGTCAATACAGCATCGTTGGAGAGACTCGAGCACAGCCCATGCCTCGACCGAATCAAAGGCTTTCTCATAGTCCGCAAACGCTAAGCAAAGTGGCAAATTATACTCTTCGGTCTTCTGTATAACCTGCCGCAGCGTATGAATGCGGCTTGTTCGGAAGGCTCATAAAGCCTACGCTCGAGATGGTTCGTAATGACCCTTGAAAACAGCTTATAAACATGGCTCAGAAGTGTGGGTCTATAGTTCTTCAATAAGGTGTTGTCACCTTTCTTGAAAAACAACACCACCACGCTTCTGCTCCATGCTTCTGGCGTGATGCGCTCGAGGATGACGGTGTTGAAAAGCTTAGGGAGACTTTTAGTATCGGTGTTCCACCCGCTCTCAGCAGCTCTGATGTGATACCGTCATCACCCGGCGCCTTGTTATTCTTAAACTGATTCAGGGCCATTCTAATCTCGTACAGGCTGATGTCCGGGATATCTTTGGTGAACTGTCAGGTAAGCTGGGTCTTGGATCTCTGGCCGCGCTATTGGTTATATAGGTTATTGGTTTGGTTATACACAACATATTTATACATATACGCGTCGAGTTGAGTACCTCCTCTGTTTCTTCGGTTGAAAAGCATTTGATATCATCACACACGTTAATTTTCTCCGCCTCATCTATTCTCAAAGTACCGCTGCAACAAGATTACAATCTTCTGGCCCAGCATTTGCAATAGAGAAATATGTTAAACAGGGAGACTCACTGTCCCCGAAAATATTCACGGGCGTCCTCGAAGAAGTTTTCGGAAAGCTGGCGGCAAGCTGGGATAGAAGTGGTGTTGATATCGGTAAAAAAAAGGTTAAGTAATCTTCATTTTGTAGACGATATCGTTATCTTCTCTTCCTCAGCCAGAGAGATGCAATCAATGCCACAAAATCTAACCACTGGTTGGATTGCGGATGAACATGTTAAAGACCAAAGTGATGACCAATGGCATCAAACGTCGGGTAACTGTCGATGACGAAGACAAATACGTTCACGATTACATCTATCTTGGGCAAATAGTCACCTTCCAGACGAGACAAGAACTAGAAGAAAAGAGAAAGCTTGGAAGAGCTATTGGGCCATGAAAAAGCATATGAAGAGACACCTTCCGATCACACTAAAGCGCAAGATGTATGTAATTTTTCCATTTTGACTTATGGTGTACAAGCATTGTTTTTGACAAACAGGTGTCTTTAACTAATGTCTAAAATTGCAAACTCAAGGTTTGCCAAAGAGCGATGGAGCGCAGTATTCTCGGTGACCGGCTAATAGACCGAGTACAAAACACCGAACTGCGTTCCAGAACTCAAATCAAAGATTTGGCTTTCACTGCCGCTAAACTGAAGTCGCAGTGGGCCGAGTAAGTCAGTCGCATGCCAGAAGACCTCTGGGATAAAATCACCTCCGAATGGGGTCCCAACTCGGTGCGGCCTCGTAGAGTCCTATCTAATAGAGAGTCTGCACTCTCTATTAGATAGCGCGAATACATTAATCCAAATTGGCAGGCATCAGAATAAGACCGACGCAACTGGAAATTTCGAGGGGAGGCCTTTGCCCAACAATGGGACAGTACAGGGTCATAAACAAACAAACAAACCATTATTTTTAGTATTTTCATATACTTACCAAAAAAACCCGAAAAACTCGAAAAACCCGATTTACCCGGTTTTTAAAATCAAAAACCGAAAAACCCGGTTTTTCAAAACCACCCGGTTTTTGCATGCCCTACTCGACACACATCAACCTGCTGAGCAAGCGGGCTTTAGACGGGGCCTTTCAACAACCGATCACCTGCAGTCTGTAAATCAACTGATCGAAAAACACCAAGAATACCGAATTCCGCTCTACCTAGCGTTCATAGATTTCAGCAAAGCTTTTGACAGTTTGAACCACAGTTCCATATTTCAAGCCTTACACGAACAAAAAATACATCAAACTTACATCAACTTACTACAAAATATTTACCAAAATAGCACAGCAGCCATAAAACTTCACACCACCGGACCATTCTTCCATGTAAAAAGAGGCGTCAAACAAGGAGATCCGTTGTCACTCAAACTCTTTACAGCCACCTTAGAAAAAGCTTTCAGGACACTAGTAGACAAATGGGAAAACAAGGGCATCGCTGTCGGTGAACGGAGGCTTACCAATCTCCGTTTTGCCGACGATATCGTCCTTTTTGCTTCCACCGCCCTAGATTTGAGCTCAATGATAAAAGATCTAAATCATGCATGCCTCGAAGTTGGACTTAGTATGAATATGTCGAAGACCAAGCTCATGACGAACAGCACAAAAAACAAGATCGATGTAGAGGGGATCGAGATTGAGTATGTCCAAAGCTACCTTTATCTCGGCCAAATAGTCTCTTTCCAAGCGCGTCAGGAAATGGAAGTTGCGCGGCGCACTGATAGCGCTTGGAAGAGTTATTGGTCGATGAAAGACCTCATGAAAGGTAACCTACCACTATCACTAAAGAAAAAGCTTATGGACATACGTATTCTCCCCATACTCACCTACGGCGCACAGTCTTGGTCTCTGACTAAACATGAAAGGTCCAAGCTCGGGGTATGTCAAAGAGCTATGGAGCGCAGCATTCTTGGAGTGAGGTTGGTTGACCGTATCAGAAACTCAGAACTGCGCTCCAAAACCAAGATCCTAGATGTCGGAGAGAAGGCTGGAAGTCTGAAATGGAATTGGCCCGGACACATCTGCCACATGCACGAAGATCTGTGGGCCAAAACCTGTACAATGTGGACACCCATCATCAAGAGACCCCTCGGTAGGCCCAAAAAAAGATGGCGAGACGAGCTTGATTCCCACTGCAGTGGATGGAACACCAAAGCTCTCGATAGAGAAAAATCCGTTGAGAGAATATGGAAAGAGGGAAGGGAGGCCTTTGCCCTGCAGTGGGACAATAACGGCTAAAAATAATAAAAATAAAAAAAAACCCAAGTGTAGTGCAAAGTAAATCACTAATAAGGTATGGTAATGGTAAATAAGGTACGAAAAAGGTACGGTCTACACTGGGGTACGGTTATGGTAAGGTTGTGTGATGAATAGTACGGAAATCCGTACTTATTGGTACGGTCTGGCAACGGCTGATTACAATTTACAATGTTTTGACAGCTGACAGGCCGGACACGTACAACGGTATGTCATCCTCTTATTTTTGAAATGTGCCAAAGCAAATTGCTAAAATGTTATATTTACAGGAAAGTCGTGTTAGTTACACTATTTATAACTCAAGGACGGCTGAACCGATTTGGCTGAAAATTGGTGGGAAGGTGGCTTAGAACCAGGAGCAGAACATTAGATACTTTTTATCCCGTTCCTTTTATTAATTTTACTTTGTATCTGCCAAAGTGATCCGTTTGCACGAACTTTGCTTTGACAGCTATCTGTCTAAAACATCAGCTACCTGTCAAATTAAAATTGACAACTGTCTAAATTAAAAGAGGTTTACAGGCAGCGGCACGTACGGCGTCTAGCGCTAAGGGTACTGTGGAAGGAGAATTCGAAAGCGCGGGAAACGTCGGTTTAGGCGGGCGTATTTTTTCCATTCGAAATTAATTTTATTTGTTTTTTGTAAATAACTATCAGTAGAGTATAATAGTATTTAGAAAACTTGTATTTATTGTATATATTTTAGATTAAGAGCATTTTTTCCGGAGTCCGGTAAGTTTTTATCCTCTTTTCAATGGCTGAACCGCCTGACCCCGGAGGAGGCCTAATGGTCCCTCCGGCTAATAATTTTGTAACTATCAGCAATCATGGAAATATCACCTCAAACGAATCAGGCATGGACACAGATTGCTCAGCTAGTCAACGGTCTGGGCTCAAAAGATCCCGCCTACATAAAATATGTAAACATTGTAATAAGAAAAAGAGGAAGCATGCTCAAACCGTTGACGGCAAAATGGGCTGTATTTGTAGTGATCCCTCACTATCGCCTAAGGAAGACAGTGATTCGCACCATGAGAATAAATTGACAAAAAAAAATAAAATTGACATTGTTATTCCTAACAGCCAACCTCCAGCGACTCTAGCGAGGACTCTTTACCAGCATACTGATACCGCGCCGTACATGGTACACGTACAACATGTAACCCAGGAATTGAATGACGGAACGACTCTCCACCCGGTCACTTTTGGTAAGTTCCTGAAACGGAATTCATTCCAGAATATCATAAATGGCTCAGTAAAGAAAATTGGTCGCAATAGAATCTCATTAGCATTCTCTGACTTTAGCGATGCCAACTCTTTCATCTCTAGTAGCACTTTGACTTCTGACAATCTGAAAGCCTTTATTCCGTCATACAACGTGACACGGATGGGCTTGGTACGAGGTGTACCAGCGGAATGGTCACCAGAAGAGGTGATCGAAAATGTGACAGTTCCAGACGGATGCGGTAAAATCCTTAAAGTGCGGAGAATTAATTACAAAACTATTGTAGATGGCGCTCCGGTATGGAAGCCAACGCAAAGCATTGTTGTTACCTTCGATGGGCAAATACTACCTAGCAGAATATTTATGTGTTATAATGCATTACCAGTTGAGCTCTACACGTATCCCACTATTCAATGTTACAACTGCTGTCGTTACGGACACACAAAGCTGCAGTGTCGATCTAAGCCTCGATGCTACAAATGTGGCCAGGAACATTCTGGTGAAAATTGTGTATCAGAAGAAGAAAATATGTCATGTTTCCTATGTTCAGGAGCGCATTTTGCGACTGATAAATCGTGTCCGGAGTTTTCCCGTCAAAAACAAATAAAAATATCTATGGCAGAGAATAATATTTCTTACGGTGAGGCTGCGAAATTAATTCCTCCAGCGTTAAAATCATATGCCGATGTTGTCAAACCTGTTTTTAATAGCACTGTTCAAACAAAGACGCTAGATAGCCGACAACCTCTTCTAACTTCATATAAAAAGACAGTCTTTACAAGCCGTCGACCGATTTCTAAACCAAAACCAGGTTATGATCAGTCAGCTCATCAAAAAGTTATTGATGATTACAAAATACCTACCCCACGTGATGGTTGTGGCCTCTTAAAGAAACATAATAATCCCTTAACCATGTCTTCATCGGACATCATCGATTTATTGATTAAATTAATTGCTCATAATAACATTAAAATACCGTCCGACGTCGCCCCTATAATCGAAATGTTTAGTAATTATAATAATGCCATTTATGATGGCGGTCTTTCAAAAAGCAATACAATGGAACTGCCGAAGCGCAGTTCATAAAAAGTGGGAAATTATCTATCTAATAAACAAGTATGATCCTTGTTTATTAGCACTTTCGGAGACCTGGCTAAAGCCGGGCTCCGTTTTCAAAATTCGCGGATTTTCCATTTTGAGAGATGATAGGACTGATAGTTACGGTGGTGCTGCCTTGATTATCAGAAATAACATCTCTCATACTCCTATCTCCCTTCCTTCTTATGATAATTTTTCTGTAGTAGCAGCTCAAGTAGGTAATATTTGTGTTGTTTCTATCTATCTCCACTCTCCACGTTTGATTGCTTTTGAACATTTCCAAAATCTTCTATCACTTCTTCCTAAACCTTTCCTTATCTTAGGAGATTTCAATTGCCATCATATCTCCTGGGGATCTTCCATTAATTCTTTCTATGGGGAAAAACTATTAGAGGTAATCGATACACACGAACTTTGTGTATTAAACACCGGCTCCCGAACTCGGCGCACAGCTCCGCACGAAATAACCAGTGCTATAGATCTTTCTTTATGTTCTCCAAAGCTAGCTTCATCCACAACATGGGAAACATTGACTTCTACCTTTGATAGTGATCATTTTCCTATACTTATCACCCTTCCAAAGGCTTGGCAACGTAATCCTCCCCGAAAACCACGTTTACAATTTAATCTTAGTGATAATACATTATGGTCTAAGTTTAAAAGTAAGGTAGAAAATAAGGTCACAAGTCTACCTGAAATTTCTCGTGGAGTTATGGATTGCTCGAACGCATTTAGTAATGCTTTGTTAGAAGCTGCACATGAGACGTTTCCTCATAAAAACTCAGCAACCGGCCGAATTCCTTCCCCACCTTGGTGGGATAAGGAGTGTACTGAGGCAGTTAAGAAAAGAAAAGTTTTTGAGAGATGCTATAATAGTGAAATGACTGATGATAATTTTCAAGCCTTAAGCGACGTTTTAAACTCAACGCGTAAATTACTTAAGGAGAAAAGATTTTTAGGATGGAAAAAATTTTGTCTCTCGATTTCTCCGAATATAAGTGCGTCTGTCGTGTGGCGTAATATCAAAAGATTTAGATGTGGTGTAGCTGCAACCTCTTGGACTACTTTACCACCAAATCTGACACACCAATTCTTAGATAGATTAGCTCCTCCTTCAGTACCACCACAGGAAATTGCAGTTAGGTTAGTTCCTTCTATAAGGAATCGCAGTATTTTTGATTCTCTCTTTTCTATGCAAGAATTACAAGCGGTAATAGCAACTGTGAAAGATTCTGCACCAGGCGAAGATGGTATACCATATTCGTTTATTGCTAACCTATCTGAATCTTCCCTCGATTATTACCTAGAGGTAATAAACACCGCGATGTTGACAGGAAATATCCCTACTTCTTGGAAGTCACAAGTAGTGTTACCTATAATCAAACCAGGGAAAAATCCATCTGAGGCATCATCATATCGACCAATTGCTTTATCCTCTGTAATAGCTAAAGTCGCCGAAAACCTGGTTAAAAATCGCTTGGAATGGATTATCGAAAATCGAGGAATTCTTTCTGAAACTCAATTTGGTTTCAGAAAAGGCAGAAGTACATTGGATAGTGTGGGTACGCTTCTCACTGACATTAGAATAGCGTTTTCACGAGATGAATCAGTATTAGCTGTATTTATAGACCTAGAATCAGCGTATGACAATGTTCTCCTTGACATCCTTCAAACAAAACTTTGCAAAGAACAAGTCCCTGAAATCCTAACATGCTTCATAATTAATCTTCTAGCTGGTAGAATAATTAAGTTAGACCATGCAAGAGACCAAAGCAGACTTTTATGGAAGGGTCTGCCTCAAGGATCAGTGAACAGCCCTATTTTGTTCAATTTTTATTCATCCGATCTGGAACCGTCACTCTATGGAACAGCTAATATTTTACAATATGCCGACGATCTTGTACTTTATGTAACTGGTAAATCGATCGATGATATGTGTAGCCAAATATCGATGTCGCTAAACTATCTCAAAGTCTGGGTATCTAAGAACGGCTTAAGTGTCTCGCCACTTAAGAGTTCCGCAGTTTTATTTACTCGTCAGCGTATTCCACCCTTAGTTTTTGTTCATTATGATAACAACTTAATTCCAATAGTCAACGAAGTGAAATTTTTGGGCATATATCTAGACTCAAAACTTACGGGCTTACCACATTGTACCTATATTGCAACTAAGTGTGAAAAACTTCTAAACTTACTACGATGTCTGACAGGTGTTTGGTGGGGTGCGCATCCCGTTTCTTTGAAGCTCCTCTACAACGCTCTGATTCGAAGTGTTCTTGATTATGGGACTTTCTTACTGGGGCCATGTAGTGTAGCTGGCCTTAAAAAACTGGATGACATCCAATCAAAAGCAATGAGGATTATCACAGGTGCTATGAAATCTAGTCCAATAAATGCATTACAGGTGGAATGTTGCGAACCCCCACTTTATTTAAGACGACAATTTCTTTCCGATCGTCTTTTTTACCGGGACTTACAATTTTCTAACAGTCCACTTATTTCGAAACTCAGGGTTCTCTCTGATTTGACAGTGTCTGCACAATATTGGAAACATAAATCTATTCCTTGCTTAGTGCAGAGTTATAACAAGTTTATTGCACTACACTCCCCAATACATCGATCTCATACACTTAGCATGTTTACCTGTAACTATGAATCCTTATTACAATCACCAATAATCCACTTTGACTTAGAAATAGAAAAACGAAATGCAAATGCATATTTTAAATTTACTGTGAACGATAAATGGCCCAATTGGAATCATATTTATACGGACGCTTCCAAACATTCGCCAAATAAATGTGTAGGTGTGGGTGTTTACCACTCACAGTATAATATCGTACAAAAAATCAAATGTCCCCCAGAAACATCAGTGTTCACGGGTGAATGTCTTGGCATCGTTAAAGCTATAGAGTATGTACTTTTATTTAAACTTAAAAATAGCCTCATTATTAGTGATTCCAAAAGTGCCTTACAAGCTCTCTCAAGGTCTCCTTTTAAATGTAAATCAAATTTTCCTCTTATCATTGAAGCAAGGGAGAAACTATACACTTGCAATCTTAACAATTTAATTCTTAACTTTATTTGGATCCCTAGCCATTGTGGTATAACTGGTAATGAAAAAGTGGATGGACTTGCCAATGAGGCTGTGGAGAGTGGTGACGTTTTCCCATACATAAATTATTGTCATGACCTGCTTGCCCTGCCCAGGCTGCACCTCAGGGAATCCTGGTCAGCGGTTTGGGCAAACACTAGTACAAGAAAAGGCAAAAGCTATGCTAGTATACAATCAGGTATTCCTAGCAAACCATGGTTCTCTGTTATGAATCTCAATAAACTCTCAACTTCCGTGCTGATAAGGATGCGCCTTGGTCATACCACTTGCCCTGCACATCTTGCTAGATTTAATATTATTGATAACCCACAGTGCGAGTGTGGTGACTATGGCGATCTTGATCATATTTTTTTCTCATGTCCTCTATATGACCATTCTTCCTTCTATAATGACCTACTATCGTTACACGTTCCATTGCCTATTAATATAAATTCTCTTCTATGTACTCATTCTTTTTATATCTATCATTCTTTGAACTGTTTTATTATTTCTAATAATCTAAAACTGTAATTTTTGTATATACCGTATCTATTGTTGTGAATATTAGTTGTAAGTTTTCATATCATTTTCATAACCCACTCTACTGATCTGTTTTATAATTTTGCTTGTATATTTTTCGTGTTTCGTTTCCCTACCTTGTAAATAAAAAATAATTCCGTCATCCATTTGAACTTGAATATGGCAAATGCGCCGATCGCGCGAAGCCAAATGCCCCAAATGGGGAAAGAAGAAAAAAAAAAAAAGGGTACTGTGGAGGGGATGGCAGCGCATGGTGACCACCATACTAAACCCATGTGCAGCCATCCCCTCCACACTTCGCTCAGCGGTAGACTTATACGCCGCGACTTGTATCTCAGTAAATGTCGACGAGACGACGACATGGGGGACCGGTCCCCCCCGAAATTTTATAACATACACTAACTAGATAAAATTGATTATTTAGCTAGAAGGTAACAATTTGTTGAATGCTGTTGCTATGTAGGCGACCCTAAAAATGAAAGTGACTCATAAAATGACCCTTCGGCTATTGTTCTCGGAATCCTTAGAATTCTCACTAAACGAACAAGCACATCTGTACTCTCCGGGGTTTCTTTCCGTAAGAATCAGATGTAACACACTTGTGCAATTATATTGGAGTCTCAATCTCAATATATTAAATAGCTTGACCGTTACTGGAAGCTTTTATAATGAGAGTGCGTATCCCTTTCCGTCGAACAGCTATCGTTTTCAGTCCCTTTAAGCGTTGTAACCGGAAGCCTCCAGGTGGCGCCCTTGTGGCGATTGCGCGCCATTTTATTTTCTACGAAAAATAGCGTGCCTTTTGGCCACATTGGCGTTGAATTTTTCGTCGAAGCAACAGCTCCGGGCAGCTCTAGCTAGCTCCCGGCCTGTTGCACAGTTTATTTTATAAAATTATTAACTATATTATCTTATCACTAATATAAAGATTAAACTCTGTGAATACGTGGTGGTGCTCATCATCGGAATGAACACGTTATTTCCATGAAATAACGGAGCTAAGTATACCTGCGCAGTAAGTGCCACATATTTCATCTATTTCTCTAGAAAATGGATTAAAACAAAGTTACTGTGTCCAAGGTTTAACAACCAGTGAGCAATTTGTTAATAAATTAATTTTAACGGCTTTTGCCGTTCGTTTACAAATATTTCCAACAGAGCCTAAAGGTGTTTAACCAAAAGTGCTTAAAATAGGGCAATCGGTTGACCTATACCATTGTTTTCATCCCTGTTAAATATATTCCTTTAAAAAATAGATGAACGCGACTGCTTCAACAAGTCGTGTGATGTCAGCTAAGCAGAGCTACTTTTTCGGCAGCGGGTAAGCGTGCTGAACGTTTCCAACCAGATGGAGAAATCTATCGATGAAAATGGGTGAGCGAAATTTGGATTTTTGGTAAAATTAAGCTTATATTGCAGCAGCCGTTAACACTGCAGTGTTCGGCACCTTGAGAAACTCAAGGTTTTCGGATGTTACAATATTTTGATATTGCTTGTAAAATATGTCGGCCTGATGACCGCCTTGAACAAAAAATCAAATTATAAAATACGAAATTCCATTCAAATTAAGCATCAAATGCGGGGCGGCTATTTTAATATTAAATCTTATTTAATAAATGAGCTACTGTACATAGCCGAGTCATTGTAAGAACTTCTTTAAGCTTACATTGCAGCAGAATTTTGTTTTACTGAAGTTTAATATTGAAGTGTTGAGATATTCGGCACCGTAAGATTTACCTAGGTTTCCTAAACCTAGTATCAAGCAACTTGGGAAAAATATACGGCACCTTACGATAGCCGATAACTACACCCACTTTACGACCTTAATTTTATTTTACGAGTTTCTAAATTGATCAGGACTTTAGCTCAGTTAGTAAAATTTAGTGCAAAGTTATATTTAAGCACATCAAGCTTATATTTAATTTTCTTTGTTAGAAAACGCGCAAATGATTCCAACACGTGTTGGAAAATAACGAGTAAATGATTGGTTGTTTCGTTGTTATTATTGAGCTTGCTGATTAGCTAAGCATCTCTTTGCGAGGAACTTTTGTTGTCACGACTCGAAATATACGTGATATTACATTTTTTCTGCCGTTTTAGGGTAAATTAGTTTTCAAAAACTACCTACCTTCTGATTATTTTTAGCAAATTGTTTGACAAAACCATATAGAACAGTATGGAAGAAGCAACACTACCATGCATCAATGCATGACAACCACCCTCGTGGGGTCGGTATTTTTAACGCCCTCTTATGAACGGAACAAGCTACCATAATAGCAGTGGCGTGTGCTTGATATGAACATGTTTTTACCGATCATATAATGATAAAATCGATAAGGTATCTAATCGATAACTTGTTCGTATTATAATACGAACAAGTTAGCGCACCTATCGGATTAACTACCCTCAGGGAATCAGTGCTTTTTGTGAAATTCTCTACTTGGGAAGTGAGTGATACAGTGTACAATGCACTTTTACATCATATAAGTCAACTGCCGTCATGGGGTCAGTGCTTTTTGTGATACATGCCACTCCCGCGGAGTGAATTCTACACGATTTATGCAAATAATTTAAAAACTGAATGTAAATGTACTTCTACAAATCATATTATGTTAGCGTAACAGGATTAAAGACTGAGTGAAAATATGTTTTACACATAATTATAATATGCTATCCTCGCAGCTCCTTGTGAAATTGTGATGTAATATTAGTGTTGTCCAACTTAATAAGCTGCGAGTACTGTTTTATTCGATATTTTAAGAGCAGAATTAAAAGTGCGATTTTTACTAAAAATTTCACCGGGATTCCATACTAATAGCTACAAGACCAGTTGCTTCATTGAATAAATTGAATAAAAATAATTCATATGATTCTAACTTCAATAATTTCAATCCTGACGTAGTAAAATTATGTCACTAACTATCAAGCATTCAAAAGCTAGTAATAAATCACTGAAAAACGTAACTTCAATCATTGCAATCCTGACGTATTGAAATTATGTCAATAACTATCAAGCATTCAAAAGCTTGTAATAAATCACTGAAAAACGTAACTTCAATCATTGCAATCCTGACGTATTGAAATTATGTCAATAACTATCAAGCATTCAAAAGCTTGTAATAAATCACTGAAAAACGTAGTGATTTTCTTCCGACTGGGAGTAATCTCAAACCAAAGCAATAAGCTGTCTTATTTGTAGCATACCCAAAAATAATAAAATAAGTAATGGTTTGTGTAAAATGGGGCTAAATCATTAAAATACATGAATAAAATATGCCATACGAAAAATCATACTTTTCCTTGTTTGAAGTTTGTAAGTGGTAACAACATAAAGAAATATTTAAACAGCTCGCACCTATTTAAGCTCTATTAAGTCTGTTCACATTTTCGGGACAGAAAACCATCCAAGATGCAATCATGCAAGTACCCTGTGATGGTGATAGCAAGACTTGCTTCAGCAGTACTATGTTGTGTTTCTACTAAAATCGAAACTATTTGGAGACAATTAGTATGTCTTATCCGCAAGGATAGCAATCGTGAACAGCTTTTCTCCAACAGATAAGGAGAAACATAAATAATAGAATTACGTCACTAAAAAGTGAGTTACATACTCTCTTTGTTTTTTGCATTTTATAGCTGTGGGATTTTTATTTTTGATGAAATGGTGTTCTTAGTTGTAATTAAGGAGAAAATAGTGAAGTGATAAAAATGTTGGTCATGTCTTTGTGTAAACATGCAGTAATGTATGTTGCATTTGTGGCCAGAGACCACTGTTGCTAGATTGTGTGATTGCTAAGAAAGAAAAGGTGAAGACGAGTCTGTTTACCATCTTGGCTCAGGTTAATAACCCTTGTAATATTTTATTTTGTAATTATGACTACTGACCATATATATTAAATTTCGAAACTTTTTAATTTACTTAAATACAAACAAAATAGGAATTTAGTGTTAGTAAAAATAGATTGAAACAAAAATGCGCGTCAGATAACCCTGGCTAGTCTAGTCTAAATAACAAAACTTTTTTGTTATGAAAATATTATGAATATTTCTGGCAAGTACATAGGTAACGGCAAACTTTACGCCGCCTACGCAATCAATAAAATATCAAAAGAAATAAGTGATCTCTTTATTACTTATTTTTTGATAATGTTGTGATCGAGCATATTATAAAAATCAGCCTAACTGATTTTGAGTTATTTAAATAAATAAACAATTAAGATCACTTGATTTACATAAAACTAATCGTTAAGTCCAGATTAATCCTACATTTGCAACTTTACGGTCGTGCCAGGAGTCATTACAATTCAAAGGGTTCATTTTGCCAGTGGTGTTATTTCTTAGTTTTTGTTTTCTTTTTTGAGTTATTAAAATTCCTTAAGTGAGATTGTCAAACCTAGTATTGGAACGAACTAAAAAGCAATCTATTTCTCGTAAATTGCTAGTAGCAGCTAAAACAACTCTTTAAGTCGCTGCTTCGCATGACAATCTTTAGTCGCAACTCCAAATACCATTAAATCTATAGAGATTTACTAACAGCTGTATCTGTTAGTATATGTATGTATTCTGTAAGTATAAGTACGAGACAAATAACAGTACCGTGACAGCTGATTGCATAATTACTTTGATTTTATTTTGGCTGCCATTTTTGGTTTTACCATTATATTTTAGTGGGTCAGTGACATTTTGTATTTCATATTTTTAATATTTCCTTATATTGATATGGACTGAATTGGCTTCTACATTGCTAATTTGAGGTCAAAATCTGAAGTACATCAATTTTATTTATTTTTTGTTACTATACTTATTTACAAAGTCGAAATTTATTGCCAAATTGTCGACTCATATGTCGAACTGCACAAGCTAAGCAAGCCATCTACCGCCCCTCGCGGGGGAAAGGTACACTAAATGTAACAGTTCCATCGCGTGGGACTCCCTGCTTTAGTAATGACGCAAAATATGAATGCATAACGCATCCTTGAAATAATGGCACAGGCTAAACAAGCCATCCACCGCTTCTCACGAGTAACAGTTCCATCGCGTGGAACTCCCTGCTTTAGTAATGACGCAAAACATAAATGCATAACGCATCCCTGTAAAAAATGGCACAGCCCTCCACCGCCCCTCACGAGGGAGAGGTACTTGAAAAGTAACAGTTTCATCGCGTGGGACTACCTGCTTGAGCAATGACGCAAAATATGAATGCATCACTGCAATAATGGTACAGGCTAAGCAAGCCTTCCACCGCTTCTCAAGAGAAAGAAGTACTCTAAAAGTAACAGTTCCATCGCGTGGGACTCCCTGCTTAGTAATGACGCAGAATATGAATGCATATCGCATTCCTGCAATAATTTTGGGTAAATATCATGGCCGAACAAATCCTTTTCAATAGGATCTATTATACGTTGTCAGATTCTTTCTAGTGGCATAGAAACCCTGACTTTTCGGTGAGCCGCCCAGCCTAACCGTAAGTATATGCATGTTGATATGCGATGATTTTGGTTTATGTACATAGTAAAGCTTTACGTATGTCGTAAATTATTTGTACGTTAACACTTAAATAACTGTTTATATTTTATTTTACAAATTAAAAGTAATCTTGCCTATTTAAGGTCATGTTAATTTAAGATTGAGCCTTTGAAGTGACCGGAAGATTCTTAATGTCCATTTTCTTTTGAGATTTGAGTTAAAATTATATATTCAGGACATTATTCACTATAAATATAGCTTAATGTATTTGAAATCATTAATAATTAAAAAACTAAATTGTCACCAGAGCTATATATCTCACATTGGCGTAATCACATTGGCGTAATACATAATCATAAGTTATCACATTGGCGTAATACACAATTATAAGTTATAATTAAAAGCCCCACTCCAGGTGACGCCACCAGGCGATAACAAACAGAATCTCATTATAAAAGCTTCCAGTAACGGTCAAGCTATTTAATAGCAGCGTTTTACCTGAAATAAAACGCATATTAAATACTTACCTTACTGGAAGCTTTACTTTTGAGTTCTGCCTGGTGGCAATTACAAAAATTAACGCAATGAGGCCAAAAGGCACGCTATTTTTCGTAGAAAATAAAATGGCGCGCAATCGCCACAAGGGCGCCACCTGGAGGCTTCCGGTTACAACGCTTAAAGGGACTGAAAACGATAGCTGTTCGACGGAAAGGGATACGCACTCTCATTATAAAAGCTTCCAGTAAGGTAAGTATTTAATATGCGTTTTATTTCAGGTAAAACGCTGCTATTTAGCTCTTTGTTCCGCACGAATTATTGAAAAAAAGTGGCAAAAAAGTCGGACAAGTGCGAGTGAAGAGTGGGCCGACTCGCCAACCGAGGGGTTTACTCAGATTTTTTTCTGTAGTCAATTATTTTTGCCAAACATAATTACAGGTCAACAGGAAGTACTTACTCTATAGGTTTTGATTGCCTTGTAAGTGTCGAAATATGGAGGTTTTTACTTCTTTACCGATCATCGGCCGGCTCCTAGTAATCATGACTTTTTTTTCACGGTAACCGAGAATCTTTTTTCACAACTAATAGAAACTATGCATTTATGTATGTCGTGTCCTCGGTCAGCGCTCGAAATTCTTTTTGAGGCTTGGAAGCTGTTTTGAGGTGAAAATTGGTTGATGCACTTTTGTACATAGACTGACCACTATTTTGGTTTTAACGGCTATGGGGTACTTGTACCTATCCAAAGTCGCTATATGAGTTTCTGTAAACTTATAACGAGTCAACACGCGTTGACCTGTCAATGATCAATCTGGGAATCTAAACAAGAAGGTAATATCTAGGTACCTAAATGTGTTACACACTGTGATGTATCTAAATAAACGTACATACAGCACATAAGAGGGACGCCTCACACCTAATCGGTCAGCCGAGCGGTGCGGGCGTCACCTGTGTGTTATAGTACTTACTGAAGTAATCTGTTGTTTTATTGGGTGTCTTCTCGAGGACATCACATTGGCGACGAGGAATAGCGCAGTAAGTAAAATTTCACTCAGTGCGTGCTTACAGAAATTGGTCAACAGCAAAATTGTTATTTCTCAAAAAAAAGATACCTATGTACCTACTTAGTACTTGGGATGAACAAATGAAGTGAATCATTACTATTGTAAGTGAAATTATTTTTGTCCCTAGCATTTATTCTACTAAAACATCAATGCGTGGGGTTTTAAATAATAAAAAATAGAGATAAAACAAAAGAGTATTGTCATGACCATGGATGTAATCATTATAAATGGATGTGCAGTAGGTACAGTAACTAGATTTCAAAAATAGTCTTTGTTTTGGTTTATGCATTTTAAGAAACTGACTATTGTAACAGAGGTTTAATTAGTGTTTGTGCCTATCTTGTTACGATTATTATGTGCTGGTTGACGGAATACTATATATTATTATAGTTGCTCAACCTACATAGTAAATTCTAAATGTTATAGACGAAGCCACGCCCGCCATTTTATAAAACATGCTGGTTTCAGTTTTTCAACTATATTTCTAATTCACTTATTTCTTACATCCGTAACTAACTCTATAAGTAGTTTGTATCAAACATAAACTTACCATGAATAAGCTCGCCTGAGCTGTATAGTCAGTATAAACAAAATGAAACCTACTTACACTAAGTTTATTCAGCGATACTTTGTTGTTGTAATAGACTGAATATGGTATAGTTGGTGACCAATTCTGTTCGCAAATATGCCCCTGTCGAATGCTGATGCGATTAAGGTGCCACTCCGATGATTCGAAGCAAAAGGTATCTACACGACCAAGTACCAAAATGTTCCAACGATGTCATCGTCAAAAGTTCCACTTCATTTGAAGCAATTGTATGAAAATACAAAAAGCCGAAAGGTCCAACGATGTCATCGTCAAAAGTTCCACTTCATTTGAAGCAATTGTATGAAAATACAAAAAACCGAAAGGTCCAATGATGTCATCGTCAAAAGTTCCACTTCATTTGAAGCAATTGTATGAAAATACAAAAAACCGAAAGGTCCAACGATGTCATCGTCAAAAGTTCCACTTCATTTGAAGCAATTGTATGAAATACAAAAAACCGAAAGGTCCAACGATGTCATCGTCAAAAGTTCCACTTCATTTGAAGCAATTGTATGAAAATACATAAAACCGAAAGGTCCAACAATGTCATCGTCAAAAGTTCCACTTCATTTGAAGCAATTGTATGAAAATACAAAAAAAAAAAAACAAATGTTCCAACGATGACATTGTCCAAAGTTCCACTTCAAATTGAAGCAATTGTATGAAAATACAAAAAACTAAATGTTCCAACGATGACATTGTCAAAAGTTCCACTTCAAATTGAAGCAGTTGTATGAAAATACAAAAAACCAAATGTTCCAACGATGGCATTGTCAAAAGTTCCACTTCAAATTGAAGCAATTGTATGAAAATACAAAAAACCAAATGTTTCAACGATGACATCGTCAAAAATTCCACTTCAAATTGAAGCAATTGTAAGAAAATACAAAAAAAAAAGTTCCAACGATGATATCGTCAAATGTTCCAATTCAATTTGAAGCAAAGGTACAAAAAAAAAAAAAAAAAAAAAAAAAATCTTGTTCAACTTCAAATTGAATCAATTGTAAAAGTAAAGTACAAATTAGTCTAATTTACAATTTAGTAATAACAATGAAAGTTTTACTTTGTCCTAATACTGTCTATCGTAATCGGAATAAGCTGTGCCGTGCCGTGAATTGTACCTACCTATGAAAAATACTTAGGGAGATGTTTACATAATACCTTGAGAGATGTTTACATAATATCGAGATACTCGTAGCTACCTCGTAGGTAAAGTCGGTTATTTTATAACGACGATGCAAATAATACCTGGAATTAGACACACTATGTTTTAGTTAATAACGTAATTGCCATAGGAAATAAATAGCTGGTAGTTTAGAAAATAATTTGTATTTAGCCAACATCACCTTGTCTGCAATTAACTGTGATAATTGTCGCTGAAATATTAAAAAATCAAAACTCAACGGCAATTTAATTCACTATTAATAAAACAAGAGCCAGAAAAATTTGAAAAAAAAAATATTCGTCTCAGACAGCAAAGCTCAAAATGAATCAGAATCAGAAACTTTTAATGACGTATCGAGCTTAATATTATAATTAAAAATACAAAATCTGTATAATAATACACAGTACCGCCAACAATAGGTCTCGTTATTCAATGCAAATACATATTAACGTGTACAAAATTGAAACGAGTATAATGTAACTTTAGTAAAAAAGACGACAATCTCATTGAGCAGATAACTGAAAAATGTAGCTCTAAAAATTAAGGAAAATATTTTGAAACTAGGAGATACGGCAACAATAGAAAAATCATAGTTGGTGCAAACTCTCTCGAAACGGTAGAACGGCAGCTAACCGATAAAAAAAAACGCAACAAGCAAAGTCCTGCCGCCGCTGTGGCAAGAAAATCACAGAAGTGACAATAGTCCTGCACTGCAATTAACGCTATCTGTCGTAAGTGCGGATATAAAGGCCATTTCCAAAAGAGAGCTAGAGCAAATAAAATAATAAATAGCATCGACCTCGCTACAAACAACCACAACATAACAAAAAAGTCTAAAGTCGAAGAAATACCCAGGAAAAAAGAAACTTCTGAGGACTATATTATATCATATTTTACTGGATATTTGTTCATATCGATGACGACGCAACAGTTGGTTGCCAAGTAGGATACCAGAAACCATCGGAAAAATCCAAAGTTTCCTGGGAATAATTAATTTCGTTCAGAAATGGATTCCAAATTATCCACCTTTGAGACAAATTTACTATTGCGTCAAAAAGTGCACAAAAATACAATTATTATAGAATTTTCGCAAAATGAACAAACACAAGCTTTTGAACAATTAAAAAAAAAAGATTCAAGCTAAATTCCTACACTTGGCTATTACGAGCCCAAAAATCGGACCCAAGTCATCGCTGGTGCAAGTCCTGTAGGGTTAAGGGCTGTTCTAGTTCAATATGATGATAGAGGACCTCATATCATTGCTTTTGGACACAAAAGTTTATCTGATGTTGAAAAAGGTATTTTCAGACGGAAAAAGAAGCATTAGTTTTGGTTTGAGCAATCAAACATTTCCATATGTACTTACATGGGAAAAAATTGAGCTTGTAACAGACCTTAAGAATAGAAAACCCTAGAATAGAAAACACTTTATTGTACACATTAAAATATAAGAAAACAGTAATACATGAATAAGCCGAATCGCGATCGAAGCTTTGTGTGAGAATTGAACGCTGGGTTTTTCGATCACAAGATTACGACTGTAGAATAATCTACAAACCTGGGAAATAAAAAAATAAAATAAAGCAGACCCATTAGCCCGTTTGTGTAAAAACACTCGGAAGCCAAATAGTCTTCTAGTAGACGAACATCATATAAACCAGATAGTTCGATAAGCACGACCCGTAGCATTAACATTAAGAGCAATCGTTGGCGAGTCAAATAATGACCACGATTTTAAATTAGTCAAAGACGCTTTAATGAACAATGTGCGGCAACCTTCCGTAAATAATTATAAATTATTTCAACATGAACTCTGGCTACATGACGTCATTTTACTGAGAGGCAATTGAATTGTAATACCCACTAAGCTGCGCAAACAAGTTTTAGAAGCAGCACATGAGGGTCATCCGGCATAGTCAACATGAAAGCTAGGCTTCGTACAAAAGTCTGGCGGGCAAAAAAAAATAGACAAAGACGCCGAAATTACCGTAAAAAGCTGCAGAGGCTATACTTTGGTCTCGGGTCCAAATCCACCAATTCCAATGAAAAGACGTGAACTTCTATCCAAAGCTTGGGGAAACACCATCCGAACTTTTCTACGGGAACCAGTTTCGAGACAAATCACCTTTTTTAACAGACCTCGAAAATAATAACGATGATTTAGAAACCAGAGATCGCGATAAAGAAATGAAAGAGAAAATCAAATTACACGAAGATAAAAAAGGGAAGTTGAAGATAGATAATTAGAAATTGGCGAAAAAGTCTACGTAAAGAACTTAATAAAAGAAAACGAATTAGTCCAGAAATTTATCCCAACACCCCACACTGTCGTCAGCGCTGAAGGAAGTGACGTAAACGTAAGGAATGAAGAAATTGGCCAGGGATACAGGAGAACTATTGTTCGTCTGAAGAAAGTTAAGGGACAATGGAAAATATTAGATCAGAAGGGCACATCATGTTAAGAAGGTTCTTTGATAGATGTAACAATCGACTTACAAATTCTGATTTTAATTAAAAAACTGTATTAGCTTATAATTGTCAAAATTTATAAAAAGGAAGAGATGTGATGTATCTAAATAAACGTACATACAGCACATAAGAGGGACGCCTCACACCTAATCGGTCAGCCGAGCGGTGCGGGCGTCACCTGTGTGTTATAGTACTTACTGAAGTAATCTGTTGTTTTATTGGGTGTCTTCTCGAGGACATCACACACACTAAGATCAGACCGGATATGGCCAAAAGCAGAACGCAGACCTTTCTAGATTAAAAAAAAAACACTAAGCGAAAAATTTATTTCATGATGCGTCTTATTTAGTTTTGACTCATCATTATCATCATCATCCGTAGGACGTCGACTGTTGGACATAAGCCTCATGGGTTTCTAATAAGGCCGTTTGGAAGCGGCCTGCATCCAGTGCGTTCCTGCGGTCTTAATAATATTGTCCTGGTCCAGGTCATGTTAGTGAACAGTTAATAATTAATCTTCACTTTATGCCCATGTGCAGTTAGCGAAACAGCCAAGCCGCATATATTGACTAAAGTGTAGAGTTTGTAAAGTCAGTACTTGTAAAGTTAAGGCATGTAGAGTTAGAAGCTTGGCTCTATAGGCTATATTTCACAAGAAAATGTTTTTATTGGATTTCACTTCTTTTTGTAGAATGTTCATTACAAGAAGTACCTACTTTTATCGATTTTCAGATCCCTAGCTTCAAAACTTTCGGAAGTCTTATACAACAGTTAGTATATAAAAGTTATCCCCAGTTTTAAGGGTTGGGGGGTGATTTACTTAAAATCCTGAAGTACGTGTTTTATTATTTATGACAAAGTCTTTATATCAATTTTTAGACTTCTAGCATGAAAATTAGTGAGTCTCATACAAGCTTTCATCGTCTAGTTCATGGGGTTGGTTGGGGGGTAAAAGTCCAATTTTTTAGTTTTTTTCCTTTGTATTTGCGTAATAGTCTACCTTGATGCCAAATATTAAGTTTCTAGGTCATCTGGAAGTAGGTTAGGTTTTTGATCTATAAGTCAGTGAGTCAGTCAATGAAACTATTAATATATTCTAGGCTAGCTAAATAACTTAAATAAATAGGCATTTCATAAATTTAGGTTAAATCGTTTTCGATCTATGAAGGGGGGAAATGGTTCGTGTAATATTACACACGTCGCGTCGCCAGTTCCTTTTTCTTAGTCTTGGCTGGACACGCTACGGCGTGTCTAGAAACTAAAACAGTACTTCCTACTTAATCGACCCATGTAAATATAATTGAATATTTCTGATTTGTAAGATAATTATTTAACCTATGCTGCCTAGATTTTAAAAGTAGACAAGACGTAGTATTTGGAAGCTGGACTAACTTCCTCTATGAGCTGGTCCTTAGTAACCACAATAAAATAGCTAAATATAGCTTCATAGAGTGCTAACATTGTAACACTAGATATTTTTTTAAAACTTTATGTAAGTTTTTTTTTTCTTGTTGGCACTTACCTAAACGCATTTTACCATTGCTTCAATGCTTTCTATTTCGTTGCACGAAAATACGCTAAATAACTGTCTGCTGTATTAAACCTAGATCTGTGACCTAGAATACCTGGATGGTGTGTAGCGATAGTAGTAATCATGGATTTGATTGAAATTCACACAAAGCAAAAGGTATTTTTTGCTTGATTCCCAACTCATTAAGAATGATTTAAAAAAAGGCCAAAGTACATAACTTGAACATAATTATTTTTACATTATTCTTCACTGGTCCAAATAAACTTACTAGACTTATCTTACTTATAAAAATAAAATTTCACTATGAACTCCTTCTCTCAACTACTGAGCTACTTCTATCATCAGCCACACCATCATCTACGAATTCTTGATATCGATCATGTAGAAAGTCTTGGTATGCATCTTTGATAGCACCGGAACATGCAACGTAGTGCCCTCCCGAGTGCTCGGCAACTACAGGCTTTATGAACAAGTTTATAAGTGACTCGCTCATCTCTGTAACAATATAAAACAATTTAAAGTTTTGACAGACCCATCGCGCCATCTGCTCTGAGCTTTCGAAATAACTTACAATTATTTAATGATAAAATGTTGCAATGCCAAAAATGTACACGGGTGGTTCCACAAAAGTTGGGTAACTTTGTGTTCCAGTGGATTTTTATATAAATTTATATTAATCACCCAATATTAAAAATGTCTGGCACATGAAAAAACCGACTTTTTATTATGTCACTCAATTTAGCCTTACTCATATACTTTTTTAACACAAAAAAATGTAGTTTTTTCTCCTTTATATCAGTCCCTAGCCATGTCACATTTCCAAAATACTGCTTTCATTCGTCCGGTTTTAGTATGTCTAGATGATATTTGAACTTTATTTGACTTAAACACAATAAAAATTACATTGTCTTAATCGCCGAAAAGATTTAGTGAACAATATTAATTATTTTCATATCTTTTTATATAAGAAAAGTAGTGTCATCGATAGTTAAAGTCAGGCCCTAGCCACTCAGTAATTTCAAAAATACGCGGCAACCGAACAAAACCAGTTTCAAAACTGTTGCGTTCTGAAGTAACGACGTGAAGTTAGCCATACACGTGGACTGTTCCGCGTCGGCCATCTTGACATCAGTGCGGTCGGCGTCGACGCTGAGGAAACACGTGCTGTGCCAGTCACTCTATCAGCCTCTAGGTAAGTTGTTTTTTAAAAACTTCATTAGTTACTATTCTCTTTTGTTTGCGTGTATATGCGATTTGTTTGTTCTGATGTTATAGCTATCTACAAGTTTCGGTATTTCTTTTTAAGAGTAGACTAAGAGTGATTTAGTTCTGATTCGTCAGTCCCTAGGCCATCAGGCCCTGGTCATAAATATGACCAGCGACTGATGCCATGGCTAGGGCCTGGCGTTCATAATAGTTTAAATAGATTCGTTAATTGAAAACAATTCTGTTTGTTGTAGAATATGGCGCCTCGAAAGAAAATACCGTTGTCTAATGAAGAAAAAGCAAAAAAAAAAATCAATCATTATTGTTGTTGGTAAGAAAGTATCTAACTACAAATACTTAACTAAAGACTGCTTTGTCTATAAATTGAATTTGATTTTGCAATAAATATGTCAATTAATAAGATTATAGTAAGAATTACTAAATAAATGCTGATTATATAAGATACACATGTGATTTTATTGTACTAACAATGTAAGGTGTCAGTCCCTAGAACACATATTCCAAAAAAACTTAATTTTCTCTTAAAATACCAAATAAAGTGACTGGCCTCTTTGGATATAAAAAGTAAACCATTATAAGTAATACACTTTACTAAAAGTTTTCGAACTAGTATCTAATAACACCTATGGCAAAATTTGTCAGAAAGTTACCCAACTTTTGTGGAACCACCCACACAATTTTTTTTCCATATTTCTTCAAAGAAAAGAAGTTGAAAAAAAATTGTTCTTTTAACCTTTTGATCGCCATAGTCACTTAAACTTACCAGTACTTGCAGTTGACAAAAATATCTGTATATTATTATTATATACTACAGGACTAATCACGCACTAAAATTACGAGATAAATAAATAAATACCTCCTCATCCCAACGTCTACCCGTGACCACGGTCGATGCAACTCGGCCAAAACGTCAGGATGAGGAGGTATTTATTTATCTCGTAATTTTAGTGCGCGATTAGTCCCGTAGTATATAATAATAATGTGTTCAAATCGCGAAAGTTTAAAAATATCTGTATAGGCCGCGCCTTACAAGTTGGAGGATGTGAAGTTAGCTACAAGCTGAGCAATAAACACTCAACGTGTGGCTTTATGTGAGCTTCAATTAGGATTGAATATTGCAAAGCTTGTAGCCAACTTCACATCCGCCAACTTGTGAGAAGCGGCCTATACAATCTACTGGGTGACTGGTAAACATTGAGCAACCTTTTAGGGGCTTATTCTGTACATCAAAACTAGCAACTTTTGTTCTGCGAATTTTGTCAATAGTTAGTGCTCAAAAAATTAATAAATCATATAATGTACCTTTTGATTGCTCCAAAAGCTAAGGTATGTATGCTTACCTTTGGGTATGATAGAATCGCTTTCACCATAGACATGCAAAGAAGGCAATGTAATCTCCTCATCATAAAAGCTCTTGTGAACTAAGCTCCCGGACTTGAAACCTGATGCCATTATAGCAAACTTGAATGAGTATGGTAAATCTAAAACCAAAAAGATTTCAAGTTTTACAAAAACTAATCCCTGTGGATTAGTTAAGATTGCAGAGAAGGGTTTCTTTAATTAAATTAATGAGTAAATCCTAACCGTTGTAAGGCTTCCAAGGGAATTATGTCCTGTAGTTATTATAGCTTGTATAGTGCTGATTCAATAATTGCTAATTCTAATTTGAGATGTGGGTGATGTGAACTGCGCTGACATCATGCTTGGGGTGCTTGAAACCAGCCAAGCTCTTCTAAACAACAGAGCATAGCCTTGAGTCACTGGCATTTAATGATTTGTACTAAAAACAGAAATAAGGATCTCAAATCTTTTGAAGGATACCCACATCCTTTCTGCTGCATAGCTGCTAATAACCCCACAAGGCAAGCTCCTTGTGAAAAGCCCATAAAACCATCAAATGGGCCATGCTCCTTCACAATTTTCTCTACCAGCTCAAGAGTGTCTTTGAAACCTAGGGCTGGTCCACCGAGGCATTTGCCACTGAATGTATTGTCTTCTGCATTAAACCACCATGATCTGGCATCTACAAAAAAGAGCAGTTTAATAATATTAATTGGTGTACAAAAGCCTAGTAAGATGGAAGAGATAATTTTTGTAACAGAGAGCATTTTTATGTGATATGAATGTTTTTATGTTAATGTATAAATTAGTATTTTTGACCGACGAATCGGAGGATATATATATTTTATGTGTAACTTTTTTCATAATAGTCCAATTTCAATAATTCTTTTTTTATTGGAAAGAATATACTTCGATATTGGTCCCGTTTAAATTTCATCGAAATCGGCAGAGCCATTTTTGATAAATCAACAATAATGTGTTTTTAAGATTTCGTTTTTTCTTTATTTGAGTAGACTTATAAAGAAAAAAAACTAAATCTCAAAAATCTTATCTCTTTATTTACATTTCGGCATGCTTTTTTATATTAATATGGAGAAGCCACTGGCTCCTGAGACACAGTCTTAGAATAGTTCAGGAGCATATGGATCATGTATTACTGTAAAACGTCAATAATGTCAAAATAAATGATTTGTTTGTTTAATAAACTGAGAATTCAATGCACAGAAATGCACGGAAACAGGATTTACCTTCATCAGATGTACCATCTTCACTGATTACTTTATGAGGTGCCGAGATGAAAGTAAGCTGAGCATACTTCGCCACAGCCTTGCGGAATGATCCTATTTTACCCCTAAACACTGTTCCGTTCTGTCTGTACCCGTGGAAGGCCAGTATCTTCAGTTTTGGCCGATTCTCTTTATCGTTTTCCTTGGCTTCTGATGATGGAGACTGAGCGTTTTGGTTAGAATTTGAATTCGTCTCAGACATCGTGAATTTTGTACTATAAAACTTTAAACCATACGGTGCTATCTTTGTTGTAATTTCAACAATGTTGGACCGTATAATTATTTTTAAAATCGTATTCAAAATCATACGAAATCAAAAACCAAAGCAAGATTTAGTGAGACCATATAAAAATTCACAAAATTACTGAAGCACCCTACAAAAATATTGTAATGTTACAGATTTTTTAAAGTGATTGATTCTTACCTCTCCAAAATCGCAAATCTAGGAGCAGCGCAGAGCATGGCTTCACTAAAAACTAAAAATCTCGGTAGGATAAACCGCAAATCCCTCGATACCCAAAGTTATTAATAGTAGGAAAAGTCAACAAAAAATACTGAAAAAGTACTAAAATACCAATGCTGGTTACACTGAGGGTTAGATATTTTTTATTTTGAATTTTCTTAGCTACTCTCACTGGAAACTAAATCCTCAAATCCATGAGTGCAAATAAGAAAAAACAGCCCTTATACTGAGGCGACCTGAAGCTGCGGCCAGTCCACCAAGCCGATGATGTAGTCTTACATACAATTCGGACCACTTCAATTAATTTATTTCGCGCCAAAACCGGCAACTGTCATTTCAGAAGTCAAACCAAAAAGCCAGAAACTTGTTGAAGTTGTTGATTGTGTTGTTGTTTTAAAAGTCTGTTTTTCAGTTTATTCTATAAGTTGAGTGTTTAAAACTTATAATAATGGAAGACGGTGACTTTGATCAGCGCCTTAGAGATTTACAGAGAGAGTACCTGGAATTCTTGGACGATGAGGTAACGTCTAAAGATTATAACCTATCTGTTGTTGCTGACCCTTTTTTATGGTATTTCTTATAATACAAGTACTATTTTGTAGGAAGACCAAGGAATTTACATGGAAAAAGTCAAACAGATGATAGCGGATCACTCTCAGCGCTTAGTGGTGAATGTAAACGATCTCAGGCGAAAGAATCCTGAGCGCGCTAAAAATTTGCTTGAAACCTCGTTTGAAGAACAAATAGCGTTCCAAAAGGCACTAAAAGAATATGTATCTTCTATAGACCCAACATATGCAAAAGAACAGGAGGAGTTTTATGTAGCATTCTCTGGTAGTTTTGGTAATAAACATGTTACACCCCGAAGCTTGACATCAAGGTAATATATAAAATGCTCTCCAAATAGTCAATCATTAACTTTTTGTATTAGGTTCTGTTTTGATCAATGTCGCCACATTTCATAAGATTTCACTTAGTACTTTCTTTAAGTTTATTTTCTTGTATAGGCTGAATCATAAAAGTTGGCAGATGCGAAGATAGCTGCAAGCTCCGCGATACCCAATCAATGCACAGCTTTATTTGAGCTTCAGTCAGGATTGGATTTTGTGCAACTTGTAACTAACTTTGTCAACTATATAACTATCTAATATGCCAACTTGTATTATTAAGCCTATACTGACTGTTTATGTAGAAAGAACAAAGCAATTGTTACAAATACCTTTTACATCAATTATATTTACAACATTGTGGCATCATACTCTTCCAGGTACCTCGGAAACTTAATATGTGTAGAAGGAATAGTTACCAGAGTGTCGCTGGTGAGACCCAAAGTAGTGCGCAGTGTCCACTTCTGCCCGGCTACGAAAAAGGTTATGGAGAGGAAATATACAGATCTCACATCTTTCGAGGCATTTCCTTCCACTGCTGTATATCCTACTAAGGTAAATAGTTTTTTGGTACACTTGGGAAATGAGACAGAATGGTGCTCCAACCATTACTATTTTATTTTAAAGAATGCTATTTTATTTATTTATTACTATTTTATTTTGAAGGACGCGATTTTATTTTCCCTCAGCAAGTCCCTAGTAATTTTCGATAGTTTTGAGTAAGTTTGTATAAGCTGTGTGGCTGATGCTTGTGTCAGTTTTTAAACTGCATGACTAAGTAATTATGTTTAGTAAATAAACTTTCTCTCTGACTATGCCTTTGACTTGGCTAAACTACTTCATTACATTAATTACATATTTTCTAAGTCTGTGTATGTCATCTTCAACCACAACATCACTTACCATCAGGTGAGTTGGTGAATAAGAGTGGACTTATTCACTTAAAAAAAAAGAACTAATTTTGATCAAAGCATTTATATTACAGGATGATGAAGGCAATGCCTTGGAGACTGAATTTGGTCTATCCCGCTACCGAGACCACCAAACCATCACCGTACAAGAAATGCCGGAGAGAGCACCTGCTGGCCAGCTGCCTCGTAGTGTGGACATCATTTGCGATGATGATCTCGTAGACAAATGCAAGCCTGGCGACAGGGTGCAGGTTGTGGGGAACTACAGATGCCTCCCTAATAAACAGGGGAGCTTCACTGCTGGAACCTTTAGGTATGGGACGAATTTAACTTGGTGGATATGATGTTGCGTACAAGCTGCGGATAGCCCAATCCTGACTTAGCTCTCTTAACCACTACTAAGTTGCTAGCTTAACACTTAGTGCACAATGATTGGATTAGCTAACATCACAGCTGCCAAGAAATTTGATTCAGCTTATAAGCAACATTTTCTCATGTTTTTTGTAATTGAATTCAATTACTGTGCTGTAGAGCTAGTGATTTGCTATCACTCCAAAACCATAAACTTTCTAGTTTTCTTGCGTGGGCACTGTCCACTTGTAACCCTAGCTACGCACATGTTGTGGGTCTTCTAACTGCTTTCTTATGGAAATCAAAAGGAGAAGCTAACTAAAAGACTAAAACAATGGGTTTTGTATAGCTATCATAACATGATATGCGTTAACTTATAATCCATCCATCCATCAGCCATAAGAAGTCTACTGCTGGACATATAGATCTCCAATAAGACCTATATTTTGCCTAACTTATATTTTGTCATAATCTGACTAAATCCCAATGGTGTTTCAGGTTTAGTAAGGAACTATAATTACACCCTTTATTAATAAATAATCAGAAATTATTCTACTAGTATACCTACCTCATAAAGGCTTATAACATGCACTAGTAAAATAATTTCTATTCTGTTCTGATCATGGTGATATGACCTAATCTGACACAACTGTAACATTGCAGGACAATACTCATAGCGAACAATGTAACACAAATCAACAAGGAATACAACATGAACATCACACTAGAAGATGTAAAGCTGTGCAAGAGGCTAGCTAACAGATCTACCAAGGACATATTTGAGCTGCTAAGCAAATCTCTAGCCCCTTCTATACATGGACACGATTATATTAAGAAAGCTATATTATGTCTGTTGCTCGGTGGCATGGAGAAAGTATTGCCAAATGGTACCAGGTTGAGAGGGTATGTATTTAAAAGTAATTTTAATTTAATTTCTAATTTTAAATTTTGTTGCATTTCTCATGTTTTTTAAATTATTTTAACTGATTTTTCTAGAAACAAACAGCTCTTTATAGTAAGCGCCACACAAATAGGTGGATGAGAAGTTAGCCGCATATGACTTCGCCATGATTCACTAATTATTGCGCATGTGTGGACTATTAAGACGCGTGTCGTAGTGGTGAGCACGGGCGTAGGAAGCGCGCGGGAGGTTTGAGGTTGGCGGGCGGGTGTGTCCCGGCGTCTCGTCTGTCTGGCTCCCGCGCATACCTATATTAAGGCTTTTGCGTTCTGCGCATAACTTTCCATCCACCGATTTGTGTGGCGCTCAGTATAACTATGTATAATTTATTGTAAAATGTATTGAATTAAGTGTTCATCTTGCAACTTTCAGGTGCTCAGGCAACATCTTTGCCCCACCAGTGGAATAAAAATGACATACTACACTCTATGGCATTCGATTCCATCTCAGACTTATATCCTTGTACCTTACAGTGATATAAACGTCCTGCTGATCGGCGATCCATCTGTGGCCAAGTCGCAGTTGCTCCGCTACGTGCTCCAGACGGCGCCGCGAGCCATCACCACCACCGGGCGAGGGTCGTCAGGTGTCGGTCTGACCGCCGCTGTCACCACCGACCCGGAAACTGGAGACCGCAGGTAATGATTGAGTCCCAGTATTATTAGTTATTGACTTATCGTTGGTCATGCAGAAATAAGAAATGGCGTCGGGAAATGACCCTCTTTCCAAGGTTGAGCTCCAGAGACCACGATTAGAGAATCGGTTTCTGCCGCACTTCTGGTAAATTCACTCTCGCATCTATTATTTTCTTCCTATTTTCCTCATCTTCCCCTTCAGTTACATGTCTTAGTTTTATTCATTTGTCACTGGTGTCCAATGATTTGCTGCTTTTTGAATGTGTTTGCTCTACATTCTCCATCCTTTCAATCTAATTTAGGCCACAATTGCACTCACTCAGGATCTCCGTCAGAAGCCGTGGTGGTCAAGAGGTAGTGACACCCGTCTCACAATCGTGAGGTCGTGGGTTCGAATCTCCGGTCCCGTACCAATGCGTTCTTTGGAATTTATGTACGGAATATCACACCACTGGCTTTTCGGTGAAGGAAAACATCGTGAGGCAACCTGCATACGTCCGTAGAAGAAATTCGATGGTGTATGTGAATCCACCAACCCGCACTGGGCCAGCGTGGTGGATATGGCCCAATCACCCTTCGTGGGTAGGCCTACGTCCTGCAGTGGACTATTAAAAAGGCTGGTACAGGATCTCTAACCGAAGCGCCTATACATGTATATTACGAACTGTCGGTACTGGCGGATATGAAGTTAGGCACAAGCTGCGCCATACCCAATCAACGCGCAGCTTTATGTGAACTTCGGTCAGGATTGGATATTGCGCAGATTGTAGCTAACTTCGCATCCGCTGACTTGTATGATTCGGCTTATAACCCAGCTATTATCAAGAATGTTCGTAGTAATGTGCCCCCTTGTTTTTGTAGATTAGAAGCCGGCGCGATGGTGCTGGCCGACCGCGGCGTGGTCTGTATCGACGAGTTCGACAAGATGTCCGACATCGACCGCACCGCCATACACGAGGTGATGGAGCAGGGCCGGGTCACCATCGCCAAGGCCGGAGTGCACGCTACCCTGAACGCGCGCTGCTCGGTGCTAGCCGCCGCCAATCCAGTTTATGGTCGAGTGAGTTGCTACATTATCGTCATCATATTAGACTATTTTTGAATAGACATCGACTGCACCCCCATACACGAGGTGATGGATTAACAAAATATACGGCGATCAACCTGTATCAAAAATAAACACCTCAAATTGGACGCATATCACTTCATTGCCACTGATCTATCCTAGATTCAACGTCCCAGGACCGGTCCACTTATTCTTAGCTGCAGATGTATATGCAGACTGTACTCGGTTAACAAATCAAAGGAGGTCCCAACCAACCCACCGCATTCAACTCTTTGGCTCCTTCTTGGCAAAACACGCCACACATACATACATACATAATCCCCGATAACGATAACAAAACAAGTTTGTTAGTTCAAACCTCACAACAATCGAATCATTTACCGAACGACGTTAACTTCAGATGAATCAATATGCAAACAACCAATTTTAACGAATCATTATCGTGATCCATCTGAACAATACGCATCTCGTAACTATTATCGCAGTTTAAAACCAACTCGAAACGAATTAGCCTTGCAACGATTTAACGTTATCGAACACAAGTTCCCTCTTGATCATAACTTACGCCAAAGAAGATATAATAATACTACGCATAGAACGGCCACTCGTTACCCCCCACCCGTTTGAGTCTTCCTCACTTCCACCCCGCGTCAGGGCACGATTTACTACTCTGCGCGCGGGCTGCACAGGCCGCTGCAAATACCCGTGTAGCGTTCGTGCGTATGTATAGTGTCTGTGAATAAATATAGTGTTGTGTGCGTAAGACAGCAGATTTTGTATGAAGAAACGTGGAGTGTCCGGGCTGTGCTTACGCTCACAATATCAAAACTTTACTCCTGACTATATCGTGAGTAGCTGTGACATCCCAGTAGATGAAGTAAGCAAACTGAGACACAACGATAACTTTCAGCCTAATCAAATGCAGTGTCCATATGTAGCTACCGTGTAAATCAGTAGAAAACCGTGAAAATCAGCATATCTTTTGTAGCGCCTCACCAGGTGAGCCTACCAAAGAATACCGCTCAAACACAATTTGTGAACTAGCTTTGTCTCCATATCTCGCTCGTCGTAAAATGTTACACCCTGCTGAGAACGAAAGCAATTCTAATTCACTCGCGAAACAAAACTGTACACTGATGCCGATACTAACTGCGCTCAGACTGCTGCGTCTTTGACCGAAACCATCAGTCTATCGAAACCGTTTCGATTTAATTCATCTATTGTGAATCAGAGTGGTCTCAGGGTGGGCGGCAGACAATTACAAATAAACTTAACATAGTTAGTCATTCATCGCGTTATTTATCTCCTGGCTTATTGTTTACTTTCATCTGTTACCAATTTATCACTGAACGGTTCTATGGTGATCATCAAACCTAATAACGTCGTGTCTCAGCACTTATCACCTGCGAAAATTGTAGAACCTTTTGTTGGTACTGTTAGCATACCTCAGAGCGCAGTAGTTCCGAGAGTAAACAATATCCTGATAAAAAAATCTGTGATCAAGACTTGTTCGCTGCCAGCAGAGGACTCGCACTGAAATCGTACAATTCTCGTAACGTATCTTAGTATCATCCTAATCATTATCAAATCACAATCATATCTTTATCATATCATTATCGTATCCTTATCATATCATTATCTTATCCTTATCATATCCTTTCGTATCATAACGCATCATTTTCTCGTGCTACCGTATCATCATTCGTTCATGTAGTTAAGCCTTAGAGTTAAGCTCATCCAACTTCTTTCGACCAGAAAATCCCATAGGTATTTTGGTGGGCGGTATGTACCGTTACGGTAATCTGTATTCTATTATTACTAGATCAGTGCTTAGGGAGCGAAGGCATATCGTGGACGAATACGCCTAGCCATCTTGTCACCGGCGCGCAAACAGCCCTCCTAAAATTAAGCTAAATCAAAACTACATCAAATAAATAAAACTTCGTGGTAAAACTACTCGTCTAAATTGTGTGCGATGCAATTTGATGTGTTTCAACAATACCAACGAAGCTCGTGTAGAGGAAAACCTCATTAACTTATTAATACTAGTACCTACCATAGTATTGATACTAGTCAGTAGTACTCAGTATTTTAATACGAGTTCCAGTTTTTTTTTCTGACTGTTTTTACTGGAATCGCAAGTACAAGCCGCCATTTTAGATTCGTTTCTATCTGAACGAGTAGTAAAAATGATTGTTTATTTCCAGTATGACCAGTATAAGACGCCGATGGAAAACATCGGGCTGCAAGACTCGCTGCTGTCCCGCTTCGACTTGCTGTTCGTGATGCTGGACATGTCCGACGCCGACCACGACAACATGATCTCCGAACACGTGCTTCGGATGCACAGATACAGGTGAGCGAAATGTGTCTGGGTGCAACCTCAGAGCAAATAAATATAAATAAATATTTTTGGGACATCTTACACACGGCCTCTGACCCAAAACTAAGCAAAGCTTGTGATATGGCTGCCAGAGACTGATATACTACATATATTTATTTTTAATACTTATATAGATAGTAACTAAATAACACCCAGACACAGAGCAAACACTTATGTTCATCACATAAATATTTGCCCTGGGTGGGGATCGAACCCACGCCTCTTTGATCCAGAAGTTAGGTTCACTAACCACTGAGCCACCGAGGCAGTCAATCAATAATCAAAATAAAAAAATCAAGAGAGAATGTCGTGAACAAACAAGTGTAGCCAACCAAAACTACGCCTCGCCGTTTACAGACAATTATCTCTATACTATAATCATAGACAAAAATCTCTATACTATAATCATAGACAAAAAAGTTTTTATTGACACTTTTCTCGTCATACATCGAAAATCAATAATTGTTAAAATAATTAAAAACATGTTGCGGAACGTGAGACTTTATCGTATGTGCAGCCAACATTCATCGATTTATAAGACGTTAACATGTCAAAAAAGTTTTTTTTTGGCCCCCAATTTTTTTTTCTAGTGGTTATTGCCTGTGCCTCTCTTCTAGCTACGGCTAGTGCATAGTGCTAGTGCTTTGCTAAACGGGTTAGTGTTGTTCCAGAAATCCTAAAGAACAAGACGGTGAAGTGTTGCCGATGGGTTCAACAGTTGAAATGCTATCTACAGAAAATCCTGACCATGAAGAAGTAGAAGTAAGTAAAAATCCCTGTTTAATCTTTATGTTAAATTAAAAAAAAAAGTTGAAAACTTTCCTGTATAGAAGCTTCAGCAAGCCAATTCCTTCTTGAAACTTTCAAGTTAGAAAATTAATTAAATTCAATATTTGGACATTGTGGCCAATTTTAAAGGTGCCATCGTTGTATAAATAGCAATTCAAAATATTGTTCTCTTTTCAAATGCATATAGTAAAAAAGAGTCAGCAATATTTTATTATTGTATAAATTTATTTATAAATTGCTATTAACATTATGATGCCTTTAAAATTGACCACATTATTTTAATTTTTTAATTGAAGTTCAGCATTGCCATTCAGCGAGGCAATGCTGCCAGCATTCTGGCCACGTTTCCTTCTACAAAGGGGCTTTTAGATTAAGTTTTATATGTTATAAATTTAGTTTTGTATTTATTATTGTTAGTGATTTTAGTATAAGTTTATTTTTAACTATGTAGATAGCTGTAAATAATACTTTTTCCAATGTTATTTAAGTTTGTTGCAATAAATTTTATTTTTATAGTTGACTTCAAAAAGGAGGAGGCTCTCAATACGGTTATTGGTTATTTTTGGGGTAAAAACTTCGAGCAAATATCTCTAGAGCCACAGCCCCTAAGTGAAAGTCGTAAAAAATGAACGAGCGCCGTCATACATACCGTCTTTCATATTTACACTAAATAATTTACAATGGCCCGTTTCCTTGAATATTATGTCACTTTATTAGTGGTTGAAACATCGCGCGGCGTTGTAGTCGGCTTGCAATCGCCTTACGACTAACTAAAAAGCCTGCCCACTACTTAGCTTGGCAAGGTTTTGGCTCGGACACTTTTTTGCACGATTGTGATTCTATAGATATTTGCTCGAAGGGTAAAAATGAACCTTATCCCGCAGGAGACAAGCCAATCAATCTACGAGAAATACGACCCGCTGCTGCACGGCAACACTCGGAGCAAAAAGGAGCAGATTTTAAACACAAAGTTCATGAGAAAATATATCCACGTGGCGCGACTCATCAAGCCTAAACTCACGCAGGAAGCCTCCGACGCCATCGCCGACGAGTACGCCAAGCTTCGCAACCAGGACATGATGGAGAGCGACGTCGCTAGGGTAATTTCCAATATTTCAATTAGTTAATAGTTTGAAATAAATATAGCAGGATCTTGGTATAAAGATATAGGTATTATATATATTTATACGACGATCAGCTGCCCAATAGATTTACGTAAGTTCAAATTACTTCACCACTTTTACCACTGCCCCGGTGGGTCAGTGGTTAGTGACCCTAACTTCTGGTACAAAGAGGCGTGGGTTCGATCCCCACCCAGGGCAAATATTTATGTGATGAACATAAGTGTTTGCTCTGTGTCTGGGTGATATTTAGTTACTATCTATATAAGTATGTATTTAAAAATAAGTATATGTAGTATATCAGTCTCTGGCAGCCATATCACAAGCTTTGCTTAGTTTGGGGTCAGAGGCCGTGTGTAAGATGTCCCAAAATATTTAAATACATATTTCGAAACTTTAGATAGCGCCCTAGTATGTAATTTGCACTGCCCGATAAGGCTGCTAAGACTTCAGCCCTTAAGCCGCCATCCAATCTCAAAATACCTGTATAGAGCCCTAGATAAAATGACTATTTTCCATCAAACCTTGAAGTTGTCCAATAAAATACGCAATATTCTCAAAACTATACGGTAGGGGATTCAATAACTCGAAACAATTCAAAAAACTTCGCTCGTTAGAAATTAAATGCGAATATACCGCTTTTTAGAACAAATTCATGATTTCTAAGAAAGTTTATTGCATTTTTGGGCACTTTTCTACACGTTTACAATTTTTTTTGAATCTGTTATTTATGCACATGAATTGAACTATAGCTTTCATCCATAAAATTTAGGAAAAAGTGGTGATATCAATTTTATATTGATTTTTGAATGCAAAAATCGGGCGAATCCTGGGGCGTATTGGTCTTCACCCGCTCATATGAAAAAATACGCTGATACTATGGCGCCTTAACATAAATTAAGATTACAGTGACCACATACTGTACTGTACTGTACCAGCCTTTTTAATAGTCCACTGCAGGACGTAGGCCTACCCACGAAGGGTGATTGGGCCATATCCACCACGCTGGCCCAGTGCGGGTTGGGACCACATACACTTAGTGGCAAATAAATTGAATTGAATAGACATTTTAGCACCACTCTTCTGGCCTGAAGTCACTTGGGATCTGACGTCATCGCTAATGAGTACGCCAAGCTTTAGGACCAGGATATGATGGAGAGCGACGTCGCTACGGTAAGGCAGTAAGGTTGATTTTCAAATAAAAATCTAGCCTTAAGTCACTCGGGAGCCACAGGCAGGAGCCCTGTAACGTGACAGTAAGGTTACCTTTCCAATAGAAATAAACATCCACATCAACCCAAAATTGACGCAAGAGCCCGCTGACGAACACACTAAGCTTCAAACAAAACCAGGATATGATGGAGAACGACGTCGCTTGGGTAAGGCAGCAAGGTTGCTTTTCGAACAGTAATTATAGTTCATTTCATCTTGCCCATACTGACGTGGGAGGCCTCTGACGTCATCGCTGACGAGTTTCCAAGCTTCGGGAAAAGGATATGACGTCGGCGTCGCCAGAGTAAGACAGAAAAGTTGTTTTTCCAATAGAAATCCTCTTAAAAAATTAAAACTGAAAATCTTCAGGAAGAGGACATTTTTCAAGGCAACATACTGATAATTTCACGTGAATGTTTACCATCAAAAGACTCGACAATTTGTTTGAACCTCTTTAATGTGTAAATACTTCACTTTTTTCCATTTATTTTGTATATTGCACTTGTTAATGTACCTTTAAGTTCAATGTAAATGTTTTATGATAATAAATTATTTTGTATTTCCAGACTCAGCCAGTGACCGCGCGAACGCTGGAGACTCTGATCCGGCTGGCCACCGCGCACGCCAAGTGCCGCCTCAGCTCGCACATCGCGGAGCAAGACGCCAACATCGCCATACAGCTGGTGCACTTCGCGTATTTCAAGAAGGTATACAAACTAACCTACACTGTTGTCAATGTAGGTTTGTTCCTCGGTGGCTCAGTGGTTACTGACCCTGACTTCTAAGTCAAAGAAGCGTGGGTTCGAATCCCAGAACAGGCGTTTATGTGATAAACATAGTGGTGTTTGCTTCGCGTCTGGATGTTATTTAGTTACTATCTATATAAGTATGCATTTAAAAATAAGTAGTATATCAGTTTCTGGCAGCCATATCACAAGTTTTGCTTGGTTTGGGGTCAGAGATCGTGTGTAAGATGTTTCCTAATATTTATTTATTTACATTAATTGTCAGTGCTTCCACTATGCCCCACCAAAGCCCTTAATTTTTTGGAAATTTTTGAATTCAGATAATTGTGATTCTAGTTTACAATCTTCTTAATATTTTGGATTCAATGTCGTCACTTATAATGATTAAAATTTTGAAGTCAAATTTTGTACTTCATGGCACTGACTGACGTCTAAAAAGTGAGTGAAATCTGCCCCACCAAGGTGGGATGAGTGGGACAGATTCCACTCCAAGAAATGAAAGAGTGGAATCTGCCCGTGGGGCGCTTTGGTGGGGCAGAGTGGAAGCACTCAGACTCAGCCAGTGACCGCGCAAAAGCTGGAAATCTCCACTGTTTGGCGATGCTGGCATATATTATGAATTTACTATTGCACAAAGACTCCTCGTGTTCACAGTCATCAAGTTTGATTCGCCCTATACATTTAGTATATCAGAGTTGTTTGTAACAGTCGTTGTGTTCCGTAGGTGCTGATGAAGGAGAAGCGTCGCAAGCGGCGCGCGTCGTCGGACGAGGAGGCGGGCTCCGACGCCGAGCCCACGGAACCCCGACCCAAGCGCTCGCGCAGGACGGTAACTATGGCTCGTAACGATACATTCAGGAGACGAAGACCCTTCCTAGTCCGGAGAGGGAAAGGGTATTACCTACTTCAGTATACAGGTTAACAATCAGTGTAAGGGTCATACTATACTGGCGGTTTTCCTGCCGCGGGCATCCCCTTCTGAACCGCACTAGTCACAATTGAATATGAAAGTTGTATGCTGCGTACTACGCTGCGCGGTTTCCCGTCGCGGTACAGGCGGGTGAAATACGACCCGTCGCGGTTCACAGGCGGGTGAAATACGACCCGTCGCGGTTCACAGGCGGGTGAAATACGACCCGTCGCGGTTCACAGGCGGGTGAAATACGACCCGTCGCGGTTCACAGGCGGGTGAAATACGACCCGTCGCGGTTCACAGGCGGGTGAAATACGACCCGTCGCGGTTCACAGGCGGGTGAAATACGACCCGTCGCGGTTCACAGGCGGGTGAAATACGACCCGTCGCGGTTCACAGGCGGGTGAAATACGACCCGTCGCGGTTCACAGGCGGGTGAAATACGACCCGTCGCGGTTCACAGGCGGGTGAAATACGACCCGTCGCGGTTCACAGGCGGGTGAAATACGACCCGTCGCGGTTCACAGGCGGGTGAAATACGACCCGTCGCGGTTCACAGGCGGGTGAAATACGACCCGTCGCGGTTCACAGGCGGGTGAAATACGACCCGTCGCGGTTCACAGGCGGGTGAAATACGACCCGTCGCGGTTCACAGGCGGGTGAAATACGACCGCCGCATGCAGCGTCCAAAGTTTGCTGACAACCGGCGCTTTAAACCCGCTATTATTACGTAATTCTGCGCGGGACCTTGGCGGTCGCTCGTCGTTCGTGCGCTTGCGAATCAAAAAGGCAGTGATAGACCGCGTCCCGTGTAGTTTGATGGTCTGCAGCAGCTTTGTCGAGCGGATTCCCGCGGCGGGAAACCGCCCGTATAGTATGACCCTAAGATAATGGGAATGAATCTGGTTCTAGCAGTTTCTAATTTTATGACAGCAATACCTGCATGTTTTTGCCATTTTTTTTTGTATAGTTAATAATTTATATATTTACCTTGATAGCCGCGAGAGGCTGGTGATGGGCAGGACCCATATGAGTTCTCTTCTGACGAGGAAGCGGCGCCGGTGCTCCGCGCCGCGAGGACGCGCGACCCCGAGCCCGGACACACGGCCGTCGGCCCGCAACACATACTGCCGGACCGGTGAGTTGGCCAGTTATTGACACAGGACCCGTGCCAGTTCCCGTCGGACGAGGAAGCGGCGCGGGCCGTGGCGGTGAGCTAGGGATCGCTAAACTCGTATGAGCAACGACTGGCTAGGGATCGTCCAAAATCACCTAACGCTTCAATGATGGGCCTCCCCCTTTTTATAAATTTCATAAAACACAAATTCTTTACTCGAGGAATAAGCCAGCTATCTTGTCACCGGATCCTCAACAACCTATGTACCCCATAGACCAAAAGTTTTGACGTCAAGAAGCATAAATAAAATATTAACTCAAAAGTGGTGCATATTTGTGCCGCTTAGCATCGTCTACAGCCTCCGTCGTAGCTCCGGCTCTTTGAATTATCCAATCGGTGAGAAGAGGCCAAGGTGTCTGCACAAGTTGCGTCCCATACCCCCCCCCCCTCTTCCACACTCCTAGGGTATAAATTTCGAGCCATCAGTTCATGTTTTCTGTATTATCATTATACGCTTAACGCAACTGCACGCTTTCGTTAGGTAGATTTCGAATCATACAACTTGCTGCTGTGATGTTAGCTATAAGCTGCGGATAACTCAATCCTGACTGAAGCTCAGTTAACAGCTGCACGAGGATTGGGTTATTCGCAGCTTGTGGCTAACATCACAGCCGGCAAGTTGTATGATTCGGACTATACCAGTGATGGGGTAGTCATAGTCATAGTCATTTATTGATAACACCACTGTTACAAGTCAAATACCATTAGCAATAATCTATTTCAATACATACAAAACACTTCATATACATCGTATATGAAATTAATGATTATATGTGTAATGATGAGTATAGATTGAATGTCACAATAAATAATAAAACATATTATATCAAATAACAAATTGATCAAACCAAACCATTATATCAATATATAAACCATTATAAAATAATAGTAAAATATAGTATCGGCCGCAAGATTCTAATTCGGATGTACCTAATTGAAAAATAAGTTTTCAGTTTTGAACTGCTTTCCGACGGAAGAAATTTATTTCCAGACTCGCACAGTTCAAATCGGCTCTACAGCAGTTGTTCCGCGACGAGCGCGCGAATTCGCTCCCGCTGTCGCGCGTCACCTCCCACGTCAACGAGGCGTACTCCCACGCCGTCTTCTCCGCGGGCGAGATCCACGCCGCCTTGGACAAGATGACGGCCGATAACCAGGTCATGATGGCTGACGATATCGTCTTCTTGATTTAAGAAACTGCGCCTTACATCAAGTAATAGTTCTTGTTTTAGAATAATATAACCTCCTTTTAAGAATTCAGCGTGTGGTTTAAGCTGAATTCTTAAAAGGAGATATTCAAATGGCTTCGGTAAAGTGCTGCAGGATAGTCAGATCATGATGGCTGACGATATCGTCTTCTTGATTTAAGAAACTGTACTTTATATGAAGTAATAGATCTTGTTTTAGAATGATATATACCACACGCTAGCTTCTTAAGAGATTCAAGCCGCCTTGGATAAGATATTAAAATGAGCTTGTTTTAGAATTATAGGGTATATTCACACGCTACCTTCTTAAAGGGAGATATTCAAGCCGCCTTGGACAAGATGACGGCGGATAACCAGGTTACGATGGCTGACAATATCATCTTCTTGATTTAAGAATCTGTTCCGGAGACATAAAATCGTAATCGAGATTATGGTTCCTAGCGGTAGAGCTTTGGTGATATAACGCAGGATAATTCTGAAATCAAGTCTATGTCTTCACTAATAGCTTTATGGTTGGCATGGTGGCTGATGACATATGTAGTTTTAATTTTAGAATTACCTTATACAAATTTAAATAAACTTGTTCTAGCAACCTACCATTTTAGGAACTAGCTATGATTTGGTATATTCACACGCGAGAGATTCAAATAGCTTTGGTAAAGTGATGTAGTATTAGGTCATGATGGCTGACGATATCATCTTTTTGATTTAAGAAACTGTGCCTAATACGAAATAAAATAAGTTTGTTTCAGAAACTAACCGTTTAAGAATTGTAGTTATTATGAGCGCTATGATTCACGCGCTACTTTCTCAAAGGGAAAGATTTAAGCGGCTTTGGATAAAATGGCGCAAAATATCATCTTCTTAATTCCAGAAACTGTACCTTTTACGAATTAAAATAAGTTTGTTTCTTTATTTTCTTTCAGAATTTGTAGTTACAATAAATGATAATACAACAATAAATGATAATGAATAATAAATGATAATGAATAATAAATGATAATGAATAATAAATGATAATGAATAATAAATGATAATGCATGATTAATGATAATGAATAATAATGTACCTTATTTAGGTTGTAATAAGATTGCCTTAGATTTACAATAATTATTACTATTAATGCCTTAGTAGACTATAGAGTTTTTTATGTCTCTTTAAAAAGGATTCGGTTTGACTAGACTTTGTCCAAATCGAATAATTTGTAATTCACTCGTGTTGTATAGAGTTGGACGACACTCATTTATTTTATTAATATGCATGTCTATCCAGTATAGTAACTAGAATGAATACAAACCAACAGAATAATACCTAATGACAGCTTTTGTTATTGTTCTGAGTGCAAATCTCTATACAGGGTTATCCAGAACTAGAGTACTAAGCCGAAAGGACGTGATTATGACCATTATTACTAACAAATTATACTATGGGCCAAATCAAAATCAGCTGTTTCATACATTCTGTCGATTTTGAGTTGCAATTTTGTAGGGAACAGCTGATTTTTTGGCCCCATACTAAAAGTTATTAGTAATGATGGTCTTAATCAACCCCTTTCGACTACAGATGCATGATACAAACAATAATATTATATTTCATACTATAGTTGTTAATAATATTTGATAATGTGATCCAGGATCCTGTTATAATTTTTTTATTCAATAATGACACACTATTTCGAGAATCTTTGTAATAATAATAAGTCTAATTTTAAGATATATAATAAGTGTAAACCCAAATGTAAGTTAATTTTAAGATTTTACAATCGTTTACTGCCCCACCTATAATATCACATTTACCGCCTACGAGATACATTTTAAACACTATTTTCTGATTAATAAAATGAATCGTCGGAGAACACCTCTGTAGCAATACAAGGTATACGTGGTGTAATCTCTAGACGACAAAGATATAACGCGTCGTATCGAGGGCACTTGGGAATAAATACCTGTTAAGCAACCAATTGGGTATTTTCTCCTTGTGACACTTCTCATCGTCACTTTCGTGGCTCATTTTGGTTTAACGCGGTAGTCACAGATGGCGCTTCTAACACTAGAAGTTGGTAGTAAAATGATAAACACTTCACTAATTTGGCGGGTTCGTAGTACAGCGTTCTAGCTTAATTTGGACAAAGCATCTGGGCCGCCATTCCAGAAAGATGCAGGTTCAAAGCCTGCGAGCGGGTCAATTTTTGAAATGTTTATCACAAAAAGAACATTTTCTATAAACCTAGTGTGTGAAGCGCGATAAAATCATTTCATTCATTTTGTTTTGATTATAAGAATTATTTTTGTAAAAAAAAAGCTGTAGCGATATAGAAATTTAAAAAATCGTTAGACTCGTTTGGAATGATAATATAACATTGGCCACGCAACTGAGGCAACTGAACATTCGCGTCGGGTAGAAGTACCCAGATCGATAAACCCAGGGCAAGTATTTATGTGATGAACAGAGGTGTTTGCTCTGTGTTTAGCTACTATCTATATAAGTATGTATTTAAAAATAAGTATATGTAGTATATCAGTCTCTGGCAGCCATATCACAAGCTTTACTTAATTTGGGGTCAGAGACCGTGTATAAATTCCCCAAATATTTACTTATTTAAAGATATCGATACTATCGCAAAGTTACTATACAAAACGATTCCGATTTTTTTTTGGTGATCATTGTATGTGGCCTTAATTATTTTGTTGTAATTTGAAAAATATCTCAATAAAACTGATTTTGTACAAAGTATTGTTTTAATTAACCCAAACTTTCAAACAATTACAATATTTTTATAGAGATAGTGTGCATGTGTTCCTCACTTTAAGAGTAATAATGATAACTAATTGTATTCATTTTTTTAGCTTTTTCACTAGACGATGAGGTAGAGAAACTGTTACTACGAGCATTGAAATCTAATCAAGTTGCTGAAAAAGCGGAATTGCAGGCACAAGCGGCACAACCCAGCAAAATGGTCACTCGTGCTTCTTCGGGGAGTACCACGGTCACACCGCACAGGTAAGCGAAAACATTTATAAAATTGCGGTAAATGGGTTTCAAAAACATTTGTAAAATTGCGGCAAATGGGTTTCAAAAAAACATTTGTAAAATTGCGGCAAATGGCTTTCAAAAAAACATTTGTAAAATTGCGGCAAATAGTTTCCAAAAAAACAATAAAATGGCGGCAAATGGCTTTCAAAAAAACATTTGTAACATTGCGGCAAATGGGATTCAAAACCTCAGACCAAATAAAAAAAATCAAGACAGAACGTCGTGAACAGACAAGTGACGCCGGTTTTCTGCCAAATAATCTAAAAGATAGTTAACATTCGAGAGCGTTTATTAATCTTCGTTAAAAATTACAATTAAAAATCGATGCTAGGCAAGTCTTAATCCTACTGAAGTTGATATTAAATTTGTTTACACCTACACCTTAAATTCTAATGAAAGCTCGCACTTATCTTTGCTGACACTGCGTTTGGGCTGCGGAATGCAGTGGCGTGATATCGCGTGCGTGGACGCAGTAGCAACATAGAGGCTAGTTCGGGGAACGTAACGAGGTATCGAAAAGGAAACTGTTTTATAAAACAACTAAAAAATATTCTATTATGCAAGTGCTATTAAACAGATGATTTTTTAACGATGACCTAGAAAATATAATAATAAATCGTTCCAATACAAATAATAAATTGCCATACCCTTATAGGGTCATAATATGTATAACTATACAAAACATGTGAATTAAGAACACTGAACATCAGTTAATTTCATATGTTGCAATAAATTATTTGGGTTTGAGCTACGCAAAACCCTATTCTCGCGCAACTTTTATGTGAGTTTCTGTCGGGAGTCAGTCAGGGGTCAGCTTGTAACTGGCATACTTTTATAACACAGCATTGACTGTCTCGTTAGCTCAGTAGTTAGTGACCCTGACTCCTAGATTAAATGGGTGTGGGTTCGATTCCCACCCAGGTTAAGTATTTATGTGATGAACAGGTGTTTGCTCTGTGACTGGGTGTTATTTATATATGTACATAAGTATTTAAAAATATGTAGGTAGTATTTCAGTTTCTGGCAGCCATATCACAAGCTTTGCTTAGTTTGGGGTCAGAGACCGTGTGCAAGATATCCTCAAATTATTTAATTATTTATACTTTTTTAAAAACATTTTTCAGGGTAAGCGAGTTCAAAAATTCGTTCAAACAGTTGCTGCGTTCGAGAAAATCCTCGAGTTCTGTTCCCCTGGACGAAATTATTGCCTACATGAAGCGTAAGCACAGAAGCAAGTTGTTTACCGACGCAGAAGTACGAGCCATCTTAGATCATATGGCACAGGAAGAAACTCTGGTGGTGGGAAAGTCTGGAGAACAAGATGTGGTGTTTTTGATCTAAAGGCTGCTCTCTATAATGTATACTAAGCGCCCCACAAATCGGCGGATGAGATGTTAGCCGCAGATGACACTTCGCCGTGATTGGCTAATTATTGCGCATGTGTGCACAATTCCGCGTGTCGTAGTGCGTAGGGAGCGCGCGGGAGGCATGAGGTTAGCGGGCGAGTGTGCCCCGGAGTCTCGTCTCTGGCTCCCGCGTGTACCTACATTTCGACTTTTGCGCAGCGTTCTGCGCATAACTTCCCATCCGCCGATTTGTATGGCGCTTAGTATACCATACCATGACCGTGCTGGGAACGTGTTGGGCAAATATTCGTTGTATTGAGTCGTACGAGACTGGGCACTCGTACGAGACCGTGCCGTCACCGTCGCGCGCCATGCACATGCGCTTCGGGACCGGCGCGATATTCGCGACGTGTATTATTGCCGTAAGTTGATGGTACGTTGTAGTGGCCACAGTAGAGCGTGACGTGTTGTTTCCTGCCTGACACGTTCCCAGCACTGGTTCCCAGTATGGCACGCTATAGTAGGCAGCCGTAGTAGTGGGCTTAGCTCGGAATGTCGATATAGTAGCCCGAATCAAAAACTTCTTCCCGTCTGTGCAGTTAGCTAAAAGCTGCACACTTTCCCTCTATTGCGCCGCTAACTGTACTGCACTGTACCAGCCTTTTGAATAGTCCACTGCAGGACGTAGGCCTACCCACGAAGGGTGGCGCCGCTAACATATTATTATATTGCTAATGCGCAACCACTTGTCTCGTCACAAACGCCAAGAAATTTGATTCGGCCGGTACGATTCGAATTTAATGGCGTCAGTGAACACGAGGCCGAATCATACAAGTTGGCGGATGTGAAGTTAGCTACAAGCTGCGCAATGTCCAATCCAACTGATACTTACTCACATAAAGCTGCGCGTTGATTGGAGATTGCGCAGCTTCACATCCGCCGACTTATAGGATTCGGTCTATACGCACTACCAAAATATGTCAGCGGGGGCAAGGAGTGGGGTTTTGCACAACATGTAGCTAATTTCACAGAAGCTATATTTTGTAACACTCGAGTTGAGGAGCTCAATCTGAATCACATATACAGGGTTATTTCTAATCAATTAGCGTCATTTTAGGGGCTTATTCTGTTCATCAAAACTAACAACTTTTGTTATGCTATTTTTGTCAAAACTCGAAAAAATATCAGCTGTTCCATACACTGTCGCGAGTCAACGATATTTTTCTATGAAACAATTGTTTTTTGTTGAGTTTTGCAGAAGTCTCAGAACAAAAGAAAAGTTGTTAGTTTTGATGTACAGAATAAACCTCTAAAAGGATACTAATTGATTACAAATAACCTTTTATATACAGGGTTATCTGCTTACCCTGTGCTAAGCCAAAAAAGACTTGACCATCATTATGAGCAACTTTTACCATGAGGCCTACTCAAAATTCGAGAAAAAAATAATCAGCTGTTGCCTGTTTCATACATTTCGTCGATTCCGAATTGTGATTTTGTATACAAGAGCTGATTTTTGAAATGGCCCCATAGTAAAAGTTGTTCATAATTATAGTCTTAGTCACCCCCTTTCGGCTTGGTACAGGATAAACAGATAACCCTGTATACACGACCTGTGCACGCTGGCAGGAGTCGCAGGTCGATAGGCAGTGTCAAGAACACATCTAAAACTTTTGTATTTTATTATTTTTAAACTTCGCGATTTGATGTACTATGGGACTAATCGCGCTTTAAAAATATGACATAAAATTACCTCACTTTCCCGACGTTTCAACAGTCGCATTGATCGTGTTCACGGGTAAACTATTATTATCATACTAGCGACGCGCCCCGGCTTCGCCCAGGTGTATTATACGTACAAACCTTCCTCTTGAATTACTCTATCTATAAAAAAACCGCATTAAAATCCGTTGCGTAGTTTTAAAGATATAAGCATACATAGGGACGAAAAACGACTTTGTTTTGTGTAGTGATAGTGATTTTCAGTGCGTGATTACTCCCGTAGGTACATAAAAATAACTTTTGTACTTTCATTGCAATAATACAGTAACAGATTATACTTTTACGTAATTTAATACGTTTTAATTTATAGCAAGATGCTACGATGACACACCCCTTGAAGCCAAACATCCCACATCTTAAACGCAAACTTTATTTTTCGATATTGTTAAAATTTTAAGGTTTAAAGTGTTACCTCATATGGTTTTCCTATTTTGTGTTTAATTCTGTATGGAAGTTACGACACTAAGTCGTAACTCAGTGGTAAGAAATATGTAGTATCAAAGACGATAATTAATCGTCTTTGGTAGTATGTAAATTGTTACATAAGTTGTACTTATTATGAAACTGTTTTTGTTACTAACAAAAACTAAGTTCTCTAAATTACATTACTATTTTGTGATTTGAAAAAACTAAGTTCTCTAAATTACATTACTATTTTGTGATTTGAGTTTATTAATTAAAAGTCGATTTAAACATAACAGTTTTATTAATCATTTCCTGCCTTTTCCTTTACTCTTGCCACCTTTGCCTGGTTTGCCACTTTTATTTATTTTCCCGCCGAATACTTTCTTCCCCTTGTTAAACCCTCTATCTTGATCCGAATTCCTATTGAATTTGCCTCTTCCGCCATCTTTGTTCTGGAATTTTCCACTGCCTTTGCCCTTGAAATTACTTTTATCTTTATTTTGAAACTTCCTTCCACCGTCTTTATTTTGGAATTTACCTCCGCCATCGTTTCCTTTGAAATTTCTTCCTCCACTCCTTTGGAACTTCTTACCACCATCTGAATTTTGGAATTTTCTGCCTCCTTCTTGATTGTTCTGGAATCTTCTTTTTCCATCTGCGCCTTTCTGCATTTTGCCGGATGTGTCTTGGCTTTTGTGGAATTTCTTCTTTATTTTATTGTCCAGCCGCATTTTCTTAAAGCCTCTAGGTTGTTGATCGTCTGATTTTCGTTTTCTGTTTGGGTTTTTGGAGAACAGATCTGAAAAAACAACATTTATGGGGTTTATATTACATATTGCGAAAAAATCATCAGTTTGTTATACAAGAGTGCAAAGGACATGTCCACAAAATGTATGGAGGCTGGTATAATAATAATCAAAAACTCGAACCACAACACTCGTTACATTTCGAGAAACTTCATATTTTTCTGTGTCTATTACATCAGTTAAAAATATAAAAGAGCCCTCCGTTTTTTTAAAAATTAATTTTGAATTTATTAAGATAAATAAATATATTTGGCTCAATAGATAGTTTATCTCTATCAACCCTGATTAAGTAACCCCCCCAATTGTTAAATAAAAGCAATTTTACCAATTAGACACACTTTTTAAGTGTTTTTTTGTCACATTGTACCTTTTAACTGGTCACACTGGTAGGTTATAATTTTTAATTTTAGCAAATTAAGAGATGGATGTGGATGTGGATCAGCTATGAGTTGAAGTAAAATAACGAACACTTTATTATTGCTTAACTAGTAAAAATAACTAGCTGTTTTGTTATTTTTCATAATATTTACGTTTTACATTTAAAAAAAAAATGGAGGGATGGAAAAATCTAAATTAAATATTTTTGAAAAGCCCATAAAACAAGCTTTCAAATGATGTATATATCATCTTGGTTCGATTTTTCTTTGAATAATATACCACTTGTGGACGTCACCTTTGCTTTTTAACCGCGTGCTCAATTTTGATTACCGAGCAAGCGAGTGATTCAAAAATTAGAATCCTGAGCGTAGGAAGGGAATTAAAAGAACACATCATGAAAAATCTTTGCACTCGAGTGCAACACGTAGCTTTTCATCCCACCTCAGCGAGAAAAAAACTAGTCGTCTACATATCATACTGTTTCAATAGATACTTCTCGCGTGGTTGTTGGGAGAGAAAGCTCATTTGTGCATTAGTAACAGTTTCCGTTAATTCTGTGGCTGTCATATAAAATTTCTCGTCGCTAGAATCACTAATTTTAGATCTTTCACTTATTTTCTAATTTCTTGTTTTTAACATAAGGCATAATATTACACACTAGCGACTCGCCCCGGCTTCGAACAGGTGTATTACACAAATAAACCATTCTCTTGAATCACTCATCTATTTAAAAAAAACCGCATCAAAATTCGTTGCGTACTTTTAAGTTACTAGTTAAAGTTTAGGAAATAAGTTATTTATGACTTGTTTTGGTTTGTTCCTCTTTCACGCAGCAACGGATTGACTTGATTTGGCATGGATATAGTTCGAGGACCGGAAAGTGACATAACCTACTTTTTATCCCGAAAAAATAAAAGGTTCCTGTGGAATAGCACAAAAATCAAATTCCACGCAGGCGGAGCCGCAAAAGCTAGTAGTGTATGCATAAATAAATAAAGAATAAAGAAGTAATCTGTTTTTTTTTTATGTAACTTGGTTGTCTAATAAAGTGTTATTTTTTGTTTAATCGACAAAAGAAAAACTAATATTTTTTTATGTCTAATATTTTTTAATCATCATGCCTATTGCAATAGAGTTTAAACTAACCTTTATCTGGTTCAGCGCCGACCTCCTGGCGGTAGTAGGCCGCGTCATCGTCATCGTCATCATCATCATCCACATCGGCCGCGTGCTGCGACTCCGCCGCTGCCAGCTCCATCAACCTACGAGTAAACACACTTTGTATAGGCCGGATCAAACTTTATAAAAAAAAATAGGGCAAGTGTGAGTCGGACTCACACACGAAGGGTTCCGTACCGTGTTGTCTCATTCCTCTTGCCGTTATTAATAGCGAGCCAAAAACTCCTAAAATCACGTTTGTAATTATGATACTCAAATAAAAATAAAATATGTTACACTAGTTAAGTACATACTTCATCGGAGCCAAATTCATCATAGTCAAAATTACCTTTGACTTTCAGTCAGCTCTTTCTTCTTCTTGATGCCTTCCAGCGCCTTCTGTTTGAGTTCCTCCTTCTCGCGCTCCTTCCGTTTGATGTTCTCTTCCTGCTGAGCTTTCCGTTTCTCCTTCTGTTTTCTGTGGGCCAATAACAATACATTTCAACAACAATATCTATTGCACTCTACAAAAATACCGACTGCTATAAAATAACAGATGAGTAACGCACTAAAATACCGACTGCTATAAAATAACAGGTGAGTAACGCACTAAAATACCGACTGCTATGAAATAACAGATGAGTAACGCACTAAAATACCGACTGCTATAAAATAACAGGTGAGTAACGCACTAAAATACCGACTGCTATAAAATAACAGATGAGCAACGCACTAAAATACCGACTGCTATAAAAATAACAGATGAGCAACGCACTAAAATACCGACTCCTGTAAAAATAACAGGTGAGCAACGCACTAAAATACCGACTGCTACAAAATAACAGATGAGCAACGCCCTAAAATACCGACTGCTATAAAATAACAGATGAGTAACGCACTAAAATACCGACTGCTATAAAATAACAGTGAGCATCGCGTTAAAACACCGAGCAATTAAAATTCTTGTAATTATTCTAGCTAGATTAAAAAATTTATGACATAATGTTTCTAATCTCCTTTAAATTAAATCCTACTTTGATACATTTTGATATCCTACTCGATCGGTTTAGCTAAAACAAGTGGAAATACAAATTGGAGTCAAAAATCCGCCCTTTTGTATTTGGACTATCTAAGAGCGCAGACGAATCTGACGATACCCTTAATGTCGAAATCCATCCAGCCTTTTGGAAGATGAGAGGGAATAATAGTAGATTATGTGACAAGGGGATAAAGTACTGGCTTCTGTTACGGGCGATATATTGGACCCTGAGCGTAGCGAGGGACTTTAGAGTTTAAAGTTAATTAATTTATAAAATTATTTCCTGAGTCCTGAGTGAAGCGAGGGGTTGAAGACGCCCAAGACAAAGACAGACTTCCAGCGGTGCATACTCAACTTTTCATACATCTTGCGAGAAAATAAAAGCTGTGGAATTTTAATAATGCTAAACGCTGTGATAACCTCACTAAGTGTACTCACGAAGCAACTCGGTATTGTACATAACAAAATAAAAAAAAAAATATTGCTGTATAATGGAAATGCAAACCAAATCCGAAATGAATAATATAAATATAGTTTAAAAAAACACGCTTAGGAATTTTTATTAAATGCATTGTCATCCGTCTTTGATAAGTGTGCAAAGTTTAAAGAAAATCTGACCGCTCAAACTGGTCAAAATCGAGCTCAAAGGGGTTGTTTACAAGCAAACAAGCAAGCAAACATACATGTGAAACTAATAAAAGCGTGTTAAAAATAGAGAATGTAAAGTGAGCTTCAGTCAGGATTGGGCTAATGCTGTATTATTGTAATTGGGAATAGCTGTGATGTTAGCTACAAGCTGTGGACAGCCCAATCCTGATGATCCTCACTTAACATCAGAGTGTCAAGAGGGAGATTTGCAAATCAAATTACTTTTACGTCGCGTTGGCCGAGCGCGCCGTGCACACACGCGAGCACATTGACACACACGCTTGAATTAGCCAATCACAGACGTTGCCGCGCTCGTGTCCGATCGGTTTGGCGCTCGTTACATTACCGTAAAAGATACTCACACTTAGCTATTCAATTTCCTATACGTGACACAAGATGGCGCTGTGCCATTTCCATAGAAATCACATCAAACGTTAACACGGTCGAGCTCGAGCGAAAATCTCGCACTTAGCCCTCTGTTCGAGGATTGGGTTATCCGCAAATTGTAGCTAACATCACAGCCGCCAAGTTGAATGATTCGAGCCGTAAAGACTAGTCTATGATATCTAATGAACTGAAATGAAATTGAGGAATACATACTTCTTTTCTTCTCTTTTCTTCTTGATTAATGCTTTTTCTTCTTCTGTTTTCTCTATCAGCTCGTGGAACAAAACTTCGCCATCCATGAGGCCATCCTCTACCTAAAATATTTAGTACATGTTATAGGGATATTAAGCCCGATTACAGAGGCGACATCGTAATTATAATAGCTAAATAGCATAGTTGTTTCTTTTTCACTATAGGCATTCAATAGAGAGAACGCTTTTTACGATGCTATTAAATTTACTCTGGCGCCTCTGTTATTGGGCTTATAGCTTCTCTAATTTATAACTGACTTCCAAATAGTATGTTATATGTTCGTCTTTATGAATTTTGTTTGTGTGTATGTACATCGATATTTTAGCAAATTGTGTAGTTTTAAAAAACTATTATTCTATAGGATAAACTCCCGAGGTAGTCCCGTTTTTTAAAATCAACAATAGTAAACATCGATTCGAGCAAACTATTCGAATTTTGTACACGTTTGAAGTCGGTTATGCCATTGTTTGCGAAAATAATTACATAAAAAGATTGGCAGCTATTGCATTGCTTGTGCATTGTGTAGGTTCTTAAAAGAAAAAGAAATAGTTACTTTGATGAGCTGCATGGATATCCTGGGCCCAAGTTCAAACAGTCTGATGGCGGACTTGGACTCGGCGGCGGCGCCGCGCGTCGCCAGCTTCTGAGGCAGCACGATCTGCGAGCTCGGGTCATCCTCGAATTCACTCTCCGACAGCATGCCCGCCCTACAATATACAATCACAAGATTTATAATGCACAAGTGACCCCGTGGACGTCATATCACTTTCATCTCACTAATTCGGTCGATTCTGATTTCGATGACGCCTAGCGCCACCAAAGGTAGGAACATTATGTAAATGGAAAAAAATTGAATCAAATTTTGTTTTTCCACACAATTTCTTATTTTTAGTATTTTGTACCTAAAGGGTAAAACCGGGACCCTGTTACTAAGACTTCGCTGTCCATCTGTCACCAGTTTTGTATCTCATGAACAGTGATAGCTAGAATATTAAAATTTTCACAGTTGACGTATTTCTGTTGCCGCTATGACAACAAATATACTAAGAACAGAAAAAAAGTTATGATATCACTCGATATTAATAACGGTAATAGGTAGATGCTTGAAATATTCACCCTTACTACTTAATACTTACTTGTCGAAAAATTCTGACATGTCCTTGCAGCGATTTAAATTCGGTATTTTCCCTTGTACCACCTAAAAAATTTCAAAAACATGTAGGACTGTAGGTATATTAGAATTTACATGACTTATAGGTCAAAAGATTATATTGTCCTGCAAGTAATTTGACAAATATTATAAAAAAAATATAGAACATTTAATTAAGGATCAATTACCAAGTCATTGAGTATGGAGATTGGAGCCATTATAAATAATAAATAAATATTTGGGGACATCTTACACATGGTCTTTGAGCCTAAACTAAGCAAAGCTTGTGATATGGCTGCCAGAAACTGAAAAACTACTCATACATATTTTTAAATACATACTTATATAAATAGTAACTAAATAACACCCAGACACAGATATTGCTCTGTGTCGGGGTATTATTTAGTTCAAGGTGTTATCTATGTTCATCACATAAATACTTGCCCTGCGTAGAAATCAAACCCACACCCTCTTTGACCCAGTAGCTAGGGTCACTAACCACTGAGCCACCGAGGAAGTCAATGCGTATTCTGGCCTTTTAAAAAATGCTCACCGTACAAGCATAAGGCGTGAGTTTCAACTAAAAAATAAATACATTTATTCATTAAACAACATTTTACCTAATTCATTTTTTTTAATTAATCTCAACTAAAAACCTAGAAACATAACTTGTAACTTAACACTATTTTTTGTACTTTTTTTGACCAGTCACATACTATTATATACGCACCGATTTTCCGCGGATTTCCATAAGAGCCGGTTGACACAGTTCGAATCACTCGACTGTATTTTTAGAACTACCCTCACTTTAGGTTAGACACAACACATACCAATAATTTGATTATTCTGTGTTCTTTTGAATAAAATGTATGTTTGGATGTACACACTATTGGCTTACATACATAATAAGCCTGATTATAGAGGCGCTAGCATTTTAATAGCAATGAAGAACGCGTTCTCTCTATCGAACGCCTAAAGTGAAAATGAAACAACTATGCTATTTAGCTATTATAATTACGATGGCGCCTCTGTAATCGGGCTTAATATGTTCTTAAAAACCAATTGAGTTGTATTTGAATCCACTAATCCACACTATGCCAAAGTGGTTGGTATGGCCCAATAATCCTTCATGTGCAAATATATTCAGCAGTAGGGTATTAAAATGATGGTACAGTAGAGAAAAATAGTTAATGTATAGTTACTTCAACAGCTAAGTAAAGTTACCTTCTTTGTGCCTCTGTTCAGTCCAACAGGTGTGGCTCTTATGACATAGTGTCTAAGGTCAATCAGCTTTGTGGTTGGGTTGTAGTTCATCAGGACACATCGCCTAATGTTTTTTAATTTTACCTGCAAGTAGTGAGAGTATTTAGTACATAATTATGGTTTGGACCTACATCGATAAAAACAAGGTATATTAAAGAACTCTGGTATTCAGGGTCTCTATTTTAACTGACAGTGCACTAGGACTCTAAGATTATTTGTACAAAATAAGGACCATAGAAATGGAAGCAGTACTCATGAATTTTAGTAAAATGAACCTTTTTTTTCAAGTTTCTTAACACATATTGTATTCTACACATATCTATATATTTTGTGCTATTGTCGAGAAAATGTGAAATATCATTTTAAATTTAATTTTTGTATCAAGCATGGCTCTGTCACCTAGTAATTTAGCTTTACTATACTCACTGTAGTAATGTTAATAGTAGGAAACATGTTTTGGAACATGGTGGCCATGAGTTTCATATGCATGCCTTCCCCTGAGAAGCTGTTGAGGACAATCAGTGGCGCATTCTGGAATGCCTTCATCATGACATATTGTTTACGGAGAGAAGATATCACATCTCTAGCCAGGCTGTACTGAAACAAAGATTCAACACATTAAGTGTGGAAAACACACACAACTGTGTCTAACAACATCAAACTTTTCTGTCTGTCTTTGTGAGAAAACACATGCATAATAATATGTGGCTTATCCGCAAAAGTACTTCAGCAGTTATGTACCAATGAATGAAACTTGGGCATAGATTTGTAAATATATTGATTAAATAATAGTTTTCTCATCCACCAACCAGTACTGGGTTAGGGTGGTGGATATAACCATTATAACCCAAATGCCTTTTATGATTAGGCCTATGATCAGCTGTGGACTATTAAAAGGTGATATAGGCTGAAAAACTTTTTGTTATCGTTATAGATTAATTTTAAACTAGATGAATTAAAAATAAACACAAGTTCACTAAAAATGCTTACATTGTGTATGCGGAAGGTCAATGTGGGTCCTCGAGGTAATCTGGCCAGCCTCATGTATGTACCAAGCTCTGTTTCGGTGAATATCATCATATGTGACACATGTAGATACCCAGATACTGATACAAAGTCCTTGATTGTGTTATTTTTTCGTTCCTAGAAAAATGTACATCAAATTATGGAGACAAAAATATGAAATTTTACTATTTTTACATATGAATAGATAATTTATACATCAATTTACAGCAGGTTTTTTTTTTAAAAAAGACGATTAACTTATTAAATACATAATCTGTGCAACAAACCTTTAGTTGCGAGGCCGTGAAAGGTTCCATAATCTTCCTGAAATCCTTAGTTAAGTCCATGAGTTCCTTGCTACATTGTCCCCGGTGAATAACAAACGAATGTGGAGCTTTTACCAGGTTTTCAGGCTCTAAAGATTCCTTGTTTATAGGATTTTTGCGCACACTTTTTCCTTTGCGTTTTCCCATTATGTGAGCCTAAGTATTAATTGTTTAGGAACTTTAAGAGTATGCTTGATGTCGAATATTATTTTTATGAATTATATATTAATTTTAAGCGCACAGTTTGCAAGACAATCCACACTATTTATTATTTTACATTTTGAGGTTATAAAACATGCTTCCACTCCACCGCTCTTATGGTGACATACCAGACATACTGACATATGACACTGACTGACAACGAAACTGACAGACAGACATGCGACAGCTGTGTGTCGCGTACTTAGATTATAGAAGGGAACCTTAGATTATAGAGGGAACCCACGAAGATATAGCGTAGTATTATTTTATCTTCTTTGGTTATAGGTAAAAAACATCGTGAGGGAACCTATATAGGCGACACACCTATGTGTGTCGGCATCTTAGATTATAGGTCTGGGAATGTGCCAAAAACTACATTTTTTCAAACTCCCAACGCGTCACCTTAGGATATGAACTTAGAAGGGTTTGCACAAATACTCCAAAACATATAGGTCAATGATTGTAAATACGGAAGTTTTAAAATAAAAAAAAGTGTTTTTCACTCCACCCTAATGTATACTGACTGAGCGCTTCTGAGTACAGACTACTATAGATAGGTACTACGTATGCTTCTAAGCGCCACACAAATTGACGGATGGGAAGTTATGCGCAGCGTACTGCGCAAAAGCCGAAATATGGGTACGCGCGGGAGCCAGAGAGACGAATCGCCGGGGCACACCCGCCCGCGAACCTCATGCCTCCCGCGCGCTCCCTACGACCGAACTCACTACCTACTTCGAGTGTGACGGTAAATGTCACGATTTCACGTATCATGTGTATACACTCACAGAACGCTTCGCAAAAGGCAAAATATAGGTATGCGCGGGAGCCAGAATGACGAGACGTCGGGGCACACCCGCCTGCGAACCTCATGGCTCCTGCGCGCTCCCTACGCCCATGATCACAACTACGCCAATTAGTCGGCATTGTGCACACATGCGCAATAATTAGCGAATTACGCCAAAGTGTCATCAGCGGCTAACTTCTCATCCGCCGACTTGTGTGGCGGGGACTATACCGCCGCGATTTCATTGGTCACAAGCTCTCCACGCCACGGAACATACAATTTAATATACCGTGAAATATGCCAACTTTGCCCGTTTTTTTAGAAAACTTAAAGAATCTGTTTTTTTTACTAGTTCTGAGGTATTTTTTCTTTAATGCCGTAATCTGCAGGATCATGGGCATGGTCTAGTTTAGTAAGTTTTTTAAAAAGTCAAAATTTTGTCCAACATTTCATTGATTTTGATGGCGGGTAAAGTTATCTACAATTCTAGCCAACATTACCCGTGTTCATTTTTGATGAAAGTGTAGCCTTTTAGCCAGTGAGAAACAAACTATTAAAAGTATTAGGGCAATGAAGGAGTTTAATTAAAAAAACTTACCGATTATGATACAACTTTGCTTTTGAAATGAGTGGGCAATGTTATCTTGTTATTTTTTCTCTTTTCCATACTAAATAAAAGTTGTGATTTCAATGTGATAGGGCTGCCACATTTGAGTTAGTAATTTTTAGTAATCACAAGAAATCACTGGGCCACCAACACAGTAGATCGCGGAGTCTGGAAGAAGGGAAGGGAGGCCTTTGCCCAGCAGTGGGACAACACAGGCTCAAAATAATAATAATAAAAACAAAAAATTAAATTATAATAAAAACACTACTTAAAGTTCTCAAATTATCAAAATATTCTGAGATTTCATGCGGCCCTTTTTCTGCTCTTGCCTTTGAAATATTTTGAGTAGTTCTTATAGTTAATTCGTTACTATGTCTAGACCAAAAGCTTTGGACCCATGCATCACCAGAGTTTGTGAGATTTATTTTCATATATCCGTGAACCATAGTTTTAAGCCCATTTTGGTAAGCGGAGACCCATATTCATCAGAAACTTGTAAAACCCTTAGTGTTATTTTCTTCTTCTGCAGTTGGATGCCCCACAGACTTAACATGTTGTTTTGTAATTTTATTGATTATGTCCTTCTTGGTACACCATTCTGTTGTTCAGCATCTCTGGAAGATTTTTTTTGACTCAACTGCTTCGCATGCTAATTTTAGCATTTTTTCAGAGTAATTTATGTACATTCTCGACCCTATTTTACGTCTGGACTAGACTTTTTTTGTCGGATCCGAGATTTGTGTTTGTTTTTCTGTTAAAAAAAACAACAACTTTTAATACAGGTATATTAATAATAATAATATACCTGTATTAATAAGTATAGTAAATTAATATAGTATATATTTTTATACATTTTTTTTCTTTAATTTAGCAAATTAGTAAAATAAAACATGTTTTATTGTAAAGTGACAACCCTAACACTTTTTGGAACACTGGCAAAGTAGCCATTCTGTCTGAGGTCTTGAAATCATTAGATAACTTTGCCCATCATCATATCTTTTGATTGTGTGAGCCTTTATCGCCGAAACTACGGTTAAAACACTGAGCAATTCGATATTTATAACATACAATAATACAAACCGCCTTTTGTTTTTGCTATGTCTTGTAGATCACTGTAAAATTTCTTCAAAAATTTGCCCGCGTAAACATGCACCGTATTCGACAGTTCCGACACGTTACTGAATGAAGTTGGCTACCAACGAGGTATTCAGTGATGTGACACGTAAAACCTACTTTCTACCAAAGTTAGTAATGTTCCCATAACACTAGAATATTTTTCAATAGAAACGGATCTCCTTGCAGATTGCATTCTGGCCAAAGAAACCCTTGGATGCAAAGTTGGCATGTTTAACGGTAATAATAGGGATTTTAAGAATTTGATTTCATATTATTATTTCATTTAGTAAATTACTTTATTTTGGTTACCTATGTACCTACTTTACTTCTTATGTCGTCAAAAAATCCTGACTCAACTATTATAGCAAAAAGCAATGATGACACTTTCACTGCTGAGGTACTTTTGTAAGCTGCCTGCAAATTCTAAAACGCCCACGCCAGGCGCGGGCAGACGCCTCCGCGTTCAGACCGCGTTGGCGTCTCTACGCGAGTACTAAATAACACGCAGGGAGTGATAACACGCCAGGCGCGTATAGACGCACTGGCCCTTGTACCGCCAGACGACTTTTTTTTAGACTTCTCTCGCGCGGCGCGCTTTCGCTCCTGGCTCCCCCTACAACCCACCTATGCCTATGACTTAATTTGATGAGCTTTTTAACTGTATTTTTGAAAAAGAAAAAAAAACTTTTTCATGAAAAAAAAGAATTATTTTTTTTTAGTTTTCCCATATTTTGACCATTTTGTTGTTATTTTATTTTTTGTCCAAAAATATCTAATATTGTATAGAATATCCTTGCTAAGTTTTATAATGGGCGTAAAACTGGATTAGGAGCTAGACTGGAAATTCTGACGAAATGTGGTGTCCGTCGGCCATCAGTATAGGGTGGTGTTGACGTAAATTGCATTTACCAAGTTATAAAATATTAGATTAAAATAATTGAACCTCTTAATTTATTTCTTCATTTTCAAAAAAAAATATTCATAAAATTGTCTGATTTAATTTTTTAGCCCTTGATCCAGTTTCACGACCATAATAAAACTTAGCAAGGATATTTTATACAGTATTAGCTATACTGTACTGTACCAGCCTTTTAATAGTCCACTGCAGGACGTAGGCCTACCCACGAAGGGTATTAGCTATATTTGAACAAAACAGAAAAAAAATCGAAGGTATCTAACTTTGTGAATATTAAGAAAAAAAAATTAAAACGCACATTTTGATGAAAAACATTTTTTTTTCTTTTCCAAAAATATAATAAAAAAGCTCATAAAATGATGAAATAAATTTAGTGGTTTAATTATTTCAATCTATAATTTTATAACTTACCAAGTTACAAAATTATAGATTAAAATAATTAAACCACTCAATTTATTCACGACCATAATAAAACTTAAAAGAAAAAAAATCGAAGTGATCTAACTTAGTGAAAATTAAGAAAAAAAACAAAAAGGCACATTTTGATGAAAAAAAAAATTCTTTACATATTTTTTATTCTTTAATACAATAAAATGCTCATAAAATGAAGAAATAAATTAATTGGTTTAATTATTTTAATCTATAATTTTATAATTTGGTAAATGCAATTTACGTCAACACCACCCTATACTGATGGATGACGGTAGTACCACATTTCGGTAGTATTTCCAGCCTATGTCCTAATCCAGTTTCACGCCCATTAAAAAAAACTTAGCAAGGATATTCTATACAATGTTAGCTACCTATTTTTGGACAAAAAATAAAAAAAAAAACTTTGTAAAAATTATAAAAAAAAAATTTCATGACAAAAAAAATTTGCCAGCATGTTGTATTTGATAGAGTATCATAAAACTATGTAATTTACCATAATTTAGTGTTTTTTTTTTTTTTTTAAATCGTTTCCCACGCCTCGCGCGTTTTTACGCTTTGGCGTTACTTCTGATAAAACACACACGTATGTGTTTTCTCGCACCGTCCTTTGGAATTCGATGCAACACGCCTGGCGCGTGTAGCCGCACTTTGGTGTGAGAATCGAAAACACAGACGTGTGTGTTTTCCGCAGTGAAAGTGGCAAAAAGTGTATTATTTTTATGCAAGCAGACTAACCCGTCGTTGGCGGATAAGCGGATGTACCTACATATAAACAGATGAATTACTTTAGTTCTTATTCTATGGTACCTATAGCCTATACGTAGTATATCTTAGCCTATAGTCAAACCGCTTAACTCAGTCCTCGCCTGCGCGGGGGTAGACGACAAAGGGGACTGAGACAGGTATGCGAGACGGTGACCCGCCGCCACCAGCGCGTCTCAGACACCCCCCTTTGTCGTCTACCCCCGCGCCCCTGTACCGCGCAGGCGTGGACTGAGTATACACGTTATTGGCGTTGAAAGTTAGGGTGATTTATATTAGGATGGGACGGGGCGGGACGGGCCGGACGGGGCCCGTACGACGCACGTTCCATGCATTTTGTGTAAAAGCCCCCGGGCCCCGTCCGGCCCGTCCCGCACCCGCCCCGTCGTAATGTAAATCATAGTTAACTTATGCTTACGTTGAGTATGTCGCCGATTACGTTAGATTACCTAATTAAAAATAAAACACAACAAAACAAATCAAAACAGCTTTATTTCCTGCTGGTTCATTTGTGATTTCCCATGTTTGCACATACATCACTACGCTAGATAGACAGGTAGATACTCTTTGTCTAGTTTTATCTTTTATAATGGTTGGTAGGTACAGCAAGTTAATAACGTATAAAAAATCTTACTGAGATGAAACATGTTTAAAACTAATGAATTAATATGGAGACGCTAATCAAGTAAAATAAGTACCTATTTCGTAAAGAATAAGCACCCACTAAGATATTTATGAATTTATGAACATATTGCATAATCCGAGACACTTTTAATGGATGCTTTTAATTTATACATACCTAGAGAATATTTATGTAACACCTAGCAGCTGTTTGAACTTCAATATTAATAGGACCTCTGTCATAGTCAAGTATAGAAGAATCGAGAGATCATTTATTTATAAGTTAATGGTCGAAATACACGAAGTGCATCCACGTATTTATACATCGAAATATATCTACTTCAGAACTGATAGAAAATGAAATTAAAAAGTAGTAAAACAATAATCGTGGAGTTTACTGATTGCGCTGTACGCTTCGTGTGAAATCTCCCAAGTGCCCGCACCGATTTGAATAATGTACTTTATGAGAAATAACATCTAAACATTCTACAACCCGAAATCCCTTGATTTTGGAACACGAATACAATGCATCAAGACTCACCAGAAAAAAATAAATTCGTAATAACGAAAACACATACTAGGTATTATACATAAACTGTCGGTGAGCCCACGTGCCGTGTCGGAACCATCGCGTTGAAATTGTTTTTTTTATTTTATTTATCCTATTTTTAGTGCAAAGTGCAAATATAATTTAATACCCAACTATTCTACTATTTTTGGGATTTCATTTTTTTATATGAAAAAAAATATTTTGTAGCAAGTTGTCTCGTAGATATTTTTTAGAGCTAGCTATACAGACGCGGGTATGGCGTGACCATCGAGGTTCGTTTTTTCTTTCTGACCTGTTCTGTGACACTGGCATAAATTATATGGAACACTTATAACAATATCCAGCATTAGTTGAACAATTGTGTTAAGTTCAAATATAAACATTTGCCTATCAGCCAGGTCTATATCAGTCTTTAAAAAACAACCTCTCAAAGATAAAACACTTGCTCAATTGTTGCAAAAGCGATTCAATATACATTCAGTATAGGTATCTTATCATGCGGATAAACGTTATTCAGAAACAAGCTTACTTTCCAGTCACGCCAAATTGGACCAAACTGTATATTTATTTGTAGGTGAAGCACAGCCAAAATATACAGAGCATACGGAGTTCACATGAAGCGTATCAGTGTATCATAAAATCTTTAAAAACCGAACCGGTTTCTACAATCCAACCTCTTGGCTTGTATATTGGAGTTGCGAACGCGCGCGAAGACCCGCAGATAACTGTGGCTAGGTCATCAACCAATCGCAGGTCTTCATTTCAATATTTCGCGCTGTGATTGGTCGTACGCTAGGTAGCAGCTGTCTGTGGGACGCCGTAAGCGAGCTCGGCTCGCATAGGCGCTCTACTTTTGACTTTCGAGCGGCTAGGAACGGAATCACTTGAACGTATACAGAACTTAGCGAATACTCTAATTTCCTTATACGTCGAAGCCGTTCCAATTTAAAAAATAGAGCCCCAGTTAGCTTAAGTATTTTTGACACCCTAGTCGAGCAGCTCAATCTGAGGTACTCACATGCAAGGCGATACACGGCTTAGCCTTGAACATAGGAAACGATGATACGCTCCATATGAACACCCCTTTACATTACAAACGTGCAAAAAGATAAATAAAAAAGAGTGAAAACATAAGTAATCTTTCGTTGAGAGGAACTAGAGATTTCCCGTAAAATCATATTTATAATACAAATATTATATTTAATTGCAAAAGTACATTTATATCGAAATGGTTATAAAAAGCCCCTATTTACCCTATTTAATTAGCTACTAATCTATATTCCATTCTATGCTATCATCAGTTTAAATACCGTATCATTATTTATTTTTAGAAACTGTGTAGGTACATTATGATCCTGATACAATCTGCTTGCAACACGAAATCGACTTCATTTTTTAAATTGTTATTTGGTCATGGGAGGCGGTCCCAAAGCCAAATCATGTTGGTTGATTTGGGCCTTAATTTTACGTAAACTAAATTATTAATGGTATTAACGTGTACTTAAATGACATTTGTTAACATAAAATGCGTTATTTTTTTAGGCTTTTATGAATATTTCGTAAAATAATACTAGAATGCAATATACTACTCGATGTTTTTCCAGATGACACACGTATTCATGATATCATTCTACTTCATTATGAGACTTTTACTATGAAGCCAACCCTGACATTCAATCCATCTTGTCAATTCTTGTCTAAATATGGAACAATTGATATTTTCGCAATTTCAGAGCTTATAATGAAAGTTGACCATTATAGTGAGTAAAATGATATTCTCGATATGTACGTCACATCAAAAAAAAAAAATCTATCGGTAACTCTAGATAAACTGTTTTCAAATTGCCTTTAATGTCTACGTTATTCAGTGTTACAAGCAGCAAAAAACGTTTGTTATAATACCTGAATTAATCTTACAATTAGTCCTTGATAGCTTCGCAAGCAAAAAATAGACACGTTACAATTAAATATAAACCATTGATTAACATCAGTTTTAGCATTGGGCAAACCGTTAAAAGGCCTGCTCTACAAAATTAAAAACAATCATAAAAATAAATGAGACATCTTGAAATAATCACTCAACTATTCAGCTTGGAGCTTTCATACCTCATTTCTACAATTGCTCAACACATTTTGTCTTATTTCAAATGAGACTGTTTTTTTGGGAATTTGTTAAATAAGTACCTATACGTATAGATACGACATACAAGAGTTTGTAAAGTTTCTCCTTTGGCGCTTTTGACTGGCACAATAAGTTAACACTTTTAATTTGTTCGACTTTATTATACAGTAAAATTGACGCATATTAAAACACTACTCCGTAGTGCTACCTATTCCATAGTAACGTTTTATAAAATAATCTTTGACAGTTTCAATAACTGCAATATTTGAGAGAAAAAAAAACTCCAAGTTCATTTCAGTTACAAATGGAATTCGTTTGAAAAATGGTACAGCTATATTGACATCACTTTCAGGACACAGAATAGTATTTTTATAATTTCAATTAATGCTTCGGTGGACAACAACTGTACATGTTCACTTTCAGTGATCAGTTAAACCTTTTATTTCATAACGAATACAAAATAGGCGGTTAAATAATAATCACCCGATTAAGTTGTGTAAAGCTGGGCCTAACTGTAAAATTAATTTCAAGTATAGTAACAAACTATTAGTCAAGAGTTGATTTCGAAATAATGGAATTATTATATCAAATGACAAAAGATACAATGTCGATGAGAATGATTTAGGTATAACTTTGAGATAGATCTCAAATATTTATGGTGGATGATACAGCTCCATTATTTAAGGCCGGTGCTGTCAAAATCTTGCCTCCGAAACGAAAAGTATTATAGGCCCAAACAAACTTCTACCGCTTAAGTTAGTGCTCGCTGGGGGAGACGACAGGGGGACTGAGACATCGGGGACCCACCGCTCGGATCTGTCTCAGACCCCTTTGACGTCACCCCCGGCGCCCCTGTACCGCGCAGGCGAAGACAAAGTTAAGCGGTAGGATTATCGGCTGATCCCCAATCCTGAAATATTAAAGCTGCGTGAAGATTGGGATTTGCGCAGCCTGTAACTAACTTCACAGCTGCTAGAAGTTTGATTTGGCCTATATCAGCTGTCTCTCTCGCGCATTAAACATTAACATCTAAGCGGGAATTTAGAAAGGGACAGAATGTTCGACAGAGATTGCTGACCATTCCACCCAGAATGATGGTCAGAATGTTCGGATAAAACTTTGTCAGTTTCATTTATCATGAAACAATTGAGTAACAACATTACATTGTAACATTCGTTCGTTGACGCGCATAGTGAAGCGTAAAATTAGTTAGTATTCAATGTACTTGGCTCGCGACAAAAATAAAGCACAACCAGTATTGGAATTAGTCTATGCAATGTTTTAATGTCTGGTTGCCAACCGATGATAACTATGTCATTTTACAGGCTTTAGATTAAGTGTTGTTGTCTTCTTCTAATAGACTGGAACCAATGACACAGCGATATTTTTAGTCCACTGTTAACTAAAACCTCCAAAATGAACAAATGATTTCATTGTTACTGCCCGTCGAAGAGACAACTGTCCAAAAAATTATCGTAGAAATGTACAGGTCGATTATTTAACTGTGGCGTTTTTATTTTCTATAACATAAAAGTTAAATTTTGTATAGACATCAACTATGTCGCTATTTCTCACAAGTAAGCTAGAGAGACAGTATTTATGTGATTAATTTTCATTTAATGTATATTTTTCTATTTCCCTGTTTCACTCTGACGTGTTATACGTGGATAAATATAATTTGGCACCACATTTTAATAACCGATCTGTATTGCAAGCAAATATTTCAAAAACAACAAGACGTAATGCAGTTAATCCCCCGAGTCATATCGACAACTCTTAAAAAAAAGCTAAGTTAAATTGTTCATAGAGAATAGTTTTTACAAAAAGCACTACACCCCCCTCTCACAAAGCATTACAAAAATACTAAAAAGAAAATGTGTAGACGAGGACAGAATATTGTTAAAATCGAACACAAATTATCGATAAATATTATTAACAAAATATGTTCATATGCAAAAAAATATAATAGAGATGCGCGGGAGTTGGCGAGGGCCGCGCCAGCCGAGTTGACTCGGTGTTAGTCGTCGACTCGATACGTCGCAGGTGCTAGTATCGATTGATCCGATCCGCAAGTCGTGTCCTTTAGTGTTGATCCATCTGAAATAATAAATTAACATTTGGGGACATCTCACACATGGCTTCTGACCCCAAACTAAGCAAAGCATGTGATATGGCTGCCAGAGACTGATAAACTACTTATACATATCTATAAATACATTCTTAGGCATATAGATAGTAACTAAATAAAACCCAGACACAAAGCAAACACCTATGTTCATCACATAAATACTTGCCCTGGGTGGGGATCGAACCCACGCCTCTTTGACCCAGTGATTAGGGTCATTAACCACTGAGCCACCGAGGCAGTCAAATATTTTAGAACAATCTCTTAAGTTCTGGGCTCATGCTTTTACGGTGCCGTATCAAACTAGTATACTACTCCATACTGTTTCAATTAGTGAATTATCAAAAAATACAAAGGAACACACTGAATGAAAATAGTTTCGAAACAATCGTTTCGGAAATCTCTCGGAGGATGTCTAGCAGTCCATGGCTGATATAATGATAATAACTATTACAAAAATGCGCTTATTATTTATTATTCCTTGTTTATTCCAAGCTTAATCAAAATATCCAGATATCTTTACTAATTTGCGTCATGGCAAATGCGTCAACCGCGCGAAGCCAAATGCCCCCAAGGGAAAAAAAAATAATTCGTAGAACCCTAGGTAGTATGAATTTATTTATGGTATCGAAAACAATTATCTTTCCGTGCGGCACGATACATTTTTGTTAGTTCTTCCTGGTTTCCAGTAAGAGCAAAGTATAAAATTGTATGTAATGTATGAGATACGCGGAAACCACTGTAATTTCCGTTTACACATTTATTATTATTTATAGTTATTGTTCGTATAGGTCACACACGTCGGCATATGAGAAGTTAGCCGCAAATAACACTTCACCGTGATTCTCTAATTATTGAGCATGTGTGCACAATGCCTACACAAGTGGCGAAGTAGTGAGCACGGGCGTCGGGACCGCGCAGGAGGCATGGCGTCTTGTCTCTCTGGCTCCCGCGCATACCTATATTTTGCCTCTTCCGCAGCGTTCTGCGCATAACTTCCCATCCGCCAACTTGTGTGGCGCGGATTATACAATCTCTTACTATAGGTCGAATCAAACTTCTTGGCGGCTGTAAAGTTAGTTACAAGCTGCCAGAAACCCAGCTCCTCGGGCAGCTGTTAAGTGAGCTTCTGTTAGGATTGGGTTTTGCCCAGCTTGTAGCTAACTTCAGCTTCACAGCCGCCATAAGTTTGATCTGGCCTATAACCTAAAGCAAAGAAGTACAAACTGACCTGTTCCTGTCCATTGGTCTCCTGTGATTTCATGACGTCTGGTAGGTCGGGCGGCGAAGAGTACGGGGTCATGTCTAAAGCTTCGAATTCTCCATTCTCCTTTCTGTGAACCAACGTAATATTCTTATTTATTATTTTGTTTTACTTCAAAGGTGTCCCAGAATTCTAAGATCAGAAGTTTAGTCAGCATTAATGATAGGACAAACCTTTTCCCCAACAAGTCAAGTCAGGGGTTTAAAACAACGCGTCATGCTTTACGGCAGTGCTGTAACCCTAGTATTAGTACTGTCACGCGATTGGCGCGTAATAACTACGACGCAAGCTGCGGTTTGTAGGCGCAGAAGTAATTATGACTTATGCTGCAGCTTGTTTACCTATGCCCGCTCGAGTACTAACTATGTCATAAGCTGTGGCCTTATTTACCGTCTATTGTGTTGTTTTTTTTGTATTGCAGAACAATAGGGTTTTCCAGAACTTTCACTTGTTTACTTTGTCAATCACAATGGCATCGATTATTCTTGATATTTCGAGGCAAATTTTATTCAGATATAAATGGAGCGATGGCTTTCGTTGGACTCATCGTTTTTTCTATCGGAGTGAAAGCATCTCGTGCTCAGTGCAGTATTAATGATTGTGAAGTGTGTTCAGTGACTAGTTTGTGTGAATACCAGTGCCAGGGTGAAGTGTTATGTGCGAATCAGTTGTGTAGTGTTTCGTGAAGTGATTGTGTGCAATAAAATGCAAAAGTGAATAATTGGCGTTTAACTGATTATCCAAGAACCATGGAACTATCCCGTAACATTGCCAAATTATGCCGTAGAGGAAAACTTACACTAGCGAAATTTAAATACTTATGTTTTAGGCATGATTTATATTAAAACAGAACAGAACTCTATACATTTTGTGTGGTGGACCAGACGGGCCCCGTCCGGGAGTCGCCGCGTCGTACGGGCCATTACACATGCGTCGTCTGGACCCGTCCCGTGCACGTCCTGTTCTGATGTAAATCTAGTCGACACGCGCCTTGGTGCAGTTAATGCTTGAAAGAAAAGACTTAAAAATGCTATCAAATTATTGATAGCATTTTAGCGTTGTCTTGTCTTTTTGATAGTAAATGATAGCAGTAAAACTAATTTTAGTTGAGTAAAATCACCGGGAATTGAGTCAGTACCTGTATACAGCTCAACTCCACAAACTTTACATCTGGTCAATCTATTTTAGGCCAAAATAAACGAGGAAAACGCAAATAACCTTTTTGCTAGAATCACTTCCTACGAAATCTAGGTAGGCCTCTGTCCAACAGTGGACTAGTAGCAGATATAACCCTGTATAGTATTACTAGCTGCCCGTCCCGGCTTCGCCCCGGTACGGACAGATTTTAAAAGTAGGTATACTAAGCGCCATACAAGTCGGCGGATGGGAAGTTATGCGCAGAACGCTGCGCAAAAGCCGAAATATAGGTATGCGCGGGAGCCGGAGAGACGAGACGCCGAGGCACACCCGCCCGCCAACCTCATGCCTCCCGCACGCTCTCTACGCCTGTGCTCAACACTACGCCACACGGCGTCAGCATTGTGCACACATGCGCAATAATTAGCGAATCACGGCGAAGTGACTTCAACGGCTAACTTCTCATCCGCCGACTTGTGTGGCGGGAACTATAGAGGGTGTCCCTGAACTCAACGTCAAGCCGGTATGGGGTGAGCACATCAGTCCCGGGAAAAATATTTAAATAAAAATCTCAATCGGTTATTTGATTTTTTACAACCAAAATAAAAAAATAAAAAACATGAAAATCAATACCTTGAACCATATTTTTACGTATTGTGATCACATATTTCACAATTTTTTGGGTGATTTTTTTACTAACATGATCCTTAATAAACGTAATAATGAATCGCAATCACAAATTAAGCATAAACAATTACTAAGTTAGTTAAAATTACCATAGTATTTTCAAACGTTTATCAATAATTTAAAAAATAATATCACCGAACTTTGACTTTTCATAAAAAAATAAAAATGTACTGTACTACCATCAGCAAGTATCACCATAAGATGGCCCATTTAGTTGAGATTTTGAAATGGTGCAACACTAGCTACTTTTCAATCCACACCACTTAGTAGATATTTTTTTCGAATTATCACCATATTAAAAATCGAATACTTTAGCATCAATGCTGGTTGGCGCTCAAAAATTCGGAGAAATTTTAACAGTGCAGCGGCCGAAAAACGAAACCTAGCGATAAAGAGATGTGATAGAGCGAGATAGCTATGATGTTATGTTACATGTGTAAGCGAGAAGGATAATGTAGCCGATAGTTTAGTAATTACTATTCATTACAGTTGGATCATATTTGTAGTAACTAAAGTGCATCAGGCACAATAAAAGAGAGGCCTAACTCGGCAGTGGATAAAGAAGGTTACGGATGTTGATGTTGAAGTGCACCAGTATGTTGCATTTTCAGGGACACCTTGTATAATAAACAAATGCGATTATATTTATTTATTTGGTACACAAAACAGAATACAGTCAAAAATATGCTAATAATAAAGTAACCTATCTCTCAGTTGTATCAAACTGCACATAGTGTGCAAAAGTTGGTTAAAATCGGTTATGTCGTTTAGGACTCCATCGCGGACAAATAACGTGACGCGTAATTTATATAAATTAAGAAAAAGAAAGATAAGATGACTCATCTGATTGACCTTAACTGGGCTATAGGAAATAAATATTTTAACCAAATCTAACAAACATTATTATTGGGTTTTCCTTGGGTTTTCCCGATTAAAACCCCGCAATACAACTAAAACATAAACTATGGAAATATTGCTCGTGTAAGACTGTAGGCAATTTTATACCAAAATAGCCTGGCAAGTTATTTTGGTATTATTTTGATAGCAGTACCTACATGGAGTACATGGTCTATAAGTAGCAGTGGGATACATAAGACTGATGATGATGAAGATGAAGATCCTCCCCAGATAAATTGTATAACAACTCTTCTATAATATATAATATAAGCTTGAGTGAAAAACGGACGAAAAACTGGTGAATTTATCAAAATCCTTAAAAAAGTTTTCATTTGTTTTATTATTAGATACCATTTAATTTCAATTTAGTTGTTACTCTACGTTTTATTAACAATAAAATATGAGGCGCCTTTTATTTTCTCATAAAGGTGATGAAAAGTAGTGTGTACCACTCGGACGCAAAATATATTTTTGGCTCGGGCGTCGTACTTTGAATCCCTCGCTACGTTCAGGATTCTAGTAGTAGGGATTAGTAGAATCCTGATCGAAAGAATTAAAAAATCTAGGGCTCATATAATTATGACGATGGTTAAGACGTTTCTTTTAAAACTTTTTCTCAATTTGTTATTAATTAATATAATTCGCATTCTGGCCACGTTTCCTTCTACAAAGGGGCTTTTAGATTAAGTTTTATATGTTATAAATTTAGAGATTTAGTGACATTTGTATAAGTTTATTTTTAATTATGTAGATAGCTGTAAATAGTACGTTCTCCAATGTTATTTAAGTTTGTTGCAATAAAGGAATTTTTTATTAATATAATATGTTGTAAGTGAAATTCTTTATCACCTTCCGACTTTGTGCAAATAATTAATAGCCTGATGGCAATTACTGTTGCATGCAGGTTTAGATAATGTTCATATTTATGACTGCTTGGATTATAACTATCTTATCAGGGATACTTCATGTACTTGTAAGATTCATTGTTTAGGTACTAGGTACATGATACAACAACACAACAATACCCTGTAATTTTGCTAATTTCATATAGGACAAGTGGCTAGCTCTAGAATGTTAAAATGACAGAATATTTACACCACAATTTAACGCGTCATCCGATCCACCCATCAGAAGACAGACTATGCCCAACATCGCTTAACTTTATTGATCGCTACGAGATCAGGCCTCGCCTAGTCAAAATATGCTATGGACACTACTGTAATTTTGCTGTAACCTGTGAAATAGATACTTATAATTCGTCTACATTTGAAAACTATCTATCTATCAGCCGTAAGATGTCCACTGCTGGACATAGGCCTCCCCCATGGATTTCCAATAAGGCCGGTTGGAAACGGCCTGCATCCAGCGCGTTCCTGCGATTTTTATAATATCGTCAGTCCACCTAGTCGGTGGACGTCCTACGCTGCGCTTGCTGGTCCGTGGTTTCCATTCGAGAACTTTCCGGCCCCATCGGCCATCCGTTCTTCGAACAATGTGTCCTGCCCATTGCCACTTTAATTTGCTAATCCGCTGGGCTATGTCGGTAACTTTGGTTCGTCTACGGATCTCCTCATTTCAGATTCGATCCCGCAGAGAGACCAAGCATAGCCTTCTCCATAGCACGTTGGGCTATCTTGAGCTTATTTATGAGGCGCACATTAAAAGGCCACGTTTCAGTTCCATATGTCATCACTGGCAACACACAACTATCGAAAACTCTCGTCTTGAGGCACTGAGGTATATCGGATGAAAACATGTCACGCAATTTTCCGAACGCTGCCCATTCATTTGAAAACTACTATCGATAAATCGTCGTCAAAAAATACACGTTTTTTGTAACAGGTAAGTAAAGAGAAAAAACATCCATGTTGTCAACAAAACATGTTGTTTATGCATCACGGCTTCAAAACGTACATATAAAACTAGCAGTTCTTGGAACAGGTCTGGCGGCACATACCTTTGAGTGTGCCTGCCTCGACTCGCTCTTTGGTTCATACTCGCAAATCTTATTAGGATTTAGTTAGATACTAAACGATCTTGCCAAATATTATAGAAATCGGTTCGCTTTTTGAGGAAAATACACTAATCAAGTCAAAAATCGGCGCTGACAAATAAAACACCATTAAATATAACCTGTGTAGATTAGTTTAACAACGTGATCTGTAGTGAAAAGTCAACTGCCTGACAGACAAAAGCAAAATCTTCGAGTTAAAAACAAAGCCCTTATTCACTTGTTAACTCAGTCAATAAAAAGTGTACTAATAAATAATTAATATTTTTGTAATAATTAATTATTACTTTTTGCAAAAAATAGCACGACCGACTTCAACCGTGTACAGAATTCGCGAATATTTCGCACGGATCGATGTAGCATTTTTCACACTATTGTTGATTTATCAAAAATGGCTAAGCTTATTTTGATAAAATTTTAATGGGACCAAAATATATATATATATATTAGAAGTAGAAGAATAGAATATTTACATGCGTCGAATTGAGTACTTCCTCCATTTCGTTGGTCAAAATTAGCCTTTATTCACTACCAATAAAACATTGTTCTTATTTATATTTCTTAAATACTAGGTTGTCGACCCTGGACATAGGTCTCCTCTAGAAGTTGCCAGTGCTCCTTATCTCTGGCTTTACTGCGCCACCCTGGCGGCAGCTCTTTCCATGTTTTCCAAAGAGACGGGAAGCGGAAAGTATTTATTTATTTATAGGCGAGCAGTGTATACTGATGTGCCTATATCAAGCAGAGTCGAATAAAATTAGTATTTATCTGTCAAGTATTTTTTTTCCTTCTTTATCCAAAGGTCCAGTCTATTCTTAAATGTGTTTATAGTTCTTGCTGAGATTATAAACTCTATTGCAGAGGATGTGGTGTGCAGTGTTGGTTTGTGATGGTGTAGGCTGCAAGATAAATTTATGGCGTCTGCTATCCCGCATATTTTCGTTCAAGGTGTACATGTCGTGAATATGCGGAAGATTATAGAAGCCACCTGCAGCAGCCTCCACGCAATCGTCGTTCATCGAGAGTCGTGAGATGTAGAGCTTTTACCCTATCTTCATAGGTTTTGTGGCACAGAACATATGGAATACTGGTGGCTTTTCTTTGTGCACTTTCAAGCAAATCATTATCTTTCTTAAAGTAAAGACTTCGTACCTTGAACCTATACTCTATCAGAGGCCTTATATGGTTTTGTAAATCTTAATAAAAACATCCATTGTTACTGTCTGAAAGGACTTGCATATGACATAAAGAGTAATAAAGTAATAAAAACTGTTTAGCCGTCACTAAAAATACTCAGCTTAAGGCTTCTGCATTGTAAAAATGTGATATAAAAATGAACCCACAAACCTTAAAGCCAATCCAATGGGAGCGGGACTCTGAGCCTTGGCCGTGTTGCATGTGAGACCGTATTCTCCAAGCGTCAGCTCGTCATTGTCCATCAACTCAATCTCCTTCTCCTTTTCTGGCTTGTTAAACAGCATCTGGCTCGCTGGAGGCACTTTTAGAATACCTGAGAATAGTTACAAAGGGGTTTGTGATATGGCTGTCGGAGACTGGTAAAACTAAATACACATAATTATAAAGATAATAACATCCAGACTCAGAGTATACACATAAGTTCACTACAAAAATGCTTGCCCTGAGAGGGAATTGACCCATGCTTCTTAGCTCAGAAGTCAGGGTCACTAAGCACTGGAACACCAAGGCAGTCAGTTCAAATTCGAGGTTGCCTATTAATTACGTGATTCTTATTCATATATGATGTGGAGGCAATAAGTTCTGCACTGATGTTCTCTAGGGCGTGTTTTATTCACTGTTTATTTAATCACTTGATGCTTTTAGTAACTTTTAAATCCTCTCCTCTGCCCTGGTGAAAAACATAGTGAGGTTTTAAAGTACCCTTCTTCCCCTACCCTAAAACAATTTTTATTGGTAATTTTGGTACAAAGTAAGTATATCGAAATTTTCTGAAAATTTTCTTTAGGTACATATGTACTGTACATCTGATTAATTTTTGGAAAATTACAAATTGTAGACAGACATCAAGCCCCATTACAGAGGCGCCAGCATAAATTAAATAGCAGCTTAAAAAGCGTTCTCTCTATCGAATGCCTAAAGTGAAAAAGAAACAGAACTATGCTATTTAGCTAATATAGTTACGCTGGCGCCTCTATAATCGGGCTTATTAAAGTTGTAGGTTGTTTTTGACTGGCATTTATTTATTTATTTACAACATTAATAGGTGGGCAGTTACAGGTTGACCCCAATGCGCCTGCCTATATTAAATTACAATACAAAAAAAAATATCTACATAATAAAATCATGTAAAAATAAGTACATAATATACATATCTCATTAAATCCTCCCCCAGAATAAATGTTATTATTGTTTTGAGCATAATGAAAAGATAAATCCCAAAATATACTTTAGGACAAAATATGAAAAAAATGTAGTCATGTAGCAAATGAAACATTTTAGCCATAGATAAATAATACATACAAATAATAATGGGGAAACTAAAGTTGTGCTTTGGGAAGGTGACTCATGTATTGGGGAAATATGTACTACAACTTCTTTCTGGAGGTTATCAGTAATACAGTCACTGATAACACATTTAATGCAAGCCTAAATATGGGTATTAATACACATTCTGTCATACCATTAATGGCGGTGAACTAAATGAGACGGGACAGCTCTAGGGCTGTTTTCTATTGATTGATAGATTGAAATTAGTACTTATTTACCATTAGTGTATGATAACTAATTTTCTAAGGCACTCTATGGTTGCAATTTAATTATTTCATATTTATTTTTAATATCAACTGTTGATTGATGTCTAGTTGGATAGTAAATTTAAGCTGGTTATAGATTGAAACATACAACTTGGGGGCTGTGATGTTAACTACAAGCTGCAGATAGTCCGATCCCGACTGAAGTTGACTTAAGGTTGATTCTCAATCTTTGCTCAAAATTCAAATATTTTTGGGTTTTTTGACATTTACAGATAAACTACTGATTTTAAGTTCATGAAAACTCATTTAGCAACCATAAATAGGAAGCATTTACGAGTTACATACTCTTAAAAGCCAAATAAGTGGTCAGTTTATGCACGAAAGTACATCAAGTGATTTTCACCTTAGTTTTTAGTTAGTGGACTCTTATGCATAAACAGGCCATTGTTTTGATACCTCATTAAAACTATCTATTCATGGCCGTTAAATGAGTTTTAGTGAACTTACAACAAGCAGTTTATCTGTAAATGCTAAAAAACCCAAAAATATTTGAATTTTGCACACAACTCAGTGAATCCACCTTAACAGCTGCACAAGGATTGGGTTATCCACAGCTGGTAGCTACCCTCACTGCCACCAAGTTGTATGTTTTGTCCTATACAAATTTTCTAAGATGTAAAAAGAAAAAAGAATGGTGATTGCAAATTGAAATTGTTAAATGGTTAACAGTTTTATATTTAGTACTTATTTTTAATGTCAATTGATTGATTTATGGTTCGATAGTAAAAGGCTGGATGGATACTGATAACCTTCATCTACATTATGTACTTCTATATCTTTACCATAATTTATTGCTTTTATCAAAATATTGTTATTATTATATACAAGTGCTTTAATAACAGAATTGTATGTTTCCTGCTGTTAAAATTTTATATTTCTATTGTTTGATTTAATTTCAAATACCTATTTGGTATTTTGGTGAGAACTATTATTTTTCATGAGGCTTATGAGATTGTTCTGGTGGACACAATGTTTTATCTCATGGTTTTATTCAAGAGACACTGATTTAAGTAGACAGTAGTGCATGTGAGGGGAACATCTACTACTTTTTAGTGTAAGAGTGGGTAGTTCTTATTTGCAAGAATTAAATTAAACCATCAAGGTAATCTCCATAATAATCAAACCACCTTGCAAAAATATAGGTTCTAGACATTAGGCTTATAATCTTTACTGTCCATACTTTGGACTCCACATATGAGTAATTATTCCAAAATAAGCAATTTAGTAATTGTTTAAGCACTAGTTGCAAAAGTCAAGGTTTCAATAATAATCAAAGTAATGTAAGAAAGGTATAGCGGTGTTCCAGAGGCCAATAATGTATGAAAACACTACGAATAACAACAAACCAGCGCTAGGCGCTTGACATTGCAACCCGACTAAAAATAGATTCATTCTCATGTCGCGGCTATCTTACTTACCTTCAATCATTTTCTTTAATTCGTAAACCGTTGTTGAGTCTTTGGCGTCTGTAAAGATGGTTAATTTTTTTCGCCTAATCATTAGAAAGACGTCCTGAAAACAAAATTAATTTTGAGGTTACATGTAATGAGTAATTTGATTGTAATTTCACTAGAAATCGATTGGCAGTTTTGTAGTATTTTTTACGAGTCTAAGATTACTCCGAACTTACCATTTTGCGATAAAATATATAAATTAATATTTATTTTCTAAGAAATAACGCTTCAAGGCGTACGAACGAAATGATATCAACGAAATGACAGATAAATACAGACTAAAAAGTGAAATGAATGACCGACAAAGAATGACATGCATTGTCATATCCACAGAAAATAATCTAGAATGACCGCAGACCGCGTTAGTGTAAGGTGCGTTTTATTTTATTGGCAGGGCGGCGCGCGGCGGGCGCGATTACTTGGTCATAATAGCTTGTGCGGTTTTTTAGGGTTCCGTACCTCAAAAGGAAAAAATGGAACCCTTATAGGATCACTTTGTTGTCCGTCTGCCCGTCTGTCCATCTGTCCGTCTGTCCGTCTGTCCGTCTGTCCGTCGTCCGTCTGTCCGTCTGTCCGTCTGTCCGTCTGTCCGTCTGTCCGTCTGTCCGTCTGTCCGTCTGTCCGTCTGTCCGTCTGTCCGTCTGTCCGTCTGTCCGTCTGTCCGTCTGTCCGTCTGTCCGTCTGTCCGTCTGTCCGTCTGTCCGTCTGTCCGTCTGTCCGTCTGTCCGTCTGTCCGTCTGTCCGTCTGTCCGTCTGTCCGTCTGTCCGTCTGTCCGTCTGTCCGTCTGTCCGTCTGTCCGTCTGTCCGTCTGTCCGTCTGTCCGTCTGTCCGTCTGTCCGTCTGTCCGTCTGTCCGTCTGTCCGTCTGTCCGTCTGTCCGTCTGTCCGTCTGTCCGTCTGTCCGTCTGTCCGTCTGTCCGTCTGTCCGTCTGTCCGTCTGTCCGTCTGTCCGTCTGTCCGTCTGTCCGTCTGTCCGTCTGTCCGTCTGTCCGTCTGTCCGTCTGTCCGTCTGTCCGTCTGTCCGTCTGTCCGTCTGTCCGTCTGTCCGTCTGTCCGTCTGTCCGTCTGTCCGTCTGTCCGTCTGTCCGTCTGTCCGTCTGTCCGTCTGTCCGTCTGTCCGTCTGTCCGTCTGTCCGTCTGTCCGTCTGTCCGTCTGTCCGTCTGTCCGTCTGTCCGTCTGTCCGTCTGTCCGTCTGTCCGTCTGTCCGTCTGTTCGTCTGTCCGTCTGTGTGTCTGTCAAGACCTTTTATCTCGAGAACGCGTAAAGTTAACGAGTTGAAATTTAAACTATATACGTATATCCACGGTATCTTGCAGTTGTGAAAAAACTATACTCCTCAGTTAACTTAGAAAAAAGTTAGAGCCGTTTATGTCGTAAAAAACCGCATATTTCGACACTCACAAAAATCAAAACCTATAGGGTACTTCACGTTGACCTAGAACTATAAAATTTGGCAAGGAGCATTGTCTTAGAGTACACATATAGGAATAAATCTGAAAACTGTACATTTTTAATTTAATCACCAACAATAAGGCCTCAAACCTCAATGCAAAAAAAGTGGGCTATAATTTAAAAGTGAATTGAAAATTGTATCATGTGGGGTATCTATGAAAGATCTTTTAAAGCACAAGCTAAAACAGATTTTCACTTATTTTTACGATGTTTAATTTTCGATCAATGACGAAAAAGGTAAAAATATAATTAAAGTACGGCGCACGACGCTCCACACAGTCACGAGTACATCTCGTGATACAACGCATTCGTAATTCGTATATAAGCTGCCAGTCCCGGCGCGACACTCAGTGTCGGTCGAGCTGTGGCTGCGCGCAGTCGTCGTCTCGACTCGAGACGCCCACATTGGGAAATGGTATGTGGCAGTAGGCAGGCGCTGTCGTAGTGGTCATACTTACTTACCCGGCTAGCATACGGACCACAAAATAATTCTATCGTGTCAGAATAAGACAGAGTGGACGGGCTACCATGTCAGACCAAATAAAAAACAAGACAGAATGTGTGACTCAAGTGAGGCCGGTTTTTTATACATGTGGTGAGCGAGACAAGCAAAGGCTTAGCGTGTATGTGTGTTATTGTAGCATCACTAGCATACGGACCACGAAATAATTCTATCGACGAGTCAGAATAAGTTTCACACTTCAATAAAACTATTTTTAGTGGTCGTATGCTAACCTAGTAGGAGCGGGTAATGGGTGATATCGCTTTTTACCGACTTCCAAAAATGAGGAGGTACTATGTTCATGTGTATATATTATTTAACCGATTTAAAAAACCTCTTTTATTTCAAAAGGGTAGGTATACTCCCTAGGTGATCTCATTTAAATTTTATCATTTTATCGAAATCGGCTGAGCCGTTTCTGATAAATTAACCTACACGGACGACACAACGATTTGTGCAAACTGTTTGAATTTTGTACACGGTGGAAGTCGGTGGTGCTATTTTTAGCGAAAAATAATTACATATATATACCTATATCAAAATATCGTATCGAAACTACTTACATAACGTAGTATTATTATATCTTCTTTGATAATATACTCGTATTATATCGAACTTTGAAACTAGATATACAATATATCTATTTAACAGGGCTTAGAACTGGATGCATTAATTTTATAATGTAACATCATAAATTATCATAGATACAGGGTTATTTCTAAGTAATTAGCATTAGCATCCTTTTAGGGACTTATTCTGTACATCAAAACTAACAACTTTTGTTCTATGATGATGAACGAATAATGAACAACTTTTATACTAAGCGCCACACAAATCGGCGGATCGGAAGTTATGCGCAGCGTTCTGCGCAAAAGCCGAAATATAGGTTAGCGCGGGAGCCAGAGAGACGAGACGCCGGGGCACACCCTCCCGCCAACATCATGCATCCTGCGCGCTCCCTACGCCATAGCTCACTACTTCGCCATTTGTATAGGCATTGTGCACACATGCGCAATAATTAGCTAATCACGGTGAAATGTCATCTGCGGCTAACTTTTCATCCGTCGATTTGTGTGGCGCTTAGTATACTGTGGCAACCAACTACGAAATCGCAAAATAAAACCGATGCGACGTCAGTAAAGTGAATGACAAGCTGCGCCAATCCCCACTTGTCATCATCGCTGACTTATGAATTAGCTACTCTCTTCGTGTTCACTGACGCCATTAAGTTTGATTCGGCCTATACCCAGATCATAGTTAAGGAATACACCTGTCATGTGTGTATTTTTATAAGGTACAAAATAGTGCTCCCACAGACAGAACAGCGGGGTAAGGGTAGGTATAGCGCAAAAATTGTGTGGCTCCATACTCAATAGTGAACTTTATTAAACTGATAATAAATCTATACAATACTTCAATATGTTCTCTCGATAGAAACACTGGTTTGTCTGTCTGTCCGTCCTTCTGTGTGTCACCTTCCATCTCGAGAACGCGTAAATATATTGAGTTGAAATTAAACCTATATACGCAAATCTATGGATTCTTACAGATGTGAAATATCGAACTTCTCGGTTATCATGAAAAAAGTTAGAGCCGTTTAAGTCATAAAAGCCGAATATTTCGACAATCACAAGGGAATGAAAACCTACAAAGTAATAATAAAGAGTCCAAGTTTTAAAGGGAGTTAATCGTAAGTATCATGTACTTATCATATGAAAGAACTTTATTAGCACGAGAATAAAACAAGTTTTAATTCTTTTTACGACATCTGACTTTCCATTTATAATGAAAATTGTAAAAATAATCATTAATTTTGATCTTTTGGTGCGTTTTAAAGGACTAACGCCATGTAGTATACTTTCGCGTTAACAATCGATGACCAGCTTCGCCCTAAGGTTCAAACTAAACTTAGTTCCCGATTTTCAGGATTTGTACGGAACCCTCGGTGAGCGAGACTGACTCGCACTTGTCCGGTTTTTTTTTGTCTATGATCATCGATATTTTCGCCAATGGTGAACCGAATCAAAAATCTTTTTTAGTTCAAAAGGGTATTTTCTCATCTTCCCTTCTATAATTTAAGATACTCTCCGCTAGGAGTAAATATTTTCTTTGACACTGGCGCATTCACAAGCGTGTACCACAATATTGTATTATACAGGCGTGTACAACGGCTTATAAACGGCTTCCAAACGCCAAGCGAAATCACAAAATATGTGAATGCTTGGTGTTTGTGGAAGCTTGTGGAGCCCCGGCAAGCGGGGAAATGCACCATTACAATAATATAATGTTTGTGGCACAGAATAGGCCCTATTACACACTGGTTTGTGGTTTGGAGCTGTTTGGTTTTTGGCGGGAACGCGGAAAAAATATCATATCGCTTCATTGTATTATTTTGTTAAAATTGTGATTTTATCAGTCATAATTAGTGAAAAATTGTGGTATATTGTACGTAATTGTATATATGTGTACGTAGATTATGAGCTGATTTACGTGCGTGAGTGTCATGGTCTATTATCTTAGGATAACTCTTCCAAGGTGAGTGTAGGCAAGTGATATAATGTGACGTATCATGTCGTTCCATGTTGTTACCAAAACTCCACAGACGCCTCTAGTAAAGTCTCCACTGCTTTACTGAAGTATGACTTGGACTACATTTGGACTTCACCGTGACTTTATTGGACTATGACGTGACTACAAGAGTGACTATTTTGATAAAATATCAAAAATTATTAAAACTTAAAATACTTGACACTGGCAAATGCACAATATGCGACGCCAAACAAAACAAGAAGAAAAAAGGGTTTAGTTTGTGGTTGTATGCATTTGCTTTCATGTCAGAATTTTTTTCTAAAAATAATTAATATTAACCAATTGATAGCAATATAAATTCAGTATCATGTGTGCTGCTGCATCTGGTAATAAGGAATATCCTTTAGAATTAGAAAAGGTTGCAAAAAGTTTAGAATAACATTGTAACCTCAAAGCTTTGTTTTGCTAAAATGAATTCGCAAGTCTGCGTAAATTGCCGCAACGAGAAGCCTGTGAACCGGACTGATAATCGGCTGGTGACCGAAAGCTGTGGCCATGTGAAGTGTATGGACTGCCTACTGCAGGAAAAGTCCGGGTGTGTTGCCTGTCTCAGTGAAAAGTCGCGGCCCGATTCGACCGAAGCTTCTGACGCTGACGACGGGTTCGTCGGCGATACTGTGCTTATTCAGACTGATATAGAAGTAGAAACCTTTGAATATGACGATAAAGACATTGCACAAGTAGAAGATTTAAGTAAGAAAAAGAAACTTGAAATATCACACATTAAAATAAACTCAGGTGACTTTTTTGTTATTACCTACTACCGATTGCGTTTGTTATAATTCTGTAGTGGCACACTTCTAGACAAAAGCTTTTCTTGGAATCTTCAAAATTTTGTCAGCTTTTATCGATTTGGATTCTGCCTTCATCTAGCCCCCATTCTGGAGGTAGGTACCGGTCTCGAGGTAATCCTCATTACCGGGGCGGGACGCTACAGCACACAAAGGAAGGGAGCGAGTACCCAATCCTGTCCGCGAGTACAGGCGGCATAGCTTAGCTTTTATCATTATAATTCTTCTTTAACACAAGGTCTACCGTAGACCATGCAGAGTCTTGTTACAATGGTGAAATTATGAAATTTTTTTATTTAAAAAACTGTAAAAACTAAGACATATCCTAGCAATCAAAGTGCCAATGACATTGAAAAAAAAACACTCAAATCAGATAATATTTCATGGTAGATAACTGCTTATTGTTTTTGTATGGACATGTTGGCACCTCACAAATGCCTTATACTCATCATAAGTTCTAAAAAGTAATTTTTATACAAAAGTAATTTTTAGACAAAACTTTTCTGAATAAAATGTATGTGTATTGAGTAAGAAATATTGGAACGAGAGTGCAATATTTTTTATTCTTACTTAGCAATTGCCACCAAAAATATGTCATTTTGATACAATTTTACGGATGAAAAGAGTTTTCTCCCTTAATATAAATTATATAAAAATGTACTGTGAATTTTCTCTATGTTGTACACAAAAAATACTTGTTGATTCAGAATCCTCTTAACCCATTCAGGGCCCAGCTACCTTAAATGCGATGTCCCTCTATGCCAACACATAAATGTGTAACATTTTCTATAGTATGACAGTAAAGATGGCAGTAACATCATATTGACAAAAAAATGTGAAAATTTTAAGTTTTCTTTTAAAATTTGTTAAATTTAAAAAAAAACTAAAGAATATTAATAAAAACTGATACATTACAATGGTTATCTAAGACTACTGTTTTCTGTTTCACAATTAAAAGACTAAAGGTTCCAAACCTTCGTAAATCCGCTACAACTCATTGGAATCAAATTCATTTTGCACTATTTTTTACCCGAACTGGGAAAGAAACACATGTGAGAATGTTTGTGATGCCCAGCACTATGGCACAATGACCTTGAAACCTCTCGCTTACATTCTCGCTCTCACTAGCTTACTTGTATAGAAGCTGGTGGTGTATATGGCATGGACATCTTGCCATTACAAAGAGATGAGTGTTGCAAAATCAATTTTCCTGAGTTAACTTACTTATTTAATGAAGCAATTTAATTTTAACCCACTTGTTACTAGCGTTTGATATACGGATCAATGAACATTAAAAATTATTAAACAAAACGTGGATAGTTTTAAATTTCTTTGTTTATTGTTTGTGATAGCTGGATGATTCCTTTGTCGAATAGACGTGGTTTGTTCTGATTTGAGTTGGACGTGTAAAATTTATAAGTGTTGATAAATCGTGCTTATTAGTCATGAGTGCTTCGAGGTAATTAGATAATATTAATTGTATTTATATTGGGTAATTGTTGTGAAAATATTAATATTTATAGTATTATCTTTAATATATGTGTATATGTTTATTGATTCTCTAACAATTTATGTCACTTATTGGTCTATAAAGTTGATGTTCCGTATATCAAACAATAGTAATATGTACTGCTATAAAGCAGTTGTACCGTAAATATTTAAACTAATATAATTTTAGCAGTTTAGATAGGTAATAAAATACAAATTAGTCTATAAATAAAAAACATATATTTGATTTTTTAGGAACACCACTATACGTAATTAGGTAAGTAGTAAGTACCTCAAAATAATTTACTCAGCATGTGTGATAGGTTTCGAAACAAACTTTGGGGTGTAAAGAGACTTGACATTTTACACAAAAAACCGCATTTTTATGGCACACAGCTCATCGCAACTTTTCCGTTCTGTAGTACTTTATTTTATGTGATCTTTATGTGTTTCTTGAAATATTTTGATGTTGACCTGGCCTGCCTGGCTTTCAAGCTGTACCTTTACCGTAAGATTCTAATGAAAATCATGTAGCGATGCTTCTTCGGAATCCGAGGTTGTCATACTCCCCGCCGTTCTTTTTGTAAAGCTGCTAAGCATTATGTACAGCCATCTAAGCAATGGAAAATCAGGGAAGAGTATAATTTCTTAACACGAATGGAAGTACGATATAAGTCAATGTATTGGTCAGATCTACCTAAGACTCTCAAGTTTTCATTATAGGCCTTGAAAGCAGCAGGTTGATCATTTTGGATATATCTCTTTTGCTATTGGGTAAGTTTTCTAGTCTTACATGGGAGGCGTAAATAGATCTGACCAAAACATTGGCTTATATCGTACTTCCATTTGTGACGAAGAAAGAAATTTATGGTACTTTTCCCGGATTTCCCATAGCTAATCAAGTACAGAACGGAACAGTTGCAATGTGCTGTGTACCATAAAAATGCTATATTTTTTTTGTTGTAAAATGTTATGTCTCTTGACACCCAAAAGTTTGCTTGGAAACCTATCACACACATGCTGAGTAAATTATTTTGAGGTATTTACCACTTACCTACCTACGTAATTGGTTTTTAAAAAAAAACGAAAAAATATGTTTTTTATTTATGGAGTAATTTGTATTTTATTACCTACCTAAACAGCTAAAATATATTTTTTGAATGTTTACGGTACATCTGCTTTATAGCAGTACATATTACTAGCGTTCCGTATATCAAGCACCATTTTCCAGCTTTTCCGTAACACCTACAATTTTTTATTTATTTTTCCTCATTTAGTAAGCCCATAATTAGACCGAATACAAAAAATGAGAACGATCTTCCGAAAAAAGGGATATCCGTAACAACTGGGTTAATGAAATCAAACAATACCTGCCTACTTATACCTTGTTTCGAGTAATGTTTGTATTACTATTATGTGTCAATGAACTAAAAACTTATTTATATCAGTAAATAAATAAATCGATTCATGGCTTGATTTGATACATAAATTATTTTTTAAATGTATTATGTAACTACGTTATTTACTGGCCAGAATTTATTGTCAATCAAAGAATTCATGAACTTTTGCATGGAACAAAAGAAAATAAATGCATAGGATTGTGATTAATGATGTTTTATTATAGTATATACAATAAATTACTTCTATTGAAGTTGCACGGAACACTGAGGGCATGGAAATTTTGTACTTCTATAGACATTGTTGGTGGTGAAAGGGTTAAAGGTGAACTGAACTTGAACATTCCCAACATTTGTTCTTCACTAATAAGATATAGTATGTTTTCCTTTGCAGATGAGTCCGGCAAAAAGAACTATGTATGCACAATATGCAAGAAAAAGTTTCGAGCGAGAAGTCAGGTTGCTTATCATGCTTACTGCAATGGACAGAACAAACCTTACGAATGTTTGCAATGTGATGATAAAAAGGTAATTGTATACCTGCTATTATAGGGCGCGTCACACAAGTTGGCGGAAATGAAGTTATCTACAAGCTGCACAATATCCAATCAACGTGTGTTTAGCAACTTTAGTCAGGTTTGGATATTCTGCAGCTTGTAGCTAACTTCATTTCCTCCAACTTGTGTAATGCGACCTATAGCACTAGTTGGATTATTAAAGGTGGTATAAACATGGCAGGCATTGAATGTCACTAAAAATTTAACTAAAAAGTGTAGTTTATTTTGGTGTCAGAAAACTTTATAATTTTTTTACCCGAGTACAAATTAATTCTCTATTTAGCGACTAACTTTGCTACATGTGGCACCACCACACGCGCGCCTCAAGGACCTAACGTCAGAAAATTACGTGGAAATTCGTTTGTCATACGACGGATTTTCTATAAAGGCTACTCTATAAAGTCAGGCTAGTAAAGGCTACTCTACAGAGTCTTCTGGCACTTCGCCGGCCGCTGCCGCGGCACGCTCGCTTCGCTCGCTCGGCTCGTGCGTTGTTTGTCATGTTCTAACATAACCTAACCTAATTTTTGTTTTACACCTAATCTACAAAAGTTATTCACTTCTGGTTTCGCCGACCGGAAATAGAGAGTACATCGCGGTCACATTAATTAGACGCTTGACCATTTGACGTTATTTTGGCGCTCAAGTACGGTGTGCAAAAAAAACCAGCCAAGTGCGAGTCGGACTCCCGCACGAAAGGTTCCAAACCATCTTCTATAAAAGATAAGTTTCTACCTGTTTATTAAGATCGAGTAAAAATTGCTTAAACATTAATGCGATGCGTCGAGTTAATGTGACCGCGTTGTATTTTAACCGGTGCCTAAATTAGTATATTATGAGACGGACGTCCAGACTGAATTTTGTTTCTTCCTTTAATGCCTCTGTGAATTCTTCTTGCGATCGATGTTGGCTGAATTTTTTTTTTTATTTAGTGTCGCACTTGCTTCTGATGAACGTAACTAACCAGTGGTTGTAATTCTTTATATCGTTTAAAAGAGATGAAAATGGAGGGACGTATACTGAAACGCTCTGGGTATTAAAGCGATATGAGGGCCACAATACCCTGCTTAATTCGATTACCTGTTCGGGGATTTGTAGTGGCAAGTTGCACAGTTTATCTACTTAAAAACCCTGTAGGGTTCGACTCATGACTTATTGCTCTGGGGTTTAAAGTGGAAATCTCAACTACAAAAGCCCGAGCGGCATTTGGCTGAAATCAACAGGGAATTGTATTAACGCTACGTCGATTCTAGCAAACTAATCGAATTTTGTAGAAAATTGAAAGTGGTTGTGCCATTTTAGGTAAAAAATAATTATTTTATTGAATTACTTTTGTTATTGTAGACATTTGCGTCCCAATCCCATTACAAGTACCACATGCAAGTGCACCTCAACGAGAAGCGGTTCCCGTGCGAGGACTGCGGCCAGAGCTTCTACCAGAAGTCCAAACTGAACAGGCACAAATTAAAACACACCCGTAAGTTCTTACCATATTGGCCATTTTCAAAAAAGTTGTGCATGACATTTTTAGGCTCTCCCATAATTATTTTTTGGTATACACATTCTTTACCAGGCATATTGGTTCTAATCCAATTTTCAGGGATCTTAATTCAGAAAAAAAACATTTTAGAAAGAATCTTTTTTTATTGCTGCTGCCAAAGAATCTTAGTATGTAATAGCTAGTTTACTAGAGGAACATACCTAGTTTTTCCATGTCCCACGCCTATTTTGATAAATACGTGACGAATTTTAAATAGCTTTTAGCCCTTATGTATTTTTGTAAAATTTAGATATCTAGATTGGTAGTATTTGTGAGAAAATTAACAGTGTATTTTGTTTTAAATTTTAGTATCAAGTGTAGCTTGGTTGCTCTGTAGGGATAAAGTATATTTCATATTAGTTTAATTTTACAGTTAATGAGTGATAGTGTGTGGCGTATTAAAGATTCAACACCAGAAATGTATTTGTATGGTGCAAAATAGTACATTGTTCACCGAGAGGAGAAAGTGACCGATTACCGTCGAGGGTGTCGTTTGAAGCCCGAGCCGTAGGCGAGGGCTTTAAAACTCCCGAGATCGGGAATCGCACTTTCTCTCGAGTGATACATAGTGCTTTATACTACACCTACGAGGAAAATAAAAAACTAAATCGTTACTAATTGAAAAAAAACTGAATCCTAAACTGAATCCTCAAACAACACACAAATTGAAAATGGCGCCAATGGCGTCTGCAATTTTCACATGTTCTTTTTTCAAATTGTTTGACACCATCCAACACACAGCTAGTGGCCAGTGTCATTTTGCGAACTTTGAGATAAAAACTCACTGTAAAAACTTTTTGGCTTTTGATATTTAGGTTACCAGCGCATAGTCTTACCCAAAATTAAAAAAGAAAAACCACGTAAGAAATGGATTTTCGTACACTTTTATCTCCCGCTCAGATGCGTTTTCTCGCCGCATATTTGTTCGATATGCAATGACGTACTTTCTACCGTAAATTTGATAAAGTATCAAGGTACTTTCCGAGCAGGTGTAGTATAAAATATATTTATCATTATTCTAAACATTGTCACAAAAGTCTCAAAAAATCTTCCGCCTTACCACAAAAGATTTAAACACACCTTAAACACGATTTGTACTGCTAAACATTGCTTAAAGCGTGCGTAAAACTTTTGTGGTTAGACGGCTTATGTTTATGTCATGAGTTCTCCAAGATATGCCTTGACAAATATGTCCTTATCTTACCGAAGGTGTGGTGCTACTTTACTGCCACACAATATTATAAGATACTGACGAGCAAAGCGATTTTGCTTTCGTCTGTCCAAAAATTAGCTTTCTTCTACAGGTCGCATTTTTCAACAAAACTTGGTCCACAGGTTCTATATATTAATGGATTTATTTGGTGTCGGGGATTTCTGATAGTGATTTCTCTCGAAAAGGGGAAAATTGCTGCTGCGTTATTTATCAGCTGATTTCGATAATATTTGGCAAGATTGCTTAGTACCTGAAACAATCTAAATCCTAAGAAGATTTGCGAGTATGGACCACATTGGTCAAGAGTGCGGAGAGATATTGGCCTATGAAGATTTAGTTAAAAAAAGGGTCGCGAGGACTACTGTTCGGGAAACTATTAGTATATAACCATTAAATAATGAACAGAAGCGAAGAAGCATGTGTGCAAGGAGTGCAACAAGGGGTTCAACAATGAGTCGTCTCTTCGCAAGCACCAGCTGACGCACTCGGGCGAGCGGCCGCACGCCTGCCCCGTGTGCAGCCGCCGCTTCCGCGACTCCTCCAACCTCGGCAAGCACGTCAAGAAGAAACACAACCGTGAGTACACACTGTGAACGATCATGTATCAACAACGAGTCATCTCTTTGCAAGCTCCAGCTGACGCACTCGGGCGAGCACGTCAAGAAACACAACCGTGAGTACACACTGAGAGATCATGTATCAACAACGAGTCATCTCTTTGCAAGCTCCAGCTGACGGACTCGGGCGAGCACGTCAAGAAACACAACCGTGAGTACACACTGAGAGATCATGTATCAACAACGAGTCATCTCTTTGCAAGCTCCAGCTGACGCACTCGGGCGAGCACGTCAAGAAACACAACCGTGAGTACACACTGAGAGATCATGTATCAACAACGAGTCATCTCTTTGCAAGCTCCAGCTGACGGACTCGGGCGAGCACGTCAAGAAACACAACCGTGAGTACACACTGAGAGATCATGTATCAACAACGAGTCATCTCTTTGCAAGCTCCAGCTGACGGACTCGGGCGAGCACGTCAAGAAACACAACCGTGAGTACACACTGAGAGATCATGTATGAACAACGAGTTGTCTCTTCGCAAGCACCAGCTGACACACTCGGGCGAGCACGTCAAGAAACACAACCGTGAGTACACACTGAGAGATCATGTATGAACAACGAGTTGTCTCTTCGCAAGCACCAGCTGACACACTCGGGCGAGCACGTCAAGAAACACAACCGTGAGTACACACTGAGAGATCATGTATCAACAACGAGTCATCTCTTTGCAAGCTCCAGCTGACGGACTCGGGCGAGCACGTCAAGAAACACAACCGTGAGTACACACTGAGAGATCATGTATCAACAACGAGTCATCTCTTTGCAAGCTCCAGCTGACGGACTCGGGCGAGCACGTCAAGAAACACAACCGTGAGTACACACTGAGAGATCATGTATCAACAACGAGTCATCTCTTTGCAAGCTCCAGCTGACGGACTCGGGCGAGCACGTCAAGAAACACAACCGTGAGTACACACTGAGAGATCATGTATGAACAACGAGTTGTCTCTTCGCAAGCACCAGCTGACACACTCGGGCGAGCACGTCAAGAAACACAACCGTGAGTACACACTGAGAGATCATGTATGAACAACGAGTTGTCTCTTCGCAAGCACCAGCTGACACACTCGGGCGAGCACGTCAAGAAACACAACCGTGAGTACACACTGAGAGATCATGTATCAACAACGAGTCATCTCTTTGCAAGCTCCAGCTGACGGACTCGGGCGGGCACGTCAAGAAACACAACCGTGAGTACACACTGAGAGATCATGTATGAACAACGAGTTGTCTCTTCGCAAGCACCAGCTGACACACTCGGGCGAGCACGTCAAGAAACACAACCGTGAGTACACACTGAGAGATCATGTATGAACAACGAGTTGTCTCTTCGCAAGCACCAGCTGACGCACTCGGGCGAGCACGTCAAGAAACACAACCGTGAGTTTTTTTTTTTTTGTATTTCGAATAGGTTTGCGTTTGACTACACACTGCCTGATGTTAAGCAGATGTGCGGTCTAGGGTGTAGCACGCTTACCTAGAAGATACCTATTTACTCGGGATTTGAAGACAATCACGTTGTACTTTAACGGGAAGACAGACCCAGGCAAAGCATTCCACATTCCGGCTGTTCGTATGAGGAATGAGGATTCGAAACGCTTGGTTCTAACGCGCGGAATGTCCACCATAAAAGGGTGGCGCTTTGGTCGCGTCCGTCTAGCCGTACGATAGAAGAAAGGGGCAGGGGGGACCAGATTGTGCAACTCCTGGGCGCACTCTCCGAAGTGTATCCGGTAAAAGACCGACAAACACGCTACCTTGCGACGATGCTCAAGACTTTGCAGCTGCGTCTTAGTCAAGGTGTCGTTGTCAATCAGCCTCCTGGCTCGTCTCTCAATCGACTCCAGAGCCTCTAGTTGATATTTGGCAGAGCCATCCCAAAGGTGAGAGCAGTATTCCATGCAAGACCTGACACACTGTGAGAGATCATGTATCAACAACGAGTCGTCTCTTTGCAAGCACCAGCTGACGCACTCGGGCGAGCACGGTAAGAAGAAACCTAACCGTACACAATATAAACTTTGTCGATTTCGATTAAGATCATAAAAAATAATTTTGTTATTATTTGAATTTAATGGTTGAAAATGTGTTTTTACAGCGGACAAGTGCATCTGTGCGATGTGCGGTCGCGTGGGATGTGCGGGGCGCTGCGGCGCGCGGCGGCGGCACCAGTGTGCGCGCTGCCCGCAAGCCTTCCACTCCTCTAAAGACCTGCGTAGGCACGCTGCCGTGCACACAGGTACACACACACCTATACACACGCACACACACACACACATACACATACTCACACACACACAAACGACGCTGTTGGTACTGTTTGGGGGCTAAACCTGGGCATTTTTTCCTATCAACTAATATCGTATATAAACCACAAAACACACCAATTCATTAAAAAGTAAGTAAGTTCGTATAGGCTGGGTGGCTAGCCCTGGTGTTAGACTTTTTAAGCTGCCTAAAAGTCTCTCACATGGCGGTTAAAACAACCCGAACCTACAATTTAACGTGTCATCCGAGCCACGGTAGTTGTAAATGCCACCCGCGGTCACCCATCCGAAAACTGGCCCTACTGAACATTGCTTAGCTTTGTTGACAAACACCTAGTCAAACTATGCTATGAGCGGCACCAATTCATTGTAACCTAACTTTTATTCCACAGATTCAAAGCCGTTCCGCTGCAAGGTGTGCGCCAAAAACTTCCGTCGCAAAGACAACCTAGAACGTCACATCCGCAACACGCACCCGCAGCACGCGCCCGCCGCCGCCGTCGAGTGTGACGTCACCGCGCTCAAGCAACTCAACGGCAACGGACAGTACGAGTCCGAGCAAAAAATCAAGCTCGAAATCCTCAACCCCCTGCCACCCATCCCCTTGCCCCAAGACCTCTTCAAAGAGAACACGGTCACGAAAACGGAACCCAAAATCGACTCCTCCTACATAATGTCCGTAAACAACGCCAGAAAAAGTGTTATAGTTGCGAAGAAACTGGTCACAGAAAAGCCGCCCGAAAGCCCGGAATGCGAATACGTGCATAAGATTCGTAAAGCGAACTGTCATAACATTTCGTTGCCTCCGATCGATGCGAATAAGTTTGCGGAGTTGGATCGGAAGACTAATCTGAATACGTTGAGAGTCGAGGCGCCGCCGAAGGACGATAAGATTTTTAAGAAGATTTTGTGCGACGACGAGGGGAAGGAGGCGGAGCAGAGCGCGGAGCCCAGCCCGCAGGTGCATTGGAGGAAGCTGAAGCTTAATAGCAACTGGTAAGAATTAAGTACCTAATCTAATACAGATATTCATAATTATCGTGACTCTCTGGTGTCGGACGGATCCATGCAAACATCAGTCTGAAACAGTTCATTGTTGAAATGATTTTATCGTGTTTCACACACTAGGTTTATAGAAATGTTCTTTTTGTGATAAACATTTTAAAAATTGCCGCGCTTGCATGATTTGCACCTGCATCTCTTTGGGATTCCGGCCCGGATGCTTTGTCCAATTAAGCTAGAACTCTGTACTACGAACCCGCCAATAAGCGCAATGCGCCATCTCTCGTTAATGGTAAAAAGTTCTGGCCAGAGCCCCATCTCTGACCAGTCACGGGCCCAGAGGTCCCCGTTTAGTAGGCTCTTACTACAGGCAGGGGATACCGGTGCCGTATTCTAGTGCCCCGGCATCATGGCAAAGTGCCCTGGCATCAGGACAACCACAGGTTCTATACTAGCTTTGGTAACAATATAGATGTAGATGTGCCTATTATTGGCCGCAAAACCACTGGAGCCACTAAATGAGCTTCTGGTATCTCCTGGAAAAGCAGACTAACGAAGCGATAATGTTCACAGTTGACAGTGCTGCCACAATCTACGCACTCAGGAGACCTACTCGTATAACAAGCACTCCAAAGTATTTCGAATAAACATAGAACCATCGTACTTTGGACAAAAAGTCACGGTTTATGTCCGGGTAACAACATAGCAGACACCCTTGCCAAGGAGGGCATGAGAAAACAGGTGGAGGATAAAGCAGCTAGACACTGCAAGCCGACAGCGGTGGAAGTGCGTGATCTACTGCGCCGTCATACTGAAAAAGAACAACAAAATATGTAGGACAAGAGGGAGGATTGCAGGCATGCCAAAGCTGCTTTCCCAGCCCTGAACAGAAACATTACAAACGATCCATTGAGGTTGCAGCGACAAGACCTCCGACTCAAGGTTGGGCTTATCACTGGTCACTGCAACATGAATAGTCACATGTATAAACTGGGAGCCACCGACAGCCCACTCTGTCGTGGTTGCCTGCAGGAGAATGAAACGGTAGAGCATGCAGAGGTCTTGTGGCATTGCAAGGCCACAGCAGAAACTAGAATCGCTTTCGGGTTGCATGACGCTACTATTGCTTTGTCATCAGCATGACATCATCATCCTCATCGCCATCTAGTATACCATCCAAGCCACTGGAGCAGTTATGCCAGCGGCCACGAGCCACGCTCCGTTATTTTAAGGAGCTGGGCAGGCTGGGGTAGACGTTGGAGGGGGAAATGTACAAAACACCCCATGCGGGACGTCTCTTTATTACTTATCTCTAGTGTATCTTATTATTACTGGTAATCTTGGTATTAAGTTATCTCGAGATCTGTCGTGTATTCAATAATTTTAAGACATTAGAAACAACCTGTGAGCAAAGAGCAAAAATTGTCTTAGTATGCTCTGTTGTAGTCAATTAACTTTTTCCTATAACTCGTACCTACGAGTATATCAAAGTCTTATACAAAAAAAATACAAAAATATTTATTTTCCTTAAAATATGTACATATTCAGATTGACAATAGTCCCCGCACTAGGGCTAGCCTGTATCGCGGGAAACTGAGGCCGATTACCGAAATATGGTAGAGAACTTGTACATTAATTTTATTTAGACTTATCGGGCTTAATTCATGTCAGAGGCCTTCAGGTGGCCTAAAAGCTGACATCAGGTCTGACTACCTGGACGATACGAACTTACTTTAGTCTGAGTAAAATACAGAATCATGTTTAATTTAGTCTGTAATATTATATTATGTTTTGACATTGGAAATCATATTTTCTTTCAGATGTGAAGAAAGAAACAGAAGGCTGATCGAGTGATATGGGCTGGCCCAGTGTATTGGACTGTGTATTTACATGTAAGTCTCTATACTATACTATATTCACCTACATACATGTCTATATCCTACTTAGATGTAGAATTGTGATAACTACGACATGATAAACATTATACCCTTCCAAAGTGTTTATTTACTATCTTTGGGTTGGGTGTTTTTCTGTACATTTCCATTTTTTGAGAACGTGACATTCGTACGCTCACTTGGCCACACTTGCATGTCCACCAATAACATCACACCAGTAGCGCTCATAGCGTAGTTTGACTACGTGTTTGTCAGTGATCACCTAAGTTAAGCAACGTTCCCGGATGGTTGACCGCGAGTGGCATTTACAACTGAGCCCTACCGTGGCTCGGTTGACACTTTGATTGCCCGGTTGTATTAACCGTTTAGCCATGTCAGAGGCCTTCAGGCCGCTTAAAAACTCTGACACCAAGGCCTCCCGGCCCTTACGAACTAACTTATCACACCAGTTATTCTATTGGTGGATTTTTCCTAACACCCTGCTCATCTAGACATCTCATCTCTGGCAGAAAAGTAGCCAAATAAGCAGCAAAAATGTGTTGCTGTCTCATTTCATTACTCACCGACAAAGTGAGATAGCTAGATGTTAGCGCGTTTTGGCCAAGTGTAGTGCTGTGCATAGGTTCCCGTTCGTGACCTTTCCTTGCTGGAGTCATTGCAATCAGTGTTGCCATCTATTTGGTTTAGAGTTGTAGATAGCTAGTGTAGCCTGAAAAGCATGAAAATCGGCGTGATTTTCATAATTTTCTGCATAAAGCCAAGATGTGTTACATTTATTTTTCAGTCTTGGTTCTTCACAGTACACGAATTTAGTCTATAACTTTTCTTAAGTTAACTAAGACTTTCTAGATCTAGACTAAGTATTTCATTTAAGCTGAGAAACGCCAAATGTTAGATGAGATGTCCCAAAACTAAACTAAACTTTGGAAGTAAGTCCAAATCAGCATTTGGGATATCTAGAAACAGTCCACCTATGCGTCAATGTTATGTGATACCAAAAAGCGCTACATTCGAAAAGACTAGAGTGGCAACACTGGTTGCACTGTATACCTTATAATTATGTAATTTAGAAACTAACTCGTGTATAAATACTGTTTTGCACAAGTCAATCTTTTGTTATTTTACTAGTAGATGTAGAATTTATTAGTTACTGATTGTAAGACTAGATGGCGCTAGCGCCGTACATCGATTTTCTGCATCGCGGTGGCGTTTTGCTCGCAGAAATTACTACAACCTTTTTGTGATTTCAAATAAAAAAACCTACACAGAGGAAAGAGAACAAGTCTTTTCTTTCTCCCTCACACACCCGCCTTTAGGACTTGTTCATGGTCCTTCGGAGTCGGATAGCATAGAGCTGGTGGACAACGGATTGTTGTCGCAACATCACCAAGCTACACCACACCGGTGGAGACGAGGCCACGGCAGTAGGCGACCGCATACCAGGTGCGAGCGTCTAGCTGTACGCGCCACGCCCGGATGTACTGAGAGACGGCTACGGCCACACATTAAACATCGGTGGGACAGCAGTGTGCTGTCAGGATACTACTTGGGTGACGTCAGTGGACGTCCGAAATTACAACATCAACGCAGACGGCGCAGGGAGCCCGTTCGTGTCCCGTCACGTGAAGTCACGTGCGAAGAAGTGAAGCGGCTAGGAGTACAAGTGCGGCAAAAAAGGATAAGTGAAGTGAAACAGTGAGTACTTTTACGTCTTAAAAATGAAGCGGCAAAATTCATTAAACTATAAAATTGTCGTGGTGAAATTTAATTCAACTTCAAGTTTTTAGAACTTTAAACTGTGTTATTTTGTGTGCATGCTAGAACTTAGATTAGTTTTAAGAAAAACGGAATCACGGGGAACCTACGGTCAAAATTCAAATAATTTACTGCGACAAGGTTCCATACACTTGGAAAAATTAGCTTCATCTCTCATTAACTTAGAATAATTTTGTGAACTTGACACTTTCGACTTTAACTTTTCATCAATATTCGTATTAAATATAAATTAGATTCGTTAACTTTTAATAAAAATGGAATCGGTTATCAATTTTCAGCGCGATTTGTTTTCTAGAATTTCAAAGGTTAAAGTTAACTTCGAAAAATCGGCAAAAGAAAGAACCAAAGAGTATTTAGAAGGAAGACTCGAGTACGTAGAAATGTTATGGTCTGAATTCTTGGCAGGCCATAAAGATCTGTTGTGTAACTACGACTCAGATAAAGTAAATGCTTCCGACTATACAAAATTTGAATTGTACGATAAATGTGAAGATTTATTTCTGGATTACAAATGCGAGTTGAGAACTTTAACTTCTAGATTTGATCAACAACAAAAGAGGAATGATGTTTTTCCAAACAACAGTCAATCGATATCTTCTCAAGTAAAATTACCAAATATCAACATTCAACCTTTTTCTGGTCAGTATTCTGAGTGGCGCTCATTCAAGGATTTGTTCCAATCGCTCATCGGCCAGAATGATTCTTTGGATAATGTACAAAAATTACATTATCTAAAGAGTTATCTGACTGGTGAAGCGGAACAGCTCCTAAGACATGTGCCCATCCAGGAAGGTAACTTTGGTCGATGTTGGCAATTGTTGCAGGAAAGATTTAACAACAAAAAATATATTTCACATCAAACTTTGAAACGGCTACTGAGCCAAAAGAATTTAACGGTTGAATCAGCCAACGGCCTAAAAGACTTGGTAGATACTACGAATGACTGTTTGGCAACCCTCGTTAGCTTAGGCATTGATGTGAAAAGCTGGGATACATTAATTATCCATATATTGTCATTGAAATTGGATACAGAAACAAAACGTCAATGGGAGTTTCATGTTAGTAGAAATTACCCATCGGATGAACTACCCACATTCAGACAATTTAAAGAATTCTTAACTCAAAGGTTCCGAGCAATTGAGTTTCTGGATCCAAGTTCAACGCCAGGTTTTAGAAGTTCAACAAATAAAGTAAAATCTCTTCACTCGACCAATGAAACAACAATTTCATGTCCGTTTTGTTCGAAAGGTCACAAATTAAGTCGATGTAAGAGTTTTCACAAAGAATCAATTGACGCTCGACGCAAGTTTGTCCTTAACAACAAAGCGTGCTTCAATTGCTTGGGCAGCAATCATTCTGCCAAAGACTGCCGCAGTACTTCCAAATGTCGCATATGCAGACGAAGTCATCATTCGCTGCTACATCCTAAGAGTGCGGGATCAAGTGTGAATTCTCATACAACTGGGGTCAATCACGGTGGGCGAGTTGCCACTTCGTCAGAAAGTGCTTTTGCTTCATCGGCATCATCAAATGCAGGTAAACGAACCCCAGATGTAATCTCATGTTTTTCTACTGGCAAAGGCCAGCAACAAACTTTACTTCCCACGGCCATAGTTATGGCCAAGACCAAAAATAACAAACAACAACCAATTCGAGCACTCCTAGATCAGGGGTCCGAAGGGTCATTTATTACCGAATCAGTTGTTCGGTATTTAGGATTAAAAAAATCACCAGCCTCAAATGACGTGACAGGTTTGGGTGGAGATAAGAATGTTTCTAAGGCGATGGTTACCATCAACATTCAATCCCGAATTAACCCAACTGTCAACATTCCGGTAAAGGCTCATGTGCTCAACAACATAACTTCTCTTCTTCCATCTAGAAGAGTTGAGGCAATTGATTGGGAAAATATCAGCGGAGTGCTTGCTGATCCCCATTACAACATACCTAACAAAGTGGATATTCTTTTGGGAGCTGAAGTATATGCTCAGGTACTTCAAGAAGGAATCAAAAGGGGACCTCTTGGTACATCAATAGCACAGGCCACTAGCTTAGGGTGGATTTTATCAGGCATTACTCGCTTAAACGGATATGCATTTTAACGTTAACATAAGCACTTTCAGCAAGTGGCAGCACGCTCAACCTAGATAAAAAAAAGGAATTACAATGTAAAAAAACTCTGTACTTAAACTGTTTTGTTATCAGTGACGAAGGATTAATTACATAGTATTTTGCTATCACTAAAGCATTTTTATATGAGTTTAGTCGTCACTATGAAATTATCTTAATATCCAATACAGATTTATGTTTTAGTATCTAAACTTCGCTATAAAATTGTTATTATATTGTAAGTAAAATTTAACTTTCGTAACATGTCACTGCGAATGTATCAACGTGACACTTTCGGTAACTGTTTTTGTAATATTGATCAAACTTTATAAATTTATAAGGCCAAAGGTTCCACTTTGCCCTTGGTGGGCGATGTATGTAGAATTTATTAGTTACTGATTGTAAGACTAGATGGCGCTAGCGCCGTACATCGATTTTCTGCATCGCGGTGGCGTTTTGCTCGCAGAAATTACTACAACCTTTTTGTGATTTCAAATAAAAAAACCTACACAGAGGAAAGAGAACAAGTCTTTTCTTTCTCCCTCACACACCCGCCTTTAGGACTTGTTCAGTAGATTTACGTCGTCACTTTACGTAATTCATTTCTACCTGGCAACTGACGTTTAAGTGTATTTTAATATTCATGAAGGCTATTGGTTGTACAACTCTCTAGAAACTAAACCAATGCTATCTTTCTTTCACATATTGAAATGAAAGGAGATGCAAATATTTTAATCTTACACATAAGATATTCAGTTGTACAATCGATACGCTTTCAGTAAATGTTTTTTAACATTATTGTATACTTGTAGTCATTAATGTTCTTAACCATAGTTTTTAAATGCGTCAAAGATGCTTTTAGCGGTAGATAACTTACTCTCACGATGTCACCGATTTATCTGTTTTTATATTTACAAATTGAATGGGGAGCCACCGTCGCATTTCTCGAACAAAACTTAGTTAATTATGTTAGTTTCATAATTTTTCTACTTACAGATGAATCGGTCGCACTGTTTTCACTTACTAGCTGTTAATTTAATTTCGTCTTTGATATTATATATTTTATGTTAATCGGAGAACTTTAATATTATGTTGAAAATTTATAATTTTAAATGTAATTCGAAATACATCCGGCGTCGTGTACCAAAATTTTTGATCTCACTTGTCAATGTAGACTGCGGAAAATGCTTGGATTGAGGTCTAATCATTCATTCTTCATTCGTAATAGCTGTGGTAAATGAATATTCTCTAACGAATGAATGAAACTTGTGTCTAACTGAACGCAGCTCTGTAGTTCTTATGACGAACTAAATACTTGTATGTCCATTCTTTCTACAAACATAACATTTTAGAAATTATAAACAAGTTTATATTTTTTTGGTACGGAATGAATAAGGGATTGATAATATTTAGACTGATTACGGTGTGGGATAGAGTATACTTGTCTAATATCCTACGATAAACGATGGATAGCGAAATGAAAGACTGTAAGACGTTTGGATACATTGTTTTTTTAACAGATTTACATAATAATCAATGCTCATATCTAATGGTCTGGTAGGCGAAAGATTTTCGTACAAGGACTTGATATGTCTCATGATATTTGTAGAAGAAGGTTTATGAATAGGATTTTATTCGAAAATAATAAATAAAATATTTTTTTTTTTTTTTTTTTTTATTTAAATTAATGGCCCACAGACTCCAGGGTCTGTGCCTTTTGTTAAGTTAGTTACAATTGAAAGAATGCGACTGTACAATAGAGAGGGTAAATAAAATATTTACGGAATCGATTGCCGATCTACACGAATCTACAGATTTTTATGTAGATATTGCTGTGAATACGTAATTTTCACAACACCATAGATTTGTACACAATCTTGTAGTCTGCTCAGACCAATACGCTTGTAGCTTTTTGTACATTTAGCTTTGCCAAAAATATTGTGATAACGGAGTTACTTGGACTTTCGTAACGAATGTACTGCCGACCCTCGGCGCATAGCCCGGTCCATACTTGCGTGATCCAGATTCAACTTTAGCCAAAGTCAAAGTCAAAATTCGACAAAGAATTCAAAGTCTTTATTCCGTAGAGTCCGTAGACACATTATGTACAGGCACTTGAAATCGTTTTAGTAGTTCTTATTGATTAGGCTAGGGGTTTCTTACCGATCATCAAAGATAAGCAAGGTTCAGTTCGGTCAATCTACGGATGGGTGACCGCTGGTATCTTTTAAGCTTTCAGCCACGTGAGAGGATTTCAGGTAGCTTAGGAATGGAGCCGTTTTAACTTTAGTTTTCTTTGACTTTAATTTTCGATCCGCTTTTTCTAAGATCACATATAATGTGAACAATTCGATAAGCATTTTTACATTATTTATTTTAATTTATTTCACATAGTAGGGCAATAAAAGTAATACAATAGTAAAATTTATATGAACACCGGATACAACTCACGATTATTTGAGCGGTCGAGCCGCTATGCGTCCGACCGGTTTCAGAGTAGTTAGTACTCTTTCTTCGAGTGCGCGGGCGTCCGTTGTCGGGGGCGCGCGTATTCCCTGAAGAAAGAGTACTAACTACTCTGAAACCGGTCGGACGCATAGCGGCTCGACCGCTCAAATAATCGTGAGTTGTATCCGGTGTTCATATAAATTTTAATAATGAGTCCTCACGCTAGTTTTAATGAAGTAATACAATAGTAGTACAAGTAAGATTATTTTATTTACCGTCGCATCAAGCGTTTGAAACTTAGTTTGCAAGCAAAATAGTTTATTGCCACTTCGGTACCACGGATAACCATACTACTTGTAATTTTAATCATCAATAGATCAAAAATCCTGACTATACAGGGTAACTGATAATCTATCAGCTAACTAACAAATTTTGTTTAACGACTTTTATCAAGTGGCTCAGTGGTTAGTGACCCTGAATTCTGAATCAAAGAGGCGTGGGTTCGATCCTCACCCAGTGCAAATATTTATGTGATGAACATCACATGCTTAGTTTGGGGTCAGAGACTATGTGTAAGATGTCCCCTAATATTTATTTATCTTCTCTTTTTCTGTTCATGATTTCATTAGAAAAAGACGCAAGTTGAAGCTGGACGCACATGAGCGTGGACATGGCTAGTAGTGTTAACAATATCGACTGATCAAATGATCTCTAACACACTTCGATCTCAAGTAATATTAGTTGATGTATGACATGTTGTTTTTATGAGTAAATGCTTGGACTTGTTAGGGCTCTGTCGAATGCTGTTTCTGGGTCTAGGTCGACTTATAGCTAAGTATAGAATTACGTTCTTTGTGACGTGCAGTCGGTACAAAGAATTAGCGTTTGGTTATGGGCATAGCTAGGGGGAAGGGAACATTTCCTAGAAACATTTATGCCCACTCCAAAAAACTTGAAAATCAATACATTTTATTTTTCTGGGATGGAAAAAAGTAGGAAGCTGCGTTAAAGAGAAATTTCCACCTACGTTAATGGAATTGGTATTTTCATCGTTGTTATCTACGCATATTAGAGTTCTTGGTTTAGTTATTCTTCTCCAATGAGTAACATTTTTTACTATTAAAACTCAGACCAAATAAAAAAAATCAAGACAGAATGTTGTGAAGAAAACAAGTGAGGCCGGCAAAACTACGCCTCGCTGTGTACAGACACAATTACACACACACGGCTTGGATTGTCAGTCGAACTATGGCGGCGCAACACCGACGCACTCACCACATGTATAAAAAACCGGTTTCATTTGTCTGTTCACGACGTTCTGTCGTGATTTTTTTTTTTTGGTCTGAGTATTAATGATTTTCGTTTTGCCTTCTAAATATATTAGAGTACTAGTGAACTTTGGTATTTATCGTCAGTAAATAAGGTCGTATCTATTATCCTCTCTTCATGATTTTCTTTGATTGACGCCTAAACTCTCAAATAGCAGGAAGACAGACCCTCAACCGCTTAATAACTCCATGTAATTCGATGGATATGATATTTTTAGGTGTCCACGTATAATGAGCGCCACACAAATTGAAAGATGGGAAGTTATGCGCAGCGTTCTGCGCAAAAGCCGGAATATGGCTACGCGCGGAAGCCAGAGAGACGAAACGCCGGAGCAAACCTCAAGCCTCCCGCCCGCTCCCTACGCCCGAGCTCACTACTTCGCCATTTGTATAGGCATTGTGCACACATGCGCAATAATCAGCGAATCACGGCGAAGTGTCATCTGCGGCTAACTTCCCATCTTTCAATTTGTGTGGCGCTCAGTATGTGTAAATATGTGGCGTACTTACAGGCCACCACCAGACCAGTTATGATTTTGCTGGCTCAACGTATAAGCTGTTATTTTTCTTGGTAATGCCTGGAAACGCCAGTAACGGGCTCAAGCCCGCAGCATTCGGATATCTCTAGATCTTTGAGCAAATATAGGTATGTAGAGTCACAATTGTGCAAAGTGTCCGAGCCAAAACTCTGCCCAAGCTACGTAGTGGGCAGGCTTTTTAGTTAGTCGTAAGGCGATTGCAAGCCGACTACAACGCCGCGCGATGCCAAAGTGCTCGGTTACAAGGACTAATTATAGGTGACATAACGTCGAGTTTCGATAAAACGGGTCATTGTGAATTATTTAATGTAAATATCTAAGTCGGTATGTATGACGTCGCTTGGAATTTTTTTTACTACTTTCACTTAGAGACTGTGGCTCCGTAGATATTTGCTCGAAGCTCTAGACCTACCTACACCGGTCTGTGGATAATCCAATCGCTTTTCATGACTTTTTAGATCATCAATAACCATTTTTTCACATATTTGGACACTTGGAAATACAAAATAATAGTCTTGCAAATAAGTCAGGTAATTTTAAAGGAGTTGACTTAAATTCGAATAAGAAATAATACTTATGTATGACCTATAATTAGGTACACTTTTCAGGAAATTTGTAATGGTGCTTACATTTTTTATAAACCGTATACCTATTCTATAAAATCACGGAACGATATTTCAATTCGTACAGTAGTTAATATTTGTATGTTTGCTATCGTATAAATTAGTACAGGGTTGTATTGGATGGTGATAAAAATATACAGCAAAAAATGGAAGAGCTGATTTTTTACATTTTTCAGTAAATAAAGGAAGTTTTCCTATCTATGTAATTACGGTCTTAGGTCCACTAATGCATATAACCCTGTATTCTTACGTTTATGTTATAACTACATAAGTAATCTGTTATTGGTTTGTGTATTTTATATGTATTACCTAATAAATAACATGCGTGTAAAATATGAAATAAATGAAATTTAAAGTAATTATTGTTTTCATTTAGTTTCTAGGTGGACAATACCTGTGTGAAAATTTATTAGCAAACGAAACAATATTTTTGGGTAACAGCCAATTTTTATCTCAATACTAATGGTAAAACTACAGCGCCGGACTAGGAGTTAGTGTTACCTCACATTTTAATAAATATATAGTCGCATCTGAATCAAAGTATCACAAAACAGGAAAAAATTGAAGAAATTGGAGGAGGCCCATACCCGGCAAGGGATTGCTATATAAACATAATCACTGCATACACTAACACTAGGTTTAATTTAATTCTACTAACATTAAAATTAAAATTGTAAAATCATTGTTTAAAATTGTAAATATGTTTAGCAAATAAAAAGGATTTTTTATTTTTATTTCTGAATCACACAACTTGGCGGCTGTGATAACTCTGCTGTTCTGTGGCTGTGATGATTAACTATTTGGCGCAGGGGGTCCTAGTCGGGTGTTTCTAGGATAGTACTTGTTGTAGAATAATAAACACACTTTGCACTAGGCCTAGTGGCCAATTTATAATTTCAATCGTAATTATGCGTGTAGAGTCCGTGCGTCCAATCGCCGGGAGCGGATGAGTGAGTGAGTGAGTGAATGATGTACAATATGAATGAATGTGAATCTTAAAGCTAACACAGACAAAATATATTGAAGGGCGCCTAGATGGTGTTGCACTATTTGATCAGTCAGTGCGGCGCAGATGGCCAATATAATTGGCGTATGTGGACGCCACAACTACAAGTTACGGATAGCCCAATCCTGACTGAAACTCACTTAACAGCTGTGCGGGGATTGTGTTATCCGCAGCTTGTGGCTAACATCATAACAGTCGCCAAGTTGAAGGAAAGTGCAGGAACTTTTAGAGCTGTATAAGTGTATATCACTCATCATTATGAACAACTTTTACTATGAGACCGACTGCGCGAATCGTCTGCTGCTGGGTGTACGTCTCAGCCATAGAATACCAAAAGCGGCTTTTTGGAAGCAGTATGTAACAAGCGACATATTTTTAGCATTCTGTGCTAATTTCTTTACCATAAACTAGAGAATCAAACAAATATTGTAATGAATGAATGAATGAATGAACACTTTATTGTTCACACTAAAATACGATACAGAAAAAAAATACACAGAAAGGAAAGAAATAAGCGACATAGACTAGTGCAACAAAGGGCGGCCTTATTGCTTATAGCAATCTCTTCCAGGCTCTTTGTAATAAGGAATAAGGGTATTATGTCATGTGATTTCTGTAGTCTGTATTGAATGCCTATCAATTAGTAAATTTAATATCTTGCGATGTGTTGACGTCATAGTCCTGAGTACATGCCTGTTCCCAACATATAGATCGATCACCCAAGGGTTGTGACGTTACACCTCTTGGCTCCACACAACACCACACTCAATGCCACAAATACATCCGCATATCTCTATTGTGCTACTAAGTATTAGCAAAATTATCAGAAATTAATAAACATGGAGGATAATATCGTAAATTCCGTTATAGACTTGTACAAAGCTAAAAAGTGGAAGGAGATAGTAGAGAAGTACCACGATCATCCAAATAGGAATAAATTGCTGTGGGTGTTCCCGAGCGTTAAGAATTTTGAGTTTTTGAAGGAAAGTTTGAGGGAGTTGGGGTGTGGGGGGGTGCTGAGTGTGGGATGCGGGAGCGGCCTGCTCGAGTGGATGATAGCTGAAGCTACTGGTAAGTTGCCTGTCTTTTACGTAACATAACTTAATGTGAAGTTGGCTTTTTTTCCCAAATTTTGTCGAAAATATAATTGAAGTGTTTTCTAATGCGACTTCCAACAATGTTGCGTTAAACGTTTAACGCTACCATGGCCATACCAAGCACTGATGCGATCAATTGTTAATAAAGTTTGTCGTTAAGAAACAATATGATTTCACTAAAAATCAGTTTCTACCTATTTTCATTTCCACATTACGAAGTTTCACGCACTACCATTATTAGGGTTCCGTACCTCAAATGGAAAAAACGGAACCCTTATAGGATCACTTTGTTGTCCGTCTGTCCGTCTGTGTGTATGTCAAGACTCTTTATCTCGGGAACGCGTAAAAATATCGAGTTGAAATTTAAACTATATACGTAAACCTATGAATTCTTGCAGATGTGTAAAAGAAAAGCTTCTCAGTTACCGTATAAAAAAGTTAGAGCCGTTTATGTCGTAAAAAACCGCATATTTTGCACTCAAAAAAATCAAAACCTACAGGGTACTTCCCGTTGACATAGAACTATGGAATTTGGCGAGAAGCATTGTCTCAGAGTAGACATATAGGAATAAATCTGAAAATTGTACATTTTTATTTGCATCACAAAAAATAAGGGCTTCAAAATTCACAAAAATTTGGTTCAAAATTCTGTCTAAACTGAAAATAAGTTCAAATATAAATTTATATGTAAATGTATAATTGTATAAATATAAAACATCAAACTTAATAGCAATCAAATCAAATAAGTTATAAAATCAATTCTTAAAGCAACAGTTTAAATCTCAGTATTTACTCATATCAAAACTAAACAAACAAAACTGGCGTTGGCGTCAAGTTAGCCCGCGGTATTAACTTTCTCCGTCGATGTACGAGGTATCTATGCGTTCGGTAGATGTTGTTTTAATATAAACAGATAAATCCATTTCCTGACTCGAACAAATTCAAAGTGAGTGAAGTATCATTTTAAAGAACTTTATTTGCAATGATAAAACAAGTTTATAATTATTTTAACAACGTGTTTGTACGGGACCCTCGACGTGCGAGCCTGACTCGCACTTGTCCGGTTTTTTTAAATCTGTTTCTTATCTCTATTACCTACGTAAAATGGTAGGGATTCAATTCCAATAGGGATAATTGAAATAAAAGGAAGCTTCATTTTGGGCCTTTTTCTGGTTACGATGATTATAGTGTTTCGTCATTTAAATTTTTTTTTAATAATGCCTATCGCTATTGGTCGAATCATACAAGTCGGCGGGTATGAAGTTAGCTACAAGTTGCGCAATATCAAATGTTGACTGAAGTTCACATATAAACTGCGATGCATTGATTGGGTTTCGCGCAGCTTGAAGCTTACGTCACATCCGCCGACTTGTATGATTCGGCCTATATTAAAAGTTAACGGTTTTTACGTAATTTGAATTTCCATTATTAGGTAATAAATATTATCAACGATGTACTTTCTGTTTGGAGAAGACGTATTATTTATAAGGTCTCGCACAAAATATGGTGATTTCGGAAGTTAGTATATTTTAAAGTTCTTACCTGTCTCTAAGTGCGACATACGAGTAGATAGGTAGGTATACAATTTTATAAAATCAATTCATCTTTTTTCAGGATACCCAGTGAAAGGCGTCGAAGTAGACGGCGCGTGGTGGCACTGCAAATACGCCCCGCCCACCTTTATACCCCTCCTGCTCACTAACGCAGAGTTAGACAAAGACGTCAAGAACGCTCTGGATAATACCTTGACCGCCTTACTATTCTGTTACTTTAATAACAGATTAGCTTTTGAAGAATACTTAAAACATTTTAAAGGAAAAGTTCTTATAATTATCGGGCCTGATGGCAGTGGAGTGCACACTGACCCCAAACCTTTCGGAGACGTCAGCAGGGAATGGAATCTTCTAAAATGGCAAGAAGTTAGAGACAGTAAAGATTTCATAGCTGTTTATTGTAAAATTTAATAATAAATTATTTATTCCACTATAATAAATTAAGATTCTATAATTTCTATATCCTATGTACAATAACAGTCTTAATAAACTATGTACAAATGACTGATTTTTGCTATTTCTATTTTAGACTTGCATTTGTGTCAAATGCAGTCGTTTCTTTTTCATTGTAGTTATTCAAAGTTTTCATCTATTTTGGAATATAATTCACGATACCGTTAGGTAAATTTAAGGACATAAAATTAATATTATGGTTCCTTTTTGACTATAATTTTAAACTTAACTTTCTATTGGTCTAGTAATAACAAATTGAATAGTATACATTCAGCTAATAACAAATAGAGACTAGTTTTTCATCAGCTCGATGTTCTTTACATTAATTTTATTAGTGGTCAGTCTCACTGAAGTATTCATCATAGGATCTTTCTTCCCTTGGATGAAGTTTGAGAAGTCACTGTTGACACTCTCGACCGGCGTCTCATCACTTTCCTTCTGCGTTATAATCGGCACTTCGGCCACCATACGGTTCATCTCGTTTACAGCTTCGTTTGGAATGTTATTCGAAGGTAACTCGTTCTCGAGAAAATGGAAATCGTTGTGCATTAAATATAGAGATTCTAAAGGGAAATTCATATCGAAACGGTGGAGCAGTTTCGTGTCATCAGAGTTGTCGTCGATTTCTATTACGTCATTCTGTTGCTCGGGAATTTCTTGTAAAACTACGCCTGATAGGTCCATGTGGGGCGTATACTGTTCTCCCCCTATAATGTTATCTATTAGGTATTGGTCTATTATTGAAGGATTAGTAGCAGTGTTGTTAAGAGGAATATTGTAATACGTGTCGGATTTTAATTCATTCTTTATCTCGCTTATGTTTTTGTTAATATCTTCTAACGGCGGGGAGGCTTTATATTCTCTGGATATGCTCGGGTTATTCATTAGATTAGCGGTACACATACGCTCCAAGCTCGGGGATTGAGTGTTTTGCTTGATGGTAGCTTCCAGCTTTATGTAACTGGGGTCGTTGGTTACTATTTTATCGGGAGGTGGGAGTATCGTCATGGTGTTTACGTTCATTTGCTGATTGAAAGTGAATATTTGGGGGTTGCTGTTCATTTCGTTGTCTACGGGAGTGGTGGCAGAGTCTACCAACATCGTTTCTTGCGGGTACGGTAACATGTTGTTAGGAGACTCGCTCAGAGAAGGCTCAGGCGGCAATTGCATGAACTGCGTCGTTATCAAGTTGTTAAATGTCACTGGCCCGCCTAACCCAAACCTCTGACTGTCGAGCCTTCGGAATGCCATCTTTTGTTGCGAATGAAACATGTTCTCCTGATCCGGACCTTTAAGAATCAAATTACTTTTAACAGATATCTTAGGTTTTTTCCGCGGAGCTCCCTCTTCAAAGGAAATATTCACTGGAGAGTTACTCGACGAAGGAACCGGTAAGATTTGTGTGGGTTTTATAATGGGTCCGGTCACTTTTGTCATTGGGAGGGATATCTTATCGACAGGCTTTAGCATGATATTGTTTCTTAGAGATATCTGCGGCGCCGGAGGCAGTCTAATCGGGAAATTACTCATAATGTTGTTGCTGATACTGCTCGCAATCGCGCAAGGGTTCGGCGCTAAGGAATTCACATTGCTATTCTGCATTAAATTCTGATCCATAGCAACTGTAGTGTTCAGAAACCCGTGAAGATTTGGCTGGTTGTTATCGTACGTCATTTGCGACGTGAACTGGTGGCGATCTATCAGAGTATCGGTGGAGCTTTCTGAGATGAGACAGTCTGAATTATTGTCGTCCTTACTAAAATCTGTAGCTTGGTCATTGTATTCAGTTGGCTGCACGTTGGCTGTTGCAGGTACGCAGTAGCTCTTTGAATAATCTTGTGGAAGGCTTTCAGACAGACTGTCACAGTCATAAACTTCTATAGGTATCTCGTTGACTGTTTTCGGAGTTTCTTCTTTGCTTTCGTCATTTTTTGTGACAGCGTCTTCATTGGGCCTCTTTTCAGTTTCGCTCGGTATGGTCCAGCTGGGCTTGTTGGTTTTGCCCTTAGTCATCTCTATGAGTAACTGTACGCCTTCCTTGTCCGTGTGGCTAGTGAGATGAACGACGTACTTGTCTTTGCTGACAGTTTTGAACCTGCAATAGGGGCAGCAATGGACACTAGTGGGGTTGATGTTGGGGTGAGTGGACAGCATGTGAGTGGCGAACACTGTGGATTGGATGGTGCTATATGGACAGAACTCGCATTTGTAAAGGCTTTCTTTGGAATGTGTCTTCTTGTGTCTCCGCATTGCGTTGTGGTCTGCGGAGCGGTACTCGCACTGGTCACAGGAGTAGGGCTTGTCTCCTGAAATAAAATAGATTATGAAAGAAGTTATGATAGATATGCCCTATAGTTATACCCGGCTCAAGGCCGGGCGGCTGCGAGTCGGTATATTCAGGTGATTTGTGTAGTAGCTGTTTCGGGTCGGCTTTGCTGTACTACAAATCCTACCGAGCCGAATATGTGTGTAGTAACCGTAACACATTTAAGTTATCAGTGTCCCAACCCAAAATGTCACTTTTCATAGTATATGCTAGAAAGTGAGAAAGTACTAATTTACACTTAGACAGTTGCTTAATATAATTACGTGATTGTAAAAATAATAATCAATGTTACCTGTATGAGATCGTAAATGCAGTTTCAGCTCATCTTTCCTAGCGGCAGTGTAGTCACAGTTGGAACATTTAAACGGCTTCAACTTCTCATGTACGGCGGCGATATGAACCTGGAGGCGCCTTTTGTTACTAAAGTCTCGCTGGCAGAGCGTGCATTGGTTCTGGCCAGAGTCCTTCTTGTGTATCAGCTTGTGTTTGGAAAGTTGGTTGGGGGTCTTGAAGGCTTTTGAGCATATGGTACCTGTAATTACAGAATATATTTCTACAAGCTACACTATACAAATATAAACAAACCTTTCTGTAGGATGGTGTGGAAAAGCTAGGGGCAAATGTCCAACCTAAGTTTTAAGTATTTATATCATAAGGTTTGACTACCAGTGGTTAGTGACCCAGACTCTTGGGCCAAAGTGGGAATGGTTCCCACCATATTTATAAAAAAATGGAATAATAAATATGATTAAGAATATAATCTTCATTGAATCAACCCCTTTGATCATCCATCAGCCATACTTAATTTGATATTCCATGTTTAAAAATCATGTCACATAACAGACTAATCATAGTCCTTTATCTTTTACTACATTTTTAAGAGACAGGAAGGCAAAAATGTTTACTTACACACTTGTGTCCTGATTTTTCCATGGCACTTCATATGAATGTTGTAGAGTCTATATCGCCTGTATGTCTTGTACCCACAGATCTCACAGGTTGGCAACTCCAAATCAATGGCATGTATTTTCCACAGGTGTGTATGTAGAACTTCTGATGATGGCAACACTTTAGAACATTCAGGACACACCAGTTTGCCATTTTGATGACATTTTCTGTGATAACCCAGATTTTTATCGTCTTTAAAGCAGATGTAGCAGCCATTGACTAAGCAAGCAGTGCCTGAACGCTTATCTCTGTTTACTGGCTCCATTTTCTGTTTGTCGGCTTCCAAGTTTAATTCTTCAGGCTTTACATGAGGTGGGTTGGAGAGGGATGGAGATATGTCTATACTGTTGTTTATAGGAGGAGAAGACATTTTCGTGTCCGGTATAGATGTGACTCGAGGATGAATAGAGGAGATAAGATCGGGAGGAACGCTGGTCATTTGTATCAAGTTGTGTGTTGTAGTGGAGGGCCCAGCATCGGATACATTGATATACTGAGCAGATAGGGACACTTCATCAGTGTACACAATGTTTATACTGGCTTCTTGAATAATATCTTTTGGGTCCACCTTTTCAAAGTTTGGTGTACTCATTTTGTTCAACTCATCAACTGAAATGTATGCTACGCCTTTAGGCAAGTCATTATTAGCATTCACTATATCAGGTACTATTTCAATAACTTGAGGGATTTTGACGGCCACCTCTTGTATAACGGGCGTCGGTGGCAGAGGCGGTTCTTCGACGACATCCTCTTTCTTTAATTTAGCGTTTTTCAGTGCTATCTGAACGAGGCTTTTAACCATTTTTTTTATATCTTTGATGCCCATTTTATGGTGATTTCGTAGGTGAGTTCTTAACGTTTCTTCTGCGTCAAAAACGCTGGCGCAGCCCGGGCATGGGATCTGAATGTTGTCTGCCAGACCGTTACTTTTTGCCAGCTCAGGGTGCACGGTGAAGAGATGAAACTTGATATCGTCCTCAGCTAAGGCCATGTAAGGACACGCTTCGCATTGAAAAAACGCAGTTGATCCCACGGATTTCTCCTCGTAAGACATTACTTTTTCTTTCCCCATTGTTTTCTTGTGATATAAACAGGTTTAAATTACTGCCGATATGAACACCTTAACGAAAAACTTACTAACATTGCAGTTATTTATTCTTTTCTATTTCTAAACTACAGAGAATCAGAAATACTTAAAGTTAAATAAATAAATCAGCTGATTTAAAAATTCAATTCAATTCAATTCAATTCTTGTTTGTGGCTTCTGTGAGGGTGTTTCACAATTTCGCCAATGTCTTGTGTAGTACTGCCATCAAACGTAGAGAATTTGTACGGTGTCTAATGAAATACTGTATTTAATTTGTCCACAATTTTTAGGATTTTATATTAAAAACATCACTAACATGCGCCATGATGTTTACAAATTATTGAGCTGTCAAAGCCACTGTCAAATCTTTTTTTCTTTGGACTTCATCGTAATTAAACATGTGCATTTGCTAGTAGTGTGCAAAATAAGCATTCTGTAGAAAGCCGCCAGCGACAGCCCGCACGGGGTCTGTACGACGCGACGCACGTTGTGATTTGTGATTTGTGGCACGGCCCGTACAGTACGGCTTTTACACAAAATGTATTCGACGCGCGCGCGTCACGTCGCGGCGTCGTACAAACCCTAACCAAAAGGAGTCGACTCGCCTAAGCACCCAAGTCTGCCAAGTCAAGGGGTGAAGAAACGCACACAAACCAAAATATAAGCAAGTTTACACGCACACAAATGTAATTAACTAACACTAGCTGAAAATTAAGGCAACACAAGCGCAACCAGACCGATAGATTTATATAAAGAGCGTGACCGCCGGCCGCGTACTTTTGGCAGAGGAGTACGCTTTGCAGTCTTGGAAGAGTTATCCTCGGGAATAGAATTCTACGCGCGCACCCCTCTGTCATGGTATGAGAACTATAATTCTTACACGTTTATAAAAACCACTTACCAATCGATATTTCAACAGTCATCTGATTGAATCCTCTGCGCGAAGTGCTCATTGAAAAAATGCCAGCTTGTGCAGTTAGAACGTGTGAAAATAAATCTTATACCTCAAATTTACAAAAAGATGGTGTAAGTTTCACATGTAAGTATTTTTTTGTTTCATTGAAGCTTATTTTTATATAAAACCTTAAAATAGTTCACTCGGACCGGCATCGAATATATCGATTCAGTAATGGAGTCTCCGCCAAAGATCGAGAATCATATCCTCCCATGTTTATGCAACATTCAGCCATATGTCCATACCTTACAATCTATTATTGTCTAACAACTTAGAGAATTTAGCTACTGGAGAAGAATTCAGTACGCGTACCCCTCTGCCACGGTACAAGAAAAATTGTGCCTACACGTAAAAGAGACACCGGACATTTTATTACACAATTTTAGACTTAAGCGTTCAAGCAATTAAGGCGAAAATGGATTATCAGCATCTGGGTGCATTGTTCTCGCTCGCTCCGCTCCATAAACCCGTCACCCGTTAACGTTTCGACTTTACCCTGATATGTTTAAGGTCGAAATTTCAGTGAACACCTCCTCCCCCGCGCCTCACGTAAAGCTGACAGAATGTAGTGAGTGCGAATGGTAGAGCGTTACTAGTCCGGAGATAAAACGTCCCTGTTTGCAGTCGACTCCTTTTGGTTAGGTACTTAATGTACAAACCCGTCCGGGGCCATCCCGTGCCCACCCCGTCACCCCTTATAACAATGACTCGTCTATAGGCCGCGTACTAGGCCGCGTTCTTATTGTTGAAAGCACGTCGAGTCTTTCAGAGGCAGGCTTTATTAACTTCGCAGAGTTACTAGTTAAAAATATTTTACTCAATAATCTTCGAAATAAAAATGGTTTGACAAAGTCAATGATTGAAAATCTCTGAATAAGGCACAGATATCTGTAAAATAGAAAAGGAAACTTTACTAGTTTCCTTCTTCAGAGTTGAAAATAGGTTAATTATTACTAAACGTACGACAATCGAAAATTCAATGCAACCTATTTCCAAAAAAACATTTTTTTTATGGCAATCTTTTTTATGTCAAAAAACGGCTGACGTTTACCAATAGTGATGTGCCGATTCGATTATTTTAGTAATCGATATATCGATTATGCGCCCGAACATAATCGATTATTAATCGATTACTAATCGATTATGCCTATTTTTATTTATTTTTAAATTTAGCAATATAACATGATGATTAATGAGATAACTATGATCAACTTGACCTATACTGAGTACGAGTAAAAAATAAAAATTAGCACTAGTATTTTATAATTTTATTTAGTAACTTAGTTTTACAGCAATGACCAATTTGCGTTTAAAAATATTATGTAATCGAGATGTTTGGGCAGTAGCCGGTTTCTCCTTAAATTTGTCACTTGTCCGGTTTTAGAGAATATCCTTTCCGATGGAACTGACGTAGCTGGAATACAGGAGTATTTTAAGTGTAGTTTGTATAAATTGTCATTATTCGTTTTCATGCCTTTCCAATATATTAAAGGATTGCTTTTTCTATCAAGTAACGGCAACTCTAGGTACTGACGTAAAGTTATTATATTCTCCGTTGAAGCAGTTGTGACTAAGTTTGATTTTTTTGTCTCAAAATGGTCCCAAATGGATTGTTTTCTTGTTTGTTCCTGATGTACTTCCTCTTCTATTGCTGGTTGACTGGTTTCTTCAGCTTTGTTTCTAAGAAAGGTGAGTTCATCTAAGCAGCGTTGTTGAGCACTGGTGGCATTACTATCTAAGCCGAACCCGACCTTCTTGAAACGGGGATCCAAAAGACAAGCAATTCCAACATGTTTATTGCTTTCTAAGGAACCAAGTCGTCTCTGTATCACATCGTGCAATGTTTCTTTTAGTTGCGTTCCAATTGATGTTTCGACGTTAGGCAAATTCAAATTATATTGTAGTCCTCGTATCAGTGGAATCACCAATGCCATTGTGGGATATTTTTCTCCGGATAATTGTTCTGTGATTTCTTCAACATTTTTTAATAGAATTACACAATCTGCTAATACCTTCCATTCATTGTAGTCAAGATTTTCAGGAGCGTTGTTAATTTCACTCAAAGTAACTGTGAGTGCTGCCTTAACTTCACATAACCTTGCGAACATAATACTAACACTATTCCATCTTGTTTCTACGTCTTGTTTCAATTTCAGCAGTTTCATATTCATATTTTCTTGTATTTTGGACAGATGTGCAGTACTTTTGGCACTATGACGAAAGTGACCGACTATTCGTCTGCATTTCTGAATGATATTCTGAAGACTATGATTTTCATTCAAAGCTTCTTTAACGCTTAAATTCAGAGTGTGTGCAATACACGGATGATGGTGTTTTCGAAGCACTTGATTTATAGCTTTTTTCATGTTGGCACCGTTATCGGACACAATGGATACAATTTTTTCTTGAACACCAAAATCTTCAAATATTTCTTGTAGAATTTCTGCAATGTTTTCGCCAGTATTCGGATTTAAAAGTTCTCTTGTAGCAAGGACTAATGACTGCAATTCATCATTGTAGATGCAATGGCAAGTGACCGTGATATAAGACTTATTTGAATCAGATGTCCATATGTCTGTTGTGATAGCCAAGAATTCTATAGTACATAAAATTTCTTTTATTCGTGTACATCCTTTTTCATAATATTTACACAAGATAGATTGAGTCAAATATTTTCTGCTTGGAGGTTCGTAAATTGTATCAACTCCAGTAATTTCTTTTTGCAATGTCTTTATAAATTTTAAAAATCCTGTATTTTCTACTATCTGCAGTGGTTGGAAATCTTCACAAATCATTTGCAAAAGAGCAGTGTCAATATTATTTCTCTGATTCTGACTAAGTTGCCTTGTGACTATTGTTGTAGACAATGTACATTGTTTAAACTTTTTGGTCCTAGGCTCGACTTCGTCTTTCGTCGTCGTTTCAGGTTGGTCGGTATTTTTGCTTGTGGAAGGCCTCTCATCTTCAAGTAAATGAATGCGTTTCAGGTGTTCACGAAGATTTGTCGTGTTCCCGCAGAATTTGAGAGTCTTATTACACAGATTACATGATGCTTCTTGATTCGATTTCGTAAAATGTGCCCACACGTAACTAGAACTCTCACGTCGCTTCATTCCAAAATAAACGTTAAGCACTTTAAATAAATTTTAATATTACGCACGTCTAACACTCTCGAGGACTTTCTTATGTTTGGCGGTAAATAAACTTGTAAAATTTGAATTTGTCTACTCAAAAGTAGATTGGGAAAACCCCTAATAGAAATGAAACATTTATATAAGAAAGTCCCTATAGTAAAAAAGAAAAATGCAGGCATTTTATATGGGGAATCCCCAGTTTTACCACTGAACGTTTTGAATGTAAATATAAACCGTATAGCGTATGGTATTTTACTTGGGAAGTCCCTCTCACAGATTTATTATTTAAGGTTGGGATAGATTGAACGATAAAAGCTAATTTTTAATGTCACTGTCAGAAAAAATCGATAACTATCGATCATTCCAATGATAATCGATTACGGTCGATTAACTAAATAGTCGATTAATCGATTATTAGTAATCGATTTAGCACATCACTATTTACCAATCACCGGCTTCTATTTTGCATCGTGTAAATTATCCAAAAAATCTTTACTAAATATCTATCAAAATGAGTGTAAGTATTTCAAATTAGACTATATTAAATGATTAAATGGAAGCGGTGGCTTAATTTAGTAATATCGTTTTAGTTGGAGATTGAATCAATGGTGCGCTACGCATCTCCCATCAACCCGGCAGTATTCCCGCACCTCACACTACTGCTGCTTGGCATCGGTATATTCTTCACGGCGTGGTTCTTCGTGTACGAAGTCACCAGCACCAAGTCTTCGCGAGACCTGTTCAAGGAGCTCCTCTTGTCTCTGGTCGCCGCCCTGTTCTCTGGTTTCGGTATCCTGTTCTTGCTGCTTTGGGTCGGGATTTACGTATGACCTATTACTATTTTTACTTAGTTCGTAAGCTATGCACCATTCCTGACGGGTGGTTGGACTTGGTTGGCTGATAAGACCAAATGTGTAATATATTTTTATATTGGAATGTTATGGTTTTATTGTATGTATCGTTCTTGAGTGCAATTTTGTAATTTTATTTGCTGTTTTAATGAATTCTACTATCTTTTGCTACCTGTTTGATGTAGTTTCTTTGTGAAGTTTTATTCTTGGGCTATAAAAAATGATTGAATGATAACATTAATGTACAGAAACTTGTTTTGTAGTAAACAAGTAATTTACCTATGAAATACAGGGAAAGGTATTTAGTAAGCACAATTTACGTTTCTTATCAGTACATAAAACAATCAAATTCTTTGAAAATCCATTTATTTCAAACAACCTATGTTAGGTACTTACCTACTCTATAAGTATTTCACAAAATAAACATCAATAACACTATATTTATGCTTATTATTTTATAATCAAATGAGATAAAGTAACCAGTATTTTTTCTTAAACCACAAAGAAAATAGGACCAAGGTTAACATGCATTTTCTATAGAGTTACCATAGTAGTAGCTAATACTATATGTATACAAGGATATCCAAAACTGGTGTTCTAAGTTGTAAGTGGCCGCACCACACAAGTTGGTGGATGTGAAGTTAGCTACAAGCTGTGCAATAGCCAATCAACATGTGGCTTTATGTGAGCTTCAGTCAGGATTGGATATAGCGCAGCTTGTTGCCAACTTCACATCCGCCAACTTGTGTCCGCTCCACACAAGTTGGCCTATACCATAATTATAAACAACTTTTACTATGAAGCAAATCTGGAATTCGAAAAAAAAATGTGCTTCATACATTTTATCAATACTGTGGTTATCAAACAACAGATGTTTTTTCTCGAATTCCGGGTTGGCTACATAAGAAAAGTTGTTCATAATGATGGTCTAAATCACCCTCTTATGGCTTAGTACAGGGCGTTATACAATTATATAATAGGGTACCATGAGCTAGCTTGAAGTGCTAGTTACTATTAAGTTAGTGACTGTTAAGTAGCTTTTGCCTTAAGGTCAATTCACACATAGGGCGGGCGCGGGTCGGGTGCGGGTCGGGCGCGGTGCGGGGCGGGAGTACGGCGTGTCTTTTAGTACCTGTTTCAATGGACGACAACACACAACGCGCCCGACCCGCGCACGCGTTCTGTGTGTTGTCGTCCATTGAAACAGGTACAAATAGACACGCCGTACTCCCGACCCGCACCGCGCCCGACCCGCGCCCGCCGTATGTGTGTTTTGGCCTTTAGTGTTTGTTCTACAGTTTACAAAACAGTATAAACACTAAGAATCAATTCACTCGCAATGAACACTAACACAACTGGTTTATGTCTCACATAAAACAACTTAAGAATAATATCTTCCATCAAACAGATCAACAAAAATTGATTATTTGACTTGGTCAAATTACATCTTGGTCAATATTTGTCAAAAATATGATTGTAGCTCAGCAGTGCTAAGAGCCATCACAGTCTAGAGAGACCATAAATGCCACCAACTTAAGTTCATACATTTTATAATGCGCCTCACAGTCTGTAGTGGCTTTAGCCTTTGGCTGTGTTAATATTATGCTAGTTTGCAATCAACCTTCATGTGTGGCGGGAGGTAGCTCCGAGGTGGAGCTGGTCTGCCGCGCCGACTCGAAGTTCTCGTCGTGCATGACAGTCTCGTGCATCCGCTGCGACGCCAGCGCCTCCACGCGGTCGTACAGCAAATCGTTTTTCATTATGTACAGCCTGGAAACATAGAAGATCATGCAGTGGGTACCTACACTTGTAAGAAATATTTAAACTATATCTAGGTACCATCTAAAAAGCGCGAAATAGCATTCTGCTCGTCTAGATATGAAGCTACAAACTAGAGTTATGAATAGCATTAAATAGTAATTTTTATTAGTTATAGCATAACGAATGGCTGAAGGAGCCGTAAAATTCTTGAATGTTGAGCACGTACCGTCAAGCACAGCGGAGAACGTCTACCGACTAGGACAACTGACGAGACATAACCGCCGATACACGCTGGATGCAAGCCCCTGCCAACTGATCTTATTGGAAATCCATAGAGGAAGTATATATGGACATAGTGTAGGACGTTCTATGGCTGATAGAGGGATGGTTATAAATATCTCATATTTCCGCAAAACATCTGCCCATTTGAATCTAGGGCGAAACGGAAGTTTTCAAGAGGATCGAGATAATTAGGTACTTTTTTTTTTTTTTTTTTTTTATTTGTATTTTATACTCTACAGACTCCGGGGCCTGTACCTTTTATTAACAATGATTCGACTTTTTCCTAAGAAGACAATATATTTTACTAAACTACGTTACGTATATGCACCGAGCAGTCCTGCCCCCGCAATATAATAATAATTAGGTACTTGAAGTCGTCCTCGTCAAGCCGGTAGAGCTGCGTGATCTCGACGGCGATGACGGTAGCCACGCGCTTGCTGTCCTTCATCAGGAGGGCCACCTCGCCGAAGTACGCGCCGTCTTCCAGGTGACACACCTATATTACATTCATTTTAACATATTCGAACGTTGAGCGAGAAGTTAAGAATCACGGCTGACAAGAAGACCAACTACTACATTCACTGTTTCATTTTTCAGACTGCTAGAACATTTGAAACTGTCCACCTTTCGACATGGTAATCATGGTACCTACTCGATGTTATCGATTAACTACTTCCATCCTGTTTATTTAGAAACCTAAAGGGGACATAATTTAGTAGATTGATATTTTACTGCTGGTACGGAGATTGCAAAAATGATTAGGTACGTCAGCTTTACCTCTTTCAAAAGTATATACCGCTGGTTCCATTAGCGATGCAGTATATGCAATGCCCGATCTCGCAGGCAAGCATGACGAACTCGTTGGGCATGTAGACCTCGGGCTTCAGGCAGCTGACGATACCGCAACGACTGTCGCTTCCAGCTGATCTTATTGGAAAAATATAAAAGGGATACATCTGCCGATAGATGTCTTACCGTTGCTATACATACCTCGGCACCTTTCAGGGAGTATATGGTGACAGTTCCGATTGCAATGAAGTCCATGCAGTGTCTCGTGAACTCGTTGGGCGTGTACATTGTACACCTCGAGCTTGTATAATGGAGGAAAATTGAATTATCAGGTACTTTCAAACGGGTTTTTTGTCAAGTCATAGAATGCCTGTATATTGACGTCTTACCGCTGCTGATATAATGATGTGACAAATACGCTTACCTCGGCTTTTCTCAACGAGTATAATGGCGACAGTTCCATTAGCGATGATGTCTTGTTGATGAAGAACTCGTTGGGATATAAACCTCGGGCTTGAGGCAGCCGAGGAAACCCGCATGTACCTATGATAAGCCATGGATAAACGAAATACATCTGTCCTAACGCCGATAAGATGGCAAATATGCTTACCTCAGCTCCTTTCAAGGAGTATATGGCGACGGTCCCATTAGCGATGAAGTACATGCAGTGTCCGGTCTCGCCAGCGCGCATGACGAACTCGTTGGGCATGTAGACCTCGGGCTTGAGGCAGCCGAGGATGGAGCCCATGGCCTGCGCGGGCAGCTCGCGGAACAGCTCCACCGTCTCCACCAGCTTGCTGCACGTGTGCAGCGTGATCTCGTTGCGGAGACCCTCTGATGATTAGGTACAGATTTTTATATCAATATCAATAAAAGTTTAATACAACAAGCTTAGAGCAGGACTTGGTAACAGATAGAAAGACCTAATCTGATTAAGGTTACGAGACCTTGCTGGCTCTGGATGCAAACGTCGTCGTGCGACTGCTCTTATCGGAAATATATAGACTTATGTATTTCCGAATCTAGAAGAGGCTTGATATGATGATGATACAACAGATAGACAAAACCAGTAATCACACTGCATTGCGGCTCTTTTTTTTCTCTTATTGGTTTGATAGATACCTATGCAAAGTTGAGTCTTCATGGAGTCATCATAATTTAGCGACTAAAATATGTGCATATTTCAAGGGTGGTGCACATTTGTGGCTAAATTACGTTTAAGTTCCTCTATTATCTTACGTGAAAAATAGTAAGCAGATTGATAATGTTTTCAAACCTGACAGAGAATAGAGCACGTATTCCTCGTTGAAATATCTCTCCTGATAGCGGTAGTAGTAGAAAGCTCTGACACGTTTCCTGAGCGCCGCGGGGAATTGCTTATGCTTCATGTACTCCTAACAAATTCAATGTTTAATAAGTATTATTACTATTGAATCCTCTAGCTCCGCATCATTTCTTTTTGTATCATCAATAGGTACGTATTTGGATCTACTGGGGTTGTTAATTACGCAAGTGCTCTTCATGCTTACGGTTATTTTTTATATTTAGAGATCGGTTTTTTATAAAACTATTGAACAGACGAGCAAGGCAATTTACATCATGCTTGTCTAAAAAAAGTTTAGTTCCACCTACAATTCAAAACCTTGCGCACTACAGGGCTCGTCACCCTTTATAAGATATCTCTCCCTACAACTAAATATTTTGCTGCAGACATAGTCCTTCAATAAATATAAAAAAGTGTTTCGAAGGATTGTAGTCGTCGGAAAAAGAAAGGAGAACTCACTTCGACCTGATTGATTAAGCCGTGGTACCGGATCGTAGAGCTATAAACCGTGAGGTAGACTTTCAACAGGAAAACTGGAAACAATATGATAATTTCAGTACCCTATCTCGTCTATACAAGTTTCAAATAACATTGTTATTACCAAAATTGTACATCATGAACATGGCCGCGTATAAAATAACGAGAGAATGTAGCAAAATCTCTTCGTGTTCCGAAGCGACGAACATTGAAAATCCCGTCCCTGTAAAATTAAATCGTAATATAGGTATTATAGTTGCAATCTTATTACACTATCTATACATCGACCGTGGTCACGGGTAGTCTGACCACGGTCGATGCAACTCGGCCGAAACGTCGGAATGAGGAGGTATTTATTTATCTCGTAATTTTAGTGCGTCCCGTAGTATATAATAATAATACTTAATATTTTAATACTTTGACTTACCAAAGAAAGTGGAAAGCGCAATGAAAATACTTTTCTTGTAGCGATCTTGCGTTCCGTAGTCCATGATGCTCTTGGGGATTGAGCCGTCATGTAGGAAACTAGTGTACTTCATGGGAACTGACCCGTACCCTGTCCAAGGTAGAGTCAAGTTAGTGTTTAATTAACAAAAAATAATCGTGTAGGTAATCGTGCCCGCGCTGGCCCTCACGGCGTATGGGTAGCGTCCCCCGGGTGGCGGACGGGGGAGTGGCTGGTAGTATAGCCTAGCTAGCTACCGGTTAAGTCCGATGGACTCGCTGACCAAAGTAGGGTGTGGTCCTCCGGCATTTTGGGGGTTATGCGAAGGGCTGACAACCCTTCCATGCAAAAAAAGACTTGTTACGAAACCGACAAGAAAAGAGAAAAGATCCGATCCCACAAACGACGACTACGGCGAGGAATAATGGAAACCGGTTTGCCTCATGGAATGTTCGCAGTTTATATAGACCTGGAGCAATTTATGAAGTGATTAACGAACTGAAACGATACAACATCTGTATTGCAGCTCTCCAGGAGGTTAGATGGCCAAACTCTAGTGAATGTGCCTTGGATAGTGGACACATCCTGTTCTATAGTGGAAACCCTCAAGGGAAGCATATAAACGGAACTGGCTTCATGGTAGATAAAAAGGACCTTGCTAGTGTTCTTAGATTTGACGCAATCTCTGAAAGAATTAGTGTGCTTCGGCTGAAAGGCAAATTTTCAAATTTCACACTAATTAATGCCTACGCACCAACCGAGGCGTACGATGAGAGTAAGAATAGCTTTTATGAGGAGCTCGAAGCAGTGTGTGATCAGATATCCGAATATGACGTTAAGATCGCATTAGGCGACTTCAATGCGCAAATTGGGAAGGAAGGCACTTTCATACCTACGATCGGAAAACACAGTAAGCACGAACGCTCAAACAACAACGGTGTCAGGTTGATTAGTTTTGCTTCCTCCAGGGCTGTGGTTGTTAAAAGTACCATGTTTCCGCATAAAAATATCCACAAAACCACATGGAAGTCCCCTGATGGTTACGCCAGCAACCAAATAGATCATGTGCTTATTGACAACAGACACAAAAATGTAATCACTGACATAAGAACTTTCAGAGGAGCCGACCATTACATGTTAATTTTAAAACTAAAAGCCAAAATTAACGCATCTAGCAGAAAAAGTAGACAACAAGAAATAATAGATTTAGGAAGCTTAAAATATCCAGAAAATAGTAATAAATTCCAGTTAGAATTGAGAAATAGATTTGAAAGTTTAGATCCAGCAGATAACATAAATGATGAATGGCAAACGTTAAGTAATACTGTTAGAGAAGTAGCATTGCAAATACTAGGGAAACGTAAAAAGCGAAGGAAAAGAAAATGGTGGTCTGATAAATGCAATGGTATGGTGGAAGAAAGAAGGAAGCTTAGGATACTAGCAGAGCAAGAAGAAAGTTGGAAAGAAGCACACGAGAAAGTTAGTAAAGAAACGAGGCAAGTTATAAGACGAGCGAAAAGGCAACGCATGAATGACTTGGCGGAGAATATGGAGAATATGATGAGAATGAACGAGTCTAGAAAGTTTTATAAAGAGATCAGATCCATCAAGAAAGGTTACCAGCCAAGAAGCCTACTACTGAAGGATGACCAAGGCAATCTTGTTCCTGGATACTATGACTGTCGCATAGTATCCAGGAAATGTAGGCGTATTTACTTTGATAAGCTCTTAAATTGCCCACCATCGGCAGAAACAGTAGACAAACAGCACAGTGTTCAAGAAGTTAGCGTTGACCCCTCAAGTTTTGTAGAAGTCAGAAACGCCATTACAAGACTGAAAAACAACAAAGCCTCAGGTATTGACTTAGTACCGGCTGAGCTGTGGAAACATGGCGGCGGTGTTTTACAGTGCAAGATGTACGAGCTTATTCTAAAGATTTGGGATCAAGAAGAACAGCCAAGGCAGTGGAATACTGGAATTATATGTCCTATCCATAAAAAAAGGCTGTAGAAGGAAATGCAATAATAAAGGAATAGCCTTGTTACCAACTGCGTACAAAATTCTGTCCTACGTATTACTAGGTAGATTGGAGCCGTACTCAGAAAAGATAAAAGGTGATTATCAGTGTGTTACCGATATAGCCCAACGGATTAGCAAATTAAAGTGGCAATGGGCAGGGCACATAGTTTGAAGAACGGATGGCCGATGGGGCCGTGAGTTCTCGAATGGAGACCACGGATCAGCAAGCACAGTGTATGACATCCACCAACTAGGTGCACTGACGATATAATAAAGTTCGCAGGAACGCACTGGATGTAGGCCGCTTCCAACCGGACTTTATTGGAAATCCATGGGGGAGGCCTATGTCCAGCAGTGGACGTCCTACGGCTGATATTTAGATAGTGTTATACTGATGTATACCTACTTAAGCATTATTATCGCAAAGTTTTATCTCAATCCGTTCAGTAAGTAGTTTTCACGTGAAAGAGTAACAAACATCCATACATACAAACTTTTGCGTTTATAATATTAGTAGGATATTACAGGGTTATCCAGAACAGAGTCAAAAGGAGGTGATTTAGAACATCATTATGAACAACTTTTACTATGGGGCCAACCCAGAATTAGAAAAAAAATCAGCAGTTATAAATATTTTGACAATTTCGAGTTGCAAGTTTGAATGGAACTACTGATATTTTTTCTGGTATACCAAGTTGGCTCCATAGTAAAAATTGTTCATAATGATGCTCTTAATCACGTCCTTCCGACTTAGTAGGTACATGACAAGCAAATAACCCTGTATACCTTCAACATTTATGTGACAGATACATCGACTTGGCATTTTTTCTTTCTTAAATATATTTATGGTCAGATAGAACGTAAAGTGAATAACTTTACTAACAGTAAAGTGAGATAACGGGTGGCAGGTAGATGATACAGCTGCACCAGTGACAAGACACCACGAACACGACCACGTGCCTTATGCATCCGTGCCAGATGTAAGACTTCGTAAATGTCTGCAAAACAACCATTCAAACAAATAGATGACATATTTTATGAAGATGTTCAGATAGTCTAGTTAGTACCGAACTTTACTTCGTTGATCGCCAGCCAACACCTAGTCAAATTACGCTATGAGCGCAATAGCTATTATTTATCTCTGTCTCTGTGAGATAGTGCTTTAAAATCCATGCTGTGTTGCTGTACCTACCTAAACTGTGCCGTATCAGCCTTTTAATAGACTACTACAGGACGTAAGCCAACCCACGAAGGGTGATTGGGCCATATCCACCACGCTGGCCCAGTGTGGGTTGGTGGATTTACATACGCCATCGAATTTCTTCTACGGACATTTGCAGGTTGCCTCACGATGTTTTCGCTCACCGAAAAGTCAGTGGTGTAAAATTCTGAACATGAATTCCAAAGAACTCATTGGTACGGGACCGGGGTTTGAACGCACGACCTCACGATTGTAAGGCGGGTGTCACTACCTCAAGGCCATCACGGCTTGTACGGCATGTAACCTAATGCACTCATATAATATTTTATTAATATTATAGAGAGCAATCTTTCTTAGTTGACAAAAAGTTCCATAGTCAGTCAAATTTACTTACTTTGAGTATGATCTTCAAGTCCAAAATGACAGTACATATCCTCGCGCATCTGAGCAGTGGGAGCATGTGAGCCACGAGCAGATACCGAGGGTTATTGGGAAACAACTGCAAGATGACCAGCGCCACTGGCATGCTGGATACCAAGTCGATGAGGAACCACCGAGTTAGGTAGCGCCTGTCAGAGTTAGGTTAGCGTGAAATCTAAGTAGGAGTTAGGTTAGCGTGAAATCTAAGTAGAGGAAAGATGGTATAAGCTGGGTAGCTAGCCTTGGTGTTGGAGGTTTTAAGCCGCTTGAAGGTCTCTGAAATAGTTAAACAGTATAAATACCGGTTATTTATACCGTTTGACCTATCACCTGAGGCATGGTAGCGCTTGAATAACTAGACATGAAGCCCGATTATAGAGGCGCTAGCGTAAATTTAATAGCAACGAAAAAGCGTTCTCTCAATCGACTGCCTAAAGTGAAAAAAAACAGAACTATGCTATTTAGCTATTATATAATTACGGTGGCGCCTCTGTAATCAGGCTTACCTACTATCCAAGTTAAGAGGATATTCAACCTGAGAGTGGTGGTTGTTACACTGCTTCAAGTTGAAAGTATCACTTCATTAAAACTACCGTGAGTATTCATCATAACTATAACAGAATACGGCTAAAACTCACGTTATAATTATACGGTCGATCCGCAAGGAATCCAACCAGTTTCAGAGTATTTAGAACTCCATCCTCAGGGAATACGCGCACCCCCGTCGACCGGCGTTTTAATGAAGTGATACTTTCAACTTGAAGCAGTGTAACAACCACCACTATAATTATAACGTGAGTTTTAGCCGTATTCTGTTATAGTTAAGTTGAAAGTAGGTAGTTATTTCGGCATTTTTATAATTAACTATTTGCACGAACTACGACGTGATTTCCTTGACATTTATTAAACGGCAACTAACCAACAAATCATTGTTCTGACCAAAATGATATCAGTCATCTTTCCCATGACGTATCCCGTGTTGAGTTTCACCGAGATGTCGACCCAACAGAAGAAGTTGAGGCCCAGGATGGTCCAGTCTACGAAGTGAGGCTTCAGCTCAGACACCGGCGCTATGATATAGCTGAGACGGAAGGTGGAGCAGCTCATGTGGACCAGGTTCACGACAGCCATGATAGACATCCATATAAGGCTGTGAAGCGAGTTGATTCTGTACTGTAACAGCCTTTTTGACCGACGAAACGGAGGAGGTACTCAATTCGACGCGTTTATATATTTTTTGATGTGTAACCATGCATAACTTTTTACGTAGTAGTCCGATTTCAATAACTCTTTTTTTATTCGAAAGAATATACTTCGAAGTTGGTCCCATTTAAAATCGAAATCAGCTGAGTAATTTTTAATAAATCAACAATAATGTGAAATTGCTACATCGATCTGTGCGTATATACTATTCGCGAATCCTGTACACGGTTGAAGTAGGTCATGCCATTTTTTGCGAAAAATAATGATTGATTCTTAACACCAGGATGAAGGCTTATCCAAGCAGGGTGACTAAAGGGTAGGGTTAAGGGTTCTGTTTGGGCAGCAAAGTAAGGTCAGCTTCAGGAATGGGGTCTCGGCCCAAGTTTGATTTCACCTATACCTACCTTAAGTATGGAGAAATAGTAAAAAGTAGTAATGCTCATTGCGGGCTCCTCATCATCACCATCATCAGCCGTAGGACGTCCACTATTGAACATGTTTGTTAATTTTCACAACACCTTAATTTTCTTACATGACTGGTTGTAAGAGGTTTGCTCCTGTTCTAATAGGTAAGATCGACTCTCTACTCTGTACTTGTGGTCTTCACACATGAATTTAAAAGCCTCATTGCATAGGATTGAATTATTGAATAATTGGTAACAAAGTTGATCAAGTTTGGAAAAGAAAAAATAAATTAGGTATAGGACCTGCTCAAGCTAAAAGGGTGAATGAGATAGCTGCCCCCTTCGTACAGATGACGTTGCCTCTCCGCCATGATCACAGGGTAGCTGGAGAATCGATCGTAGGTCTCCGGGTGGTGCTGCGAGATCTGACTCAGCTTCCTGATGCTGCGGTACACGCGGGATAGAAACCCGCCTTCCGTGGGCAACATGCTGTCCGACCCTGGGTTAAAATGGGACCAGGGTGTCAACAAGTAATCACTAGAAAGACTAAGTAATTTATTATAAGTATTATTATGTTACTTCCCGCTATATTGGACAGAGAAGTGGAAGTGGGAAGGGTATGGGCAGCGCGAGTATATAAATGACTCGAATTGTTAATGCTGCGGTCAATGCTGCTGCACTGCTATAGGTCGAATTAAACTTCTTGGCGCCGCCGCTAGAAAGAGTCTGTTGTTACTGCCCAACTACTCGCCTCGTGTCCACATCACAGCTGCCAAGAAGATTGATTCAGCCTGTAACTACAATGCGGTAGTCATAAAAGAATTATGGGTCTTACATAGGTATACTTACCGAGGCCCAACTTGCAATTGTGTTTTTTAAAGGGCATGGTTTAACTCTTTCGCAAATACGATTTATCTGTGATGAAATTAATTATTTTACTTAAACGCTGTTAAAGAATATTTTACGAATATTCTTCACTAGCATTCACTAGTTTTGTTCAGATGCAGCGACCTTATGCCCTGTGTAATAGGGCCTATTCTGTGTTCAGATGATAAATTCATTCAAAACCATTATTTCTTTGTTCAAAACAAATGGTTTTGACTAAAGTTGCCAAAACTGTCAATTTGTCACTCGTTTCTTTTTTCTTCCATGACATTTTCTTCTTTTCACTGATCAATCTTCTTACAGAGCCACATTCTTGGACCATTCTTGGATGGATCCTAACCTAACACTAAGGGTGTTAACCCAGGGAAAATCCTTTATGGATACTCCGCTCCGGGGGAGGCAGGGTTGTTACATGTAGCCACTAAAAAGCCTGGGGTATTCCTTCTCTGCGCGAGTCGGAGCTTGATATAGGGACGCTTGCGCTTATTTCCGCGACACTCTCAGCCACGTCAGACCACCTTAAAATATTTAGCTCTTTGCCTCTTCAGCAAGCTATTTGAAGGCTAAAACTCAAAAATAAATCTACTATACGGGTGTAAAGAGTTTTTTCTCCACGCCAACCAATAAGAGAATAGTTCTGCTTGAAGGACCATGTCGAATATCTTTTGAGCAGAATGATTCTACGACTGATTAGTGAAGATTATATCTGCGGAGAAAAAGTGTATGTGGAATAAGGGGCTGCAAGTCTGACGGGATCAAACTATGTGAACGACTTCATGGTTCACTTTAAAAAAAACAGTAATTTGTAAAAAAAACTAAAAAAACACATTTATTTGCTGAGTAAGTATAAATGAGTATATTCAATAGGATACAAATATTAAATAGCACCCTTATTATTGCACAATATAAATTATTTACTTAGATTGTTTTATTTTCTACATTCGCCTGAACTGACTGTTAGCAAATTCTGGACTGAAAGGCGTCGAGTTAAACCCGAAGTTGTTGCTGTGATTAGGCACCGTGTCACGCTGAAATTAAAAAAAAAAGTTTAAAAAGTTATAAAGTGTTTATACCAGGATAATTAATTACGGGATAAAAAAGTCGTAGGCATGTACGTATGAAGGAAGAAATAAGTTTTTAATTCTTCATAATCTCATACTTTGGTAGCTTTCATTCTCCTCCCGGACCTCGCCCGGCACGGACGCGCACTGCCAGACCCAACATTTATCAGTGTTAACTTAAAGTATTAGCTTCCGTGATTTGTTTTTTATTCAGTAACTTGACTCCAACAAACTATCAGTGCTTGAACGAACGTCAAGTGTTGTCGATATTAATCCTATAGTGCTTTACTAATTCGGATTTCTATAAAATAAATCCACGCGGTGAGTTGACAGTGAATGGTAATAACTGCACGACCTTGACGGCGCGGCACGGCGCTTGGCTACCTGCGCACGCACACACGAGTGAACGCGACCCTTTCACATATACGGGCGCTGCGGTGTGCCGATCCTACCTGGCGCTCCCTCCCCGCGCACGTCTACCACTGCGGTCTGCTACGACGCTGCTTGCGTGCCTGCTACGCCGCCGTTTACCTTTGCCTTACGCTACGCAAATCCGAGCTACAGCTACGTTTCACAGTTATGTCGGTAAAAGGCACGCCACCACAACGCGCATCTCCAGCTGTGCAATCGCTGGCCCACTGCAAATCGGACTCTAACTTACTTGAATCACCGTCAGCCTGCGCTCACTCGCCTATGGTTCGAAGCGAATACACAACTAGTGAACCAAATATCGGGCGTAAACGGAAGATGAGCGATGTTACAAGAACGGAATTGTTTGATATGTTTGCCGCGCTGCAAAAGCAGCAAGAAGATAAATTCGCGGCTCTCATGTCAAAAGTTCAGACCGGCATTGACGCGAATGCAGAGCAAAACAAAAATATACTGAGCTCTATTGATTTCTTAAATCAAAAATATGACCAAATGCTCGCTAGAGTTAACGCACTAGAACATGAGAAATCGTCTGCCCAAAAATATATTCAAGCGTTAGAAGCAAGACTGGAACATATGGAGCGCCGATTGCTTAGCTCAAGTGTTGAGGTGAGAAATGTTCCTAAGAAAGCAGGTGAAACCAAAGAAGACCTCTTAAAAATTGTCAAAACAGTAGGAAATGCTCTGAACATTCCCATTCAATCATCGGAGATTAGAGACGTATACCGAATTAACACAAAAAATGCAAATAATCAGGCCATCGTGGCAGATTTAACCACAGTTGCGCTGCGAGACAGGATCGTTGGAACAGTTAAGTCGTATAATAAAAAATATGCTACCACTAAATTTAGCACCAGTAACTTGAAAATAGAAGGCCCAATTAAGCCAATTTATATTTCGGAAAGCCTAACTATACCGACGAAAAAGCTGCTCTACCTGGCTAGAGAATTTGCAAAAGCCAACCAATTTAGGTATTGCTGGCCTGCTAGAGGACGCATATATTTGCGACAAAAGGACGGAGGTCAACTTATCAGAATAAACAGCGAAGACGACTTGAATAATTTGAAGAATACCCAATGACTATATATAATTAGTTTTTTATCACCCTTGTGTACAGTATTTCATCTTGCATTATTGACATTATCTAAAGCAGTAATGTGTATTACAGCATATTGCCTCAACAATTGTAGAGTTATCATGTATTTTTTGCGCATAGTAAAAATATTCATAAACACATATATATCCACATACATACACACATATATATCCACATACATACACACATATATATCCACATACATACACACATATATATCAACACATTCACAAATCTATATATACGCACAAACTATCGCATTCATATTTACACACACATACACTTACATAAAAATACACATGTATACTCTGTGTAGCTCACTGTTAAATAAATGGTCAACATTACTAACATTTTGTACAACACGTCGATCAAAGGATAGAAACATTACGCTCATCCCCGAAATGCACAATCGACCTTTGCTAACGAATCTAAAAATGGCGCACTTTGTAAAAATAATTAATTCTATTGGAATCTCGATATTACCATCTCTGCACACTATTACATTTCTTTCAACCAATAATGGATAACAACACCTTCATTTCTGCAGAAGTTGACGACTCTGCTAGTGTTGAGTGCTTTTCTCTCAGTAATTCGGATGGTTGTCAAAACATTCTAAAATGTGAGACCAATAATGAACACCCATTAATAATTCTAACAGTCAACATACGCAGTATTAACTGCAACTTTGATGTCTTTGTCGCACTTATGTCTAGTCTCGATGTGAGGGTAGATGTTTTTGTTCTGACAGAGTGCTGGACAAATTTACATAATCCACCGCCAAATTTAGATGGTTATGACATGTTCTGGACCAAAAACTTTATAAACCAAAATGACGGGGTGGTTGCATACGTGAGTGATGACTTGAAGGCTTCTGGGTATGAGCCTTACTGTTTAGATGGAAACTGTCTCGTTCTTAACATTTCACCAGATTATTCAATACTGTGCACTTACCGTCTACCGAGTTTTAAAAATGAAACAAATTATCTGCATTGTATAGATGACATTCTACAAAATATGACCACTAAAAATATAATTTTGACAGGTGACGTAAATATAGATATCCTGGCCAGTAATTTATCCAAATCAGCGCAGACATATCTTAATATGATGGCTCTCCACGGTCTTAGACAAGGAATTACTCGTCCAACTCGTAACACAACATGTCTTGACCATTTTATGGTCAAAACGCAGAACATTTGGAAAACTATTGTTTTTGAACAAAAACTTACTGATCATTCTACTATACTACTATATATTAACAAAGCTAAAGTACGTAAAACATCTACAAACCAAAACAAAACAGTAATAGACTATGAAGGCGTCAATGAGGCACTTTTAGAAGAACATTGGTTAGAAATGTATAAATCAAGTGATGTTAATATTGCAACAGAAATATTTATAAATAAAATAATAAATATCATAAATACTAACACACAAACGAAAATGATCTCAAAAAAATTCCAGCCTCTCAAGCCCTGGATAACTAGCGGAGTAGTTAAATGTATACGCAGGAGAGATAAACTGCATATGTTAGTAAATTTGACACCTAATGATACAAAAATTAAAGAAAAATATACTAAATATAGAAATGCATGTAATCAAATAATAAAAAACCTTAAAATCGAACATTATAAGCATAAACTAAACAAAAATAAAGGCAATATAAAAGAAACCTGGAAAGTCATAAAAGAAGTCTGCAACTTTCAACAGCCTAAAGTTCCTTCAAGAGAATTGCTCAAAATTCATAATGATCCAAAAAAAGCACTAAACACAGTCAACTCTTATTTTACCACAGTGGGAAGTAGTCTTGCGGACAACATTTTAAATAAAGTTGTCAGTACTGAAAATAAATTAGCGACTCAGGCGAGAAGTAGATCTATACCAATCAACTCTATGGCATTTTCACCAACAGATCCTTATGAGGTAAAAAGTCTTATTTTTAGCCTGAAATCTAACAGTGCTCCCGGCTGGGATAAGATTACTGGGGACATTCTTAAGAGATTCGCAGTGGTACTTGCTGAACCGATTGCCTTTATATGCAATCTCAGTCTTGAAACAGGTGTATTTCCCACTATTTTTAAACAAGCAATAGTATGCCCTATTTATAAATCCGGAGACAAATCAGAGGCTTCAAATTATAGACCCATCTCATTGTTATCAACAGTTTCAAAAATCCTTGAAAAGTTGGTTAAAAAAAGGGTAATGCGATACCTAGAAAATAATGACCTATTAAATAAAAACCAGTATGGTTTTAGAAATAATAAGTCCACGGAGGATGCAGTGTTAGAGCTGACTTCGCTAGTTACTTCTTACATGGATAAAAAACACAAATGCATTGGAATTTTCCTTGATCTGCAAAAAGCATTTGATACCGTGTCGATTCCTATCCTTTTTAAAAGGCTTAAAAACATCGGAATCCGCGGGATTGTTCTGAAATGGTTTAAGAACTACTTATCAGGAAGGTCACAGCGAGTTCGGGTAGAAGGGATTGAAAGTGATAATGCCAGCTGTTCATTTGGAGTCCCGCAAGGCAGCACTCTAGGCCCCACACTTTTTCTCATTTATATAAATGAGCTCTGTGCCACTTCTGTACCGGGTCTAGATTTACTTATGTTTGCGGATGACACAGTACTACTTTGCCATGAAAAGTCTTGGCCCAAAGTCAAACGCCTAGCAGAAACCTGCTTATCCCAAATAACATGTTGGCTCGAAGATAACCTGCTTACTCTCAATATAAGTAAAACAAAATATTTGTGTTTCAGTAAGAGAACTACCGGCGGACCTAATCCAAACTTTAGTATCAAAATTCATACACATCCTTGTAATCGCACTTCTTGTCCAAATTCAATACTTAACTGTAGCTGTTCTTATTTAACACGCGTTAATTTTATCAAATATTTAGGAGTTCTTGTAGATGATAAACTTACATGGCAAAATCATATTCATTCACTTTCCTCTAGAATTAGAAAATTAATCTACATTTTTAAAACTCTGAGAACTGTTGCTGAACCTAAGCTAATTTTGCAAACCTACAAAGCCCTGTGCGAGTGCCTCATCAGGTACTGTATCTGTGTTTGGGGTAGTGCAGACAAAACACATCTTATAACGGCTGAAAGAGCACAACGCGCTGTTCTTAAGGTCATGTTGTACCTACCCTTTAGACACCCTACCACAGAAGTTTTCGAGAGGGCCAATGTTCTGTCAGTTCGTAAATTTTTTATCTATGAATGTGTACGTAGACGACACAAGATAACGCCACCAACGGAATTAGTCCAAAGCAGAAGGAAACAGATATATCAGGCCCCATTGGTTAATACTAGATATGCACAAAAACAGTTTATGGTAGTTGCTACACGGCTATACAACGAAATAAGTAAGTCTAAAATAGTGAACCAATTAACAGATAGAGAACTTAAAAGGACTATCCTCACATGGCTTCAAGGTTACGATTACAAATCAACAGAAGATATGTTAGAGAGTTTCTATTTCTGAAGTTATACAAACACTAATTTGATCCCCCAACACAAAACCTATGATAAATGTGTTTGACCACAACTACACAGTTGTTCGTATAAGAGTACTTGGACTGCACACATACAAACACACACACACACACACACACACATACACACACACACACACACATACACACACACACACACACACACACAATAGCGCGCATTTATATTATTGGGTACTGTACTTTTCATTTTCATTTGATTTCAAAATTTCTAGTGTATTTTTTTTTTCCTGCATGTGTCAAACAAATTATATTAATTTAACTTTGTTAAAAACTTATAATATCAGTTGTTTATTTGCATTGTAATCTTTTTTTTTGTGACATAATAGGAGAAGCCATTGGCTCCTGACATACAGTCTCTGACTAGTTTGGGAGCCTTTGGAACAATGTATCTGCACATATTTATTATTATGCCGAATAAATGATTTATTATTATTTTTATTCACTTAAAATCACAAGCAAAGCTTGGTCCTTTGGTAGGCATCAATGGGGCCGAAACCAACACTGAGAGGCCCTTTTACATCTTTTTTTATTAAATTAATATAAAATGTTGAGTACATAAAGTAGAATGAAAAAACTATTGCTAGATGTGACTTACAGTATATCGGGCTATTGTGATGTGCTGTTCGATGACTTAATACGGGCTATGGAATGAGGTACGGCACCCGCCAAATAATGCCTCATTTCAAATATTCAGGCGGGTGGTGACTTGCCATCCACTAAATGGGCCCCCCATAAAAGCTACCGTATATTGGCGCCGGAGGGGCAACATTGGTGTGGACGGCTTAGGGTGTCGAGAGGTGTGCTGCGCTTTCACTAGACGCTACTCGCGGCGTTATGCCCTTTAACACTTCCACCCTGGAGCTTAGGTTCTTAGCTCTTGCGGTTTCCACTCCAAGCCGGCCAGTTAAGGCAAGAGAGGAGTCAGGGGTCTCATTTAGCCCCAGGGAATCAGGGTTCGCGGTGTCGCCACTCACCGACGACTCGCCACAAAGTCGCCCCTGCGATTTTAAATGTGTATTTTTGATACATACACATAATACATATTAAACACTTATTATTATTATTATTATTATTATTACTTTGACTATTTTCTCTCTTCCGTGCTGCTGCACTATAATAAACCATCTGCGTGATTTTAGACTTACCTGGTTTCTTGGATAGTCTCCTCCCATAATATCCTGCGTGGAATCGGAGTCGCCTGGAGGGAAGTAGTCGTTCCTGAACTGTGGTAGATCTTCGATGCCGATCAAATCAGAGTCGTCGGATACGTCACTGTTAACAATAAATATAATATGTACATAGCCTTTTTAGGGGGCCCATTTAGTGGATGGCAAGTCGCCACCCGCCTTAATATTTTCAAATGAGGCATTACTTGGCGGGTGCCGCACCTCATTCCATAGACCGGTTTTGTAAATCATCCAGAAGTTCACTACAATAGCCCATTATTTTTTGAATTCATTACTTACAATAGGTTTCGTTGTACCATCATCCCAGCCATATAGCTAAATGATGTATTAAAAGGGGCATCTCAGTGTTGGCTTCGGCTCCACTGATGCCCATCAAAGAACCGGGCCTGACCCGAGATATATATCGAATATAATATAAATGTTTATTAGGGGACATACACATAATACACATTTAATTTTTTTTTGGGCGGAATCGTTTGCCCTAACTGTAACTGTTTTTGGTGGTAGGTAAGGGCTTCTGGCATTGAGCAATTTTGTGTATGAGTAAAAAAATTATTTAGAGTTTCAGAGTAGTGTGAGGTGAACGCTTATGGCGTGCCAATATTATTGGCACAAGTCAACTGTGCGTACGCGATGAGCTGAACACCGGAACTCGAGTGTTGGAATATGAACATATCTGCTGCACCCTGAAATCTGCCAGCCGTCTATGCGGCCGGCAAAGCCCATTGACAAATCCAAGGACGATTTCATCATTATCGTCTCGAGTTGGGAGTTTTGAGCTCTTAACTGCAAATACTGACGAGGTGAAACTGTGGTAGAAGGTGTCGACATAATCTCTGTTACAAAATGCTCTCATACGTTCGGCGATGTTTCGGCCTTACCTAACAGCGTCGAAGTCCGGAGCCTTGGTGACTTCATTCCACATTGGGTTGGAGCCTTCAACCGCGAACTTGTTGGTGCCGGGCGCTGCGATGCCGACGCGGTTGAGCCCAGAGTCTTCGGAGCCGTACTTCGTCATTGACAGGGCTTCTAGTCGACGGTTTAGTCTGCGGAAACAGTATTAGTTATTAAAATGTGGGAACCCTGATGCGGGCCAAAGAATTATGCGTCGCATCGTTTGCTGACACTTCTTGCTCAGAGAACATTAAAATCATGGATAAATAATAAGCTATTTATGTACTAGCAAATTAATACTTTCCCAAAGAGATAATCCAAGTATTTTAGTATCTTGTCTCGTCTCGACCCGTCCCTAGCGGGATCTCTTGAAGAAGTTTTCATAAGAATGCCTAGTGGGTATGGGTAGGTATTATGCTAATGTCCATTTCCCAAAAATCATAATGAAATTCCTTGTATTGTTGAGGAGAAAAAATATCCCGATAACCCAGAATACGCAATACTATTTTCCCCTGCATACCGTCAGTCTCCACACCAATTCCCAGTGGAAATAGAATTTTCCGCTATTTGGGGAATTCCCACAAATCGGTAACCCTGATTAAGGTAAAGGTCAAAAACCACACACAGAGCCTAGTGAGGCACTCACGCGCGGGTCCTGATGATGAAGGTGAGCAGCAGCACGAGGCACAGGAAGGCCAGCAGGCCGGCCAGCGCCGCCAGCACGTACACCGTCACTTCATTAGGGTCCGTGCCCACTATGGGACTGATCCCCGTGTACACGTCGTGCAGCTGCAGCAGCTCCGTCCTCAGAGTGTTCTGGATCTCGTTCATGAGAACCGTGTTACGGCGGAGTCTGGAATATATTTTCATATTCTATAGGTATGTTTTTAGGAAAATCCTGTGGCTTAGGTACAATTTTATTTCACAGGAAGTGAAATGGTTAAACTGACACTCTTTCGAATACAGAGTGAATAGGGTAAAGAATAGTAGCCAAGCAAAAGTTCTTTAATCAACGAAGCAAACTTGCACTCGTTACGGTATCGTCGCGAATGAAGTCCGCGTCGGCGTTGAGCGCGACGCTCTGTGCGTTGCTCGCCGGCAACACGTCTTCGATGTGACACTCTATTGAACAGCTAAATGGAAGGAGGAGTGGTACTAACTCTTCGATCTCGTCGCGCAGCACAGGCTGATCGTCGCGGATGAAGTGCGCGAGCACCGCGGTCTCGTCGTCGAGCGCTACTCCCTGCTCGTTGGTAGACCGCACTATGTCGTCGATGTGACACACCATGCGGAACCCGGCGCTAAACGTAGCCGCGATCTAAGGAACGACGAGAAATGAAAATCTCTACCTACAAGGCATAGTTGACTAAATTAGGCGTTGATGTTAGCTTTAAGTAAAAATAAAAAATGCTTCAAGCATATAAACCATAGCATAGCAATCAGTACTCGTACTAGTTTTCATACGTTTCTAACAAAATCGATTGCCACATCACGATGTTTGTCAATGTTATCTTGAGATTGTGACCCTGATTTCTTTTCAACTTGCTGGTCCGCTAGCACACGATGGTAAATTTAGTTTCACTATGCACATAACTTTACTCGCGTTGCTCACTCTGAAAGAGATTCGAGCATACTTACACCTAGAAGAGCCTTCAACTAGTAAAAAACCCACCCACCCAGAGTTTGTCTGAACTCCTTAAAAGGAGACTAAAACTTAATAGTCTCAATTTAAATTATGCCAGTTGCTGGCAAGATTTTCTTGTATTATATCTACTTACAAAGTCTTCATTCTCTTCGACCTTTGTGAGCGTGTTCATGAAGATGAATGTGACTCTGTTGAGCGATGAAATGAGGTATATTCTCACGTCGGTAGTGTCAGAATGTCCAGCTGAAAACAATTAAAATGTTTTCTTTAATAGCGTATGTAGGACACCAATTAATACCCCTTTTACCAGTGTGTAAGACAAAAAAGAAACGAGGAAAGCTGAATCAATGTGATGACTGATGATATTCTTACAAAAACTTATCGGTAACACCTGGGATGTTGGTGATGTTCTTACAAAACCTTATCCGTAACATAACAAAGTAAAGTAGCGTGAAGAGTAACTGATGACAATAATGATTAATGATTAACATATTCACAAACCCACTTTTCTAAACTCGTTATGTTTTTAGAACTCGAGAGATAAAGTAGCGTAGATGCACCGGTTATGGCCATCTTAGTGCCATTTGTGGCCACTTTGAATTTTAATAATACAATCCAATGTTAATATAATATTTTTCAAAAAGTTTTCAATCTTTGATATACACACCGGCAATATTAATAGTGTTACATGGCTTATGATTATTATTTATGCAACAATTTTGACACCAAATGAACAAAATCGGGCCAGTTGCCACAACCGGTACACAGAAACTTATATCTGCGAATACTTGAGTGTTTATTATGGACAAACTCACGGGAGGAATAAAAATATTCCTTTTGGTTTGATAAAATCGAATAACGGGGTTTTCCGAGCTTGTAGCCTTGTACCTGTCATTTGAATTGGCTGCAACAGCCTCAGAATAAGGACTAAAATAATCCTACAACCTCGTCACAGCGTTGTGACTTGTGACGAGGTTGTACGGCACAGCATCCCATAAATAAGCAAAAGCTGAAAACATTAAAACGTCTGACACCACAAATAAATAAACCATCCCCAAAATAAATGTGAAAATTCCCAGATCGAGAACCATTTCCAAAAAACGAAAAGATCACCAGGAATATATCTTACAATCTACCTGTGTCTATAGCAACGACTCTGAACTCAAACATCCCATGCATAGAGTTAGTGGGCTGCATGGTCAGGGTCAAAAGCCCTGTCTGCGAATTCAGGGAGAAAGCCGAGTCACGAACCGCGTCCAGTGAAGGGTCAGCCACCATGGAAGCCTCGTCTATGTGGTATTCTATGGGCAGCTGTTCTGAGTGGGTGGCCTATTCATAAGGACACTGATTAGAATATTCACAAAGGCATATAGTGATATTTTCATTATTCCAAATATTATGTTTTATTTGGAAAATATCAACACTGATACAAAATTATCAAAGATGTTTTTTTTTTAATTTTGTGGACCTCTTGTACATAATAACAAAAAGCAATGATTATTTATCTAACAAAGGTCTGGTATTTTATTTCAAGGATTAAATATTGATTAAGGGGATTTGTAAGCCTTTAGTCCAAAAATCCCCTGCGGAAGGGGATTTGTGGACAAAAAGTCCAAAAATCCCCTTCCACAAAATCACAGGGGAATTAAGGACAAAAATCCACTTATCCCCTGCGCAGGGAATCATCTAAGGGGATTTGTGGAATAAGCCTAACTAACGAGTAATCGTCAAAAGTATTTTCGAGTTTGAAGAAAACTTTGTTACCCATTGGTAAGATCCCATATATAAATATAAAGTACAACGAGCTTGTATCCTCTGAGCATTTTATAAACTGTCAATAGTATTAGTGAGAAAGTTACCTGAACCGTGAGAAGTTCCCTGTTGATGGTATCCTGAGAGGAGATGCCCGCCGAGTACAGCGCGCTCTGAAAGATGGGTCGAGGATCTGCCTCGCGTACCTGCAAGAAGATTGTTTTCCTTAGCGCCAAAGATTTTTTATTTTTTTACTTACCGGTACTTCCCACTGCTGGGCAGGGGTCTGCCCCATTTCCTTTCTTTAGTGTTTGATAAATACTGAATATGTAAGGTATTTTTCAAAGTACAGTGATTTACTTATCGACATACCTTATACTATTCTTTTAATTCAATATCGAACCAATTCAAAAATCGAAAAAATAAAAATACCGCTCCAAATAAATATTCGTGACATTCGTCTGACTGTACCATCATTAACCTGATAAAATCCTCATCTAATGCAGCTGTAGGAGCACATGATTCTTGTTAGATTGATCTCTGTGTATTGAACTGCTAAATTATTTCAATGATTTAGCAGACATACCTCAACAAATTCGTACTCTTGCCGCCTGTGCCGGTGCCGATGGACGAGTTGCCCGCGGCTATGACGAGCATGTCCAGGGGCTCGCGACGCGGCCTAGCTCCACGGCCAGAGTGAGGACGTTACTTATAGTAACAGTGACAGAAAGTAGCGAGGTGCTGAGCGGAGTGCCGCCGGTGGGTGAGTTGTACGCCTCTATGACAAGCGTGTGCTGGGGACTCGCACCGCGGTCTAGCTTCACGGCTAGGGTGATGACGTTACTTACAGTAACAGTGACAGAGAGTAGCGAGGTGCTGAGCGGAGTGCCGCCTGTGGGTGAGTTGCCCGCGGCTATGATGAGCGTGTGCTGGGGACTCGCATCGCGGTCTAGCTCCGCGGCCAGGGTGAGAACGTTACTTCTAGCGTCCAGGATGAAGAGGCCCTCGCTAGATGGAATCACATCTATGAAATAATGGAATATAATAACTTTCTAAAATTCATATCAACAACTTTGATCTATTTTACTTCAAGTCATCATAGAGCGTATTAATGCACAAAATTCAGGGACGGTAGGTACCTACTTTGACATGAGCAGAGCATTTGATTTTGCTTGCCATAAAACATTGCTTTTTATCTTAAAAATACGTTATTCGTAGATTTAATTGTAATTGTATTATGCGTGCTTGTGTACAAGTTTAATAAAACAGTGGATTTACCATATTTTATCTCAGAACAAAAGTAGACCATATAAATTTGGTGTTTCTCAGGGCAGTATCTTAGGGCCTCTTCTATTATTTTTGTAAAATGTACTTACAAATATTACTTCTTATAAATTCGGAAGTAACCTAAAAACCTACAAAGTGATGCGGTTTATTTTACCAACAATCCTGTAGTAAATGTCGTGGCAGTCGTCAGAGCATTGGTAGTTCTTCGGGTCCTCGGCCGGTGGTAGTTGATGATACTCAGACAAACCAGCTTCTTTTTCTGAAGCAATTATTATGAACTAATTAGGCATATCGTTAGTGTAGATAAACGTTTATAAATCATTAAAGTTGTAAATGAGGGTGTAAAAGGTACAAAGATTCGGAAAAATAAATAACATTGGAAAGCAAGCCTTGGAAATAACCTTCCTTTTATTTGACCTTTTATTGCCATAGGTAAATTTTGAAAAAGTAGACAAGCCTAATAAAGGTTTCATGTCGACGGAAAGGACACACATCGTCGGTCTAATTTTCAGACTGCGTAACTCCATTTTGATGAATTTTACAGGTTTTTTTTTTCACTATGCGCGTCAATTGTTTCAATGTAATGATGAACATTGTAGTAAAAATGATCGAGAAATTCTATTTTATAATTTATTTTTTAGATTTTCCATCCGAAGTATAAAAAAATGGAGTTTTTTTCTTCTTTTTTGGAGTTACGTAGTTAGAATGATTTTAGTTAAGAATACTTTTACAATAAATGTCAAGAATATTATTACAAAAAACTTTATATTCCTAGTTGTACAACTGTAATTTACTACAATTGAATTCTCTGATAGATAAACTAGGTATTTAAAATTATGTCACTTATTAATTTTAACTTTTATTTTAAATTATTATCGCCAACGCTCATCATCAGGTCTCAAGCGTAGGCTTGATGACTTACAACTTTCCAAACAAGCCGGTTTCTGAAGAGTCTTTAGCACCATGAACGGTATATTCGCTGCGGCAGGTTATACAGAAGACACCCAGAAAGATCGAGATATGGGAAGCCATAGTGAGAAGGTCCGTGATTGTAAAGTGAAGAGAGAGGTGTCCAGACCGGAAAGAGAGCACGAGTCGCTTACTTTTCGGCTGTTACAGGTGCTTTCCAGGCACGGATTTCTCGGCACTTGTATCGAATAGCAGGAAGGGAACCGACAACCAAGTGCCACCACTGTAGTTGTAACGAGGACACAGGGCAGCATACGTTAGACGAGTGCTCAGCATGTGCATCTGAGCTTCGTGACCTTGTCACACTATTAGAAAACGATCTCTCGCTTCCAGCGTTGATTCAGTCAATGATTGGTTGCGATAGATCGTGGGAGGTGGCGTTACCTTTTGCGCACAAGTTATGCAGCAAAAAGAAACGGCGGAGCGCTAACGAGATATCTTTTTGGAACTTCTGATCCACCGCCGAAGAATTAGGCGGCGGAGGAAGTCTTCCACGCTTTTTTTTGACCTCGATAACAAGGGTTTGGGCGATGGACTTGTGGGTGTTCATCACCTGAAAAATGTAGCTCCTTCACCTTTAAACAGGACTAGGGGATAAGTACTGCTGGGGCCGCGGACGAGTGCAAAAGCGCACCCGCAGCTCCAGTACTTAGATGCATAAACTACCGAGGGCTTTTAGTGGGTTTACTGACTAGTTGGTGGGATTCCCACGTAACCATCCTGCTTTTTTTGGCGGGGTAGTATCTTTAAAGGATTACATAATTATACTTCTTCGAAACTGTTAATCCGAGGAGAATACCTTCAAGCCCTGCAATGGAATCGATTTGGCATTAATATCAACTCACCTTCGATTTGCCGACGATATCTTGTGAAGTCAGTGGTCATGGTGAAGTTGATAGACTAGCTCAGTACTATGAGAATCTATCAAAGATATCAATAGAGTTTCTCAACAGGTGGGCCTTAAAATTGACATGGACAAGACGAAGGTCATGTGTAATGTCCACGTTGTACCCACCCCAATATTATCTGTGGAGAACTCGGTTCTTGAAGTCCTTTGCTTGTACGTCTACCTAGGACAAGTAGCCCAATTAGGCAGGTCCGATTTCAAGCAAGAGGTCAACCGTTGAATCCAACTCGATTGGGCAGCATTCGAAAAATTGCGTAGTGTCTTCTCGTCCGACAAACCTCAGTCTCTCAAGTTGAAAGTTTCGATCAAAGCGTGTAAAAGCCAGTGCCAGTGATGAATTATTAATAAGATGACTACTAGAATTTTACTACAATAAACGTTTATTATACATACCTTTATACTTAAAACAGCACGCGTCTACCTCACAGCGTTGACGTACTGAACTGAACGTAGTAGTTACGAATATTGCTTATCATAAAATGAGCGTTTGGAGATAGGTGGTTTTAATTTTCCTTGATAGCAATTTACTCCATTTTTTCTTGAAAATATTAAGTACGTACACCATTCATTGGGCTACAAAATTTTACACCAGTTGGCATTAAAAGTCTATTTTCGGTATTTAGTGGAGTTACGCATTCTGAAAATTAGGCCGACGACATTAAGTTTAATTGACATCAGAAACGTACCAATAAACGCAACTTCGACGCTGTTGTCGGCAAACACGGGGTCTCCCACCGTGGGCACGAAGACAGCAGTGAACGACATCTCGGTCCACAGTGGGCCGGGGTTAGTGCCGCCGTCGGTCGCGCGAATAGTTATCTTTAAATGAAATAAAAGATCAGAGTTCAAACTTTATCTGAAGTTACGGGGAGGCTGAACAATTTCTACTAAAGGATTCCACATCCATACATCAGCAGTCCACTGTTGGACATATGCCTTCCCTATGGATTTCCAATAATGCCGGAAGCTTGTTTGAAAGCGGCCTGCATCCGGCGTGTTCGTGCATTCTTAGCATGGCAAAGGTATAAATTGTTTTTCCACCAATTTATCCCTTGGAGTAGAAACAAAATGTGATTTGACATTGACGATTGACATTAAAAGCGGATATAGGTAACTAATGGTTTTATCCGTTTGCCGTGCTAGGAGTGCTCTTAATTATATCGTCAACCCAACTAGTCGGTGACCAGCATTGTCGTGTCCCGTATTATTTTACGAGTTTTTTGCTCATCACTGAAATCAAAGTAATCAAATCAAATTACATATTCAGATGTGAGTTGTGACCAAACGCTACCTGAAACTCGCGAGTGCTATCTGTGATCGTTTGCGTCAGGATCAACGCCGCTTGGTTCTCTTCAGCGCCGCTGGTGGTGATGTCGAAATAGTCCACCGCTTCATCTATAAATATTTTCAGTTATTATGATGTGTCAGAAGTGGGATAGAGATGACGATTAGGATCTGAATAGCTTCAAAAGGTGTGATTTCTGATTCGATCACGCAGAGACACTGCGAGCATATAAATATAATTATTGTTAATGGGTTTTTGTTATTATTACCATTTCCAGTGACAGAAAAGGTGACCAAGCCCGCCTCCAGGCCATCCTCGTCGGTGGCTTCGATAAGCCGGAAGAAATCTTGCTCCTGCCCCACAGGGACTAGCAAGCTGTTCTGAACTGCACGCTCCTGTTAGACATTTAAAAACGGGATTTAGATGATTACATGAAATTATGGATACTACAAACAATTAACATTAAGCATTTTACTTGGAGACTTCCAAAGTTTTGTCATTATAAAATGACTTACAACACTAGAAGATGTTCCGTGAATTGAAAAATGTTGATTTAGTTCGAAAAAAATATTTTTAGAGTAAAGAGTGAAATTATAGCGTGAATTTTACTCTAGATACATGGAATATTTTTGAACACTAAAAGGGAATCTTTGTTTAGAGGTCCCAAGTCAGGAGAAAACGTTTTACATTTTATTCCAGAAATGCTTACCCTGACAAACCGCACGACCGAGCTCTCGATGGGGAAGACGAAGACTGGCGCGTGGTAGTTATACGGAGTGACGGTCAGCGTGTACGTTTCGAACGAGTCCTGCTGCGGGTGCCCGTGGTCGAACGCCTGCAACATTACAAGCCTTACAACCGTGTTACTTTATATTTCGTTAAAGATCCTATTTTATTTGTACAAACTAACGAAAGTGTTCAAATATAATTATAAGACTTGCATATACCAAAAAAATGTCGTTAGTGTTCCAATATCCTCTGAGAAGCATAGTAGAGACACATTCTCCTCTATCAGAGGCGATAGACCTGATGAGGAAGAGGTCTGAAGCCTCCAAGTCTCTGTAGGTTACAGTGAGACATTATGAGACTTATATGATACAAATGACACAAGTTTCTCATCGTAGAGCCAATTCGCCTCTATCAGTCTCGATGGACCTGATGAGGAAGTGGTCTGAAGCCTCCAAGTCCAAGTCTATTTTTTATGTTTTTCGCTAACTTTGAATTCGTCAGCCTGATCGTTCACATACATGGACTTACATGAATAGCTAACTTACATGAATAGCTAACATTCATGAATAGCTAACTTACATGAACAGCTAACTTACATGAATAGCTAACTTACATGAATAGCTAACTTACATGAATAGCTAACTTATATGAATAGCTAACTTACATGAATAGCTAACTTACATGAATAGCTAACTTACATGAATAGCTAACTTATATGAATAGCTAACTTACATGAATAGCTAACTTACATGAATAGCTAACTTACATGAATAGCTAACTTACATGAATAGCTAACTTATATGAATAGCTAACTTACATGAATAGCTAACTTACATGAACAGCTAACTTACATGAATAGCTAACTTACATGAATAGCTAACTTACATGAATAGCTAACTTACATGAATGTAATTCATATCGTAGATGCCCGAATAATCCCTAAGAGACAGTTCTTCCCTATAAGAGATCTGGTGCCTCCCTAGGTCTCTGTTGGTTACAGTAAGGTATACCATATCAATGCTAACGAAAGATTATAATACTTACATGAATTTCAATATCGTAAGTGCCCCAATAAACCATGAGAAGCATAGTAGAGATAAGTTCTCCTCCATAAGTTTTGGTAGACCTGATGAGGAGGAGGTCTGGAGGATTTCCTCCAGGTCTCGGTTGGTGATGGTGAGGCTGAAGATGCCGCAATCGTCGAAAGAATATAAGACTTACATGAATGTGAATATCGTAGGTTCCCCAATAACCCCTGAGAGGCATCGTAGAGACTAGTTCTCCTGTATCAGTGTTGATAGACCTGATGAGGAAGAGGTCTGGAGCCTCCAGGTCTCTGTTGAGGAGGGTGAGGCTGACGATGTCAAAGCCGACGAGAGAGTTGTCTGTGCCGGGCTCGTCCCGGTCCGGCGCGTGGAGTGTCGGAGTAATGGACATGTCCTGGAAGACAAACTTTGTAAATATTCTTAACAATAATATCATAAAACATAATTTAAATAAACATAATTAGCGTTTATTAGGTTAGCGGTAGCGTTATACTATACTTCTAAATGAACGACGACTTACCGCGTCAAGGTCTTCCGAAACGGTCCACGAGTGGGTGCTGGGGTCGGGCAGCTCGGGTGCATTGTCGTTCACGTCTAAGAGAACCACGAGGATTTCCGTGTCGTTTTGGTTACGATTTCCATCTGAAACAACGCATTTTTTTGTTGTTATTGAGTGAAATATTTTTTTGATCGGTCCAGTGAGCTTTTGTCTACCGGGACTTCACTTGTCTTCCACTCGGAGCACTTTGTGTCTCTTCATCGAGTTCTTGTTTTTTACACGGCTTAACAATAAACATTTTCTTATTCTTATTCTTGTTCGCCGTCCACTGTTTTGTATCACTGGAAACCTCTGAAAATCTTTGAGAAACTCATTCCTCTTTCGGCGTAGAAGTTGTCGATGAGGTTGAAAATTCGATTCGATGCTTGGGCTCGTTGCCATCTCTGTACGACGGTGGGAGGTGTAGTTGACGAACAGGCGACCCTCGCCAAGGTCTACCGTGTCCAGTAGCCGAGGGTTCACGGCGTAGTCGATCTGCTATATTACCGTTTTGTCTTCGTCTTACTGTTTTGTTTTGACACTCCTGCCAGTGAACAGCTAAGACGAAGACAAAAGTGGCGGTGGCTGCGTGGATAGTTCATACTTCATAGAGGCTCCATGCCATTACTGTTACTTCCCAGGTATGTCTTTCATTCGGTAAAGCTCGTCCAACTGTACCAATCGCTCGTTTACCGAGCACACTGCACTTCGGTGGACTGTGTGACTTTTTTCAAATCGGTCCAGCGAATTACTGTCGACTAGGACGTCACTTGCTTTCCATTCGGAGCACTGGATTCTCTCTATCGCGTTTTTGTTCAAAACACTGTTTTGTATATCAGGAAATCTTATTGAAAAATCTGCAAATCTTTAGATAACTCACCTCCTTCAGCGTAGAAGTTGTCGATAAGGTTGAAGAAGATTTCGTGCTCCGGCTCCTCGCCGTCTCTGTCCAGTTCGTCGGTGGTGGTGTAGTTGACGAACAGACGGCCCGTGTCCAGGTCCACCATGAAAAAGTCCAACAGGCGACGGTTCACCGCGTAGTTGATTTGATATCTCACCATATTGTATATCTCTGGAAATCAAATTGTGAAAGAAACCAGATCAGACTATTACATCATTATTATCTTCATTATCATTGTCTTCATCGTCAGTATCGTTAATAATCGTTATCATTGCCTTCATCGTCATTTTAATAATTATCATCCCATTTTAAAAGATGACATTATCAATTAACGTCATCAAAAAAATATATTGTTTTTTGTCAGCAATAATTTTGAATAGTAAGTATAATAATAGTAAGGTACTGGCTCTTTACAGTACAGGTTATTGGCTACGATGAATGATATCAATTTTAGACGTTCCCTACTGGCTATAGCCCGGCCGTACCCATTACCCACAAGCAGTGAGTACCGGATTGTATGTAGCTATTAGATCATTATAGTCCACCTTGTTGGAGGATAATTTACTTACCGTCTCGATCATCGTCCGTGGCAACGATAAAGGTGACGTCATCCCCGGTGGTGGCGTTTTCGTAAATATACACTATGCTGTCGAAATTGTCGTAGTCCGGTTGTGGCACCTTGTTGTTGATGTCAGTGATGAAGATCTCGATCTGTCAAAATAGATCTAAGTTCATTTCAAGTATGTGAGGATACTGGTTTTGGCGCAGAAATCTTACTTATTCAAATATCTAATTTTAATTGTAGGCACCTAAATGTGTGAACATGTGCCACCACGCAACGACGTAGACGCCATTAAAAACACATAGGTAATAGATGATGGAAAGATTTATTTCTTTTGAATCTCTTCATTCACAAAACAGCTTTCCAAAAGAAGTCACATAAGCTGACTCCTTTGGAACAAAGAAATCAAATGACTTCGTTTGGAAAGTGGTTTATTTTTGAGCAGTTCTTTTTTGGAATTTAGGGCATTCATTCGCATAAGGTTATCAGATGGGTAATAATTTATAAGGTCCGTGAAAAAGCTAAATCTGAGTTATTTTTTTGTAATTTAGCGCATCTGCCTGCTGTTCGAGAGGATGCTTCAGATGTAAATACGGCAGGTTACGACCAGTAGCCAGTTGTATAATTCTTGGTTTTTCCAGTGCCAAGTCTGGAGGAAATCCTAAGAGCATTTAAATCTTGAGATCTCAGTATTTGTCCCGATAAATTTTGGTAAATTTAAAGTTGATTCGCTAAATGGGTCGGGTAGGCAGTCAGCAATCTAATTCGATGCAGCGATCGGTGGCAGCACCGTGTAGCGAGGAAGTGATCTTGTGTAGTTTTATGTATAATGACTCTCGCCTCCGTAGGTGTCGTGATCTTGGAGATCAGGCGGGCAATTGCCGGGGTCCAGTTCCGTTCAGCGCTCACTGTCAACACCGTGAGTGACAATTTGCGGGTGTTAGGCATGTACTCGTACCTATGATGAAATTGATGATCTACGTCTCCGTGATAGTTCGGATCAGGGAGGGAATTGGCGGGGTCCATTTCCGTGCAGCGATCACTGTTAGCACCGTCTTTGTGTCAGAAGTACCATTGCATGACGTGAGGAGATGACCATGACTGTGAAGTGTTATGTATGATGACTCACATCTCCTTCTGTAATGTGATAGTGCGGATCAGGGCAGTCTTCGGGATCCAGGCAGCGATCAGTGGCTAGCACCGTGTAGTAAAGGAAATACCGAGGCGGCGTGTCCGCATCTATAGCTTGGCTCGTTTTCACCGTGATCTGGCCTGACACGTAGTTGATGTCCACCAGATCATCTGGGGTGTTGTTTCGAGGACTGGAAGAAAGATATTAATAACATTTAGTTGAATGAGGATAGTGATAAGTCCAGTCAAGATTTTGTGATAATGTCAGTGATAATTCCGAGCTAGGTGTTCTGACTGGGGACTGCTGTCCAATAATGTTGTGGTACTTAGACAGTTTGCAGAGAATTTACAGTTTGCGCGATGCACACCTTGGCGTTACTTTACAGGTTAAATGGACCAAACCAATGGATATACTTGGACTAAAACTATGAGTCATTCAAGATTATGGTGTACCGCACTTGGTTTACAACCAGTCCGCAAAGTCCGTCCGTCAAAGTCAGTAGCTAGCACGGAGTCAATGACGACTCCTTGGTTGGCCATCTCTCGCATAGTGCAGCATTCCCCAGCGCACCCTTGTCCCCACAGGAGCTATTGTCATAATCTCCTCGTCTCACAAATGATACTCACAATATGGTGTACCGTACTTGGTTGTAGAGCGGTCCATCGATGTCCGTAGCCAGTACGGAGCCAATGACGACTCCTTGGTTGGCCATCTCTCGCACGGTGAAGCTTTGCTCTAGCGTACCATTTTCCCACACGGGCGGATTATCGTTACGATCTATTATTGTGATCGAGAACGTCGCTATAGAAAAACAATAATCAATTATTTTCTTATAATAGAATCAATAAAATGTCACATTACGTCAAAATGTATCGTGGCAAAAATTACTCTACCCACCGATTTTATAGCAAACCGAACTTCGTCATACTCATTGCCAAGAGAAACCGAAAGAATAGCAAGAAATGGTCAAACGTAACCACACTACCTACTAAAATAACAAAAACTCACCTTCGTCATACTCATCGCCAATATAGGTGTTGAGATCTCTAGCTCGGATGGTGAGGTACAGTATCTCGAACATCTCGAAGTCGATGGTGACGTTGTGTCGAATCTCGCGCACCACGAGGTGCCCTACCGCTGAACCCAGGTTGTTCTCATCAGGGTACGACGTTATTATCTCCACACAGCTATTTGGAACAGTAAGACAAACTAGATAAGTGTTTCTATCTGAGCTGCGGATAAATTGAGAAACATGAAATTCCAAAAAACAATGGGGTATACCTATAAAAAAACATATCGTTGGGGAATGTGTTGGGGTGATGTTACTGGATGCAATAGTGATGAGGATCCCTTAGAATGGCTCTATTCTAAAAGCTCAATGCCGATAGGATGGGTTCAATCTCGTCCTTTTCGGGACTGCTGCGAGTGTGTATCGATGAATCGCAAAGTCATAGAATGTGAGATACTCCTGATAAATCAGCTCCGCGTCTTGGTTTTGTAGAGCAAAAGGTATACCAGTCGATATCGTAGGCCACGTAAACGGTCGGTAGCGGTGATGACGTTGTCTTCATTTTGATGACTCATCACTGATGAGAGACCTTATGATGACTCGAGCCTGGTTGGTTGTGGAACGGACTCACTTTCGTTCATTAGAAACTGCTGCGAAGCAGTCCCGATGACCTCTAAAGAAGCTGAGAGTGACATACTTGTGATACTCCAGGTAATGTGCGTCCCGTCCTTGCTTGGTGGCCCAGGAGGTCTCCCAGTCTATCTCGAAGACCACGTGCGCCGTGGTGTCAGGGTCGGTGGCGGTGATGGCACTATCTTCGTCTGTTATCGGGAAGCCGTCAGGTTCATTTTCGTCCACTTGGGGACTGCCGCGAGGCTGAATAGACAGTCCAAAAAGTCAAAATCTGTCTGAGAAAGGACAACGATGCATGAACAAAAGCTGGTGTTTGTTGGGCCCGACCTCAGAACAATAACTTATTATTCGGAGGACTCGACCAAGCAGCAGCTGTGCTGTTCAGCGAGGTAGAGCTGTCAAAATACCAACTGGGCACGCTGTCAACTAGCCTAGCAGTAGATTTGATTTGAGCATTTAATTTTGTATTTTTTAAGCCTTCAATGTTTTCTGAATGATCGAGTTATTTTTCATGTAAAAGTTATTTAGCTAAATAAATCATACACTACAAACAAAGAAAGAAGGCTATTTGTTTAAGATCCATTCTGAATCAGATCACCAATCAGATCGTAGTCAATTTAAGTATTTATGGGAAATAAAGCACTTATCTAGAGATACGAGTACGATTTGCTCCAGGCACTCACCAGTCGAAGTGTCGGCGGCGTGTTATTGATGTCCAGCAGTTGGATTACCAGCTGGGAGGTGGCCATGTGGTAGGGCGCCATCAGCGTGTCGTCAGCTCGCACCTGAGCAAACAACCTTCCCGTTCAGAGGTAGCTCAAGTCAGAATAATAACTACAGCTGTATTGTCGTAGGCTTGGTCGGACATCGGTGAACTCTTCTAATCTAACTAATTTGGCGTAAGCGTCAGATGTTGGCGTTCTCGTAGCATCGTAACTTAATTCGTAAAGCAGCTTGACGGAAACATACATGTACTGCTTGCAGTTGAGCAGGTTCAAATCTTGCGGCCACGACAATTTTTGGGATTGTTTATTTTGAATTTTTGGCGTCACACAGTACTCACAGTTAGTATTGCTGCTGAAGAACGGAAAAAAGTTAGTTTGTAATCTTTTTTTGCGATTCCTTAATGCGGCCAATGTTGCAGCTAGAACACGTACTTCAGGACTATTTATTTGTTTATAAGCGAGCAGTGTATACTGGTGTGCCTATATCAAGCAATGTCAAATAAAATTAGTATTTATCTGTCAAGGAATAAATCTGCAGTAATGATGACTCCCAAATCCCTCTGTTGGTCTACAGATGCTAAGGCAACTCCGTCAAGCGCGTATGTCTCTCTAGGGTTAACATTTGGTTGTGTTCAAATTAATAATCCAGTCCCTGGTCCAGTTATGAATGCGGTCTAGATCTTTTGAAGCTCTCCAGACTTTATTAATGCAATAGCAAAACTTCCCATCATTCGCGAAAACAGCTGAGGAGCGGACACAGAACCCTGCGGGACACCACTAGAAACCATTTTTCGTTCCGATAGTTAGTTCCACACTCGAACCTGAAATGTTCTACCCGATAAGAAGCTCCGGTATCACTCAAGCAACTTACCACGCAACCCATAATGTTCAAGTTTGAACAACAAGCGCTGGTGAGGTACTTACTAACAGTAATACTAATTTCTTCTATGATTTGCGCAAGTTGACAACACCCATTAAATAAGTAGAAGGCTTTAAACGGACGTAATTACCACGGGTCAGAGGTTAAGGTTATCTAGGTCATTCTAGGTTATCAAAGACTGATCAAGTGAAGAGGCTTCCACCTAACAGTTATTTTTGTAAATAAATTACCTGAACGAAAAACAGATTTTGCCTGTGGAAGTCGAACGAGTCATTTGCCAATACGTAAATGTCTCCAGTATCTTGTTCAATGCGAAGGAAATCAGCCACGTTACCCATCAGAGAATGCCTGGAAAAGACCAAATCAAAAACTAAATCGATCGAAAATTCGTAAAAGAATTATGAGTTTAACATCCTGCACCCCCAGTATGGTAAAGGGATTACTATTTTATCCACTTTTAACATCATTTGTCAGTGACAATCCTTATTTTGTTTCTTCTTCGAGGGGAAATTGAAGGAAAGAAAATTTTATATAAGCCATAGCAAAAGTGCTGAACCGACCAAGATTTAAACCGTAAAGTATAGATAAAGTAAGTGTATATACCTAGGTCGGGTGGCTAGCCATAGTGTCAGAGTTTTTAAGCCGCTTGAAGGCCTCTGATATGGCTGAGCGGTTAAAGCAACCGGGATCTACAACTTTACGTGTCATTCAAGCCACGGTAGCGCTCAGTTGGAAATGCCACCCGTGGTCACCCATCCGCAGACTGCCGAACGTTGCTTAACTTTGGTGATCGGTGACAATCACTTAGTCGAACTACGCTATGAGCGCTACGTATGAAGTATAGATAAACAGCCTGAATACTTACTCGACTATATCTCCGATGTCTCTATCATTCGCTCTCATGTTCCCCACGTAGAAGCCCTCGCCCTCGGTCTCGTTGAAATACACTGTGAGGTTAGTGTTCTCGAAGATCGGTTGCTCATCGTTCCAGTTGATGAGGTCTATGTGCAACATGGCCACTCCTACAAATTCGGTGTTGTTCATGTCTATTGCTACTACCTGGAGAACGGGAGAAAAATGGTCATTAATTCAAAAGTGCAAGCGATGTAAATATGCAAACTTCGGCAGCAGTTACATAATTATGTTAGCGTTATGTAATTGTCAGTACGACACCGTGGCCTAGGCTGTGAGCGCCAACAGTTCATTTGCAGTTACCAAAATAAATATCTAAACGCATCATAGACGCAATGCAAGACCAAAATGCTGGCGGGTATTTCACACAAAGTACATAATCAATGCCATACATACATCATTGACGCTTTTGCTCACGACACATACCCTCAAAATGATATGCTGGAAGGGTATATCTTCGAAGTCCAGCAAGCTGTGGTTGGTGGTGCCGACGATGAACTCCTGGCGCTGGTAGCCCACTTGCGGCGCGATGTAGAAGGCGTCGGCGGCGTTTGGTGGGCTCACGGTTTCTAGGTGCACCGTGTACTGAGCGTGTTGACCCTGGATTTCAGTTATTAGGTATTATTAGTTTTCGAGTCTGAGTGAGTTTTGGTTGAATACATTTTCGTTTCTCGGCTCAGTGTGCTTTTTGACATAGGCCTCCTCCATCTGACTCTAATGTGGTATATCTTCAGTAACTTTTGAATTTCAGCTATGACATCACCTGAAATCTTGGAGCTAATATTATAAAGATTATAATCAGTTAATCAGTAGGTACTTAGTTAAGTAGTGGCATGTTTTTGTATTGTAACAATATTGTAACCGAATTGTAACAATTTGATCAAAAAGTTAAAAAGAAATTATGAACGAGAGTTATTAGAGAAATCGGTTAAAACAATAACTCTGGAAAAATATAAAAAGTATTAACTACAGATACAAAAAATTAACACAAAATACAAAGTATTGCACATGGAGTGTTTCTCCTAAAGAATCTGTGAATTTAATTAATGATTACTTTTCAAATATTGGGAAATCGCTAGCTATACAAATAAAACCCACTAAATCTACAAATACAATACATCAACAGCTAAACTCTTTTTCATCCCCCCATCTCGGAAAGAGTATTTTTGCTCTTCGAAATCTGAGCGCAATAGTCGCTACGCTCTGGATTCAAAAAATCTTATTTTGCTCTCATATGATACAATCTACTATTGCGCCCGAGTGGTAGGTACACTCTGCTTTTCATCACCTCTATGAGAAAATATGAGGCGCCTCATATTTTATTGTAATATTATTATTAAATAAAACGTAGAGTAACAACTACATTGAAATTAAATGGTATCTAATAATAAAACAAATGAAAACGTATATTTACATTCTTTTCATTCATTTTATTGGCGCTGAACACTAACAATACCAATACTTCCAAATTCAAAAAGTGCGCGGCAATGAAAATTCCTAGTGTACTCTGAGACAATGCTTCTCGGAAGTTCGGGAAAAAGCATAAACGGGAAGTATCTACCTACCCTGTAGGTTTTGATTTTAATGAATGTCGAAATATGCTATTTTTTACGACATATACGGCTCTAACTTTTTTAAACGATAACTGAGAAGTTTTTCTTTTACACAACTGCAAGAGACCATAGATATACGTATGCAGTTTAAATTTCAACTCGATATCTTTACGCGTTCCCGAGATAAAGAGTCTTGTCTTGACAGACGGACAACAAAGTGATGCTATAAGGGTTCCGTATTTTCTGTTTGAAGTACGGAACCCTAAAAATCAACTTTGCACTCTTGTATAACAAATAACTTTTGTTCTTACAGATACATGTGTGAATGAAGTGGATAAAATTCTGATGAATTTAAAATCTCATCGTTCACCTGGCTGGGATAAAGTTTCGACTAAGTTCTTAAAATATGTTAAGAGTGGTTCCTATTATAGCTCATCTCGCTATTAAGCAAGGATTAAATAATAAAAGTAAATATTTATCTACTATTATATAGTATCGATCTGATAAGTGTTTTGCATAAAATAGATATGAAAAACCCTGTTGTAATTAAGAGAAAAATAAATTCATTTACAATTTTATTGAGCAACATTTCTTCTTCGTTATTATAATCATTTACACTTTATAATTGATTGTTTGTGAAGTCTGTTTGCGGACGATAATTGTTCGTGATAACGTCATTAGAAAACATTTGTTGAATAAACAACTAAAACAAACCGAGGGCTTAGGCTGATCGTGTCTCTCCATCGCTTGTTCCGCGTCCTCGCTTCTAGGCTCGGCTCAGGCGGAACGTGAAACGTTTTCGTGCGTGCGTTCTTCAATTTATAAGACGATTAATTGATGTTTAGCTAATTTCGAGCGGGCTGAAAACTTACCAAGTCTCGGTCGTGAAAGCCGAACTCGTCCAGATCGAGCGTCATGGCCGTCTCCTCTTCGATCTCTATGAAATAGTTCTCGTGGAACGGCTCGGGCTTGTTATCGTTCACGTCGTTGACGATTATGACCACCTGCGACAATTATTTACGATAACAATTATTAAATGACTAGCAGACCCGGCGAACTTCGTTTCACGCAATATTTTGATAAATCATAGCCTATGTGTTATTCTTATGTATAATCATTATTTTTGCCAAGTTTCATCTCAATCGGTTCAGTAGTTTTTTCGTGAAAGAGTGACAAACATCCGCGCATACTCACAAACTTTCGCGTTTATAATATTAGTAGGATACAGGATGATGGTAGATGATCCAATTGCTTGTTATGTACCTAGTAGTAGTTTTTTTTTGTAGTTTTAGATTATACTTATTAATCTTGTATTTAGTGGTACCTACCTAGTAAGACAGTTCTTGCATATGTAAAAAAAATATATTTAAAGAGATAGAATAATGCAAAAATATATCAAGTTTCAGCCATTACCTTATACGATATTTAATTATTTGTAATTATTGTTATTAAAACTATTTAATTAGGTATTTTCTTTAATAACAAAAGAAATCTCGTATTTTCGGATCTTATATTATCACCACAAAAGTGATGTTAAAAATCTCCCTGAAAATTATCGCCTATTTAAATAATTAAAGCCTCACTAACAATCACTCCTACTAGCCTCCTTTTCTAAAATTCTTGAAAGAATTGTTAATCACCGTCTCATTTCCTTCCTGGCTAAAAATAGCATAATCTCGAGCCAACAGTTTGGATTCAGGCGGGGAAAATCAACAGAAGATGCAGATGGACTTCTGACATCTAAAGTGGCATCTAATCTAGATAAAGGAAATAAAGCCTTGGGTGTATTTCTGGATCTTGCAAAGGCCTTCGACACCGTTTCGTGGTAATTCTAATTAAGAATAAGTAAAAACTTTCTGAAATTAGAGGGCTACCACTGAAATGGTTTCGTAGCTACCTTGGTGAAAGGAGCCAGTTCACGAAAATAGGAGACTTCATCAGTGTCACTCTGCCTATACGCTACGGAGTTCCTCAAGGTAGTGTTCTCGGCTCAACATTATTCATCCTTTAAGTCAATGACATCCACATATCATGCCGCGATAACGCTGATCTTATTTGCTACGCAGACCTTTGCATTGTTTTACGGTACTACGTGGGAGTGAGCGCTCAGGAAGGCCGAAAGCGGCATAATGCACATTAAACGGTGGTTAGATATGGACTTAGTTACATTGAACCTGGGTAAAACAAAGTACTTCAGTTTCCACAAGACAAAAGCTTCCGAACCAGATCCACGTCTTATTCTCAAAATCCACTCAGCTTGCAGTACTTCATCTTGCAACTGCGAAATAATCACCTGAGATCCTACCACTAAATATCTAGGAATCACAGCTGATGAGCAGGTGCAAAAAGAGTTCGGAAACTTATTCATGTCATAGGAATACTGCGTTATGCTGCAAATGAAAAAGTTATACGTCTCTTATCTGTGTGGCTCTTAGCGAATCAATATTATGCTACTGTATACCCATATGGGGAGGAGTTGGAGCCACATCTATGATTGAGATAGAAAGAACTCAGCAAGCCGTGCTCAAAGTTATGCTCAAGTTGCCCTACCGGCATCCGACGAAATACCTGTTTACCTTGGCAGGTGTGCTAACTGTTCGCCAATTATATATATTCAAGGTTACTTTGCATATTCACAAAAATGACTCCTAAAACTGATTCCATCGCATCAGAGGCGACCGCCCCGAGCCAATGAACCTCTCACTAAATCAGCATTTGCACAGCGACTTGCACTTTTCAGGTCCCCTTATTTCTACAATAAGATGAATAAACAGCTTACTATTTATTCTAAAACAAAAAGAGAATTTAAAATTGCTTATACAAACTACTTATCTAATCTATCGTTAAAAAACCGGAAAAGTGCAAGTTGGGCTCGCACACCGAGGGTTCCGTACAAATCCTGTATGTACCCTTTATTTCACAAAATTGTAATGTTGAAATCTCTATAGGATAAATACAAAAACTATCAACAAAAAAAAATTTTTATTTCACTTTTCTCGGTATATATCGAAAATTACCCAGTGTAAACTTGTTTTAGCATGTGCTAATGAAGCTCTTTCAAATGATACCCCACGTGATCGATTTACTCACTTTGAATTTTGGGCCTAATTTTTTTTGTATTTATGCCCTATTTTTTTGTGATTAGAAATGTACAGTTTTCAGATTTATTCCTATATGTTTACTTTAAGACAATGCTTCTTGTCAAATTTCATAGTTCTAGGTCAACTGGAAGTACCCTGTAGGTTTTGATTTGTGAGTGTCAAAACATGCGATTTCTTACGACATACTCGTAAATGGCTCTAACTTTTTTTGACGGTAATTGAGAAGTTTGATTTTTTCACAACTGTAAGAAACCACAAATATAAGTACATGGTATAAATTTCAACTATTTGACTTTACGCGTTCTTGAGATAAAGGGTTTTGACATACGGACAGACTGACAGACGGACAACAAAGTGATCCTAAAAGAGTTCCGTTTTTTCCTCTTGAGGTACGGAATACTAAAAATTATCACTAAACGGTAATTCATTTTCGCGGGCACATACATACATACACACACACACACACACACTCACTCACATTCACCCACACACTCACACACACTCACACAATCTTACGTCCACACGCGCGCACACATACACAAGCGCTGCAAATACACTATTGCGTAATGGCCTTTCTTTCCTGTCCACAACCTTAATCAAGTTGTTAAGCACTAAAAGCCGCACTAACTCTAAAACTTGGGAAACAATTTGTTTTGGGCCCCGCGATGATTACTCCTACGGCAGGGCCCGCAATTCAACCTGCAAACCTTTCACATAAGTAAACAGTAGTATTAATTATTATAAAATTATTATCATCTAACTTTAAATCATCTACATTTATTTTTTTAGGTTTAATGTAAATTTTTTGGTAAATATTTTTTTTTGTATTTTGTATTTGTATTTTTGACATTGCATGTAATAATGGCGGGGGTCACAGCTTCTTTCCTTGATCCCATTTCCCGTACAACTGGTATAGGGAAACGTAGGTACGGTACAGTTTTTCTATACCTATATACTATATATACAGTACTAACCGAGTTGGAGGTGGCGAAAGATTCGTTGTCGTATTTGTAAGCGATGATGTCGAGCTGGAAAACTTCCCGCTCGAGAGTGTCACGGTCGATTTCGTCCACATAGAAGATGGCCCCGGAGCGGCCGCCTTCGATGGTTTCGATGCGGAAGAATGTGTCTGTAGCATAGAACAAGCTATTTAGCAAATAATAGCCTAGACGACCAAAAAATATGATATTCATCCCCCCATCTCCGAAAGACTATTTTTGCTCTTCGATTTCTGAGTGCAAAAGTAGTTTTTATACGCTAGAGGGGAAAGTATAATTAAATTTAGAACATCGTGTGCACTAAGTTTGTGAATTCAAAACATGAAGTACTTAAACCAATTTACTTCTATCTCCATGGTGCCGAATTTATCCAGCCTTTATAATTTCTTGAAAACTTGGACTCGGAACCTTCTTGGTGTAATTTTTTTTGTTTTAATTTGCACAGCTCGCTATTTTTTTGGTGTCAAATTGTTACAATGTTATGTTTTATTATTATTTATACTCTTTGGCCTTATGTTAAAAACAAGAAACTTGAAAACAAGTGAAATACCCAATGATGTTTAATTGTACTTCAATGGAAAAACCTAAAATTAGTGATTCTAGCGACGAGGAAGTTTATTTGAAACCAACAAAATTGACTGAAACTGTTAATAATGCGCAAATGAGCTTTCTTCCTCAACAATCACGCAATAGTAGATTGTATGATATGGGAGCAAAATAATATTTTTACGGCGAGGGCGCTTTTTTGAATCCAGAGCTTAGTGAGGGATTCTAGAGTAGTAGTTTATTTAGTAGAATCCTGAACGTAGCGAGGGATTCAAAGTACGTCGCCCGAGCCAAAAATTTATTTTGCGCACGAGTGGTACACTCTACTTTTCATCACCTCTATGAGAAAAAAAAGGCGCCTCATATTTAATTATAATATAATTATTTAATAAAACGTAGAGTAACAACTAAACTGAAATTAAATGGTACCTGTCTAATAATAAAACAAATGAAATCTTATATTTACATTATTTTCATTCATTTTCTTGGCGCTGACTACACTAACATTACAAATACTTCTAAATTCAAAAAGTGCGCGGCAAAGATCATTTCATCAAGTTCGCGCGGGAACGGCGCAACGTTCGGACGCGCTCAGCGGGACTTTTGAAAAGTGCGCGCGAGTCAAAATGGCACTTAAAGTATTAAAATGCATTTCGTGTGATATAGTTATAAATGAGATCTTGTGCTTTATTCAAAATAAGATCGAAGTGATGGACAATGATAGTCTCATAAGGATATGCAGCACATCATTTCCGAGTGAGGATGTCGACAAGGCTAAAACATTACTGTACGAGTCTATTCCAACATCGAAAAGAAAAATAACGCGAAAAAATATTGACGGAAAAATTCAAAAAGATCTCGGCGATATAATTTGCTTGTTTAAAGAAACGGATCCTGAAGTCATTCCAGCTTTCGTGTCGAAGGATTTAAACAAATTACCACCGATAACCTTTGACCACTTAGACGCCACCCGATTATTAAAGGATATTTTAATTTTACAGAAAGATGTAAGTGAAATAAAAAGCACATTCGTAACTAAAGCTGAATTTGAAACATTAAAAACAGATCCCACCATTTACCAAACTTCACCCGTTTTTAATAAGAATACCAACAAAGATGTCCTTAACTCAAAAATTAATAATTGTGATGACGCCGTTGACAGTGACTATTGGAAAACACCTCAGGAGAGAAACCAGTGCTCCAAGAAGAAATCGAAGCGTTTATCCAAGCGATTGTCTTACAAGGAGCTGCAACAGGACAGTCAAAGTTTGTCTACGTCTCGAGAGCGGTCCAACAGTAATAGTGTCTTATTATTTACAAAACACGCATCTGGGGTGAATGAACTTCCATGCTCAACGGTTCTACCGGACAAGGCGGTTAGCGCGGAAAATATTTCGAATTCAAACGGAAGCGCGCCCAAAGTGCCGCGCATAGACTATAAAGAAATGAGTAGCTCGGATGTTGAAAGTTGCCAGGTTATTTCTAGCCCAACAATGGCCCATGTACTTAAAAGTGGAGGTGACTGGAAGTCAACTCAGCCATCGGATGACTGGATCGAAGTACAGAGAAAGCGATTGAGGAATAAATTCGTAGGAAAGATTGGAATGGCAAATAATGAAATTGAAACGAAATTTAAAGCTGCGGAATCTAAGGTGCAACTATTTATATCAAATGTTCACAAAGATACGGTAGAGAAGGATATAACTGAATATATCTACCAGAAGACCATGGAAAAAGTAACATTAGCTCGTATAAATAGTAAAAGGGATAAAGGTCACAATTCTTTTAAGCTTTGGGTATCGAGAAAAAATCTGGATTTATTTTTAGACAGTAACATGTGGCCCGAAGGCATATCTTTTAGAAAATTTGTGAGATTCCACCCAAGTGAAGATGTTATAAGGCAAGAAGAGACAGAACATTACAAAATGCATAATGGATAATACAGCAAACAGTACCTCTTCCTCGAAAAGTAAATTTATTAGTTTTAATTGCAAGTCCTTGAAAAATTCGATCGAATATGTCAGGTCATTATGTGAGTCGGCAGATATAGTAGCCCTACAAGAAACTTGGTTACTTCCACATGACATACCGTTACTAGGGGAAGTCGACCTTAACTTCGCATACACAGGAGTGTCAGCAGTTGATACAGGAGCGGGGATCTTAAAAGGGAGACCACATGGTGGGGTAGCCATTTTATGGAGAAAAAGTGTATTCCACAATGTAGATATTTTAAAGTGTGAAAACAAGAGAATTGTTGCTATAAAAGTTAGCTATGGTGATCGTTCATTTGTGTTGTGTAGTGTCTACATGCCAACTGACTGTCTTGAAAATTTGGCTGACTTTACGAACTGTTTGTGTGACCTGAGAACACTAATTGAAAGTTCCAATATAGAAGTAGTCTATATGCTAGGGGACTATAATGCACATCCTGGAGAGCGTTTTGAGGTTGAACTCAGTAATTTTTGCCACGAAAATAAATGGATTTGTGCAGATCTAGGTAAGATGGAATCACATAATTTTACATTTATAAGCGATGCTCATGGTAGTAAACGATGGTTAGATCATTGTGTCGTTACAGAATCAGCTATGCAAACCATCAATAATATCCAAATTATATATGACGTGGTTCCGTCTGACCATTTTCCAATGGAAATAATATGTAACATAAACCTCATTAAAAGTAAAATAATACCGAATAAATTAAAAATTAATAAAACTATTTGGGGAGACAGAGATTTAGACCATACGAACAAATACTTTGATTATTGTAATGACAAACTGAAAAACATAGATTTTCCAATTGAATTTCAAACATGTTGTGAGCAAAATTGTGATATTGTAGAACATAAGTATATAATTGATAGAATGTATAATACAATTGTATTTATATTAAGTAGTGCAGCGAAACTAACTAACAAAAAGGTGGGAAATAAGCGAAAAAATAATGTGGTGGGGTGGAACGGATATGTCAAAGAAGCTCATGCGCAAGCTAGGCTTAGTTTTCTGAACTGGATGGAGCATGGTAAGCCCACGAGCGGTGAATCTTTTGATAAAATGGCTGAAGATCGAAAGGTCTTTAAATCCAGACTACAATGGGCAGTTAAAAATAAGGAGCAAATCAAATTGGATAAAATAGCGACGGAACATAAAAACAAAGACTTTAAAAGTTTTTGGAAGGAAACTGCTAATATGAAAGCTAAGTCTAGTTTGCCGGAGAGAGTAGGTAATGTTACAGGGGATCGAAATATTGCGCAGCTTTTTATGCAACATTTTAAAGTATCTGCATTACCGGTGGCTACTAATCATTCTAATTTAAGTATAGAAGAGGATAACCACGGAAAAGAAGTGCTCGATTCTAAGGCCGATGGTGACAGTAAATTCGTGCGATTTACTCCTAAGGAGGTTGCGAAAGTGATTAAATGCATGAAGAGAGGAAAATCACCAGGGCATGATGGCCTCAGCATAGAACACTTTTTGTACGCTGGATGTCATTTGCCTAGGGTTTTAGCAATGTTCTACTCTTTTTGTATGGGCCACTCACACCTTCCACAACAGTTAATGAAAACAATAGTAGTGCCAATTATTAAAAACAAAACAGGGGATATTTCAGACGTAAATAACTATAGGCCAGTCTCACTAGCAACCATAGCAGCTAAAGTGCTTGACAGTTTGATTGATGCTCATCTTGGTAGAGCGTTGCATCTGCATGATGCTCAATTCGGTTTTCAAGCAGGAGTCTCGACGGAGAGTGCCATTTTGAGCTTAAAACACACTGTCAAGTACTACACTGACAGAAACACTAATGTTTACGCATGTTTCTTAGATCTGTCGAAAGCTTTTGACCGTGTTTCGTACGACGTATTGTGGGACAAACTTGAGAAGGTCTTACCTCCAGAATTAATTAAAATATTAAAATATTGGTATGCAAATCAGTCAAATTGTGTTAAGTGGTCAACAGGGCAATCAGAAACATATAAGCTGGAATGTGGGGTAAGACAGGGTGGTATTACATCTCCAAAGCTATTCAACTTTTACATGAATCAGCTGATTGTTGAACTCAGTAGTATGCATACAGGATGCTCAATTGATGGTCTTAAAGTCAATAATATTAGCTATGCCGATGATATGGTACTACTGAGTCCATCAATTAGTGGATTAAGAAAACTGGTAAAAGTTTGCGAGAACTATGCTATGAAACACGGTCTTGTATATAATACTAAGAAAAGTGAAGTAATGGTTTTTACAGCTGGAAACAAAACACTTGATGATGTACCACCAATATGGATGAATGGAAATGCGCTTGGGATTGTTAATCAATTCAAGTACCTAGGTCACATTATTACACATGATCTGAAAGATGACAATGACATTGAGCGGGAGCGTAGAGCGCTGGCGGTTAGGGGTAATATGATCATCCGTAGGTTTGCTAGATGTTCCATAGAAGTTAAAATAACTCTTTTCAAGGCATTCTGTCAATGTTTTTATACCAGCAACCTATGGGTGAAATATACCCAGAAATCGATAAGTGCTCTACGTGTGCAATATAATAATATCTTTAGGATGTTGTTGGGGCTGCCTCCATACTGTAGTGCATCTGGTATGTTTGCGGATGCCAGAACAGATGGTTTTGCTGCAATTATTCGTAAAAAAATGATCTCCTTACTGAAGAGGGTGAGAGGCAGCCAAAATAGCATTTTAAATAATATTAGCGAGAAGTACGATTGTTCAATACTAAAACATTGGATAAAAACTATAATACCAGGTACAAATAAAGCATATCAAATTAAGTAAATGTGCCATTCGTCTAGTTAGTTTAAATAATTGTTGATCTCGCTAAAATAAAATAAAAAAATTGATCTCCTTAATGTTTTAATTATTACTATAATTTTAAAAGATGCGATTATTACCTGTTCATTCATGTTATATTACTTATTTTGTTTCATTTAAGTGCCAAATTGTTGTATAATGTACCTACCTTAGTTTAAGTTTATGGCTATGTAACATTGTACTATATGGATCTGTGTTATCTGCAATAAAGATTATATTATATATTATTATTATTATTATTTCGGCGCGCTTATTTGTTCCAAATTTAAAAAGTGCGCGGCAAAGATAATTCCGGTGCAATTATATAGTTCCTTATAGAAAACACCACCTTTGGGCGCACTTAAAGGCGAACCAAGTAGTCCTTTTCGAATAGATGTGATAAAAAAAAAGTATTTGAAACAGTACGATTTATATTATGTGGACGACTTTAGTTATTTCCTCGCGGAGGTGGAATGAATAGTTACGTGTTGCACTCGAGTGCAAAGATTTTTCACCTTGTACTTTTTTGATTCCCTCGCTAACGCTCAGGATTCTAATTTTTAGAGGTACTAACTCACATATAATTTAAGTATTTATCTACTTAGTATGTACACAATAGCTTTAGTATACCTTATTAATTTACCATAGAAAATTCCTGTAAGTATGTGTACTGAATACAATAAAGTTTTTATTTATTTATTTGTATAACAAATAACTATAGTCCGTCAGTAAGATTATCAAAATATTATTATGTATATTACACAGGTATTTTTCTTTTCCCAATTAGGTGTTACAGTTTCGTTTGACGTCACGATATGGTAGACGGCAATTGGGGCTCGTGACGTAAGTTAATTGTGAAAATTCACAATTAAGTTACGATCTATGACTCGCTTTATCTTTGCTATCCTCGAAAAAACTTAGTGACATTAGAAAAGTCTACATTAATACGTACTAGTCAGAACTACTAAAGCTTTCACAGACATCTAAGTAATTCTAAGTTTAGGTATACCTCTCGGATCTGTCTCAATTCTGTAATAAATAGGCTTGTTGATGCCCGTGTCTCCGTCGATGGCTCGCACTGGGTACGACTGATTGGTCTTCTCGTCGAACCGCTGGACCGCGAAGATCTCCACCCACCGCGGCGGACGGTGCTCCACGTTTTCCACTTGCACCATCAGGGTGGCGGTGCGGTTGTTTGGAAGAGAGTCCTGAGCAAAAAAGGTAGATACTATAGAGACTGATAGACTGTTCTACCGTGTAGTAACTATTACCTATCTAATCTGTGACTCTACTATGAAGCTAGTCAAACTACGCTATGTCGTGATTATCAAAGTTAAGCAACGTGCTGAACGGTCAGTCTTTGTTTGGGTGACCGCGGGTGATATTTACAACTGAGCGCTACCGTGGCTCGGGTGATACGATAAATTGTAGGGCCCGGTCGTTTTAACGTTTTAACCATGTGAGGCCTTCAGGCGGGTTAAAAGCTCTGAGACCAGGGCTAGCCAGCCTAACCTTATTTACGTACTTACTTTTGTGACTCTACTGTCCATACTACCTACGAGTAAATCTACAACATTAGTCTGATTTGTAGACCAAAAGAAGTCTGTTGGGTAGGTTCGTAATATCATAATTATCGTTTATCAATATGAGTGATGATATCCTTTACATGCTGATATGACACTAAGCATAGTATACGAGTACATGGGATGGAACTTTTAGAGGGACCATGGAATAAAGATCATGGATTATCCAGTAAGGTATAACACCAAAAACGGCGTATCCATCAATATGAGATGTGAGAAAAACAATGTTTCGGGCGTTTCGAATTTTCCAATAGATGGCTACTTCTTTCAGCCTACCCCGGGGCATAAGCCTCATCCATTTTCGCCAATATCATGGATATAGTGACAGTAAAAAGAAACCAATCAGTGTCACATCATAATAGTGACACTGAGAATATGCAACGGGTTCTCTTCAAAGTTGAGCACAGTCCGGATGCCCACAGTCACGGACGTATATTTAGCTCCTGCAAGGGGGGGATTCAAATTTTTATTTCGACTGTTTTTTTTTACTTTTGTTTGGTGGGAGGTATGTTTATATGTTTATTTTCTCTCTAATTTTGATAAGTGTATGATGGAGTAAGCACCCAAGTTCGGGTCTCGGTGAAGTGATTAGAATGTTATTAAAATCCAATTCTCGAAAGATGTCCCGCTGACGCGGCGCTAAATTAGCATAGGTAGGTACATGATCTGTCGAAAGAAGGATGCACGGAATTAACCTGTCAATATTTTTTATTTTTTTTTTGTTAGAAAAAAAACCAAACATATTTTCTAAAAATGATATGTGCTTCAAAAATATAGGGATTTTTTGCTGTTTTCATATCACTAGTTAAAATTAAAATTAACCGACCAGAAAAATTACAATGATTTTTTTATTGTTTTTACATTACGGATTACATACATAAGAAGTGGCGGTATGGTCTTAAAGGCTTTAGTGTCCAAAAATGGGCGAATTATTTGAAAAAAAAATTAATCTTTTATTACTGTTGCTGTCAAAAAAAAAGGAAATGTCAAATTCAGTCAATCAGATGACGTATTTAGTGTTGCCAGACTTCGTTCTCGTATCCAGACTTAGCAATTTTGGAAATGTTGATGTGTTGATGTAATAATTATTTTCTTTTTTAACTATTGGCACATAATCCTGCGTTAACTCGTTTTAGCCCGTAATGTTTATAAACTGAGGTGTTATTATACATTTTTATAGAAACATACATTTTTGTATACTAAAAGATTATCAAAAAGAAAGAATATTCTTATTATTTTTATATGTACTTTTTATCATATACTTTACTACTAAAAACAAAAAGCAGTAGTTGAAGTTATCCGAGAAATTCGTGGCAATTTTAATATTACTCGTAATAATCCTTAAGGGTGCTATTCGAATCTATCACTAGCTTTACTACACTTGCAGCAGCTGCACTAGGCCGGCTGTGGCTACACAACTGAGGCGTTAGTCCAGGTTTACACATAAATTGAAATTACATCTGTTCGATATTGCCCTATACATTTTTGTTTTGGCCGAAACGATGAAGAACTAACCAAAATGTATGGAGCCACACCCGAACGCAAAAGTTTAAGTAAACAACACAAAACCTGGACTAAGGGCTCTGGTTATCTACGTAGTTGTATGAATTTCTACAAAAAGATTCCGAACACGGCTGCGGCAGCATGTGCTACCGAGCCTCGGCTGCAAGTGTTGTTAGCATGTTTAAACAAGTCCAACGTACCTGCGATGTACGACGTAGGCAACCAGCATCGGAATCATTCCCAACTGCGGATACAAGCAGCGGCTCATGTGTTTGCTACCTCCATTCGCAACCTGCATCCGCAGGCTGCAGCCGAGGTTCGAATAGCTGCTTTACTTATATTCTTAACTTATAGTTGCGGTTCTTGTACTTTTGCTAATGAAATGGATGAATAGGTACCGAATTTTCTTTATCATTCCATTTTTCATTTTCTTTTATATCAGTCCTAGACATTGATTTTTTTGACGTGACAACGTCCTATAAATCGATGAACTCTAAAAAGTAATCTGATATTACAGACAAGATGACATGCACTGTTTTAAAAATCAATATAAATATCATTGAGACAATATTGACTAAAAATACATGACATCAAGTTTTTAAAATCGAGCACCATTTTAGCACTCTGTACATAACAAACCTGGCAATCCATAATCTTGAGTGTGTATAAATGTCTATAAATAGGTACTTATAGCTTGAAAATTGTTTTCGTTTTTTCTTATTTTATATTCAATTTTAGCCAAATTGTACATATTTGAACAGTTTTAGAAGCGTCATAAATCACATTGGTGAACATATCATTCTTAGAAAATAAGTGAGGAAAAATTAGTCTGTTCGTATATAACAGGTCCTGGTATGTATGAGCTCGCGCATCCTTCTTAGTTCCTTTAATTTCCATAGGAACTCTTTGATAAATAAAACTTTACGTTATTAAGTTTATATAAATAGCTTGTTGTCTTTATGTCAGTGTTAAATACGAGTATACTAGTTATACTATAAACTTGAAAAGACCATCAACATGGAAACCAATATAATAATAAATTAAAAAATAACCATAATTATTTGGCCTAACTAAATTGCCAGTGAGAAAGTTACTGTTGCTCTAGTACTACTCTAGAGGTTCATCATTAATTGTCTTGTCAGTTAAAGCACTGTTTTGTAGAACTCTAGTAAGTAGATTATTGGGTTTCTGAAATTAAAGTTCTTGCTATTTTATCACATGATTTTTGTTCGGTCGCTAGGGTAGGAACACATAAACATCCGAAAAGACAGACTTGCAGTCTTATTCCAAAACACGTTTTTATGATAAGTTATTGAATATTTTTATGATTTATGATATGAGTATTGCGGCGTCCCGCAAGCGGTTCGGACCGCGGGGCGAATCGCCCATATAAAATAGTACCTAAGTACTTCTGATGTTTGTCAATGAATGTAGATTTTAAACAAAGAAGTTGTTTTCCCTTTTCGAAGCCATTTTTGGTTCTAAAACACTTTCTAACGATCTATTTTCGAAAACATTAACACTTTTTGTGACAAAACTGCTAGAAATCTTTACTTAATTTTATGAATCTAAAAGCAGTGTACGTCTGTTACTTTTTCAAGCAAAAACGGAGAAAAGGATCGATCGTTTTTTGCTTGGATGTGCCGGCCGTACCTACTTTGAAGATCGGAGTGTCGACGGTTATATTTACTTTCCCAAAAAAATCAAATGTTTTGGGATGACACAAAAAGCCAATGAACACGCGGGTGAAAGTAGTCGTAAAATAAGTAAGCATCTTCCTTTTCTCTTGTCACTTTTTCAAGTTCTCTTTTTTGCATTAAATATGTTGCACATGTTGACCGTCGACCCGGCGAAAACAAAAGATCGACCATTGGAATAAAAACTTTAGGGTTGGAATGTAACTTATGGAACAAAAGCAAATATACTTGAATGAGAATGGTTCTTCAATTTTTGTTACATTTTTAGATATGTTATTTGGGATTCTTTATTTTACTAGGATACACTTACAATTTTTTTTGAAAATGTAGAAGCCAAAAGGGGGGGGGGGGGTGTCGGGTGGGTCCGGACCCCTCGGACACCCCCTCATATACGCCTATGCCCACAGTATGAACATGGTGAACCACATGTTGGACTATTTGTGCCTTTGATGGAGAATATCTCCTCAGCACCGCGGTCACTCTCAATGCGTGTTCTCAATTTAAAGTAAAGAATGAGATTTTCACCATAGCAGTAACACTGAAGATATGCAGTGGATTATCTTCAAAGTTGAGCGGAGTCCGAATGCCCACAGTCATGAGCATGGTGAACCACTCGTTGGGTATGTTCGAGCCTTCGATGTAGAATATCTCCTCATCGCCGCGGTCACTCTCGATGTGGAACTGCATGAACTCTGTGCTGATGCGGCCATCGGCGTCTGTCACTTCGTACACGCATTCAGTGAGCCGAGGATCACCTAGTTCCTGTAAACAAACATAGATAGAATTCTTCTTGTTAGTAGACCAGTGATCTTGGTTGGATGTTGGCGTTGACTTGTATGTAATCGTCGTTGTTCTTAGCTGCGAACAGGCAATTCATTTCTATTTGTCTAGATGACTTCGAGATAGCATTATGCACCACAAAGAATAGAACACCTTACGTTGAATTATTTCGCTAATATTTTTGTACGCATTTTGTGAAAAAAGATTATGCGAAAATACACTTTTATCTGTTTGCGGTATCTAAAGGTGTTATTTTGAATGGGTTTTCTAATGACTATCCGCGGCAGTTCCACTACCGGCCTGGGCTTACTGGTCTTTCCATTACCTAAGTCTTCATTCCTGGAGATGTTTCCAAAAATGTTACAGACATGTCCTACAAAATAGGAAATAGTAATAATGGAAACAAAATAATTATAATGAATGCTTACAGGAACTTGACAGGCATCAAAGATCTCCATTATGGGTGTATTGTCGTCGATGTTGACAATTTGTAGATTTACTGTTACCACCAGAGTCTCGCCGGGTATTCTTAGGGTGAAAATGTACTGTCTCATGTTTGCCTCATAATCTTGTCTGTAAAACAAAATTAAACTCTCTGAGATTCGAGTCTTCTCAGATGATCTTTTTGATCTCTTAGACCTAAGTTTGCTACGACGTCTATGATGTTCAAGAATTATTCCTGTACCAGGAAAACAAAAGTTTATAAAATTTAATGTAACCGAATAAAATAAAACCTGCTGTACCTAGAATTGATCTATTACGGTTTCGTTTATGACGCCGTACTGTCTTTACCGAAATATGCCTAAATATGCATATGTAAATGCCGGCTCACAGTAAGGTGTCATCCAGGCAGGTGCGCATTTAACAACCATGAATTTTATCAAGGCCAGTTCAGTTGTCAGTGTCACCCGATTAGTAAACGTAATATCTTCGGTCTTTTGGTCGTTCGATAATTCTACTGTAATGTTTTTACTTTTTAAATCATAAATTAACATTTTTACCTACCGTACAGTGACATAGAGATACCAAACGCCGTCACTATCCTGCCGCAACACGGGCCCCAGGTTATTGAATGCTCCGTAATCGAAGAATGGATCTACGGCTGGCACATTGTCACCTGGGAATGTATAATTTCATTTTACCGACGGGAAAAATCTTCAAAAATGCTCTTCTGGCTTGGAGTGCGGTCATGTTGTGGTATTGTATGTAATCACAAAACAGTAAGACCTGGAGAGGCAGAGCGAGTGACAGACCACCCCCTAGACTTACTCCCTAGACAGTGTACCAGGGCGTCTATCCCTAGTAGAGAGGGTAAACTCTGGAACCAGACTCCTGAGATTTGTAGACTTGTCCTGACTCCTATTATAGCGAGTCTTACTGTCCATTCTGGATCCTTCTCCTTATACTGAAGCAGAAGGATCCAGAATTGACAGTAAAAACCGCTTAATGAGGGCTAGCCACTGCCTGGACAACCCTGGCTTTGTGCTATGATGACGGTTCTAGGAATGAATCGAGACGCTTTTGGAACGCTTTGGATTCTCAACTCTTTACTTTCTTACTAATCCTTAAAGGATTACTGTGCTCCCCCGGTCACGTATATATCGATATTGGCATCTTTTCCGGGTTTGTAGATAAGATGGCTAGTACGACTCCTGAGCTATCCCCCACCAACAGCGAGCCCATATATTCCCTTTTAGTAAGCTCCTTAGTTTTGTAGTAAATAGTGTCTTAAATTTCTAGTGAGAAATCTGTTCCATTATGATGCCGAACCAAATTTTGAATAGCAAAATGTTTCTGATTTACGTATAGTTGCTTATTTTTATTATATTATTACTACCACTAGCTTATTATTAGCATCAGACCACTACGTAAACCTACTCCTCCTAAATCGTGTACTAGTCATAAAATTTGTACCTAGGTAATGTATAGAAATACATATTCATGATACACGACACAAATGAGTGGGTAACAATAAAATAAAATAACAATAGAACAAATTACCATTCTCCTACATACAGTAAAATATCTCCAAGTTTCCTTACCATCGTAATTGAGTTTCGCTATAGCGACGTCTCCCACTCGTTCCTCGTCCATGTAGATGGCTTGTATCCCATCGGTGTTGCCTATGGTCATGTACGAATCTAAACACACGTCTTCTCTGTCGTTCGCTGGCACTAGAGGTCTTTCGCCCCATGACAATCCTGTAATGGTGATTTTGCAATTTGTATTGTACAATACATTGATATTTCATGTCTTTGATAGGTTTGTTATGTATGCGTTTTTATTTGTACTTTATTTTTTCATATTTAATTTATTTCATTATAAGTTATAAGTAGGTACATAATTATAGTTTTCAGTACAATGTTGGTGTATGGACTAGGTATGTAGGTATGGTTAGAATTACCTTCGTAATCAATCTCACTAATATCATCTGGCCTTGGTTCTCTGGGAATCGCGGTCATGTAAGAACATCTTTCTGCAAGAAATATATTTAAATAATTTTAGAACTTGGAAGTCTATTTCATAAACCTCATACAGTTTTTTTTCTTCAACCTCACCTTGAGCAAATGTGGGCACTGCTGCACAAATAAAGAGAATTGCAGCTAAAATTCGTACGTCGACCTCCATCGCATAATCTTTTATTATTTTTCGTCAGAATCCGCAGATAACAATCCTAGAAAAGGTAAATACAATATTTTCCTTATCTATCCTGATTATATTAATAGCATAGCATATCTTTTATTTAGGTATCTATATATTAAGACGAAAATAATTTTAATTAAAAGATAAGTACTGATATATCGATTACTTATAAACGGATGCCTACAACGTCGACTGTATTGTACATTGGGGCTAAACTTCGTAAATTAGCCGTTTTCTTGGAGGATCTAGGCTGATTTTGACAGTTATGGGGTGTCTCAGATATAAACTCTTCTCGCACTTTTCCAAATTCCTTTTGATCTCAATTTCATTCATTGCAACGAAAAAGAGATAATTCGAAGAATAGATCTATCCAATGATCTAAATTATGCTTCGAAAAGATTTAATTTGTGGTTTTCTTACCACTATTAGATACCTACTAGTCTAAAATAGTCATATTACTTGAAAGAAAATGCACCTAATCTACTTCCTTGGAGTACTCCAACAACTCACTTCTTACCTTTCAATCCAAGTATAGGTTTTACATGCTCACAATGAAGAATTCACGGTTTGACTTCCACTACACTAATATGCCTGTACTAACAAATGATGTGATTTAATTTATGCGAAAATAATTACGAAACAACATAATGAATATTATAAATCAACAAAAGGTATAATGGAACAAGCCATTATTAAATGTATTTTCATGTACCTATGTCTCATCTAATGTAGGTAGGTATATGCTATCGTACGTTCCGCTATCCTCTTCGCACAAAATAGATCAAGTCTGATAGACAAATTCACTGTATAAATACAAAATAAACCACTAACACTCCAATATTCAATATTCAAATCAACTAATAAACGCACGAGTTTGTTTAGTGTTCCAACGCAACTGTTTTATTTTTCGGTATGACATAGGCGCCGATAAGATTTGAATCGATAATTATTTTACTTACCTACCGATTAATCGATGACACAGTCGTTTAATCAACTGATAGTGGTGATAGGCATCGGGGAAACAGCTAGTATTTGAGTTCTTTAGTTTCCGCTTATGCCACGTCTATACTCGGGATACTAATTGATTAGGCTGGATACAATGCAAGCGCATCCAAACGCTCATAATTGCAAGATACAGTCTGTGCAAAAAGAGAATCGTCGTGTCGTTACGGTGAACTAACAAAGCAGCCAAGGTACCGACTATACTTGGTAGACGCAAGTGCTGATGAAAACCAAATTGGTGTCCACCAAGTATCAAACACTTTTAGTTGAACCAACAATGACAGATTAGTGTTAGACAACGTACTCGTAACAAAATTAGTAAAATGGCACACTGGCGACCTCACCTATGACGCTTTTCTTTTTGCACAAACTCTACCCCGTAAGCATCGCATAAAGATAGCAAGATGATGATTGGAAAGTACTCAATTGCCATGAAATATAGGTTAATTTTATTCCAAATTAATTTTTCTATCCGTACGCAACGCTTGCCGAGCATGTGAAACAGAAAGAAAGAATCTTGAAGGCCTTTGACATGGTTAAGCTGTTAAAGAGTTAAAGTAACTGGGACCTACAATTTAACATATCATCCGAGCCGAGGCAGCGCTCAGCCGCCGAGCCTCCCAGCGGGTGGCTTTCTGTGGGTGAATGATTTCGGATCGGCGATTACACATCCGAAAACTGAACGTGCTCAAAGTAGCTTTACTTCGGTGACCGCTAAGAAACACTACGCTATGAAGGCTACGCGAGTTTGTGATGTGCGAGTTTTCATTGCCAATACTTCTGCTGTAACCCGCTTTTATGCAGATTAATTATTCACCTACTTATTATATATAACACCCTTTCTACCCACCCCGTCCTGCAGTGGACTATTAAAAAGGCAGGTACAGTACAGTACCTACTTACTTATCTAAAAATATTCCAATAAATGCCAATAATGATTAGGGTTCGACAAGATGTTTATCGTTTCCTCTAATCGTTGATAACACAGCTCTGATAACCTGCTAAAAAGCTACCTGTAAGCAAACATCTACAGTTCTACAGCCTTGATTATAATATATGAATCAGACAATGAGTACTCGATAATTGCGCATGGATTGCATTCATTACTGTTTATTTACCTATAAGTAGGTAGGTATAAGGACGGTGTGTGCAGATTTCAATTCTATTTTCGTGTAAAAATAACTCGCGTCTTCTCTTTGTTTCAACGGCACCTCGGCACTCATTTACCTACTTTACATCACATTTGAATAAGATTCATAAATACTAAATAATTATTAAATTAAATTAATTGATTACAATTTACATAGGTATAATTTAAAACAAAAAAGCAATATAGGTAGGTATACATATAAGCTATTTTTTCAGATTTTTTATAGAAATCATAGCTACAAAACTATTTCCCTTTTTATAGATAACCCGAAACGATTTTTAGGAATTATTATTATTCTAAGGAATATTCCCGAACTAGGGAGTGAAATCGATAGTAATAATAGCAACAAATCAACAAAACTAATATGTCCAAACAAACATCGTTTATCTCTGCTTATTATCGCCGCCATTTCACTTATGAGAGCCCCAGTGCGGGCCTTGCGTACTGGAGCAAATGGGACATTTGGTAGGCCAGTGCAACCAACTTCCATGATCGAACAATAAGAACGACAAGATTGTACCATCATCACTTCCAGTGGCGGCGCAAGATCAAAATTACTTGTGGGAGTTGTGGGCAAGTTACGTTTTGCGAGGCCCTATTTTGGTGAACACAGGCTCCACTGGAGGACCCCTTGCCTTCGAGGTTTGAGGCCCCCAAGGCGCGAGGCCTTGGACGGTGGCCCACGTAGCCCACGCCTTCCGCCACCTCTGATCGCTTCAGCCTTTCTTGATAAAGATCATCAAGTAGATCGAGGTACTGCAATCTGAATATTTTTTTTAAAGTGGGCAAAAGTGCCTTTTTATTAACTACAATAAGATACAATACTACGTTTAATGCTAAAACTACCCACACTTACCTATAACACAGCATTAAATTTGTAAGAACAAACACATTGTGCGATAAACGAATATAAATAAATTATTTCCGATCCAACATCATCCACGTTTTGCCGCCCCCTCTATCGTATCGGCCTTCCGTCTAGCTGATGATATGAGGGGTGATAGATAAATAAACTCTTTATTGCACACCAAGAAATAAATAAAAATAAAAATTTTAATCAAAGATTCATATGGGCGGCCTTACCGCTGATAGCGATCTCTGCCCACTATACTGAGCGCCACACAAATTGAAAGATGGGAAGTTAGCCGCAGAGAGCTGCGCAAACGCCAAAATATAGACGTTAGCGGGTGCCAGAGACGACTACTTCGCCATTGTACTATATACTTACTATATTCGCAATACTATGTATTGTGCACACATGCGCAATAATTAACAAATCACGGCGAAGTGTAATCTGCGGCTAACTTCCCATCTTTCAATTTGTGTGGCGCTCAGTACACTTGTAGGTACTTAGTCTAACCACCATCAATCCGTCTTGCAATTTATCACAGAATAGAACCTCATGTTTTCTTGGTTGTGGACCAATTCCCTTCCAATTCCTTTTTTGTCACGAAAGTGAAATGATCTCATAGGAAAATCAATTGATGCGAGTTGAAGGGTTCATCGCACAAAGATTAAATTACATTCCGAATCATTTGTTCGAGTCGTCATTATATCATATTATTGCATTTACTGTCAATACAGTAAACCGACCCAATATTAGAGTTCAAAGTTAATTTCTAGATATAGGTACTAATTGCATAGCATTGTTTTCTTTACCCTCTGTTATAATAAGGTGTTAACATAAGTGCATGTGTCATATCTGCTTAGTTCAATTATTGTTTGTACTTATGGTAATTTCAATAAGGTAAATACCTAGTCGAAAGCGTGACGTTAGCACCAACACGTCACACGGTAGTGTCCGGTGCGATCGCAAGCAAACGTCACAGTGGTCTGCGCGCACGCATCCCGCCCGGTCGAAGCGAAGTCAGTAGTCGCAAGCCACGCGGTCAGTCGCCAAGTTCGAGACGAGCTCTCTGTGCTACAGACGCCTCTGTATCCAACTTTATCTTACACAAGTGAGTTTATTTCTTCATTACTTACCTACTCTTTACTTATTTTTTCTGTGCAAAATATATAAAATTTGACGTTTTAGAAAGACTATGTTGAAATAAGTCGTTCTTGGGAACTACGGCGGGGATAATGAAATTTACAAGCGTAAAATTGATCTTATTGAGGATAATTTAATTTATTCTTGTTCTATTTATACTTTCCTCATAATATACAAACAATTAGGCCTATATGATTTACGATTCTTTAAAATAGAAACATTAGAACTTTTAGCTTCTACCTTCAAGAGGAAAAAATACTTACTTATGTTTTTTTGTTTTCATTTTCGTCTCAAAGGCATAAGTTTAGGCAAAAATACTTAATTAAACATCGTTAGATTATTTGTTTATAAATGGTCCAAATAGATTGCTATATCGTGCTTCTGAGAAGTCTGAAGACCATTTAATTTTCATCGTGTGGCAAGTGACTGCAGGCTATGAATTCGATGAATACGTTGCATAATTTGTAAGGTCAATATCAAACATTGAATCACGCTGTGATTCTCCCAGAAGAGATGCTGATAATGGAACGAAGTCCGTGTCAAAGTTCGAAGATAATGCGTATCCGGATGGTTATGATGGTACCTACACATTTTCACCCTCACAACCGAAAAGCTTCCCATCAGTTTGTTTTCTGTATGTCCATTATTGTCCATGAGTTTTCGGGCTATTTTTCCCAAACTCGCGAGTCGTCTGAGCCCTTAGTCCAGGTTTTGCGTACCTAGTTTACTTAAACTTTTGCGTTCGCGTGTGGCTTCAAATATTTTGGTCAGTTCTTTCTCGTTTCCGCCAGGGGCGCTGTACAAGAATGTATAGTGCCATACAGAAACGGCTGTAGTTTCTAGTTTCAATTTACGAGTAAACCTAGGCTAACCCCTCTGGCCAGAATATTATATTGGTTTTTTTATCTATAAAATTGTAAACAAGTAGGTTGGTGGGTAACAAAACTACCTACCTATGTTTCAGTTTTAACGGTGACTTCATTCAGCTAGACCTCCGAACGAAATGATAACCTATTGAAATAAACAAATTACATCTTGGCAATATCTTAATTAAGTCTGCCAGTTGCCGCAGTCAGAAACCACGAGTGACACCGACACCATTTATTTCTAAAACAAATAAAATATTAATTAAAGTGATAAATAAATATAAACAAAACAATGTCGGAATTTAAATATCGTGCTAAAATAACGGTTTCCAAATCAAACGGCAATGGTGAAGTTTACAAGAAGTGTTTCAACGGAGCCTGTGCCATGGGGGTGTCCAAGAGGGTGAACGGCGCAATAGCAAAGAAAGCCGAAGCCTACTTGCAAGCCGTTGAGAAAAGCCGACCTTCAAATGGTAGGTTTGTAAAAAATAGTTGAATACGGGTGAATACGATGTTAGGTAGGTATCAAATGAACTTTGTGCATTTTTATAATTTGAGAAATATTGTTACACAGTGCTGGATTACAGGTAGATGAACCATGATAGAATATGTTAAGTAGAAAGTATTTTTGTTTTATTTTTGCAGTGTCGGCAGTAGTGCAAAGGCCTAGCATCCCAAAGCTAGAGGTGGTATCCAGGGTGGCGGCTATCCCAATCGTTGAATCCGGCATTGATGTGACCGAAAAAATGTACCATAAAATTAAGGTGAGGCTAACTTGTACAGACAAGTCAGTTGTAATTACTTTAGAATTTTAGATTCACAATTATTATTTTTTTTTTTTTTTATTTTATTATCTTTGGGTTGCCAAACAGCCTTTGTACAAAAAAGTCTATAAACAATTCTAAAAACACTTAGGCCAAAGAAGGCTTTTAGAACAAAAACATTGCTGATTAGAAAATGGATAATTGAAGAAAATTATACAATAAGCAAGGACTACAAACAGAAACTCACAAAGTTTATAATGATTGTTATAACAGAAAATAGGAAGATATGGAATAAAAAATATTTATTAGAAACCATACAATGATAACTAGTCAGAGCCAGCAATTGAGAGGATTCCCAACCAGTTACAGCAATCACAGCTTACTTACTTATCGAAGTCGTTGTTTACCGAATTTTGTTGCCCTAGGAGTCAAATTCGTTCATCAATTGGTATCTGTCCTTGGGCGAAAAGTCGCTAGCGACGGGCGTGCAGCTCGCGCTCCCTGCAGTGCAGATCCTGGAGTCGCCACTGCACCAACTGGACCGCTTCCTCTGCAAGTCGCTCGATATCGTCGAGAAGAGAGTGCCTTCCATCCACATGCCTCCACAAACAGTAAGTGTTCTTAAATGTTAATTCATCAATAGTCACCATCTACGCAAGTCCGTAAGCGTTCTTAGCGGTGCAGATCCTGGAAATGTCATTTCACCAAGAACAGTCAAGAGTGCCTTGCATCCACAATGGTGTGTACTGGGTCAAGGTATACAATATAGCTGGCGCTTTTAGGAGTGCATATCAATCCATCCCTACGTTGTAACTTCGAGATGTCTCTTAAGTAGGTAGGTAGGTAGGTACTTATATTTTTGAGAATTATAAGATGACTACCTATTTCATCTTTTGTGGTTGGTACAATATTAGTTTATTTATTCATGTAAGTATCTCCATACAAAGCTGTCCTGTGCTTAGTGCTGAATTAACTAACGCAAAAGGGTGTCATTGATGTTTTGTTTCACCTCAAAGTTACAAAGTTATTCGAGATATTGAAAGGTCATAGTCACAACAAAACAGTCTTTTGTTTTTAATCGGGACACTGAGTTCTCAGTTTCTGACAATTAATTTCGTTATAAAGTTTATTAATCAAAACAAATACATACCTATAGGTTTCTTAAGCAAAGTAGGTAATAAAGATAAATACAAAAAAGAAGACAGGATAAAACAGGAATATGTAAAACGAAAGCTTACAAAAATTCGACTACTTATAGTCACTTGATACCTAGATCCTTATTATTCGAATATCAGAAACGGTATTGGGACGAGGTGGTTGTTCAGTAGACTAGGCACCACCAAAATCTATTTTTTTCACCTTTTCTACACTAATCCCTAGTCCAGTCCAGTCCCTTAGTAGTTAAAATGCGCTAGTACTGTTCTGACTGTGTTCACAACTTCACACCGTTCACCTCTCACCAGATGTACTCTGAAACCCGCCAGTACGTGCTGCGGCGCGCGGACTCGGTGAAGCAGCTCGGCACAGCTGTGCTGGACTCGCGCGTCACGGCTGTCACGGCAGACGCAGTGGACCGCGCGCTCACCACCGCCGACAAGTACGTCGACAAGTACTTGCCGCCCGACTATCAGGATGCTAACGACGGTACATCTCTGCTTATTCATACCAATCATACCCAGAGTTTACTCCACTTTACTTATTGCCTTTGTTACTTCTAGAAAATAATAATGCCCTGAATGCGGCACTAGCAGTGCAATAACGATGTTTACAATCAGCCTGCATACAACTCGATGACTTTTGTGGCGTAGTTGGTAGCATATCGGCTTTTAATTCAAGGTGTCGAATGCACCTGTCAGTGGGTCCGTAGGTGTCGATGCTATTCTGAGACAGACTGTATGCAGGTGTTTAGTAGTCATAAAAAACATTTATTTATGACTCATGTCTACTCTATAGCGATGCGACATATCGTCTCCAGCTTACGCGCGTGGGTAGGTCTATATTCCGTAGTGGAATATTAAAAAGACCAGCCCCCCTACCACCTAAAGCAATAGCAATCGTAATAGCAATCGTTTATGACTTTATTTTAGTTATTTGGCATCGCCTATGTGACGTGAGCCATCAAAGTTGTTCATTCAACGATTGCTTTCGCAATCCGCGCAAAGCAATTGATGGCTAACGTCACATAGGCGGTGCCAAATGACTAAAATGAAGTCATAAACGATTGCTATTACGATTTCTATTGCTTAGGCGGTAGGGGGGCGGTACGGTACAGGTTTAGTACAGTATCTAGTTCCTTGTTTATCTATGTACCTACCTACAGGGAAAATTTTCAAAAGATACCTACGGATTGCATCAGGATAAAGCCTATTTATGTATGATCAAAAGGCTCTAAAGGTCAACCGTATTTGTTGTAACAAACAATCTGTGACGATCATGCAACGCATGCATTGATGCTCCGTGCGCCTCCGGCGCGGGCGGCTCGAATCACGACTGTCGGTCACAAGGTCGCCCGATAACCGCGCCCCTTGATAGTCTGCCTGCCGTCTAATTACTCGATACTTTAAATTATCAAGCACACCCAAACTAATAAATTAGTTAATTTTATATCACAGCACGAGCTTTTATGACTAATTAACTACCCTCGTTTGGTAGTGATAGTGGTGCAGTTGGACTTTGCTTTTCCCTTATTGATCTCATTACTCTTATACCTAATGAGATATGAATTATTTTGTCGCTATACCGTCTGCGTACCTACTTACTTGATGAATATGTATATTTATAGCCGTTTTTATCAGACAACCTGGCTTGTATTGTAATTTGTTACAGTATGATCGGAAACTCAGAACATTTCTAGCACTATCTTTATATATCGTCGCGACTCAGTAAATGTTTACGAAGAGCTTTATTGACGAATGAATGAATGATGAATATTTTTAGTCGTGATTTATTATTTGTGTAATTTGTTTATAATAATTATTAGACCCTGTTACTTGACCAGTAGGTACGTATATACAGAATCAGAATATCGTTTATTGCTATAAAACTACCTACTAGATCATAGATTTTTGGGCAGTAAGATAAATAATATGGGTCGAATTGTTTTCAATCAATCTTACTAGTTACTTACAAGCAAATTGTGGGTAGTTGTAACAGACCCATGGTTGTAGTAATAAAATACATCGATACAAATTGTTACAAAGGTAAATGTAGCTGCATGGATTGTATGTTTAATAGTCTACTGCTGAATTAGCTAAATAGAAATAGGCCTACCCACGGAGAGCGATTTGCCCATATTCGCTGGTCTACTGCGGGTTGCTGGACACAGTAAGGACGGGGAATGAAAAAGGACAGTTTTTCGCTCCCTGGGAAAAATAAAGCTTGTGTATAAATTTGTTAATAAAACGACACGACTGGGTGATAATAAGTTTGACGTGTCAGTGTAGGTATGTATGTAGGTACCTGTCTGTGCCCCATAACATCATAGCTCTGCCCCCCGACCGCCTAAGCAATAGCAATCGTTTATGATTTCACCGACCGGGAAGTCGGTCAAAAACTTGCAAGATTCCACCCGAGCTTACATAGGTACGAGTACATATGTACATATAGGTACATCCATTGCAAGTTAAAGAAAAGCTTATAACTTGTAATAAAACAAAATCCTCCCTTCCGGCCCCCCAACCGCCTAAGCAATAGCAATTGTAATAGCAATCGTTTATGACTTCATTTTAGTCATTTGGCACCGCCTGTGTGACGTTAGCCATCAAAGTTGTTCATTCAACGATTGCTTTCGCAATCCGCGCAAAGCAATTGAAATTGAAAAAAAATATACCCGTCGCGTTTGGGCTCATTTTACTTGTCTCGGCTAGCACTCTTAAAAGCGTGTATGTAAAAAGTTATATTTTTATAATATGTAATTTATTTTTGGTTGAAAGGTAAATTGGTCGGTAGTGTTCATAATGTTTTATCAAAATCGATTCAGCATTTTTAAAGAGCTCTGGTGATGCTCTTGTTAGCTGTGGCAAGAATCGAATCTTATTGCGTTGAGTTTTTTTTAACCTTGTATTATTAGGTCACATTAGTTCACGGTGTCATCGGCACTCGTGCGTGTTCTCACCGTGAACGTGTGTTGTTACCGTGTAGTGGTGATCATAGTGACGGGCGCGGAGGCGGCGGAGGGCGAGTCGGGGCGCGCGCGCGCCGCGCACGCGGTGCAGCACGGCGCGCGCCTGCGCAGGAAGCTACAGCGGCGCCTCACGCGCCAGGCGCTCGCCGAGGCCAAGGCCATCAAGGAGCAGATAAACGTGCTCGTCTATGTCGCTGAGCTGGTGAGTAGTGGTGATCATACCCACGCTGTGTAGCACGGCGTGCGCCTGCGTAGGAAGCTGCAGCGGCGCCTCACGCGCCAGGCGCTCGCCGAGGCCAAGGCCATCAAGGAGCAGATAAACGTGCTCGTCTATGTCGCTGAGCTGGTGAGTAGTGGTGATCATACCCACGCTGTGTAGCATGGCGTGCGCCTGCGCAGGAAGCTGCAGCGGCGCCTCACGCGCCAGGCGCTCGCCGAGGCCAAGGCCATTAAGGAGCAAAAACACGTGCTCGTGTACATACGTCGCTGAGCTGGTGAGGACGTTTGTTATTTTTCGACTACTGGGGGAAGTTTTTGATAGGTGTAAGCTGTAGGGCGAATCAAACTTACCTAACACCCCTAACGGAATCTGTGATGTCAGCCACAAACTGCACAAAACTCCATTTCTCACCCCCGCTGATATATGAATTTGCTACTGTGCAATGACTCTCCTCGTGTTCACAGACACTATTAAGTTTCATTCGGCCTAAGTAGTATATCTTGTTTGATGGAGTGCATGTAGCACCTGACATCTTAGAGCAAATATCTGCATGCACTCGATATATAACTTCAGGCACTAACACACTTACGTATTTTTCATCTATCAATTTCCTTTTCAAATAAAGAAAATTCAAGAGATATCAGAAGCTATACCACCCAAAGTAGCTCTTCATGAATTTGTAAAATGACGTATCAATTGCTCAGGTGGCGACAGACCCTGCGCTAGCTTGGAAGAAGGCCAAGGAATTATACACGAGTCTGAGCGAGGCTGAACCGGAGAACCAGGCGCGCCCCGCTACACTCGAGGAGCTGGTGGTGCTGCTGGCTCGAGAGACTGCTCGCAAGATGGTCCATCTCGTCAACTACACACACACCGATCTGCCCAAGTGAGTTGTTTACTAAACCATCTACTGCCATAATAAAACTAAGTTCGTATATTTCGGCTTACACGGCCTAGCTCTGCTGGTGTCAAGAGTTGTTAAGCCGCCTAAAGGTCACCATCATTGCTAAACGGTTTAAACAACCGGAACCTACAATTTAACGTGTCATCCGAAACACGGTAGCGCTCTGTTGTAAATGCCACCCGCAGTCAATCATCCGAAAACTGATCACACTACTACCTACTAGTCCTACTACTACTACTAATTCCATATTGATTTGCAGACTGTCAAAATCTATTTTAGGATGATAAAGTGTGCGTGCTGTAACTTCTACTACAACGTCGCCTACCATCAGGCAAGTTAGTTGTCAAGCGCGGTAAACAAGACAGGATGTGTTGTGTAAAACAGGAATATTTAGGAATAAAAGGAAAAATTTTTTAGACGACGAAAGTTGTTCACCATCGTCTAAGTATCAATTGTCCAAGGAGCCAAGAGGGAAACAGAATTTAAAGAGCCTTGTTTATTTGCAGAAACGTACGCCAAGGAATGACCATTATCAGCAAGCACTTATCCACTGCTGCCGACGCTTTACTCAAGGTAATTTGTGTTTAAAATGTAGTGTGGCATCAATATTTTCTTTGGGAAGGTAAAGTTATACGACTACCTATACTACTTATCTACTTACCTTCCTACTTATCCTTTACCTAGTCAAAGATAACAGATAAAAAGAGATCGAGGAATCAATGAGTTTCATTTTGGGTTCACAATCAAACCGAGTCCCATGTTTACACCATAGATGAGAATGATTTATAATATAAAGCTAGATTTTTCTTCGCAATATACTCGAACCTAATCTCGTAGCTAATCTAAAATTTTTATCTATATGTTAGCTAAGCAAAAATAACTTGTGGATATATTTGATAATATCAAAATTTATACATTCTCTGCGAGATCGAATCAGAAATGAGATCTGTAGACGAACCAGACGAGCATAGCCCAACGTATTGGCGAGTTGAAATGGCAATGGGCAGGGCACATAGCACGGAGGACTGATGACCGATGGGGTCGAAAAGTTCTCGAGTGGAGACCACGTACCGGCAAACGCAGCGTATAGGACGTCCACTCACAAGGTGGTCGGATGATATCATTCAGACCGCAGGATCGCGCTGGATGCAAGCCGCTTTTACCCGGTCTTATTGGAGATTCACAGGGGAGGCCTATGTCCAGCAGTGGACGTCCTATTGCTGATGGATGGATAGATTAATGATATTTGAAAAACTGTTCTTAACATTGACGTTTGTGAGCAGAGTGTGCCGGTGGAAAATGCGATGTCGGAGGTGCGCGGCTGGCGCTCGAGGCTGCAGGCCCTGCTGCACCATCTGCAGGAAGTCTCCAAAACTTACTTGGTGAGCATTTACATTCACTTTATCTATATCTATGAGTATAAGGGTCTGTGGATGAATAATGTCTCTTTTAACCGACTTCCAAAAAGGAAGAGGTTCTATGTTCGTCTGTAGGTTACATCCTACCTTTTTTGTGTATGTCCATATTTTCGCCAATCGTGGACCGATTAAAAAAAAATAGTATCGATCGAATACTCCCGTGGTGGTCCCATTCAAATTTTATCGTAATCGGCTGAGTCGTTTTTGAAAAATCAATAATAATGTAAATATTGAAACAGGCGTATAATTTTTTTGACTATTTTTAGGTATGAGCCATCACAACTACCATAAGACGGTGTACTGCTGGACATAAACATAAATAATAATAAATAAATATTTTTGGACATCTTACACACGGCTTCTGACCCCCAAACTAAGCAAAGCTTGTGATATGGCTGCCAGAGAGTCCAGAGACTGATATACTACGCAATCTTATTTTTAAATAGATACTTAAATAGATAGTAACTAAATAACACCCAGACACAGAGCAAACACTTATGTTCTTCACATAAATATTTGCCCTGGGTGGGAATCGAACCCTCGCCTCTTTGACCCAGAAGTTAGGATCACTAACCACTGAGCCACCGAGGCAGTCGTCAAACGTCTATGAATTTCCAATAAGACTGGTATTTTTGTCTAGACCGAATGAAGGTTACTTGTATGCATTTAATATATCCTCATCCTAACAATCTTCATCAGTGCTGCGTTTCACGCGCGCCACAGAGTGGTGAAGCATTCAACGCTATCTCTTCGCTATTTACGGCAATATCTGCGGCCTGACTCATACCTATCCATTATGGTCCAGCCACACACTCCACGAGGCGACACGAGCACCGCAGCTGTAGCTAACTTCACATCGTACCTATACAAGTCGGCGATGTGATGAGTGAGGACATGTGTGCTCATGTCGCCTCGTGGAGAGTGAGGACCCACCATTATATTTCAGGCGTTCCTGCGGTCTCTATTAGATCGTTTCTTCACCTATCTGGTATCTAGAGCCAGCCATGCTAGCTGATCTGAAGCCTCTAGGTTACTCAATTTGTAATGTTTTTAGGAACACTTGGCGGTATTCGTGGCGGGAAACGAGGAGCGAGAAAAGATCGCGCCGCGGTCGCCGTACGAACAGCGGGACGACTTGGCCGCCATCAACGGCCTCAATTAAGCCCCCACTCTATCTAAAATGTATCTTGTCGTTTTAGTTTTAAGATCCAATTTATGTTATCTAGTGTATAGAAATGTGTTGTCTGAAGAATTATTTTAAAATTGTTTAGTCTATGTACTTATAAATATCGGCCCTATACACGAAGGCGTGTCTCGATAGGGTTTTTTATAAAGGGACTAACAACATTTTGAGCATTGAGCATAATTATAAGTATATATTTTTATTCATTGTATCTTTGTTTGCCTAAGTAGACGTAGGTACAATAGATACATTAGGATGTTATAGAGTAGAATGTAAAGAAACAAGGAAAATCCTATTTTGCTAATAAGATTGTGGGAAGAGTGAAGAAGAATCTTCGTCTTTCGCGGCTTGTAGACTGCTGCCTGACTAGTGATTACTGATTTTATGTATTTTCATCACCCTGAATTAAAGCAGTACCAAGTGACAGCAATTAGTGACTGATCACGTAGTCAGGGTGTTTAAATGTCTGAGTTAAAGACTGCGAGCATACTTTGATTTTGTAGAATTAGAAATGTACCAAAGCACAAAACAAAGACTAGTTTATCGTTCGATTTTAAGATAAATACTCATCTCTTATACTTTAATATTTTTACAATTTAATATTTACGTATTTTAGAAGTTAATAAAGTTTATGATTATGCCCTAAACAATATTTCATCGCATTGATATGGAATAGTCAATGGCATTGTTAATATTGTGGAAAAAGTTTTGTTGAAGAGATAGCTTTAATAAATCATATATATCAAAATAATGTTGTTTTATTGTTCTTTTAATGAGCTTAAACGATCCTTCCTTGTGTCATACTCCCTGGCAGGACCACATCGTTATATCTATATAATAGATAGTGGAAAAAAATGTACATAATTTGTACAAATTTGTACAGAAATATTAAAATTTGTACATAAGTACTTTTAGAGTAATCGTCAAATGAAGGTGGTCCTGCCAGGGAGTATACTCCCTGGCAGGACCATACCCGAAATATCAGCTTTTTCAAGGAGGTGATGCATGTAAATAATTGTACAGAAATTGTACACCTCAAAAGCGCTTACAGCTTTAGTCTATGTTAGGTGAATGAAATTTTAATCACGTTTCATTATTTCTCAGAAAAGTGCTCCTGTTTTAATTTACATAGCAACATGATATCAGAAATGTATCGTATTTAAGTAGGCGTTGTCCTATATTTTGCAGTCGCCATTTCATAAAAAAGACGTGCACTGTTGGACATAAGCCTCCCCTATAGATCTCCAATAAGATCGGCTTGAGGCGGCTTGAATTCAGCTCGATTCTGCGGTCTCAATGAGATCACCCGTCCATCTAATGGATCATACGGTGCGCTTGCCGGTGCGTTGTCTCCACTCGAGAACCTCTCTACTACCTCATTAGTCATCAACCCTCTATGCTAAGTGCCCTGCCCACTGGCTTGCCCATTGCACCCATTGCCTTTGTCACTATGTGTTACACATAAAATTTTCATCAAAAAAGAAGCATACACACGATTATTTTTTCGCAATAATTTGTATTTTAATGGTTTTGAATTCCTAATTACAGCTCAAACGTGTATTTTAAAATCATCGATGTAAATATTTATTTTGTCTCACTGCTTTACACCTAGTCAGTATTTCAGTATCTCATATTTTTTTTTTACATCTTAAAATATCATATTATTAGAATACCCTTCGAATTATTACGATGAACCGTACGTATGAATGGAAGACAATATACAAATACTTGAAAGAAATAAACGTGTTAATAGGTAAACGTGTTAACAGTCTTAGTAACATGATCTGTAGAAGTAACATGAACCAAAGTTACCGACTTAGCCCAGTGGATATGCAAGTTGAAATGCCAGTGGGCAGGGCACTTAGCATAGAGGGCTGATGACTAATGAGGTAGTAGAAAAGTTCTCGAGTGGAGACAACGCACCGGCAAGCGCACGGTAGGATGTACATCCATTAGTTGGACGGGTGATCTCATTGAGACCGCAGAATCGAGCTGAATTCAAGCCACCTCAAGCCGATCTTATTAGAGATCTATAGCGGAGGCCTATGTCCAACAGTGCACGTCTTTGGAATGAAATGGCGACTACAAAATATAGGATAACGCCTAATTAAATACAATACATTTCTAATCTCATGTTGCTATGTAAATTAAAACAGGAGCACTTTTCTGAAAAATAATGAAACGTGATTACAATTTCATTCACCTAACATAGACTAAAGCTGTAAGCGCTTTTGAGGTGTACAATTTCTGTACAATTATTTACATGCATCACCTCCTTGAAAAAGCTGATATTTCGGGTATGGTCCTGCCAGGGAGTATACTCCCTGGAAGGACCACCTTCATTTGACGATTACTCTAAAAGTACTTATGTACAAATTTTAATATTTCTGTACAAATTTGTACAAATTATGTACATTTTTTTCCACTATCTATTATATAGATATAACGATGTGGTCCTGCCAGGGAGTATGACACCCTTCCTTGACCTTAGAGCATTTGATTGAAGGTGTATGTACGGAGGAGGTATACTTAGGTAAAACGCGCTATTAGACGTACCTACTTTGTTATTTGTCACAGAACAGCAGAGTGGTATTTATTATTAGTATTTAATCGTCATACTACCCGGTGGCAGGTGAAAGGACCATCTAATTATATATAAATTTAATATATAGCAGAATTAAATTAATATGTACATTTATACACTTAAATATAAAAAATGTGATAAGTAGGTAGTCAAGATGGTACTGCCTGTTTCTTAGGTACCTACCTACTCCACAGCAGAACCACCTTGAAATACTAATTTAATTACCTATTTCACGCAGATAATGCATCTTATTTTTCGTATAATTTTTTTAAAACACAGTTTTGGTTTAGATTTTAATCGCGTTTTAATATTTCGTAAGGAGATAAGTGCCTGATATAAATTATTTAGCAAAATTATAAGAAAAAAATGTTATATGCGTTCATTCAAAACCATTAAAATACAAATTATTGCGAAAAAATAATCGTGTGTATGCTTCTTTTTTGATGAAAATTTTATGTGTAACACATAGTGACAAAGGCAATGGGTGCAATGGGCAAGCCAGTGGGCAGGGCACTTAGCATAGAGGGCTGATGACTAATGAGGTAGTAGAAAAGTTCTCGAGTGGAGACAACGCACCGGCAAGCGCACGGTAGGATGTACATCCATTAGTTGGACGGGTGATCTCATTGAGACCGCAGAATCGAGCTGAATTCAAGCCACCTCAAGCCGATCTTATTAGAGATCTATAGCGGAGGCCTATGTCCAACAGTGCACGTCTTTGGAATGAAATGGCGACTACAAAATATAGGATAACGCCTAATTAAATACAATACATTTCTAATCTCATGTTGCTATGTAAATTAAAACAGGAGCACTTTTCTGAAAAATAATGAAACGTGATTACAATTTCATTCACCTAACATAGACTAAAGCTGTAAGCGCTTTTGAGGTGTACAATTTCTGTACAATTATTTACATGCATCACCTCCTTGAAAAAGCTGATATTTCGGGTATGGTCCTGCCAGGGAGTATACTCCCTGGAAGGACCACCTTCATTTGACGATTACTCTAAAAGTACTTATGTACAAATTTTAATATTTCTGTACAAATTTGTACAAATTATGTACATTTTTTTCCACTATCTATTATATAGATATAACGATGTGGTCCTGCCAGGGAGTATGACACCCTTCCTTGACCTTAGAGCATTTGATTGAAGGTGTATGTACGGAGGAGGTATACTTAGGTAAAACGCGCTATTAGACGTACCTACTTTGTTATTTGTCACAGAACAGCAGAGTGGTATTTATTATTAGTATTTAATCGTCATACTACCCGGTGGCAGGTGAAAGGACCATCTAATTATATATAAATTTAATATATAGCAGAATTAAATTAATATGTACATTTATACACTTAAATATAAAAAATGTGATAAGTAGGTAGTCAAGATGGTACTGCCTGTTTCTTAGGTACCTACCTACTCCACAGCAGAACCACCTTGAAATACTAATTTAATTACCTATTTCACGCAGATAATGCATCTTATTTTTCGTATAATTTTTTTAAAACACAGTTTTGGTTTAGATTTTAATCGCGTTTTAATATTTCGTAAGGAGATAAGTGCCTGATATAAATTATTTAGCAAAATTATAAGAAAAAAATGTTATATGCGTTCTTAAATACCTTGTTCGTCGTCGCTGTTTTATTCCTAAGACGCCCACCTGGACATAGGCCTCCTCTATAGAAGTCCAATAAGACCGGTTCGAAGCTGCTTGCATCCATACAGCGTGATCCTGCGATTTAGATGAGGTCATCCGTCTTCCATATTATTTCAAAGAGTTATAGACGAACCGATCTTATTCTAAGTTGACCTCGTGACTTTTAGTGCTATGAACCTTCAAGAACAAAGTGTACCTACTGACAGCTAGGATTGACAGAACTTAGACAGCCTGTCCAAAAATTACTTAAAAATTATCAAAAAACAAAAAATACTTTCACTAGTGCCAGTTATGTTTACTACGCAAATTATGAGTCCATTTTATAGTTTTACAATGCCGATTCGTTCCTTATGAATATTTTAAATTAGACAGTTTATTGTTATGCAAATTATTACGTAGCTTTAATTATTTAGGTAAGAGGACAATAATATGGCTCTAACCGATGACCCGTGCGTGTATTGTGTAAGTCTCTTTTCTATTCATCTAAGTTAAGGTGTAATCTCAGATCAAGTAAGAAGGGTGTAGTGTAGGCAATAGGCATTGAACTAATCCACCGCTGGGTGTAGACATCGACTTGGCGTTTTTTTTCTTTTCTAGGTGTAGGACAGTAAGCACAGCATAGGACGTCCACCGGCTAGGTGTACAAACGACCTAATTAGGACCTAGGACTAACCCCAGGAACCAAGAACACGCTGAATTCGAGTCGCTTCTAATTATTGGGAATCTGAAGAGGAGGTACCCAATAGGGCCCACTACAGCGCCATCCAAAATTAAATACGTTAAACTTATGTACTAGTTCGTGAAATAATAATTATTGCGCATGTGTGCACAATGCCGACGCAAGTAGTCAGGTGGTGAGCACGGGCGTAGGGAGCGCGTGGGAGGCATGAAGTTGGCGGGCGGCCGTGCCCCGGCGGCGTCTCGTCTCTCTGGCTCCCGCGCATACCTACCTATTTATTGTTTTGCCTTTTGCGCAGCGTTCTTGTGTGGCGCAGATTATACGAGACGTAGCGCATTGCGTCCAACGCGTCTTAATGCTCGTAGCATGGAGCACTCGATACGGTATTGAGTGCTACGTGATGACACGATGTTGAAACAGGTTGAAACTATTTACCGTCATAGTAATAGACCCATGCACCCTAGACATGCAGCTGTATTGCTAAAATAACATCACCCAACGTGTAAAGGAGAAAGCTGTGCTCAGAGTTTCTGTGCGAGATCTAATCTGAAATGAGGAGATCTACAGACGATCCAAAGGTACCGACAGCCCCGCGGCTATGTCGATAACTTTTAGTAAGGATATATTAGTAAGTTGAAATGCCAGTGGGCAGGGTACAGATTCGAACGAATGGCCGATGAGACTGTTAATTTCTCGAATGGAAACCACATCCTGGCAAGCGCAGCGTAGGACGTCCGCCGCCTAGGACGCCTATATTTAAGATCACAGTAAAGCGCAGGATGCAAGCCACTTCCCACTAGGCTTATTGGAAATCCTTAGGTGAGGCCTGAGTGGTGAACATTCTACGGCTGACAATGATGATGAATAAACCACCCATGCTTACGTAAAATAATACTAGTAATTACTTATATATTTTATTGTATTGTAGCTACCTACCTATTTTATAAAGTACCTAACTTATGTATGTACCTACTTAATACTGTACGATAAGAATAATGTTTTAATAATACTTAAGTTTGTACTAGCTATTGCTGCGCCCTCAATATAGGGTAGGTACCATATATTTATTTAATCTAGTTTTTAACTGAATTATGTAGGTATATATATTTCCAATATATGAATAAATAAATAAATTGCAGATAGAAACTGATGCAGAAAAAGGATCGCCAACTATTGATCCGAGTGAAGGCGACCCGTGGCGAAATCGCTCCATGCTATGGCTGCTGGCGTTCGCTCTACTCGTGTGGCTCGTTACCTACACCATCGTCCTTACTGCTACATTCTGCTTCAAGACCATCGACAGTTTCGGCGGCTTTGACGGTTTCATGACCAGCGGAATGTGCAACGTTTCCGCTATTGTTTACAAGGATGCTCTAATATTTTCGTATTGAGAACAAGTTGTTCTAATGTCGTTGTTTAGGAAATAAATTGTATTGTGAAGAAGCTACCATTTGTAATTAATTAAATCAGGGGCTCTGTTACGAGAACTGTACGAATCGCCTTGTGGGAGTTGTGGGTGCTGCACTCAGTAATGGAGAAAAGAAGATCAGACATCGAGCAAGTATTTTATAGAGTCGTGCACAATGCACTAGGCTCAGACACTTTCTTTGCACGATTGTGCAAAGAAAGTGTCTGAGCCTAAACCTTGCCCAAGCTAAGTGTAGTGTAAGGCAGGCATTTTAGTTAGTCGCGTAAGGTGATTGCAAGCCGACTACAACGCCGCGCGATGCCAACGTGCTCGATTACAAGCATTAATTAGGTAACCTAACACCTATTTTTTAAGTAGATCTGTTTTTCATTATTCTGAGAAGTACCTATATAGATAGCTATGTATGACGGCGCTCAGACATTTTTTACTACTTTCACTTATTCTCTGTAGATATTTTCTCGAAGGGTTTAGAGAAATATACGAGAAAACAGTTTAGGTATAAGTGTGATGAAATGACATTAATAGACGAGTTTTACCTACCAATAAAACTCATATTATGTCCGAAGCCTTATTCGAAGCCTTTTAAACATATATATTGAGAATGCATCTTCCGTTTCCGGCCGTATTTGCGGTTGTAGTTCCCTCTGTTGGGCTAAAATGGCAACCCAGGCCGCCACGTTCCCAGGCAGCGTATAGTTCTCCTCATTGAAGTCTCAATAACATAAGGAATTAATGAACACCAGGCAGAACTTACTGTAAGGCTTCGAATAAGGCTTCGGACATAATATGAGTTTTATTGGTAGGTAAAACTCGTCTATTATGTCCTTGAGCCGTTATTCGAAGCCTTTTAAACATATATATTGAGACGTGTTTGTTTTCGCCTGGTGAACGAGACGCCAATGTGAATGCACAGAATAACGTCAACATTAATAGGTATTTATAGAATTAAACAGTATGAAAAACATCAGTCACAAATGTAATAACGTAATGTTAATATAGCGGATATAATTATGTAGCGCTACATAAAAATATAGAAGAAAACTAATATAATAGTCACTGCTACTATAACATCTTAGTTTCGAATATTGCCCCGGTAACGTATGTATGTATGTTATTATTGTACAGAACCAAATACTTAAGAGTCACATAGTATTGCTGTCTTACAGTTTCAATGTTATCGCTAATAAGTACTACATCAATTAGGAATTTAAGAAAGTAATTTAAATTAAAATAATAATAAAATTATGTTTATCATTTATTAATAGTCTGTCGATTCACTCTTTGAACGCGACAGCAATGGTGGTATCACCACTATCAGCCTCCGGCATAAAGGATTTTACATCATTGGTGATTCCAGTTTAAGATGCAGTTTTCACTACCGGTGTACGGCAATAGTTATCGATCCTATTAGGCACAAAACTTGAAACCGGAATTAGAAATAAAATTGTACATTTGCCAAAATCTGTCCACAACAAAACCCCTGAACTGTTCAAGGTTTCGGACTTGACATTTTGTTGCGGCCTCCTTGTCTAGCTGTTTTTAATAGATACAGTCTACATCTACAGTAATAGAAGGTAGATACTATATGTTGAAAATGATATTTTTAACTATAAGTACAAAAGTTCTGAATTTCAATTAAGTAATAACAAGCAAGACTTAATAAAAACCAAAATAAAATAGTTACTCAGTTAAATCCTTCTAACTAGTGGGCTTTGTAATCTTAAATCTCCTCACAGTTGTTCAAAGCGAGCGAGCGAGTCAAGATGACTTACAGCACCCCTCTTTATCCCGCGTTAGAAAACCTTGGTGTGGTATATAACCAACTCTTAGATTCAAACGTGTTGAACTTTGTATTCAATAATGAATACAATAACCCGAAACTAGCACACCGTCGCAGCGTCGTGGTGCTTCCCGCAAATAATGAGTAGGTCGATTAAAAATTGACCATCAATTGAATAGTACATGTATTTGTATATATCCCGAACATGGCTAATCTTAGCACTATTATTTGATATGCTTTCATTTCACATGTTCGGAGCCAAGCTTCCTAACTGAATTTGATTCTGGAATATTTGAAATGATAATATTTAAGCCAAGCCAAGATAACTTTGAAGCCAAGAATTTCACGAATTATTCTAATTATTGTCATACCCTTATTTATAGGGTCATAAATATGTAAACTATACAGACCATTACAGGTATTGTACCTACTGTTAATTTTATCTGTAATTAGACGGTGGCGTGGACCGGCTTAGTTATGCTATACTGGATTCAGGGAATATCTACTGTTAATTTTATCAAACAAATTTACAGGTATTAAGAGTATTATCTCTCATTCTTTTTACTTGGCTCGCAATATACTATTGTTGTACATATATGTATTATGATAACAAGCCATGAACTTTCACCCCATATTTTTAAATTTTTTCGTGTCATATTTGCGCTCTCGCTCGACCCATGAACAAGTCATTGCGTAGGCTCGCATGTGTTGCATGAAACTAGTGGACCTGGATTCTGAAGCTTCGCTTCGTAAATAAAAGACTTACATACCTAAACTTTTTGTTATCAGCCTAGTCAAGACTGATAGAATTAAGAATTTTGCCATTTTTCAGCCGTGTATACTAGAAAATGTATCAGATACGCAAATCAAACCAGCCATTCTTTTGTATGGTTTACGTTTTTCGCATGCACGACTTAAATTTGTCTTTAAAGGCAGAGACAATATCCGAAGCAAATATAAGGATAATAATTATATTAGAGAGTGAAAAACATTTCTCACTAAAAATGGTCGACCCTGTGGAATAGCCAACAGGTCAAAGTTCAATACTTTTTCTTTAAAACTCTTTAATCAGCTGTTGTTAAAGCTCTGTCTACAGAACCCATAAATACCACTGCACTAAGTAGGTATTGTGGTAATTTTTACTAAGGGGTCAATATAAACAGTTGACTCTGTGGTGTGTGAAACTGTAGCTTTTGTTGTACAAACAGTTTGAAGAAACATTGATCCATCCTCTTATTAATTGCAAAAGTATTCTGAATATCTTCTGGGTCATCTCTACAGCCGCGATTTGTTCCAGAGTCTATAATTATAGTAATGAAATAAATAGAGGAACATAGCAGTTCGAATACGAAAATTTGACTCCTCAGTCAGACTGACACACAAAAATCCTGTCAAATTCGAGTATTGAATTACTCTGAGAGCGATTGCAAATCCAAATTGCAAAACTATAGGATTCATAAAACAATAAGCAATATTTTAATATTTCAAGCAAGAAATAATATGGGCAGTATGTGTCTGAAATAAATTAAAATTGAATTTATTCCGATGGACAACGGGACGCATGGAATCATCGCTTTTCGTGGTAAAAACCGGGGTTTGGTTTCAGAGACATGTACTCGTATGTAATAAAAATTATTTTGTTGACTTGCTTATCGTCGGTTACTTACTTGTCAAGAAACAGTTTCATGACAGTGACCGTAAATGCAGTGCCGTAGATCTAGCGGCGGGCTGCGCTTAAAAGGAGACCTGTCTTTACAGTTCCCATTATTATTAGCACCAAAATGGGTAGGCGCTCTTTCACCCGTATTTATGAACGCTTCAATCTACCCGCAAAAACAAGTGTTATATCAAATTTACCTTCTCATCTGCTTGGTTCAATGAACTTAATTGATTTCAAGATTATAATAAGTTTACCTGGACTTGTTGAACCGTGGTAAACTACTGTGGTATTAATATTTTATTAACCACAACAGCATTATAACACAACCCTGGCAATGTATTATTGAATGCATATGGCACAAGGGCTCATATAACTATGTTGCAGTATTAAAATTCACGCAAAAAGCAAGTTGAAAATTTATAATTGAATGCTACATTGTATAGCAATTACACTGCAACAACAACCCCAAACAAATGCAATGTAAATCACAATCGAACTCAAATGGCTACAAGAACGCGCAGTAATTAGGTACATTGCATCAACAAAAAGGCGATACAATAAACCTTAAAAAAAACGCATATAATTACATTGTTATACCAATTACACTGCAATCATTAAATGTTATCTTATGTATGATCACAAAATACAATACACATCGTAATAAATGAATGCATATGGCAAAAAAGGCGCATATCATTAGATTGGTATCAATAAATGTTATCATATATAAAACCACAAAAAGCAATACATATTAAGCTGAAAACATAATAAATGAATGCATATGGCAACATGGGCACATATGATTACATTGCACCACAAAATCTAGATGTTTGTGAGCATTGTCAAAGAATATAATCGACGGTGCCGTAGGCGACCGGCTGAGTTATTCTATACTGGATTCAGGGTTAGCGCCGCCTGATATCCATGGAACTAACTACCTTCTGATCGGAGCAGGAAGGTTATGATTGTATGTTTGTATAAGCTAGGTGTATATCTAACCTTTACAAGTATTCAAATTGTCTGGAAGATAATGAAAAGAATTTACTAAAGTACCCCCATTAATATTTATGAAAAGAATTCTGAGAACTTGCTTTTACTAAACAAAACTTTTCTATATGGGGGTATCTTATGAAATAAGTCTTGGTAGTTCCAGTGACCGCCAAGTAATACCAGACCATCGAGAACAAGTCGCTCGAAAATTAAATGAATTGCTTGAACATTTTCATGCTTAAAATGAAAAACATGTGTCATTTTATCGTAGCAATCAAGATTGTTTGCTATTACCGAACTTAATCGTTTTCAACATTAAAATGTTGCAATAAATCTCCGAATAAAATACCTTTCATTGAAACAAATAGTCCTACTTTTTCCTGGTTTAATAGTAATAGTTATCAGCATTTATTTGCAATTGTCAGATATTTTCAAAATTAATTGTAATTATAAGGGCCGCCTCGGCGGGCACCTCTATAGAAGACTCGATCTGCTAGATCGGCGCCGGAATAATTCTACTCTGAGGTATTTTGGTGTGTTGGGACCGACCAGCGGCTACGTGCGTGTCTGTACCCGAGGGTAGTATGTACAACAGGTATAGTTTTGAATTTGCCATACCTGGTCAGTAAGGTGTTCTACTACCTTACTCTTTTTGAAGCTTACATCCTCAGCGACTTGGCGGTCACGTGGTCACCACCTGCAGCCCAAGTGGTGGTCCCCACAGCGACGGCGGCGTGGAGGTCTGATATATAATATTCCTGCGGTTCCTAGTACCGCTACAGGACGATGACGTCGACTAGGTTCATCCTCGAGCACGTGAACAACTTTACGAATTTTTCGCATATTTTATTTCAGTCATTATGTAGGTAGAAATAAAACTTTTCAAATTGAATTAATTCACTTTCGGAAAAAATATTTTGAAACTACAACCTATTTAAGTTATTTAGAACAATAGAAGTAAAATAATTTTGTGAAATGATTTTGAAATAACGACGAACGCTAACAGCGTTAACGTAACTTAACGGCACGGAAGTTAAGACGCCAATGAGGAGAACTATACGCTGCCTGGGAACGTGGCGGCCTGGGTTGCCATTTTAGCCCAACAGAGGGAACTACAACCGCAAATACGGCCGGAAACGGAAGATGCATTCTCAATATATATGTTTAAAAGGCTTCGAATAACGGCTCAAGGACATAATACATTTATCTAGTATTTTTTTAGAATAATCACTGGATAATATTTTTATTATATAAAATCATTGATAAAATCAAATCATTGATAAAATCAATGATGTTTAATGTCTAGATAAGCAGACTCAAACAACTGCGTTGCTAGGCATGGCGACACATTAACCGCCCGAATATCGTTGGTAGGTAATCAAAGAATCATATCTCTATCCCTGTTACACTAGTTGCTAAAGTACGGTAAGACCACAGACATATACTTACTCTTATATGTCTGTGGGTAAGACGTTGAAAATGACAGAAATAGCAATATTTTTAAATTTAGTCGGACAATGCCTACTTAGGGTGCCAGTTCATTAGATTGAAATTTCCCCAAAATGTTACGATATCTTCTCAATGTCAGTGATACCTTGTATCTTTAATCTTTGGTGATACTAACCGACATTTTTAATAGTTAATCAACATTTTAGTAATAACCTTATGAATTTGAGTCATTAATCAAAATCAAATATAATATGATGTAATTATGAATAAAGTTATAATACAAAGAATATTTTATTCATTTATCCGACCAATATTTATTCGTTCTTGATAATTAAAATAATTATCGCCATAATAATACTTAATTATCAAAAACGTGTCATATTGTAGGACAGGATTATTCCTTAAGAAAATTCGAAAGCATTGCATGAAGAATCTACAATATTGTAACGCAGTAGGAGCCCTTTGTAGGTATGCAGTAACTATGATGTAATCTGCGGTGTATACGATTCTGGGAAGCTCTATTGTTTTGCGTTTTTTTTATTGGTGCCTTTTGTATTCGGTTTTATGGCTTAATGACTCGAGCGGGATCAGTTTTTATATCTCGTCTTTTGTTGGGTGTTTACGTAAATGAAAAACAATAGGGGATTCTCGAACTTTCAAGTTGTTTACTTGTTAACACAATAGCGTTTATTAAGATCGAGTAATGTTGCGAAATATCTCGTAGGTTCGAGACTGTAGGAAATAACGGATATAAATACGCCGGCCGACCCTTGGGGATCAGTTTTTATTCGTTTACCGTCGAAGCGATAACTACTCGGGTTAGAGTGCGATACCAGTGATTGTGAAGTGACTAGCTTGTGTCAATATCAGTGCCAGTGTAAAGTGTTTGTGCGAACCAGTTGTGTCGTGTGTTTTTGTGATTTTTGTGAAGTGATTGTGTGCAATAAAGTGCAAAGTGAATAATCGGCGTTTTAACTGACTATCCAAGAACCCATCTCGTAACAATATATTGTTTTGAAAATTGCAGTGATGTTTTTTTTATTCTGGAACCGTTGGAGTAAACAATTATAATAAACAATAATAAATATAGCAGACTAACAGCTAGCATAGGCACACCGCCACCCGCGCCCGAGTTCGTAAGCTCTTACCACTAGTTACCACGCACCCCGCACGGCCCGCGTGCAGTCTGTGTCACTCATACATACCTATACCACGCAGCGCGCGCTTTTTCAGTATCTCTGTATCACGTAAAACTTCTTTGAAAATTGTAGCCAAATATGTTATACTATACCTGTACTTCAATCTCCGGACATAGATACCTGTTGCCGTCGAGCTATTTGATTAAACTAATAATTATAAAACGTAACCTATTTAAGCCTGATTCTGCTGATTGATTCATAATTATCAATAATTATAAAAATAGTAATGATTATTAGTATTATTTAAAATCACTGTAGACGTTAATGCCGCCCATTAATCTAGGTACCGGATTTGTTATTATCTTTGTAATCTTGTATTTTTAGTATTTATTGAAGTTATATTGTAATCTATTGTAATTTTAGTGTAATCTATTGTAATTTTACTATTTCACTAATTACTATTATTATCCAGTCAGTTTCTTTTCGTAATATTCTAATGGCTTTTATCCATTATTTATCGTTATCTTTACGTATTTTGTCTGCGGATATCCTATAGTATCAAAAAAGTAATTATCGATTAGTCGAAATCTCCCATAATTATGGGGAAACAAAATCATGTTTCACCTGGCATCACCAACTGTAAAATTATTTACTTTTAAAATCATGATATTATATGTGATAGTTTCAATTAATACGAATAGTGTAAACCGTATTTACTTGTGGAAATAAATTCCAGAAGCTTTATGAAGAAATTGAGAACGGGATTAAAAGGTTTTGACTACACATTTCCCCATTTTTAATTTTTTAAATAATATTTTGCCGTCTGATATATTAAACCATTTTGTTTAATCGCGACTAAACTAAGGCCGGTCGGCGCGCTTCGCCGGCGTACGCCGGCAGTTGGCTGACGTCGTCATAGACAACAATCTTCAGTTCTCGTGTATTTATACTTCAATGTATAAAATGTTTAAAGTTCCCGCTGTTTTTTTAAATCTTATTCTTTTTTATATTTTCATTTTGGCTTCGCATTGTTCGTGCATTTGCTGAGGATAATAAGAAAATTCTTTAGTTTTTGGCCAAAAGAAAAAGAATCCAAGTCGGTATGACAATACCCTACTAAAAAAAAGATTTACGTATTGTAGGGATGTTCAATCGCTGTGCTTTTGTATCGATATTCTTGATAGCAGTGGAACCACAGACATACAAGTACTATAGTACTTGTATGTCTGTGAGTGGAACATAATATTCCTAATACATTGTATCGATCTATCTAATCTATTCATTCGATTTTTTGGATTGGCCAAGAATAGCAGCATCATATATTCTTAGAAATTAAACTTATTGTATTTTAAACCAGTAAAGTTCTTTTTTTTTGTTTTAGTTGAGAAACAAAACTTAATTTTACATTAATTTTGATAGGGAATGGTAGGGTACCTAAAAATAATAATTTGGATAGCTACTCTGGACTCGATCTAGGTTAGGCGATTGCAGCTTTCATTTAGTTTAAAGTGTGGCTGGTCAACGAGAAAAGACGATCATAGGGTAGTCACAGAAATATAGATAATTATTATAGTCTTATGTGCAGTTTATATCAGCCCAATATAGATCAGTGTTCCTCAAATGACTTTTCTCTCTGAATCTGTTCGTTTCATGTAGAAGACTTTGTTTTGTAGTTAAGGAATGTGGTGTTATTGTGTTTTTTCTATCCATTTGTTGTATTCACTCGAAAGAAGATCGAAAGCCACTGTAACGATACAAAAAACGGGGCAATAGTATTCCTATAAATCGATCCCCACCACACAAGAATCGGATCGAAATTGATCGAATTTGGGCTTGGACATCCCCACAGACTACTATAGATATGGACATCCCTAACTAACGTTTTGCTTTGCATTGGTTTGGTTTGTTTTAATTTTGTGGTGAATTCCATGTAATTTTGTTACGATCTTCATGAATTCACGGCTTTGAAGTTAAAGTGGTAACAAAATAAAAGGCTAGAATGCCTTCGATTGATGTGATGGCGCCCCCAGGGCAGGGGCTAGATGGGGCGCCTGAGGAGCCCCAAGCGCCGCCACCTCCCGTTATCGGCATTATCTATCCACCACCTGAAGTCAGGAGTATCCTTTTACCAAGATATAACTATTACAAAAAAATCATCAAGATTTCCTCCTATTCTAGCCAGCTCAGAAAAGTTAATTCATTAGCATACATAACCTCACTACAACTACGAAACTTACAATGTTTGTACGATATTATGATAGATTTTCATAAACAATATTTATAGGGCCATGTATTTTATAGCACGACGAAAATACAAAGATTTTCTGAGGTGTGTGAGGTATGCACTTGCAGATTGCACAATTATTATTTTATCTACAGGTGCGTTCGGTTTGGGCTCGATGGCGTTTTTGGCATTTGCAAAATTAGCGTTGAGGCGTTCGGTTTGGGAATTTCGCCCATTTCACCAATAATGCTACTTTTGCTCTTGTCCCAAAACAAGCGCTAAAACGTCAAACTCAAACGATCACAAAGAACCCACTTCTGCAGGTGGCAGTTCACGATGGTATTTTTAACTGTTTTTGAGCTATCCGAACGGTGAACGAAAACAGTTAAAAATGCCACTTTTGCTCACACATTCTCAAAATGAACGCTGAATGTGATCGTTCTTGGTGTTTTTTACTGTTAATTTTGCCATCAGTAGGATTATAATGATCTGGAATCTGCCACATGTAGGATGTGATGATGAACTTGAGGCCAAAAACACCACAGATGGGTCAATGCCTGATCAGAAACGACTTATCAGCAAATTGAGGAAACAACAATGAGGGACAACAAACAAATAGAGGGATGACTGTTGGAGACACCAGAAGGATTGACATTAAGTTTTCTTTTTTATTAATCAACATATTTTGTTTTGTTGTTATTCTTGCTAAAATTAAAATTCCATATGCTCTGCGCAGCAAAACCTATGAAGATAGGTTAAAAGCTCTTCGTCTCACGACCCTGGAAGAACGACGATTGTGTGGAGACCTTATTGAAACCTTCAAGATTCTCAATGGCTTTTATAATCTTCCGGATATTCACGACATGTATACTTTGAAGGAAAATATGCGCGATAGCAGACGCCATAAGTTTCTCTAGCAGCCTACACCATCACAAACCAACACTGCACACCACATACTATGCAATAGAGTTATCTACAATTGGAATAGGTTGCCTGAGGATGTCATCAGAGCAAGAACTATAAACACATTTAAGAATAGACTGGACCTTTGGATAAAGAAGGAAAACATGTCCTTGTCAGATAAATACTAATTTAATTCGACTCGGCTTGATATAGGCATATCAGTATACACTGCTCGCCTATAAACAAATAAATAAATAAAATACCATGTTATTATGTTTTCTAGCTCATTGCAAAAGTGTCAATATTTCTTTAACCACATCTGCAGACATTGTTGACAAGACTGCCAGTTTTGTGGCTCGTAACGGACCAGAATTCGAAGCCCGTATTCGTCAAAATGAGCTCGGCAACCCCAAGTTTAACTTTCTCAACACGGGAGACCCATATCATGCTTACTATCAGCACAAAGTCAAGGAGATCAGGGAAGGAAAAGGTGAGTTATTTGACAACTTGTTTGAATTTTATCTCAGGTACTATATCAATTTAAATAGGTTCCTATTCTTTGTAAGTGTAGGGTAAATTATCCATAGTGGTGTTGATGAAATTAGCTAGAGGCCGCGCCACACAAGTTGGCGGATGTGAAGTTAGCTACAAGCTGTGCAATATCCAATCCTGACTGAAGCTCACATAAAGCCGCCTGGTGATTGGCTATTGCGCAGCTTGTAGCTAACTTCACATCCGCCAACTTGTGTGGCGTGTCCTATGCAAAACCTCAAGTCTCAACTGACATAATGAATCTGCATAGTACAACACGCATTGTGTTCACAATTGTACACTATAGAAATGTACTGAATGTGTATGATGTGGCAGGCGTGGAGGTGCCGGCCCCGGCGGCGCTGGGCACGGGGCTGGCGCGCGGAGTACTGGCGCCGGCCACGGCGGCGCGCCAGCAGGAGCTGCTGAAGGCGGCCGCGCCGGCGGAGCCGCCGCCGCCGCGCGACCCGCCGCCCGAGTTCGAGTTCATCGCCGACCCGCCCTCCATCTCCGCGCTCGAGCTCGACATCGTCAAGCTGACGGCGCAGTTCGTGGCGCGCAACGGCCGCCAGTTCCTCACCGACCTCATGAAGAAGGAGGAGCGCAACCACCAGTTCGACTTCCTGCGGCCGCAGCACTCGCTGTTCCAGTACTTCACGCGGCTGCTCGAGCAGTACACCAAGGTGTTGCTGCCGCCCAAGGAGCTGGCGGCGCGGCTGGGCGGCGAGGCGCGCGGCGGCGCGCTGGACGCGGCGCGCGGGCGGGCCGCGTGGCACGCGCACCAGGCGCGGCGGCGCGCGCACGACGAGGCGCGCCAGGAGAAGGAGCGGCTGGCCTACGCCTCCATCGACTGGCACGACTTCGTGGTCGTGGAGACGGTGGAGTACGGCGCGGCCGAGGCCGGCGAGTTCCCGCCGCCCACCACGCCGCTGGAAGTGGGCGCGCGCGTGCTGGCGCAGGAGCGCGCCGAGGAGCCGCCGCAGGACGCCGACGACACGGAGATGCAGCTGGAGTCCAGCTCCGAGTCCGAGGAGGACGAGGACCTGGCCGAGATGGAGGACCGCACGGCGGCCGCGCCCGACCGGCGGCCGGACGACACGCGCGTGCAGGACATGGAGGAGGACTCGTCGTCCGAGGAGGAGGCGCCGCCGCCGCCGCCCGCGCCCGACGCGCCGCTGCCGCCGCGGCCGGACCGCGTGGTGGTGAAGAAGTACGACCCGAAGCGCGCGCGCGCGCCCGCCGCGCCGCACGCCGAGGAGTGGCTGGTGTCGCCCATCACGGGCGAGAAGATCCCGGCCAACAAGGTGGCCGACCACGTGCGCATCGGCCTGCTCGACCCGCGCTGGCTGGAGCAGCGCGACCGCGCCGCCGCCGAGCGCACCGACCGCGACGAGGCGCTCGCGCCCGGAGCCGCCATCGAGGCCTCGCTCAAAAACGTAAGGATGCTTTCATCGAACGCACAGCCTCTCAAATCTGTTCTTTTCTTGATGATAATTTTAATTTCCTCAATTTCTGTGTGGATAAAGTTCGAAGTGTGCATTTTTAAGGAGCATTTATTCTGTTCCGCTCTTTTAGATTGTAATCATCTTTCCTGTTTCCGGTATAGCTCGCGGAGCGTCGTACGGATATCTTCGGCGTGGGCGACGAGGAGACGGCCATCGGTAAGAAGATCGGGGAGGAGGAGCGGCGGCGCGACGAGCGCGTCACGTGGGACGGCCACACGTCCAGCGTGGAGGCCGCCACGCGCGCCGCGCGCGCCCACATCACGCTCGAGGACCAGATACAGCAGATACACAAGGTAGGCTCACAGGGACCTAAGGAAAATATAATGATTCAGTTCAAAGTTATTTATTTGTCCTTACAAAGGCTCGAAGGACCATGTCCACTGTATTCATATTAATTTATTTCGTAAGTCTTATATACATGTCAGGGTGTCATAATATTTATATCAATAAGTAGATTATTATTATATACTTAGCTGCCCGCCCGGCCTCGCCCAGGTAAGCCCTTCGGAGCCTACTCAATGCAAGCAAACAAACAATCAAATCTTTCCTCTTTATAATATTGGTATTGATATAATTGGTATAGACAAAGCAATCGCATTATTAAAATTAATAATTTAGACTTTTAGACTACACAGTCCATCGCGTTACTCGATGCATGAGGTAAGGCGTAACGGGCTAAAAAGTATATAAATTAACAAGAGGTATGACCACAAGGCAGACCCATGAACAAAATGAGATGATCCGACTCGAAGGACCATTTATTTATTCAAAATTACGGCCGTATTTTACGCTCATTGCTTGTGTCTATTCATGGTTTATCGATCCCCTAATTGGTTGTTCTTGCAACGTTCCCAGGTGAAGGGCCTGCTGCCTGACGAGGAGAAGGAGAAGATCGGGCCGAAGCCCGTGTCGGGCGCGCGGGGCGGCGGGGGGAGCCGCGCGCCGCCGCCCGCGCCCGCGCGCCCGCCCGCGCCGCCCGCGCCCGCGCCCGTCATCCTGCAGCCCATACCTTCACTCATGGTGAGACTTTTTTAAAAATATTTTTTAATTATAAAATATACTCCCAAGGTAATCCCGTTTAAATGTTATTGAAATCGGATGAGCTGTTTTTAAAAAATCAAAAATGATATACGTTGATTCGAGAAAACTTCGAATTTTGTACACGATTGAAGTCAGTTGTGCCATTTTTGGCGAAAAACTATTATATTATTTGCTAACGTACTGACGATTACGTTTGGCGACAGTGTAGAAGGAGTATTCATGTCTAAATGACGAGTGATTGTCATCAGGTGTTACCGCCGTTGGGTCCGCGTCCGCCGCTGATCCCGACGCCCGTGGGCGGCGTGTCGGGCTTCGGGTTCGTGCCGGCCGCGCCGCCCGTGGCCGCGCCCGCGCCCGAGCCCGAGGACGACGGGCCCATGGCCAAGCGGCTGCGCACCGAGGACGCGCTGGAGCCCGAGCACGCCTGGCTCGCGCGCCACCCCGGCCCCGTCACTATACAGGTAACAACCAGTAACGTATGTAACAGGGCCACCTACTTACAAAATATGAGGGTGGTCCAATTAACAAATTTCTTTTAGGGTTTATAAGTAAGTTCGTATAGGCCGGGTGGCTAGCCCTGGTGTCAGAGTTTTTAGGCCGCCTGAAGGCCTCTGACATGGCTAAACGGGTTTAGGGTTTATACAATTGCCCGTATCATCACTTTTAAAGTTACGCGGCCACTAGGCAGTTATGGGGCGAGCACTTTCCTTGTTCCTAACGGGAATAAACGCGGTGGAAGAACGCAGTAGTGGCGCCGCCGGAGTCCTGGAGAGGGAAAAGAGGAGAACGTCCTCAAGGGTCGTGCCGTAACGTCGGAGGGGGTGTAGTACCCAAATCTTAGACGCGAGAATAGTCCTGCCCCCAATCTCGGAGGATGTATTCCCCAAATCTCGGGTGTCTAGTCCCCGAATCTTGGACCCTGGATATATTGTCCAGTTGAAGTTGCGGGACCGGTGGGTGGTTCCTCTCATTGCGGTATTCCCGTAGGAAGGTACAGGTACAATGTCAGCATTCTGGGCGTGAGCGTGAAATGCACAGAACAGCGAACTACTTTAATTAGAAAGGAAATCGATGACAATTTTCAATGAAAACCGCTGTCGCCAAGTATGTATTACCACTGTAAAATATCTGCACAATAACTGTGCAATTTCCACTAGCTTCGGAAATATTTTTTTTACTTTAAAATAGAGCGTAGTATACTTTCTGTCACATCACCAAGATACGTTAAAGCCCATAACATTAATTTGGTCATAATTTAAATGCCGAGTTTAAGTTATTAAATACGCTTTATTTTATTAATGTTACATCACAATGGCAAATGCACCAACATGCCAAGCCAAAAAAAAAAAATAATGGGCCAATCTCGAATTTGAATATGGTATCACAGTTATTTTTTGGCATTTAGCTAGTGATGAGCGATGTGATTGTGCAGTTTAATTTTATCGATAACGTGATTTTATACTTTTTGCATAATATATGGATTATGTAACTGAATCTATATAGTGTATAATTGATGGCAACGATTGTGCAGTTTTATTAGTATTTAGGAAGTTTTGGAATAAACACTGAAAAATCATGTCAACGCGCCGTATTGTATTAATTTGTAAAACTTGTGTTTCTATCAGTGGTAATATGTGAAAATTTGTGCTATTTCGAAGATTATGAACTGAATTACGTACAATAGTGTAGACAAAATAATGTAATGTGTAACGTGATTTTTTGTGTTGTTACAAAAACTCCATAAAGGGCGGCGCTATTAGTAAATTCGCTACTGCTTTACTCAGGCATGACTTAGATGTGACAGTGACTTTTTACCTACTTCCAAAAAGTGAAGGTAGGTACCTACTACCTACCAGGGCTAGCCACCCGGCCTATACGAACTTACTTACTTACTACCTACTATGTTCGTCTGTATGTATGTTTTTGTATATTTTCAGCGGTATTTTCGCCAATTATGGACCGTTTTATTTTTTATTTTAATTTTGAAATGGTATACAAGTACACCCTAGCTGAAATCATTTAAATGATATCAAAGTCAGCTGAGCCAAAAAAAAATGTAAAATCAACAATAGTGTTAAAAATTACTACATGGATGCCACATCAATTCCTGCGAACTATTTGGATTTTGTAAACGGTGGAAGTCGGCCAAATGCCATTGTTGGCAAAAAATAATCAATTGTATCTAGATTTTTGTGCTGCCTACGACTGTGACTATTTATAAAATGATAATATCATAATAGAAACATTTTAATATACAACACCATAATTACATGTAACAATAGTAGTAATTATCATAACATCATAATAGAACTTACACTTGACACTGGCAAATACATATTCCATGCGACGCCAATATTTAAAAGAAGCAAATATTTAAAAGAAGCAGAATAATTTTATTACAATCGAATTGTTCTAGTTTGGAGCTCTATAATTGAATCATTGGATTAGCTGAATGTATACGTAAATAGTTACGTGGCCAAGTGAGAGCGCGTGCTTGTGCGAGCGGGAGATTTTTCGGGGTGATTCGTTTACATCTTTTCAATTTTAGCGTCTCTTAGTCAATATAATTATAATTATAGATATCTTATAAAAACGGAACCGTTATACCCAGACACACTAAATTTTTTTATATGAACTATAAAATTGTATTAGGTAGGTACTTCAGAAAATGTAAATCTTTACTGAATAATAGTACGGCATCCTTCGTGCGCGACTCCCACAAGGCCGATTACGCTAATAAAATCAGATTACATTTTCAAACAAACGTCAAAATAAAATGTAATTTAATTCAAAGGCAAATCACCCCCAAAATAACTCATATTTTAACAAAACACTAAACACGTCTTCCATCAATTCTATTACAGAATACATTATGTGTATACCTTATCATCGAATGTATAATTACGGTTTCTAATTTAGGTATTGATGCTTCAGGCATCTTTATTATGTGAGCAATCACTTTTCCAAAAAAAATGTAGGAATCCAGTCATGTCGTCCTGTTGCCTCGATCCATTTACTCTTTGTCAGTGCTGGTCCAGCATGCGACCACGTAAAGCCACAAAAATAAATCTTTCAACGTGTGAAAAAGTGACAGATATATACATCGCCATCACGCTGGCTCGTTCTGACACCTCGAAAGAAATATTACTTCGTGGGCATCCTAGCCCAGCTGGGAACTTTTATTCATAAGTAGTATAACAGTTAGAATGTGGTGCAAATACAATTATGTATTACTAAAAAGTACACCACAATCACAAATATTTTACTAAATATGCAGATAACAATAAATGTCTAATTTCGATAATATTAACTTACTATCAAAATTTATCGATATCGATATTTTTTTTGATTATAATATGCTATAATTACAAAACATTTGAAATTAAAATAATTATATTGACATCGATATTTTTTTATTCCGACATATTATTAACTTTGTAGCAAAATTTATCGATGTCGATAAAATGTTTGCAAGTTTTGCCACCACTATCAACGAAATTCTAGGCAGTAAAAGATAACCGTTTATATAAAAAAATGCCCACAATTTAGACTTGCTATTGGAAGGATATTCCTCCTTTTTGTAAACTAAAGTCTTTGCTCTGTATTCGACACGTTACAATAGCGCGAACTGGCATTTTTTGGGCAAAAACTACCTCTGAAATCACTTGAACGACTGAAGCAGTAAATGTCACGATTTCACGTATCTTGAGTTATAACTCATGATAGTGGCTACAAACCCCCCTCCACATTTCCTTTCTATTTCCTTCTCTTTTCTGTGGTGAAATGCCACAATCAGACGGAGTTGACAAGAGAAAAATAAATTTACAAAATAATATGAGTGAAAAAATCTACCTACATTTACAAATTAATATGATTAAAATATATGTTCAACACTTACCCAATTGGAGATTGAAGCACTGATTTTAAATATTAAATTAGTGTATTAAAAAATAATAAAAAGTATATACTAGAATAATAAATGTAAGGTGAGGGTCACGGACTGAATGGCATCGCAAGCCCCTGTCAGCCTGCGCCTGGGCCGTGCAAGAAAAAGGCGCATAGTGCAGGGCCGGCTGCAGAAATGTGGGGAAACAGGGGTAAGAACTAACGATGGGGCATCTTGGGTACGTTGAACGTCACGTACAAAGTCATTAATATGACGTAACGATACATCGTTACACGTAGCCGGAACTCGACGGCCTGTGGCCAAGCGACTGCGCACCGAGCACGCGCTGGAGCCCGAGCATGGCTGGATTTGCTTTTGAATGCATCCTATTCTTGTTATCTAATCTATAATTCAACGAGGACGCGCTGGAGCCCGAGCATGGCTGGATTTGCTTTTGATTGCATCCTATTCTTGTTATCTAATCTATAATTCAACGAGGACGCGCTGGAGCCCGAGCGTGGCTGGATACGTCCTTGACTGCATCCTATTCTTGTTATCTAATCTATAGCTAAAATAACTTCAAGCTAAGTTGAAAGAGGGAGTGAAGGGGCACGATTCTTTCTTTATCCTCTGGCGCCCTTCTCCACCACCTGGCCACAGCTTAACAGTGTGTGAGCGTATATTTTTGTTGTGTCCGTTAAAAGATACTGTAAATACATTATGCATTAACGGGCCGCTGCCGGTTTGAAAGTGGAACTGGAAAGTATGTGTCCAAACTATAATTTAAGTTAATTGTATCATGTAAGCGACAGACATCTCTTGATTGGTAAATCCTGTAAACCTAGGCTCAAATCTGTAATATTTATCATTGCAGGTGGCGCTGCCGCTGGTGCCGGAGCGGTCGGAATGGCGGCTGGACGGGCGCGCGCTGGCGCTGGTGCTGCCGCTCGGCTCCTCCGTGGCCGACCTCAAGACCACGCTGCAGCGCAACACCAACATGCCCATCGCCAAGCAGAAGCTGCACTACGAGGTATGCCATGTAACACCACTGTTGCTTTTGTACTGGGTGTGTCTCTAGACGACGGCCATATTGCATACTAAAAATTGTTAAAATAATAATACTGGTCCAAATCACCCCCTTTCGACTTGGTATATCAGTTCTGAATAACCCTGTATAAGTGTATATGTTACGGTAAGAGTGAATAATTGAAGATTATTAATAATTATCTATTATTATTAATAATTACCGAAAGTCGAGGTTAAAGTGATAAATTAATCGGTTTTGTGCGGGGGGGAATGTTCTAGTTAGCGTGATATTCATTTAGTTGTTTACCAACTGTTATATCAAATAGGGTTTCGTTTTGTAAGTTTTTTATACAAAGCAATTCGCTTCTGACACTTCACCGGCCGCTGAAGCTCTCTTGCAGCTGAAGCGAGCTTCACGCTCGCTGCGCTCGCTCGGCTCGTGCGTTGTTTGTCATGTTCTAACCTAACCTAACCTATTTTTTGTTTCACACCTAATCTATCTTGGCGGCTTTCTTGCTTTGTTGTTTGCAAGTACAAGTAACCTTGTTTGTGTGATCTCTAATTGATATAATTGTAAGACTGTGTTTAATATTATAAATAAATACCTGCTGGTCAAAAAACATTGGGTTTTTATTTATTTTATAACTTTTACCAATATGTGTCGTGAATTATTAATAATTACTACTAAAAGTAATAAATTTCGATCGTTTATTCACATTTACCAAAACATGTGGTTATTATTAATAATTTTGTAAAAATATTAATAATTTTCAATTAATCAGATTTACCGTAACATATACACGGTTATCCAGAACGCTCCTTAACAATGCCCCTTAATTAAGGATTTGAACGTTACTATTAATAAATTTTTTTCATCGAATTCATCATCACCATGTCGAAGTTCTAATATGACGCCCTTTTGTAAACTAAGTACGTCATTTTCCCTGATAGACTTTCTGATCTATCACACAAAATCAAAAGTGAACCTTATGTGTTTGTCTGCAGGGTCTATTCTTCAAAGACACGAACACCCTGGCGTACTACAACGTGCCGCCCGGCGCGCTGCTGCAGCTGCAGGTCAAGGAGCGCGGCGGCAGGAAGAAGTAACCGCACTACTACACTACTTACACATTTATAATATATATTTAATACCAACATCATTGTATTGTATCTATTAGAATAAATATATACCTTATAAATATCAGTCACTTATAATTACCTACAGTAGCGTTCATAGCGTAGTTTAACTACGTGCTTGTCAGCGATCACCGAAGTTAAGCGACGTTCAACACGGTCTGTCTTCGGATGGGTGACTGCGGAGGGCATTTACAACTGAGCGTTAGCGCGGCTCTTATGACACGTTAAATTGTAATCCCGATTGGTTTAACCCTTTAGCCATGTCAGAGGCCTTCAGGCTCCTAAACTCTGCCACCAAGGCTAGCCACCCGGCCTATGCGAGCTTACTTACCTTACAGTTTAAAACTGCACCCCACTCCACTAACACAATTGCTTCAGCACATAGCAGGGCGGCATAGGGGCGGCAGGGATGATATTGCAACTAAACGATAGAACGTATAAAATGTTGTTTTTTTCTGTAGATTTTTATGTATAAGAATTATTATTTTATTTCTGACAATAATAAAATAAAATGGCCTGAAATTTGTCGCCCCCTTAAATCTGCCGCTCTAGGCTCCAACCTTCCATTGCCTGTACAATACGTTTGATTACACGTATATGACACACATACATGAAATTAAGCTATCATGTCATGGAGTATCCACAATCTCCCGAGGCGACACGAGCACAGCATAGCTAACTTCACATCCGTCGACTTGTACAAGTAGGCGGAGGTGAAGGCAGCTACAAGCTGCGCTGCTCGTGTCGCCTCGCGACAGTGGTGAGACTACAGAGGGCCGAGTGGGAGATTTAAACAATGTTCGAAACCTGCTCGATCGCGTTATTGTTTGATATGATTTCTATGGAAATGGCACAGAGCCATCTTGTGTCACCTACGGGAAACTGAATGGGTCAGTGTGAGTTTTATTTACGATAATATAACGAGCGCCAAACCGATCGAACACAAGCGCGGCAACGTCTGTGATTGGCTTTGTCAAGTGTGTGTGTCAATGAGCTCGCGTGTGTGCTCGGCGCGCTTGGCCAATCGATGTAAAAGTAATTCGATTTGATTTGCAAAACTCCTATTCGACACTCGGTAGTTTTAGACTGAAAGATCTCTAGGTGCTTCGTTCACATGAGTTTCGGGCATAAAAGTCCAGTATGGTATGCTAAGCGCCACACAAATCGGCGGATGAGAAGTCAGCCGCAGATGACACTTCTCCGTGATTCGCTAATTATTGCGCATGTGTGCACGATTCCGTCGCCGCGTGTCGTAGTGGTGAGCACGGGCGTAGGGAGCGCGCGGGAGGCACGAGGTTGGCGGGCGGGTGTGCCTCGGCGTCTCATCTCTCTGGCTCCCGCGCATACCTTTATTTCGGCTTTTGCGCCGCGCTCTGCGCATAACTTCCCATCCGCCGATTTGTGTGGCGCTTAGTATATGGCGGCACTTCCACTTTATTTCCTTCTGTCAATGAATTGCAGTTTAGCGAGAGTCGTTCTAGGACCATATGTTCCGCGATAGTCAATTATATAACGTAGTGATTAATTCATCTATGGTCAAATATGTGTAAGTTACCATATTTCATAGCTGCTATTTCACATGTACACACAATTACTTGTGTATGCTGGACTTTGTATTTGAGTTTCCTCTATTTCAAAATATTAGAATATCTTGTATTTTATTTTATATCTAATCTGTATAATTTGACTTCTAAGGTAGGATTAAAAATAAAATTACGTGTTTTCAATACCAATGGGTACACCCTGCATTAGTTTTTGTCGCCAGTTCCACATATCCCTACTTCTTCTTCGTGTCGATGGTTCTAAGGTGATAGATCTATACTGTGATGATCTATCTAGATATCCCTACTGGTAGAGAAGAATAGATTTTTTTTCCACCTATTACTACTACTAAGACCCTTCGTGGGTAGGCCTTTGCCAGGTGGCGGTAGGAAGACAATAAGATACTAGAGTCTTTCTCTCAATGTGTAATGTCTCATTTATTAAAGAATAACAACAGCTTATATACTAAATCATATCTATGAGGTATGCGCTATCTATCACGTAAAACATCTAACTCACGTCTGGTAAATCGTGCTACATCTAAAACATTCCAACGAGCTGCAACAGTACTTCCCCCTTGGAAAAAAAAATGTAATATATATTCACAAACAATTATTACCTAAAAATAGTCGAACCAAAATTAACAAAAATCCTATTAATCATGTTGCAGCGACCTTGCTTACGTCTGTTTGATTACATTTGCAGTTTACAGTTTGCTTGCATCAGCTAAAACTGAACCTACTGTCTTAGTCAGCTCGTAAGGCACGTATATTCACCGATGAATCTGACATAACTCTATTAATACATTATAAAAATTCCGCATAGTTACACATTATTCTTCAAATCGCCTGAATTCCTTTGATCACGTAAATCGATTCGCAGTATGACGCTACTCGAAATGTGATGACAAAGCTCTAACTAAGCAAATACATACTACCTACTAGTGATCTAATTACCTACTAAAAAACAGTTTGTAAACAATCTAAATATAACGATATAAATTACATGCCTATAGTTAAAAAACAAAAAATATTTTACACAATTCGCACAAAAATACTATCACTTATATAATCTTAACTAGCTTTTACCCGCGGCTTCGCCCGCGATATAATTTAATTTATGTTTATCTTGTCAAAAAAATATGGTAACTAATACAGTAAGTGCGCCACAAAATATTAGCCCCAATTCAATGTGAAACGGTACACAAATATTGTAGCAAATAATCATTTCAAACCCAAGAAACAGCCAATCTCAACTAATTGGTTTCGTCATCGTTATCATCCGCAGCTTTCTTTGACCCACTGTTGGGTATAGGCCTCTCTCTTGCAGTGCCATCTGCCTCGGCTCTTTGCCGGTCGTGACCAGGCTCGACCGGCGGTATTGATGATATCGTCGAGATAGTCGACCCACCTTGCTGCCGCGCCGCACATAGCTGAGCGCTCTCACCTATTCAAGTACCCTAGTTGACCAGCTCGGTCACCACCGTCTTTCTTGGTCAAGAAGCGCTGGTCGAATTAGTTGCCACGCCATTGTGAACGATGTCATACGCAGGGCTTTTGCGACCGCCAATATCGCAGCCGTACTCTAACCGAATGGGTTTGCGCGTGGTGATGGCAAAAGGCCTGACGGTATGAAGCTGGTCCCATGGAAGTGTAGACGGCCCTTAGTATGGGACGCGACTTGCGTCGATACTTTGGAGCCATCATCGGAGCAGCACAAACGGCGCAAATATGCTAACCTCGGCAGTGGTTACATATTTGAGCCGTTTGAAATTGAGACATTGTGCGCGTGTTGGCCGGGAGCTCATCTTGTTTTCAAAAGTCTTTCTGAGCGTCTCGTGTACCCGCCGCGTGACCAAAATGCTGGTGTTTATTTGGCTCAACGTATAAGCAGCATTGCCAAGCTGATTGGCAATGCTGCCAGCATGTTGGGCACGCTGCTAACTGGCAGTGGGCTTGAGCATTTAGAATATCTTTAGACCTTCAAGGGTCTGTGGATGATCCAATTGCTTGTTTTGTAGTAGTAGTTTATGAAGTTTTACATTATAAGTCTGTATTTAGTGGTAGTTAATCACTTAAGCACTTGCTCTGTAAAAAAATCAAGTACCTTGCACCTTGTTGTCACTGTTCAGACCTATCCCGATATCAAAATACCTTATACTTATAAATGCTTCTGTTGACTAAGATAAGGTTAGAGTGTACCCGCCCATAGGTTTCCGCCTTGTCGTGGCAGGAGAACTTAGTAGCCGAGCAGGGGCGGCCCTAGGGCGGTGCGAGCGGTGCGACCGCACCGGGCGCCGTCATACGGGGGGCGCCGAAAACGGCCTAACGCCCGACTAGGTACCGATCGACTTACGCGCAAGCAGGGGGGTGACACTGAGCTTCCGATGTTGCCGGCCCGGCGGCGCTTATGAACACACAAGCATAATGCATATGCCAATGTCCAGGTAGAATCAAGTCTTATCTCAATGTCAACTGTTAGAATCAAGTTGTTCAATTGTATTTTCTTACAGAAAATAAACATGCCGCTACAAAAAGAACTATCAGGATCTCAGAACCTAAAAAGAAAAAACAAGAGGATACTGAGAAAGCTGCAAAAACACTTGCAATTTTTTTTAAATCATTATCATGAAGCGTTCAACACAGAGGAGAAAACAAAGAAGCTGATGAGCATGAAGAGCAAAACACTGAAGATGATGCTACTCCTGGGACCTCATCTGAAGTCATTATAGAAGATATACCATCCACATCTTCTATAATAACTTCAGATGCAGCATGCCTTCAAGATAAAAGTGATGATATTTCAAAATGGCTGCCGCTTATTCATTCGTCCACTCGAGACGACATAATTATTCGTGGACCTGTACGCAATGAAATAAGCAACGAAGAGTACCCTAAAAAACATAATGGGCGTCATTTTTCAGATATACATTTTCAAAGAGTAATGAAACCAAACTGGAAAACCAAAAAGGGGAAACTTTTAATAGAAGATGGCTTGTATACTCAAAATTAGCAGACACGGTATATTGTTTTTGCTGCAGTATATTTAATCGAAATGTCTACTCTAATTTGGGAAAAGATGGATTAGACGACTGGAGACACTTATAGACACATCTCAAAACTCACGAAACATCTACAAATCATCGACGTGCTATGAACAATTGGATAGAAACTTCGATTAGATTGAAAAATTTCAGTAGAATAGACAAACACTTGCAAAAACAAATTGAAGACGAAAAATTAAGGTGGGCCGCTATACTGGAACGAATGATCGCCATAGTATTCTTCTTAGCAGAAAATAATTTGTCATTCAGAAGCTCTGGATCTGAAACTTTATACACTAATAATAATGGCAACTTCCTGGGTTTGGTGCAACTTCTAGGAATATATGATCTTGTGATGATGGAACACCTTCGCCATATTGTCAGTAAGGAGACTAATGTCCACTGTTTCAGCAAAATAATTCAAAACGAGTTAATTGACTTACTTGGAAGTGAAGTTCGAAATACAATTTTGACTATAATTAAGTCATCCAAATACTTCTCTATCATACTGGACTGCACTCCAGATGTAAGCCACGTTGAACAATTATCATTAACTTTCCGTTTTGTTGACATTAATAGAGAAGAAGTAAGTGACTCTTCAGGAGAAGGGCTCACTGGCCTTTTTCTTGATGAAATTGTGCATGAAGTTGACTTGGATATGAACGATTGTCGAGGTCAAGGGTACGATAATGGCGCCAACATGGTAGGAATAAACAAAGGTGTCCAAGCCACAATTCTGAATCAATATCCTCGAGCATGTTTTAACCCATGTGGCTGTCACAGCTTGAATTTGGTGGTAGCAGATGCAGTTAAATCATCCGTTAAATAGATTTCTCCAAAGACTATTTGTATTATTTTCTGGATCAACAACGAGGTGCGAAGTCATATCTAAACATATAGAAGGACTATCTCTGAAAAAAGTTTGCGAAACTCGCTGGGAGAGCAGAGTTTCTAGCCTTGCTTCTGTTCGCTACAATTACTGTTCTGTTCGTGATGCTCTTTGGAATCGTCACGAAGAAACGAATGATTCAGTTGCTGCATCAGAGGTTTTGTCACTGATTCAGAATATGGAGTTCTTATTTAAATTCTTAGTTACATTGGTGGCTTCGTATGATATACAGTTTCTGTTACTGTTTCAAGTAAACATTGTAAGCAAAGCTATGCAGTCTGAAACTATGGATTTATCAAACGCATCGCAATTGCTGAAAAACTGCTCGGAATTTGTGAAGCAGTACCGGACTTATTCGTCTGCTCAAATAACAGCTAAGGAAATAGCTTCTGAGGCTGGAATAGATCCCTCGTTTAAACCAGTCCGATCTCGGAGAAAGAAGCGATTATTTGAGTATGAAGCTGCAGATGAAACACCAACAGATCCCGAAGAACTGTTTAAAATTAACGTCTTTTACACTCGGTTTGGACAATTATCCAAATTCAATGATACATGGTCTTTTTTGTATAACATCAAAATAATTCCTGATAAGTCTTTATTAGAAAAATCCTGTGCAGATTTGCAAATGATTTTAACCGATAGGGAAAAATGTGACGTGTCTAGTTGCGAATTGGTTAGAGAACTTTTGAGCCTGCATCTATTACTAAAAAACCTTGAATCAGCAGAGCCAATAAAAGTTCTTCAACATATTAAAAAAATGATTAGCAGGATATTTTCCCGAATGTGTGGACAGTGCTTCGGATTTTGCTGACCATCCCTATAACTGTCGCCAAAGGTGAACGAAGCTTTAGTAAATTAAAACTAATTAAAACGTACTTACGTTCGACAATGTGTCAAGAAAGACTGTCAGATCTTGCAATTCTATCAAGAGAAAATGACATTGCCCAAGGAATAAATTATGCCGATTTATTAAAAAAAATTCGTCAGCGCAAAGGCTAGAAAAGTGATTTTCTAGATTCTAGGAGTTTTTAATTAAATAAATATAGTCAAACTAATACTCCTTCCTTTATTCTCTTCTTCTCATTAAAAAATACCTTTTAAAATAATAAATGTCAATGTCTCGTGTATCAAGCTAATACGCGAGACATTGACATTGACATACGCGTAATCACTCACGCATATCAAGTACCATATTTTTTATGGTCAAAAATGTTCGGTTCGCCCATTGAGGAAGGAATCAAATTCCTCAATGGGTTCGCCATGTTGTACTTCATGCTCGTGCATCTTGACCATGAAGTACAGCTTTGTGTACCGAAATTAAACTTAAAAATATGGTACTTGATGTGCGTGAGTCATTACGCTAATGTCAATGTCTATATTTTACAAGGTATTGGTATGTTATTTTTTTCGTGTCTATGTAAACTGGGGCGCCACCATAAGATCTCGCACCACCGAAAAGTTTAGCTAAGACCGCCCCTGTTGCCGAGGCCTATGGGCGGCGCGGGAATCCCAGGTAGAGCCGCTTCTCTGGGTTTTTTCTGAGACAGGTGAGAAGGCGGCGCTCGAGGTCTCCCGATTCTTTTTGGTCTTTTCCCCCTAGGCAGTTTAGAAGTTTGCACTCGAGGTTAGGCCGATTTTCTGGGGTTTTTAAATATAGCAGCTTAGAGGCTGACCGGCAAGTTGCGTGCCTCATGAGGAGTGCCGCAACTGAGCCGGGCTACACTTTTATCACTGTTCAATCCTAACCAACCCAACAGAAATTTATGTTCGTGTCAAGGTCACAACTCAGAATCAAGGTTAATAACCTTAGTGTCAAGATATTCATACTCATGCCATACTACTTTTAAAAATCAAGTCGATCCGTTTCTTCGTATATTAGCATGGATTCTCTACCATAAAGGTAGAATAAAGAAATATGTTTAACCTCTAATGGTGGTATATTTAAAAATATTTTTAATGTCAGACGAAATGACGGCCCAGTATTAAACGTCATTGTAATATGTAGCATGGCAAAGGGAAAACTATTTTGTCCAATTTTAATGTCAGTTATCATTGTCAATTCATACTTTATTTCCTCTTCGAGGAGCTATAATGGTGGAAAGACAATTTGTCCCTTTGCTATGCTAAGCGAGACATTTATAAAAGTCTGCAGTCAATGTATGTCACCTGTCATCTAATTACGTTTTGTGAATCCATGTTAGGCTCAATCAACCCAATTATGAATGTGCCATCGTAAATTTAATAGCAACGTAAAAAGTGTTCTCTCTATCGAATTCCGAAAGTGAAAAAGAAACAGAAATAGTCTAATTAACTGTTATAATTACGATGGTGTATTCAAAATTGGGCCTTTTAGCGTCGTTGTGATAGGTGACAGTTTTGCTAACGCAAGATTTTGTCCTATCCAACGGGAATTATGCAATTTACGGGATAAAATGTAGCCTATGTCCTTTCTCAGGCTCTAGACTATCTGTGTACCAAATTTCATTGAGATCGGTTCATTAGTTTTGGCGTGAAAGCGCGACAGACAGACAGAGTTACTTTCGCATTTATAATATTAAAATAGTAAGGATAATATATTATCAGTATGATGATATCCAAGGACTGCTCGTCGATTGATTTGACAGATATTCGATCGACAGTTGTTTATTTTGACATTCTTGCAGCGCACGCTCAGTAGCTCGCAGATGGCAGAATTTTCCTACTTACTCAACATTTATCGTTATATTTTGGACAATTCACAAAATATCTTTATAAATTGTAGCCTATGTGTTATTCTGATGTATAAGCTATATTATTACAAAGTTTCATCTCAATCCGTTCAGTAGGTAGTTTATGCGTGAAAGAGTAACAAACATCCATACATCCATACATCCATCCATCCATCCATCCATCCTCACAAACTTTCGCGTTTATAATATTAGTAGGATGAACTTGGACTTCGACATCTTATGGGCAGTACACAATTTTCGTATAATTTCACGTCCCTATATTACCATTTTCACTGATCTTATCCTGATTTTGCACAATAGACTAATTAATCTCTGAACATTTCAAATATCTTCGTGCGTTCGCAGCTTCAGCTATATTTCCCATATCACATATTCTCAATATAATTATATATATATATATATATAACCGACCAGTCGTTTGGCAATGGAAACGTGTCTGGGCAAATCCTCCAGTAGGTACTACGCAATTTTCCGCCACCTTCGATTTGTCCTCGTTCGGTGGTGCCAACTTTGAAAAAATACTTGCAGATCCAACCTGAATTTTCGGCGGCAGCATTGGCATCTCAAGTTCCTGTGGTCCTATATTCGGCTGCTGGCGACTGCTGATTCGATTTCATCAATTCACTCGTAAACAAAATACCAAGGATTATTCGCGTTTCATTGTTGCTACAGAACCCTGGATTTGACGTTCACTCACATGTAACTTCAAAAATTGCGTGACAAACTGCTTCTCGTCAACCCTGTGATTTATGCTGTTGTCTGTAGGTACGTATGCATTTTTCTTGCTGAATTATGCATATTTGCAATTTCTGTGTCTTGCAAATTTGTGCTGTCCACAAAATTTCTTCAAATTCTCGAAGTCAATCAAAGCTTCCATAAGTTTCTTGTCGTTGGCCAGGTTTCGATGGTTGATGGTGTGGGGGTGCAGGTCTGACGTCATCCAGCGGATTTATCGTCAACCCCCCAAATCTTCTTGCTTGTTCACTACATTGCGCGACACTCGGGTAGGGGGTCACCACTCTGCCGGTATGGCAGTGGGGCCCCCACTGATACTGCACTCGGGGTCACCAATTTGCCAGGTGGCGATAGGAAGACAATAAGATACTAGAGCCTTTCTCTCAATGTGTAATGTCTCATTTATTAAAGAATAACAACAGCTTATATACTAAATCATATCTAGGTAGACCGACTTATGAAGAAGCTAAAGCTTATAGGCCAATCAGTCTATCATCTTTTCTCTTGAAAACTCTGGAGAAACTGGTAGACAGGTACTTAAGAGAGGGACCACTGAAAGTACTCCCTCTGCATAAACTACAATGCGCCTACAGCCCTGGCAAATCTACGGAAACGGCATTGCACTATGTTGCGAGTCGAGCCGAGGCTGCGCTAGAGGGACAAGAAATCTGTGTCGGGGCTTTCCTCGACATAGAGGGAGCCTTCGACAAGACAACATTTGAGTCCATACGCATTTCTGCAAAGGAGCATGGCATCAACGATACCATGTGCAACTGGATTGACTACATGCTGAGAAGCAGAATAGTCAGATCGGAACTGATGGGTGACAGACTTAGTGCAAAAACAACAAGAGGTTGCCCGCAAGGCGGAGTGCTGTCACCATTATTGTGGTGCTTGGTAGTAGACTCGCTACTTACCAAACTCAATACCGGACCATTCTACACAGTAGGCTATGCAGATGACATAGCTATAATGGTCAATGGTAAATTCCCGAACATAGTCTCTGGATTATTACAACAGGCATTGAGGATGACGGAGGAATGGTGTACAAAGAATCACCTCTCTATCAACCCAAGCAAAGCAGTAATTATTCCATTTACGAGGAAGAGACAACTGGGTAACCTAGAAGAGCTCTCCCTCAATGGAATAAAACTGCCTTGGTCCACCGAAGTTAAATATTTGGGTGTAACGCTTGATAAAGAACTCAGGTGGAAAACTCATGTGGAAAATATTACGACTAAGGCCTTACGAGTGTTCGGCATGTGTCGTTCCACCTACGGCAAAACTTGGGGGCTAAAGCCCAAAGTGATACGATGGCTGTACCGGACAATGATAATACCTATTATTACATACGGCAGCATAGTGTGGTGGCCTAGAACAAAGCTTGCCTCGTGCAAAGCGCCACTCACCAGGTTACAAAGAACAGTGTGTCTTGGCATCACGGGTGCTTTCAGGACAACACCTACGGCAGCGATTGAGAGATACCTCAATATCCCTCCACTGCATATGATGGTTGAACTCGAGGCAAGGAAGACACTACATCGTCTTGCTGTTGCAGGACTATGGGATGCCTCTAAGCCAAAGACTAACCATACAAAGTTCGACGAAAACGAAGGCCTAGATCGGGTAACAAGCATGTTATCCGATAAAATGCAAACTGTGTTTGTGTTTGAAAGATCTTTTAAGGTCCAAATCCCTACAATAGAGGACTGGACGAAGGGACTTGATCCACCAGAGCAAGATAGTCTGGTGTGGTACACTGATGGATCCAAAATGGAATCAGGTACAGGAGCGGGCATATACGCAAAAGGCTACAAATGTAGCAAAAGCTTAGGGAAGATGGCAACTGTATTCCAAGCAGAAACATATGCCATAATATCCTGCGCTCAAGAGAATATAGATAGAGGAACCAGTGGTAAATCCATATATATTCTTAGTGACAGTCAGGCTGCAATCAAAGCCATGGCATCCTACAAAGTGGATTCCGGACTTATTCTGGATGCTATCCAGACCCTAAACAGGCTTGGGAGGCACAACAGGGTAAGACTGATGTGGGTCCCTGGGCACAAAGGATTCCATGGTAACGAAGTGGCCGATGAACTGGCAAGAGAGGGCTCAGCAAATGATTTTGTGGGTCCAGAGCCATGTGTAGGCATTTCAACGTGTCTCGTGAAAGCCGCATTTAGGGAGTTTGCAGATCACAGACAGCGAACTTATTGGCTGTCTAATACCGGTCTACAACACTCCAAGAAGTTCCTAGGCTCTACGTTTAAAGCCCGGGAATGCATTTGGAACATGAGCAGGGGACAAATCCGCTACCTGCTTGGGGCCTCTACTGGGCACTTTGGTACCAACGACATGCTCATGAAGATGGGTCTAACCGCGACACCCATGTGCAGGTTGTGTGGGGAACATACGGAACGCATGGAGCACCTTCTGTGCACATGCGATGCAATGGCTAGTAAGCGAATGAGTCTCCTAGGCGTCGGATATCCAAAACCAGAAGACTATAGGCTCGTATCTCCTAGTCTCGTTGTAAAACTCATGAGAACAATTTTCGACGAGACTGGGGAGGAGTAAGTTATCTAGGGGACCACAATAGATCCCAATGGGTCGAAGTGTCCGAGTTATTTCTTGGCCCCTCTATAAGATAAGATAAGATAAATCATATCTATGAGGTATGCGCTATCTATCACGTAAAACATCTAACTCACGTCTGGTAAATCGTGCTACATCTAAAACATTCCAACGAGCTGCAACAGGCCTACGTCCTGCAGTGGACTATTAAAAAGGCTGGTACAGTACTACTAGGCGGGAAACGTGGATATTTTACTTCCACGTATATCTACTATCAAGTACAAATAGGAAGAAAAATCAAAAGAAAAAAAATGAACAAATGAATTAGGTTTATTTTATTCTATAGGTTTTGATTTTATGAAGTTAGGTTAGTACATACTAGAATTTTTAAATAAAACATGGGCGTTTATTAACATTTTTATTAAAACAGTATAAAATTAACAAAGCGCATATAAATAAAACAATATACTTACAATAAAGTAAAGCTAAAATGATCAGGAATGTAAATAGTTTCTCAGTATTGCACGCGGCAATGTAAAGCACCAGTTGATATGTCTACATGTAAATAATGGACAATGAAAAAATATATTTTTCCTACAATATGCTTAATGTTATAATCACAAATTCAGATTCTCTTGATAACACAGATATAAATGATTAAGAATTAACGAATTAATAAATATATATACTAATAAATGCTATAAAATGGAATGTTAAATGCTTTAAAATGGACAACGATGAACGGACTGGCGATTAATTTATAATTACGTATAAGTGCACTTGTATATTTCTATAATTCCCATAAAAGCTTCTAAAATTGTGACCAATCTTTAATTTATTGGAATTTCATGGAATGACTAATTTGTCTATTCAAAAGTACATCAAAAGTAAGTTAAATGCCACGCGATAAGCTTTCCTGCCACTTATTTCAGTCCATTTTCAGGAGAAGAATACATTTGGCAAACTGCAAAAGCACCTTTTCATCAAAACTTTAGCACAAAGTAGCTTGTGAAAGGGATTATTGTACAACTCTCAGTAATTACTACTACTCTGCGGCATCTTACCGCGTAAATTAGCCATGTTTCGCTCTAAAACATTGAGAAAATGTTTTAACGCGTTAAAACGTAGACTGCATCTAAGTAACTGCTTAATTAGCGCGCTATTTTACGAGTTATGATACAGGTGGAGTAGTTGCAGAGGTTATGGTTGATATCAAGAGTTGTTAGCGAGGTTACTCCAACTTGGGAATGGTTTGAACCAAGTTCCTGTAGCGCTGGAGCATCGGCTTGTAAATGTCGTCGTGGTCGGGGTAGGGCGTCGCCACCGGGGACACTGTTGGCTCGGAACCTGAAATCATACAAAATTGTTGTCATTTGGAACATTATATTATTAGCCTTTTATTCTGAGCGAGTTTTGGTTGAATGTATTCTGGTTATTATTGCTATAAAATGTCCCTCAGCTCAGTGTGCCTTTTGGCATAGGCCTCCTCCAACTGTCTCCAATGTGGTCTATCTTCAGCGACTCTTGTCCAGTATAGTCCCAAGGTTAGTCTGATATCGTCGTCCCATCTTCGGATTGGCCGTCCTTGCCTTCTAGTGCCATCTCTGGGGTACCATAGTGTGACTAGTTTACACCATTTGTTTGCTTTGCAATTTGGAACATTAACCGTCTAATAACTTTAACACATTAACTGTGGAGTAGTTAATCCGCCTTTTTTCTTTTTCTGTCCTTGATAATTTTAATTCACTAGTATGAGTCAAAAGTCAGACGCTACTCCAAAGATGTTTATTTGCATTAAACACGAGTATAAACATGCGTTTGATGGCCGAGTCTCAATATGCCATACCTAATGAGGCATGCAAATCGAGATGTTGAACTGAATGCTTAACGTAAAAAGTAACTTGCGTTAATTAATTAGGCGGTAAGAGCACTGATAAAACAATTACACTTTAGGTACAGCAGTAGGCCAAGCATGCGACCACGAAAAGAACTCTTTCGGCGTGTGAAAAAGTGACAGATATATACTTCGCCATAACTCTGTCTCGTTCTGACACGTCGAAGGAAATATTGCGTGGCGCGTATAATTTAATATAATAAAAGTAATTTTTTTCTCTCTAGGCATTATTACCTAGAAAAAGTCAAGGGATTGGTTAATTACCAACCCATTTACAGTGTCACCCTTCTCAGTTCTACTCATTTTGGCTATAATTTTTAAGCCAAATAACCCGACTTCCTTCGTCGCTTTAAAAACATTGGAAATAATGTTTGCTGACTAAATTAATGTTTTAGTGATGGGATTTATAAGAAATAATAATTCAGTCAATCAAATGTATGCTGCCGCACCTTGTAATTGTACGCCGGTGTGAGCACTCCAGACCTCGGCGGCTCGTATGGCGGCGCCGAGCAATGCTGCGTTACCGTGCTCCTCCTAAAGTATTAACAAATAAATAAATATTGGGGGACATCTCACACACGGTCTCTGACCCCAAACTAAGCCAAGCTTGTGATACGGCTGCCAGAGACTGATATACTACATATACATATTTTAAATACCATACTTATATAGATATTACCTAAATAACACCCAGACACAGAGCAAACACATATGTTCATCACAGAAATGGTTGCCCTGGTGGGGATCGAACCCACGCCTCTTTGATCCAGAATGTTACACTGCTGATGAAAAGTAGGTTTTTCGAATATAATTTAGGAAAAAATATGTTTTCTTCGTTATTGGTTGTCACTATTGAATCGTTCAGTCAATGGTAGTAAGTGTATCAAACTTATTTTACAGGTTTATTCAAAAGGGGTGTGTTAAGCTGAAAGGGCAAGAGAAGTTTCAAGACAATTCCTTGAGAAATAAAATCAGTTGTTGATTCGATTCAGAGTTGCAATTTTGTAAGTATCATATTTTTTTCTCCACCTCCACATTGACCCCATAGCAAAGAAGATATAATAATACCCCATAGTAAGTGGTTTTTAATGACGGTCTAAATCAGGACAGTTATTTGGACAGTCTATTGCATTTTTTATACTTGACAACTTAAAATATTTTTTTCTGCGGCCCTCCAGCTTTTTGGCCCACGCAGGTGTGTAGTTTGGACTGCTCTGGTCTAAATCATTCCCTTTTAGCTTGATACACTGAATATTTCAGAATAATCCTGTATAAAATGTGGTGGTGTCGCGTGTGGACTTGATAAATGACTTACTGAGACATAGACAGGCGTGTTGAACACATCTGCGAATATTTGCAACAGTTCCTTGTTGACGGCGGCGCCGCCCGTCGCGACTATTCGAGAGGATTTGTCTGAAAACCGACGTACATTTTTAATTTTTTCGAGCTTTTATATTATATCTACATGATGTTCAATTGTACAACATGTTTTATACGCCGAATCAAACTAAACGGCGTTTGTGAAGTTAGGGTTGCTACACACATAAGCGGACCAACCTGAAGTAGCTACTACTTTACATTTGACGTCACTCGACTTGTGCCGATCGGCACCGATTAGGTAGTTCCATCTGGTCCAATCGGCACAATTCGGTATTCACTCGGAGGCCATGCGTCTCTGCGGGTCGCGGTAATCCGGCATTCATTTACATACATTCGATTTTACCGGCCGGCAGTGCGATCGATGTCAGCTTGCTTATACGTGTAGCATGCAAGCCTAGGTGTAGTATACAGGTACGGGTAGGTTCTTACCCGTATTGTATGAGCATACCTAATGTGAAGCCCATGTCCTCGGCGTGCGCCCTCCTGGCGAGCGCCTGCCCTTCCAGCAGCGCGCGCGCCTCGTACTGCGCGTGCGGCCGCTCCGCCGCGCGCCCCGCCGCGTCCTGCACGACCCGGGCGGGCGCCGCGCGCGGGACGATCTCCGCCGTGTCGTAATATATACCTGCGGCAGACAAGGCTACTGTTTAGGGTAATACTATACGGGCGCTGTCGTAGCGCTGACGCCGTAGTTATACATTAAAATGTAAAGTACACGCACAGGACTGGCTGTGACTACGGAAGGCGCGCGCAGTGCACTAGGGACGAGGAGGACGAGGCGAGAAGAACGCTGCGACGTCAGAGTGATCGGCGGTGCGTTGCGACATCATAGCGCCCGTGTGGCGTACAGCTGCGTTGCGATCACACAGTGCAACGGCTGCCTTTATTAGTTGTTAATTAATATGTGTATGTATTTTGTTATTGATGCTGTTGATCGTCCTATTAAATAAATTAATTAATTAATTATTATCAGAAGCAGGATATCACTTACCCATGTATCCCATATTGCCGCGGACCGTGGATCCGAGCAGTTCGTTAAAGGCGTCCCAGCTGGGTCCAGCCAACCGGTCGCGGTGGTTCTGTCTGGTGAGGGAGCCGTTGGCGAAGCACAGTAGCGCCATGTAGGGCGCGGCGGGCGTGGGCCCCACCAGCACGTGGCCCTCGGGCGGCGCGGCCGGCGCCTGCAGACCGAGCAGCAGCGTGTCGCTGGTGCCTAGGCTCAGCCCCACCCAGCCCGCGTGCAACCGAAGCCCTACAACGCAACATACATTACATATACAATGTGTTGTCTTACAAAGGACTTTTAAATGTGTTTAAGCTCATAATAAATAGGCGTGATGACTGGGCAAAAAAAAAATATAATTAATTAGATTATAATATTGGACATTCTTTTATCAATCAAACAATAAATGACGAAGGTATACTTTGTCAAAGTTCTGGAGTGAGAGCTCGTGACGTCACTTTCACGAGTAAAGTGATTGTTTACGAAATAAAAAATTCCGCTTACCGTCACTTCTACGTGTAAAGACACGTAGAAGTGACGGTAAGCGGAATTTTAACAGGCTATATCTTCATCAATTTTTGTTTAATTGACAAAAGAAAAAATACGTGTCTAATATTTTTTGATAACCTATCTGACTGACTAGTTATATTTTTTTAGTCATCTAGCCTGTTCAAAACTAACAAATTTTGTTCTACGACTTTTGTCAAAACTAAAAATGAAATTAAAGTTCCATAGAAAAATATCGTTCACCCGCGACAATATGTAAGGAACAGCTTATTTTTAGTTTTGGCACAGAAGTCGCAAAATCAAAGTTGTTAGTTTTGATGTAAAGAATAAGCTCCTAAAAGGATGCTAATTGATTAGGAATAACCCTGTATATATATCAAGATGTAAGACGTATTTTACTATTTATTGTTACATAATTGAAATCCACACACATATCTCAAGTGCTTATCTCAAGTGGGATAAATATTGAATAGGCATTAAAACGTAATTTGGTGATAAGACCGCTATCAAGCGAGATACGCCTCAAGAAATACGGAGCTGAAAGATAACTGTAAATCGTTTAGTCGCAAAATGACAGAAGCTCAAAATGACAACCGGGGCGCATATTGTCCAAAGAGCAAAATGTTCAAAAATAATTACGTCCAAGGCGCACAATGACTAGAGATCAAAATGTCCAAAGCGCACAATGACTAGGAAGGAAAAATGTCTATAGCGCACAACGTCCAAAATTCCAATTAATACTACAAAATTTATAGGGTTTAATATTGTGTTATAATTGCGATGATATACAAATTATTTTGGTGAGTCAACACAGTAACGAGCATTTTAAACAAAACTACAAAAGATTTTACAAAGTTGTGTGGTAACTACAAAGTATAAATGTAGTATAAGTACCAGACTATCCTCAAATTATAATTTTTCAATAACACTACCATCAAATTAATGTGTTTTCAATAACTTGTTGTGTCATCGAAAAACAATCAAATTTCATGTCCGTTAAATAAATGATGCAGTAATATTTAGAAATAATATAATCGGCCAAGTGCGTTTCCGTACCATATGGAAGCCCCCCTTAATGTATTTTATTTTATTTTATTATTTATTTTTGAAGGAAATATACAACTCAATATTCTGTGAATATTTAAAGCATCTTCCTGTGCCGTTATTAATATCGAGCAAAAAAAATCACGTTTCTTGTATGGGAGCCGCCGTAAATATATATTTTAATTTAATTATTTATTTTTAAAGTGAATATTTGACCAAATATTTGTGAATATTTCAAGCAACTACCTGTCACCATTATTAATACCAAGCGAAAAACGGCTATAAATTCAGATTTGTTAAATTATTAATCAGTTTATTTCAGTTTTAAATGGTTAATCCCCTTAAATATTTTTTTTCTGTTTTTAGTATTTGTTGTTATAGGGGCAACAGCAATACATCTGTGAAAATGTCAACGTTCTAGCTATAACAGTTCATGAGATACAGCTTGGTGACAGACAGACGGACGGACAGCGGAGTCTTAGTAATAGGGTCCTGTTTTACCCTTTGGGTACGGATTTAACAGAATAAATAAAATTTTAGACGTTTTGCGCTATAGACATTTTGCTTCCTAGTCATTGTGCGCTTTGGACATTTTTTCTTCCTAGTCATTGTGCGCCTTGCACGTAATGCTCTTTGAACATTTTGCTCTTTGTACAATTTGCGCCCCGGTTGTCATTTCGCGCTTTTGTCAATTTGCGACTAAACCGTTGTAAATGTTGTAATGGTAAACTTATTTACTAAGCAAACTTGAATTGAATGCTTATGTGACATTCATACAAATAAAGGTCACAAAACACTACAGTCAGATTTATTTTACTATACTAAATCATATATTTTACAAAATGAATAAGTTTATTTGTAAATCGCAATACTATATTTGAATATTGTTTGTCAAATCTCAAATAGAAATCATTATATTATTATGCAGCTTCGGTCAGGAATTTAGGCAGTGTTTGCATGAAATAAGGAAATGCAAAATTCTACTAGCGTGATGTGGACATCGATTGTTTTAGTACCAATTTCTACTATAAATTAAATACAGTACTAAAATTATCGCCATTTAGAAACGTTCTGTAATGAAGAGACATAAATCATTTAAAATTTGTTTAGCGTAATCATAATATCCACTATTTCGATTTTAGTTAGTAATACAAACGTACGAACTTCACACCCGCCTCTATTTATGAATGATAGCAAGCGGCTGATGTTGCGTGATTGATAAGATAAGACATGTATATTAAAAAAATATATATAGTTAAATTCAGAAAAATACTTCTTTTGCTACTTAATTTCAGAACAAGTAGACTAGTAGTTCTCCTAGCAGTAGATCTCGCGACACATCTCTTTAAGTCTTTAACGGAATCTTCAAAAGCCAATATCACGATGTTGTTGACCGATTTAGTCCATTATCGCAAACCTTGTTAGGATTTAGATATTAAACAATCTGGCATAATTTTGTTGAAATCGGCTGATAAATAGCGCGACTTTCCCCCCTTTTTGAGGGAAATACCAAAACTCACCAACGACATAAAAAATCAATAAAGAAACTGTGTCTACCTATGTATTTTAAGGAGCTGGGCTGGCTCGGGTAGACTCTGGAGGGGGAAATGCACTAAACACCCCATGCGATGGACGTCCGTGCAGGACTTATCGCCCCCACTTCGAATTAGAATTAGAACCTGTGTCGAGTTCGTCGAGATTCGGTGAAAAATGCAACATGTAGATGAAAACCAACATCTGAACAAAAGAAAGCACAATAGTAGAGTTAAAACGGAGACCTTTTTCACTTCCTTCACTCAGTCTTTAAGCTAGCTGTACTGTACTGTACTGTACCAGCCTTTTTAATAGTCCACTGCAGGACGTAGGCCTATCCACGAAGGGTGATTGGGCCATATCCACCACGCTGGCCCAGTGCGGGTTGGTGGATTCACATACGCCATCGAATTTCTTCTACGGACGCATGCAGGTTGCCTCACGATGTTTTCCTTCACCGAAAAGCCCGTGGTGTGAAATTCCGTACATAAATTCCAAGGAATTCATTGGTACGGGACCGGGATTTGAACCCACGACCTCACGATTGTAAGGCGGGTGGCATAACCACTAGACCACCACAGCTTCCATCTCGCTAGCTAAGCTAAGCTAGCTACCATCTGCATAATACCCAATCAACGCGCAGCTTTATGTGACCTTCAGTCAGGATTGGATATTGCGTAGCTCGTAGCTAGCTTCACATCCGTCGACTTGTATGATTCGGCCTATACCAGCGACTGTCGAGCAGTAGTTCCCAGTGAAGGCCACCACCTGACATTCCTACTTGTTTTCTACGGTCTCGCGTCGGTCGCCGTATGAATGGTTACCTACTTTTAGTTATACATACCAGCAAGCGCAGAGCAGTTGTCCCCAGTGAAGGCTACAACGCGGCATTCAGGACGGAACCCGTACCGTTGCACGAAGTATGGAGATATGGCGCCCAGATCAGTCGGTGTCGCCACCGGAGCGCCCAGCTTGCTTTCTAAGGTATCGTCGCCACACGCCTGGCAAATACACTTATTTTTAGTTACAACATAAGTGGACAAGACTACAATATTCAAGGAAAAAATTGAGTTACTTTGAATTTGTAACACATGAATATCATTATAACATTATATTTATACCAGAAAAGTGTGAGTAAAATAAAAAAAATAAGCGTGAAGATAGACCTACACCATTATCTGCAATTGAACAGGAAATTTTTTGGTTTTTCTGTAATTTCATTTCAACAAGATCTATATTGACATCACCAAAACTTAGACGTGTGTGGACATCGCCACAGCTGGACAAACGTCTCCTGCCAAATAAATAAATCAATCAATGTATACTAATACTCACGGGCGTAGCTATCGCCGTATCCATATCTCTGTGTTATTTACCCACCCAATACATTTATTCTCACACGTGCCATCCCTCAAAAATTGATACCTCTCCCTTCTAAGGCAATTTACGCCACTTGTTATTAACAACATCCATAATTTCATACCTGCAAAGCTTTCTCGTCCCACTTCAAAGTGGAGATGTCGAGCAGATTCATGCCGGATCCATCAGACAGATCTATGGGTGCAATTTTCCCCAAGAAAAGTGAGCAGGCGAATGACGAGACTAGTGATATTCTGGAAGCGGCCTGATAGACGCGAGGCTTCGTGCGATGGATTTTGCGGATTTGGGGGCCGGTGAAGCGCTCGTATGCGCGGGAACCCGTGATTTTTGCCAATTCCTGGAAATAATAACTAGATTTAATATTCATACGCCAATGAAAACATCAAGTAGCCTTACAAAAACTTTTTGCGACGCAATGGAATAATCTGTCAGACATGTGATTTGACTTTTGAGTAATGTTAAGTCTGAATAATTGAACCTTGTGGGCCTGTCCCACACTTCGGCTGCAAAGAGCAGCCCGTTGTGCGTGTGTCGGATGCCTATTTGAGCCTCCTGATATATCTGAGGAAGGCCAGCAGCTCACTAGCGCTGGTGCAGGCCTCCCGGAGCGTCCTCGCCGGTTATCCTAGGATGTTAAGGCAATTCAGACCACTTCTGAGGAATAAACACTACACTAGTTCCTAGCAGTATCTTAACTAATTATCATTATTCAACGAATAACTAAACCATCTAGACAAGAGAATAGCACAGGAAGGCGGTCGCTCGCTGCCTGTGAAGTCATCTGTCTAGAGGTTGCTGCGTGTTATGACCACATAGTGCCACAACTACATAGCTCAGCAAGGCTTCCAAAATCCTCTTCCATCGCGCGGCAGTCTGCACTGGTGCTCGAGTTCATCCGCACAGGAGAGTCGCATGGGAAGTGAAGTCATCTGTCTAGAGGCTGCTGCGTGCTATGACCACCACGATATCTAGCTCTGGTCCGCCGACACCCTTTCTCCAGCACGCGGCAGTCGGCACTGGTGCTGGAGTCCATACACACAGAAAGGTGGTCGCTTGCTGTATGTGGAGTCATCTGTCTATGAGGCTGCGTGTTTTAACCATCAGATAATGCCATATTTACCACAATCACCTGGTGTCAGGTTTCTGCATCTTTTGCCCACTACACAATATCCTAGAGCTATATCTACCTCTGGTCCTCCGACTGCCTCCTCCAACGCGCGGCAGTCGGCGCTGGTGCTCGAGTCCATCCACACAGGAGAGTCGCACAGGAAGGCGGTCGCCAGCTGCGTGTGAAGGAAGTCATCTGACGACAGGCTGCTGAGCTTGGCATCTGCGTCTTTTGACCACCACACTGAACCATGTTGCTGTAACAAAGGAATAATGATTTATTTTCTCAAAGTGCAAAGAATGCAATGCAAAGTGATTTCTTTTTAAGCATATCACCTAATGTATACAATAAAATAATTATAATTAGTCCAGTGGTAGTATTTTTCACCTGTCCGGCTCCCGACAGCGCCTCGACGGCGTGGAAGTCGACGCCCGAGACCACGAGGCGGTCCATCACCATATCGAGCGCCTTCACCCACAGCAGCGGCGGCGCTAGGACCTCACCCCGAGCCGCGCCTCGCACCACGCCTCCCGCCGTCCTACATTCATATTCATAACTTCATACACAGGGTCATCCAGAACTGGGGTACTAAACCGCAAGTAGGTGATTTAGACCACGTGGACAACTTTTACTACGGGGCCAACCCATAATTCGAGAAAAAAAATCAGCTGTTTCATACATTTTGTCGATTCAGACTAGCAATTTTGTGTGTAACAAGTGTTTTTTTTCAAGGGTTCTTTGGTAAAGTTGTTCATAATGATTGTCTTAATCACCCCTTTTCAGCTTACTACAGGGCAAGCATGTTACCTTGTATTTAGTATGTATGTATTTCACATAGTATACACATAGGGATGGAAAATGAAACTAACAATTACAGGTGAGATAATGAATAATATACTTTGTATACTGGTACAATAGTAATTCATTTGGGTTTCGTACCCAAAGGGTAAAAATGGGACTATTACTAAGACTCCGCTGTATGTCCGTCTTTCTGTCTGTCACCAGGCTGTATCTCATGAACCGTTATAGCTAGAATGTTGAAATTTTCAGAGATGACGTATTTTTGTTGCCACTATAACAACAAATACTAAAAACAGAAAAAAATAAATAGAAATATTCACAGAATATTTAAATAAAAACTTAAAAATAAATTATGAAATTAAAATAAAAAAATGTTTAAGGGGGAATCCCACACAAGGAACATGATTTTTTACTCGATATTGAAAATGACAACAGGAAGATGTATTCCTTTCGAAAATAAATATTTAAAATAAAATACATTATGGGGGGCTTCCATATGGTACGGAAGCCTTCGTGGGCGAGTCCGACTCGCATTTGGCCGATTATTTACATAATTTAGTGTGGGTTTAGATATCTATAAATTAAATTGTAGTGGATTAACATTCTAGTCATACAACTGCCATAGCTTTTATTTATTATCAGATGTTCAATGTAGCCAAATCTTACAAATTAAAGTTTTAGCTAAAATTATACTTAAATATGTAAATCAGTTCACAACACAATATACCTAATTAGGTATGACATAGGTGAACTTAAGTGAACTCACGATGGAGCTAAAATGAGATCATAGGATGGTTCTCAATAATACAATACAAAATTATAGTATTTGGGTTTGTGGAATTTGTACCTTAATTTTTGATTTTGTGGATGTGTCACTATAAATGATGAAATGTTACTATAAAGTAAATTCTTGTTTTTATTTAATGTAAATCTTTCTTAAACTTTTTTATTATCTTTTACTCGAATTGTAGCTCAAATTTAAACTTACCTAAACTCCGGGAGGTCCACATCGAACTCAACGTCTGCCTCGTGCAGGACCCCATAATCTTCTCCAATCACCAGCGCTTTTAACTAGAAAGATTACACGGTTATGTAAAGGCTGAATCACACTTCTTGGCGGGTGTGATATTATCTTAATATATATAAATCTCGTGTCACAATGTTTGTCCTCAATGGACTCCTAAACCACTTAACCGATTATAACAAAATTCGCACACCATGTGCAGTTCGATCCAACTTGAGAGATAGGATAGTTTAAATCTCAAATTATAGTCGCAATTTTAATTTATTTAGCCATAGCAACGTGTGGCCGGGTCAGCTAGTACTCTATAAAATTTAACTTGATCTCTGCGACAGCTGTCAGAAAAATCACGCCTATGAAGTCCTGAATTTCTTAATAGTACAGACAGTACCTGTCAATGTCATACTTTCTGGGCATGCCGATTAGTGATGGGCGACGAATGATCGTGACCACAGAGTTTTAGATAGTTTTAATTAAAATATCGATAGTTTATACTGACGATATTTTAACTAAAACTTGATTTATCATTCATTTTATTGTATATTTTAATATCATAACATTTTTTACATGTGTAATTAAATTAAACCCAATTATATGTTACATTAGCATTGATAATAGTGAAAAACATCGATAGATACTATCGTTACATTATTATGAGTAGATAATTAATATCATAACATTATTTACATGTGTACATACTTGATCTTAAATAATAGTAAGTAAATGAAATCCAATTTCTCACCTTCAACTACTCATTCGATGTAATTACAACATTGTTTGAAAATCGATTTTTTCCACCTCTAAAAATGTCAATCTTCTACTGTTGCAGAGATCAAGTTAAATTTTATAGAGTATAGCTACAAGCTGCAGATAACCCAATCCTTACGCATGAGTTTCAGTCAGGATTGGACTCACCGCACCTTATAGCTAACATCACAGCTGCCAAGTTGTATGATTTGGCCTGTATATAATATAAATAAACATAATATTACAAGTCATATTGAGATAATTTTTTAAACTTATTTACTTTGATTATTAGTGCCTAAATAGTCAAAACTTATTTATTATAAAACACAAGTAAACCTTTTTTTAACCAACTTTAGTCCAGTACTTTACAATAAATATTATAATGAGTGTTGTGTGAACTTCAATGCCATTGTCAAGCTTGAATTAAGTCACTCAAGCAAAACCTTTATACAAAGCAATGATAATGAACTCTTACCGCAGCAGCCTGCAGGTTGGTGCGATAGATTATTATCTAAATCAGTGTTATCATAGACTGTTATAGTGTGCTGAACCAGACATTAATTAAGTCACAAAATCATTAATTTTGTATTCTAAAAGTATGATAACTTATTTACATTAATTAGCGAAAAGTGTTGATTCATGAAAATTATTGTAATACCTACTACTAATAAAAGTGTATATGAAAAACAAATGATTAAAATAAAGTAAACAAGTAAACTTACCCTTTGAGTACTAAAATCAAATCCCAAAAAAGTTTTTTTCCGGGTTTCTTCAGTCATGTTTTTATTTTAATTTTGACAGCGCGCGGTGCGGGCAGTGACACGGCGCGATGCGTTCAAAAACAAGCATTCACTAATTATTTAGCGAGAGTATTGACTTCGGAGTTCGGCTGGATTCCGAGGTTTCGTGACTGGCGGTCGTTTTATAAAATTCCAACGCGATTTCACGATAATATCATTTATATTATTTTACTAGACGCTACAATAATGAAATTACTTGCTAACTACCTACACTGGGACGTTTTGACTTAATTCTGATAAAATAGCCACCCAAGGTTGCCGTTATCGTGAATATTATTATGATTAAGATGACTTTAACATTCTCTACCTACGTCGCGCAACGGTTCTACGTATGTCTATGCGGTAACAAATGAAATTGTTAATTACCTATCTGCTTGACGATATTTATCCAATATAGGTGCGTCCAGAATATATTATTTTATACGCAGTAGAACTAGTTCGTAGTAGATTTCTGGGAGTATGTGTAGTGGATGTCCAACTAGTTGTGCGAAAGCAGTTGGTCCACGAGGAACTCCTCCCTACTAGGTAGGTAGGTACCACGAAGTTATAGGTAAAAATATAACTTCGTGGTAGGTACAATACCACCAGTTCTATAAACATTAATCCATAATCGAAACCATTGCTCTTCTCTCGCTCTTACATTACATTTCCATTTTAAAGAGTGATTGAGATAAAAGGAAAATTAAAAGTTTATGGTATAGGTACAGTCACTCGTATTATTGATCACCAATACTTCATTGTTGGTCACGTTTATATGATAAATCCATGGTCACACACCAAAATGACATGATTTTGACAAAACCATTGATGAAAAAAGTATCTACCTATGTAGCTAGCCGTGTTATCTATTTAATTTTTTTTTCTTTATTTTATTTACGAAAAATATGTAGGTACTCGTATTATTGTACCATACGCCCTACCTAGGTATTGTACCCATAGCTTAACGCGGTACGACAATGGTTATAGGTGACTCACTGACCTCGCGGCGATTATCTATACCTACTACTTATCGAATTCCTGAGTGCTACCGTGTCTCGGATTAACTAACTACACGCTATTATATATAAAGAATTAAAGTTGAGCAGTAGGTATTATTTGTTACTGCCTGTTCAGCTATCAGAAGTTTTCAGGCGCCAACACTAGGGCTAGCCACCCGGTTTACACAAACTTATTTTAAGAGTTAGGTTTCAACTTCAGAGCTTTATTGTTAAAAGTATTGTGTCAATGTTTAGAGTTATCATTTAGAGACTAAGTGTAGATTTTTAGATTAAAAACAAAGTTTCAGAAAATCCTAGGTCTCCGGACGATAAGTAAACATCAGTTTAAACGCCTTTTGATAAATGCGTAGCAATTCATTTCTATAAAAGACTAAATTCCACGACTTTGTTTCAGTTTTGACTGCCTCGGTGGCTCAGTGGTTAGTGAACTTAACTACTGGGTTAAAGAGGCGTGGGTTCGGTCCCCACCCAGGGTAAGTATTTATGCGATGAACATAGGTGTTTGCTCTGTGTCTGGGTGTTATTTAGTTACTGTCTATATAAGTAGGTATGTATTTAAAAATATGTATAAATAGGTACAGATAGCGGCACGCATCATTTGACGAATCTTTAGCAAAAACATTATCATATTATTATTTAAAGTAAGTACGTATTCGATAGAAAAATGTATGAAAAATAGGACAGCGCCCCTTTCGGAGGTAAATTGAAACCAAGTTTTTCATACATTTTTGTATCGAATACGCACTACATATTTTATAATTTTTGTACTAGGGGTACAGATTAACGATAACCCTTGCTTAAATCAAGTCGATTAATATGTTTTGTTTTCGATATTATTCGATTTCAACAATAGTCGATTTCCCAGCCCTCTTATCATGACGTCACGATCGGCAATAGCACGTAACATAACAATTTAACGAATTTAATATTTTATTAAATTGAAAAGTGAACGCGAAAATGTTTACACGAATCAATAACCTTTATTCTATTTCTTGCGTCCTTTGTCGTTTATTTTAGTAGTTTTTCTTGTAAGTTTGCTTAATGTTTTCACTGATAAATAGAAATATTCAACTATTGGTGTGACGTCAGATGATGTATTTACGTAATATTTTACGTTCTATAGACCTGTCATAAGTGACTTGCTATTTGAATTAATTTGAAAATGACTGTAAACCCATGCGCACTCATCCCCTCCAAACTTCGCTCAGCTCTACATTTATATGCCGCGACCTGTAGTATATCAGTCTCTGGCAGCCATATCATAAGCTTTGCTTAGTTTGGGGTCAGAGGTCGTATGTGATTCGAGATGTCCCTAAATATTTATATAGTTTGAGCCTTAGAACAGGTCCGGACCGTCCCAGGCACAGATATCTGCACTGCCGTGCACCCAAACAAAACGAGTAAAATCTAGTAGGTGTACCTACTAGTCCCTGGTTTGTTCCGATGTTTCTACTAACTGAAAGCCTACTACACGATTTTCAGTGACCTGTTGGAAGGGTGGGCCGTGGGCGTGCTGTTTCGTCTACCTACCTACAAAAAATAGATGGTGCAGTCCGTTAACATTTTCACAATTATTTTACCTCGCGGACATTGTGTTTCTATCTCACCTGAGATAGTGTGTGATGACCAGAGAGTAACAGAGTCAGCGACAAATGTCAGAGGTAAAATAACTGAACGGACTATACTTACTGTATTTACGATATTTACGTTACAGTAATATATAAATGTAAACTGATAGCGTATATTTACTATCCCGCAAGCGACTTGCTCGTGGACACTGTCGTCACCACATACATCCACCCATTTTTTTTAAGTGATTTAAAGCTGTTGGTCTCTGAGTCGTCTACAGCTAACCGGACTTGGGCGAGAGGACAAGGCGGCTGAGCCGTCAGATTAGGTTATAGGGTGACTAGCGCAAGGGCATCTGAGAAGAGAAGGTACGGACCTCGGCTTGGGCCGTCACCCGACGCCCGGGCACCCCAGAAAGTGTGTGCCCTGTGGCCCTAATGGGTTGAGCTGTTTGACTATTTGGAGAGAATCTAACCGATCTTCTAACAGATCCTGAGGGTCCTTGACCTCGCCGGCGGGGTCGGTGTATATCTGTGTGTCTTCCGGCGCCTATACCAAATACGGAATACTTCCTGTTGCAGGGAGCTGTCGGATCGGGTGATCCCAGTGCCGCAGAGGTAACTGCGGCGATGGGCTCATCTGGGTCGCCCAGGAGGTGTCTAGGGCGGGCTTCCACCCAGCATCTATCCATCAGCAGTAAGACGTAGGTAAGCCTGTCACGTCTAACGGCAGATGACGGCGTTGGAGCACTGCTGGACGTAGGCCTCCCCTGTGGATCTCCAATAAGACCGGTTGCAGGCGACTGTCATTCGCGGTTGTGCGATCTTGACGAAGTGATCTCAACTCGTGAGTGGACGTCCTGCGCTACGCTTGCTGGTACGTGATCTCTACACGGGAATATTTCGACCCTATAGGTTAATAGTCTGCCGTGCCATGTGCCCCGGCCTGGCTGCGGCCTTTTCAACATGCCAATCCTGCGTCGGTAACTTTGATTTTTCTACAGATCTCCTCATTGCTGATTTGATCAAAATCGGCGAATAATATCATCGTGTCAAGTATGTAATTTAAAATTACAATCATATAATCATTTTGTGACAGAAATGTAGGTAACAGCCGATTCCTTCACTCGAAGCTAGAAGAATGAGTAACGATTTTGCTATTCAATTTCTGTAGGCGCTGAAATTTTCGTAATTTCTCTCGAACTTTCTCTCTCTACTAACTCTACGAGCTCTTGTATTGGCTCCGGCAAATAAGTTGAAACAAAAAATTCCACTTTCTCCCTTTCGTTAGTAAAGAAGACAGAGACAGAGGTAACTATGGTTTAGGGGTCAATTTATTTGCCGGCTACTACTGCACCAAGTTTCGTCAAGATTCGTCGAAAAATGGGATCAGTAGAGGATACTCAACGTCGGGATAGATGAAAGCAATATTAGTCGAGTTCAAACTGAGATACATCACCTTCGTTCGCTCGGTTAGTTAAGTTTTATGGAACCATCTTGCAAGCTACATATATACCTCTGCAGGTCGAACAAGTTTATTTTTCGCAAAGAATAGCATGACCGACTTCACCCGTGTACAGAATTCGCGAATATATCGCATGGTGATGTAACGTTGTTCACATTATTGTTGATTTATCAAAAACGGCTCAGCCGATTTCGATAAAATTTAAGTGGGACCAATTTCGGAGTGTATATTTCTCTATTTCCAATAAAAAAAAATATTGAAATTCTCTCTCTCTTCTCTCTCTTTCCAATAAAAAATAATTATTGTAATTGACTATTATGAAAAAAGTTATAAGTATAAAAAATATATACGCGTCGAATTGAGTACCTCCTCCGGACCGTCGGTCAAACAAAAAGATTCACGAAACTTGGCCCACAAGACGTGGATAAATCAGGTAAATTGAGAACCTCTTCCGTTTTGGTAGTCGGTTGAAAAGCAGATAAAAATGTCATGCTCCAAAAACTCGGAGCCAGGAGCAGTGGAGCAGCCGCCGAGTTCCGCGAGGGCTTATCGCTCCACAGATTAGGGCATAGCCTGCAGGTATCGCGGACATGGATGTCGTAGATCATCTGTTCTCAACCTTATTTTGATTTTTTGCTTGAGCCCCCTTTATTTTTTCTTGACATAATGTCTCTCGAGAATCTGAAACGGTTGGTTGGAGTCGTTAATTAGTAATGAGACGACTCCCCTTTTCTCATAGTGTTAGGTACGGTAGGTTTTAGACTGAAAAAAAAACCGGACAAGTGTGAGTCATGCTCGCACATCGAGGGTTCCGTACAAATCCAGAAAATTTTACAAAATTGGGAAGTTGTTAAAATCTCTGTACTATAACCATCGACAAAAAAGTTTTTTCTTTTTTCACTTTTCTCGTCATACATCGAAAATTACACATTGTTAAAATAATTAAAAACCTGTCTTAGCATGTGCTAATAAATTTTTATATATGATACCTTACATGATACGATTTACTCACTTTGAATAAACGCATATTTAGTGAATTTTGAGGTCCTATTTTTTTGTGATTTAAATAAAAATGTACAGTTTTCAGATTTATTCCTATATGTGTACTCTGAGACAATGCTTGTCGCCAAAGGACATGTCCACGAAATGTATGGAGGCTGGTATAATAATAATCAAAAATTCTAACCACAACACTCGTTACGTTTCGAGAGAGTGCATATTTTTCTGTGTCTATTACATCAGTTAAAACCAAAAAAAAGCCCTCCGTTTTTTTTAAATTAATTTTGAATCTATTAGGATAAATAAATATTTTTGGCTCAATAGGTAGTTTATCTCTAGCAACCCTGATTAAGTAAGTTCCAAATTGTTAAAAAGAAGCATTTTACCAATTACACACTGTTTTTTTTAGTAGTTTTTTTAGTGTTGTGGTCACACTGGTAGGTTATGATTTTTAATTTTAGCAAAATAAGAGATGAATGTGAAAGAATCAGCTACGAATGTAAGTAAAATAACGATAGAAGCACTTTATTATTGCTAAACTAGAAAAAATACAAAGCTGTATTATTATTTTTCATACAATTTATTTTTCACATTTAAAAAAAAAATGGAGGGATAAAAAAAAATTAATTAAATATTTTTGAGAGATTTTTGCCCATAAATCAAGCTTTCAAATCATGTATATATCATCTTGGTTCGATTTTTCTCTGAATAATATACCGCTTGTGGACGTCACCTTTCATAGTTCTATGTCAACGGGAAGTACCCTGTAGGTTTTGATTTTTGTGAGTGTCGAAATATGCGGTTTTTACGACATAAACGGCTCTAACTTTTTTAAACGATAACTGAGAAGTTTTTCTTTTACTCAACTGCAAGAGGCAATAAATATACGTATGCAGTTTTCAACTCGATTTACGCGATCTCGAGATAAAGAGTCTTGAAATACACACAGACGGACAGACGGACAACAAAGTGATCCTATAAGGGTTCCGTTTTTTCCGTTTGGGGTACGGAACCCTAAAAAACAAAATATTCTTAGTAGCTGCAGCGCCGGCAAATCATTGTCTTAAAAATCGAACAAGCATGAAAAAAACACGTGATATTTTTACCCACCTAGTGCCATTTCATATTTTTTAGAGATTTTCTTTACACATTTCAAGCCTCATATGGTTAATGGATGTTTTTTTAGAAAGCGAACTTTTTTCAATTTTTATTTTCTAATCTATTATTATTTTTAATTAATCTGCCTTTGCTGCTTCAACGCCTTTCAATCTTATCTTCACTTTCAGTTTTCTCCCTCCTCCTTAGTTGTATTCCTCGTGTGTGAGTATCGTTACCTTCATCTGTCCTAAGCTTTCTTTCACGATATTTCTCCATCGTCCTCTATCTTTATGTTAGCAACGAGAAGCACTTCATAGACTACTGTGTCATGAGTGGTGCGAATCTGGTCTTCTACTACAGCTAATAGTCCTAAGGGGACAATATCACTAGGTTGAGAACCTTCGCCGTAGATGAAGCAACAGTTACTACGTAACCGAGGGTGCATGTAACGCGGGCGGCGCCTAATCGGGCGGAAAACCTACACGGGCGCCCGCCCTGGCCGGCTCTATATATAGCGGCATCGCCCCTGGTCCAGCACCCGCTTGAAGGCACGTTCACGCCGGCAGCACTTCTAATGGGCTTAACTTTGAAGCTTTGAATATTAGGGGGTCATCGGAGTGGTACTTGGAAACAACGTTATTGCACGACTGCCCGAAAAAATATATAATTATGTTTTTAGACTTTTTGCATGGGAACTGAAACCAGCATGCGGCGGGGTCATTCTTTTCGAAAGCACGTGCGTTACGTGTTTTAATATAAGTTTTGGTGGCAAGGATGTTGCGTGAAATGTATTTTTGATTCCAATATTACTTATACAACCCTGTTATTTGATTTAAAGGTTAAAAAATAACATTATTTCAAACGAAATTTGCGAAATTAAATACTCCAGAATGAAGGTCCTGGGCACGTTTTCGACGGAATCTACTTAACACACATGAAACAAGCAACCCTTTTATATTTATTAGGTAGGTAGTTAGTTTTTACAAAATTTGATTTTGATGAAATTTGGTATTCAGATAGTTTTTCTTTATAAGTCTAGGTATTTCTGAGAAAAGGCAAATTCAATTTTTTGTTTTATCAAATTTTATCGCTCTCTAGTGTTTATTTAATTTAGTATTACGCTGGTAAATGACGTCGAAAATGTAGAATGTCTCTAATAGAGTTGGAACTGACTGTCAATCGGATTAAATGTGAACACTGTAAACAGAACATGATCTAATCTAAAGAATAGAATAATTTTTTACATCGTTCATTCATTTCAGCTATCTACATTTATCTAGTGTTATTTCAAACCTTGATTCTACCTACTTATTTTCAGTTGTATGTAATTACTAATATATAATAGCGACTTGAAATAACAGTTTGCAAGGCATATAGTACGGAGGACTGATGACCGATGGGGTCGAAAAGACCACAGACGTAGGACGCAGGGGCGTAGCTACCGCCGTATCTGCCGTATCAATTATACGGGGCCCCTGGGCCACGGGGGCCTCCGACGTGCGTAAACAAACATTAATAAAAACTTTTTTATTTCAGAAACGACAAAAGTTAATCTTTTCCCTTCATAAGGGCCTTCGATCACCAATAGACTTTTGGTGATCGAAGATAAGGGCCCCCAAACAAATTTTTATACAGGGCCCCGCCAAGTCACGCTACGCCACTGGTAGGACGTCCAACCTTTGGATGACGTCATTAAGAACCTTAGTTTAGTACGCATGATCGCGCTGGTTGCAAACCGCTTCAACCGTTCACATTCGTGATTTATGTACCGGGCTATTCGCATATGGTATACTAAGTTGAAAGGGAGTGATTCAGACCATTACGATGAACATTATTTTTAAGTTTTACTATGAGGTCAACTCTGGATTCTAGAAAAAAAAACAGCAGACTCATACAGAATCGCAATCCGGAATCGGCAAAATGTAGGTATGAAACAGCTGTTTTAAGGGTTCCGTACCCAAAGGGTAAAAACGGGACCCTATTACTCAGACTCCGCTGTTCGTCTGTCTCCACGCTGTATCTCATAAACCATTATTTTTTTACAAATTTATGGCTGACCCCATAGTAAAAGATCATTATGATGGTCTGAATCGCTCTCATTGTCGGCTTAGTAAGTACACACTTTCTGAATAACTCTTTAAACAATACCAGGCTCTACAGTCCCTGCGTTCTTTAAAGCTCTGTCCGTCCTTCCAGAAGCGACTTTAAGTTCCTGGTTGTAACTTGGTTTTTCTACAGTGTACGAGATCTCCGTACTAAGCTGGAGGCTTACTCCGCAGTGACAGTGCGAGATTTACTACATACTTAGTTTCTTTAATAATAATTTTAATAACTTAGTAATTTTAATAATAATTTAATGTATATTTACAGGTGACTACGAATTCACTAATTCGTGAATGCAAACATAAAAATCAGCTACAAAACCTTTGTAGAATCTCGAAAAAAGGTATGGAAGAGTTGAATATTTTCGTTTTTATTCTATCTTCGGAAATTCGGAGTCGGCCCTATAGTAAAAGTTGGTCACAGTGACGAGCACAATCACGAGTATTGCGAATGAATTGCCTTAACCCAGTGTACAAAAAGTAGATACTTAGTTCATATAAAGTTTTCGCTTAGATGCCGGTTGCCGTAGCACAGCTTAGCCTAGGTACCTCGGAAACCAGACGCTTCATTTTGGTCATTGTGCCGTAATTTATGCTCAATAAAACACCTTTGATTGATAGGTTAAGCTTTTGAACCTGAGATGCAAACGTAATACCTACCGCTGCGTGTGAGCAGTGGTCATACTTTAAATGGATATAATCAAACTAGTACGAGTCCTTCCGGAAGTTCGAGATTGCAATATCTTGATTTTAGCCTACTGTACGAGTTATCCATAGGTTCATGTCGGCGGAGGCAGCGCGAGTGTCGTAGAGCGGTGGAGCGATAGGGCGGGCAGCGACGCGCGGCGCCGCGCGGATGCTGCGCTCTTCGATATTGTAAACAAGAGGCTTCCATTGGAGGCGCCCGCGCGCACGCGCCCGCCGCGCGACGTGTGCTTGTCTGCACGTACATTTTATTTCAAAGCCGATACTTATTGCTATTTATTTATTTTAAATATATTTTAAATGTTGAAAGCTAAATGAGTTTAGCTATGTCTGCGATCGTTACGTACCGCAATTTATGCTCGTTAATAGTAAAATCTATATTTTTGATCACTCACTTACAGCTTCACTGGTTTTTTATCTGATAAACGACATTCAACTATTATTAAGATAGAGTTGATATCATTATGTATTTTGAATTGAACATTTATTTTAATAGGTATATACATATGTGGGATTTCTTTTTTTAAAATGTAGTTAGTTTTTTTTTTTATTTAAGTAGATTGCCTCGTATCAATCTTGCGTCTATATTTTATGAATTATTTTATCCATGATAGGTATTCTTCGCGCCTTAAGTCCTCGTAGGAGGCGTAGGTGAAATGAACAGTGTAACAATTGGCATTGTTTCATGATGCATTCATCAGCATTGAAAGTTCAATTCTTTTTGAGATAAAAGGAAAATCGATAGGTGTCGTGTGGTGTGGTTGTGGTGCGGAGGTTGTGTCGGGCGGGCGGCGGCGGCGCGGGCGGGGCGCGGGGCGGGCGCGTGCGCGCCGTGCGCTGGGCGCGGACGGCAGACGCGCCGCGATGGTGGGCCGCGACAGCCGCTCGGAGAGCGCGGCGCGCCCCTGGGCGCCGCGGCATGAGTAGCGCGCCAGCCCGGCCCGGCCCGCGCGCCCGCCATGGCGCAGGCCGCGCCCGCGCCCCATCGCACCCACTCCTTCGCGAAGAAGACCTTCCACAAGCCCACCTACTGCCACCACTGCTCGGACCTGCTGTGGGGCCTCATCGGGCAGGGCTACGGCTGCGAAGGTACGACGTCACGCATGCGCCCCGCTGGCGCGTCGATACCGCGCGCCCGCCGCCGCCGGCGCGACCAGCGCGTTATGCAACGAGCCGGGGCGCGCGCCCCGGGCGTGTCCGATCGATGCGCCGCCGCCCGGCCTGCCTCCGGCGCGCCGCACGTGCACGACGCGCGCTCCGCCTCCCCCGCCCGCCTCGCACGCCCGCCCCCGCCGCCGTGCGCACCGCGCGCTCAGCGCTCACAGCCTTGCACTTCAATTTTTCAAGGACGACGCCGACGATCCGCTCGGATGCCCTTCGTGCTCGCGCTCTGCCGGCTCGGGCCTCGTATCCGATCGAAGATGGTGTGTAAGTTTAGGAGGTGTGAACGATGACGACGACGTGGATTCCTATCAGCTGAAAGTCATCATAGAGGCGACAGGAGCGAACATTTGGGAGCATATCGATCGATCTGTTTTGTAAGAGGTTTTTTGTAAGGGCGTGCGCGGGGAGGGGAGCGGGGCGGGGCTGCATCCCGGAGGGTGTGTGGACGAGCGCCGCTGGTGGTGAGTGCCGAGGGTGCTCCGCTGGACCGGGGCTGTTCCGACCGATACTCGGAAGACATCTTGTTTCTGCGTACTTTGTTTTGATCTTAGGAGCTTTTGCCGTGCGACGTGGATCGCTGGAAAATCGATTTTTTTCGTCATTTCGATACAACGTCTATGAAAATAGTTGAAGCTTTTTTTAAACAATACAATATATGTAAGTCTAGCGTGATTTAATGCATAAGAATACATATCATTCTATTTTATAACTTAAAAGCTAGCCAGCGGAAAATATTCATGACGTTAATCGTTTTCGAATACATAATTTAGGTAGTATTGCAGATTTAAACCACTATTAATAAATAATCTATTAGGAAATAAAATATTATGTTGTTTTATCAACATTAATTAAAGTGATTTTGGGTGGGAAGCGAGGAATTAGTGTAATAATGTTAGCTCTACCATTATGCCCTACTAATTTATTTTCATTCTTTTTTCTTCGTCCATTCCTTCAGTAAGCCGAATATGTTTCTGACGTTGTCTGAGAAAGAAACTCTTTTCCTCTAGATGGGCGGTTCGTACGACATGGTTCACAGCCTACGTGACGGCTTCAGTGTGCACAGTGTCCTATAACTACGGATAAAATTTAGCAAAAGAAACTAGTATGATCAATAAAGTCATGTTAACCAAAAAGTTCGTATAGGCCGGGTGACGGGTGGCTAGCGCCTGTGTCAGAGTTTTTAGGCCGCCTGAAGGCCTCTGACATGCCTAAACGGCTAAAACAACGGGCACTAATTAAATTAACAACTAATGACTTACTCTATCGAAATACCTAACGGTAAAGTTTTGAGAAGTCGGAGTATAAAACGCACGAATAGAATGGTATATTTCATGTGTGAAACTATAGTAAAATAATACATGTACATACAAGTTGGAGCTAGTGTATAGGTATAAAATTGTTTAATAGTTTCTCCCGCGCACTGTAACGACTCACTTACAGGACTTGGCCCCTTTGTCTTAACCTCGGATTTGTTTAACTGATGCGAGGTTGATACCCCTATCTATCTCGACTTACTTTCGACTGATTTGATTTATACTCGCAATTTTTGTTATAATTTAGATAATAAACGACCTTACCAAATATCGAAATCGGCTGATAAGTAGAGTGACAGAGAATTTCCCCTCCATTTTGATGTAAAAATCGACCTTTCAATAAAAAACCGGACAAGTGCGAGTCAGGCTCGCACACCGAGGGTTCCGTACAAATCCAGAAAATTTCACTAAATTGGGAAGTAAGTTGATAAAATATCTATTCTATATAACCATCGACAAAAAGTTATTTTTTTTTCACTTTTCTCGTCATACATCGAAAATTACACATTGTTAAAATAATTAAAAACCTGTTTTAGCATGTGCTAATGAAGTTCTTTTGTATGATACGATTTACTCACTTTGAATTTTGAACCCATATTTTGTGAATTTTGAGGCTCTATTTTTTGTGACTCAAATAAAAGTGTTAAGTTTTCAGATTTTTTCCTATATGTGTACTCTATGACAATGCTTCTCGCCAAAATTCATAGTTTTATGACAACGGGAATTACCCTGTAGGTTTTGATTTTTGTGAGTGTCGAAATATGCGGTTTTATTACGACATAAACGGCTCTAATTTTTTTAAACGATAACTGAGAAGTATTTCTTTTACACGACTGCAGGAAACCATAGATATACGTGTACAGTTTAAATTTCAACTCAATATCTTTACGCGTTCCCGAGATAAAGAGTCTTGACATACTCACAGACTGACAACAAAGTGATCCTATAAGGGTTCCGTTTTTTCCATTTCAGGTACGAAAAAAATAAAATATTACCGATGTTGAAAAAATGTGCACCTATAAAAGCTATAAAACTGTGCACCAAGTTTCGTGATAATTCGTTGAAAAAATAGACTTGTAGAGGAGGAGGAACATCCGGAAAGACAATAGTCAAAACTGAGAAGGTTCGCTCACTTCGTTCGCTTCGGTCAATAACTAATCCCATTGGGCAAGTTAGTCGATTAAAATTAGCAAGCTTTCGTAGCAGCGTAGCGCTGTAGAGGGACTGGCGTAGTATGCCAGGCGTAGCAGTGTTTTGTAGAAGTTTCGTAGCATTTGCTACGAAACTTCTACAAAATACACAACAGAATTAACTTTTACGTTACGTTTTATCGAATATTTAGTGAAAAAATGAATCAAAAGAAACGAGGACAACATCGAGTAAGACAATGTGTTTAACCTACTTCCAAAAACGAGAAGGTATTTTGTTTGTTTGTATGTATTTTTTTGTGTATGTTCATCGATATTTTTGCCGATTGTGAACCGATTTAGAAAAATATTTTTTATTTAGAAAGGATATGCTCTCGACGTGGTCCCATTTAAATTTTATCGAAATCGGCTGAGCCGTTTTTGATAAATCAATAATAATTTAAATTGATGTCACATTAATTCGTGCAAACTATTCGAATTCTGTTCACGGTGGAAGAAAGTGGTTACAATTTTTGCGAAAAAATATTATTAGCTTTTATTTCACTTTTTTTAGGGTTCCGTACCTCAAAAGGAAAAAACGAAACCCTTATAGGATCACTTTGTTGGCCGTCTGTCCGTCTGTGTGTATGTCAAGACTTTTATCTCGAGAACGCGTAAAGATATCGAGTTGAAATTTAAACTGTATACGTATATCTATGGTATCTTGCAGTTGTGTAAAAGAAAAACTTCTCAGTTATCGTTCAAAAAAGTTAGAGCCGTTTATGTCGTAAAAAACCGCATATTTCGACACTCACAAAAATCAAAACCTACAGGGTACTTCCTGTTGACCTAGAACTATGAAATTTGGCGAAGAGTATTGTCTTAGAGAACACATAGGAATAAATCTGAAAACTGTACATTTTTATTTAAATCACAAAAAATAGGGCCTCAAAATTCACAAAATATGGGTTCAAAATTCAAAGTAAGTAAATCGTATCATGTAAGGTATCATATAAAAGAACTTCATTAGCACTAGCTAAAACAGGTTTTTAATTATTTCAACAATGTGTAATTATCAATGTATGACGAGAAAAGTAAAAAAAAAAATTTTTTGTCGATGTAGTACAGAGATTTTAAGAACTTACCTCCCAATTTTGTGAAATTTTCTGGATTCGTACGGGACCCTCGATGTGCGAGCCTGACTTGCACTTGTCTGGTTTTTTTACCCGAACTGTAAAACTATAACTATGGTAAACTTTCATGATATGTCACTAATATTAAAGGTGACGTCCACAAGTGGTATATTAATCAGAGAAAAATCGAACCAAGATGATATATACATCATTTGAAAGCTTGATTTATGGGGTTCTCAAAAATATTTTTTTTTTTTATCCCTCCATTTTTTTAAATGTGAAAAGTAAATTGTGTTTAAAATAATAGTACAGCTTTGTATTTCTTCTAGTTTAGCAATAATAAAGTGCTTCTATCGTTATTTTACTTGCATTCGTAGCTGATCTTCCAAATTCATATCGTAATTTGATAAAATTAAAAATTATAACCTACCAGTGTGACCAGTTAGCAGGTACAATGTGACATAAAAAACACTAAAAAACTGTGTCTAATTGGCAAAAATGCTTCCATTTAACAATAATGGAGGTTACTTAACCAGGGTTGCTAGAGATAAACTACCTATTGAGCCAAATATATTTATTTATCCTAATAGATTCAAAATTAATTAAATAAAAACGGAGGGCTCTTTTTTGGTTTTAACTGATGTAATAGACTCAGAAAAATATGAACATTCTCGAAATGTAACGAATGGTGTGGTTAAAATTTTTGATTATTATTATACCAGCCTCCATACATTTTGTGGACATGTCCTTTACTGCTTGTTTGTTTGATCAACCCCATAATAACGGTACATGTAGGTAAAAAAAATCTTACAAATTTTATTTTTCCGGATATTTAGTTTTAAGTCTATAAAGACTAGTATTCGCGATTTGAACACATTATTATTGTATACTATGGGACTAATCGCGCACTAAAATTACGAGATAAATAAATACCTCCTCCTCATCCCGACGTTTCGGCCGAGTTGCATGAGTCTACCCGTGACCACGGTCGACGCAACTCGGTCGAAACGTCGGGATGAGGAGGTATTTATTTATCTCGTAATTTTAGTGCGCGATTAGTCCTGTAGTATACAATAATAATGTGATTTATAATGGCCTAAGAGCCGCTGAAGATCGACCTTCATCCACGTGATAACCAGATGAGACATATTTTTTATAAATTATCATTTATAAACACGCCTGTGATAGCTTGCCTATCAAAAAGTGTTCATGGCTAATTTTTATTATATTAAAAATATATAATATACTCGTACAATATTTGGAAATCAAACCTATATGATTAATTTTGTAATCAAATTATCTTTCTTATGATACCAATTTTGACAGGTTATAAGATTGATTTCGTACTTATATTGACATATTTATACATAGTTGCTTGCCAGGTAGTATGAACAAAATCAAGTAAGTACACCTACCAAAGTATATTCTCTACATTAAAAATTATTAACTGAAATAAAAATTTCCGACAATCAACAGAGTGAAAGTAAAAAAAACCATAAAAAAATATCGAATTAAATATAGTCATGAACACTTTTCGATAGGCGAGCTTATTATAGGCCCATTTGTATGTAAATAAATTTTCATAAAAAGTATGTCTCATCTGGTTATCAGATAGGTGAAGATCGTTCTTCCACCTCTCTCCCCCTATAACGATTCATTTGACGTAGAGACGAGTGCTCAAAACCTTTCCATTTTATTATCCTACTAGCTACCCGCCCCAGCTTCACACTAGTGGTTCATATATACATACATGATTATAAACCTTTTTCTTGAATCATTCTATCTATTAAAAAAACGCATCAAAATCCGTTGCGTAGTTTTAAAGATATAAGCATACATAGGGACAGACAGCGAGAAGCCTTTGACTTTATTTTATACTATGTAGTGATGATGATAATCTTGAATAAAACTTAACATTACAATTATTAACTTTACGACGAAATCGAGTTATAAAAATTTCGATTTTATATTTATCAAAACAATATTTAGTAAACGGATTTCCATTAGGAAAGAAGATCTGTAAAAATTATAATAGATTTGTACAATTTTCGTATATTTTTGTAGTTTAATAGCAGATAATAAGTAGAGTGGGGGTAGGGCCCCCATCGAAGACCTCAACATTCGCCTATAGATTGTAACAAAATATGACCATTTGTATAGTCTGACCACTGACCATAGATAACATGACGTCTACCACAACCTCAACTACAACATTATATTAACACAAACAAAAGAAGCCGGCTTATATCTGGAGACAGTGCATGCATGCAAACTTTCACGAACAAAGCACATCAACTTATACAATGAACAAGGCACACAAGACACAAACACAACGACTCATTTCAACAATACCGGTAGCAAGTGACGCGAGCGGCGCTATCTCGACACACGTCGGGCGACAATACCGCCCATAGACAATGTGCTATAGACAATGTCTCATAGACAATGTGGGCAGAGACAATGCTCGTCCGCAGTTCCGACGGCGCGGCCTTTTGTGCACTTTTACAAGATAACCGACGTGTGGAACTGGAATGGACGAGTTTGTAAACGTTGGATGAATGCGGTTGGCTGGTTATAGCTTTGACTGTGGCGAGCTTTCAACTCGCTTTAACTCTTAAAGTACTTATTAACATTTTCCAGAAGTAAAATCTGATACCATCTCGACCAGCGTGTGTTGCTAGTGATGACTTATGGCACATAAACGTGGTCTCTCACTATGGGCCTTATTAGTTGGCTTGAAGTAGCCCAAAGAGATATGGAGAGGGCTTTGCTCAGAGTCTCTGCGGGATCGATTCAGAAATGAGTCCACCCAAAAGGTGGACGGTTGACCTCATCAAAACGACAGGATCGCACTGGACGCAAGCCGCTTCCAACTGGTCTTATTAGAGATCTATAGGGAAGGCTTATTACCTACAGTGGACGTCCTATGGCTGAAACGACGACGACGAAAATCTGATATTAAAAAGTGTAGCTAAAAAGAAAGAGTTAATGTTCATGGTAGTGTCTAAGCTATAGAAACGAAGAGTTCCTCGTGGAACAACTGCTATCGCACAACTAGTTGGACACACATTCAACCATTCCACCCACCCTCTTCTTCCCGCTTATGAGATACGGGTCGTGCGAACACTTACCCACTGCGCTCAGTTATGGTATGATTCCGAACTCCGCTACAGTTAAGAGAATATAGGAGGAAAAGGTAGTGCTGCGGCAGCGCTGCTGGCTGCCGCAGCACTACTTTTCCTCATACATTATCTTAACTTTGGCTCCTACATAGAGTCCAAGGCCCAATTAGCCTCCAAAAAACTTGTTCTCTCTAAGGTGAGACGGTATTTCACACCTGAGCAACTGCTTAGTCTTTATAAAGCACAAGTCAGGTCTTGCATAGAATACTGCTCTCACCTTTGGGATGGCTCTGCTAAATATCAACTGGAGGCTCTGGAGTCGATTGAGAGGCGAGCCAGGAGGCTGATTGACAACGACACCTTGACTAAGTCGCATCTGCAAAGTCTTGAGCATCGTCGCAAGGTAGCGTGTTTGTCGGCCTTTTACCGGATACACTTCGGAGAGTGCGCTCAGGAGTTGCACAACCTGGTCCCCCCTGCCCCTTTCTTCTATCGTACGGCTAGACAGACGCGACCAAAGCGCTACCTTTTTATGATGGACATTCCGCGCGTTAGAACCAAGCGTTTCGAATCCTCATTCCTCATACGAACAGCCGGAATGTGGAACGCTTTGCCTGGGTCTGTCTTCCTGTTAAAGTACAACGTGGGTGTCTTCAAATCCCGAGTAAATAGGTATCTTCTAGGTAAGCGTGCTACACCCTAGACCACACATCTGCTTAACATCAGGCAGTGTGTAGTCAAACGCGAACGTAATCGAAATAAAAAAAAAAAATTGCTGCCGCGACAATGCTGCTTAGCTCGAATTGTAATCTCATATAAATAAACTCATAGAGATTATATGGAGACCTGTAGTGCTGCGGTGTTGCTGCTGCCTGCAACGGAGTTCGGAATCATACCTTTAGCCCGAATGACTCTATTTTATTATAGTTAGCTCGAATTCATAACGACCTCATGAGGAAATTATTTTTTTTCTACTATAGTACAAAAAGCGTCGCAAGCACTTCTACACGACTGCCTACGACAGAAAACTTTCATTTAAGTATGCTTAAACTCATGATTTGTACATATGAAAAGACTGAAACAATAGATAGACTCAAAATAATCTTTTACTCATGTAGGATCTCATACTCTAACACAGTGGGTTAGTGGTGTTTTTTTCTCTAAACAAATATTGCATTTATGCAGCGGGTTCGAGCTTTTCGATTCATTTCGCGCTGCTCCACTTTAGTGGAGTCTAAGCCTAAGCTTATAAGTATACGCTGGTATAGCGTATTAGGTATATCTATATGAGTATACTAGTTATAGTTGATCCATGACGCAACCCGCCCCGCGGGACCGCGCGAAATAACCTACCATCCACTCGCCGTCCCTAGAGTCTCCTTGCACGAAATTAATTTTGTGCGTGTTGTTTGAATTAATTCCTTTTGTCTGTTCCCATTTATTTTGTTGTGCGTATTTATGTTAAATTGGGGGCTGTTGGGAATTTACGAGGGTTAAGGGCCGAACCCAACGCCTTATTTGCACAAAACTTTATAACCCTCTTAGACTAGAAAGTATACGTTTTTTTATGCATTTAGTTATGCCATTATCATACGTGTGTGTTATATTCTGCTCATTTTACTTATATGCTCACTAATGCTCGGGATCGTAATAATGCATCGGGTATCAACTTGTCATAGATGCTGACCTGCTCTGGTTTTCGACAGCATAAAACTAGTTCAGTAACGTTGATGATGAACGTGATGCAGATATGATCCGTGGAGTGAATGGGTCTGACAAACGTTTTTTATTTAAGATGCCAAAAAAATCTACAAAAATTCTGAGAAAAACTGTTTTTTACCATTTTCATATCTTAAAAAATGGCTGAAATATTAACGATCAAAGTGCGTATTTCCGGCCGAAGGTTTTTAAAGACTCGGGTGGGAGCTCACTAGCTGCTGACGTCACAGCTCCGGTCATTCAACAGCTCGCTCTCGTTCGTACGCTGCTGCGCAGTAAAAAACAAAATTATAAAGTTCTCTGTGGTAAACATGGGAAAAAAATACTGAATAGTGCCTCAGTGCTTCAATTCAACAGTTAAAACATTCAATTAACTCTTTTTTTAAGTGATTGAGGACCCAAAAATGAGGAAAAAGTGGATGACAGCCATAAAAAGAGTTGATGCAATAGGCCCTAAAACTATAGCGCACTGCTGTGAAGACCATTTCGGTATAAGTATTTGTAAATAATAAGTTTATTATTCTTCATTTTCATCAAATTTGACCTACTTGTCATTGCTTAAATAGGTATCTTGCCTACTACCTAGAACCTACCTATGTAAATAACACTGACATAATAATAATTAATTAATAATTTATTTATTATAATTAATTAAATTATAATTCTGTATCAGCCTTTTAATAGTCCACTAGAGGACGTAAGCCTACACACAAAGGGTCCCACCATGCTGGCCCAGTGCGTGTTGGTGGATTCACTTCACATACATCATCGAATTTCTTCTATGGACGTATGCAGGTAGACTAGCGGCCCGTCCCGGCTTCGCACGGGTGGAAATAAGTTTATATAGCCTATGTTACTTAAGATGACCGTAGCTTTCCAATGGTGAGAGAATTTTTGAAATCGGCACAGTAGTTTTCGAGTTTATTCATTACAAACATACACACAAAAATACAAACTTTTCCTCTTTTTAATATTAGTGTAGATATATAAAATTTGCGGCCCGCAAGTTAATCAGCACTGATTTCTTAACTATTATTTATTTTTATTTAAAAAAAAAACTAATGCAGACATTGCATAAAATCAATCATAAATATCTAGTTTAGTATAAAAATGTTAAGGTATTTGCCTACTTAGCAAACTGATAACTAATTAAGTAACTACTAAATCTTACCTAGACATCTGTAAATAGGTAAATAGTAAAATATTCTTTAAGTTTAAACTATCAAAACATATGAAATAATCATCAACAACCTCGAGATGTTGATTGTGAGTACCTACCTCGTACCTAGCCGCCGCCGCCCGTGTCGCGGCCGTGGGCTGAACGGAGTTGTGACGTAATAGCACGAGCGCGCGAAATCTCAGAAGTTCAAGAAAGGACTTAAACTTCTCGTCGCTGTAACTTCGGAAATACTGCATGCATTGAAGTGAATTAAAAAGTAATGTTATGTACATGATCTACGCTCCAATACTAGGTATATTTGATAGTAATATTTTGACCCTTTTGTGTTCTCTATTGTACCTACTTCTTCTCGTGCTGATGATATGATGATTGCTCACTACTGGATACAGGAGTTTAAAATCGTTTTCGCTCATTCTTTTCCGTCTTGTGCGATTTGTTGCCTTCGGGTGCGTTTGGCAATATTTGATTATCAAGCTCATTAGTCTTCTTCTTTGTCCATTTCTTGAATCCCACCAAGTGAATGCCTTGCCTACATCAATAAATAGGATATCAAACGACCAATCCCAAAGGCTGGCGTTCCATTGCAAGATACATGCACGTATATCTGTGAAATTATGTAAATAGTGCCTTGTATTTTTTTACAAATTAACCAATTTAGTTATCTAATTATACCTTCAAATAACGCTCTTTAGATCAATTTATCTTCATTGCTATCGTAATGAAATATTCATAATTTTATTCAATTTTTTTTATAGATTCAGTAACTTGCAATCGAATAAATTTAAAAAAATACTTCATTTCGGAGCACCTTTTGTTTCCGTGTTAATTTTCCGTTCGTTATATTGCGAGATTGAGTCATTGAAATTGATTATGAATCGAAATAATTCCAGAACGACTAAAAGATTTTGTTATTATTTATTCATTTTTAGGATTCCGTACCTCAAATGAAAAAAACGGGACTTTGTTGTCCGTCTGTCCGTCTGTGTGTATGTCAAGACTCTTTATCTCGGGAACGCGTAAAGATATCGAGTTGAAATTTAAACTGCATACGTATATTTATGGTCTCTTGCAGTTGTGTAAAAGATAAACTTCTCAGTTATCGTTTAAAAAAGTTCTTAACTTTTTTAAACGATAACTGAGAAGTTTATTGCCGTTTATGTCGTAAAAAACCGAATATTTCGACAAAATCAAAACCTACAGGGTACTTCCCGTTGACTTAGAGCTATGAAATTTGGCGAGAAGCATTGTCTTAGAGTACACATTTAGGAATAAATCTGAAAACTGTACATTTTTATTTAAATAACAAAAAAATAGGACCTAGATTCACAAAATATGGGTTGAAAATTCAAAGTGAGTAAATCGTATCATGTAAGGTATCATATAAAAGAACTTCATTAGCACATGCTAAAACAGGTTTTTAATTATTTTAACAATGTGCAATTTTCGATGCATGACGTGAAAAGTGAAAATAAAAATGTCGATGGTTATAGTTTAGGTACTTAGAGATTTCAACAACTTACTTCCCAATTTTGTGAAATTTTCTGGATTTGTACGGAACCCTCGGTGTGCGAGCCTGACTCGCACTTGTCCGGTTTTTTCATTAGTAAACTCTTAAGGGCCCTAGCTGACAGGTACCAAGTCAAACTACGCTCTATGTACTAGGTACTTACCCGTTTTGTCATGAGTCATAGTCGCCTTAACGAGCATCAAAATCCAACACCTTTACTTTATATAGTAAAAACACGTAACGTTACAGTTTACGCCAAATGACTATGTCGTCAGAGACAGTGCCTTTGATTCACTAGTTCCTATTGTTACTTATCACTTGTTCTCCAATCCGTATTCTGGCAAACAACCTTATTTTCCAAAACTGAATCATTTGCAATGAGTAGTCCATCGCAAGTAGAATCCTTTCATGAATCAAACTATGTAGTTACAACCCATCTCAGTGAGAAACACAGAAACTACAGAAAGCTCAGATTTCAGAAAGAAAAAGTTCCACATGACGTTACATTCTTAGATATCACGCAGCTCCTACCATTCCTCTGTGATGTAAATGTAATACATTCGCAGTCACATCAGTGAGACTGCACGGAGATCGTCACGAACCAAACACGATTTATCACTCGCTCCTTACCGCGCGCTTATTGTCGTTCTAAATATAGAACTCCTTGCTCTTGCGAGGCGAAAAAATCATAGAAGCAGCGATGGCGAGGCATGATCCGGCTACGCCCGGCGTATGTAGGGCAGTCGTGACGTCAGCCGTGATGACCCACTTCCAGTGCCATTGAGAGACGCGCGTCAATGGTGCCCCCCGGGCCCTGCACCGCCCCCCTCTGTGCAACAACCCCCCCGCCCCCCTCGCTTCGATACACGGGAAGGGGTGTGTCAAATTTGGGACGAAAATAGAACACGGAAGTGGTTCAAGGAACTGGCCAAATGTTCCCAAGTTTATGTTTAATTTTAGACTGGCTTTGGTACGATTTGCAGCTGCTATAGACCAGAAACTGCGCTGATTTGAGCTTACAGAACATCTTTCACATAAAATCAGTTGGAGTAAAGAACACCAAAATGTAGAGGTATAGGTAGGTATTTCTTTGCATAATGCTGCCAATGTGATAGTCCTAGTTATTTTGCTGCTTGAAAGCGTAGTTTGTCACATTTAGTGTATCTTTGTTAAATAACTAAACTACATTAAGACTTTCTATAAATATCTTATTGCGAATATGGCTGCATGCAACTGACTTAGATGTTTTAAGTTGTACCTAATTGTACTCGTATTTGTTAATTATGGCCAATTTTAGAGTTGACCATGTGTCTACAACTCGACACCTCAGGATCACTAGTTCATTTATGATAAAAAATAGATCGAGTTTGTTTACTCAGTGAAAGCGTAATTCTCACCGTAGGTACGTAAATTATTGGACCAAATACCGCCACTATAACAACATTTTACTATCTCTATTTATTTCTACTACTCAGTACCAGTACCTAATTCTCATGAGACCTCAATGCAATATGCATTTAATGTTTCCCAGTTCCAAGCTAGATTACCTAGTCTTTCAGTTAATCCACTCGATAGTGTAAGTACTGAAGTCCTATTCATACTTATAACATGCAACTTTATCCAGTCTTTATGCACCACCTATTTCACTCCAAGCAGTGTCTAACAATGCGACATCACACTAACATAATATCTGTACCGAACGAAAGAGCTGAAATTATTCAGCGGGTGCAGACAATTCTGTTCGGGAAATACGATAGTAACGCCACGACAAGAGTTGAGAGTTAAATTGGTTGGCTGTAAAGTGAAACTCTAGCACAAAATCCTTAGTGAATGCACAATCACAAAAGACGTGGCAGCACAAATGGTACAATAGTAAAGTTTGCCTGCGCTCGGTCAGCGCTGCAACATCTATTATTTATACAGGCATTGTGTAAGTTTGCTATTTTATTATTAATGCACTTGCAGTCGCCATTGTGCGAAGAAAATGGGTATTATAATGGGAGTGCCTTAGTGAGGCTCATTAGAGTTTCCGACTTAGAGTAACGGACTTTCTCTGCTCTAATAGCCACTTTATAAATGTGAAATGGAAATAGATATGTGTAGGTAGAATTTCCAATGAAAGACTTATATTTAGGCACAGCTTTTGAACCTATTACAATTAATAGAAAGCTATAACTATTTACTAATTGACTATGCTCTAATTTTCGTCAAACCAAATAAAAGTCAATAAGTTTGAAATTATATTGGCTATTAAAGTTTGCGATGGCGCGTATGTGGGTCATCAAACACGGCGCTCACAATAGCTCTATTTATATCAACTCGGTTCTAAAATAACGTACTAATATCGCATTGTATTGTAACAGTAAGGATCTTGGCTTTGTCACATTTTCAGTTCGGCCTGGCCTTGACTTAAAAAATCTGATAGAGCTAGCCATCGAGCATAGCATATGATACCATAAAATAATACTACGACGTGTCAGAACGTGACAGAGTTATGATGAAGCATATATCTGTCACCTTTGCACACGTCGATAAACCCTTGTCGTGGTCTTGTATGCTAGGCTTGCTAGCCTAGATTTAGATTGTTGTGTTTTTTAGATAGTTGATTTCACAGACGATCGTCAAATACTTGATTCGACAAATTCTCTTAAGGAAATTGTGACGTGCCATCTTGGACATATAAAAATAATAAGCTGTTATCTACTTCTAAATATTATCTGACTATAGTGATTTTTTTCATGTAATTAGCACTTCAATAACTAGGTTTGTACGTCTTCGTTTTTTGTTTTTTAAATGACCTTAAAGTTAAAAAAACCTCTATAAAAATTCATATTTTTACGCAAAGCTTTGGCTGAAAAGTATACAGAAACTAAAGACTTTTCTGAAAAAAATAAGAAAAACGGAAATACGTGAAACATTTCTTATTCAAGCGATTGATACGAAAAACATAACATTTTGTTACAAGTTAATGGGTGAAAAGAGTTTTCTCCCGGAACTTAAATTTTATCAAAAATCTACTAAAGATTCTCTTGATGTTCTACAGAAAACGCAAAAACAGTGTGAGGTGACACACTCCTCTTAAGGGGTAAAAAGAGTTTTCTTCCGGAAAGTAAATTTAATCAAAAATATACAGCAATTTTTCTCGACGTCATTCAGAAAACGCGAAAACAGTGGTCGGTTAGGAATCCTCTTATTGAAGATGGCGTCGATAGGAAGTCGTGGTCGTGTATCGATAGGTATAGGTACTTACTTTCGGGCGGTGTATTGGAAAAACTTAAAATAACACTTCGTATCGAAATATTTTAATTCAATATGTAAATAATCGATCGATTTTACAGTATCTATGTTCATCATCAATCGCATCGGCATCGACAGAGTGCAGCCTAAAAAGTATCTAATGTCTGCGTGTGGTGATGGTCTTCTAAAGGTCTTTCTAATAGACCTTTGAGTTGGTTTCAGACATCAGTTATATCATCATCATTATTTCCAATGAATGAAGTCAATTGCTGAAAGATATAGACGTCCTTACTGGCACTCTGCACTTACTTTTAGTACCTATTCTTGTTCGCACGACGGAAATAACCACTCCGTATCATTAGTGCCTAGCTAGAATAAAATTTATTCTAATTCTGGGTTGTTCTATGCGTATGTGTAGTTGTGTACGTATCGATCAACCTAGAAGGGAAAATATCCTTCTTGTTCGTTTTAGATCTATCTCTCATTACGATACGACTACTCGACCACTGGTCCCAGAGACCGCCGCGAGGTATTTTGCTTACATTTAAATGCAAACTCGCACACGTACCTACGACCGGTAAACCTATATGAGAAATTTCGCGGCAATTAGGCTCCGAAACTAGAGTCGTGAATGCGTATCATAATGAGAGATTTTTGATGATTCCTGTTTGGTAGATCACATTTTCAGAGATGATCCCATTTATAAATAAATCGAGGTTTTTTTTTTTAAAAATCATCAATTATTATTAAAAGTATACATCGCTTTGATAGAACAATTTGAATTTTGTACGATTGAAGTCGCTTGTGCCATTTTTGGCGGAAATAATTATTTTACATTTGCATAGTCATTAGATGGTCAACGCGAGCTGTTTGTCAGTCTTAATAAGTGAGTTGCATTTAGTAGTAGTTGTAGTATTTACTTAACTTTCGGCAAAAGTCCGATACGTTTCTTTGCTGATCCGTAGTATCCTTCCAAGAAGCCTACGACGCTTTCGTGCGTTTTGCGTATGTTATCGTTTCTGATTTGATTTTATTAAAGTACGTTGGCCTTCGTTACAGAACGTTCTGTGACTTGGGGCTTTGATAATAAAGTGTAAAATACATGGTAAATACAAATACTTTAAGAAGAATACATACATACCGTTATGAACAACTTTTGCTTTGAGAGCAACCCCGCAGTTCAGTAGATATGTTAGGGTTGGTCCTGTAATTTCCTATATTTTTTTGAGAATATATATCTCTGAAAATTCCTGTACTGTGCAACGCAATTGTACAGTGTGAAGCTTATTTATAGGTACAATGCTCACTGGTGTAAGATTGATTTTTCTAGACAAGTATTTTGATTAGAGCCAATTCAAAACCTCATGACAAAACTGCCTATTGAGGTCCATCACCCCTGAACGCTTCGCCGCCGGTTAAATATAACCGGTTACTACCGCAGTTACGGCGCCGATAATAACTGGGTGCGACGTCATCAACGGATAACTTTAATAACTATAATGGATCAATATCCAATGGTAAATTATAACAGTTATTGGACGTTGGTTTATTTTTAGTTTCTTTAAATTTAATTTCTATAAAAAAGAGCTTTGAATTTTTAATACCAATATTTAGTTGAAAATTTTAATGTAATAGTTTTCTTCGCACAAATTTGAACTGTGTGGTTTTTAACTTCTTCTTTACATTTAAGAATATTTTTTTCGTAGTTGTACTCGTAGCAAGTAGACGAGCTACAGCGCCGTAGCGACCAATGTAGCGGAGGTCCTCGTAGCATGCGGCGTAGCATGACGTAGACGTTGGTTTGTTTAACTGTATAAATAATGATAGTGGTCTGTTTGGCGATTGTACACCAGTGCTAAACACGGTCTCAACAGTACATTTTTAATGAAAATTTGACATTATTAATTAAATTAACATAAAAATCATACTTAAATTATGCACGTTTTTATCACAATCTTAACACCTTAAAATTACACACGTTTTGTAGTATTGTTCGTTTTTAAATCTCTCGATTTGACAGAGTAGTTCAAATCATGATATGTATAAACGAAAACTACCACATAACGTGTGCAATTATATATTAAACAAAAGCTTCATATAGTTTTTTGACCGACAAAACGGAGGAGGTACTCAATTCGACGCGTATACCTTCTGTGTACTAAATATCGGGAATTTGTCAATAAAACAAAAAATACAAATTATTCATCTTAATTTATTTTATCGCCTTCAAAGTAGGCCCCATCGCTTGCAATACAACATCTCCAACGCTTCACCCAGTCTTCCATAGATTTTTCATAGGCTATTTGCGGTATGGCCTTTAGCTCATTCAGCGAATTTTCTTTTATGGCTTCTATCGACTCAAAACGTTTTCCTCGAAGTGGTAATTTTAACTAGGGAAATAAAAAAAAGTTAGACGAAGCCATATCAGTTGAATAAGGTGCTTGGTCGAGAACTTTTGTTGAATTTTTCGCTAAAAACTCTTTTACTATAATGGCTGTGTGTTATGGTGCATTACCATGGTGCAGCATCCATAAGTTGTGTTGCCACAAATCTGGACGTTTTTGGCGGATACTCTCACGCAAACGCTTCATGACGCCTACATAATATTCTTTATTCACTGTTTCTCCCTCTGGAAGGAATTCGGAGTGAACCACACCACGGTAGTCAAAAAAAACTGTCAGCATCACCTTGATTTTGGAGCGACTTTGCCGCGGTTTTTTGGGTTTCGGCTCGTTTTCGAGACGCCATTCTGAAGACTGTTGGCTTGTTTGCATGTCGTACTCATAAACCCATGTCTCGTCGCCAGTTATTATACGTTTCATAAAGGTCGGATCCGTAGAAGCTCGGGAAACCATGTCTTCAGCGACATGCTTTCGCTGCGCTTTTTGAACAAAATTGAGCTCTTTTGGAACTAGTCGAGCGGCGACGCTTTCATGCCTAAAATGTCAATGAGAATGTTGTGGACGGACTTAAAAGATATGTTCACCTCACTAGCCAACTCTCTCAGACTCATAGGTCGATTTTCGAGCACTAGCTTCTTGATTCTGTCGATGTTTTCTTTGGCCGTAGCGGTTGAAGGTCTACCAGAACGAGGCAAGTCTACTACTACTTCTCGGCCTTCTTTAAAAGCCTTATACCATTCATAAGCCCTTGTTTTCGATATACACGATTCGCCGTAGGTATTTCGCAACATTTTTAGTGATTCACCACATGAAATATCATTCGAAACACAAAATTTAAGGCACACTCTTTGTTCAACAATATTTTCCATTGTAAAAATCGCCGAGAACTCAAAACTATGACCAACAAAAAGTGTAGTTTAAAACAAATTAAATGACAGATCCCGCTCAAACTTTGCGCGCTAAATCAGTACAGTGCTACCAACATGCAGTAAAAAAATTAGAACAACCTCTTTTACACGGGTCTTTTTATTGACATATTCCCGATACTTTTTACACAGAGTAGTATATATTTTTTATGTATAACCACTCATAAATTTTTACGTAGTGGTCCGATTTCGATAATTCTTTTTTTATTGGAAAGAGTATACTTCGATTCCGTTTAAACTTTATCGAAATCGATTGAGCCATTGTTCGATTAATCAACAATAATGTGAACAATGATACATCAATCTGTGTGAAATATTCGCGAATTCTGTACACGGTTGAAGTCGGTCATGCTATTTTTTGCAAAAAATAATTATAAAGATTCACATGTGCTCTTTATTACGTGCAATTGCGCAAGATGGATAATTGGCGTACAAAATACCCTGTTACATATAGACAAACGTGACACTTAGCATCAGGCGAGCAACTTGCTCGTCTTATCACTCAGCTGTATAAAGAATAACAATTTAATAACAGTAAAAGCGTAGAAAAATCGTAACACAGTACGCTGTCCCGTGATTGGCAAACTTCAAAAGTGTGCCATCAATGACGTCAGAGCTGACCTAAAACGCTCAGCTTTACAATAGCATACACGATGAAAACTATCCATTTGTTCCCAATATTACGGTAACTATCTGCCGCTACTTATATCATCGTATGCAATACATTGTATGTTTTGCAATATATTACAGGAGTTAGTAAACTAGGGCTATTATTAAAATGAAAACATAACTATACTGCTATGGGTATTCTCTGAGCTACCAATAGGTTAAACATAGAAATTCAATAACTTGTATCCAGTTCTAATCTATATGTCTATATCGATGATATGTTTATCCTTCATAAATAACTGAAAAATTGGTGGTCAATACCATTATATAAGTAAATAATTATTTCAACTCAAAAAGTTTAAAGCCATTTACAATCGTCCAGGTACTTTTTCATCGTAATATCAGCCTTAAGAATTTTCTGCTGAACATAAGTCTTCCTTTAAATTTTCAATGCAGTGAAGTAATAAGATTCTCAGTTACCGTTGAGAGTGGATGATCTTCGCTATGCTTGCTAGTGTTTGGTCTCTGTTCGAAAACGCGTAGCTTCTTGAGTTCAAATAAAGAGCAGTTCATCAGAGACTCAGTTTGTTTCTATGTGCATCATCAATTTGTATTTTCAAAAAATGCTAATAAATTCATCTAACTTTAGTTTATAGTAACCTTAATTTTAGGTACTTCTAAATAAAGGTAATTTTAGGTCTAACATTACAATACTGAACCTGCCCAACCTGTAAAAAATCTAACATCCTAACAATATTTGGTGTTAAGTGTAGGGTAGGTTGTATTGTACCTTTGCCCTGATGCCTACTAAAAGGGGACCCCTGGGCTCGTGGGTGATCAGAGTTGGGGCTCTGGCCACCCACTCTAGTGGGCCTGTGAAGGACGACAGCGTGTGTGGTAACGCTGTCGCAGAGGACTGCACAAGCCTGGTCCTATTGCCAGGTGAGTAGGCACGCAAAGTGCTGGGAGCACCGGTGCGTTCCTTTCGGAGATCCCGGAGCTCCCAAGAAGGCACAAAGATTGGCCACTCTCCCCCTCGTGAAAAAAAATGTATTGTACCTATCTATCTGTTAAAAGCTCATAGGTCCATCCAGTTTTTTTCCGAAATATGACTGACATTATCAAATTTGTAGCCTGTACTTCCATGACATTTCGTTCCTTAACTAGGTGTGCCGGTTGTGGCCACTGACCTTTGTGGCCATTTGGTGTCAAAGTTATTGTATAAATAGATTATAAATAATTTAATGCACAAATGTCAAAATTTGTTTTATTTTAAATATTATTTTACATAAAGTGGCATAACACTGAAAAACTGAAATGGCCACAATCGGTGCACCTACCCTACTTATACTGCCTGTGACACCCAGAATGCAAGTATATGCGGGGTCCGCTGCGGCTGACGTCACGCGTGACACGGCTGCGGCCGGGTCACGGGGCCCGTCCCGCCGCCTCCAGCTTCAATGGCATCATTCATTTCCATTTCGGTTACGTGGTTTTATCATTTTGAAATCACTGCTGAAAATAATATTTGTGACATGCGACAGATCGTTATTAGTTTCACTTTTATGTCTATGTACGTAATTTTAAATAGATATACCAATGTTATGTGATTATTTTTCGTGAGAAAGCTCACGTGTGATCAAAATGGTACTAGCTGATATTCAGTAATTTCTGTGGTTAATATTCAAAGTTTTTGATTTAGACTTGAATATTATTTCGAAAAGCTCACTGCCTGTGACATACGAGTACACAGAATGCAAGTGGGTATGTGCGGGACCCGCTGCCGCTGACGTCACGCGTGACACGGCTGCGGCCGGGTCACGGGGCCCGTCCCGCCCCGCCTCCAGCCTCAATGGCATCATTCACTCCCATTTCGGTTGCGCGGTTTTATCTTTTCTAAATCGTTGAAGAAACCAGTACTTATTTATTCTTTGTGATGGACAAGTATAAGAGCGACTGATAGAACAACATCGATGCCCATTTTGTGTACATTCGTGTGCAGATAAAAGAAAAGAATTAAATTATGAAAATTATAGCGCTTGGAATTTTTAGGTAATAAAAATATCGTTGAAAAATTTTGTTATTAAACTCCTCCTTGAGCAATTTTTATGATTTTTTTGTGTATAGTTGGTAGGTCTGAGAATAGGTCGTAGCGGCTACGTTTTAAACCCCTAGATGAGAAAGGTAGCAATATTTTGCCACTTTATATGGCCGAAGTATAATAATTATTATACCTATGTATAATCGTCAGCATAGTATAACCTACGTCATCAGTGACGTTATACGTTCGTAGCTTGCAACTTCGGCTACCATATATATCCGATATTTGTCTCGATCATCTCGAGCGCAATACGATCTTGACAAAACTTTTTCTAAATACTTTTTCGAACTTTCGGATTTCTCTCTTTCGATTATTTTTCCAGGCTACTTACAAAAAAATCTGAAAATCTCTTGACATATATTTAAAAAAACTACATCTGTAGCCTAGCTCTACCTACTGAGGTGATGTTGTTAATTACGTAGTAACTAGAGTTTGTGGTTTCCACCATTAACGTCAGCATGTGCAATAGAATGTCTCTTAAAATGCTATTCAACAGCTATTTGCTGTTTAACAGTGCTCTGTAATAGAGTGAACGCCCTCGTCCGTGTTCTATTGTCTATTTATACTGGTGTTTACACCAGGTGGCGCTAGTTCCGGCTGAATGTGTATCCTTGCACGAGCCGTAAACGTACCTTTTAAAAACTCCAGTTTGTTTTTGAATGTTGTCAGAATCGCACTACGTCATGGAATCCGTGCCGTCATTGATCTTTTACGACATCATCAGAGTTTATGATTGATGTCTAATTTGGAAGATCTTTGTAGTTTTTCGAGACGTCGGGAGGATGTTTAGAGGAATCACGTTGGTGGATGGAATCAGAAATTATGTCATACGAGCTTTTGTCGGCGATTTACCATTTGGTTTGCAAATGATTTTTTTTTAAACCTTTGATCTCAATTCAAGATACCGATCCCGATTTGAAATGAAATTAAGCAAGTTTGCTTAATTTCAATAAGTTAAACTAATAATTTAAACTTAATAAATAGAAAAAAACTAATAATTTAAACTTAACTAAGTAATAATTTAAACAGCTTTGAATACCTACTGGACATATTTGAAATATTAGAAATGCTAAAAAGCAGTGTGATATATCAATACAAACACAATTAGCTAGCTAAAGTTCTCAAGAAAATAAAATAGATGCAAAATTTCGAGCTGAAGCTTTAGCAAGCTCGCATATTAGATGGCACCGAAGCATAATAGATTATACAAATGGGCTAGTGAGGTTATCGTTCGCCGGCTAGTCATTATCGGTCGCGAGTGCAGAGGAGCAGGCTCCCGGCTCCCAGCGGGATAGAGGGGCTAAGTGAGCGAGCGGCGCGCCGCCATTGGCTGCCGCGCGTGACGTCAATGCCGACCTCCGCCCGCCCGCCCGCATCCCGCATCAAACCCCGAAGGCCGCCAAGCTCTTCTCTGAAAAATAATCACGATTTTTGGGTGAAACGTTTTTTCTTTATTTTCTTCTTTAAAGCTCTGGCCTACAAACATCGCTGCAATGTTTATTTTAATCCAATATTTTGACTGTGTTTTGTCAAAGAGACTCGTGGCGCGTTGCATTTATGAATACGCTTGTCATTTGTGCATGAAGGGATTTAGATCAAACTTCGATATATGAATATTCTTTGCACAGCTTAGGTATAACTACATCAATGTTATTGTAGGTCCTTGTTTCTTTAATGTTTTGCCAAGTCAGAGGCCTTCAGGTGGCCAAAAACCCTGACACCAGGGCTAGCCACCTGGCCTATACGGTACTTTTAGCTATATAATGTTAATAAAAAACATACCTACTAGAAAATGAAAATGAATGAAATGAAAATGTTTATTGTCAAGACGTATATACGTACAAAAAATATATATAACATTACTTACATTAATATATCAATCTTATTCTGTAAATCTATAGATATTAAAAAAAAAACAAGAATTATAATCGAAATTAGAATTATAATAAAATAAAATTAAAATAAATAAATGTGTTAAGAATGGCTGAAAACTGAAAAGCTTTGCACTGGCAGCCATCAAAAACGGAATACATAAATCTAAAAATAGGCATAAAACCAATTAAAAGGTATTAACATAGCCTATTAAAGAAGTGGATAGGTACAGTAACAAATATTCTAAAGACGTTATTTTTAAAGATTCCATAATGACAAAAAACTTTATAGCTCTACTCATGCCTTGTACTTCCCGTTAAAAAGGCCCAAAGTAAATAATGAGTATGACATTCAATATTTTATAGGGTGGGTGGTAAGTTCAGTGAGTTCTACTTGAGGTTAGCACGCGATGGCAACAGGTGCCGCGACCTGTAATTAACTATGAATACTGATTTTCATGGGGTTTTGAATAGAGGCCTTTTTGGAAGATAAATATTTTATTATTATGTACTACGGGACTAATCGCGCACTAAAATCAAGATATACCACCATCAACCACCACCATAACCACCGATAACCACCGATCTGAAATCGCCGAGTTGCATCGATCGTGGTCACGGGTAGACTGAAGAGAATTATTGTTTGAAAAATAGACGATGCATTTATTACAATGAAAGGAAGTCGAATAACTATGTTGTTTTTAAACTTTCGCGATTTGAACACATAATTATTATATACTACGGGACTAATCGCGCACTAAAATTACGAGATAAATAAATACCTCCTCATCCCGACGTCTACCCGTGACCACGGTCGGTGCAACTCGGCTGAAACGTCGGGATGAGGAGGTATTTATTTATCTCGTAATTTTAGTGCGCAATTAGTCCCGTAGTATATAATAATCGAATAACTATTGTCTGTCATATATACAAGAACACGATTTATGAGTAGGTAAAGTAGGAGTAAAGAAATAGTTATTTGTTATACAAGAGTGCAAAGTTGCTTTTTAACCGCATGCTCAATTTTTACGACCGAGCAAGCGAAGGATTCTAAAATTGAATACAAAAATTAGAATCCTGAGCGTCAGCGAGGGAAACAAAAGAGCACAAGGTGAAAAATCTTTGCACTCGAGTTTTAAGAATAAGGTTTTGACTGGTGCAGAATTTATCATACAACCATTTTTAATTTCTTGAAAACTTAGACTCGGAACCTTCTTGGCGTACTTTTTTTTAATTTGCTTACTCGTAATTTCGCGCGCCCTATTTTCTTATCATGTATGTCATTTCATTTCATTTTATTTATTTTATTTGTCAACAATTACACTATTATTGCACAGAGGAACTCTGTGCATTATTGAATGTCGTTTAAAACCTTATGTTAAAAATAAGAAACTTGAAAACAAGTGAAAAACCTAAAATGAGCGATTCTAGCGACGAGGAAGTTTATTTGATGCCAACAGAATTGACTGAAACTGTTAATAGTGCGCAAATGAGAAGAAGTATTTGAAACAGTGCGGTATGTAGAACTGTAGTCATTTCCTCGCTGAGGTGGGATGAAAAGTTACGTGTTGCATTCGAGTGCAAAGTTTTTTACCTTGTGCTCTTTTGATTCCCTCACTAGATTCCACACTAGGGCAACCTGTCTTGTGGGACCTAGGCTCTTCCTTCAATCGAATTCATAGGCTTGGCTTGGTCCTTTATTAGACATCAATGGAGCTTAAGCCAACATTGAGAGGCCCCATTTACAATTTAGAAATATAAAAACAGCAGTAGGTATAAAGAGTATAGCGTGAAATGGAAACTGGCATATATAAAAAGACTTGAAATATTGAAATTGGGCTATTGTGGTAAAATTTTAAATGTTATGTAAAATTGGACTATGAATGAGGTTCAGCACCCGCTATATATGCCCCATTTCAAAATTTCGTAGTGGGTGGTGACTTGCTGTCCACTAAATGGCCCCCCCATAAAGGCTACCTTAAGTTGGCGCCGTAGGGGCAACATTGGTGTGGACGGCTTAGGGTGTCGAGAGGGGTGATGCGCTTTCACTAGATTCTACTCGTGGCGTTATGCCCTTTAACACTTCCACCCTGGAGCTTAGGTTCTTAGCTCTTGCTGTTTCCTCCTCTTGCTGTTAACTCTTAGCCGGCCGGTTAAGGCAAGAAAGGAGTCAGGGGTTTCATTTAGCCCCAGGGAAGCGGGGTTTGCGGTGTCGCCACTCACCGGCGGCTCGCCACAAAGCCGCCCCTACGATTTACTTAGTATGTTATGCAAATTTACAATACAGTATAGTTATGCAACAAGCTTTAATAGATATGATAGAGATTGGTTGTGCATTATTGGCAAAGAATAATAATTAGATAGTTAATTTTTGTATGTTGTGTAAAACACTGACAAATACCAACCATGTAACAGTTGTATCCGTCCCCTCATTCATATCAATGGCCGTCTCTCGTAAGACGCTTACCGCCGGTTAAATTTAACCAGAGTTATAACTTCTCGGTTCCGTAACCTCTGGTTCCGGCGTCGCTAATTGCCTGACTCACTGCTACTGCACTATACATAGCGACTAATGATGTAAACAAACGCTGCCAATTATACTGCTCCGTTTTTCGAGATCTCTCAATACCTACAGCAATATCCTAGCACTTTTTGGAAAATTGCATAAACTGCAGCGTTAAAAGTTAGTACTTTTTTCATAAAATATCAAGTCAATACGTTCATACCTTTTTATAAAATATATTTTTTTACATCATTATTTAATTAATTAATTCACTTACTAATTCCGAAATTCGGTTTTTAATGCTAAAAAATGATATTTTTTACCAAATGTTGAAAAATACAAATAAATCAAAGTACTTAGGTAGTGCGTAGTTGGACGCACTTCGCGATAGCAACCGTAGCCCGCCTACTGCCAAACACGGGCTGAATCCCAACCCCTCCAATCATCCAGATTCCTGGTTTTATCGAGTCTGTCTACCGTGTCAGTGTTATTAGTTTATCTGTGAATGTGACCATTAATATTAAATTGGAGAGCTAACAAATGTTGTCGAAAAACCACATATCTATTTGAAAACAAATTCAAAGAATTACCTAAATATTTTTTTACAATCACTTTCCTTAATTATTATTATTCTCGCCGGCAAAATCTCTCAAGATGTCCAAATGTGGCGTTATCCCCGATTGCGTCTAATTGAATGGCATGATTATAAAATTAGTGATATGAATCAGAGTTAGCATACGTAGTGTGGGAACCAGCGCGCGCCGGGAACACGTGTGCATAAGCACGCGCCTATACCGTCTATATTGGCTAAATCTAGCGGTATCGAAAATATCTACACTATAGAGACGTCACTTACTAGGTGGACGCGATGTCTTTAATAGCACCGGTTTTATACTTACTTGATAAAGTTAGTGTAAACTATAATTTTCTATGGTAGGTATTTGGCGTCATAATGTAACCATAAGTTGGTTCAGCATAAATTCATACACATAGAAAATGCTTTTACGTTAACTTTATTGGGTGAGTAAAAAACTTATTTTATGAGTACGGGACCCTTTGTTTTAAAGCTATGTGCTAGTGCGTCAATTTTTTTATATCTAATTTGATTTTTTATGATCTTATGTAGTACCTAAATGTAAATATTATATGCATAATTAGGGTTACGCAGGCAGTGGTTGTAGAGACAATGTAAAACAAAAGTGCGGAGACCAAGATTCCATTAATTTTTGCTTATTTTGGATTGTTTGACTTCAGTTATGCAGGAATAGCGTAGAAATAGCTGATCCTATTACATTTGCAAAATTGGAAACTATTAGTATTGTCAAATAAACCGAGATTTCATTAAAATATGTGCCGAGTCACTTTCTCAAATGTTTCCATTTTCTTAAAATGAAGTCGGTTAAAAGCATAAAAGCATGAAGACTTATATATGGCTATACTCTAGCTACGGGTAAAGTTAAAACAAATTTTCACTTGTTTCTATTTTAATAAAAACTATCAAACATTTTCATCGTAACGTAAACATTGAACTTCATAGATGACGATCATCGAAAGTAGGCTATTGCCCTCAAGCTATTTCCGAGCTATCCGCCCGTTGTTTACATTGGCTGGATTGGCTGAAGCGCACGGCCGTGGCGCCGAGATTTAAAAAGTCAAACGTCACTTTGACAGTTCCATATTCGGAGAAGTTTTGTTTTTTTATTGTTTACGGCTTGGTGCGGTCGTTTGACTCGGCGGTGCCGCGCGGACTGCGAGCGTCTGGTGCGTGGCCCCGCCCCGAGGTTATTTTAGTTATTTAAATACACCGTGCCGTATTATCGTCAGAACTAGACCGCTAATACGTTTCCTTGATCCCCATCCGGCTCGGTGCCCTTCCGCGGCAAAACACGGATCTAGTAAAAGCTGGTTTATTGACAAGCGCGAGCTATAAATAACGCCATTTGTTTTGGTGTCGGCGGTTATAAGTGCTATTACGTCAGTAGCATGTAGGTTGCATGAGTACCGTTGTACCACTGATTGTAACGTATAATGTAACGTTTACGTATTGCGAACGTACGTACTCATAGTAGATACGTTTTATATTTTAGTCGGTAATGTGAATAAATTATTTCTGAAATTGGTGTTCAGATTCAGTTCTTGCTTTACAATAATATTCAAAAATGATAGAGATAATTAAATAATAAAGACCCAATCACATTCACACAAAATCAAAAAATAGTAAAGTCAATAATTTTAATGAGAATAAGTATGCGAACCATTATCCGCTATACCGCTCGTACAACCATAGATTTTCAATACTCTCGCTCCCAGCGACATACATCTGGGGCCACTAGAACGGCTGAATATACAAGTATATACATATTCGTACAGATTTGTGGTGCCAGCTTCGGTCCAGCGGGATAAGCCGGTAATGTCGGTGTGTAGACTTCTTTAACTACAACCTCTCACTGTCCGCCGACGCTCGTCCTGCTACGCCATTATGCCGCTACGTAGCTTCTACGTCGTAGCAAGTACTTGTATAATTATTACTTTTTGCATTGGAATCACCATAGGAACAAAATTTTTGATTGTTAATAAGAGATAAGATGCGTTTACTTTTAAAACTATCAAAATCGAAATTCGGCTAAAAATGTTCTAAAAGCCACATGAAATGAGTCCCGAAGCAAAGATTGAATTTTCCCTATATATTACGGAAGAATTAAACAAGACTTACTAATGGAAAAAATGCCACGTTTGTACATATTTGATAAAAAATACGTAAATGGTCCCAAATTCTGTGAAAAGAAAATTTAAGCGCTTAGATAAATAATAAACTATAGCTCATTGAGTAGACTGTTACAAATTCGCTGGTGAACTGTACGGAATATTATTTCGCTCTTATTAATTATCATCGTTTCAGTTTTAAAATGTCTCTGCAATGTATTGCATGTTCGTACGTCTTATTTTTTTTTTTCAGAAAAGTTTTTGGATTAACTTTACTTATTAGCCAAGATTTTGCGTAAAAATATGTCATTTTAGAGGCTTATAACTTTGAGGTCATTTAAAAAGCTGGAAAAACTAAGACGTATCCTTACTTAATATTATAAATCCGAAAATTTTTTTGGGTTGTTCCTCTTTCACGCAGCAACGGAGCAACGGATTGACTTGATTTTTGGCATGGACATAGTTTGAAAGACGAAAAGTGACATAGGCTTTGACTTTTTATCCCGGAAATAAGTTCCCTTGGGATAGCATAAAAATCAAAATATTACGCGGGTGGAGCTGCGAGCAAAAGCTAGTATTGTATAATTCTAACGATCGATGTGCTTATTACATGTAAACAACACTCATCTCAGACAATATTTCGAGGTAGGTAACAACTTTTTGTTTTTTCATGGCCAAGTTGGCGCCTCGGGTCACGATTGCATTTGAAATTAGATTTCTTTTGTATTTGTAAAGCGCCAATTTTCGGCGCAATTTTTTTCGATGCAGATTGTATTTTCCGTTAACCCTGACGACTATTTCAGTAAAATCTTGTACAAATTCATTCTACTACAATTATTGACAAAACTAATGTTTAGCAAACTTTTTTTTTTCTGTAATTTCCTTATTGTTAAAGAATATAATTATCAAGTATAATGAAGTAGATTTGATGAGTGAGGTAAGTACTTAGCTACGTTTCACAGGCCGCCTACGCTTGTTATGCTACGCCGCTACGGCACTACGCAGCTTCTACGTCGTAGAACAACTTTTCCATAACATGTTTGGTAATTTATGTTTATCATAGTTAATTACTTGTTTTGTTTGTTTATTATTTCATATTATTTCGCTAAAACTGCGCTGTTTTCTTGTAAAAATACATGTGTATCGATCAACTTCGAACTAACTACTGCCTCGGTGGCTCAATAGTTATACTCCATAAAATTTAACTTGATCTCTGCGACAGTAATATTGACATAGAAGATTGTCATTTTTAGAGTTGAGATAGTGGTGGAAAAAATCGATTTTCAAACAATGTTGTAATGAAATCGAATGAGTAGTTGAAGGTGAGAAATTGGATTTTATTTACTTACTATTATTTAAGATCATGTATGTACACATGTAAATAATGTTATGATATTAATTAAATACTCATAATAATGTAACGATAGTATTTATCGACGTTTTTCACTATTATCGATCCTAATGTAACATATAATTGGGTTTAATTTAATTACACATGTAAAAAATGTTATGATATTCAAATATACAATAAAATCAATGATAAATTAAGTTATATTTAAAATATCGTCTGTATAAACTATCGATATTTTAATTAAAACTCTTATCTAAAACTCTGTGGTCACGATCATTCGTCGCCCATCACTAATCGGCATGCCCATAAAGTATGACATTGTCAGGTACTGTCTGTACTATTAAGAAATTCAGGACTTCATAGGCGTGATTTTTCTGACAGCTGACGCAGAGATCAAGTTAAATTTTATAGGGTATAGTGAACCTGACTTCTGGATTAAGGAGGCGTGGGTTCGATCCCAACCCAGGGCAAGCATTTAGGTACTATCTATATAAGTATGTATTTAAAAATATGTTTATGTAGTATATATCTATATCAGTCTCTGACAGCCATATCACAAGCTTTGGTTAGTTTAGGGACAGAGACCGTGTATAAAATGTCCCCTAATATATGTATATTTTTTTTTATTTTAACTTGCACATGAGACAAAAGAGATAAAGCATCATCATCACTTCAGCCATAGGACGACCACTGCTGAACATACAAATACAAGTAATATATTGATAACACCATATAGTTACATGTCATATTAGAAATAATATTTCAAACAAAAATAATAAAAATATAATTAAGCGTCAATCATAAATTCAAATAATAAGTAATGTCAATATCCTTTTTTGATATATTAATATATCATGACTAAAATATACCTTGTACACGTCAATGTTCTTAACATAAGACATTTTGCTAGATGGTATGAAACGTATTCGTTAAACTGAATGGTTATTTAATTTTTTATAATAGGAATTGCAACTTTAACGCTGGCAAATGTACACAAAGCGTTGCCAAAAACAGATAAAAAGCAATTACTGAGAAGTTTCATTTACTCCAGTACCTAAATAAATTTATTATGATGTGAATGTGGATGATGTAATTGGGTAGTAGATAATTTAGATTGATATAATTCAATTCCTAATTAAAATATCATCTTAGTCTCACATTAGTTAAAATTTATAATTTCTTAAGACTGCAAATTACCTACTATAATTTTACTTTACCTTTTTAGAGTTCCGTAGTAAAACGAGGAACCCTTATAACTTAGTTGTGTCCGTCCGTCCGCATTATAATTTCGACATTCATTAAGCATATGATATTATGATAGTTTAAGTATAGATCTCAATTTTAATTACTTAAAAAATCAAAACTATACATTTAAGGGGTAGCTTCTAAAGGCTCCTAAGGTTAAGTAATGTAAAGTTTCGTAAGTTTAGTTAGGTCGACAAATTTAAAAAAATCCTCCCCCTTAATTTCTCACTATCTCTCAAAATTATTTTAAGCACTGTGGGATTAAAACTTTTGAGTCATAAAAGAAAATTGTTTCTTTTTTTAAATTTGCGCAAAGGTCACTGACCTCAGAAACATTTCTCAGCCAAATATGTTTTTCTAGCATTTCACCATCTAATCACTTCATACAAATTAATTTTTATCGTAATCATAATAATCGTCACCATCTACGGTCATACGCGTGTCCAGACACGCACCACTTATTTCTTACAACTTATTTCTTATCGACTGAAAGCGTGGAACTATAAGTACTAAGCAAGATTAGTATTATACACATTAATAGATTGTCTTTCTAATGACATAAGCTCACTCGAATTTGCAGTGCTCGACAGGGCTCCATACTGAACTTTGTACCTAAAATATTTTGTTATTAACATCTTGTACTGTATGGAAGCGTGAATAAATGAAATGAAATAGATATGAGGCAGATTAGCATCGTCACCAGCCTTAGCTAAGGACGTCTACTAGTGGGCATCAGCCTCTTTTATAGATCTCCGATAAAACCGGCTGGAAGCGGCTGGCATTGGGGTGCTTCTCAGATCACCTGTGTCTCCACCAAGGGTATAGATAGCATGCTTACCTAAAAGATACATGTTTGATCTGGACCTAGACCGCATCCCTGTGGAAGATCGGGTAGGATATAGTTAAACGCAAACCTTTAGTGAAAACACAACTTTCTTTAGTCGGATAATAAAATCGTCCATCTTATCGGATGCCTTACACGACTTTGCTTTGGTTGATATTTGGTCTCTATTCGAGAACCTTTTCGGTTCATGATTTCTGCTTGCTATGTGTTCTACCAACTGCCACTTCATCTTGCTATTCCTACGGACAACGGAAAGTTTAGTTTGTGTTGTATTCTGCGTACGGTGATGGTATAGGAGATGCGAGTGGAGTCCGAGATGTGCGGGCGGGCGGGAGCTGCGCGCGGCTATCGATCCGCCCGCCCGCCGAGATGACGGCGCCCTACGCCCAGATATGGGATAAATCATACCTATTATCACTTTACACTTACGTTTTCTTACAAGTTACAACACAACAGCGTAGCGCTAATAGCGTAGTTTGACTAGGTGTTAATCAGTGGTCACCGAAGTTAAACACCGTTTAGCAGGGGCAGTCTTCGATTGGGTGACCGCGGGTGGCATTTACAACTGTGTGTTGAGTTGTGAATTCCAGTTGTTTTAACCGCTAAGCCATGTCAGATAATTTAAGGCTCCTAAAAAATCTAGAAGTTATTGAAAAAATAGAAAACCCAATTTATACGAACTTACCACACGACACTCGCTCGGACATATCGTAATCCAATCTTCGCTAAATAATTATATTGTTAAAAAATAAAGTCATAATTTTTTTGTTTGTCTGTAGGTATGTTCGCTTAGATTTTCTAAACTGTACAACATAATGCAATTTGGTTTTCACTATTATTAGAATATTGTTTGCACTCGATCAAATCAGAAAATAGAAGATTCGTAGAAGCAAAGTGTCCGACTAATCCCGGCGATTTGAAAGTTGAAATGACAGTGAGCATGGCATAGGATAGAGTACCTACTGATGACCACGGGGGTGGAAGAGCTTTCGAGTGAATTTTATCATACGTAGCTTAAATTAATTTACGATTTTTTTTCGAAAGTTGGAATTAAGAATTTCTTAAAATATTTTACGACATATGAGATTTATTTAGGAGATATAATCACAATTGATTGTATTTAAACGTAATAAACGTAATGTAATGTAAACACGCCTACACGTTACCAATCAAACCAGGTACCTTCTCTATTGGATCTTATAATGGTCAATGATGAAACACTAATTACGGAAGTTGTCCATAAACCACCCATAGGAAAAAGTGACCATTGTGTCTTAGAATTTACTATCCAGTGTCTAATGCAAAAGGAAAGGACATCACCCAAATTTAGGCGAAACTACCAGGGCATAAATTATGACAGTTACAATTCCGATTTGTTTAAGAACTTGCAAGCGGTAAGCGAAACGGATGATCCTGAACAATTATGGGATGGTATCTTGAATGCTATTAATGTTACTACAGACGAACATGCGCCTTTACGGCAAGTACGATGTAAACCATTAAATAATAAACCATGGATTGATGACAGTGTTCTTGAGTTAATTTCGGAAAAGAAATTCTTTTGGGACAAGTACAGAATGTCTAAGGATGAAGATGACTATAAGAAGTTTCGTGAGGTGAATAATAAGTGTGTCGCCTTGTCCAGAAAGCAGAGGAGTGCTTATGAGGCCAGAATCCTTGACTATGGTGATAAGGCGTTTTATTCATACCTGCGACGCTGTACTACCTCTACTGTCAGTATTCCACCAGCAATTAGAAACCACAATGGAGACTTAATAACTAAACCATGTGATATTGCTGAGGTTTTTGCAGTTGAGTTTGAAAAAGCATATTCAGTAGAACCAGCACTTAATCAAAACACTATGACTATTGTAGCTCCCCATGTAGAGGAAAGTTTGTGTGACATATCTTTCACTGAAAATGATGTAAAGAAAGTAATTGCGAACTTGAATATTCAGTCCTCCCCCGGGCCAGATCAACTTCCAGTCTGCATACTTAAAAATTGTGTTAATACTATTGCTCCAGTCTTAGCTGAATTAATGACCACTTCCTTTGAAGCTGGATACTTGCCTCAAGACTGGAAGCATGCGATAGTGACTCCAATTTTTAAGAAAGGTGACAAAACTAAACCGGAAAACTTTCGACCCATTAGCCTCACTAGCATTGTGGTGAAGATTATGGAAAGGATTATAAGTGAGAGAGTAGCACAATTTTTAAATAGAAATTGTGTAATTTCAACAAAGCAACATGGTTTTGTTGAAAAAAGGTCAACTGTCACTAACTTATTGACATGTGTTCATGCCTGGAGTGCACAAGTTGACAAAAAAGAACCAGTTGATGTAGCATACCTCGATTTTGAACGTGCATTTGACAAGGTACCTCACCAGCGCTTGTTGTTTAAGCTTGAACATCATGGATTGCGTGATAAGTTGCTTCAGTGGTACCGGAGCTTCTTATTGGGTAGAACATTTCAGGTTCGAGTGGGAAACTCACTATCGGAACGGAAAATGGTTTCCAGCGGTGTCCCCCAGGGTTCTGTGTCCTCGCCTCAGCTGTTTGGAATCTTCCTAACGGATCTGATAGAGCTCATAGAATGTCAGTCAGCCTTTTTCGCAGATGATGGGAAGTTTTTCGCTAATGCATTGATAAAGTCTGGAGAACTTCAAAAAGATCTAGACCGCATTCAGAACTGGACCAGGGGCTGGATTATAAAGTTGAATACAACCAAATGTAGTGTGTTACATCTTGGTAGAACCAACCCCAGAGCGACATACACACTTGATGGAGTTGCCTTAGCATCTGTAGACCAACAGAAGGATTTGGGAGTCATCATTACTACAGATTTGAAATGGGAAGAGCATATATCTATGATAGTCAAACGGGCTAACTCATTTATTTATGTCATACGCAAGTCCTTTCAGACAGTAACAATAGATGTTTTTATTAAGGTTTACAAAACCTATATAAGGCCTCTGCTAGAGTATGGGTTCCAGGTGTGGAGTCCTTACTTTAAGAAAGATATTGATTTGCTTGAAAGTGCACAAAGAAAAGCCACCAGGATTCCATATGCTCTGCGCCGCAAAACCTATGAAGATAGGTTAAAAGCTCTTCGTCTCACGACCCTGGAAGAACGACGATTGCGTGGAGACCTTATTGAGACCTTCAAGATTCTCAATGGCTTCTACAATCTTCCGGATATTCACGACATGTATACCTTGAAGGAAAATATGCGCGATAGCAGACGCCATAAGTTTCTCTTGCAGCCTACACCATCACAAACCAACACTGGACACCACATACTCTACAATTGGAATAGGTTGCCTGAGGATGTCATCTCAGCAAGAACTATTTTAATAAGAACAAACATTAACAACTAAGAATATTAACATTTAAGAATAGACTAGACCTTTGGATAAAGAAGGAAAACATTTCTTTGTCAGATAAATACTAATTTAATTCGACTCTGCTTGATATAGGCTTATCAGTATACACTGCTCGCCTATAAACAAATAAATAAATAAATATTTGGATTTGTATTTATGTGGGTTAAATATGTACATCCTCCAAAAAAAATAGTAATAATTTCGCCTATCCTAACACCTTAAATTAATCAGTGACTTATTGCAGACATATTTATCACATATTGATTGGGCTATTCAAATCAAATCCTCGTTCACTAATCAGTATGGAAAACTGGTAATAACCAGTACAATAACCAGCACAGACTGAAAACTGGCAATAACCAGTACAATATCCAGTATCGGGTATTACCTACACATGATGTGAAATTGTCACTAGATAAGACACGAGTATTTTTCCTGGAAATCAAAATTGGCCAACAAACTAATTAATGGAGATTTTCTGTTCCACTTCCAGTATGTAATGACAACTTTGTTTTTGGTAGCCTTTTGCATTAGCTTTGGAATAGAAATTACTTTTCAGTACGAGTGTTATTGTGCTATAGACAGGTACTTACCTGCTAGTCAGCGATAATAATAGATTATGCACCTAAAGAATGAAGTCGTGACTTGTCTCACGGGGACCATATTGGACGTTGAGCGTAGCGAGGGACTCTGAAGTTAACCCCCGAGTGTAAGGAGGGAGTTTATAGTTAACTCCCGAGCGAAGCCAGGGAAAGCCAGGCCAGGTATTTAGAGCCTGAGTGAAGCGAGAGATTCAAGCCGCCCAAGACCATAGGCACCCCAAGATGAAGGCAGACTTTGTTCTAGTGGTGCATACTCTACTTTTCATACATCCTGCGAGAAATAAAAAACTTAGGAATATTAATAAGTTAGGAATATAAATCAAACAACTTGGAACTTAACTTACTTAGAACATCTTACTTACAAATTTTCATAAAAGCAAACTAAGCCAAAATAAATAACAGAACATGTAAATACCATGATAATCACGTAGATTATTGTGGTCAAATAGCCTGGTCATCATGACCAACTCATTTTCGAATAAATTCTCTTTACAATGCCTGTAAGTATATGTTTTAAATGAAGAAGTTTTCATACAAATTATGATGTTCCAAATTAAAATAGTTTTACTCCCTAGGGACTTACATACAACCAACATACAACATTATTGCTCTACCATACATAGCCTTCGAGATTGTTTTAGGATATATGTCATGTTTTACATTGAGATTGCACGATTACATATACAGGGTTATTGGTTATCAACTAGCATCATTTTAGGGGGTTATTATATACATCAAAACTACCAACTTTTGCTCAAAGACTTTTTCAAATCTCAAAATGAAATTGATGTTCCATTGAAAAATATCGTTCACCCTCAACAACATGTATTTCCACAGCTGTTTTTTTTAGTTTTGTCAAAAGTCTCAGAACAAATGTTGTTAGTTATGATGTATAGAATAAGCCCCTAAAAGATGCTAATTGATTACCAATAACCTTGTATAAATATACAAATAACTAGTTTTTACCCGCAGTTTCGCCCGCATGATATTTTGATTTTTGACGCAATATTATAATTTATAGCCTATGTGTTATTCTGATATATAAGCTATATTATTGCAAAGTTTCATGTCAATCCGTTCAGTAGTTTTTGCGTGAAAGAGTAACAAACATCCATCCATCCATACTCACAAACTTTCGCGTTTATAATATTTGCAAAGTTTCATCTCAATCCGTTCAGTAGTTTTTGCGTGAAAGAGTAACAAACATCCATCCTCACAAACTTTCGCGTTTATAATATTAGTAGGATTGGTCATTTTCGAGCAGGTGGTAATTATTAAACATTACAATATGTTCACTATTATTTTTTTTGTCACTCCATATGAGTTATAACTGTTGTAAGCAGTATGTCTAACAGCAACAAGCAGGGCCCTGCCGTTGTGCCTAATTTATCAAAGGACAAGAGCAGTATTTTTCCCTGGTTAAATAAGCTTATTATAACTATATCTTCAAATCAATCCTGATACCAAATTACATTCACATTTGTTCGGTCGTTCCGCATGGCAAATAGGCAGATACATACAGCTTATACGAGTATATATAGATTACTGTGATGTGATGATCCCGAGATTCATATAAGGAAACCTGCAGTTTTCGCAAGCATTCTGGATTCTGGGCAATGTTAAGACGAAAAACATGTTTTCAACGTGTGTTTCTAAGAAATGTGGAACAAACCGGTGTTTATGGCAGATTATGTTCTGCGGTGAAATCGAACATACTTTGGCCATTACTCAATGATATCACGATGACTCAACGCTTCGACGATTTTCCTCAAGATCTTCAATCAGTTTTAAATATTTTAATTCACATAAGTACCTACTTGTGCTCTGTACCAGCCTTATTAATAGTCCACTGCAGGACGCAGACCTATCACGATTGCAGGTCGGGTGTTACTACCACTAGACCACCACGGCTTACCTATTTGTGCTCATTATGTTTAATATTATCAAACTGGACTTGCTCCAATATTTATAGTCATCCATCCATCAGCCATGGGACGTCCACTGCTGGACATAGGCCTCCCCCATGGATTTTCAAAAAAGCCGGTTGGAGGCGGCCTGCATCCAGCGCATTCCTGCTATATTATAGTAGGAAAATATAGCAGGAATGCGCTTATAATTTTTTATGTAATAATATTCTTTATTTGGACTAAAATCTTTTGTACACTGTTCCTATATTTCTTATCAAAATATATTTTTTTTAAATACTAGCCATCATAGTACCCAAAATGACTCTTCGTTATAGGTAGAGACGCGTGCCTAACTGAGAGATACATAATAATCAAATCTGTTACAGAAATTTATTTGCAACAAAAATAAGAGGTACAATACATAAACAACAAAACAAATCATAAAACACAAAAAGCAACAATATTACACCTAATATCCTTGTCACAAAACTGGTCCCAACTCAGCGTAATGCTGGTAGCGCTTACGAGCAACCAGCGATGGTATTCTACTGCGCTGTATTATAGAACCTATATATACTAATGGATTGTTTTCAATACCTACAGGACAGATCGCTTTGGCAAACAAAATCTTAGTACAAAGCTTAAAATCTTGACATAAATGAATTAGCCATTTAATTATGGTCTAATCACAGTTTACAAATTAAACCAAATTATGTACAATTAAATTATAAAGAAATAATATATACATAAAAACATAAAAATACATATTTACAAAACAAACACGCCGTCCAGACCAGCAGCGTGTGGGAAGGTCCCCAGAACACTGGCCGCGTTACCTCGCTGAATCGCAAGGCTCAGGCTTTGAGCGAAGTACGCGCCAGCTCTAGGGTTTCCGGAGGCGAGGATCAACCTTTTTGATAAAGCTTTACAAAAGCTTTTTGTGTCGGATGACCACGGGCCCAAAGTTTCCACAGCTAACGCAACAAATTCGTAGTGTGCGTTAAGCTGTGAATACTTTTGATGTTTGTTCCTCTGTGCCTTCTCAGCCGCGGTTCCAGCACAGCGAGCGGAATCACCAAGGTATAACGGTGCCAGGGTATCGACACACGTGGCGTCCCACACTAAGGCTCGCCCGAGACTCCATGGTATTAGTGTGGCTCCATCAGGACGCTTACCGTCATCCCTTGACATTCCGCTCCACATACGTGCTCGGTCTGAGTCATTCATTGTTTGATTCAAAAGGGCCGAATTAATTATGTATTAATAAGGTTATTATTTTGTTTCAGTGTGCAACTTCATAGTGCACGAGCGATGCGTGGGGCAGGTGGTGACGCCGTGCTGCGGGGTGGCGCCGAGCCTTATTAAGGTAAACCAAATAAATATAGGGGTCGCCACACAAGTCGGCGGATGAGAAGTTAACCGCAGATGACATTTCGCCGTGATTCGCTTATTATTGCGCATGGATGCACAATGCCTACGCAAGTAGCGAAGTAGTGAGCACGGGCGTAGGGAGCGCGCGGGAGGCATGAGGTTGGTGGGCGGGTGTGCCCCGGCTTCTCGTCTCAATGGCTCCCGCGCATACCTAAATTTTGCTGTTTGGGCTTCCCATACGCCGACTTGTGTGGCGCGGACTATAAATAATTTGTACCCTGCCATACAGGCCCCTATGAGACCTAGGTGCGTGGTTCAAATATTCCAATGGTAGGTAGGTACTTTAACGATATTTCAACTAAGATTTTTATAAGGCCAGCTGTTTGTTAGTAGTTAATAGTACCTACCACTAATTCTATTTGATGTTGGTACAAATAAATAAATTATTTAATTAATATACAGGTTGCAGAGCTAGAGTGAGACGCCGACATTAAGTGATAATATATGTTTTAAAGCCTTCTACACATTTGGAATTTAATAAATACCTAATGCTATTTGCTTAGTTATGTACATACAATTTTCTAAAACACCATTTTGGAGCATCATGTATTTAAATAGCGATGTAGTCAAAATAGCTCGAGTAGTTATTTATATCGGTCTAATGTCAATATACCATATGAGTTCCTTATAAAGTACATATGATGCCTAATTACTCTCTTTAATTTTTTTATTTTTGTTTTATTAATAGGATTCTTTATTTTGACAAAACTTAAAAACATTTCATAAACTATAACTATTAAAATTAACCTACTTAAAATGAAAACTTATATTAAACACTAAAACTTATACTAAAATAAAACTAATCTAAAAGACCCGGGGCAGAGCGTAACGTGGCCAGAATGCTGGCGGCGTTGCCTCGCTGAATTGCAATACAAATTTTTTGGCCAAAGTAGATGCCAGCATTCTGGTCACGTGTCACCTCTACCAGTTGCGTAGCGTCTTTATACAAAAGGTGAGCGTCACTTTAATTATTATTTATTATGTATGAAAAATTGTTTTTTAATTCAAGGTATTTTTTATTGCTTTTATGATTACTAGTTACTAGTACTACTTGTGGATCAAATAATGTCGGGGTCAGGTCTCAACCCTGTAGAAAGCACTAATTGCCAACTGTCTCACTCGCGGATTCGCAAGTTTGACTACATCGGCATTAGGCCCAATTTTAGAGGCGCCTTCGTAATTATATTATTAAAATTATATAGCAAGCGTAATTATATATAGAGTAGCCCTGTTTCTTTTTAACTATTATGCATTTGATAGAGAGAGCACTATATTACGATGCTATTAAATTTATGATGGCGCCTTTAAATCTGCGCCTATTGAATTTCTATAACGCTACTCCGTCAAATCAGGAAATTTAAAATCTACAAATCATGTGTAAACAAATGTTTCATAGTATTTAGAAATTCACGTATTATGGTGTTTTTTTCTTTATTAATGTGATATTGCACGAACTGCTTAGATTGAATTTGGCATATAAGATTCCATAATTTATAAAACACTATTTTCTACGAACCAAATTTAGGAAGAGTTATTCCAAATTAAACCAAGCCAAACTAAACCTTACGGGCTATATAATAATGTACATTTTACAACGTGTCAGTTGATGAGGATTCATAAAATTTTCAACTGCGGTCACGGCAGCAGCGCCTCGGAGGCCAAAGTTCCTCCATCGGCCGGAAACATCATTAAATATTTATCAAGTTGGTTCAGTAGGTGCTGGCTGATTACTCGGAAGAAAGTTTTCATGGAAATGCTAGCCATGATGACTGCGTACAAATGGAGTTCAATTATCTTTTTGTAATTATGGGTAGATATGGAAAGGACTGTCAAGTGAAAGACTGTAAAGTTCATGGAGCGATTATTGATATGTTACTTTAAAAAATATTATTATTTGTTAACTTGTGTATACGAGTAAATTCAACTCGATTTCATGGACTTGTCTGAAATAAATGATTATTTATTTATTTTACAACGATAACTAGCATATTTTTCATACGGTTTTAAGATATGACGACCAATACAAATTATACCTACTACCGCTGATTAATTTATTATTGATGAAATAATACCTACGAGCTCATTTACGAAATCATTTAGTTTTACTGTCAATCCAATTTGGCTCAATATTATTATTATTATATTCAGCCGACTACTCAAAGAAGATAATTTTATAGCTATAAATCTTCAGGAACAGATCCAACACATCTAGTATCTCTCTATGTTCGAAAACGAGCGAGTCTTCTCTGTCGCTAGAACAATAAACTAAGCGAACCTAGTATGTTTACCTACTATTTCTCTATGAAATCACTAACGCATTTGTATAGGCCGAATCAAACTTCTTGGCGGCTTTAAAGTTAGCTACAAGCGGCGCAAAACCCAATCCTGACTGAAGCTCAGAGGAAGCTGCGCAAGGATTGGGGTTTGAGGAGTTTGTAGCTTATTTTATAACCACCAAGAATTTTGATTCGACTTATAGGTGTACTTTTGTTTGCGGGGTGCTTAGCGTCTTAGATCCGAGAATAATTGTTGTAAATAAAAATATTTGTTTGTGTTGTAGAACCCAGTGGCTCACTGCTGGTCTGAGCCAACACACCACAAGCGCAAGTTCTGCACGGTGTGCAGAAAACGGCTTGATGAACTGCCAGCTTTACATTGTATGAGTAAGTATTCTCACTGATCACTTATTCACGTGGCTCTACAGATAAATAAATTAAAAAGAAAGTATAAAATGATAAGTGATAGTCCTCAGTTCTGGAGGCACAGCAGGCAAATGCCTTAGCTTGCTTATTTAGATGTATTTTAGACAGAATATGATCCTGAGACAATGATTTGTTTTATGTGCTTTATGTTACGGCAGAACAGGTACCTACTCATTATACAGATGGCCTCAACGATTTAATTTTACTAAATTAAATACAAGTGCGATAAATGATTCTATATTAAAACCAGTTTTTCTATCAATTTAGATTGCCACTACGCCTTGAAAAGTGAAACGGTTCTTCTGCTCACGTAAATTTAATTTATTTCCCTATTGCCTTTATGTGCTAAACTTAGTTACAGAGTAGAATCATTGTGTATAACAATATAATTAAACGTTGATATAATGCTCATTTGCACTATATAATGGCGCTAGTTCCAGTTGATGTGTGGTAAATGCTAGTCATAAATTTTGTTAAGTTGAAATAGCACGTATGCATGTTGACCGAAGCAGAACTATGAAGAACTTCCTTTATTAATCGCCCCGAAACTATAAAAACTTCAATCACGCCGTAATATTACCCAGGTATACCTACTTTAGTGTATGTCACTTTGGACCAGATAGAGCAGTAAAGCAGTGTTGATCCCAAGGAGGTCACAATTTGGAAAAACCCTGAGATAGAGAATAATTAATATCCCGTTCGGTCAACCTCTAACTGAATGTACAATACCTTCCTCGATTTCCTAAGCGAGCCTCAAATTGCGCAGCATGTTAATACAGCGCTAATGCTTGGTGCAGTATGCGAGTACTACGTGCATGGCGAGTGCGTGGACTTCGCGGCGGCGGACTGCAAGGAGAACGCGACCTACAGCGCGGGCAGCGAGCCGCGGCACGTGCACCACTGGCGCGAGGGCAACCTGCCCGCCAACTCCAAGTGCGCGGCCTGCCGCCGCGCCTGCTGGTCCGCCGAGTGCCTCACCGGCTACCGCTGCGAGTGGTGCGGCAGCACGGTACGTGCCGACACACTCTATCGCCCGTCAATACCTACGTGCACCGTAAAAACCTTTGACAGAACTTTTAGAGAAATTGATACTTACCTTACCGTGATAGACAAATGTGACAACACAAATATGTTTCTTAGCTTAGCATAGGTAATCCAACGCCGTCACGACATTGGTGTATGATGTAATCGAAATGTGGTCCCCAGTGCCACGCGGGATGCCGCTCGCTGATTCCGGAAGAATGCAACTTCGGCATGCTGCAGCCGATCTTCCTGCCGCCGTCGGCCGTGTCGATCCCGCGCACGGAGGTGCCCATGGAGGCCATCATCGGCGTGCACGTGCGCCCGCCGCCCTCGCAGCGGGACTTCGGCTGCCGTAAGTTCTCTTTCGCGTTCCAGCGCCGCCCGCGCCGCACCGCTTCTGGTCACCGCGCGCCTCGCGCGCCGTGTGCCTCGCTATTCGCGGCGCTTCGATAGTTTAGGATGCTTGCACCGTAGCTCTCGATCTTTCAGCTGCACCGCCGAGACTCACACGATTCTTACGCCTGTTCGAATCCACAGCACCTGAATTCGATGAATATGATGTACATATAGCTTAACTCGGGATGCGACGTATCGTGTCAGTCTCTCAGTTGCGTATACACCTACGGAATCCATCCGGGTGGTGTTCCGCCCGGAGCGCGGCAGGGTCGAATCGCGGGGCACATGAGTGGGGCGGTGCGTCGCGTGCGGGTGGTGTGCGTGAGCGTGTGTGTTGGGGCAGCGCGCGCGCGGCGCTGGGGCGCGGGCGGCGCCTGGTCGCCGGCGCGGCTCGCGGGACTCGCGCGCCGCCTGCTGCCGGCCGCCTGCAGCCCGCACGGCGGCGCCTCGCCACCCTACACTAGAGGTAACTCGCCGCCCATTGCTTTACCGACCTCATCTCTACTCACGACATCGTGTCTAACATTCACAAACTGAATATTCTCGGGAAAGCAGTGTTTGGCCAACCGTACCAGCCCGACCTTGCACCTCCGCCGCATGCCTCTCTGTCTGCACTTGCACCTATATTACGTTGACATTATTGATCGCGATGTACTTAGTTGGTTTTGATGAATGTTGATCGGATTATGAGCGAAACAAATCTCTTGACACAGAGGTGTAACATTTTTAACCCCGCTCTACATTTCGAGACATTTAAATCGGTTATTATTTGAGTTATAATGTTGTAGTGAACATAGGTGATTGGTGCATCTGCTTTATCATACTTGTGTGTCAAACTTTATCAAACCATGGTTGAATTTACTGCCAATTGTCTCTAAAAGTATCTCGTGGCAGTCCGAATGGTTCTGTAAAGTTCTTTACTCTTGCTTTCGCTGTATGCTTTATAATAATCTATATTCTATCTTCTAATAAAATATCTATATCTATCATTATTTTACACATATCTATGTATTTGTTTATATGTTTACTTTTTATTTAATTCGATGAATTTATGAAAATACACACGTTGAATATTGCTCTGGGGCGTAGTTTCAAAGATTATTTTTATATCTTACTAACATAAGGTCGACTTTCAATCTCTTTATTCTCAGAACTCTATCTGCACAATTTAAAAACAATCTTATTGAGGCACTCTCTCATTAGAATCGGATCTATTGAAACATAAAACTACAGGACATATTCATCCATTTTGAGATATTAGTCTCCAGTATTATATTCTGAACTTTGATTGGAACTACAACACATAAACCCAATTTCTGTAACAGCAAACCCTTTTTTAAAGAACGATAAAATACTTTAGATCCCTCAAATAGTTATAGCTTCCTTTTCCTTGGCCCTTGTTTTGATAAACCTATCTAATAATTTGCCAATATAGTACATTTTTATCTAAGATCTTGTAGTTTTATGAAAGAACTATAAAGCGCCCTAACTTTCCACGTCACGTACTTTCTATTCTAACCCGTATTGCTACACTGAGTAATCCGGCCATCCAAAGGGTACCCGTGAAGAGGTACCCCACCGGCCAAGGTAACATACGAACATATTTACAAATATTGTGTATATTATGTATGATTTAATTCGATGATATAATTATGCTGCCAGTTACGCCGCCGCTTTTTATTCCAGTTTGTCCCAAGAACTTGTTTCTGGTAACTACACTAAAGTGAAGAATCGTGTCAATCAAAATAATTGTAGTATTTTTGATCGACGAAACGGAGGAAGCACTCAATTCGATGCGTAATTTTTTTTATTGTGTGGTTATAACACATAACTTTTGACGTAGTGGTCCGATTTCGATATTTTTTTATTGGAAAGAGTATACTTCAAAATTGGTCCCATTTAAATTTTATCTAAATCGGCCGAGCCATTTTCAATCGATCCGTGCGAAATATTCGCGGATTCTGTGAACGGTTGAAGTCGGTCATGCTATTTTTTGCAAAAAATAATTATTACTAACAGACATGTTGAGCTTTAGACGAAAATCAGTGTTAAGTAAGCTTTAAAGTTTGAAAGAAAAACAAAATATGTATTTCACCTATTTAGCAATTTTCTTGGGACATTCTAAAACAGTTTTAGGATATTTAATTTTAGTGGGATATAAATGTGTAACCAGTAGTTTATAAGCTTACTAATCTGTGTGCGTTATGAAGTTATAACTAGCTCGATAAATGTTACAACAATGATCATTTTACGCCTCAGGAAAGTTTTTGAATAAATCAATAAAAAAGCAGTTAAATAAAAAAGCGTAGAAATTCGGATTCTGATCGCGAAAGGAGCGTTTTCGTAATCATACGTTTACTTTCTTGATGTGTAAAATTTTTAAATAATATAACGTTCATTTAAATAACTTAAATAAACACCTACTCCTAAATACTCGAAGTAGATGCATAATAATAAAGAGACTGAAGTTCTCATAATGCTCCATCTACTAAAAAATCCTGTTCATATATTTACCTAATTGTTTTGGTGTCTAAAAATCAGTTTGGACGAATATTGGAAGTATGCTTCGTTCATCCAACAAACACGCCTCAAAAAAACTACTACGACTTTTTCAGAAGAATTGAGACAAAACCTTCCATATAAATAAAATACAAAAAAAGAGTATTTTTTTCTGAATGTGAAAAATAAGAAGCTATCAATATAATTGCCAGCTGCACATTAAAGTTCAAGCTTATGATAAGTATAGCAAACTCAGTATTAGTGTTTTCTAGAATAAGAAAACCTTCAATCTTTTTGGAATTAAATATTTTTGGAAATGTTGTGGAGAACAATTTCATTTAATGTACGTAATGTTTTACCGAAAACGGAGGTTTTCAGTTCGGATTAGAATTATATTTTTTTTCTAACCCTCTTTTATACACTAAAGCCGATTCAAGTACTTGTTTTTCAATCTGTGTTTTTGAGAAATTACGCGTAATGCAATAAAAAGCAGCTTCAAAATAATTATGAAAAATTTTGAATCATCTGAAAATTAAACACAAAGAATAATTATGTGCCATGTGCTACGCAAAGTGCTACGCCGTAGACAAAAAATGACAGGCACAATACATCTTGAAAAAAAGAAACTCAAAATTTAAATAAGTCAATACTGATAATATCCTTCCAATATTCTACGACTGAGCTCGCTAACCACTAGCCGAGTGAATGAGTGTCGAGTGTTGGGGTGTGGGGCGGGTTCGTGAGCGGTGTGGGTGTTGCAGCGCGCAGCGTGAGCGAAGAGTTCTCCTCGGGCTGCGAGGGCCGCTCGGGCTCCGGCGGCGGCTCCACCGGCGCGCCCGCCGACCAGGACCACCGCCCAGACCACGGCAAGCAGCACCGGGACAAGACGCCGGATGATAGGGATGAGGGTGAGACACTACACATACTCTAACTATAACAAAATACAAGTTAGAGCTAAAAGTTGAAAATGTAAATAGTAGGTACGTCGAGAGTGGATTATCATACGGATAAAACTCTCCAAAAAGAATAGATTTAAAAAAAAATGATTTTTAGACGATGAGTTTGAAGAAATTAGACAAAAATGTTACATCGATGTATGTATAGGTATAATTATGTTTTTCATCATATCTTTAGGCAGAATTGTTGTAAACTAGGTAATATTTAGAAAAACAGACTTTGATCTATAAAAAGAAAATAGATAAAAAATGCTAAGTTGCAAACAGGATTGCTCACATAACTTATTCGCAAAAATGTTGAGCAAGAAGAGTTTTATTTTGTAATAACAGTGGATTGAATTCTCGTCGCCTTTGCATATCTTGATGTTCAGTAAGTAAACGCGCATTCTTGTACCCGTGTACAGAAGTAGTGAAGGTGTACGACGGCGAGGCGGCGTGGTCGCGGCGACTGTACCGGCCCGTGGTGGTGGGCCGCAACTGGAACGAGCGCGAGCTGATCTCGGCCGCCCTGCGCGCCTTCCACGTGGCGCGCGAGCCCGAGCAGTTCGAGCTCACGGACGCGCTGGCGGGCGACGAGCCGCCGCTCAACGACCCCACGCCGCTTGCCAAAGTCACCAGGCTGCCTAACAAGCGGCCCGCGCTCTTCCTGCGTTTCAAGTAAGTCATATTCTTGCGCCACTCTATATTTGCCCATGTAGTTTGAACTGATGGACGTGCTAGCGGGCGCCTGAACCCGCTAAGGCACACACTTTTCCTGTACTTAAAGTTACTCGTTTTATCTGTGCCAGTAGAACTGAGTCTCTCAAGCCACTTAGTTACGAAACTTTTACATGGTATGCGAGCCCAAGATGTTCGAGCTGCCAGACGCGCTGCTTTATTCTCCATCAAATTAAAAAATATCCTCCCGTAGGTGTCCTGATAAAAACCACTATAAAACCACAAAGCCGTGGTGGTGTAGTGGTAATGACACCCACCTTATAATCGTGAGGTCGTGGATTCGAACCCAGTCCCGTACCTATGATTTCCTTGGAATTTATGTACGGAATTTCACACCACTGGCTTTTCGGTGAAGGAAAACATCGTGAGGCAACCTGCATATGTCCGTAGAAGAAATTCGATGGCGTAGGTGAATCCACCAACCCGCACTGGGCCAGCGTGGTGGATATGGCCCAATCACCCTTCGTGGGTAGGCCTACGTCCTGCAGTGGACTAATAAAAAGGCTGGTACAGTACAGTACAGTATAGGCATAAATCTATCAAGTTTTGGACCGTTTGTATCTTCTGTTCGATGACTAGCTCCTGGTTTTTTGTTACCCAGAGAGCCAGAGACGGGCGGCGGGTACGTGCGCGTGTACCCGGGGCGCGTGGCGGGCGCGGGCGAGACCTTCGTCACGGTGCAGTGCAGCGGCGGCGACACCGTGGCCGACCTCATGGCCGCCGCGCTCGAGCGCTTCGGCCTCGATCCTAACACCGCCGTCTCCGACTACCGCTGCTCCGAGATCCTGCTCGACCGCGGGGGTGAGTCTGCCTTTACAACCCTATTTCTTACGAGGACACGACCAATCCAAATAAGAATCAAACAGCTCTGGTCGAAGATATCTTTCCTAATCTCTATAAAGTTTTCCGCGTTCCCTTCTAGCGTCGTACTTCTCATATCTGAAGGTTGTGACCCTCGCCTCACATAAACTTTTCGTTCTTGGTCCACATCCAGCGCCTCATATACTGATGTGTCGAAGGTGGTGCGAGTCTGATCGGACCAACGTATCTATCGAACTACCACCTCGTGACCACTTTCCGTCTATTTTCATGTCATATCAGCAATTGGAAGTGTCTGTTTATGATACAGTATCGGAGCGCGTGCTGGAGGACGAGGAGCGGCCGTGGCGCATCGTGGTGCGGCTGGCGCGCGAGTCGGTGCGGCGCATGGAGCTGGCGCGCTTCTACCTGCAGCCGCGGCGCGACCCGCACGGGCCCACGCTCGCGCTCTTCGTGGCCTCGCTGCCGCCCGGCCTCTCCGAGCGCAACTACGAGAACATACTCGTCGAGTTCCTGGGCGCAGGTAACGCATGCTTCTACATGCAACCGCAGTGCTATTTGCAAGGGCCCACACCTTTGATGCTACTTTTTCTGTGAAATTTCAAATTTTCAAAGACTTTTTCAGTCAATTCTTGAAATATCAGAACCACACACTTTATTTGTCTCAACCTAAATTATTAACTAGGATTTTCTAAAAGTACTGTAATATTTTCGCAGATAACAAGTTCACATCGATCGGGCCGATATACTACGAGTACGGGTCGATGGTGATCACGTATGAAGACGCGAGCAAAGCTGTGCAAGCGCTCTACGCACTCAGAGAGGCCAAATATGAAGATAAGCATTTATTAGGTAAGGAATTAAACATGTTCCACGAAAATGTCCTGCTGACTTCAATACGGATCTCTCTTTTTACGAGAAGGGTTAGGCAATACTCCATCACGCTAGCCAGGAGAAGACTGCGTTGACATTCTTCAGATAACCTCAAGAATTGAGAATACTCTGACACGTAGATTCTTATACAACTTCAAAAACACAAAGTGCATTGTGATTAGAACCTAGAATGTAAGGAGTAGAAATCCACTCGGAGTTAGACTACCGTACCAAACAATATCATGGCTGTTAAATACAGAGCCTTGATGTCAGAAGCCGTATAATTTTGGAACCAGGTCTAGCCATTTAGCCTATACGAACTTATATACCCTTGATACCTTGATACAGACGCAGGGCTGAAGAAAAATGGGAAAATATCTGACTTTAGGCCACAAAATCCACAATTATGATCTATGTAGGCATGCCACGTTTTAATATGATCGAAATTGAGACGCGAACATGTCTGTTTGTCCCCAGTTTTGCTCCTGCCCAGCATCGAGCCGGCGATGGTCCCGAGCAACGTGAAGCCGCTGTTGGTGTTCGTGAACGTCAAATCTGGCGGCTGCCAGGGGCTCGAGCTCATCTCCTCCTTCAGGAAACTCCTCAACCCCTACCAGGTGTTCGACCTCGAGAACGGGGGACCTTTACCTGGGTCAGTATCAACATAAACATTACTTATGTCAATAAATAAATGATGTGGCCTTCATGCAGACATGGTAGCATGTTAACCCTTCATATATCTTCCATTGTTTGAGTATCGTATTATTTGAATAATCGATACCATATCTGTATATGCTATTTGTTCTGATTTCGGATGTGGGTCTCATTCTGGTTTGTTTGGTGGAATCCTGAATGTAGAGAATCTTAGTAAAGAGCTGAGATAGTGACATCTAGTTCACTCAAGGCTACCAATTCAATGCATTTTTGTTTTGTTTGTTATTACTATGCGTAGGTATATTTATACAAAAAACTATTTTAGAGATCAGATTGAAGTACATACAGATATTTAAAAGGTTAATGAAGGGTCTTTGCGAAGTTTCAATTCGCTGATGTTTTTCTAATCCACTGACCGACGTACAAGTTAGACAATTTTGGCTTGTTAGCTCGTCGACGCTAATCAACTAGCGAGCCAAACAGTTTTGTCCTACTTGAACATGTTTGACGAGCCGCGAACCAGGCTCGTCGGTGCAGTGATCGACAGGAGAACTTTGTCGACGAGCCGTAGAACCAGGTTTTAAAGCACTTGTGGCTCGATCGTCGATCAGCCTATAAATCGAATGTAAATATGAGAGTAATCTTTCGTCGGTCAGGCTGTACGTGTTTCGTCACATTCCGAACTACAAGATCCTGGTGTGCGGCGGCGACGGCACCATCGGCTGGGTGCTGCAGTGCCTCGACAACGTGGGCCAGGACTCGCAGTGCTCCAACCCGCCCTGCGCCATTGTGCCTCTTGGAACCGGTAACAACAGCTCAATTTTCTTGGGGGTAATCGGAATCGGAATGAACAGTACCGGATTTTGGGGACAATCCAAGCGAGAGCAAAGAACGCCACACGCTAGAGCGAACTTGTTACTCGTACTTACTTACTGTGTAGTAAAAACATCCGTGAGGTTACCTGTTTGCCGTTCGGAAGACCAGTGTCAGCAGTCGCGCTGAATCGTCGTGAAGCTAGTTTATGGCAAAAACGGAAACTTGTTCAATTTGTTCACTATCCAAATATCCTCCTAATGTTATTTATTTTTTTCAAAATATATTATTTCGTAGCAAACAAAATAATAGTCTTGTCTGAAGATGTGGACAAAGATTAATTCCAAAAACTTAGAAGTATACCTTAAGCTTTTATACATTATATTATCGTTTGTGTCACGGCACTTGAGTGAATTAACTAAAAGCACATGTGTGAGTGAATGTGTACGTGTCAGGGAACGACCTCGCGCGCGTGCTCCGCTGGGGCTCGGGCTACACGGGGTGCGAGGACCCGCTGTCGCTGCTGCGTGACGTCATCGACGCAGAGGAGATCCGCCTCGACCGCTGGACCGTGGTCTTCCACCCCGAGGACAACAAGCCGGACGAGTCCAAGGACCAGCTCTCCAAGCAACTGCCGGGTTAGTCACCATACTGACTCGCCAGCTCATCGGCTGAGCGTGGTGGCGTTACACTTCAGCGCGACCATGTCCAAAACCATGTAGACTAAACGTAACTTATTTTTTGCAGAACTTCTGCCTTTAGCAAAAGTACCTCGCTGTCCTCCAAAATAGCAATCATAATATTCCCGAATCCCAGCGCGAACAACGTTTTTTCAAAAACTACTGTAAATCTAGCGCACCACCAAATTTACATCGAAAATCTATAGTAATCAATCTCCTGTAAATGGTCACACTTCGTGTTCTCGTGAAATCGAAGACCAGTGCCACCGCGCTTGGCCGACAAAGGCCTCGACTAGGGTTATAATATAGCCCTGAAGTTAAGGTTCACCTCAGCATTAGAGACGAAGTGTATGACTATAACATAGGCTAAAACTTTGAGACTTTCGACCATAATACGAGTGACCCATCTCCAGAATAATACATGTCGCATTGTATTCGGTTAGAGAGCACTCATGAGGATTTTGTACGCACGTATGCAGCCTTTGTAAATCATATTAATTTGAAAAAAATGAGAATTTGAATTTTGGAATCGACTGCACGACTGCTCGTGCAGCCAAACTAAATATAAATTGAAATTAAAAAAATGTATTATATTGTAAGTACACCGTGTTGACAAGAGTTCTCTAGCCGAATAAAATGCACCCTGCTTCAAGACAAAAACAAACAGTAAATATTGAACATCCTCTCTGCATCTCTGTAATAAGCTACCAGAATAAGTAAAACTTACTTTTCCATTGAATGAGTCGACGATCTAACTCCAGCCTAATGTTAAAGCTTCACAGACATGGGCGTAGCTAGGGAGGGCATGGGTGAGCCTTGCCCACCCCAGAAAACTGGAAAGCCTTCTGGAGTGGGCAAAAGTAGGCAGCTGCCTAGAGAAAATCGCTAGAGATTTGACAGACGTCAATGTTGACAGAAATAGTTTAGTTATAGTAATATTGTGCGTATTCCACCACCATTGTTCACGTGTCCACGGCCATGTATCACCCGTGTAGTGCAACTGTAGCCCTCACGTTGCAGCGTCTGTAACGACAGGGTCGCAGAGCGAAGACAACTCGCAGATCCTCGTCATGAACAACTATTTCGGCATCGGCATCGACGCCGACCTCTGCCTCGACTTCCACAACGCTAGGGAGGAGAACCCCAACAAGTTCAACAGCAGGTGAGGCTTTTTTAGTCTGTTAAGACAAGACATTTTATAGGCCGAATCAAAATTCTTGGCGGCTGCGTTGTTAGCTACAAGTTGCGGATACCAGCCCTGTCTGAAGCTCACTTAACAGCTGGGGTTATCCGCAGGTTGTAGCTGTAGCAATACCCAGATTTGCTGTCCAGATTTTTGTTGAGGTTCCGAGATTTTGGCAGTTACGTGAGCCCATCGATTTTATTAATTTTAATTATTTTTTATTAATCTGTTGATATAATCAAAGCGTTTGCTTTGGAAGTCATGAATGTGAACGTAATGGTTCCTACATAAATAGGTTCTTGTCATCTTGTGGCCATTATTCCACTAGCTGGACTGGATAGGCCCGTTGCACTTTACACTCGTAAGGTGGCCGTCTGTGTAAAGTCCACCTTCTGAAAATGCGCTTAATGGCCAGTAAATCTCTCTTTCTGGAGGAATATATCTCTATATTTATTCTTGTTGTCTCTTACCTTTCTTAAGTCAGGATCGAAACTCCATCAAGTAGGTAGGTAGTTGTTGAGAGTTTTACTGGTACTCACTAATTAGTTACTGCTCCTCTTGATGCCAGAGCATTAAGTCTTCAGGCGCTATATTCGCCACTAACATGACGTTCGTTCCATTTAAACGACAAGCTCGGAGCTTATCGCGATGTCTGTAAATTTCAGATTGCGCAACAAGGGTGTGTACGTGAAGATGGGTCTGCGCAAGATGGTGGGGCGTAAGATGTGCAAGGATCTGCACAAGGCGGTGCGGCTCGAGGTGGACGGCAAGCAGGTCGAGCTGCCGGCCGTCGAGGGCATCATCATACTTAATATACTCAGGTAAACACGACACATGAAACCCCCTTAGCTTTTAATCAGACTTCGGCAAAGCAGAAGACAGGGTTATCCCTCTTGGCACCATCCTCCCTCTTTAAGGCACAGAATAGTTGTCAGAATACTTCCAGTGGGCGATTCGTCTAAACTAAACTAGAACATTTGTGAAACTTATCCGTTTCTCTGCCAACTCAGTATATTGACAGCGCACAGCATAAACTCTATCACTAAGAAAAGAAATGATTGTCTGTAAAGTCGGTTTGCGAAAGATAAGTTTATGAGATAACGTCATAATTATGAAAACATTGTTAAATCAAAAACTGAAACAAGCCGATTGCTTAGGCTGATCGTGCCTCTCTATTGCTTGTTCCGCGCTCTCGCTTGCACGCTCGGCCCAGGCGGAACGTGACACCTTTCGTGCGTGCAGCCGGGGTTCATCGATTTATAAGACGTCAAAAACTTCAGCGTCTTAAGTTTAATTAATAATAATATAGTTTAGACTCAATATAACTTACCTCTACCGTCGTGATTGATGTCTGACGATGTACGTATACTCGTGACAGCTGGGGCTCGGGCGCGAACCCGTGGGGCCCGGAGAAGGACGACCAGTTCAGCAAGCCCAACCACTGGGACGGCATGCTGGAGGTGGTCGGCGTCACCGGCGTCGTGCACCTCGGCCAGATCCAGTCTGGCCTCCGCGGAGCCATGCGGATAGCTCAGGTACAAGTTGAATCAAACTTAACTCACTCCCACTGACTTATTCCTACTTCACAACGATGTAGGTATTCAGACTGTACGACGGTACAGATCACCGCTCAGTTAGTCATTCATCAGAAACACTCATCGTGACAAAAAATGTATTGACTCTTGCAGAGGAAAAAATCTAGAGAATAGAAATCTGATGAGACAAAACAAATGCGAGATCTAAATGCAACGGGAGAGTGATCGACCGACCTGATACAAATTGTATCGAACGTTAGTTTTTATTAGTAGGAGTCAGTAGTTTTAACAGATGCATATTGTATATTTAGACTAGGGCCCTAGGATAGCCTTATTATTTTGCATACTCGTAGATGAATTGTCTTTCAAGTCACAGAACAAGCAAAGACAAAAACTTGCAAAGGTGACGTCCACAAGTGGTATATTATTCAGAGAAAAATCGAACCAAGATGATATATACATCATTTGAAAGCTCGATTTATGGGCTTCTCAAAAATATTAAATTTAGATTTTTTCATCCCTCCATTTTTTTTTAAATGTGAAAAACAAATCGTATGAAAAATAATAATACAGCTTTGTATTTTTTCTAGTTTAGCAATAATAAAGTGCTTCTATCGTTATTTTACCTACATTCGTAGCTGATTCTTCCACATTCTTATGACAATTTGCTAAAATTAAAAATTATAACCTACTAGTGTGACCAGTCAGTTGGTACAATGTGACAAAATCACTTAAAAAACTGTGTCTAAATGATAAAAATGCTTCTATTTAGCAATTTGGAGGTTACATAATCAGGATTGCTAGAGATAAACAACTTATTGAGCCAAATATATTTATTTATCATAATAGATTCAAAATTAATTTAAAAAAAATGGAGGGCTTTTTTTTGGTTTTAACTGATGTAATAGACTCGGAAAAATATGAACTTTCTCGAAATGTAACGAGTGTAGTGGTTCGAATTTTTGATTATTATTATACCAGCCTCCATACATTTTGAGGACATGTCCTTTCCAAAAGAAGCAGTTTCATTCCGCCATGGTCGACCCAACTTGAGAATAAATATGCCTATTCAATCGCGTAAATGATCACAAGATCGACCAAAAGCAGGAGCAAATAGTCGTGTAAACTGAAATAAACTAGGAGTTCAATGGTCAACTTATAGTAACCGAACTGCTCCCAGGTTATAGCGGTTTGTGTTAAAATCTGCGTGTTTATAGGGCGGGCACATAAAGATCAACCTGCGCGGCGAGATCCCGGTGCAGGTGGACGGCGAGCCGTGGGTGGCCGTGCCCAGCGAGGTCGTCGTGCTCAAGTCGGCCTTGAAGGTACTCTTCCCACCTCGATAACAATAACCTTCACATAAGCCGAATCAAAGGTCTCGGCGGCTGTGATGTCAGCTAAAAAGTTGCGCACAACCCCATACTGACTGAAAGCTCACTTAACAGCTGCGCACCTTGTAGCTAACTTCACACCCGCTTATAAGTTTGGATCGGCATATATCTTCCAGCTACCATCATCTACAACCTTAGCAAGCACTGGTTCATTCATTCAAAATTTAAGAGCAAAGCTCTTGTCGGTGGAGTCTTCCTGTTCGACATGACATCTCTCTTCTCTTTACCTAATTCAATTTAAAGGAATGGTACCCAAAAAAAAATACTGTAGCTCTAAAGTGATCAGTCTTCAGGGCTTCAGAAATAAGCGTAGTGTCGGACTTTGCCTTTGATCTTGCTCGCGCTATTTTCCGCAATACAATCGATGGGAAGAAACTCTAAAACCAAGGAGACCGCTCTCAGGGAATAATGTCCCAGGATCTTGTTGTCTTAGCAGTAGCGGTGATATTTTAGTCACAGCGAAAATAGCGCTCTGTTATAGATTCGTGAAGATTTTAAAGTTGCCACGAAACTTTGGCTCCCGAACATGGATTGCATTTATGTCCCTGTTAAGGGTGTATTTATAATTTCTATCTAGATATCTACTACAGTTATAAGGAGTAGGATGTGCGCCCCATGAAGTTTCTTTATTCTTGTTTGACTATGCTGTTTGCTTTTGGGAAGGGGCTTTCAAGAGTTGTACCGCGCATGCTAGCCCTAGCCATTAAAATACTATTATTATTAACACTTGCATTTTACAATTAATTTAAATATTTAGAAATATTACTGATTTTGTTTTACTTCATCGCTTTCTCGCTAATAACGCAATTTGTGTTCTTTCCATTCAATAAATCTATTGGAGCTGAAATTAACAAAGTTACAAGTTAGAAAGCCTTATGATTCGCGATCTTATTCGAATTTTACTAAATCCCAGTGGGAAATTGGCATTAAGTCTAAACCCTGGTGGTCTTATTATTTTAAATGAGTTCCTCGCCTAAGATAGTTTTACAGACATCTGTAAAACAGAAATAATTCAGAAGTCCAACGCGCCACTATCTACAAAACAAATTACCTCGGGAACTGGGGTAATAAATAACAGCATCCCTAATTTTCTGATTTCTTCCTAACTTCAACTCTTGAACGATTGTTTTACCGATGTTTGCATGTGCTCGCTTGCCCAACTCTCTTAACCTACCTTTTTCAAATGTAAAAACTGTACATATTTGCGAAGTGTTGCTCGATTACAGATACATATATGGGTCTCCACTTGGAGTACATATTTTCTTTGAAGATTTTTATGTTGAGTTCGTCATACTTATTTTATTCATTATGATACGTTTCATACGAAAATGTAATCGAGTAACACTTACGTTTATTGTTTAAAGTTCGCGTAATCCGCACGATGTCGTGGTAGCAATTAGCGGATACCCAATCAGCGTCCGTGACGTAGCCAATAAAGAAACTGTGATTGGGCACCCGTTGGTTGCGTCCGCATGTTTGCGTGGATCTTAAATCTCACCCGAGTCATGTATGCCCGAGCACCACGGCGCCCTACCACGAACTATCGAATAAGTATTTGTATCGTTAGCCATCAAACCATGGAATTCGATACCAATACAATTTCGATGGAGTCGTGGTAGAGTCCTCCCCCAGCACGTTCAGACACGGTCCTCCCAACGAGGCCGCGCCGCCCGCGACCGCACCGGACACCGACCTACTCTCGAGGGTTAACGCTTACCAACAAGCTTCTTTATTAGTTTTATCTAGTTCACGATCGAACTCACACTTGTAGTGCACATGTGTCGATAACCCCAGAGAGTGCGCGGGTAGTGAGTGGTAGCGGGCGAGCGCGGCGGGCGGGTGAGGTGGGTTGCGGGGAGCGCGGGTGCGTGCGGGCGGGCGGCTCACGGTGTGTGTGTGCAGGCGACGATGCTGAAGAAAATCAAGCGCGGCTCGTTGTCGGCGGCGTCGGCCGGGTGCGGGCCGGGCGGCGGCGCCGGCGCGGCCGCGCCGTGAGCCGGCCCGCCCGCGCCCCCCGCTCACCCCGCGCCGCGCCGCCTGCAGGCCACCATGCTGAAGAAGCGCGGCAAGGTGCGGCGGCGCAACACGGAGCCGAGCATGCCGCGCGCGCCGCCGCCGCCGCCGCCGCCGCCGCCGCCGGACACTTGAATCTGGCTGAGCGAGCGTCTGATCTGAGCACGCGCCGCCCGAGGGCTCAAGGCGCGCGTGACGTCACACGTCCGACGCTCGCTGCGCGGCACGCGGCTCGCGCCTCACACACACAACACCACAACCACCAGTAGACAACTTTAATGTAAATAAATTAAAACCGATTCATGAAACTATATAAACTTATAATAAAAAATAAATTTATAGTCATTAGTTGTTGTTTTATTTTTAGTGATATGATTTCAGTGTAAAATAAATAATGAATATGTAAAGTATGTCTTTCCTTTTATCACTTACGGCCGTTCAACAGAAATAACCATATCTGTAGCACACTTGCTTATAGAAAACTCTGTTTTTAAGAGAGCATTGAATCCACTTCCGATGTCAATTTTTATGATCGAGTTTTTTAAATAGGCGCATCCTCAATACTTGTTAATCTAATATCTACCGACATATTACAGTTCACCTATCAATTACAGATAGATACCTATACAAAAGCTGTAAAGCTATTTACATATTTCTGTATTAGGACAGCTTTGTTTTGCCCTGATGAACAAAGTTGGACGATCTGGTAAGCCGCTGGGCTAGCTATTTTAGTATGTAAACTTTCTAAGTATGGTCTACTACAACCCTATTCTAGGTTTAAATAAAATAACGATACATATTATAATAATCATTAGTATATTAACATGAGAACCTTAGGACTAGTTTCACAAAGCAGTGTTTATAACATTAAACACTACAACAGAAGGAGCACTGATTTTAACTGATTTTTTAACAATATTAAACGTATTTAAATTCTTGAGTTTCATAGAATCATGGCTATAGGTACTGTAAGAAAAGCTAATGTATTCTGATGCTCTCGACACTATTTCTGTCCTTTTTAATTCACTAAAACCGCCGTGCGAGTGTAAGAGACCGAAATAGTACCGAGCGCTTCAGAACACCAGTATACTCTCTTCCCCGACCCGGTGTCAACTGTAGAAACTGCTCATTTTGCATGTCAATAGATAATTTATTTTAGAGCTTCACCATGATTTCGTAGTTTATAATAATTGTTACAAATAAAATCTTATTAATAAAAAGGATTCAAAAAAATCATAGCAGGCAGAATAAACTTATGTATAGTACAGAATTTTAAAAGATAATCGTGGTAAAACTCTATAGATCTAGATCAGTAAACAGTACTTTGAAACAAATTACTTATTGCTGCAAAACGAACAGTTTCTCAGAGGCATTCGTTCCAACTTTAGAAAAATATTACTATATAATTGCAGTAGAAGGCAAGAAAGCATTTAATACAGCTTTGATAGAAAAAATAATTTCAGTGTATCAGGCATCTTAACGTGGGTTCACACTCGTGACACGGCTTTATAACATGCCTACAGGAATATTACAATATTTACAAATTACATTGTTTTTAGAAGTCAGACGTTTGTAGGAACGACACATGTCATGGAGCTATGTCACAATTGTGGACCCAGCCTTACTTAATCTACAATAGTCTTTGAGACTAAAAATTATCAAATCACAATAATTCAACAAATCAATAAAAAAATTCTAACAAAAACACTTGAGATCAGGGCCTGTTTTGTCGAGATTTTTGTCCGTTAAGACTATAGTCATCTCTGTCGCACAAAAATAGCGCCCCGATAGCCTACCGCCAAACCTTATTCCGATTCAATGCATGGATTGACAGTTTATATATCATTTAATTAATACATTAGGCTAGGAAAAAATATTCTTTATTGCAACTAGTTGCTAAGAAAAGGAAAAATATCTCTATGGCAACCAGTTTCAAAGATCAGTTAACTAGAGAGCCGAAAGCAATTTTGACTGCTCCATTTACCCAACAAAAATATCATTCACATAATCTTAATGTGCTGTAATGTAACAGACTCGAATATTACATCAGGGAGAGAGAAGAACCGAGCATTACATTTGTGACGTAAGGTTTGCTACACAACTAAGTGGGTCGGTATCGATCGGTAAAAATCGGATATGGTGGAGATGAATATTCAGGGGAAAAGCCGATCTCAGCTTTCGCTAGGCTGCAGGACAGATGGCGCAGGTGGCAGCGAGCCAGTACGTTCGGCAAAGACGCGCGGTAAAACAGAACCTATGTACAGGAATGTCGTCGGGACGCGCAAAAAGGTGCATAACACCGGAATGAAAACCAATTTGGTTTTCATTCCGATTGGACCCGAAGGAACCCGATCGGCAGAAGCCGAGTAATGCCGAACGTAATATCTTCGGGTCGGCTTTGTCGTACGACAAATTCTGCCGAACCGACTGTGCCGGCCCGCTTATGTGTATAGCATCGGTAATGCTCAAAGTCGAATATAAATTGTTACATTGTAATGTAATACGAATGAATGCTCATCAGTCAAGGAGGCAGTAGTGTTGCTCCCGGTTAGGGCTCAGACAAGGAACTATTTAAATTCCTTGGGATCAGAATAATGAAAAACGGTTAGGGAGCTTCTTTAGACATTTGAAAGCATTCGGAAACTGTGTGTCTCTGTCATGTCATACATGACACATGACTGTCATGAAGACAAAGACAGGATAAGTATTTTCGAACGCTTTCAATTACCTGAGAATACTCGAACTAAGACATTTTTAGAATTTTAAAATACGAATAGACACGTTAAGAATAATTATTGTAAAATGACTTGCCTAATGTTATAAGGTCAATAAATAATTACTATTACTATTACAAGAACCAATTATGTGGTTATTCCGATTCAATGCATGGATTGACAGTTTATATATCATTTAATTAATACATTAGGCTAGGAAAAAATATTCTTTATTGCAACTAGTTGCTAAGAAAAGGAAAAATATCTCTATGGCAACCAGTTTCAAAGATCAGTTAACTAGAGAGCCGAAAGCAATTTTGACTGCTCCATTTACCCAACAAAAATATCATTCACATAATCTTAATGTGCTGTAATGTAACAGACTCGAATATTACATCAGGGAGAGAGAAGAACCGAGCATTACATTTGTGACGTAAGGTTTGCTACACAACTAAGTGGGTCGGTATCGATCGGTAAAAATCGGATATGGTGGAGATGAATATTCAGGGGAAAAGCCGATCTCAGCTTTCGCTAGGCTGCAGGACAGATGGCGCAGGTGGCAGCGAGCCAGTACGTTCGGCAAAGACGCGCGGTAAAACAGAACCTATGTACAGGAATGTCGTCGGGACGCGCAAAAAGGTGCATAACACCGGAATGAAAACCAATTTGGTTTTCATTCCGATTGGACCCGAAGGAACCCGATCGGCAGAAGCCGAGTAATGCCGAACGTAATATCTTCGGGTCGGCTTTGTCGTACGACAAATTCTGCCGAACCGACTGTGCCGGCCCGCTTATGTGTATAGCATCGGTAATGCTCAAAGTCGAATATAAATTGTTACATTGTAATGTAATACGAATGAATGCTCATCAGTCAAGGAGGCAGTAGTGTTGCTCCCGGTTAGGGCTCAGACAAGGAACTATTTAAATTCCTTGGGATCAGAATAATGAATAACGGTTAGGGAGCTTCTTTAGACATTTGAAAGCATTCGGAAACTGTGTGTCTCTGTCATGTCATACATGACACATGACTGTCATGAAGACAAAGACAGGATAAGTATTTTCGAACGCTTTCAATTACCTGAGAATACTCGAACTAAGACATTTTTAGAATTTTAAAATACGAATAGACACGTTAAGAATAATTATTGTAAAATGACTTGCCTAATGTTATAAGGTCAATAAATAATTACTATTACTATTACAAGAACCAATTATGTGGAATCGGAGTAAGAAGTGGCGACACGCTCCCTGCACTTTTAGCACAGCTCGTACACAAAGGAGTGAGGAAAAAACGAAACATAAAGTATGGATTAACATTGACCACTGACTTTGCCGGGGGATAGCGATGGTTTTTCTTTTGAGCGTCCCACACACTGAGAGTACCTATGGCCATGGCCTAGTATTCGACCGACAGGGAATATTGCACGACTTCTTTTTATATTTTTTATGGTAGCTTCAATTCGTCAATTAGTCTTAAAAAACTCGTTCTTAAAACTCATTTAGTAACTAATATCTAATCTACCACCAATTATGGCTATAGGCCGTCACGTGTTGTACCTGATGTAACGTGTGTGCCTTTTGTTGTTATTAAAACGCGACGTTATTGTTAAAATCGTTATGATTTCTTTAGCTTCAAAAAGAAATAAAAATATATTGTTACAGGCATAACAACTTCCAATTATGTTGGATTTAGAAGTTGTTATGCCTGTACAGAAAATACTCCGTTCTACATTTTATGCATATTTCCTACGGACGAAGCCCAAATAAATAGGAAATTTAGACCATAAGTTGATGGCTAGACCGCAGCCAGACCGTCTCTAATGTGCGAAACACTTTGCTGTACTAAAAGTGCTGGTGTTTTAAACACCATTTACTCAGAAAAAAAACACCCGATAACTCGACAACTCAACAGTTTTACCTTGAATCCAGGTAAGAATCCCATAAGTTTTTAATTTCGTCTTGTATAAACGTAAGAAAATATATTTCTTCACAACAATTTAAACAATTTTGTACTTCATCAATGAGTCGAGTTGTCAAGCTAAAAATAACCTACGAAATAAAATATACAAGTTTCATTAGAGTTCATCTTTTAGGTGTACTTCAGCTTATAACAATCAAATGAGTCGTTGGGTCATAAACGTCAATAAGAATGGGACATGGCTGCAGAATTTCGTAAACCCTAACGCCCGAGACGTAAAAATGATACATGACGTAACGACTCGGTTTACATTGACCGTGATATAATATTGCAGTAGGTCTGTACGTAAGCTTTCATTGGTAATCGTCAAAAGTGTGATCACGATCATAGATGTCTTCCGAGTCCAGCAAACGTTACGATAATAATAACGGCATTGCCGAGCAGTAAAATCGATTATGTGTAGATAAACGTTCGGGAGAAAAAGCCGGCTTTCGTAAGGCCGGGCGGCCGCGAGTCCGCACGTTCGGCAAAACTGAATGTAAGATAATGCCGCCACGCGCGGAGACGCATGACCGCCGAATGAAAACCGAATTGTGCCGAATGGACTCGAATGAACCACCTGATCGGTGCCGATCGGCACAAGCCGAGTGATGCTAAACGTATGTGGTATCTGCTTCGGGTCGGCCTTGTCTTTCGACAATTTGTGCCGAATCGACTGTGCCGCCCCGATTGTGTGTAGCAACCTTGATTTGGCCTATACATACATAAGATATACTAAGCGCCACACAAATCGGCAGATGAGACGTTAGCCGCAGATGACACTTCGCCGTCATTCGCTAATTATTGCACATGTGTGCACAATTCCGACGCCGCGTGCCGTAGTGGTGAGCACGGACGTAGGGAGCGCGCGGGGGGCATGAGGTTGGCAGGCGGGTGTGCCCCAGCGTCTCGTTTCTCTGGCTCCCGCTCATACCTATATTTCGGCTTTTGCGTGGCGTTCCGCGCATAACTTCCTATCCGCCGATTTGTGTGGCGTGTAGTATACGAGTACTTAATATGGAAACCGAGCATAACCTAGTCAGTGTACGACTAGACAGCGGACAGTCTTCCAAGCTTTTCTTAAATTTAAAGCACTTGTGCGTGTTGTGAATGACAAGGACGTACAAAAATGTATATGGAGCCACACGAAAACAATAATAGTTATGGTTTACGTTATGGTGTACAATATCACACTGAGGCTTCAAACACCTATCTAACAGGAATTCCATAGAAACTATAAAAGTCTATTGTGTTTTCTATAAGAGTGGCCAACTTATACGTGAAGAAGGCGAGGGAGCTACCATCGTATTTACAAGATAACATTGATGGAACAGCTGTAGCAAATATTTAGCTTCCTAATTTAGCCGACTCCAGAGAGAAGTTGGTCAATCTTAGGAAGGATGCGGTGGCAGCACAGATGCATTATGGCAACGATCACAAATAAATAATGCAGTTTGCTGAAGTTGCGCTGCAGTCGCTCCGATCTGGCGAAGAAACGTGAAGTTAGTTGTAATAGTTTAAGATTGTTTCTTTGATGATGACGTTCCTACGTATAATTTTATTCGAAAGTCATTTATTTAGTGCTGGTCAGTTTTCAATGATGAAGAGTATAAAGTAGTTTATGTAGTTCCATAATCGTATCATATCGGCACGGCTAAAGTTCCCTATACCTAGGTCTAGGTAATTCAATTTTTCTGAAATATTTTGATAAACAAACCTATGAAGATAGGTTCAAACTTTCTCATCGAAAGTAGACAATCAAATGATAGAAACTTTCTTTTTGTGATAAACATTTCAAACATTAACGCGTTCGCAGGCTTTGAACCTGCATCTCTCTGATAATATGATAATCAAAGATATCATCGAAAGTCATCGTTATCGTCAATAATGTGAAACAAATTTCGACACATGAGATTGTGGCGACGCGTTTTTTAATTTAATTAAGGATGAACGGACTTTACACAGAGCCAGCCTGGCGCCGCATGGCCGTTTTGGGCGACCGAAACGCCGGAGTCGAAAACGTTAACAGGATATTCGTGCACATGTAGATAGTTATGACAAGATATAGGAAATTGAGCTGTTTACCGACAATACCGGTTTAATATTTCAAAGTTGGACAACTTGAACATTGAATGTGACTGTATTTGCCTAACTTCCGAGACCACAAAAAGATTTGCGTGTACCCTGTGTACAGTACTAGAGAAATCTCTATACACAAATGCGACAAAAAAATTAAGAAAAACAAATTGGTACATGCAGGTTCACAGCGGCGTGAGTGTATCTCGAGTGTATGGACGCCCACGGCTGAAGGTGAAGCGCGGGAAGGCACGCGGCGTGAGGTCAAAGTGCGTCCACACGTCGCAGCGACACGCTCCGTAGCGTGCCCTCAATAGTACTAAGTCGTGTAGTTACCTGCAGGCTCACAGGGGCGCGAGTGCATCCCGAGTATATGCGCGCACGCGGCTGAAGGCGAAGGGCGGAAAGGCGCGCGGCGTGAGGTCGAAGTGCGTCCACACGTCGCGGCGACACGCGCCGTAGCGTGCCCACGATAGCACCGCGTTGCGCCGCCCGCGTACCGTGCGCAGCTCTAACTCCTGTGGAATATCGGCCATTGTTAGAGACGTCCTACCCTACAATTATGATGTTCTTTCTTTGACCCCAGTAAAGCTCGTCTTGAGTGTCAAAGAAGCTTCGGCAGGGAAGATTTTCTTCACGGTTTATGTATGATCACGCGCTATGCTACCTTAGAGTGAAACGAGTGCGGTCTGCCGTCCTCCCCAGCCGCAAGACAGAAAGCGCGTCGTAGGGTGAGCGAGTTAAAGTCGAAATCGATAATTGACGGATGGGTAGGGAGTTACTGATGGCTTTCAAGTCGAAATTCTTCCGGAAAACCACCGGGCTTCCACGTGATCTTTCGTGATCCACGTGGAAGTCTCCTAACCGACTCCTGATCAAAATGGGCCATTACTTTTCCTACTGTGCATCTTAATTCTTGCACTATTCAATATCTCTATGATGCCACTTCTTCATGGTCGTGGATCATAGACAGACACAACAATAATTGGTAAGTGGGTTGGTGGGCTAATTTCAACTTGAAATATCTTGCCAAGTCGTAAATTAAAGGATTTATTATTATTTGTTGAAAATATTTCATCAGTGGAAAAATATAAGTGAATCAAAAATGTCCTCACCATGTGGAAAGTCTGCGTACTTTGCTCCTGATCGTTTTCCTTGCGTCGCGCGCGGAACCGCGTGTTGGTCGGCTGACTCTGCTTCTTCTCGCTACTGCTCTTCTTAATCACTATCACAACCTGCAACAAAAAGAGGACACAGATATTCAGAGGATTCTGAACCGACCAGAGTTTTCGCGTTTTCTGTAGAACACTGAGAAAATTCGCCGTACATTTTTGATAAAATATACGTTCCGGGAGAAAACTATTGTCACCCCTTAAATTGTAACAAATTGTTGTTTTTGGAGTAAATAGTTTAAGCATAGACAAACTGTTTAAGTAAGAAATATTGAACGCTCGCACGTCTATTTATCTAGTCTATTTATTTTTTTCGGAAAAAAAATTAGTTCAGGTATACTTTTCAGCCAAAGTTGTGCGTAATAATATGACTCTTTAGAGGCTTTAACTACGACGTATAAACCTAGATAATGAAGTGCTGATTACATGAAAAAAAACTTCATGGGTTTCACTCCGGGAGTACCGCCAGAAGTGAATACTTGAATATTACGTCATCCGTCTTACGAACTTTCAATCAGGTCACGATCTAAAGCGAGTTTAACATTTTTTACATATCCCAAAAAGTGCACAACGCCGATGAGGCGGTATGTGCTCACCTTGTCTCCGATGAGGCGGTATGTGCTCACCTTGTCTCCGATGAGGCGGTATGTGCTCACCTTGTCTCCGATGAGGCGGTAGGTGCTTACTTTGTCTCCGATGAGACGGTAGGTGCTCACCTGGAGACGGTATGTGCTCACCTTGTCTCCGATGAGACGGTAGGTGCTCACCTGGAGACGGTATGTGCTCACCTTGTCTCCGATGAGGCGGTAGGTGCTTACTTTGTCTCCGATGAGACAGTATGTCCTCACCTTGTCTCCGATGAGGCGGTAGGTGCTTACCTTGTCTCCGATGAGACAGTATGTCCTCACCTTGTCTCCGATGAGGCGGTAGGTGCTTACTTTGTCTCCGATGAGACGGTAGGTGCTCACCTGGAGACGGTATGTGCTCACCTTGTCTCCGATGAGGCGGTAGGTGCTTACTTTGTCTCCGATGAGACAGTATGTCCTCACCTTGTCTCCGATGAGGCGGTAGGTGCTTACCTTGTCTCCGATGAGACAGTATGTCCTCACCTTGTCTCCGATGAGGCGGTAGGTGCTTACTTTGTCTCCGATGAGACGGTAGGTGCTCACCTGGAGACGGTATGTGCTCACCTTGTCTCCGATGAGACGGTAGGTGCTCACCTGGAGACGGTATGTGCTCACCTTGTCTCCGATGAGGCGGTAGATGCTCACCTTGTCTCCGATGAGGCGGTAGGTGCTCACCTTGTCTCCGATGAGGCGGTACGTGCTTACCTTGTCTCCGATGAGACAGTATGTCCTCACCTTGTCTCCGATGAGGCGGTAGGTGCTTACTTTGTCTCCGATGAGACGGTAGGTGCTCACCTGGAGACGGTATGTGCTCACCTTGTCTCCGATGAGACGATAGGTGCTCACCTGGAGACGGTATGTGCTCACCTTGTCTCCGATGAGGCGGTAGATGCTCACCTTGTCTCCGATGAGGCGGTAGTGTCCGGCCAGGATCCCAAGCGCGGGGCGCGCGACGCGTGTCTTGAGTTGCTGCACGCAGGTGGCCGGCTCCTCCGCCGTCGTCCACATCAGCACCAAACCTTCCGGGAAGAACCTGCACCAAGAGAAATAAACAATTACATATAATACTTCTTGGTTCCTACACGCTTCGCACGCGTGATATTAATTTATCAAAACTCTTGGAAATTGATGGAGTGGTGGCGTTACAGCGTGTACTGACCTCGGTAGTAGTCGATGAGCTGTTCTTTCCGGGATGTGCGAACATCACAGCGTGTACTGACCTGAGGTACCGGTAGTAGTCGATGAGGTACCAGGGCCGGTAGAACTGGTCCTGGAAGCTGTTCTCCCCGTGGCGCAGGTAGGTGGTCTTGCTGATGTAACAGCCGTGTAGCTGCAGCCGCGGACGCGCCACGTACATCTCGCGCCACGAGGGGAACCCGTGCGCACGAGGCGTGCCACATTCCAGGCCCCACGTGCTGGAACACACAGTATATGATAGTAGTAGCAATAAGCTAGACTATTAAAAATATAATTAGTACTTAGATTAAAAAAGAAATATTAGACACCAATTATTATTTTTTTGTAAAAATTAATGTAGATATAGCCCGTTAAAGTTCCGGATGACGTCACGAATGCACTACAAAGGTGACGTCCACGAGTGGTATAATATTCAAAGAAAAATCGAACCAAGATGATATATGCTTCATTTGAAAGCTTGTTTTATGGGCTTTCCAAAAATATTTAATTTAGATTTTTCCATCTCCCCATTTTGTAAAATGCGAAAAATTACAATACAGCCTTTTATTTTTACTAGTTTAGCAATACTAAAGTGTTTCTATCGTTATTTTACTTCCATTCGTAGCTGATTCTTCCACATTCATCTCTTAATTTGCTAAACTTAAACATTATAACCTACCAGTGTGACCAGTTAGTAGGAGACAAAAAGTAGGTGACAATGTGACAAAAAAACACTTAAAAAGTGTGTCTAATTGGTATAAATGCTTTTATTTAACAATTTGGAGGTTACTTAATCAGGGTCGATAGAGATAAACTACCTATTGAGCCAAATACATTTATTTATCTTAATAAATTCAAAATTAATTAAAAAAAATCAGAGGGATCTTCTATATTTTTAACACTCACTTACACACACTGTAATAGACTCAGATCAATATGTACTTTCTCGAAATGTAACGAGTGTTGTGGTTAGAATTTTTGATTATTATTATACCAGCCTCCATACATTTTGTGGACATGTCCTTTACAGTCACAAGCCCCCACTCCCAAACTTTAACAAGATTTACCTATTTTTTTCATTTATTGTTTGAATGACATAAGAAAAAATACGCGTTTGATATTGTTTAACAACTAACGGACTAACTATAATAATATTGCATGTCCGCTAGAACAGACTGATGATATACTGAGCGCCACACAAATCGACGGATGGAAAGTTATACGCAGAGCGCTGCGCAAAAGCCGAAATATAGGCATTCGCGGGAGCCAGCGAAACGAGACGCCGGGGCACACCCACCTCATGCCTCCCGCGCGCTCCCTACGCACTACGACACGCAGCGTCGGAATGGTGCACACATGCGCAATAATTAGCCAATCACGGCGAAGTGTCATCTGCGGCTAACTTCTCATCTGCCAATTTGTGTGGCGCTCAGTATACTAAGAAAATTGTAAATTGTATTGTACCACCATTCTACACAGTTTGAGTAATAAATGTTACTTTTACTAATGGTTTTCACCCAGTCAGCATGCCTATTGCATCTGCAACTAGAGTAGTTATGCCACCGGCCCATAGCCACACTTCATTGCACTATTTTAAGGAGCTGCGGCCGTTTGTGTACGCGTTCTGACTTTCGGCTCCGTTTTTTGCTTCTGCTCGCGTCAGTTACTCGCGGCACAAAAGCGAGTGGGAGGAAAAGCGAAGCCGAATGAATGCCAGAATGCATAGACAACACGGGGGCTGAGCTGGCTCAGCCCGCAGTCTACAGCGGAGAGAATAATCCTTATGGCAGACAGTGAAGTCGCTAGTCGCTCACCGCACGCAGACGCTCCGCCAAAGATCCGTGTCCCGCGCCGCGATATGAAGCGCGCGGCACGCTGCCCCGACTTGCTCCAAAGACACGCAGTCCAGATCAGCGCTCACCACCCATCGCAGCACTGCCTGGAGTACTTCGTATGGCAGCGCCGAAATGTGGGTAGCCTGAAATAAAACTGCATATTCATCAAACTTGCAAGCGGAAAAACTTTCAAAATAATTATGTAATTAGAAATGTAGGGGTTTTTTGGCCGGAACGCGGAAAAGTCACGTCGCCTCATTGTATTATTTTGTTAAACTTGTGTTTTTATCAGTGATAATTAGTGAAAAATTGTGGTATTTCGTTGATTATGAGCTGATTTACGTGGATGAGTGTAGGCAAGTGATATAATGTGACGAATTATGTCGTTCCATGTTGTTACCAAAACTCCATAGATGCCTCTAGTAAAGTCTCCACTGCTTTACTGAGGTAGGACTTGGACTACGTTTGGACTTGACCGCGACTTTATTGTACAATGACGTGACTACGACGGTGACTATTTTGATAACATATCAAAAATTATGAAAACTTAATACTTGACACTGGCAAATGCACAATAATGCGACGCCAAATAAAAGAAGAAGAAGAAGTGTAGAAGAAAGTTAGAGAGCAAACTCAAATGTTTTTGAATAGTTTTGAAATGTAATGGACTTTAGCTATTTTTGCGCAAAATACGTCTTGCCCTGTATCCAGTCTCTGCCATGTCCAGTACATTTGGTCCTTCAGGCCGAATGTGAACCAGAGACTGGATAATATGACTATATTTTACTAATAGTAAATTTTATACTGTGTAGAGTTAAAGTAAGTAACGATAGTGTTAAAGCAGAGAATCTTTTCCGTGCTTTGCATCTCCTGTAAGGAAAGTGTCTCACCCTGGCGGGCAGGGCGGGCGTGATGCCGATCCCGCGGCGCGCCTGGATGCGCAGGAGTCGCGCCACCACCTCTTCTCCCTCTACCATCTCTTCCTCGTCCTCGTCTTCAGTGTTGTTGTTCGCGGGCTCCTCTTCCTCTGCTTCGTCTTCTTCTATACATTAACAAAAGGCTATGGTTACTTTGAGCTCTGTTGAACACGGAAATGATTAGGAAAAGTTCGAGTATTATTATTTTTATTCGATTTCTGCATGAGGTGGTGATCTTTCGTTGGTCCTACACTAAAATATATAATGATGAGTACAATAGGATGATATCCTAGAATGCATGGGGTGCAAGGAAGGAGCCTCCCCGAGCGGCGAATGTTTTAACAATTACTTAACACAATGCCCGGCGCACCCTGGACACGCGAATACGTGACGAATCCTTCCACCACAATGGCTAATCCAAAGGCCCTTCTCAGGGCCAAACAAACCGGCCCTTTTCAGGGCCAAAACGGTCCTTCTCAGGACCAAAACGGTCCTTCTCAGGACCAAAACGGTCCTTCTCAGGACCAACACGGTTCTTTCCAGAACCCAAACGGTCCTTTTCAGGACCCCAATTTAAACAACTCTCTTCAGAACAAACTCACCTCGGATCCCAGCCCCTCTCTGAATGCATCCAGACGCAATTATCAAGTGCTTAGTAAACCTGCTCTCACTGTAGTATCGATTAACATAGAAGGTTTCTCCGACAACAAATCAGAATTACTCTCAGACCTATGTCTGAAAACAGAATGCCATGTCATCTGTGTCCAAGAGACACACAGATGTGTAGAACAACAAAGACCCAATATCCCAGGCATGAAGCTCGTTGTCGAAATACCACACGCAAAATATGGCAGTGCTATTTTCGTAAAACCTGATATTTGTATTAAATCTGTTTCTTGCCGCACCGATGATTCTATAGAACTGCTCACAATAGACACGGGAAGTTGTACAATATCTTCAATATACAAACCCCCCAACCAACCTTTTAAGTTTCGAAAAACCGAAAATTTTAACTTTCGACCTTCTAAGATCGTCATTGGAGATTTTAACAGCCATAACACAAATTGGGGTTATGTCACTACAAATCCGGATGGCGAAGCGGTAGTGGAATGGGCAGAAGCTGAAGATCTTCAGTTACTGCACAACGCCAAACTGCCATATTCCTTTAACAGCGGCCGCTGGAAGCGTGGTTATAACCCCGACCTTCTATTCGTCAGTAACAATCTAATCTCCATGTGTCGTAAAAGCGTTAACGTGCCAATTCCTCACACCCAACATAGACCAATTGTCTGCCACGTCCAAGCCGCAGTCAAGCCTCAAAAAGTACCTTTCCGACGTCGTTTCAACTTTTCAAAGGCAAACTGGGACCAATATTCAGAACTTGTAGATGAAAAACTGGCCAAAATTGATCCATTACCTCAAAACTATGACAAATTTGTCGAAACAATAAAAACTGCATCCCGAAAATCCATACCAAGAGGATGCCGTACCGAATACGTACCCGGGCTTAATAAGGAGTCCTCCGTTCTCTTTGAGCAATATAAAACTCTATATGAAACCGATCCTTTTTCAGACGAAACCATACTAGCTGGCAGAAATCTCAACGACATAATCAGCGAAAATAGAAAAGAAAAATGGGTATCTATGGTTTCAAGCATAGACATGACACATAATAGTAAAAAGGCGTGGAACACTATACAAAAACTCACCGGAGACCCTCCAGAGGCTACAAAGCCTGGACTGGTAACCGCAAACCAGGTTGCTCATCAACTTCTTGTAAACGGAAAACCACCGCATCGATTACCCAAGCCCATAAAGCATGACCCGCCTTCTGCAAACTTTAACGATATCAGTAAACCATTTTCCATATCCGATATTGTACACGGGATTAAAGATCTGAAAAGCGGCAAAGCTGCTGGAGGAGACGACATTACCGTAGACCAAATCAAACATTTACAACCTTTCGCCGTGTCGTGGCTTTTAGCTCTATTCAATAACTGCCTCCAACAAACACATATCCCCAAACACTGGAGAAGAGCTAAAGTGATCGCACTGCTTAAACCCGGAAAATGTCCTAAAGATCCCAAAAACTACCGGCCGATATCCTTGTTATGCCACACTTTCAAACTGTTCGAGAGAATGCTCCTAAACCGACTCACCCCCGTTATCGAACCAAACCTTATCCCTGAACAAGCAGGCTTCAGACCCGGCAAATCATGCACCACGCAGACACTGAAGCTTACTCAATTTATTGAGGATGGCTTTGAGTCACAAGATGTTACGGGGGTGGTTTTTGTTGATCTGTCCGCTGCGTATGATACTGTTAATATCAAAAAATTACTAGTCAAAGTTCAAGACCTAACAAACGACACCAATTTCGTAAAAATCCTACGCGAAATACTCAACAACCGCCGCTTCCAAGTTCATCTACACCATGAAAAAAGCAGGTGGCGTTGCCAAAAGAACGGACTTCCACAAGGAAGCGTGCTAGCGCCAGCACTTTTCAACATATATTGCGGAGCGATTCATCTATGCAGATGACCTTGCATTGGCAGTCCAAGCACCCCGTTTTGAAGAAGTGGAAGAAAAACTCACAGCAGCATTGGAAATATTAGGGGAGTTTTACGACAACAACGCTCTTAGACCTAATCCTTCTAAAACTCAGTCATGCGCTTTCCATCTCCGCAATCGTGATGCTGATCGACCACTTCATATCTCTTGGCGGGGTGAGATCATAGAACACTGTGCGCACCCACGCTACCTAGGCATTACTTTAGATAGATCTCTTACATATAAGTATCACTGCACCAACACCAAACACAAAGTTAGCAGCAGAAATAACCTCTTGAGGCGTCTGGTTTCAACAACGTGGGGAGCTTCGCCAAAGGTGCTGCGACTCACCGGCCTTTCCCTCTCCTTTAGTGCCGGTGAATTCGCATGCCCAGTTTGGTGTCGCTCCGCTCACACCAAGGAAGTCGATGTTGCCCTGAACGAAACCTACCGGATCATAACTGGATGCCTCAAGCCAACACCTCTGAATAAACTATATCCACTTGCAGGCATTTCACCACCCAGCGTACGCAGGGACATAACCGCCTCAACAGAGAAGTTAAAACAAGAAACGGACAGCCGCCACACTTTATATGACCACCCTATGATGGAACCTCGATTAAAAAGCCGTAAAAGTTTTCTTAGACACACAAAACCCTTAAACTCACACCCACCCGACCAACGACGGGAATTGTGGCAAGCTAGACACCCACCCCCTCCTGACTTTATACCGCCTTCAGAAAGTCTCCCACCAGGACACGAGTTGCCGTGGTCAATCTGGAAGTCCCTTAATCGCCTACGTGTCGGGGTTGGCCGCTGCAACGAAAACATGGTGAGATGGGGCATATCAGATGAAGAACAGTGCGAATGCGGTGCTGTTACCCAAACTATGGCACATCTCCTAGTTTGCCCCCTTTCCCCGAAAAACTGCAGCCAAATTGATCTTAACTTGGCTACCGAGGACGCGATAGAGGTTGCCAGATTTTGGTCCCAAAAGATTTGATCTGATGTTTTGTAAATATTGTAAATACCTAAATGAAAAAAAAAAAAAAGAAAAAAGAAAAAAAAAAATACAAAAAAAAACAATACAAAAAAAAATAAAAAAAAAAATAAACAAAAACTTAGCCATTGCCACGAAATGATGATATCCTAGAATCCTAGTCCTAATCCTAGTCGTCGGTACGGTACAATACAGTGTGAATTTCTATACGATAGAGATTATCGTATAGAAATTCACACAGTATTGTACCGTACCGACGACGTCCACCTGCGAAGTGAACAGATTTCGACTTCGCAGGATCTCTCTGGATGCAGGCAGCTTTTAAATAGCTTTATTGTAAATCTTGATGAAATGCCAATATCCAGCAGTGAACGTCCTATTGCTAAAAATAAGATGAAGATTACATATTTCACATTGCCCGGTCTCGGTGCCCTTAGTGGCCTCGTAAAGTAGTCGCAAAATTCGGCCGTTTACGCTTTTTAAGAAGTATTTCTTAAGCGGCTTCCAAATGGCCTTATTGGAAATCTATCAGGGACGCCTATATGCAGCAGTGAACGTGCTATGGCTGTAAATAAGAAGAGAAAATTGCACATATCTCAACTTTTGGGGTCTCGGTGCCCTTAAGCTTCCTTTAGAAAATATTTATCAAGCATCTTCCAAATGGCCTGTTGGCTTATTACAAATCTTTAAGGAATGCCTATGTGTGGAAAGTATAGCGGGGTACCTTGCGGGGTCTCGGTGCATTTAGTGGTCTCGTAGAGTCGTCGCTCGATGTCGGGTACAATAGCCATGGCTCGCTTGTACTGCTGGATGGCTTCGTACCATTTACCGCCGCGCTCCAAATCCGCGCCTTTTAGGAAGTATTTCTTGGCCTGCACAATATTTTACAATAATTCAAATCTATTGTGTGATAATTGACGTACTCGTATTATAAGCCAAACTTCTTGATGGATTATGTAGTTAGCTATAAACTTCGCAAAATCTAATCCTGACCGCTGCGCGGATTGGGTTACACGCAGGTTGTAGCTCACTTCACAACCGCTAATAACCTTGATACGGCCTATATCCATCTTCCGTAACTGAACATATTTAAATGGAATGAGATGCAAAAGTTGCATCTCAAAAATATTTTGCGAATGGTTATTTACACAGCAGGCCACATAACACTAGATAGCTGATATGGTGATTATGTTTCACTTTTTTTTAATAGCGGCAATCAAGCTAATGGATCTGGATGGTAATAGGTTTCTGCCACCTATGGATAGTACGGTACTGTACTGGTTATCCATAGGTGGCAGAAACCTCTTACCATACCACATGAAACAGAAAAATCGCGTCGGCCACCTTTTTCTCGTTGCTGGCAGGTTCCACGTCGCCGTCGTCTTGTGCCGGTTGCGGGGCGGGCGTGGCCTCCAGCTCGCGCTGCCACTGCTGCCGGAACGTGTCACGTACCTTCTCCTCGTCGATGGCAGGTTCCACGTCTTCGCCGTCGTCTTGTGCCGCTTGCGGCGCGGGCGTGGCCTCCAGCTCGCGCTGCCACTGCTGCCGGAACGTGTCACGTACCTTCTCCTCGTCGCTGGCAGGTTCCACGTCTTCGCCGTCGTCTTGTGCCGGTTGCGGGGCGGGCGTGGCGTCCAGCTCGCGCTGCCACTGCTGCCGGAACGTGTCACGTACCTTCTCCTCGTCGCTGGCAGGTTCCACGTCTTCGCCGTCGTCTTGTGCCGCTTGCGGCGCGGGCGTGGCCTCCAGCTCACGCTGCCACTGCTGCCGGAACGTGTCACGTACCTTCTCCTCGTCGCTGGCAGGTTCCACGTCTTCGCCGTCGTCTTGTGCCGCTTGCGGCGCGGGCGTGGCCTCCAGCTCGCGCTGCCACTGCTGCCGGAACGTGTCACGTACCTTCTCCTCGTCGCTGGCAGGTTCCACGTCTTCGCCGTCGTCTTGTGCCGGTTGCGGGGCGGGCGTGGCCTCCAGCTCGCGCTGACACTGCTACCGGAACGTGTCACGTACCTTCTCCTCGTCGCTGGCAGGTTCCACGTCTTCGCCGTCGTCTTGTGCCGCTTGCGGCGCGGGCGTGGCCTCCAGCTCGCGCTGCCACTGCTGCCGGAACGTGTCACGTACCTTCTCCTCGTCGCTGGCAGGTTCCACGTCTTCACCGTCGTCTTGTGCCGGTTGCGGGGCGGGCGTGGCCTCCAGCTCGCGCTGCCACTGCTGCCGGAACGTGTCACGTACCTTCTCCTCGTCGCTGGCAGGTTCCACGTCTTCGCCGTCGTCTTGTGCCGCTTGCGGCGCGGGCGTGGCCTCCAGCTCGCGCTGCCACTGCTGCCGGAACGTGTCACGTACCTTCTCCTCGTCGCTGGCAGGTTCCACGTCTTCGCCGTCGTCTTGTGCCGGTTGCGGGGCGGGCGTGGCCTCCAGCTCGCGCTGACACTGCTACCGGAACGTGTCACGTACCTTCTCCTCGTCGCTGGCAGGTTCCACGTCTTCGCCGTCGTCTTGTGCCGCTTGCGGCGCGGGCGTGGCCTCCAGCTCGCGCTGCCACTGCTGCCGGAACGTGTCACGTACCTTCTCCTCGTCGCTGGCAGGTTCCACGTCTTCACCGTCGTCTTGTGCCGGTTGCGGGGCGGGCGTGGCCTCCAGCTCGCGCTGCCACTGCTGCCGGAACGTGTCACGTACCTTCTCCTCGTCGCTGGCAGGTTCCACGTCTTCACCGTCGTCTTGTGCCGGTTGCGGGGCGGGCGTGGCCTCCAGCTCGCGCTGCCACTGCTGCCGGAACGTGTCACGTACCTTCTCCTCGTCGCTGGCAGGTTCCACGTCTTCGCCGTCGTCTTGTGCCGGTTGCGGGGCGGGCGTGGCCTCCAGCTCGCGCTGCCACTGCTGCCGGAACGTGTCACGTACCTTCTCCTCGTCGCTGGCAGGTTCCACGTCTTCACCGTCGTCTTGTGCCGGTTGCGGGGCGGGCGTGGCCTCCAGCTCGCGCTGCCACTGCTGCCGGAACGTGTCACGTACCTTCTCCTCGTCGCTGGCAGGTTCCACGTCTTCGCCGTCGTCTTGTGCCGGTTGCGGGGCGGGCGTGGCCTCCAGCTCGCGCTGCCACTGCTGCCGGAATGCTGCCAGCTCGTCTTCGCCCACTTCGCCACTACCGCGACGAGCTCTGCTCACGTCTTGCTCCTTTCAAAACCGTGAAATAAGTCATATTGCACCAATTCCTGCCATACCTGATTTGATGATGGCTAAAATAATACTGGAAACGATTGGAAAAGAACCGAGGCAGATGGCACAATAAGAGAGAGGCCTATACCTAGCAGTGAGATAAAGAGGGCTGAGGACGATGATGAATGGAACACTACATTTATAAGCCACTTTCAAAAAGAAGACACTAGACTGGTCTATTTTCAGTATAGGAGGAAGATAGATCTGCCCTTCTTATGATAAACAACTTATGTGTCTTGAGATGTGATCTGAAAACGCAACCTTCTGTCGGCAGTCAGAAGATCGTCGTCAGGAGTCAGAATTCAGATCATGTTGCAAGAAACATATGATAATAATTGACATCCTCATGCTAAAGTGTTTGTCAATAATTGGCTATTTTTCTATATAATGATTGTGTATAGTATTGACATGTAAATGAAATATTTTATGAATAAATTGAATACGAATATGTATCAAGCAAGCTTCTCACTAAATGTAATATAATGTTCTATTTTTTATTTTATTTTAGAAGTTTGAGAAACAGTACCTACAGGTTGAAGAAACCTAGATATTAAAACCAACACTCCTGCCCCCCTACCGCCTAAAGCAATAGCAATCGTAATAGCAATCGTTTATGACTTCATTTTAGTCATTTGGTGCTTATGTGACGTTACCCATTGCTATTGCTTAGGCGGTAGGGGGGCTGGTAAGTACAACCCACTGGAAGTTAAGCCAGCAAATGCCAGCTTCTGAACTTGGCATGCAGGACCAATTTTTCAAGCAGTCACACCTACAGTCAGACACTTTTTTGTCTAAAAAAGTTGATTACATAAATGACTTGATTTCTGACAAAAACCTTTACACTTACCCTATCTTGCCCACCAGGAGACACAAACTCAATAGTTTTCTCAGTGTCATCTTGTGGAGTCTCTGACCTCTCCAGCTCCCTCTGCCATTGTTGGCGGAAAGCGGACAATTCTTGTTCACCACCTTTTTTCTGTAATAATGACAAATTACTTATAATTTAGGACACTAGAGAGTGACCGAGATTCACTTGGAGCAATAGTTGATAAAAAATGTATCTATCTCTATGCCAAATTTCTTCAAAATCATTAGAGCCATTTCCGAGTTCCAAAGTTTACGCAAAAAGGTAAAGGTACCTAGTACTTCATTCACCTTCATTCATTCATTGCCTCCCATGATTTTTAGTAGTCTTTTTCAGAATATTAAAGTTATGATTGACTTAGCCAATTCTTATCTGCAAAATCTTGCTTCATATTACAAGAATAGATAACAAACAGCTCAATAATGCCTAAGTGATAAGCAAGAAACATATAGTTCTGAGATTAATTTTACGAATGTAGAAATCACAAAAATTATATTGAGTCTTGCACAATATTGCACAACTTAATAGGAAAATGTTGAATGCCAGCCGCTACCAACCGGTCTTATTGGAGATCTATAGGGAAGGCCTATGTTCAGGAGTGGACGTCCTATGGCAGATGGATGAATAATAGGAAAATTAAACACTACATCTACATTTGAAAATATTGTTTAGTAGTTGTTATATATTTTTTGTTTTTGGAATGTTATTTAAGTTTTCTCGCAATATAAATATAAATAAGTTATTAGACCTGGTCATCTGTATGCCGTCCAAGCACATCAGTATCGCCACCATCGAGATTGCGATCTAGTGAAGAAGACGAGGGGTCCTCCTGCTCTTCCCCCTCGCAGTCTCCACTCGAACAGCCTGCATTGGCACCAGAGTCCTGAAACAGTAGCGCCGAATACCTATTGATTAAAGAAAGAAAGTTTGTTTACTAAAAACTTACAATAAAATACAGTCAAAGTATGTTCAATAATACAATAAGGAAGTTTCCTTTATCATGAAAACTAAAAATAATTATATACATTTAAAGACTTTAGAATTAAATTAGATACAGTGAAAAAATTACTCGAATATCTTAATAAATGACGGAGTTATGGATGTCTAAACATGACCGCACGAAATCAGAAAACCTCGCGACAGATTTACGCGTGTGACGTCATCCGGCTCCAGAGCCGCGCCGTGGGTTAGGCGGGAGTTAGGAAAAAAGGAAATAAAGTGCTTCATTCTATGCCGGGTATTTTTCTAAGCCACGAATACGTTCTAGAATATCATTGTACTTATCTTTATGTTATGATCAACATTTACTATGGGACTAATCCCCCAATATAACGAATAAAAAGTCAGCATTCCCATAATTTTGTCGTGAGTAAATCAACTTTATCAGCTTAATCAGCATAAATTAACTTAACTATATCTTAATCAACATCCGTCGCGAGGTTTTTTGATTTCGTGCGGTCATGTTTAAAAAGTCATAACTCCGTCATTTTTGAAGATAATTGAAAAATAAAAACACCATAATTTATTGCAGACTTAGTGTAATTTAATAAAAATAACACTAGAAAACGGGAAACTTCCTTATTATGTGTGTAAGCTGAATGAGTGATTTTAAGGTAAGACATACAGAGTGGTGCAGTGAACCCCAAACTAAGCATGAGGCTTGTATTTATTTGGTGTTCATTCAGTTCATAAACTAACAATTCTGCATCACAACAAATATATTATTTACAGTAAATATTATATTAACAACTACAAAACAAACAAATATTATATTAATTTTTTCGCCGCCTACCCTCGAGAGTGAAGCAGTGTCGAATTTGCGTTGCTATTTCTAATTTCTTAAAATATTGTTAATTTCGTTAATTCCGTGTTAAAATAGTATTATTTTGGTCGATAAACTGTCAATTATTCGGTGAACAGTGTAGTCCATTTGGAATTTAGCTGCAGTGACTTGTAAAATACGAGATAAAATTGGACCGTTTTTTCCGTGTTTTTTCTCTTTGTGAATTCAAATCGATCAACAAAAATGAAGTGCTTTATGTGCGAAAACGACTTTACTGACGACTCCGTGGTGCAATGTGATGGTTGCAAGAGATACATCTGCTTGCAATGCAGCAACTTAACCAGTAGTGAGGCGCGCGTCATGGGGCTCAAGGGCAAACGCACCCTTCTGTATTTATGTTATTTGTGCAGAGAAGCCTTGTTTCAAGTGCCCAAGCTCATAAAATCATATGACGGGCTGAGAAAGGAACTTGACGAAGTGAAGGAGCTCTTGTCTCGGACGAATAGTGCGGGTCGGGACGACGCGCAGCCGCCGGCAGCGGCAGCAGCACCTGAGCCGTCGCCTCTCAGCACAAATGCTATTTTAGAGGAACTTCAGGAGCGCGAACGCAGAGCAAATAATGTGATCCTGGTGGGCATTAAGGAGAGTGGTTCAGACAGTGGCACGGACAGGAAAAGTTATGATGAAAAGTTTGTGAGTAAGGTCCTCAAGGATATCAATACTGGGGAGGACTACTCGTCTAAGGTTTCGTCAGTGCAGCGTCTTGGTCGTCGAGAACCTGGAAAGCAACGGCCGCTGAAGGTAGTGTTCAAAACCCGTCAAGATGCTGTGCAGATTCTGAAGAATAAGAGTAAGGCCCCTAAAGAGGTAAGAGTTTATGATGATAAGACACCCAAACAAAGGGAAGAGATCAATAAATTACGGGACACTCTCAAAAGCCGAATTGAAAAGGGTGAAACCAATCTCACTATAAGGTACATCAAAGGAATTCCTAAGATTGTACCAAAAAACTAGACCCTCGCAGAGACCCTTATAGTGATCTTACTTTCATGTACACAAATCTTTTCTCTATTCGATCTAAATTCGACCTTTTCCTGCAATGTGTTAATGCTCAGAATCCCTCGATAGTAATAATCACAGAAACTTGGTTGAACAGTAGTGACCGTAATAGCACATACAATATCCCTGGCTACACACTGTTTAGATTAGACCGGAGCCACAAAAAAAAGAAATCTGAGGGGAAAACTAGAGCTGGAGGAGTAGCAATATATGTCAGGAACCACTTGGATGGTGTACCGATCATAGCTAAACGTAATCAGAGATATATGTGTGAAGATGTGGAAGCACTCTATCTTGACATTCAGTTTGGTATGCATCATTTCTTGGTAGTGGGGGTATATCGACCTGACGATAAGGAAGAGACGGCATGGAGATCACGTGACACTAAACTGATGGAAAATCTTTTTACAGCATCTGAAAACAACACTATAGTAGTGGCCGGTGACTTCAACTACACTAATTTAAAGTGGCCAATGACTACTGATCAGCAGCAATCTGGGGATGTGAATGCCAAACCAGAAAATATGTTTATAAATATGTACCTAAACAGCAATTTGCATCAGCTCGTAAAAACACCTACACATTACCAATCAAACCAGGCACCTTCTCTATTAGATCTTATAATGGTCAATGATGAAACATTAATTACAGAAGTTATCCATAAACCACCCATAGGAAAAAGTGATCATTGTGTCTTGGAATTCACTATCCAGTGTCTAATGCAAAAAGAAAGGACAGCACCCATGTTCAGGCGAAACTATCAAAGCATAAATTATGACAGTTACAATTCTGATTTGTATAAAACTTTGCAAGCTGTTTGCGAAACGGATGATCCTCAACAACTATGGGATGGTATCTTAAATGCTATTAATGTTACTACAGACAAACATGCGCCTCTACGCCAAGTAAGATCTAAACCAATTAAAAATAAACCATGGATTGATAATAGCGTTCTTGAGCTAATTTCTGAGAAGAAAATCTTATGGGACAAGTACAGAATGTCTAAGGATGAAGATGACTATAAGAAGTTTCGTGAAGTGAATAATAGGTGTGTTGCCTTGTCCAGGAAGCAAAGGAGTGCTTATGAGGCCAGAATCCTTGACTATGGTGATAAAGCTTTTTATTCATACCTGCGACGCTGTACTACCTCTACTGTCAGTATTCCACCAGCAATTAGAAACCACAATGGAGATCTAGTCACTAAACCATGTGATATTGCTAATGTTTTTGCGGTTGAATTTGAAAAAGCATATTCAGTAGAATCAGCACTCAATCAAAACACTATAACTATAACAACTCCCCGTCTGGAGGAAAGTTTGTGTGACATTTCTTTCTCTGAAAGTGATGTAAAGAAAGTAATTGCGAATTTGAATATCCAGTCGTCCCCCGGGCCAGATCAACTTCCAATTTGCATACTTAAAAATTGTGCTAATACTATTGCTCCAGTCTTAGCAGAATTAATGAACACTTCCTTTGAAGCTGGATACTTGCCTCAAGACTGGAAGCATGCGATAGTAACTCCAATTTTTAAGAAAGGTGACAAAACTAAACCGGAAAACTTCAGACCCATTAGTCTCACTAGCATTGTGGTGAAGATTATGGAAAGGATTATAAGCGAGAGAGTAGCACAATTTTTAAATAGAAATTGTGTGATCTCAACAAAGCAACATGGTTTTATTGAAAAAAGATCAACTGTCACTAATTTATTGACATGTGTTCATTCCTGGAGTGTACAAGTTGATAAAAAAGAACCTGTTGATGTTGCATACCTCGATTTTGAACGTGCATTTGACAAGGTACCTCACCAGCGCTTGTTGTTCAAGCTTGAACACCATGGGTTGCGTGGTAAGTTGCTTGAGTGGTACCGGAGCTTCTTATCGGGTAGAACATTTCAGGTTCGAGTGGGGAACTCACTATCGGACCGAAAAATGGTTTCCAGTGGTGTCCCGCAGGGTTCTGTGTCCGCTCCTCAGCTGTTTGGAATTTTTATAACGGATCTGATAGAGCTCATAGAATGTCAGTCAGCTTTTTTCGCAGATGATGGGAAGTTTTTTGCTAATGCATTGATAAAGTCTGGAGACCTTCAAAAGGATCTAGACCGCATTCAGAACTGGACCAGGGACTGGATTATTAAGTTGAACACAACCAAATGTAGTGTGTTACATCTTGGTAGAACCAACCCTAGAGAGACATACACACTTGATGGAGTTGCCTTGGCATCTGTAGACCAACAGAAGGATTTGGGAGTCATCATTACTGCAGATTTGAAATGGGAAGAGCATATATCTATGATAGTCAAACGGGCTAACTCATTTATTTATATCATACGCAAGTCCTTTCAGACAGTAACATTGGATGTTTTTATTAAGATTTACAAAACCTATATAAGGCCTCTGCTAGAGTATGGGTTCCAGGTATGGAGTCCTTACTTTAAGAAAGATATTGATTTGCTTGAAAGTGCACAAAGAAAAGCTACCAGGATTCCATATGCTCTGCGCCGCAAGACCTATGAAGATAGGCTAAAAGCTCTTCGTCTCACGACCCTTGAAGAACGACGATTGCGTGGAGACTTGATTGAGACCTTCAAAATTCTCAATGGCTTCTATAATCTTCCGGATATCCACGACATGTACACCTTGAAGGAAAATATGCGCGATAGCAGACGCCATACAGTCCTCTTACAGCCTACACCATCACAAACCAACACTGCACACCACATCCTCTGCAATAGAGTTGTCTACAATTGGAATAGGTTGCCTGAGGATGTCATCTCAGCTAGAACTATAAACACATTTAAAAATAGACTAGACCTTTGGATAAAGAAGGAAAAAATTTCCTTGACAGATAAATACTAATTTTTTCGACACTGCTTGATATAGGCACATCAGTATACACTGCTCGCCTATAAACAAATAAATAAATAAAATAAATAAACAATTGTGAGGTTGTGGGTTCGAATCTCCGGTCCCGTACCAATGAGTTCTTTGGAATTTATGTATGGAATTTCACACCACTGGCTTTTCGGTGAAGGAAAACATCGTGAGGCAACCTGTGTTCCTTAGAAGAAATTTGATGGCGTATCTAATTCTGATTTGAATTGGGGGCGATAAGTCCCGCACCGATGTCCCGCATGGGGGGTTTTGTGCGTTTCCAGCGACTACCCGAGCCAGCCCAGCTCCTTAAAATAACGAAGCGTGGCTCTGGGCCGCTGGCATAACTGCTCCAGTAGCTTAGATGGTGATGGCGTTGTGAATCCACCAGCCAGCACTGGGCCAGCGTGGTGGATATGACCCAATGACCCTACGTGGGTAGGCCTACGTCCTGCAGTGGACTATTAAAAAGGCTGGTACAGTACAGTATGATACAAAAATATTAAATACTGAATATTTTCAGCACAACTAATTGAATATAGCCAACCCATACCAGTATTTAATCAATTTGTTTCGGAGTATTCTTGGATATGATAAAATATTGGAACTTCAGTCACCAGATCTACTGTTTTAGCCTCATCTAGTAGACCTAGGTATTTATAGTAGGTTTAGTTATGTTATGTCCACAAAAGCTTTCAACTTCAGAGCATATTGAAGATGTACGTGTGCCAATGGCTAAATTCCGTAATTTTATAAAATGACTTATACCTTAACCTTGCAAAGTTTGAGAAGACAGGCACCAAAAACCTATAAATTTATCAGAAACGTAAAATTACAAACTATGAAGGAACTTACCATATTTCGCACAAATAATAAACAATTTTTCTTTTTTGGGTAGATTTTATTCCCAAATTGTTTGGAGAACAATGTCCACAAAAAAATTTAAAGAAGCTAGACTATTTTAATTGGTTATCAGAGTTTTTCGCAGTGTTTTGGAATTCGCGATACAAATTCTTCAATCGCAAAATCGCTAATCGCGAGTCCCTATATTGTACGGCACGTATTTCATGACACCAAATTGTACGGGCAGGAAAGCACGGCCCGTATTTCATGTTCCATGCCACCAATTATCAGGCTGTACAATACGTGTCGTGCAATACTGGCCAGTCATTATCACCTTGTGTAAAGAAGCTACACCCTATAATGTACAGCATGATAAAATGTGTCCCGAAGAAAAGGACACAAAATATCATGCTGTACATTATTGTGTCGCAAAATACGGGCTGTACATTATTTGCACGAAGATATTTTGGTCCTATTGGTTGGTTTGTCTGTGACTTTTTTCAGTTCCACAGAGATATAATAAGCGCCACAGAAGTTAGCCACAGATGACACTTTGCCGTGATTCGGTAATTGTTGCGCATGTGTGCACAATGCCGACGCCACGTGGCGTAGTGTTGAGCACGGGTGTAGGGAGCACGCGGGAGGCACGAGGTTGGCGGGCGGGTGTGCCCTGACGTCTCGTCTCTCTGGTTCCCGCGCATGCGTTTAAAGTATCTTTAACTCGTAACAACGACAGGTTGTTTCTGGCGCTTCGCCGGCCACTACCGCGGCATGCTCGCTTCGCTCGCTTGGCTCGTGCATTGTTGTCACCGTTCAAACCTAACCTAACCAACCGAGTTGAATTACCTTAGATAACTCATACCTTGTCATAAAATAACCAAGGTCCAGGGACACAAAATATCAGGCCGTACAATATCGGGCTGTGCAATACTGTGCCGGACATTATTGACACAGGCCGATAATGTACAGCCTGTATTTCACAGCCCAATGTTGCTTAGCCTGATATTCCATGGCCAGGGACACAAATTATCATGTCGTGCAAAATCAGGCTGTACATAATCATGTTGTGAATTACTGGGTCGTACATTATTGGCTCCCCAAATCGCAATGGCACTAGCTGCCTGACTGTCAGCTGTTGATGTCTGTCAGTGTCGTGTTCATGTCAAAAATTACAACAATTCTTCTTTTATTTTGTTTTGGCGTCGCATTGTAGTGCATTTGCCAGTGTCAAGAATTAATTTAATAATTTTTGTGAACTATACTGGCTATTTTTCTGAGCCACGGATACGTTCTATGATACCATTGTACCTACTCATCGTTATGTTCTGATCAACATATACTATGGGGCTAACCCACAGCTCTTCTGTACCCCCTAATATTGCGAATAAAATAAAACTTTTTTTTAATGAGATATAATTTATACATCTAAATGGAACAAAACTTGATGTTTGTGTCCAATTCTATTGAACATGACCAGTAAACAGCTGAATTGCTGAAAACACTGGTCGGGACCCCGATTCATCGGGCATCGACACCGGCTAGGCCAGCGTATGTGTGCTGACGGGGCAGCACACCGACGCAGCACACACTGATGTTTTGAATGTAGATTGTAAGTGTTTTAGTATATAAGTTGTTTGTTTTTAAAATAAAATTAATTACTACCGACGACTGGTTTTAATTCACCACCACCGAGAAGACCCCACCTGGAGCAACCGAGGAGAATCCAGTAAAGCCTGGAGCAGCAAGAAGAGCCCAGAGGGAAACCGCCCGCCTAGCCAACCGGCTGCGACAAGAGGCTCCACCGCCCGCCCTCCACGAGGCTCCGCCCGCCCTACGTCGAGCGCTGCTCCGCCCGCCCGCCTTCCACGAGGTCACGTCCGACCGCGACGAGCCGACCTCCGCGCACCGTCCAGCAATCCCACTGGACCTAACCCTTTCCTTCCACTGCGACATAAGACACCTTGCAACCGTTGCCTTCTGCATCGTTCACGTGAGCCTGCGTGAAACGGCAGTGGAAAACCATTCCCTGCGCACATTGCACGACGTGCGTATCCTTATACCTTCCCTCATTCTGCTTGTTGCCTTAGGTCGCCGGCAACAGGTTTTCCCGTACCTATCTGTATATTATGTGTATATATTTGACTGCCTCGGTGGCTCAGTGGTTAGTGTCCCTAACTTCTGGATCAAAGAGGCGTGGGTTCGATCCCCACCAGGGCAAATATTTGTGTGATGAACAAAAGTGTTTGCTCTGTGTCTGGGTGTTTTTTAGTTACTATCTATATAAGTATGTATTTAAAAATAAGTATAATGTAGTATATCAGTCTCTGGCAGCCATATCACAAGCTTTGCTTAGTTTGGGGTCAGAGGCCGTGTGTAAGATGTCCCAAAATATTTATTTATAAAATATTATTTATTTATATTGCTCTATGGTTAGGGCTAGGCATTATAGATAGGTAGGTAGGTTAGCTAGGGACCAAGTGGTGAGTATCCTTGATAGGAGAGTAGGTGTCTCTAACCTAGCTAGGGAACCGTAGGTAACAGGCAAGTATTGAGTTGAGTAGGGACCTTAGGGATAGGGTCCTGTAGGATAATCTAGGGAATCTATCAATAGGTACTAGTTTGACATTGTCATACTAGATACTAATGTTAGGTATTACAGATTGATAGGCTCCCTCTTAGCAACTTGCAGTTTGACTGTTACAGTACTCAGAGCTCTCGCTCTAGTGCTTTAATAGTTTCATCAGGCGTTTAGATAACTGCCAGTAGCCCATTGGCAGGTAGCTAAACGCGCTGAAGACTGCCAAGTCACAACGAACCTAGAATAATAGAGATTTACGCCCTGCGTTGCTCTGGGTTTTACGTCAGGCGTTAGAGAATTTAGTAGTCGGGGACTATTACTTAACCTAACGAATGTACAGTTTGCATCAAGTTTACTGCGGTTTTTACATTTGTAACTATTAACTAGTAGTTCTCCCAACAGTAGACCTCACAAGTTTTTGGTAAACTTTATCTAGTAGTCTTTTATTGAAGTTAATCGTGGTATGCCTATGTTAAACAGCGGACTAATGAAAGGCTGAAACGGTACAGTACATAGCAGACGCACTTTAATCAAACACATATTATAAGTACATAAATTTTACATTATGATTATACAATAAGTATATTAATATTAATTACATTAGACTCCTTTGAAACAGTATACAACTGACTATGCACTATTAGCCAAAAGTATATCAAAACAATATTATAAAAAAGTGATAAAATCAAATATGTTATCCCAAAAGTTATGCAGTTCTTCCTAATAGCTTCAATACTAATGACTACGGCTAGTACAAAGCTGCCAATTATAAAAACGATTATCATCACAAGATACACTTTAAATAATTTTTGAATGTTGCGCAAATTGGATACAAATAATATAAAATGGCTAACAAGTGCCGTTAAGCCTAAAACAGTATAAGCGTATGAAATAACTTGAACTTCATTTTTAGGTATTGCTTTGTTCTCCAATATTTTCTTTCCAACGGGAGATGACAAAATTAGGCAAACGCTAGTTGGTAAAATACCAAGAACAGCTATGACGTACGAACCTATTTTCAAAGGTATACAATAACAGCATTGGTCATATACAGGAATCTTGTCCTCGACGACATCAAAACCTGATTTCTTGCTTTGTCTTCTGCGGCTCATTTCTCTGGACTGGATAGTAAATAAATGTTCTTGTATAGATCCTAGAACTAACTACAGCATTGTAAAATTTTGCTGAGATCAAATAAAATGTAATAGTTTCACAGATATCTGAATACTTTGGTAAAGCTGGAAACATACTATCGAACGCGGCTGACGGACGCAACTGACGGTCGCGACTTAGCAATGTGCACAGTCTTAAAACATCCGGCGTGTCAGATCTCTCTCGAACGTCCGAACGCTCAAGGTAACGTCCGCGGACTGATGTCCGATAGTTTGCACAGCTCCGCGGACATTCATTATCTAGTGAATTGAATCTGAATCAGTGAGGGAATTTGTTAGTCACCTAGCGCGCAGAATGTATGATCGGGCAGATAATGGACCACACCCTCACTCAAGAAGCATTGCGCCACTACACACGCGCCCACCTGACGTAAAATCACGACGTGCACTTCCACGTGAAGTCATAATACATACGGAGCAAGATAACTCTGAATATATTAACACAATTAACTAACGACTCACGGAGACTGACCAAGATCGTCTCAGACCACAACGCCGCGGAGAGGCAACCTACATAGAGCAGAAAGTGCTCCAGCGGCACAACAAATTCCCCAGGGGTTTTGGCCCCTGGCGCCCAGCCTTGGCAAAGGGGAGCACTCCCCGAGGCCAATTCTCACGCCTAAAAAGGTGGTGGAAGGACCAAATGATGATGATGTCATTATCTAGATACCTATCAGTCGCGCCTGTCAGTCGCGTCCGTCAGCCGCGTCCGATAGTATGTTTCCGTCTTAAAGCCCGAAACATACTATCGGACGCAACTTACGGACGCGACTGACAGCCGTGACTTAGCAATGTGCACAGTCTTAAAACATCCGGTGTGCCAGATCGCTCTCGGACGTCCGAACGCTCAAGGTCGTCCGAAGGTAACGTCCGCGACTTATGTCCGATAGTGTGCACGGCTCAGTGTACTTTCATAGTCTAGGTCGTGGCTGTTAGTCGCGTCCGATAGTATGTTTCGGGCTTAATAGTTGAGACATAGATCATAGACGTACCTACATTGGTTGAGACATATCTATAGTTGAGACTTTCTATTACATTCTCTTTGGAGACTTTGATGATGACGTATCAAAGAGTTGAGATAATGGATAGAAATTATACCAATCTTAGCTGCATATGTGCCAACCAGCGACCTTCAAGATAGACGCCTAATCGTACAAAATGAAATGTCGCCGACCAATATCAACCAATCCATATAGGATCAACCAATCCAATAACTAGTCTTCATTTACATTCTCTTTGGTCTTCATTAGACTGGCGTTGCGGTCGCATCTCGAAGCAAAAAGGTAAATATGATGAACTGCGTCATTCTATCTTGCCGAAATTACTCGGTTTCAAAAGAAATAACGAAAGGCATTGTCACATACCACCGGTAAGTAATAAATGTATTTCTATGTGATTTACAAGCAAAAGCAAAATATTGAAAATGAAATCATTTGACAATGTAAACAGAGTGGAAACTCTATGGTCAGTTAGAAATGTCGGATAATGTCAATATGAGATCGAATATTGACTCGTCAAATTGATTAACTTTAAGGTAAAATTGATTTTAACCCGGGCGGCCGGCCATGTAAAGGAATAAGGTCGCAAGGTCAATGTGGGTCGAACTACTAGTGTTAGATCGATTTAAGGCTCCATCAAACACAGGCGGTACGAGCGGTAGAGCGGTACGAGCGGTACGAGCGGTAAAGGGCGGTACGGCAGTACCGCGACCGGACCTGTGTGAGCCCTTCTTATATAACCAGTACAATACAGATGCCCGCCCGTCTGCTATACCGCTCGTACCGCCTGTGTGTAAAGGCTCCATTAATAACATTATGGAGCAGCATCACGTGATGTGTTCACATTTTTAACCGATTTAAAAAAAGGAAGAGGTTCTATGTTCGTCTGTATGTATTTTTATTTTAGGTTTACGAATCAGATGTTTTTTTTTTATTTCTGGAAGAGAAAAGATCGAATTGAGAGGTACTTAAGGCTCCCAGCTGTTATTTAATAGTGTTACTGACTTTTGTTTATAACTTCTGGAATGAAAGATAAAAACGTATATATAATTACATAAGTCCACCTTTTAAAAATAGTCAAAATGTGAATAGATTAATCAAAATTTCAGCCAGTTGGACTTATCATGTGATAAGACATGACGTCATCGTAGACTCGAATCAATTTAGGAATCGATTCTTTTCATCATGTATTTTGAAATCCCTATTTCAAGTGGCAAGTTCACTCAAAAGTTGTCTATGGTACAAATAGTATTTTTCACGGAGGAGATCTCGACACAGGCAGATCGACGACGGGCATGATCTGTATGTTTGCTGGAGGAACTGTTTCATGGAAGAGTCATAGACAGCCGTCCGTGTCAATTTCCAGTACGGAAGCAGAAATAGTCGCAGCAAGTGAGACATCGAGGGAAATGATATGGCTTAGCAGATTAATGAAGAGCATAGAAGGTCCACATAAAAAAAACTACCAGAATTGTAAATAGACAACGAATCTGCAATAAAGTTAGCCCATAATCTTTTAGGTAGCCCTTTTGCTTGCATGATTGCTCTACTTGCTTCAACAACTGTCCTGTTTTCTCTCTCTGCAGAACCATTTTGTTGAGGCGTATGTGGATGTGGTACTGTTATTCTATGCTCAATACCATTCTCTGCAAGTATTTTCTTTACATCAGTATTGTCAAACTCTCCACCACCGTCACTAAGCAGACATTTCACAGTATAACCTGCTGTTTTAGTCTCGGCAATCATCAAAGTTAACTTCTCTTTGACTTCAGATTTATACTTTAAGAAGTATACCTTACGGTAGGATGTAAATCCATCTTTGAACAATACGTAATATCGGTACTTCGAACAACTCTCTGGAAAGGGTCCACATACGTCTGTACTTACGATCTGTCCAGGCTCTGTAGCTCTGTTTTCTCTCTTTCCAAACTTAAGACGGTGTGCTTTTCCGTAGATACAGCCCTCACATGATATATCATTGTCCAACTTCAATTCAATCCCTAGCTCTCTCTTGACTAACTCTTTCACATGTCTCTTATTCTGGTGACCGAATCTCTCATGATATAGCTGAAGAAGGTCTTTTGACTCTAAGCTGTTAATCTCCAATTGCTTCACAGGCTTAACATTAGTCAGTCGCAGCTTGTACAAACCACCTTGTTTCTGCCTGTCCCCAATAAGCTTCACTGTCCCGTCAACCGATAACTTACATATTGTAACTGTTGACGTGAAAGTACTTTTCGATAGTTTATCTTGAGCTGCAAGCACCGAAAATAAATTTTTCTTCATGTTAGGAATGTACCAAACATCGTTGAGCGTAATCGTGTATTTTATACCCTCTACGTCAGATTCAACTACCAACGTTCCTTTTCCAATTGCTGGAATGGCCTCTCCACTCGCAGTAATCACTGTACGAAGGTCATTAAACGGTTCAAATGTCTCAAACAATTATTTTCTATAGGTCACGTGACTTGTTGCCCCCATTGTCGACATACCAGCCTTCACTATCTGAACCGTCTGTTAGTATGTTTACTGTAGTGACAGCCATGGTACCATTATTTGAAGGTGATGGTTTCGGCGGACGACCGTCAGACAACCATTTAGAACACTGCCTTATCCAGTGTCTGTCATTTCCGCAATAATGACACTTTCCTTTCTTTCCTTTAATCTTCTTTGAATTCTTTGCTTCTACGCTAAGAACTTCAGTTCTTCTCTATTTTCACCATTCTTACTATGCAGAGCTCTTTCATGCATACACAAACTACTAGTAAGATTTTCTACTGTCCTTTCTGACTGTGACATTAACAACCAGCTCGCCTTGAAAGAGAAATATTCATCAGGCAAGGTGTCCAGAATTTTACACATCAGAAATATTTCTGGCAACTCTCGCTTAATATCAGAATTTTGCATCTCTTGCGTGAGTTCAAACCATATGTTCTTCATTTTTGACAAATGTGTCGCAATGTCGTGGTCTGATTGTTTCTTATAGCCAAAAAACTGTAGACACAGGTCATAGGCTCTATCTCTCGACTCACCTGCGAAGATTCGATGTAGCTCTAACCAAACCTCTCGTACATTTGTGTATCGCATGACTTTTTGAAGATTCTCATCGGATAGATTTGTCGTGATCAATAAGAGAGCAGCACTATTTCCTCTGTTGTAGTCAAGCACCTCCTCGTTATACTTCTCCTTTTCATGAGGATCCGACAGGCTTGCTGACCCTTCCTTCGACGATGTCTAGGAGACCTAATCCGCCCAAAGCTGCAATTATTTTGTACTTCCATATCGTCCAGTTTGATTTTTCTAGGTTTCCAACCTTCACTTTGGTTGCCTCTATGATGGCTTGCTCCATCATGACAACTAAAAATGTGTTGTACCACCTCCTGACTAAAATCTTCTCTGAATTTATCGGATTTAACGCTCTGCTACCATGATAAAGTAGATCAAAACGATTTATATTGGATACAAAAGTTTTAATAAAATATTACATAAAACTCTTAGCAGATGACATGACAATTCAAGGCTCCATCAAACACAGGCGGTACGAGCGGTAGAGCGGTACGAGCGGTACGAGCGGTAAAGGGCGGTACGGCAGTACCGCGACCGGACCTGTGTGAGCCCTTCTTATATAACCAGTACAATACAGATGCCCGCCCGTCTGCTGTACCGCTCGTACCGCCTGTGTGTAAAGGCTCCTTCATACAGAACAGTATTTTACAAAAGAGTTCAGTTGACAAAGTAAAGAGTTTCTGTTCTAATATGGAATACTATCTGTATATTAAGTCTCAAAAGAAAAAAGAAAAAAATTAAATATCAATGTCACTACGTTCACAACGACAGTGAAATGCTTAGATTATGCTTAGAGATTATGTGAAATGACGTCAATTGAATATGGCAAATGCGCCGATCGCGCGAAGCCAAATGCCCTAAATGGGGAACTTAGATTATTGTGATGGGGAAAGAAGAAAAAAAAAAAAAATGACGTCAATCAATTGAATTCCTTGCCCAATTGTAAAAAATTTCGAAATATTTAGGGAATTTAATGAAAAAAGTTTGGCTAAACATTGGCCCAAACTTAGGGTAAAATGAAGTAATATTAAAAAAATATTACACAAAATAAGTGTGACTCAGGCTTGCACATCGAGGGTTCCGTACAAATCCAGAAAATTTCACAAAATTGGGAAGTTAGTTGTTAAAATCTCTATACTATAACCATCGTCATATATCGAAAATTACACATTGTTAAAATAATTAAAAACCTATTTAAGCATGTGCTATAAAGTTCGGCCGTTCGGAGAATGCGTTTCTGACACGTCGCGATTGAACTGACGACGTAACTTTGTAATGGCGTTGCAGTTACGATAAAAATATTTTTGCTGATTGTTTACCGTTTTAACAATTGATGAGCATTAAAACAACATTATTATTTCAATAATCAATGAATGTTATAATTTTGTGCCAAACTGAGTGTCAAATAACTTGGTAAAAAATATTTTTCTAAACCTATACTGCGCTATTACAAGGTTATGTCAGCGCTTTATATTTGTAGTGCTGTGCTAACAATAACAGGCAATAATAGTATCGTAATCTGTTCTTATACAGTTATACTTTATAAAATAATACGTTTTGTTTTTCTTTTTAAGAATTTGAAAATAATGGACTATAAGATAACTTTCATGAAATATAAAAATAAAACTACGACCAAACCGAACGCGCGATATCAGGATTGATTCTGTTATTGATAATAATATAATTATACATGTAGGCGAAGATGATGATGAAGACACCATCTCCTCGAATGCGAATCGGAGTCTGATTAATATTCTGTACGCACATTCAATTCAATGTACTTTATTGCATATAAATACAGATTGTAACTTTGTAAAAAGAATAAATAAAACAATTTTATTATATTAATATTACCTATTTTGGTTTCCACTTAAATACCTAAAATATAAATTTTAAATGATTCCGCCAATTTAAAACGAAAATAATCCTAAAAATAATGCGGCGGTTCATTTTGGAGGAACGGTAACGAACTCAGTGTTATGTTGTGCCCATCACTAGTCGTGACTAACTGATAGGTGTCAGGAACGCATTCTCCGAACGGCCGAACTATAATGAAGTTCTTTTATATGATACTGTTCAGGCCCGATCGCTCGACTCATCTATTTTTAGCCCGGTCGCAGGCGCCGCGCTGCCTGCGCCGGCTACTGACAGTGCTGGATTGACTCTTGCCGCGTCTCCACATTCGTTTTGGGGTCCCTCGTAGGCGGCGTGGCACCCGCGGTGCAGGAATTTTGTGTTAATTGTCGAACATTTTGTGCTGTTTTTTGTTTGGGCTACGATTAGCCCCCGCGGCTTCGGAACTTGGTGTGATCGCCATTTGTGTTGTGGTCCACGGCAGGTACCATCACCCATCAGACCTTGACTTTGACTTGACTTGACGGCTTCTGTGAAGGATACACCACGACACACCACACTGTACATGGACAATTACCGCCATCCAGGTACAAACTTTTGATTAATTTGGATAAGCTATATTTGTGATTAGCCTCTGCGCATCGCGGACAATTGTTCGAACCTCGGAATTCGAACAGATACTTTACATGATACGATTTTCTCACTTTGAATTTTGAACCCACATTTTTTGATTTTTGAGGCCCTATTTTTTATGATTTAAATAAAAATGTACAGTTTTCAGATTTATTCCTATATGTGTACTCTGAGTCAATGCTTCTCGCCAAATTTCATAGTTCTATGTCAACGGGAAGTACCCTGTAGGTTTTGATTTTTGCGAGTGTCGAAATATGTGCTTTTTTACGACATAAACGACTCTAACTTTTTTGAACAATAACTGAGAAGTTTTTCTTTTACACAACTGCAAGAGACCATAGACATACGTCTTACAGGGAGTATAGCGTGCTTATAACAGAGTATCAGTGGAAAAGAGACGAGTGGAGGTCACACAAATTTATTAGATTTATCAGAACATTAAAACACACTTTTCACAATTTGAGCTGTCAATCCCGAATCAATAACGGTCTCCAAGCAACAGCCATAGTCATCTTCTGTGCTTGACACAAGTAGGTGCTATAACCAAATAGGTTCTAACTGATGTCATCTTAACACTTTCCCTCATCAGTTGGAAAGACTCCGCAGCCCCAGTTCAGCTCTCAGCTTATTAAGGGTTGGCTTCGGAACTGCTTTGGTCATTAGATCAGCTAATTGGTCACAGGAACTACCTAGTTTTCTGAACATCAATTAAACCTTCCTGTACAGTCTCGCGAACAAAGAAGTGTCGCACTCTAATGTGTTTAGTCCGTTTATGGAACTCTGGTTTGTGTGAAAGCCGTATGGTAGCTTCATTATCCACCTTCAGTGTGGGTATACCATCTAGCATAATGAGTTGGCTGAAAACTCGTTGAAGCCATACCAGCTCACGTGCGCCTTCACTTGCTGCAACAATTTCAGCCTCTGTTGTTGAAATTGCTACGGATGCTTGACGTTGACTCAGCCAAGAAACGACTCCTCCGGCAAACAAACACGCTACCCCTGTCGTAGAGCGTCCCGTTTGTTCGTCTTCTGCGTGGTCAGCATCACTATATCCCTCTATTATACCTTTAGTACATTCTGAGGTATACGTGATTCCATAATCAACCGTCCCTTTTAGGCAGCGAAATATCCGCTTTACTTTTAGCCAATCAACTTGGGTTGGAATCTCTAACTTTCGTGATACCACCCCAACAGCATATGCTATATCAGGCCGCGTGCCTGTCATGAGATAAGCCAATGCTCCAACAGCCTCTCTATAGGGAAACCTTTGTCCAGGGTGTTCAACTTTCCCTGTTTCTGAAGTCTTCTCTATAGGCGTCGATACCGGATTGCACTCAGCCATTCCGAATCGCTCTAGAATCTTCCTGGTGTAAGATTGCTGCGTTATGGTTATCGAACCATCTGATAACTGGGCAATTTCTAAGCCCAAGTAATAAGATGCTGGCTTGCTTGTTATTTTTATTTGCTCTCCCAATTCCTCTAAGAATTGATTAGCTAGCTCTTTATCTGAAGTGGCTACTAGCCCGTCGTCCACGTACAGAGCTATAATTATTTTCTTTTCTCCCACTTTCTTTGTGAAAAGACAGCAGTCTGCCGCATTTTGTTCAAACCCTTTCTCTAGCAAAATATTCTCGAAACACGAGTTCCAGCAACGAGGCGCTTGCTTTAGGCCATATAGGCTCCTTTGGAGTCGACAGACATTTGAAGTTCCATCGCTAAATCCATCTGGCTGCTTCATATAGATCTCTTCCTTGAGTTTGCCATTAAGGAAAGCGGTCGAAACGTCAAATTGTGTCAAATGCAGTTTCTCCTTGGCGCTGACACTTAATAAAGCTCTAATAGTAGCCATTCGGGCAACTGGGTTGTAGGTTTGTTCATAATCTACGCCTTTACGTTGTTTAAAGCCTTTTACCACTAATCTTGCTTTATATTTGTCAATAGTACCATCTGGGTTTCTTTTTATCCTAAATACCCACTTGCATGGTAATGCCTTTCTATTGCACGGCAGTTCACAAAGTTTCCAAACTTTGTTTTCAGCTAGGGATTTCATTTCATTTTCCATAGCTTTTTGCCATTCGGCACTATCTTCTCTCTCAGTAGCCTCTTTATACGTTTCAGGAAAATTTTCAACTCCCACATAGCAAACAAAGTCTTCCAGCTTCTTAGGACGTCCGATTGTTGCTCTGTCTCTCAGGTTGTATCGAGTCTCCGTTAAGGGCTCAACTACTTCCATTTCTTCATTAGCGTCGGTAAATTCATCTTAATCCTCAGTTAAAATGCTAGGACCATTCTTCTGAGACTGGTTATGAACTTGGTCTCTTTCTATGATAGGAAGATTTTCCTGAGCTACTTCATCATGAGCTTGATCTTCAAATACATCTCCCTCTAGATAAAGTTCATAATTTTGTTCGGTATTTTCAGGTTCTTGCTCTTGCATGAGAACACGTCTGCTACTATCGTCTTCTGGAGCTCCCTCTGACAAAACAGGAATACTTGTGGAAATCTTAAATTCAACATCAGTCTCAAATGTTATATCTCTTGACCTAATTGTCTTTCTTCCATCCCATATACGATAACCATCATCATTCTTATAGCCTATTAGCAATCCTTTAATAGCTTTTTTCTCCATTTTTTTACGGTTTTGTTTTGGAACATGTGCGTAGCATTCACTCCCTATAATCTTTAAATGACTTATCTTGGGCTTCTTTCCGTGCCACAACTCATAAGGTACTTTTGCATCCTCTCTGGTAGGACCGGTTCTATTCAGTACATAGGCAGCAGTATTAATGAGCTTAGCACTTGCGGCATCTGCCCTCTTGTGTACATAATTGACCGTGCAGCCTCTACAAGTGTTCGGTTTTCTCGCTCACTACAGCCATTTTGTTCTGGCGTGTAAGGCATTGTCAGCCGGTGCTGAATACCATGCTTTTGTAAAATGTTTCGGACGGCTTCGTTATCGAACTCTCCACCATTGTCACTAAGCAATGTCTTCACTGTATGCCCAGTTGTTTTTGCTTCCTGGAGCATTTGAAGTAACTTATCCTTTACTTCTGACTTGCGTCTGATAAAGTAGACGAAACGATAGCTCGAATAATCGTCCTTAAACAATACAAAGTACTTGTACTTCGAGATGCTGTCTGCAAATGGTCCACATACGTCGGTATGTATTAGTTGCCCTGGCATCGTAGCTCTTTGTCTTGTTCCAAACTTCTGACGGTGAGATTTTCCGTAAATGCAACCTTCGCATTTCGCACTGTCTGGTTTCAAAACAATTCCAAGCTCTCTTTTAACCACATCACGAACATGCTGTTTGTCTTGATGTGCGAATCTTTTGTGATAGAGCTGAAGAAGATTTGATCCAGTCACAGCGTTAATCTCAATCGAATTGAGATTTCTTGCTGGCATAATTGTGTTCATCTCAAGTTTATAGAGTCCACCATACGGAACCCTCTTGCCAACAACTTTAGTCGTGCCATCGATATCTAATTTACACTCTCTAGTTGTTGATATGAAGATGCTTTTCTGCATTCTATCTTGTGCAGCCAATGTTGAAAATAGATTTTTCGTCAATGATGGTACTAACCACACATTTTGGAGTGTTATCTGCTCTCTTTTACCATTGACATTTGATTCTACCACAACAACACCCTTTCCTATTGCTGGGATTGTGGTTCCATCTGCAGTTGTCACTGTATGATCCGAATCAAATTCATGAAATTCATTAAAGAAGTCACTCCTCACAGCAATATGCGTTGTTGCTCCATTGTCAACAAACCAACTATCTCTATCTTGAGTTTGTCCATTCGAGCATGCATTTACCATCAGCGAAATCTGTTGCACTTGTTTGGACGTTGAGCCAGGTGATGATGTGCCTGGAGTAGACTTAGGTGGCCTCCCATCCTTAATCAACTTCTTACACTTGCGAACTATGTGTCCTTTTCCTGAACAGTAGTTGCATGTCAGCTGCTCGTCCATATTCTGCTTGACAGGTGAAGTCACTAGCGCCTCTTCCTTGGTGCTCTCTTGACTTCCTAAATCTCTCTCAAATGTGCAAAGGTGACTAGTCAAACTGTCTATGGTTCTTTCAGCTTGCTTTAGCATCAACCAACTTGACTTGAAGTTAAAGAACCTGTCATCCAGTGTGTCTAAGACCTTACAAATCAGGAACATCTCCGGAAGCTTAGCAGTTACGTCAATCTTAGAAACCTCAACTTTTAGGTCATTCCAGATGTTTTTCAGTCTTGAAATATGTGTAGGAATGTCATCCACCTTATTATGTTTCAGTCCGAAAAATTCTAGACATAAATTATAAGCTCTGTCATCCGTTTGTCCATCAAGTAGTCTATGTAACTCCAACCAGACTTCTCGTGCAGTTCTATATCTCATCACCTTCTTTAGTGTGTCTTCTGACATATTTGTAGTAAGCATAAGCAAAGCGCCAGATTCAGCCTTCCTATAACTAGCCATCGCTTTGTTGTAGTTGCTAATCTCGGCATCATCTGCTCCTTCGACAAGTATTGGCTTCTGGAGTTTACCTTCTACTGCTTCTGTGGCCCCTTCTGTGCCTTCAAGCATGACGGTAACCTTATATTTCCAGGTCGACCAATTTTCTTTGCCTTACAATTTACCTATGTCAATCTTGGTACTGAAATCCATTTTGATCTGAGGAACCTCTCTTCTTTTTCTCTACTGGAGTACAAAAAACTCGTAGCCCATAACCTCTTACAGGGAGTATAGCGTGCTTATAACAGAGTATCAGTGGAAAAGAGACGAGTGGAGGTCACACAAATTTATTAGATTTATCAGAACATTAAAACACACTTTTCACAATTTGAGCTGTCAATCCCGAATCAATAACGGTCTCCAAGCAACAGCCATAGTCATCTTCTGTGCTTGACACAAGTAGGTGCTATAACCAAATAGGTTCTAACTGATGTCATCTTAACAATACGTATACAAAATTTCAACTACATATCTTTACGCGTTCCCGAGATAAAGTCTTGACATGCACACAGACGGACAGACGAACAACAAAGTAATCCTATAAGGGTTCCGTTTTTTCCGTTTGAGGTACGGAACCCTAAAAACGAAGAAAGCAATGTCTTTTAGCCATTTCATGGGTTTAAAAAAAATTGAAAGAAAGGGAGATATAGATAAATATAAGGGATTGAGAGATCGATTTATTTTTATTTGTACTTTTGATAAATTTATGTCTTAGCAAGTTACATCATGTGATGACGGACTTTGTTTGGGGAATTTAGTGATTTATGGGAAATTCGTAGCATTGGCAATAACAAGCCAGGCACTGAAAAAAATCAGAATTCAATAATTTCGTTCAATTTTGCTGCATTTTGTTTTACAATTTATCACATTTTACGGAATAATCTTTAATTAATTTCGTAATTTTAAAATGTGAATACCGCTTTCAATACTTTCTTAATTTTAGCTACACATTCCGTTATTGTTCTAGACTGAATAAATAAAGTGAAGTAATCTTTGAAAATATGGTGAGTAGTGTTTTATAGTAACGTCGTCGAATTGTTGCTACTAGAAACTTTCGATAAAGTAAACGAAAATCACCTGGACTTTTATAAATAAGTTAGAAGAATGAAGATAACCTTTGTTCAAACAGACCTAGTTACAACATCCATGACATCTATTTAGGCTAGGTGATTTTCTGCCCAAGAGGCTATCATGTTAAGTGTACAGAGGCAAAGTTCTTGTCAAAAGCCCTTGATCGACGTACTAAAAAATTCCATTTTATAACTCTGTTTTAAAGATTGCCATTTTACCACACAAGTTTTACGCACACTTTAGGCAATGTTTAACAGTACAAATTGTACCATTAAACTGCTGAAAGCGTGCTTAAATCTTATGTGGTAAGGCGCGTGTTTTTAAAACTCGGTTTTAAAATCGACGACTTTATGACATTCCATTTGACAATATCCTCATTTCCAGTTTACCTTCTCGTTTAGAAGAACCATGTCTAGTACTGTAGTGTTGCATGAAATTGATAATTTTATTTATATTTGAAAGAATTGATTTTTCATGAACACTTTAGTACTGAACACGGCTATTTTAAAAGATAAGGTAAACTGCAAAACCTGTAAAACCGATGTTGTTTTTAACTTGGCCGAAACGTCGGGATGAGAAGGTATTTATTGATCTCGTAATTTTAGTGCACAATTAGTCCCGTAGTATATAAAACAATACTGTAAAACCGAGTTTTAAAATCATAGTATTTTGGACATTGATCAAGGGCTAAACACTGGTTCGGTTAGTACAGGAATGGACAAGTTGAGGATTTTTTCCACATAGAAATGGGAACAAAGTGGTCACCTGATAGTAGTATGAGTAAATCATCCTATCATTTTTGTTTCTAGATGCAATTTATGTTACTGTTTAGCCGACAAGGCAAACTAAGGCTACAAAAGTGGTATGTCGCCCACCCTGACAAGCTGAAAAAGAAAATAACAAGGGAATTGATCACAACTGTGTTGGCGCGTAAGCCAAAAATGTGCTCTTTCCTTGAATGGAAAGATGTCAAAATTGTGTATAAGAGGTAAGTTCTTTGCAGTTTAATATTATAAGATCTGTCCCAGTAAATATGAGACATTGTTTGTTGGAATTATGTACCTATTTACTCGGGATTTGAACTGTCCGTATGGCATGAGGATTCGAAATGCTTAGTTCTAACGTGCGGAATGTCCGCCATAAAAGGGTGTAAATCGTAAATCTATGTACAGTAGGGCCTCGATAATCCAAAACCATGCTAACCCGAATGTCTCTATTCCGAACAACCCCTGCCCCCGCGCGTCAGCCGTTTCTAAGTAACTCGCTATGCTACAATCATATTTTAGCGCAGAATTAAATTTCATTTAAATTTGCTTTTGTGCAAATTAAAGCAGAAAGTGCTTTCAATGTTGCTAAATACTAGCCATCAATGTACTATATTAGAATTCTTAAAAAAGTATAAATACACATGTATATAATGTCATTTTTCCTTAATATTATTGTAACATTTTCTAATGAGTAAACATGATTCCTATAGTGAAATAATTCACTATAGGAATTGTTTGTTATTTTTCCTAAAATGTCTTTTCAAATGTCAGCATACTATAATCTGAATGCTGCATACATCCCAACAGGGTGTACAAAGTTCAAGTTCATTTATTTCTCAAATAGGTATAATAATGCAAATTTATAAATGTCAAAATACACAAAAACAAAACTTTATAAATTAGGTACCATTTAGGCACAATATTACAATAAATATAAAAATTGTAATTAGTAAAAGGAATTTATATTAACACCGGATACACTCGTATAAATTTTAATAATGAATCCTCACGCTAGTTTTAATGAAGTAATAGTAAGAGGAAAAACATTGTAAAAGAGAATCAATCTCTCCATTTTACCCTGTTCTTGTATTCTATGCTGTTTCCTTCCAGATATGCTTCATTATATTTCTGCTGTGCGATGGAGCAGGAGGACAATGAGCTGCTGACCCTGGAGCTGATTCACCGCTATGTGGAGCTCCTCGACAAATATTTTGGCAGTGTGAGTACAAAAATTTATAAGTGTCAAAATAGTTACTTTGCTATTGTTATACTTATTACAAACCATGAGTACATACACGTATTCATGTGTGTGTAAACTTTTACGTGTGTTTAAACTGGGTCTAGACATGTGTGGGCAATGTGCGCGGTGCAGTGTGGTGCGCGAGTGAGATTGAATATTACGTCATCGGTTTGGTGAATGTTTCTGTCATATGTTGTTTGTTGTGGATCTCCATGTCGAGTACGAATGCGCAAGCTTATATAGTGGCAATCGTGAACTGTTGCACTAGCATGTACACATCGTATTCCGATTGCTTTTCGGTTAGAGTTCCGACCTGTTTAATGAAGTCATCTCCATGTTCGATGATGGGATACATAATGTTCTTCAGCTTGCCCGAGGTGAACAAAGGAGTGCAGCGCAGTCGCAGCAGCCGCTGAGTGTCTCCATCGGCGTGGAATAAGTTCGCTCCCAGACCCTGCTTGCTGTTGAGTTCAGCAAGCAGGGTCTCGCCGCGATCCAAAAAAGATCGAAATCTTTAATCATAATGATTGATGATGATTACCAAATCGCGAATCAGCAGACATGGTGTAGTCATTCTGTAGATACCGACGACTTTCTCGTTCGGGTACGCATCGTAAATCTCTTTATAGATTGGACCATAGTTCTTTCTCCTCAGTGCAGCCTCCTTTACATTCCCAAAGAATGGACCTGGATCTGGTCCGATGACTCCTTGATCTTTCCAGTAGTTAAATATTCTTGTGAAGTAATAATACGCCAAGGTAGCGCGCGCTAGTAACGCGACTGATAGATAAGCGAGCACCATCTTGATAGCAACTCCTAATACTAAAAGACAATTTTCAGACTTTACTGCTTTATGTACCTACATAAATCAAACCTTAACTTTGCTTTATCAAACCTTATATAACAATTATAAATCACTTAAACTGGTAAAATATTGTAAGAAAGAGAATCTTATCACTTTATTCTTCTTATTAGTTCTATTGCGTTTTTGAAATGACTGAGCTACATACTGTTCACATGTGCAATGTGCATTTTCGAACCCAATTAAATTGCATGTTTCTGAATGATTACAAAAAATAAATAGATGTAAAAAGATAAATATGTCGATGCAATTCACGATTTATCGCATTTAGACCATATAAGATAAGAAAGATACATGATATGCAGTCTAGTATATTGACCTCACTTGAATGAACTTTTGTGGTAATCTAAAAGAAAATATTTGTGCATGGTATGTCATTTTTAATTGATATTTTCTCCTTTACCTTCTCAATTTATCACCCGATTTCTTAGACATGAGGTTAGACATCAACCGCCTTACCACAAAAGAATTAAACACGCTTTAAACACGGTGGTATTTGTACCGTTAAACATTTTCTAAACCGTGCGTAAAACTTTTGTGGTAAGACAGCTTATGGTTTGGTTAGCACTTCAATATGATATTTCCTCAAGAATTGTAAACTATTTATATTGAGAGCCCCAGATCACACTTTATTGACATAGCATAGCTAATAAAATATCATTTCTCTCTTCATAGCCTAAAGCACCACCGTATGGTTGCGAGTCCGCCGATTAGCCTATAGCACCACCGTATGGTTGCGAGTCCTCCGATTAGCCTATAACACCACCGTATGGTTGCGAGTCCGCCGATTGGCCTAAAGCACCACCGTATGATTGCGAGTCCGCGGATTAGCCTAAAGCACCACCGTATGGTTGCGAGTCCGCCGATTGGTCTAAAGCACCACCGTATGATTGCGAGTCCGCGGATTAGCCTAAAGCACCACCGTATGGTTGCGAGTCCGCCGATTAGCCAAAAGCACCACCGTATGGTTGCGAGTCCGCCGATTGGTCTAATCTCTAAAGCACCACCGTATGATTGCGAGTCCGCGGATTAGCCTAAAGCACCACCGTATGGTTGCGAGTCCGCCGATTAGCCTAAAGCACCACCGTATGGTTGCGAGTCCGCCGATTGGTCTAAAGCACCACCGTATGATTGCGAGTCCGCGGATTAGCCTAAAGCACCACCGTATGGTTGCGAGTCCGCCGATTAGCCTAAAGCACCACAGTATGGTTGCGAGTCCGCCGATTCTATAGGTTTCAATTCAGTGAATGTGCATCTGAGTAAGCCGTGGTGACCTAGAGGTAGTGACACCCGCCTTGCAATCGCGAGGTCGTAGGTTCAAATCCCGGTACCGTACCAATGAAATCTTTGGAATTTATGCGCGGAATTTCACAACAATGGCTTTTCGGTGAAGGAAAATATCGTGAGGCAAACTGATTGCGTCCGTATATATACGAAGAAATACGATGGCGTATGTGAATCCACCAACCCGCACTGGGCCAGCGTGGGTGATATGGCCCAATCACCCTTCGTCGGTAGGCGTACGTCCTGCAGTGGACTATTAAAAAGGCTGGTACAGTACAGTACATCTGTGCTACACGACCTTATCCCACCATCAATTTGTACAGGCCAAATAAAAGTTAATGGCGTCTGTGAAGTTAGCCACAAGCTGCGCAAATTCCCACTCGTTGTGTCGCTGACATTTAAATAAATTCCTACTGCGCAATGACTCGCCTCGTGTTCACAGACGTTATTAAGTTTGATTTATTGAAGTTTGATATAGGTATCTAAGTCTGCGTGCTTGCTCCACAATGCTTACTATAACACGATTTGGTAGTCAAGCGAAGGCTTATTTATTTTTTATTTCTTAAATGAATCCCTATTTCCCTTGGTCCCGGCATCACGCGTTAACGGCTGGACCGATTTCGCAATTTCTATTTTTGTAATGTTTGTTATAGTCAAGAGAAGGCTTTTACGAAAGAAAAATTAAGAAAATTGCAAGAAAAATAGTAAAAAAATTATTTAATTTTCTTATACAAAATGTTGCTATATGTAAAAGTGGCTGTATGTATCTGGTCATTAGTGGCGCTAACCGCCGTCGATATTAGAATCGACCGTATTATTGAGATGAAGTTCACCGGGTCAGCTAGTTTGCAATATAAAACGCTGTTGAGTTCCGATGGCACTTTCGAAGCGTTTATGTATCATCATTCCGTGTGCGAGCTAGACATAATATTCAACTGTGTGACAGATGAAAATGTTATGAAGTTCACTGGGTCAGCTAGTTCGCAATAAAAACACTGCCGAATTCCGTTGAAACTTATAAAGCTCTTGTCCCATTCCGGGTGTGCAAGCTGGACATAGTATTCAATTGTGTGACAGATGAAAGTGTTATGAAGTTCACCGGGTCAGCCAGTTCGCAATAAAAACACTGTCTAGTTCCGTTGGAACTTACGAAGCACTTGTCACATTCCAGGTGTGCGAGTTGGATATAATATTCAACTTCGAGAAGGCGTACTTCATCCTGGACGAGCTGGTGCTGGGCGGCGAGCTGCAGGAGACCAGCAAGAAGAACGTGCTGAAGGCCATCGCCGCCCAGGACCTGCTGCAGGAGGTCAGTAGCCAGGACAATGAACTTGTCTAGAAAACACTTCTGCTCTCAGGAACCGAATGTGGCAACTCGTAATGGACATAATTACTCATTTATTTAACTGATAGGAGGATCAATATCATCAATAACAAATATACGGTTGTTGGTAATCATTTAGCCTTATTCTGGACATCAAAAGTAACAATTTATGTTCTGCGACTATTGTCAAATTACAAAAAATGCTGTGTCATAGTAAAATAACGCCTCGACAAAAGAATAGCTGTTTTTTTTTTCTTTTAGTTTTGACAAAAGTTGTTAGTTTTGATGTACAGAATAAGCCCCTACTGTACCAGCCTTTTTAATAGTCCACTGCAGGACGTAGGCCTACCCACGAAGGGTGTTTTGGGCCATATCCACCACGCTGGCCCAGTGCGGGTTGGTGGGTTCACATACGCCATCGAATTTCTCCTACGGACGCATGCAGGTTGCCTCACGATGTTTTCCTTCACCGAAAAGCCAGTGGTGTGAAATTCCGTACATAAATTCCAAAGAACTCATTGGTACGGGACCGGGGATTTGAACCCACGACCTCACGAATGTAAGGCGGGTGTCACTACCTCTAGACCACCACGGCTTTAAGCCCCTAAAGGATACTAATTGATTACCAATAACCCTGTATATCCCTGTTCTGGTAGACATTCTGCGCGATAGAACCAAGCGTTTCGAATCCACGTTCCTCATGCATACAGCCAGAATGTGGAACGCTTTGCCTGATTCCGTCTTGTGTCGCTAAGCGAGTAAATAGGTATTTTGTAAGTAACAGTGCTATACCCTAGACCGCATATCTGCGTAACATCAAGCAGTCTGTTGTCAAACGTAAACGTATACGAAATAAAATATACATATATATTAAAGTCACAAAGACAGAGCGCTAATTACAGATCCTCACGTTTAGAATTATTCTAGCGACAATGTAGGAACATAAACTTAAAAACACACAGATCGCACAACAAAACATAGAATAATCATTAAGCACAGCCTTTTAGGTTTGTAGGATTATTGTTTATCCAGCATACAGTGGTTCTGATATTTTGGAATATGTTGAAATTCGGAGACATTTTGCCTATATTTTGTTAGTCGCTGGGGTAGGTACATAGAAAACTATAGAAAGGTGTCTTACCATAGCAAAAGACGAAAAGAAGGGAAATACATCACGCGGACTTGGCCCGCATGATATTTTGATTTTTGACGCAATATCATTGTAATATCAATAGCCTATGTGTTATTCTGATATATATTATTGCAAAGTTTCATCTCAATCCGTTCAGTAGTTTTTGCGTGAAAGAGTAACAAACATCCATCCATCCTCACAAACTTGCGTTTATACCTAATATTAGTAGGATTTGTGTTTAACTATGTAAAGCCTTTAGCCTTAGAAGCATAGTAGGTACATAATATAGTTGTGATTTCTTGGTAGTCAGTTAACTAATAGAAACTTAGCAACTCTATAGCTTTCGCCATGGGCGGATGATTCCATCAGGCAAATGGCGTGCTTATCTCGATAATCACCATTATTTTCACACAATGGTATGAGTTGCTACATTTGGGCTTCTGGGAAAAGAATTACTACATAAAATATTTTATCTGTTCACGCAAGTGAGTAAGTGGATAAAGAATGAATTGTATTCTGTCCACTTCATCTAAAATATGTATGAAATGCTCTGCATATATTGTGTTTGTGTGGCACAATAAAATCAATTATTTATAGGTCGAATCATACAAGTAGGCGGATGTGATGTTTGTTACAAGCTGCTCGAAACCCAATCAACGCGCAAGTTTTTACTATCTTTTTATAACATTGTGGAAGCACATAAATATGAATATGAATACATTTTATACTATATATAACGGGACTGAACTCACGTGTAGGGATAGTCGTAACGACTATAGTTTCGGTCGCATTCGGCGACCTTTCTCAAGTTGGCGAGTGCTAGCACGCGGAGCCGTCTCGCAATGCAATGCAGGCAAGGCAAGGCAGGCCCCCTACCGCCTAAAGCAATAGCAATCGTAATAGCAATCGTTTATGACTTGATTTTAGTCATTTGGCACCGCCTATGTGACGTTGGTCATCAAAGTTGTTCATTCAACGATTGCTTTCGCAATCCACGCAGAGCAATTGATGGCTAACGTCAAATAGGCGGTGCCAAATGACTAAAATGAAGTCATAAACGATTGCTATTACGATTGCTATTGCTTAGGCGGTAGGGGGGCAGGTCTCGCAAGGCAGTGCATTGCGAGACGGCTCCGCGTGCTAGCACTCGCCAACTTGAGAAAGGTCGCCGAATGCGACCGAAACTATAGTCGTTACGACTATCCCTACACGTGAGTTCAGTCCCGTTATATATAGTATAAAATGTGTGAAAACCACGTTAATTTCCATAAAAGAATATGAATACATTCCTGATTGAAGCTTACACCGATGTGAGCTTCAGTCAGGATTAGATATTGCGCAGCTTACAGCTAACTTCACATCCGCCGACTTGTATGATTCGGCCTATAGATACTAAGTGTATGCCTATACATATCCCTACCCCTAAAGTGAACGTATAATACTCCCTAGCATTAAATATATCGAAAAAAATATCACATATTCGACTCAAAACCTATGAAAAATGTAGTATTCTATGCTATGAGTTGTGTGATCCATTTTTCATACATTTTGATATTGAGTATGTAACAAAAGTTTTTCGATACCTTTTACTCCCAGTGAGTAAGATTTTCTTATTTTGTTTGGTATTTTAAGAGAATTAATTTTAATGACATTGGAGCCGATTCTTAAAGCCTTTTTCTTTCTTAAAGATTCTTTTACCCAAAGGGTAAAAACGGGACCCTATTACTAAAACTCCGCTGTCCGTCTGTCTGTCTGTCACCAGGCTGTATCATGAACCGTATTAGTAAGAACGTTGAAATTGTCACTGATGACGTATTTCTGTTGCCGCTATAACAACAAATACTAAAAATATATTTAAGGGGGGCTCCCATACAATAAACTGGATTTATTAGACGTTTTTGTTGATGAGGTTTAGATTGGGGACAGGAAGATGCTTAAAATATTATCAGAATATTTCGTTAAGTATGCACTTTAAAATAAATAAATGAATCAAAATTAAATATTTAAGGGGAGCTCCCATACAAGTGCTGTGATTTTTTGCTCGATATTGGTAACGCCAACAGGAAGATGCTTGAAATATTAAGTGATATATTATTTTCATAAATTAATAAATGAATAAAAATATATTAAGGGGGCTTTCAAAAGGCGCGGAACCCTTCGTGCGAGAGTCCGACTCGCACTGGGCAATTCATTTTAAATTACTTTTGTGATACATAAATTTTTTTTTATTGGACAGTACAATAAGAAAATCATGATATGAAAAAAACTGATTTTATAGTGTTCAGTGTCCTGAAATTAACTTTTATTTGACGGATTGATACTATTAGATCCAATATGGTATTTTATCGTTCGATTAATAACCGTCGATAAAATACCACACTTGGCTTACCGGCAGTACAGAATCGGCTCCATACTCTGTTTTTTGGGGTGCCTTGCCACAGGGCTGTACTTAGAATGAAAGTATGGGGGGCATACAAATGATAATTATGAACACATAGAACAATCTCATATTAGGTCTGAAAATAGTTTAAATAGATCACCTTATGCCTAATCTTACCCTTTCAAATAATATATTGTTATGTACTAATTCGTATATATTAGATAGTTAACTTCGTAAATAATGTGGACCAGTTAATAAGATAGGACAGTGGCCTCGGTAGTGCCTTTTCATTGTATTAGATAAATATTATTATGCTAATAGGAACACTGCCTTCTTTAGGTGTACTTTCCAGCACTGACTTTCTTACATATCAGTTACTATTTAAAAGTAACTAATCAACTGTATTTCAACTCGATAATTATTATCAATCTATAAATGTATAACTTTTAAGATTAATTAGTTACCAATAAGACACTATAGGTTTTATTCGGAGTCTAGAAGCTTTATTAGTGCCTATAACATAGGAAATAATTAATACATAAAAAGAATACTATCAAACAGAGCACATCAACAATACTGCAAAAATACAGTGTTTATTCAAATCTACGCTTTTTAAATGTACGCTATATAGAAAAGATATACTTCTACAATCTACTGACTTAACATATTTGCACTCTGCTAACTGAACCTTTGTTTTGGTGTGAAATGCATGCACTGGTGGCCGTCAGGACCTCAACGAGGGATTGTTGCACTGACGCCTTGCACAACCCCGGACCCTTACTATAACTATGCTAACTTAAGTTCTAACTGTGCTGTAGTTGTCGTGTGCTTCAGCTTCGCTTTTATTTTCGCCTAGATCTTGCATGACATTCACAACATTTCCATTTTCTGTTTTGTTCTTCGCATCTTCATACACTTACACGTAATTCTCTTCTTACATGCATGATCACAATACTCAGTTACTTCAAACTTCACAAAAGAAAACATGATATTATTTACATTTGTTGGAAAGCCATTGAAACGACTTTCATATTTAACTCAGTCGATATTATTATTTATAGGTATTTAAGTCATAATTAGCTATACGAATTCGTGTATTATGTGTATATTTTGGCTTTTTAATTGTGTAGTACTTATTCTACAATATGAATTGTGTAAAGGACATTGCTTTACCTAACAAGTTTAATATTTTAATACATATTTTTGCTCATTTTAACCTTGAAAATTTGGAATAATATCTAAATTCTTGCTCAATACTTTTATGATACTATTTTACTAATAATAATCTTTATTGTTGCATTTAGAATCACTCGTTGTAAAACAGTGTTCTTTGGCATTTCTTGTCCTATCGGTACGATATCGTCGCAGCGCCAGTACGTTGTTCTATTTAGACATAGTTATTATGAATTGATGCAGTCCCAATATGCTTCACGGCGCCACTTTGACGGTAACGTACGTCAAAATCATCTTTTTTCGTACCTAATCAACTACGAATAGCCGAGCACGGGTATTCTGTATCGATGTCGTACCAATAAGCAGGAATAGTGCCCTTTCTGTGGTAATGGTCTGGCTGTTCATGCATTTATTTAAATGGGTTGTCGAAATACATTTTGTTTGAAAGAAAAATCTGTTTTCTTGCATGACCCCCTCTCCTTCGCCTCCGTAGCATGAGTAATGAGTATGCAGGTATTGACGAAAATAATTGAACTTGTAAGTTGTTTTTTTGTACCGAATCAATAAAATATTAGTATAGCATTTATGTAGTTTTTTATCTGGAAGCTACACCATGTTTTCTTATGATAAATCGTGAGAATACGTGCTATAGCTTCATAATATGGCTTCATGGTAAGCTCATGCTATGGACGATCCTTAGGTACTATGATGTGGTGCTGATCAAATTCGTGTGCCGAAAGCTATCATAACGCTCTATTTGGTGTGGTTTCACCTGGAACTGGGCTTATTAACAGCATGCTAATCGTTTCTCGTTATTTCATAACATCATATGAAAAATAATAGTATTACTAGATTAATTTATTAAAATTTTGGATAAGTTGATTGACGAATACATTAGGTGAAATAGCGAAAATTCGTGAAACTTTACAGTTTCGCGGGTAGTTCGCATTTTTATGGGTGGTGGATTGTATTATTAGGACGAGACTGTGGACGCGGCCCTGCGGGAGGTGGGGCTCCTCTGAGAGCCCCCGGCGACGCCTGACTCCGCCCCTGGACACCGGATCACCTGAACATCCGACAAAAACTTTTTTTTATTATTATTATATATTCATATCTTCGTAAGACTAAGTTACTTGACTACCACATGACACATGACACAATTTTGGTGCGAATTCCCGTTATTATTTTCATCTTATTATTTTTTATAATTTTTTATTATTAGTAAGTATTAATGTCGTTCGTTGTCGATGTTTTGAAGATTATTTAAGGTGTATTTTGCACTTGAAATTATATCAATGTTATGGTATCTGAAAAGGTATAAATATACGATAAATAACTTTACAAATTGATAGGAAATCTATATTTTGTGTAATACAAGCCAAAATGTATTACTTCATTTATCAGGTGACTTAATAGCTGGCAAAATATTAGAAATAAAATGAAGCCCTACGATCTCAAATATTCACTACGATAGAACATATATTATTTAAAATTACTTAAAATTTTCTTTATCAGTATTTTTATTTATCTAAAAATTTAATTGAAATGAAACTTGTTATAGAGAAAATAATACGGCTCCTTTTCTAATATTTTTGAAGTACAGGAAAAGAAAAGGTTTTTTGGTCAACTTTGCACTTTTTCTGAATTACAGATCCAATTTTTTTTAATAACGTTTAGGATCACTTACCGAGCATAAAATCACAAAATGCTGACAGATCCAGGTGGAGCTTCAAGCGCCATCTTGAAAAAACTTTTTTGACCGATATCTCGGAAACTATATGCACTTAAGGGCAAAAGTCATTAAGATCATTATTGTAGAGAATAAAATATTAAAATCTTTTGTTTTCACTATATTTTTTTGTGAAACTTACCGTTTACGATTTATTAATGAAATTTTATTAAATGGAAATTTTAATTTTATGAAATTTCATTGAAATTTCAATGAAATCGTAAACGGTAAGTTTTACAAAAAAGTTTACTTGAAACAAAAGATGCTAAATTTTAGTCTCTACAATAATAGTCTCCGTGACTTTTGCCCTAAAGTGCATAGTTTCCAAGATATCAGCCATAAACGTTTTTTCAAGATGGCACTTGAAGCTCCACCTAGATCTGTCAGCATTTTGTGATTTTATGCTCAGTATGTGATCCTAAACCTTATAAAAAAAATTGGATCGGAAATTTAGTGCAAAGTTAAATGATTTTTTTTCCTGTACTATATAATTAAAGTCCCAAGTTACCGCCGTGTCTAGCTGTCATTATTGAGTTTCGAAAAGTATTCTGACCAAAGTGGACCAAGTATTGAACATTATCCAAAATCTTTTTACATACAAATAGTACAGCCGAAAGTAAATATAAATAATTTTGTTCCTTTTTGTTGATTTTTCATATTTTATAACTTTTTTGAGTAATCGAAAGCCGAATTACCTATATAGATTGTTTATTTATAATTAAAGATTATTTTCAAAGTTATATTAAATTAATTATTGAAATATTGCATTGCATTGAATTGCATTCCTAACTTCCACGAAGGAAAGCATTTTTTAAATTAATTCTTAGTAAGTAAATAAATAAAATATAAATGTGATTTTCGTCGTATTAAATATTTTATAACATAATAAAACGTTTTATACTTAGGTGCGATTACAATGTGCAATAATGTTCTATGTAATCATTACTATACTTATTACAATTGCCATCTTTTTTTCTATGTTTTTTAATAATATAAAAATAAAGTAAGGTCTATGTTTTTATTTTTTTAATCTTGGAAATAGATATTTGCAATAAAGTATAGAAATAGTAAAAAAAGTGAAGGAAACAAATTTAGAGTTTGAGAAGATTTATCAGTTTACATAGTAAACGAAAGCTACTGGCGTTTTCGTGAAAAATGTATGATGTCAATCATACATTTTTAGGGTTCCGTACCTCAAAAGGAAAATACGGAACCCGTATAGGATCACTTTGTTGTCCGTCTGTCCGTATGTCAAGACTCTTTATCTCGGGAATGCGTTAAGATATAGAGTCTTGACATGAAATTTAAACTACATATATACGTATATCTATGGTTACTTGCAGTTGTGTAAAAGAAAATCTCAGTTATTGTAAAAAAAGTTAGAGCCGTTTATGTCGTAAAAAAACGCATATTTCGACACTCACAAATATCAAAACCTACAGGGTACTTCCCGTTGACATAGAACTTTGAAATTTGGCGAGAAGCATCGTCTCAGAGTACACATATAATAATAAATCTGAAAACTGTACATTTTCAATTAAATCACAAAAAATAGGGCCTACATTCGCAAAATATGGGTTTAAAATTCAAAGTAAGTAAATCGTATCATAAAAGAGGTTCATTAGCACATGCTAAAACAGGTGTTTAATTATTTTTAACAATGTATAATTTTTGATGTATGACAAGAAAAGTGAAAAAAATAAAAAAACTTTTTTGTCGATAATTATAGTATACTTAGAGATTTTAATTTAACAACTTATGTACTTCCCAATTATTTGAAGTTTTCTGGATTTGTACGGAATCCTCGGTGTCCGAGCCTGACTCGCACTTGTCCGGTTATTTTTGTTAGTTCTTTCTCGTTTTCGCCAGGGGCGCTGTACAAAAATGTATGGAGCTACAGGTATCACTACAGTATACATCCTTTTTAAATTTTCCTTTCTGTATCGTAAGTCAATTCTACATTTATCAAGTAAGTTGCCGTCAAACGCGATGTGTGTGTATTTCTTCTTAATATGGGTATGGCAAGCTTTAGAGACATCGTAAAAACTAACCTCTCTTCGTCTTACTACAAACGTTTTACGCACGCTTTAGACAATTTTTAACATTACAAATTGCATGGCTAAACAGTGTTTAAATCTTTTGTGGTAAGGCGGTATAAGTTTGTTGTATTGATTTTGCACGGCGCCATCTGTTGGTGCAGATACCTTTCAGTAAAATACATTTCTTAATGTCCAAAAAAAAACTATGAATTAAACAACACTACTAGGGTGTAATTTCTCTAATCTAAAGTATGCGTTTCTATAGATTTTTATGTAGGTAGGTACATACATAAAAATCTACAGAATAGGTTATGTCATGGACGACCAAAAATTTTGGAAGAGCAAGTTTAAGTATGTAACAACAGACAGAACATACTACATGCATTACTGATGGTCGATGGAGCTGCAAAGTTCGCGAATTGAAACTGCTGAGTTCATACACAGACTTGTATCCTATTTATTAGAGCAGCAAAGCACGGATTTCAACCGGTACTTTTGGAAATCTCCTTGGGAGTTTTATGGCAAGCTACATGTCCATGTCTAGGTATTATCTGTTAAGAGTTATGGATATTTTTTTAGCTCTACCTGTTCTGATCATAGTCACAAAACTTCTCAGGCAGGTGGAGGTAAGGTACCGTTACTATAGTTTATTAGCTTGGCAAAAAAGTAGCATAAACATGGGCGCAAGTATTTATAAGCGCTAACAACTCTTTTCCATTTATTTGAAGTTTCTCTATTGCTACGAAATAAAGAACCAAAACCTTTTTGCAAAGCTATAATTTCTGTAGACCTAGCACCTCAGAATAAGGACTAGCATGAGCATAGCACAGTCTCTATCAAAAACATTCGCTATGTATTCAATAGCAAAAGCATGTAAATCCTACATTCTAAATTTAATCAGATGTCTCTGTCATTGAATCATGCATTTAACTATCGTTACCCTACAACAAGGAGCATATCAGGTTATTATGCTCCTTGCCGTACAATCATGTAATACCTAAATGTGCTAGGCACGCAGAACCCTATTCGGATTTGGTCTAACAGCACGCGCTAACACCGTAAGTTTGTAACATAGTGTAAGTTCGCCGAAAAGCGATGGCTCGGTCTAACACGGCCACGAGCGACACTGGCTCAGTGATGACCCTTGTTGCAGGAGGAGACTCCGCAGGGCTTCTTCGAGGACCACGGGCTCGGGTAAACGTCGCCGAGCGCCCGCTCCGTTCGACACCTCCACGATAGCGATACTTACCCCCAATTTAGATGAATCCTACTATTTTCACGAAAGAAGTCGCCTAAATCAAAGAAATCTGTATCTTTACTGTGGAAACTCTACATCAACTCTTATATTTTAGACTTATCTATTTACTAATCGCCAAAATACTGCGCTAGTCTTAGTATCAATCGTGTATACTTATTATTGTAATGCCGCGGCCATATTATTGAATTCCATTTTGCGTCCAAGTTAGACTCCACTACTGTACACGTTGGCTGCAGTGCCAAGTTGTAGCCAAACTTTGATCCACACATTGGAGTATTGGCTCCAATTCGTTACGTTGGTGTAAATGTGACCAATGTATGGCCACGGCCAGTGGCCACGGCATGATGAAAATAAAGAGGTGCCTTCTTTCGTGGACAACTCATTACATGAAACTTCATTTTTTACACGACAAAAAATTTACGCGTTTTTTTATTTCATATTACGTTTTACGCTCAGATTTAGTACACAGTGTGGGATTCGTCTAAATCGGCACTTATTCCCTTGTCTCTTGTATAATGTACCTACATTACACTGCCTATTTATTTACTTCCAGCTTTCGTACTATTTATAAGTGTTTATGTAGTTTACTATAGATATTGAGGCAAGGGTCTAAGTATTTATTTCACTTAACCCTAATTTATTTTATTATGTCAGTATTCTCAATGAATCGCATTGAACAAATGAATTATTCATTGTTTTAATTGTAATTTTAAGTTTTATGCAGCACAACCGGCTTTTTAATTTTCTTATAGGTCATTTTAATATGAAGCTTTGTACTTAATTGATAATGTAATAGATATTTATTTATGTTTGGTCTCAAAATTGTTGTTATTTTTTCTATTTGGGTTGGTATACACCTCAGGAGTAATGTCAGGATTACTTTAGGATTATATTTTCAATTATTATTGATTTCTATTTCCAATTACTGAATAACATTTTATTTTATCATTAGATTTTATTCTGTTTGTACACGATACTTAGCAACATCCAGAAAAATAATTTTCGCTATTCAGGGATTGTCAAACACAAATCCTGAAGGTACACACATGTCTTAGCGGTTCTAATTTAATTCGATACAAAAAAACCACCTTACCACAAAAGATTTAAACACGCATTAAACCCTTTTTATCCATGCAATTTGTATTGTTGAACATTGTCTAAGGCGTGCGCAAAACTTTTGTGGTAAGACGGTAAGCGCTTCGATTTAGACACGCTAAGAGCTCATGGTGGTTACCTTACATACGATGAAAGTTCTTGTGCAAGATCCTAGGTGTTTGCAATTGCACATCGTATAATTATAACAGGCAGGTATATTATCGGAGAAATATTACGTTCTTCGTCCTTGTCAGCTTACATTATTTTGCGATTAGTGATGTGGCTGTAGTCGTGGATAGTGATTAGAATTCTCTATTTGTTACCTATATCAAAACGCGTCATAATAAAATTATACCTATCTTACAGACGCGTGTTATAGCGTCATTTACAACACTGTTATTCTTTTGGGTTTATTGGTTTACAGGTGATAAACAGTGAATTGAATGGAGGAATTAATGTTATTTGCGAAGCAATTTTAACTTTAATTGACACAGGTGTGCCAAATGCACGTTTGTAATTTCAAATCGATGTAACATTTTATATTACCTACTTATATTGTATAAATATTTAATGAGATATTAAACATCTGTTATCAATTCGAATACTTGCAAGGATATTGAAAAGTATACTTATGGATAAAGTTTTGTTATTATTAATTAATATTTTATTTGAAATGTATTTTTGAAGATTATATCCTACGTTATTGGGCGTTGATTCTGAATCATACAAATCGCAACATATTTGCCTCTTTTTTCCTTTCAATGTGCGAAAAAGTGACGGCACGCTATTGCCATTTTTTCTGTCATTCTCTTCGAGCAAATATCCACAGAGCCACAGTCTCTAATGAAAGTAGTAAAAAATGTCCGAGCGCCGTCATACATACCAACTTACGATATTTACATTAAATAATTCACAATGACCCGTTTTCTCGAATCTCGACCTTATGTCACCTAATTAGAGCTTGTAACCGAGCACTGGCATCGCGCGGCGTTGTAGTCGGCTTGCAATCGCCCTTACGACTAACTAAAAAGCCTGCCCACTACGTAGCTTGGGCAGAGTCTCGGACACTTTTTTTGCACGATTGTGACTATAGATATTTACTTGAAGGTCATTCTCTACTTTCAGTCTTGTACAACTGTGTAATAATAAGACATACATTTCTCCAACGATACTAACTTTACCATAGCTCTTTAGTGAAAAGATTGTGCAGCATCAACGTCACAAATAACTAGGTATTTGAAATAACGTATGACCTCATCGTACTCATTGTATCTCCATATCAACTCATATCTATGGCTATCTAGTGGAATATTTGGGCCTAAGAATTGATTCCAAGACATTTGTAACGTTTTTTAGATACGGCATCGGTTAGAATATATACGCTTCAGGTAGTTTTAATAATCGACTTTTAGAATAATAAATGCATTGAAAAATGAAACTAGTTTTTCTAGTATAACTATCTATTTATTCCAATATATCGCAGAACTGCTATAAAAATATCCATTACGTTATATCCATTATAAAAATGCATAAATACATTAAAATTCAAGACTCATCGGCCAGTCTTATAGCTTATTCATTAAACACACTTATGCCTAAACCAGAACAATGATGATACAGCCGGTGTACAATCACTGTGGTTTTGAATTTAAATTATAAATTAAACATAATTATTGTGAAGGAAAGTTAGTTAGAATCGTCCATTGATTTGGATTCTGGCGTGGACTTCACCTTGTTAGCGGTGGTGGGGGAAGATTCCTGGGGGTTTTTAGGAGGGGATTGGAGGGTGGGAGGGGCGGGGTCGGCGACGTTGTTTTGAGGTTGTTTCTCCTTCTCTTCTTGCTGTTGCTGCTGGCTGGTCACGTTCGCAAGATGCAGAGCTGCGAGTAATGCTGTCACGTACCGACGTACGTCTAGCTCAATACCTGTTGACAAAATATTATTGTATTTAGATTCTTGATCATGTGATAATCTATCTATCTATATAAATAACAAGATTATTTTTTGCAAAAATTTGCATGACATTATTGTCGATTTATTAAAAATGGCTCAGCCGATTTCGATAAAATTTAAATGGGACCAATTTCGAAGTATACTCTTTCCAATAAAAAAAGAATTATTGAAATCGGACCACTACGAAAAAAGTTATGCGTGGTTATACGAGTACATAAAAAAAAAGAAATATATACGCGTCGAATTGTACACCTCCTCCGGTGGTACGTCGGTCAAAAATGAATCCCTATTTTCCTTGGTCACGGCATCACGCGTAAACGGCCGGACCGATTTGACTAATTCTTTTTTTGTTGTGTTTTCACTGGTAGGAGAAGGAAAAAGTCAATTTATTTTCCTACAAGTTAAAGTTCCCATATATGGTGGTTGGTGGGGAGCGCTAAACGCCGTCGAAACTAGTGTGGCAGACGAAGGTGATATGAAATTCACCGGGTCAGTTAGTTATTTTTTTTGTATGTTCGTCAGACTTTCCTCCAAACTCAAGTCGGATCCATGACCTTGGGGTCAGCTAGTAAAGTCCAAGTTGTATAAGGTTAGGTTCGGAAATAAAGTCGAAAGTCCAGTGTTTTCCGCATTATCAATAAATGTCCGTGGAAACTGGATATCGGGCGCTACGGTAATCAGTAAGATATTTATTGAGGATTACTTTCTAGTGGCGTCACGGAGTTAATGCATGATAAGTGCAGCTTATGATATACATGTGCACTGCGCATTATATTTTCCTGAATTCTGTTGCTATAGCGTCCAGTAACATTCAACAAAGTAACGTAACAGTATTTTTGTACAACAAAGCTATAGGTCTTAAACAAGCTGTTGTTTTGTAGAGTGCAAGGAATGTCAGAAGTGTATATGTATAATCATCATTATGAACAACTTTTACTACGGGACCAGAACTCGAAAAAAGAAACGGCTTCTGATAAAGTTTAGCCAGTTCATTATCAACTCTCCGCAATATGGAAAAGCTGTTTTTTTTATTCAGAGTCTACTGGGTCATGGGTATTAAATGCAAAACCTTTTATGGGCGGGTCTAGTACATCTACACAAACAACTTTTGTACTACAACTTTTGAAAATCAGCAAAGAAAAATTCGCTTCTCTGTGTTTTTATTAACTTTTTGTGTGAAAATATTTCCTTCGTGATTTTCCGAAAGTCCTAGAACAAAAGTTGTTTGTTTAGACGTACCTACTACACGCGCCCTTAAAAGATTTTGTGTTTAATATTATGATCCTATAAGTCTCTGAAAAAGAAATCCCTTCATTTGGTAAAGCAATATCTTGTATTATGTCATGTTATAGATATAATTATTCAGCACTTAATTAAATCGTGTCATTACGATGTCTCAGATAACCTTTCTGGGTCACGACTGTTAGGCGTCAATGATCTCCTTTTTATTTCCACGAGTATGCGCCAAAAAAGTAGTTTACAGAGTTAAATGATAGGTTGACAAAGGCAATACTTTTTAACCGACTTCCAAAAAGAAGGAGGTTTTATATATGTATTTTTTGTTCATGGATATTGTGAACCGAATCAAAAAAAATATATTTTTAGTTCCAAAAGGAAAAGAAAGAACTTCGAGGGTATACCTCGAAGTCATTTTATCGAAATCGGCAGCCGTTTTTGAAAAATTAACATGTAAAATGAAAAAAATTGTTAAGTATATAAAAATTGTATACATAAATTCGAGTGAACTATTCGATTTTGGACACAATGGAAGTAGCTTTTGCCATTTTTTGCGAAAAATAATTATGGTCATTAAAAATAATTATGTTAGAAAATAGCTATTTGACGGTAATTGCGATCTCGGAACACATTCAGTGATCGCCATTCGCTGATGGCGTGATGATAGTGAGGAATCTTGTGCGGGGTCTGCACGGATAACCGTGCTACTGGATAACATTACAACAAATTGAAGAAAATTTTGTTTTCTGCTGGACGCCATCTGATAATATTAGAGGGAGTAGTATTTGTGTATCTGTGGGGCAGTAAGTTCCGAAACAAATGAACCTAATTTCATGATTATTTTCTATGAAAGTTACTTCTCACTTGTAGCGAGCAACACCCTACCTATCTGAAATACATTTCACATTAATAAAAAGAGGGCAGTATTGTAAATTGGTTGTAGGGAAACACTGTCACATCAATAAAAAGGGTGGTATAGTAATTTTTTTCTAGCAAGAAACTCGCTACCGAACTGAAAGTCATTTTTTATACTATATATAACGGGACTGAACTCACGTGTAGTCGTAACGACTATAGTTTCGGTCGCATTCGGCGACCTTTCTCAAGTTGGCGAGTGCTAGCACGCGGAGCCGTCTCGCAATGCACTGATATATATAGTATAAAATGTGTGAAAACCACGTTAATTTCCATAATGAAAGTCATTTTACATCAATAGAAAGGGTAAAAGCAGAATCTAACTTTTTGGCGGTTGTGATGTTAGCTACAAGCTGCGCGAAACCCAATCCGGACTGCTCAGCTTATATCTAACTTCACAGCCGTCAAGAAGTTTGATTCGGCCTGTAGTACGATAAAAACTTGTACCTGAGTTCCTGAGCTCGTTGACTTTGTATGCGAGGTTGGCCCACACGCGGCGCGCCGCCACCGCGCTCAGTCTGCCCACCGTCTGCACGGTGTGCAGCGCCGGGTCTGTGCTCGCCGTCACGATCTCGTCTGCAATGGGGAACATTCCTTTATAATACTGGACTATAGCTCCTGCTGCTGTGTGCTAATACCCCGTTTACATTCAGCCGAAGTAAGTAGGGAAGTGGGCAGGACGAGTATGTAAACACGATACTTCTCATGCCCCTGCCATTGTTACTCGCGCTGCCCGTCGCTCCCCAAAAGAGCGGTTTTTTGTGCGGGAGTCAAGGGACCGGGCAGCGCGAGCGACAGTGCGTGTTTAGTCGCTCTAGAGCGCTTGAACGAAGTGGAAGTGCGACGACGTGCGTGCGGTTTTGTTTTTTACGAAAACCACCAAAATGCCTCTTGTTTGGAGCAACGAACAAACAATTAAATTGCTGGAAGCAGAAAAAAAAATATGGGACGTAAATGACAAATCCCATAAATTAAAACACAAAATTCAGGCATGGATAGATATCATCCACCATGTTCTACTCATACGGCGACGTATTTTCTTTTTTTTTAACTTGAAATCTTTTTAAAATTCTAACATAATTGTGTATTGCGAGAAGACACAGCGCGGACGCAGTATATATTTCGGTGTCTGCCGTTGCCGAAAGTGGAAAGCGATGTGAGTGGTAGGGCAGAATGTAAACACTATACTTCTCTCGATCCTGCCCCAGCAGTATCAAGGGAAATATTGCCGGCAGCTCGAGTGGCAGCGGCAGGGGCTGCATGTAAACGAGGTATAAGAGGATGTTATCGGCGGTCACGTCGTCTGTCGGTAATAGCCAACACAATGAGCTATAGGCCAAATCATACTTAATCAACGCGCAGCTTTATATGAGCTTCAGTAGTTAGATATTGCGCAGCTTGTAGCCTTCACATCCGCCGACTTGCATGATTCGGCTTATAGACGATAAAAGCAATAGGAACTCGCTGGATGAAAATCATTTCAGCCGATCCTGAAGCTAAATTGATTCCGGAAGCACATTAAAATGAGAAGCAGTGATCAACAAGCGCCATATAAAGAAATGATTCGCCTGAAATAAAGAAATTGTTTTTTTTTTTATACATATACGTTAGTTCCATAAATCTACAGGGAAAGTCTAGTAATCCAGCAGGATACAGTACAGTAATAGACGACCTATGACTAATATGACACAAAACAGAAGCACATAGCTATTATACAATGCGTATACGTACTGGATGGATCCTCAGGCGCGCCCACAGGGGGTAAGTAGTGGTCGAGCAGCTGCATAGCGTAAGTCGCTCCTGAGTCAATGTTGTGCATGGCTTTCTGTCCGTATGCAGTGGAGAGCAGAGCGTTAGCCTTGGCCCACGACAGCTCCTTGAGCGATTTCACTCGCTGCTCCGCGGCGACGCGCGCGCCGTATACCTGCGGACAACGCACGATTTTATCGTTAACAATCTTTATTTCTGTAAACGTAAAGAAGACCCGTAGAATACGTAAAGACGTTGCAAAAAGCACTGGCTTAAAATACCAAATAAGTCAGTTAACAACCTCTAACCAAGTGTATTTAATATCAAGGTGATCTATAATATAAAAGCTTGGAATCGGAGTACATTTATGTGAGGTATATAGAACCCGCCGTTAAGTGATAAGAGTGAGATTTTCAAGTAAAGTTTTGAGAAGTCAGCCTCGCCAGCCGAATAGGTACTAGAAGTAATGACCACACTTCTATACAACAGTTCCCCACGATGTTTTTTCTCTTAGCTCAAACTCATTGTACTTCGATCCATGCTTATAGGAAAGGCGGGTCGATGGATTTATAAAAGGTTTATGACCTGAAAAAGCCACATCAAACAACCCAAAACTTGTTTTCTATTATCTTCTTTTGATATCTTCAAATGGATTTTGCTCAAACCATGTGGTGAGGAATGACCATTGCAGCTACAAGCGTATGGTCAATGATGATGAAGAAACGAAACGACACAAAAAAATCCGCAGTCTTATTAATTTGTTAGTCTACAAGACAACTATTTGACCTCTAAATACGTCTAAGTTACCAGACAAGTAGGTACTGTAATCCTAGATTAAGATAAAATGTATCTACCTAATACTACCTATCTACGTAATCCTCAACGAACAACAACTGACATTTAGGAATCGTTCCAACAACCTTTCTAGGTTGACATTCAAGGTAGTTGCGTGTTCCAAACTAAAAGGTAGAGAACTCTAATTTTCAGAATAATGCTATATAATTATGGATAGAATTTACTGTAAAAAATATCTCCATACCATTCGTCCTCTTCGTTAATGCTTCGATCGGCTTGCAATTGATATTTTTGTCCGTTATGACACTTATACAGCCACAAATTCAAAAAGCTAATTTAGGACAATTTTAAGTGTAGTAAAGTTGCCCAAGACTAGCAAAAAGAACCTAATAATAAAGTCTAGATAACAGTCTTAGTCTAGATCGTATGCAGGATGAAGCATAGGTTGAAGTCCGGCCAGCCGTCTAAAATATTTCATCATGATCATCAGCCTATAATTATAGTCCTTTAGTCATCCTCTACCGTGTGATATCGTTTTCTATCTAGGACAGTCAAGCATCAGCAACATCTCAGTCAACCATAACCCCTTTTTGCAAAAACAAAAATATTTATTAAAAATTAGTCTCGTCCGAAGATTCCTTCAGTTTTCGAAAGGTTACGTTAGTATAGCTATCTATGGGCATGTAGACAGAGTCATGATTGTAAATAACGTAATAATTCAGGTCAATATCATTATAAGCCGTTTACGGCTCCCACATTCCGGTTCATTGTTCAAGTATAATTTATATCTCTACGTAGGAACTTCTGTAATCTTATCTCTATTGAAAACAGGGTAGCCTATTCTTAAAACAAGTTGTTGAAAAATTATGAAACATCAAACAAACAAGTTGAATATGAACGCATGATTGATAGCCTGGCATTGTTTCAGTGTTTTGTAATATCGAGTCGCGTTGGAATCGTGTTATGATTACTGATGATTTGCTGTAATGCCGAATGGAATTATTGAAATATGCCAATGATGTAGTCGAAATCGCGAGTCACAACTACGCGGTTAGCATACGCAACACGGCATAATTTTATCGATGTGTGAAAATGTAGCAGATATACTATAATACCACACACAACTTAGTCTCGTTTTGACATGTCGATATGATAATGTCGTGGTGCTTATGCTAGCCGTGCTGGACACGAGTGGCACAGGACCGAGGCAAATGGCCTAGTAAGAGAGGCCTATACTCAGCAGCCTATACTGGACCACCAACGCAGTGGATCGCGCAGTCTGGAAGGAGGGAAGGGAGGCCTTTGCCCAGCAGTGGGACAATACAGGCTCAAAATAATAGTAATAATACTCAGCAGTGGGATAAGGAAGCCTACGAAATTAGTTGAAGAATTTATAATGTTTAGTCAGTCGCGCCGAAAATTTGAAACTGCACGCTCTATAAATTCATACTTCGATTTTAAAAATATGTACTATCATGTACCAAACTTTTTAACAGTGTCAAAAAAGGTCGAGCCATTTTTATTGTTACTGCACCGTGTCAGCCAGGGTCATATTAATACTTATTATTAACTCATGTACGAGTAGGTAATTATAATTAAATTTCAATTGTAGTAATAACTAATTATATGATGCAATAATGATTGACTGCTAATAAGGCTTGAAGATTTATTATTACTTTATGTATGCTTTATGTTCAATCGTTTTGATAAAGGAATTAATGTAGTAAGTACCTATTTAAAGAGGATGTTAGAAATCGATGTTTCGAGATTCTAATATAAGTACTCGTAGATACACCTATGCAATTAATGTACCGGCCTTTTAACAGTCCACTGTAATAATATGTTGAATGAATATACATAGACCTATCCACGGAGGGTGATTAGGCCATATCCACTAATCTGACCCAGGGCAGTTTAGTTGATTGACAAATATTCGATAAAGTAGAAGTTTGTAATAAATACTTTTGTTTTACTTATTGTACTATTTCATTTATATAAATACTTATATATTTGGGTCAGGCCGTAGATTTTGCCACAAATAGCGAAAAGATTGCGCATAATTCTTCGCTATCCTGTCGCGAACAATGGCGAACAATAATGATGAACAATTGTTAGGATGGTGATACACATATGATATTATTTGCAAATGATTACCTCCGAGGTTCGTATCCCGTGACTACTTACTAAGTGATCCTAGAGGGTTAGTTGCATAGTTTGAAATGCTCAGAATATTATCTTCTAATGATATTTCATAATTAATTACTTTGACCGGCACTATCAGGTTTAGCTCATAATGAATGATGTCCTTTATTCTTTCGAAATCTACTGTTTGGACGACTACTAGTTAGTTAATATTATAATTATTAGTCTCGCGAAGATATATGGTAATTTAAATTAATGTTACACGTAGGTATTATTAAAAGTAAGGTAAAGGTAATTATTAAAAGTTACAAAAACGAACATTATACCTACCTATTTTGTTTTTTTTTCAGTACAGACTTTTGATCTCATTCAAGTTTTGCAAAACATGTCAACAGTAAAAAAAAACTGCACCTAGTGTGTACTCTGTATTATTTGTGGTGAAGAATAGTTGATAGCGAAGAAATAGCGAACGACCTGTTTTCATAGCGAAGGTTATAGCGAAAATCGATCATAACTCAATAAATAAGATATATTATCATGCCACCTTAACGTTGGAAGATCACGTACAACTTACTTAATCGTGCACAAAAACAATGATAGATTCCAAATATAAACTTTTCATTTAATCTCAAAAAATTCACTTCGTAAAACACGTGACACTTTCTACTTCGCACGGGTTACGACAGCGAACTGACAAAACTATGGCCACTACGAGCTTAATGATTAAAGAGTACATTACTTAGGTGTTGTCGCGACTTAATTTAAATCTCACTGTGCTTCTAGAATAATAAAATGAGAAGATAATGGTTGCGAAATAAAAATATCGTAAATAATCAGTTTTCGAAAGTTTTTAATAAATCTGCGTTTTATTATGATTTTTTCTTAAACAACACGTTAAGATATTAAAATCGTGGATAATTGACTATAATTTTATAACGTCAAAGCAAACGGATTATTAAAAAGTGTTATAGTTTTTATTTTATCGATGTGCAAAGTTCACTTCCACCGAAGCGGATTTGCGTTTTTTATGAAAATTTAGTCATTTTTCGCAGATAAACATCCTATAACTTTCACAATTTATAAATTTATTCCATTATTTTTACTGGCCCCTATTAACCGATCCTTACGACACACGATGATGACATTTAGAAATAAATTAAAAGTAATTTACTATAAGAAAAAAGAGGCGGAGAGTTAGGGGACCTAAAAAGTGGCAAAATCTACGGCCTGACCCATTTAGGTACATGCCAAGAGATGAAAGATCATTTATCATACAATAAGTCACAACTGAAATGTAAACCAACTATCTTATTAAAAGGGACAGACAAAAATAACAAGCCGGATACACCATGGTACGGTGGCTATCACTCTATCAGAGCCCGGGTCTACGTGACTGAGGTCACCCTCCGATTGGAATATCCTGTTATAGAGCCCTTTCCATTCGGTGGACTTCGGACTTGTGACTCAGGACTTTAAACGCTGAAGGGACATTCTACTTGAATTGACATACTGTGCTGTGACTCAAAGCAAAAATAACAAACTGGACACCATGGTACGGTGGCTATCAGAGCCAGGGACTACGTGTCTGAGGTCACCTACTGCATGGAATACCCTGTTGCCTTTGCCGTAGGTACGGTGGACTTTGGACTTGTGACTCAAAAGGATTTTAGTTATTAAATTTGGACTTCAATTTACATTGCTGTGACTCAACGCAAAAATATAAGTCAACAAGTTATTTAATAAATATTAATTAAAAGTGGCAGACTCATTATCTGTATCGAACAACTGCTGAGTACAGGCCTCCTCTCCCTTGTATCATTATTCCTCACCATGGTAAGATGGCTATCAGAGCCAGGGACGTGACTGAGGTCACCCTCCGATTGGAATATCCTGTTGCCCTTTCCGTACGTTGGACTTCGGACTTGTTTGGACTTATGACTCAAAAGGACTTTCAACGTTAACGCACTTTGGACTTGAATTGACACGACTGTGCTGTGACTCAACGCAAAAATATAAGTCAACAAGTTATTTAATAAATATTAACTTAAAGTGGCAGACTCATTATCTGTATCGAACAACTGCTGAATACACGCCTCCTTTCCCTTGTACCATTGTTCCTCACCATGGTGAGGTGGCTATCAGAGCCAGGGACTACGTGACTGAGGTCACCCTCCGATTGAAATATCCTGTTTCCCTTTCCGTACGTTGGACTTCGGACTTGTTTGGACTTATGACTCAAAAGGACTTTCAACGTTAACGCACTTTGGACTTGAATTAACACGACTGTGCTGTGACTCAACGCAAACATACTTATGTATATCTAAATTTACAAGCTATACATACTAGCTAACAATAGCTAAGACTCGTTAGCAATCATCCTGTATGTCGCTCTACTGCTAGGTATATATCTCTTCTCCCTTTTGTCATTGTTCCCTATCTTTGGCTAGTCTCATCCACGACCTACCAGCACATTATCATACATTAGTTATGATAGACATGTAGCGCTCATAGCGTAGTTTGACCAGGTATAGTTGCCGGCAAACAACTTGAACGTTAAACCATAGCTACCTCTCTTTTGTTTTCTCTGCTAACGAAAGGGAGAGAGTGATATATTTTTGTTCAACTTACGTGCCGGGACCTATAGTACCTAGGTGTTCATGAGCGATCACCGAAATTAAGCACGTTCAGCACGGTCACTCTTCGGATGGGTGACCGCGGCTGGAATTTAAAACTGAGCGCTGCCGGGGCTCGGATGACACTTTAAATTGTAGGTCCCGGTTGTTTTAACCGTTTAGCCATGTCAGAGACCTTCATTTAGCTTTAAGACTGACACCAAGGCTAGCCATCCGGCCTATACGAATTTTTAGTGAAGTTTCCTCGGACTTTATCTGAGGTTTTGTTTATTTTTAACTAATTTTTACCCCCGGCTTCGCCCGCATGATATTTTGATTTTTGACGCAATATCATTATAATTTATAGCCTATGTGTTATTCTGATATATAAGCTATATTATTGCAAAGTTTTATCTCAATCCGTTCAGTAGTTTTTGCGTGAAAGAGTAACAAACATCCATCCATCCATCCATCCATCCTCACAAACTTTCGCGTTTATAATATTAGTAGGATTTTCATTTGTAATGTACAAGTACATCGAACTTGTGAGAGACACAAATTGTGTGCGTGTGTGGTAGAATGATGGTTTCATGGAAAGGTACGCGCATTATCTTATATGGTAAAACAACAATGCCCTTTGGCCAGTGACTTCAACTGCTCGTCACTTGCGTCTTGCTATACCTATTACGCAATCATGTATTCAAGTGTTACATGCACGACCCTCTACTGACTTAACAGCGAGTTTCATTTGATTTGCTTATTGTATCGATCTTGTGAATTTTATAGTTTAGTTATTGAGCAGGTTAAGTGCCGTTTTATCAGGTCTTGATAAATGCTGTATCGGTGCCATATTTGTTAGCCGTTATCTACAACCGACATTTTTAACTTGAAATTCACATTTTGTTCTGATATAGCAGAGATAAGTTAGAATGTATTGTGCTTTTATAGAAAGCACCAGACTGAGCGTGTTTTTTTTTCGTAATAAATATGAATCTAAAATCTGATTTACGATCAACTTCATCTTCCTGGAATATCCTTACTAATAAGTATTATAAATCCGAAACTATATTTATTGGTTTGTTTATTACTATTTCACGCAGCAACATAGGGAGGGATCGACTGTTGTGGGATTTTTTGCATGAATATTTGTAGCTTAAAGATCAGAGACATAGACTACTTTTATCCGGAAGTTACTATGGAATCACAAAAGTCTAAATATCATGCCGGTAAAGTCGCCAGCAAAAGGTTTTCAATCAAATAAATAAAGTTTTTTTTTTCTATTTCTAACTATGTGTGCTGCAAATCTGCAGTTCAATCGACGCGAAGGTCAAGACTTGACACGACAATATGCGCCTTCCTGCTGCCTACTATCTCGAGTGTACTTTACTCTTGTAACTTGACGATAGACAAGTAGGCCAGTTCCGCGTAGACACCGTACTAGCAAAGGGAAATGATTATGCAAAGTATTATTACATCAGAAATTCTATACAGTCTTGAGTGACAGAGTTATGAAGTAGTTATTTTAGATATTGAGAGCTTGTAAGTGGGGGGTATACTTTATCATTAGGCATCGCAGCAGAATTATTGACCTTTCTACTTATTAACTCGTATATATTAGTATATATAGAATGTAATTTAAATTTTAATGCAACAATGATCTACTATCTATATCTTGCGGCTACGGCTCAAGGTGTTGACATTTCCTGCTTGTTCTTGACATCCGGCAGAATCTCTAGCTCTAGGATTGAGCTTGGAGCTGAAGTATTAATTAGTTCCATTTTTAATAGTTTCTATGTATAACCTTAATAAATAAACGATTTGTTTAAGGGGCATTCACACATTTGCATTGGCATGTTACTTGAACCTGTATCTCTTTCAAAAAACCCAAAATTTACAATTTACAGAGGGCGAAGATCGAAATGAAAATTGTATAAGCTGTTTTTAAGAAGTGCACGTCTACAACATAAATTACTTTAAAACGAAAAACATCTTGGAAAGCAAACAGGTGTGACATTCAGACAACATTCGTCGGAAACCACTTCACCAACCGGTAAACTATAAATGAGTGGCTGCATAGATAAATATGAATTGCATCCTGTACGAGTCGCGCCGCATGTTATAGTGCTTGCAAGATAACTCTGCACGCGAGTGGTGGCGCCACGGATGTTATACTGCCAGTACATTGAATGCCCTGACAACATTGAATTAGTTTTCTGTTTTGGCCGCGCGCAGAAGTTATATTGCGTGCACTATAGTAACTGTCGACAGGTTGCCGACTCGTGGGACCGGTTTGAGTCCTCCATTTAGCGAGTACTGCGCTCATAAACTATAAATGGCCCAAAAAACAGCAGCAAATAAAGGTGTTTACTTCTCTGCCACTGGCGGAAGTGTGTTATGTGTAGGTACTGTTTTAAAAACTCCCGTCGACAGGTTTTGTAATGAAATATAGCTAAAAAGCATTTTCTACCGATGAAACCGAAGAGGTACTCAATTCGACGCGTATATTATTATTTTTATTGAAAAGAGTATACTTCGAAATTGGTCCCATTTAAACTTTATCGAAATCGGCAGAGCCATTTTTGATAAATCTACAATAATGTGAAAAAAGCTACATCGAACCGTGCGAAATATTCGCGAATTCTGTACAGGGTTGAAGTAGATCATGCCATTTTTGCTAAAAATAATTATGATTAATAAAAATTATAGCAACTTTTAAAGAATAAAAACACTTTGGATTCTCCACAGGCATACAGACACATAAATTATGTATAGTACGAGCAAATCTTGTTGGGGACTCGGAGGTGAAGACCGAGTCGCGCGCTGCGCTTGCATACCTACCCTAGACTCGACACCTGAAATATGCATTCAGCGTAGGTCGTCATATACGCTTGTCACTTCCCGAGCTCACAAAAAGAATTGTGCGTACTGTACTCCGCCACACGACAAACATAACCCCTCTTTAGGGACCGGAGTAAAACATAGAGTTACTTGATATGTATTTTTAATCATACGTGTGTTTCTAGTCGCGAATCGCAATAACCTTTCATCAAAATAACCCCAGGGAGAGATAATTCATATAAGATCATGAATCCATGATTAAGATCGCGCGTTATACGACACATGCATATTAGGATGACCTCTTTTCCAAACGTAAATATTGCAGTCAAGCAATTACTCGCGACCATTGAAGGCTGACAGTAATTAGAGCAAATGTGTGAGCAGTTGCCATATGAATCAAACTGGTACTGTAGGTACTGGCGTATGCAACATACTGGGTAATTTTAAGGCTTTATAATAGTATGAGATTTCATACGAATACTGATTTTCGTGTAGATCTAGATGTTTTAGTCATTTTCGAATCCGCTAGAGGTGTTACCTTCCTCTTTCAGAAAAAACCTTGCGTATTGTGTAGACAGGCCAGTGTTTGTGTCTTACGTAAAAGTGTGTAACAGTTTTAGTCTTTAGTAAGACACACTGTATTGCCGGTGGAATGGTAGGCGAACGTTATGAATTTACAATAATATAATCAGAAGATGCATTTCAAAATGGCGGCAATCAAAAGTGCGGGTAGTCAGATTTTTCTAACAAAACTGGAACGAGAAAAGCAGTGCAAAAAATGAAATCATGCAATGAACACCTGTGGCTTGGACAATCTATAGTGGAATGCGAATGTCTATGATTGGTATTAGCTTGTTTCCTATTACCTTGTTAAATTGCGGTAATTCAGTGGAGCACGCTCGGTCGCGCATAGAACGAACCTGTTTGAGGAAATTAACACTCATAAAAATAGCCTTCTGCTAGGTACTGGGTAAAATAACGTGCATAAATGAAAGCGCTGAATACCCATTTTTCAAATTGGCAGAAGTTGTCGCAGAAAGCTCAATTCTCATGCCAGATATTGCAAAGATCTGATCCTCAAAGCTTAGTACACGACCATAAAAAATCCCTTTTCGACGTGTGAAAAAGAGACCGATATATACTTCACCATAACTCTGTCTCGTTCTGACACGTCAAAAGAATTATTTCGTGGTGCTTATACTAGCCCGGCTGGGTTTAGTTAGAGAAAGGTTATAGATAAATAGAAAAGTAATAGAAATTACAATAGTCTGACGATATTGAAATGAAGAAATGTTAAGAGTATCTTCCATTGTGAGCAAAATTACTTAATCATGAAAAATTATCGTTTACCTGGTTAGTTAGTAGGTACCTATGGGGGCGTCCATAAATTACGTGAGATGATTTAGGGGGGAAGGGGGTCGAGTCAAATCTCATATAATCTTACGTTAGGGAGAGGGAGGGTCTCGACAAATATCACGCAATTTTTGTTCTCATTGAAACAAAAAAAACATATACTATTTTGGTCCTTTCAATCTAAATTGTATGTACATACAATTTGGATTGAATGAATCGTATTACGATGACGCTCAAGATTTAATCTTGAGATTCATCGTAATACGATTAAGATTATTCACTAATTCGTTCGAAAGAAAATAATTTCATTCATACTTCGACGTTATACATCTACTGAATGTCAAACCACCATATTTATTTTATACCAAATAGCTCAATTTTGTCTGAATTTACGGTACAGTGTACGTCCTTTGTCATTTGATTTGTTTTCGCGCCATTATTCCATATTCTTTTCTTTTTATCACAGTAGTCATGATTTAAGTATTCTATTGTAAAATTTTTATTACATTTAAATAACTCTCAGCAATATTTATTACTAGTCTTAACTAGTCGTAAATAAAAGCACGAAGCAAATTGTTTTTTTCTTTCTACAATAACAACCCAACGCGCTTACGTAAGAAACCCACATTCTGAAAAATCTCACGTGAGATTGGGGGATGGGGTTGAACAAAATCTCACGAGATCTTACTAAGTTTCCAGAAAATTTAAAAAAACACCTCACGTAATTTATGGACGCCCCCTATAGTGTACCATTGCTAAGTGAAGCAATAAGTCTATGCAAAGTCGTCTGATATTATGCAATTTAAAAGCATTACTGTGAAATGAGACTGGATTATCCCTGTGACGCACAGGCATACTGTAAGAACTACGAGTATGCTGGTACCTGAAATAAATAAACAAAAAACCACATCGCTGGCCTTTCGGTGAAACATCGTGAGCCAACCTGCATACGTCCATAGAAGAAATTCGATGGCGTATGTGAATCCACCAACCCGCACTGGGCCAGCGTGGTGGATGTGGCCCAATCACCCTTCGTAGGTAGGCCTACGTCCTGCAGTGGACTATTAAGAAAGGCTGGTACAGTACAAGTACAAACAAAAAACGTCCGCCTACTCACGTTGGGAAATCCTTAACAGTATGTAGTAATTCTTACCTTGCTAACGTGTGGTGAGATTCTGGACATGACTGCTTGTTTGGTGGTCTCCACGATGACCTTTGGCTGCTCGGAGACGATCGGCACCTTCTGTTCGAGAGTGTCGATCGCGGCGGCCACGCGCGCGTCGCCGGCCGCAAGGGGAGCCGCCACGTAAGGCGCTGCGGTGGTCGCTGCCATCATCACTCCCGCCTCTGCCGTGGAGAGCGCCCATTCCAAGAGAGAGTGGGCCCCTGTATAAAACAATAATAATTATTGAATCGTTAACGGAATGGTAACCGCGTAATCCAGGCGAAGTGTGGAGCGTCCACAAACAAGTCAGGTCGACTACCTATATCACGATAATCGCGCTTCGAGCCTGATCGGAATTAGAACACGATCAAGGGGTGGCTCCGCTAGTAGCGATCACGGACTGTGAATGATGATGGTGATGAATATTGACCATAGTATACTGTACACAATATTAGGCATGATGACTAAAAAATATAATTAGTCTGTCAGACACAAAAGATAAAATACCTACATGTCCAATATTTTTTTACAGTCTAACTCACGGACTAATAAAATTATAACAATGTTTTTTTTTTACCCAGTCATTATGCCTATTGTGCTTAATACACTATTTTAGACATCAATAGTTCAATGTTTTAAACGTTAGATAATAATCGCATGGCACGCTATCCCGTTGGAACTAACAGATTTCCCATGGTCACTCCTGCTCTTAATCGGCAAGACCTTTTACCCAAACATACCCGTTTGGGTAAAAGGTCTTGCCGATCTGCCGGTCTTGCGGTTCAAAAATAGGTCCCCAGGACACCTAGGCTAAGCGCTGCGGTATACATTTTGCGACCCGTCCCGCTGGTCTTATAACGCGTACATGTTACAAAATGCGAAATCAACGCCACTACGATTACCCGATATGGGTGTAGCGGTGTCTCATAATCTAATCTAATAAAGGCGATGCTTGAAGGTTTCAATGTGTGATTTTTGTCACCCAACCAAACAGATTTAAATTATTAGTGTGAGGGTATCTAAAACCTTACCCTAAATTTACACATTCTCGAACATTTATCCTCATCATCCTTTACAAAAACACGTTTCTCGAGGAAGTAAAAATACATGTAAGAAAGTTCAGTTGAATGTAAAAATAAACTTCAAGTCAGATATTTACGTCAACAAGAAGGCATTGAATCAGCAAATGTAGTAGTACTTTCTTTGCACGAGTCATCACTTTCATAGTATGAAAATATTCATAAAATGTAAATGTTGGTCAGATTTCAGAATTGCATACCTACATAACTTTTGTAAAAGGAGAATGCAGTAGGACCATAATGAAATGGTGATAAATATAATATTTTAATAACATATAATTCAGTAGGTATACTGATTTTGTCAAAAATTTTAGGTACACTTATTGGTAGGTACATTTATAAATATTATGTGAAAGATAAGTTTAAATATAAATTAAGGGTAGGTAGGACTTGTGAGCTGGCTCAGAGCCAGAATTACAAGTATTCAAGCATCCATATAAACTAGGGAATAAATAACTGCAGGACTAAAATACCTAAAGGACATTGACACTAAAAGGACATCTTTGACCTCTACGGTACAATTCTGTAGCCATCTATAGTATCACCGTGCGACACATACTGTATAGAAGTGCTGCTATAGACTACGCGTAACTGGCTACGAAATGTACATATTTTATAAAAATATTATATATATTAAATATACAGGGTGTTTGGGTTAAAACTAGCGATATTCTAGGATGTCATTGTACTCATCATTGTAAAGAACTTTTATTAAGGGAACAATCTCGAATTCGCATAAAAAAACAGCTTTTCCATACATTTTGTTGAGAGTCTATGAGCTTTTTGTATGGAAAAGCAGTTTTTTTTTTGCGATTTCAGGGTTGGTCCCTTAGTAAACATTGCTTACAATGATAAGTACAATGACATCCTGGAATATAGCTAGTTTGAACCCAAACACACTGTATAAGTAGAAACCAAAAATGTTGAAACACTTAGTCTGCTATACTGTAGACACTGTAGTGTGCTGTGACTACAGAATGATACCTTTAGAATTAGAGCTTTTAACACAAAGTTTTTGATAAAATATTCCTTACCTTTTAATTTAGTGTAGAAAGCTCCGACTTGTCCCACGGCAGCTCCGACTGTGGGTATGGCCATGGCTTTCTGGACCGACTGCAACTGCGGCATTGAGGGGGCTGAGCTTACTTCTGTGGCCATCTGTGGAACATCATGATAGTATAAATCTCTCTCTATCTATCAGGTATCTTTTATGTGAGCATGAGCATGCTACATGATGCACCGCATATTTGCATTTAACATCACACAAGTAGTGGTCAAACACAAGCCTATCATGAATAGAAAAAAAAATTGGAACCAACATGAAATTCAAACTAGGATTTATTGTAATAATTGTTTCTCTTGTGCCTTTAAATAAACTTATTGTGATAGGTCAAATATAAAATCTATAGACATAAAGCATCTTTTATGGAGTATGTCAGTCATTGCAAATACCTAAAACAATATGAATCAAACACACTTTTTACCAGATATGTTACAAGGCCATTCAAAATAGAATTCCTCTATTTTCTATATTCCAATTTAAAATGAAGGTAGTTTTTTATTTTTAAAATAACGCACTACTTGCTTCTCTGATAAGTGGAAAAGTGAACATGAAGACGTCAGGTATTGTATTAAAATTTTAAGGTGATTTTAATAAAAAAGATGGTTAAGATAAAGCTAAGTACTGGTACTTTCAAGTTATAGGGCTGCATCTTCATGTAAAGAGAGCTTCTTGCAGAAAAGGTCTACTTATCAAGTACTGTACTGTATCGAATCAGCCTTTTTTAATAGTCCACTGCAAGACATAGGTCTACCCATGACGGGTGATTGGGCCATATCCAACACGCTGGCCCAGTGCGGGTTGGTGGATCTTATCAAGTAGCAACTACATATTTGTACTCAGCTAAGGCAATGGCAGGCCTCAGGCCTGTTTCCAACTAAATACCTACCTGATCTCCAAATTGTCTTCTGTAAAATTAACTAAATAATTTGATGCAGTAGATTGGGTAGGTAGGTTTAAAATGAGAACAGCTGCATAGTATATGAATCTAAGTAATAATATACTCCTCTATTACTTCTAGTTTTTGTACTCTAAAGCACATGATGAACTACCCTCTAATTTTAATACAATTCTGGAATGTTCTATCAACAATTTCAAACATGGAAGTTGGATTTTTGTAATCCGTTATAGTAATAGTTTTTCATAGTTAGAGAATACAATAATTTAATGATAAATTACAAACCAGGAATCACTACATAGTACAAAACAAAGTCGCTTCCCGCTGTCTGTCCCTATGTAAGCTTATATCTTTAAGACTATGAATGTTTGAAGCATATTTGAAGCTATTGAAGCATTTTTTAGGTTGCACTGATTCAAGAGGAAGGTTTATATGTACCTATAATAAACCTGTGCGAAGCCGGCGCGGGTCGCTAGTAATTCTATAATGCTTTCAGGGAAGTATCAAGAACATGGAGCTAACACAAAGGAAAGAATTGCTCACCTTGGTAAAAATATCCGGGAGTAAAACAAAAAAAAGTTGACGTTACGGCTGCTATTACTGGAAAGTAGATTAAAACCGGTACGTTCACAATAACTCTTCAACAAATACGACACGATTGTTCACACTGAATAATGATACGCGACTGACTGAACAAGTGGATGGCTCTGTGTAATTATACAAGTGCAACAACTGCGAGCCACGTATTAAATATGAGTAACTAAACAAAAATTAGTGTAAGCCGTGTGTGGACTTTGTATCCAAGCTACGTGACGCAAAACGCAATGCAATGAGACTCAGAAGGAAAATAAAATGAAAATATTATGAAATCAAATAAAAATCGTCAGAAACCACTTCACTAAAAGCAATAGTGTTGTACAATTACATTTTTATCTATGTCCAAAATCGCTACTTTTTAGTCGATTTTATTAAGTATTTATTCGATTTAGTTTTTGCTAGTTGGATAAATAATGATCTATGTGGAATCTGTGATAAGTTAACAAAACATTGATTCGTTTTAACACATGATTTGTATATTTGATGTTAAAATAAAATCACAAACTGATTGACTGACATAGATCAAATTATAATCACTAAAAAAAATTGTATGGCTCTTAAAATAAATGGATATCGTTGCAGTACAAACAAATAATATTAAACAAGTAAATAACACGTATTAAGGTGTGTAAGATGTGCCCTAATATTTATTTATTTATATTCCAGAGTCTTTTGGTGCTGAAATTATTTGGAAAACTGTGATTTACAGTTTATTGAAGTAAAATATTATTTTTCTTAGTCGATTGTAATCGCAGAGCCAGATTTCAAGGCAGCATTAGTATTTTATGGTACAACACTAAAGGAAAGAGATGCACGGCGTCTGTAAGTGTACAATGAAGAGAGATAGCAATCACAACGTCCATGAGCTAAAAATATTTACGATTCACATGCTGAATAACTTGAGTTGTCGGTTTCCTATGATAAATATTGCGTGTTTCAATATGTGTTAAAATTATTACAAATTGTCCATATTGGATAAAAAAACAGCACATTATTCTGAATATTTGTAATATGGACATTGGCAAGAATTTGTCCAATTACTCATCATGTAACCACCAAGTATATCAAATGTTCCTGCCAAAGACCAAGTAACCAACAAACACATTGATTGGATCGCCATTTTGCAAAAATAACAAGGCTTACGCCAACCCGTACAATCATTGGACCAAGAATCTTTGTGATAATAATATTATATTAAATATGGTGAATTGTGCAGTGTGAGGGCCAAGCCAACTGAACATTGGATTCAGATTTAGACCTAAATCCAAATACTTAGTGAACGTTATTCATAATGGCATGGACAAATGATAATAGTTTAGAATTCATAGATTTATATCGAATAGAACGAATACTTTGGGATCCTAAACATCCTCAAAATAAAAATAGAGCTGAAATAGCTGATGCATGGCTGAGGATTCAATCATGTATGAGCATCAGTTGCTCTGTAATAGACCTCAAAAAGAAAAAGGAATCATTAATGACATCGTTCAGATTTCATTGGCACAGAAAGAAAAAAAATCCCCAATACCGCACAACATGGTTTGCGTATGCTCCTATGGAAGCTTTTTTATGTGATAAATATGAATGTGATAGCACAAACGAATTGGAAGAAGAAGTAGGTATTAAAGCAAAAAATTATAATTGTCTATTTTAGAAAAATCTTGTTCACTTGTACCCTGGTACTCCACTTTATAGTACTACTTGTAGCTAGGTACCATAAATTGTAACTTACTTTTGGGCCTTTTACCGTGGAATCAACCGGAATTGCAAAAAAACTGCTCTTTCAGACATCTAGGTACTTTATTGATAAATAATTATAAATTAAATGTTCGTAACAGATGATTTTTTGCAATATCAGGGTTATGGTAAAACTTTCTTATACTTAGTACAATTTGATCACAATTATTTTAAAAAAATACGTCCGTTCTGAATCTAAATCCCCATGGGCTTTAATAAGTTAAAGTAGGAAATGGCAAGTCATACTAATAGTCGTTACATAGAACATCCACCGCCAAGGTGAACTGACGACTACTGACGAGTGACGATCTATTCAAGATCCAGAAAGGAACACGCTGACACCCAGTCGCTTCCAACCGGTCTTATTTGAACTTTATAGAGGTGGCCTATATCCCACAGTAAACGTCCTACAGCTGATATGACGATGATAAAAAAAAACTAAAAATTATCTACATAATTAAAGAATGTATTAATTATAAATTAATCTATTACTTATAATTAATTATTTGATTGCCTCGGTGGCTCAGTGGTTAGTGACCATAACTTCTGGATCAAAGAGGCGTGGGTTCGATCCCCACCCAGGGTAAATATTTATGTGATGAACATAAGTATTTGCCCTGTGTCTTGGTGTTATTGGTTACTATCTATATAAGTATGTATTTAAAATAAGTATATGTAGTATATCAGTCTCTGGCAGCCATATCACAAGCTTTGCTTAGTTTGGGGTCAGAGGCCTAGTGTAAGATGTCCCAAAATATTTATTTATTTATTTAATTAAAGTACATGCTTTTCCGATCTTGTTTATTTATACAACATACTATTTTTTTAAATTTTATTCGATTTTTCAGTTCTTCAGTACTTCAGACGTATACGCACAAGGAAATACAGATCCAATATCATGTCCAAGCACTAGTTCCTCGGATAAAAAAAATATAAATATCAGGAAACAAGCGTCAAAATCATATTTGGTAAAAAGGAATTCGAGAAATCAATCTGTCGAGTCAAAAGCATGTGTCAAAAACATTGATGAAAAGTTGGACGAATATGAATTATACGGCCAACTATTGGCTAAGAAGTTGAGAAAGTTAGATGAACATCAGCGCGATGTGGCCATGCACGAAATTGACAATATTATGTTTCGAGCCAAAATGCATGGAAATTCATCACAGATGAGAAATTATACCACTACATCTCCCGTACCTCGTAAAATGAAATCGCCGATATTTATTGTGACTCAACAGAATCATACTCAATATGAAGATGAAAATGTTTCTTATACAGAGCACAATATACAATCACAAGAACAGACTTAACTTGATATCTTAGTTTTATATTACATTAATACGTTAAATTATATAGAAATACATTTATTATAGTACATGTTAAAATTATAACTAGCCTTTCAGTCATTTCAGCTTTGACTTCGCCCGATATTAATTTAGTAACAGGCAACAGCCGTTGATACTCGTATATCTAGACAAAACAGAGCCTTTCCAGACCGGGGTACAGGTTTTGTGTACCTACTTAGTTTCTTTTTTTTAACGCAATGAGTCCGCGCTTGACCACTAACTCGCCTGATGGTAAGTGACATTGTGGTCGAAGATGAAGCACGCAGACTAGAAGATATAACTCTGATCTTAAAAAGCTTTAGGTAGATTATATCTTTTAGGAAACAGGAAAGCAGAGAGACTGTTCTAAATATTCACGTTCGTGGCTTTCACGTGGCTCCATATATTTTGGTTAGTTCTTCCTAGTTTTTGCCAGGCTGTACAGAAATGTTTAGAGCTATAAGTACGGAAACAACTTTAGTTTAAGTTTACGCGTAAACCTGTACTAACCCCTTGGAGACTAATTAATATGTTTAATTTAATTTAAGGGTCCTTTGATGTGGTATATATTAATGTTTTTCAGGGTGTTTCCGGAAAATGCTCTATCGATAAGTCCACTTACCTTCATACCTATTATAATTATAACCATTCTGTACTATAATTTTTACTAGGCGTCTCGGTCCCTGAAATTCCAAAAAGTATCTATTCCACACATTTTGCCAAATTGAAAGTCAATGAAGTTTTAACCCTATACTTGGCATTGTATCTGTACGGAAACATAGATTTAAAAAAAATATTGAGACTATTGACAATGTGTTGTGATATATTTTTTTGCACAATATAAAAGCTAATAATGTATATAATTAGTAAAAAAATATTTTCTTGCTGTTGGCAACACTGAAATGACAGTAGCTCGCAAGATGGCGAACCGTGCGCAGGCGTCTACTTCACGGAAGGTAAAAAAATAGATTTATTTAAGAATTTCCAAATGATTTGCTAAAATTATCTACTGATATTATGTGTCACAAACGTTACTTTATGCGTATGTGTTTTTTTTATTGAAACTGGGTCTTTATAGTTTGTAATTTACCCATTTTCCCGAATGTATCTGTAGGAGCACACTGCCAAGTACGCAGTAAATTTGCAAACATTTGCTTAGTATCTGAGGAGATACACTGCCCGTTACGTATGAAATCATGTTGGTAAAATAAATTTTGTTTAATCAACAAGTTTATTACGACAATTTTAATATTTTATTATAGTATTCTTAAGTTTTGTTAATATTTGATCGAGCGAGCGAAGGGAGCGAAGATCTCAGAGTCTAGGGGGAACATTTGGCGTTTGTATGTATAAATGTATGTATATATGTTTACTATATATTGATATATAGATTAGCTTTGCTAGTATACTTAGCACTGTTGTTTTATTTGTAATCTCTAATTTGAATTGTATTTTGATCTGCAGGTTCAACCACACAATCGTCAAATAAATAGCAGAGCTCAAAAAATACTTGCTCTTGTTCCCAAGGTGGGGGCTAAATCAGACTTAGAAGACAGTGACTCATCTGCCGATGAGTTACAACACTATACATATCATTTTCAAACACACTCTGGTAGCAGTTCACCAGCCCCATCATTGCCATCGTCGCTTTTAAATTTGAATCTGTTGAATTCAGATGAAGATGAAGAAATAGATAACGTGTTAGCTTCTACGTCGTCAACAATCAACAACAACAAACAACAACAATCGTCATCGCCAGCATTAGAAACTGCAAGCTCTCCCTCAATTCTGTCACCAAACCAATCTGGAGTTTTACATCATGGTAACAAATGCCACAATCAGTTAAAATCATTTACACACCCACCTTCGCCGTTGGCAGTCTCATCTGTCCAATCACCGCAAGCCATCGCTTCGACTAGCTATGAACAAAAGTCACAGCCCTGGCAAAAGACTTGCCAAAAAATAAACCGATAAAACGAAAGAAATTGATGTTAAAAAACCAGCAAAAAATATAGTGGCGCAGCAGAAATCGAAGATGTATTATTTGAAACATCAAATGAAAGATTCACTCCTATTGACTATTTCAAACAATTTTTCTCTGATAATATCATATCTCTACTTACTGAACAAACAAATCTGTACAGTACTCAAGTGAAGGGTACATCGATAAATTTGACAGAAGATGACATCAAAGATTTCTTGGCAATTTTGATATTCATGGGAGTTGCAAAGTTGCCAGCTTATTCAGATTACTGGTCCACTCAATGCCGATATAATAATGTTGCTGACATAATGACGTTGAAAAAATTCCAGATGATAAGACGTTACCTTCACTGTAACGACAATTTAAAAGATGACGGTGATCGATATTATAAAGTTCGGCCGCTTCTTCAAGCAATAGGTGCTAACTGTTTGAAGATCGAAGAAGAGTCGCGATTTAGTATCGACGAAATGATGGTACCTACCTCACAAAGGAAATAGAGCGGGAAGTCGGAAACAATACATAAAAAACAAGCCCAAAAAATGGGGATTTAAAATCTTTGTACGAGCAGGAGTTTCAGGTATCGTTTACGACTTTTTGCTATATGGAGGAGATGATTTCCGATTTCACCGATTAAGTGACGAAGAAAATAGCATGGGCTTAGGGTCGAAAGTCGTTTTGGCTTTAGCTCAGTCTATTCACCAACCCGCATGCAAGGTGTTGTGCTTCGAGAACTTCTTTACATCTATTGAGCTTCTGCAATATTTACGTAACCAGTATGGAATATTTGCTTTGGGGACAATTAGGCAAAACAGATTGCGAGGAGCTGAACAGAAACTGCCTACTGATAAAAATTTAAAGAAAAAAGGCAGAGGCTCTTATGCGCAGGTGCAATGCAACAAAAATAAGGTTGTAGTTGTGAAATGGTTTGACAACAAATGTGTGACCGCAGCAAGCACATTTGTGGAGGCTCGACCTGTACAGGTTGTAATGCGATATAAGAAAGAAGAGAGAAGAAAAATGCCTGTGACGTGTCCAAACATAGTAAAGGAATATAATTTGAACATGGGTGGTGTTGATTTGGCCGACATGTTGGTTGCACTTTATAGAACACCATTTAAAGGTCACCGATGGTATTTGCCACTAATTGCACAAATGATAGATATATCAATGAATAACGCTTAGTTTATGTACCGACGTGATTTTGAAAAGACGCGACGTCGCAATATATATGGCAATAATAGCAACGAGCTGCAAAAGATGAAACCGATTAGCCTCAAAAAGTTTCGACTTGATGTTTACAAAAGCCTTCTGAAATTAGGAAGAACTAGCCACGTAGTTCGGTTTGATCAATGTGGTCATCTTCCCACATTTTCATCCAAAGGAAGGTGCAAATATTGCACCAAAGGACAGACGAAAGTATTTTGCTAAAAATGTAACTTGAGGCTGTGTTTTTTTGCCAGAGCGCAATTGCTTTCTAGCTTTCCATACAAAGTAATAACCTCGTGATGGAATAATATGATCTCATTTTTGTAATAGTTAACAGTAAAGTGTTACTTAATAGTAATAAGTGTAGTATTATGCTTATATAAAAATATAATTACCAGAACTTCAAGTTCTATAATAGTGAGACTGTTGATTTATTTGATTATTTTTCTAAATGTTACAGCAAACTTTGAGACTGTTGATATGCTCAATTTATTTAATTTATAAAACTTATAAAGTAGTTATTGTGAAACCAGTATAACATTGTGATCTCCTAATTATGTAAAGCTGTTTTATGAATAAAATATATAAAATATTACAAATAACTTATTTATGGCACACATGGCAGTGTATCCACTTAGATACAATTATTTTTGTTTGTAGATTGCTACCAACTTGGCAGTGTGTCTTGCAGGATACATTCTCTAAAATAAAAAGTAAATATTATAGATTTTATAAAATATTTTTTTTACCATGTTTATACGTCTAGTAATCCATATTACACAGAAAACATACATATTTTAAGAAAAAAAAATCCTGCCAAGTATAGGGTTAATTACGAAACAAATAATTTATATGTATTATTACTATGTACTACAGGACTAATCGCGCATTTAAATTATGAGATAAATAAATACCTCATCATCCCGACATTTCGACCGACTTGCATCGGTCATGGTCACGGGTAGACTCGTAATTTGAGTGCGCGATTAGTCCCGTAGTACATAATAATAATGTATTCAAATCGCGAAAGTTTGAAAAAATAATTTATATGTTTTTTAGGGTTGGCCCATACTGAAAGTTCAAAATGATGAGTATACAAGGTGTAGCTTTGGAAGGTTCACTTTACAAAGGTGTATTTATACCTACTCTACTTAGTTTAGTCATGGTAACGAACAAGGTTTACTATGGGAGCAAGCCTGATTTATATGTATAGCATAAAATCAAGTAACACGTTGTATAATATACCTACAGGATTATCCAGAACTAAGGCGGAAAAGGGTGATTAAAGCCGGAAACATACTATCGGACGCGGCTTACGGACGCGACTGACAGCCGCGATTTAGCAATGTGTGCAAGACTGTGCGTCTTAAAACATCCGGTGTGCCAGATCGTTCTCGGACGTCCGAACGCTCAAGGTCGTCCGAAGTTGACGTCCGCGACCTATGTCCGATAGTGTGCACGGTTCAATGTACTTTCATAGTCTAGGTCGCGGCTGTCAGTCGCGTTCGTAAGTCGCATCCTATAGTATGTTTCGAGCTTAAGACCAACGTTGCAAAAAAAAATATTATTGGCCAGCAGCTAATTTTTGTTATGTGTACAAGGTTGTCATATCTTAAAAAACCCTGGATAAATAATAAACGAATAAAAAATTGGGCCCACCCAGAATTCGAAAAAAAAGTCGGTTGATTCATACCTATATTATATCGATTCCAGTATGCAATTTTGTATGAAATAGCTGTTTTCTGTGTTTCGGGTTGACCCTTGGTAAAAGTTGTTTATACTGATGATCTTAATCACCCCCTTGCGGCTTAGTACAGGGCAAACATGTATAATATAGGTACTTACACGAAGTTATAGGTACGTATTTACATCAAACATTGAATTGGGTACCCAGAGGAAATATTTAGGTACTCCTAGCGGAGTAAGTACCTGTTTGACCTGTTGAGTAAAGAAGACCATAATTCAAGACTTATCTGTTTATCGCTTTTTATGCAAGAAACCATAGAAATACTTTTGATGTGATAATAGATATTTTAAGATTTAGCTAATTCCTAAACTTTTGTTAAACATTGTTATTTTTCAAGCCTGTTACGAATCCGTGCTCGTGATTCACATAGCGCACTGCCGAAAAATCATTTACCATCAAGTAAATAGTTTATTTTTACTTCTGCTAACTACTATAACTTATTAAAGATAATCGTGATAAAAGTGACGAAAGAAAAATATATCAAGAGAAGATTTCCATTTCGATTTTTATTCCTTAATCGACTAAATTATCAAAATGAACTACATCACTAACCCATAATTGTCTGCATTTGACGTTGACAATGGATGGCTTGTGACAGCTACAATGACAGTAGACGTATTTGCCTTCAGCATTTAAAAGGAATCAAATGGAATTGCTCTAACGACTAGAAAAACCTGCATACCCACCGCACACAATATGGCGGATTAGTGTTGTTACTACCACATTACACTTATCGATTTCTCCGTACCTATCAATAAAACTATCGACACAAATAAATATAAGCCTAATCAAACATAATGGCAAACTTTTATTTAAAAAATGACAGATGTCAAGGTTGTAGCTGTCATATTCAAGAGTCCACACTAGAATGGGAGGACGAGTTTTTTGGCAGGAACGCGGAAAAGTCATGTCGCCTCATTGTAATATTTTGTTAAACTTGTGTTTTTATCAGTGATAATTTGTGAAACATTCTGGTATTTTATTGATTATGACCTGAATTACGTGCACGAGTGTAGGCAAGTGATATAATGTGACGTACTATGTCGTTCCGTGTTGTTACCAAAACTCCATAGACAACTCTAGAAAAGTCTCCACTGCTTAACTGAGGTATGACTTAGACTACGTTTGGACTTGACCGTGACTTTATTGGACTATGACGTGACTACGACAGTAACTATTTTGATATCAAAAATTATTTAAACTTAATACTTGACACTGGCGAATGCACAACAATGCGACTACAAACAAAAGAAGAAGAAGAATGGTAAGACAGGTGCAAAAGTGACAGCTGTCATATTCTAGATTCTATTCTAGATTCAATCTATTATCAGTCTATTATTTCCGTTATTATCAATTATAAACTATTGTTGTCGTCACAATAGTGATAGAGCTCGAGGAGATCTACGTTTCAGATGGCAGATGTCAAACTTAAAAGTGGATTACTTCCTTAACTATTCATGTTAGACCGTTGGTGTCTTCACAAAAGTGATAGGACTTAATAAGAACTACATATCGGATGACAGCTGTCAAGCTTAAAAGTTGAATATCTCCGTAACTATCTATTATAGACCATTGCTTTCTTCACTAAACTGATAGATCTCAATGAGATCTACATTTCGGATGACAGCTGTTAAACTTAAAAGTGGATTATCTCCGTCACTGTCGATATTAGAGCATTGCTGTCTTTACAAAAGTGATAGAGCTGAAAGAGAGATATGATATCTTTCAGATGACAGCTATCAATAGTTCCGGAGATAATCCACTTTTAAGTCTGACAGCTCTCATTCGAAATGTAGGTCTCATGGAACTCTATCACTTTAGTGAAGACATCAATAGTCTAGCTTTAATTGTTACGGAGGCATTCCACTTTTAAGTATGACAGCTGTCATCCGTAATGTAGATCTTGTTGAGTTCTATCACTTTTGTGAAGACAGCAATAGTCTAGCTTCGATAGTTACGGAGATATTCTACTTTTAAGTTTGACAGCTGTCATCCGAAATGTAGAACTTGTTGAGTTCTATCACTTTTGTGAAGACAACAATAGTCTAGCTTCGATAGTTACGGAGATAATCCACTTTTAAGTTTGACAGCTGTCATTTAAAGTATAGATCTAATTGCGCTCTGTCACTTTTGTAAAGTCAGCTGTAGTCTAACTTCGATAGTAACGGAGATAATTTCACTTATAAGCTTTGACAGCTGTCATTTGAACTATCTAATATATCTCATTGAGTGTTATTACTTCTATTAAGTAATGGTCTAGCTTCGATAGTTACGAAGATAATAATACTTCTAAGTTTGACACCTGTTACTTTCACTCCTGTCGTGCTTTTGTAGTATGGATTCTAATATTTCTAATTTAATAGGACAGCTACCCCTTTGACAGCTGTCATGTTATTTTACTTGTATTAATTCTTGAATGACAGTTGTCAAATTTGACATGAAAAATGAAATGATATAAAAACTCATAGCAAATCAATAACACGAATAAAAACTAACCAAAATATCGTAATTTTTTTGATATAACATGGACCTGCAAAAGGCTTTCGACACCGTATCTATACCTATACTACTTAAGCGCTTAAAAAATCTTGGGATTAGAGGACTGGTATATCGGTGGTTCAAAGATTACCTAAATGAAAGAACACAACAAATAAAAGTGGATGAACACAATAGCGGCAGTGCTGTCTGCACATACGGAGTTCCACAGGGAAGTACGCTCGGTCCTACGCTCTTTCTTATTTACATAAATAATTTGTGCAGCCTAAGAAGCCCTAAAATGGAGCTTCTTATGTTCGCGGATGACACTGTCCTTTTGTTCCATAGTAAATCGTGGGAGGACGTTAAACGTACGACGGAAGTGGGTCTCGCTTTGGTCACTACTTGGCTAGAAGATAACCTTCTTTCACTCAATACCACCAAAACTAAATATGTATGTTTCAGTAAAACTAAGACCTCAAAGCCAAAAAACGACTTCACTATTAAAATCCACACGTTTCCATGCAACCGTTCTTTGGCCCAACATCCTACATGTTCATGTGATGCACTGGACAGAGTCAACAAAATTAAGTACCTCGGTGTTCACCTTGATAATCATCTCAGATGGGACTGCCAAATCACAGCTTTAGCTGCCCGAGTTCGAAAGCTTATTTATGTCTTTAAAAATCTCAGATCCCTCGCAAATCATAAATTATTAATCCAAACATATAAAGCGCTTTGCCAGTGCATCATCGAATACTGCATTTGCTCTTGGGGCCGTGCTGCAAAAGTGTATATGATTAAAATAGAGCGTGCACAGCGAGCAGTACTCAAAGTCATGCAGTACCTTCCTTTCAGACACCCCACAACTGAAGTGTATAAATTAGCGAATGTACTATCTGTCCGAAAACTCTACTATTACCACACTTTACGTAAATACCACCGTTGTAATGTACCTCTTCTACCATAACATACCAAAAGAAGAGATAGGTGTCCAGTGCTAGCTGTTAGGTCTATAGTTGCTCAAAGGCACTATCTACATATAGCTCCACTACTCTACAATATTTTCAAAGATAAGAATTATAATTGTAAAAATATGAATAATCATCAAATTAAGAAACTTATAGCCGAGTGGCTTGTCGACATGGATTACGACGATGCTGAGAAACTTTTAATAAATCATTAAAAAGTAACATACACACACACACACATACACACACACACACACACGAGTGACACTGCAAACCTTGGCTCTCAAGAGATCTCGCGTATTGCAGTGTTACTCAGACACACACACATACACACTCACACAATATAATTGTTTGGTAATATTTGGTCATCTCAGTCTACGTTAAAGAAGAGGCTGGCTGTTGTAATACAGGTTTTTAACCTAGCACAAGAGTCAGAGAACTTGTTGTTGTGATAATTTAATTTTGTTGATCAAATAAATGTTTTACGTTTTTTTTTTTTTTTTTTTTTATTTTTTTTTTTACAAGCTTTTCTTAGTATGGGGCCAAGGACCGTGCGTAAGATGTCCTCTTATATTTATTATTTATTCCATTGTCACTATAACAGCAGGTCTATAATAAAAACAAAATAAATTCAAATTAGTAACTAGGTATAGCTCTACAGATTTACATCCAATACGCTACATTTATACAAAGTTATAATACTATTTAATAATACTAAAACAAAAGCAAGCAAAACAAAATTAAATAAATAGGGGAAATCCCCCTTAAAGGGGGACTCTTATACAACCAACCAGAGCTGTGCGTTTTTTGAACTTCGAACGCCCCAGGAACATAATACACGGGTCTTTGACAGTGACAGTTCGAATGCCATTCGCCATATTTGTAATAATGGTTTTTTGTTTTGGCGGGAACGCGGAAAAATCATGTTGTACTACTTTGTTAAACTTGTGTTATTATCAGTGATAATTAATGAAAAATTGTGGTATTTCGTTGATTATGAGCTGATTTATTTGCATGAGTGTAGGCAAGTGATATAATGTGACGTCTCATGTTGTTCCGTGTTGTTACCAAAACTCCATAGACGCCTCTAGTAAATTAGTCTTGACACTGGCAAATACACAATAATGCTACGCCAAAACTAAGAAGTAGAAGAATCATTCCTCCATTGCGGAAACGATGCGGAAGCGGTGCACATCTCTGGTGCGCAGGGTCCGGGCCAGTGACAACACCATCCTGAACGTATTTGCGAACCGTTTTGACAGTAAGTACATGAATCATTGTTATATGATTTATGTGCTTACAAATAATCAAAATATGACATGTAAATAACCAAATTTTAATGTTTTTGTAAATTAGTGTAAATCTATGATCTTTGGTCGAAATAAATGCTTTTATTATTATTGCAGTATATGGTTTCTTTTAAATTGCCATGATTATCATATTAACAACAACGTGATTATCATATTGACAACAAGTAGATACTTAGCCAAAAGGCGACGGAAAGGCGCTTTGTATTCATGCCATGCCACCGTCGCCCGCCAACAAAGCGATTGACGCGTCCACTACAGTTTTTATTTGTTAGGGTTGTCCAAAACATTTTATTTTTATAACATATTTTTATTTTATGACTAAAAAATATTTAAACAATATTTTTTACTCATATATCTAATTCTATTTAGTCTTTAATGAAAAAATACATGACTTTTGAAGTTTAAAAGTCATTAAGTTGATTTGTGACTGAATACACGTAAATGCCCTTCAGTATTGTTCAACCTTTCTGTGAAACGTTGTATGATGGCGGCCATATTGAGTGCCCTATGTACAGCTCATTTTCCCGTATTTGAGCAAAAAATTCTTCCCTAAAAATCCCACATATTCTGTAAAGAACCTGTGTACCAAACGTTAAGATTCGTTGAAAATTACAACCTGTAGGGAATTATTAACATCCAAACTTATACGCCCTAAATTGTAGGTATTTCGGGTCTATTATTTTGATGTCTATGGGTGAAGCTGACAATCAGCTGTTTTGTTTTTTGTTGTGATTCGAAATGTCATGTCAGTTCACGGGGAAAAACAGAAAACCATTTTAATAAACATACAAAATTAAATCTGTTTTTGCTTTCGCGTGAATTTTGTTATTCGTTGGCGATAAAGTATTTAATCTTTTACAAAACGATGGCTACTATGGTAAAAGAGAAACGACGCGAGGTAAGTTTTAAACGAAGTTTATTTATTCTTTGTTACGATTTAGTTTCAAGTAAATAGCTTTTTACGCACTTAATAAAACTTTGTTTATAGAAAAAGAAGTCTAAGCCAAAATCTACTACAATAGATGTAGTAACGAACGAACTACCGTTAAGTTACTATGAATTCCCAATTACTGTTGAAAGTATATCCACTGCATCAGTGTCTACAGAGAGAAAAAATGAGGATCTGGTACGAACTAAAATATGCTTTGAAAATATAGAACCTTCAGTTATGAGTAATGCTACTAGTGATACTATTTCATTAAACCAAAATGTAGCTCAAGACATACAAGTAAGTGAAATTTTGTCAACATGCATTACAGAAAAAAATATAGAAATATCACATACTTTAGTTGTGGAAAACAGCCCAATAGAGAACTTACCCACCAAATCATGTTATGAATTAACTAAGGAGGATGAAACAGTGAAAGTGAAATCTATAGAAACTATTACAGAGGGCTATGAATATTTAAATAAGAAACTTGAAAGAATTGCTATACCGGAGCTAGGAGAACCTATAACAGAAGCGAGAGAATTAGAGCTCTGTGACCCTAATTCATATTTAGGATCTTCTACACAAGTTGCGAGGGAATCAATACCTTATGAACATGAAGTAGAGAGTGTGGTTCCCTCTGCGCCAATGTTTGAAGAGGAAATGCAGCCACAGATACAGTATCACCAAGAACAGATACCAGAAGTTAAGCAAAAGTTACAATGTATGCCGTTAGAAGAGGCTGTGAATGTGTTTGGAGGAACAGAGATGGTTGCAGTGAAGATGATGAGTGAAAAGGAGGAGGCTATTGTAGAAGCAGGGCCAATGAGCGGCCCTGAACATCCATTAGTCGATCTTCTGTCAACATTCAAGTAAGTAACCTCTTTTGGAAGTGAAACTTCTAATGCAACTTACAATAAGGTTGCGTTAAATGTTTAGTGCTACCATGTTACCACGCAAGAAGGAGGGAGAAAGAAAGATACACAAAGGTAGAAAGTAGGAGAGAGAGAGAGTGAGTTGTTAGATCCCAAGCACATGTGTGTGATATTCTTGCTATGCAGCTAAGTAAATTGTTGTGAAATTAGCTGAAATACATATGGGTCAGGCCGTAGATTTTGCCACAAATAGCGAAAAGATTGCGCATAATTCTTCGCTATCCTGTCGCGAACAATGGCGAACGATAATGATGAACAATTGTTAGGATGGTGATACACATATGATATTATTTGCAAATGATTACCTCTGAGGTTCGTGTCCCGTGACTTCTCATTAAGTGATCCTAGAGGGTTAGTTGCATAGTTTGAAATGCTCAGAATATTATCTTCTAATAATATTTCATAATTAATTACTTTGACCGGCACTTTCAGGTTTAGCCCATAATGAATGATGTCCTTTATACTTTCGAAATCTACTGTTTGGTTGACTACTAGTGAGTTAATGTTATAATAATTATTAGTCTCGCGAAAATATATGGTAGGTAATTTAAAAATGTTACACGTAGGTACTATTTATTGAAAGTTACAAAAACGAACATTATACCTACCTATTTTGTTTTTCTTCCAGTACAGACTTTTGATATCATTCAAGTTTTGCAAAACATGTCAACAGTAAAAAATAACTGCACCTAGTGTGTACTCAGTATTATTTGTGGTGAAGAATAGTTGATAGCGAAGAAATAGCGAACGACCTGTTTTCATAGCGAAGGCGGTAGCGAAAATCGATCATAACTCAATAAATAAGACATACTATCATGCCACCTTAACGTTGGAAGATCACGTACAACTTACTTAATCGTGCACAAAAACAATGATAGATTCCAAATAAAAACTTTTCATTTAATCTCAAAAAATTCACTTCGTAAAACACGTGACATTTTCTACTTCGCACGGGTTATGACAGCGAACTGACAAAACTGTGGCAAAGAAGATATAATAATACTACGTACTACTACCGGTTAAGTCCGATGGACTCGCTGACCAAAGTAGGGTGTGGTCCTCCGGCATTTTGGGGGTTATGCGAAGGGCTAACTGTGGCCACTACGAGCTTAATGATTAAAGAGTACATTACTTAGGTGTTGTCACGACTTAATTTAAATCTCACTGTGCTTCTAGAATAATAAAACGAGAAGATAATGGTTGCGAAATAAAAATATTGTAAATAATCAGTTTTCGAAAGTTTTTAATAAATCTGCGTTTTATTATGATTTTTTCTTAAACAACACGTAAAGATATTAAAACCGTGGATAATTGACTACAATTTTATAACGTCAAATCAAACGGATTATCAAAAAGCGTCATAGTTTTTATTTTATCGATGTGCAAAGTTCACTCCCACCGAAGCGGATTTGCGTTTTTTATGAAAATTTAGTCATTTTTCGCAGATAAACATCCTATAACTTTCACAATTTATGTATTTATTCCATTATTTTTACTAGCCGCTATTAACCGATCCTTACGACACACGATGATGACGTTTAGAAACAAATTAAAAGTAATTTACTATAAGAAAAAAGATGCGGAGAGTTAGGAGACCTAAAAAGTGGCAAAATCGACGGCCTCACCCATATGCTTCTTCTGCATGGAGTTCCTCCGTGCAGCGTATGTCTTTCTTAGCATAATTATGTATAGCTATTTTCGTTTTTTTTTTAAGTACCTAATTACTGAATCAAGATTGATCATGGATAAAAAGTGTGGTCAATGGCGCACAAGAAGTATGATCTAGCCACAGCTGAGATATAACAGAGATCATAGACTTAAAATTATGATGATGAAGATTTTAGACGTAATTTCCACAATTTGCTTGCTAATACTGCCCATTGTACCATGTGACTCATGTGCCTAAAAACCAACCATTTACACTACTTAGATAACTGTTATCCGTTATTTCGTATCTATTTTATCTGCTACTAAATATAAAATTACCTACTGATATTTTCTGATTAAACTTTGATATTATTACTAGTAGTTCACTGAACAGTAGACCTCTCATCTGTTAAACTGGACTTTTATAGGACTAGGACTATATATCTTAACTCATTCTTGACTGATTTGATTCATACTCACAAATATTAAACATTTAAATACTAAACAATCTTGTCAAATATTATCGAAATTGGCTCATAAATAACGCGACAGCTTTCTCCTCATTTTGAGAAGTATTTCCCTCAAAATGAGGGAGGAATCAAAAGTTGCTGACAACAAAAAAAAATATATTAACATATAGAATCTGTGTGTCAAGATTCGTTAAAAAATGCGACTTGTAGAGGAGAATCAACATCAGCCGGGCTAGGATGCGCACCACGCAATATTTCTTACGACTTGTCAGAAGGAGACAGCGTTATGGCAAAGTATGTATCTGTCACTTTTTCACACGTCAAAATTATTTCTTGTCGTGGTTTTTCGTGGTCGCATGCTGGACAGACAAAAACAAAATCGTCTGTTCTAATTTGAAGTAGGGGCGATACGTCCTGCACTGACATCCCGCATGGGGTGTTTTGTGCATTTCCCACTCCAGCGTCTACCCGAGCCAACCCAGCTCCTTCAAGTAACGGAGCGTGGCCCTGGGCCGATGATATCCAGTAGCTTCGATGGTGGATGAGATAATGGCGATTTAGATGACAAAGCTGATGATAGTGCAATTGTCTGTTGTGTAGTATAGAAGATGTGACGGAATACAGACAAAAAAAGGCGAGACGCTCGTAGCGTAGTTTGACTAGGTATTCTTTAGCGATCATCGTAGTTAAGCAATATTCAGCACGTTTAGTATTCGGACTGGTGACCGCGTTTGGCATTTACAACTGAGCGCTACCGTGTATCGGATGACACGTAAAATTGTATGTCATGGTTGTTTTAAGGCATGTCAGAGGCCTTCATGCGACTTAAAAAATCTGACACCAGGGCTAGCCACCGGCCCATATGAACTTACTTTATAATATACTACATATAATTATTAAATATTATTAAATATAATTTACACTCTATCTATTAAAAAAATCCGCATCATTATCCGTTGCGTAGTTTTAAAGATATAAGCATACATCTAGACAGCCAGACGACGGGAAGCGACTTTTTCATATACTATGTAGTGACTAGCTGAGCCCCGCGGCGTTACCCACGTTAATCAGAGATAAAATGTAGCCTATGCGTTAGTTGACCCAAGATCTACGCTCCTTCCTTAACCGAATTTCATTTAAATCGATTCAGTAACAATCACTGAAAGGAAAACCTTGAGGCAACCTGCATATGTCCGTAGAAGAAATTCGATGGCGTATGTGAATCCACCAACCCGCACCGGGCCAGCGTGGTGGATATGGCCCAATCACCCTTCGTGGGTATGCCTACGTCCTGCAGTGGACTATTAAAAAAGGGCTGATACAGTACAGTACAGTAACAATCATCCATACATACTCACAAACGCGTTTATAATATTAGTAGGGTAGTGATTTAAATAATGTGTTATAGGAACATTACAGAGCCTAGACTAGATATTATTTTTATCATTCTTACTAATCATAATTACCCAGGTCATCCCTGAGAGCACTAGAGAATGAAAGGTCCCGGCTGACGTGTGGCTTCGCAGATGAGGACAAGTTTCGATCAACGCTGTGGAAGGTGGAGAAACGGAACATTTACCAGAGGAAGCAGTGCAAGTGTGGCGCCTCGGTGGACTTGCGGGCGACCTATGAACACGCTGAGCTGTTGAAAGAAAGGTAGACTTGTAATTATTTTTTACCGAAAACGGCACAACCGAGTTCAAAGCCCTTGGTCCAGGTTTTGCGTAGTTTAATTAACTTTCGCGTTCGCGTATGGCTTCATACAATCTGGCTAGTTCTTCCTCGTTTCCGCCAGGGGGTACAAAAATGTATAATACGGAAACAGCTGTAGTTTCAATTCACGTGTAATCCTGGACTAACCCCTCTGAATTCGAATATTTCGCATGAATTGATGTGTCATCGACGTTGACATTATCGCTGAGTTTTCATAAATGACTCAGCCGATTTAGATTAATTTTAAATGGAACCACATCTGAAGTATTATCTGCCAAATAAAAAAATAATCTTGAAATTGGTTCGTATTGCGTAACATACCTACGTCCAAAAAAATAATTCAGTCGAATTGAGAACCTGCGTTTTTGACAGTTCAGTCGGTTAACAATAGTAAAAAACTTAAGTACTGTAGTAGGTAGGTACACCAGCCTTTTTAAGTTTTTCAGCGTCTCTACTTGACCAGCACTAGAGGGCGCCATAGGACGTCTATAGTCGGAAAAAACCGGGCAAAATAATATGAAATAAAATAAAAAAAAAAACATGTAGAGTCTGGCTAACGAAAGTTGATACTGGAATTTTTCGCAAACTTTTTAAATGACAACACACAGTGCTACTACCATCGTGGATTTACCCTTAAATTGGGGTATTTTACCTTGTATTAAAAACATTTTTCAAACCTACGTCATTTACTAAACTGAACAAAATGATTCATTATACATATTATTATAGTCTTCTTCGTAATGAAGTAGATAGGTACGCGTTGAAATCATTTGGATATTTGGAGAGCAATGCAAAGCCTCAGTTGACGTTACGTTATAATGACGTTATAACGTCAAAAAACAGAAAATAATTAACATAATGAATATAAAACTCCTACACGACAAGTTAAAGCTTGAAAATAAGATTTTCTTTTTTTGCGATTCCCCCAAACATTTGCAAGAATCAAAATCGCGGTATGGTAACAACGCTACATCGTGTGAGTGAGAGAAATTGTTTCTCTCTCAGTTTAGGGCTGCCATACTAATATTTTTTAAAGGTGACGTCCACAAGTGGTATATTATTCAGAGAAAAATCGAACCAAAATGATATATACATCATTTGAAAGCTTGATTTATGGGCTTCCCAAAAATATGTAATTTAGATTTTTTCACCCCTCCATTTTTTTTTAAATGCGAAAAATAAATTGTATGAATAATAACAATACAGCTTATTATTTTTCTAGTTTAGCAATAATAAAGAGCTTCTATCGTTATTTTACTTGCATTCGTAGCTGATTCTTTTACGTTCATCTCTTAATTTGCTAAAATTAAAAGTTATAACCTACCAGTGTGAACAGTTAGTAGGTACAATGTGACAAAAAAACACTTAAAAAGTGTGTCTAATTGGTAAAAATGCTTTTATTTAACAATTTGGAGGTTAGTTAATCAGGGTTGCTAGGGATAAACTACCTATTGAGCCAAATATATTTAATTATCCTAATATATTCAAAATTAATTTTAAAAAAATCGGAGGGCTCATTTTTGTTTTTAATTGTTGTAATAGATTCAGAAAAATATGAACTTTCTCAAAATATAACGCGTGTTGTGGTTCGAATTTTTGATTATTATTATACCAGCCTCCATACATTTTGTGGACATGTCCTTTGCCGCGCTTTGTCGGTATCAACTTTCGTTAGCCAGACTCTTATAACAATGAGCTTCAGAAGCCAAACTAAGCATAGCTTGTATTTCGGAGATCTGTGCTCCCGTCCATTCATGCATTCATGCCCTGAGCATTCGTGCTCGCCATCGAAGGCTCCTACTTGCGGCGGCGTCGTGTGTCGGGTCGTTCTCCTCCCTCAAATATGGTCGAGGAGAGCGATGGCTGGCACATGCGTCACACTCGTGATCGGGTGCTGCATGCGGGTCGCCGGTTTGCTCGTGGCATTCACGCAAAGCACTAAAACTACTAACATAGACTAAGATTTAAATTATACCATCTCTGTTGTACAGTCGCATTCTTTCAATCGTAACTTACTTAACAAAGTGCACAGACCCTGGAGTCTGTGGATTGTTATATATAGGTATATTAAAAAAAGAAAATAAAAACAAATAAGATTTTTTTACGGATATTGCATCATTAGACTTTGGCATTAGGTTCAAAGTCTTTGTTTATTTATATCAGAGAACAGACCAGAAAACATAAAACATGAATCAGTCTTTATCATTCCTACTGTAATGAATCAGTCTGATTAATAGCTGGTCTGGTCAGATGTAAATAACAACAAGAAATTATGCGTTGATTTCATATCTTTCATGGATAGTTAATAAATAAATAAATATACTATTGATGTATCCTTTTTATTTTACAGGATGCCGGTCGCAAGATTGAAGCTTGAGGGCTTGTTGAGAGATATTCAGGATTCATATTGCCATCATCAGCATGCTGCGCTGTTAGCATACTGTCAGGTAACTAAATAACTTGACTCTTAGCATATAGTTTGGTTAATATTAGAAGCTTATATAGCCTAAACATCTTTTCGTGATTTCTTTATTGAAGGCGACAATTTATGCAAGTCGCTAGCGAGCACTACTACTGAGCAAGAGGGAGATGAGAAGCTCAGTGGTGTTGCGTGTCTCTCTTGCCTAAGTACGCGCTGGTGTACTCACCCCTTAAGACGCTGTCTGTGTGAACTGCAAGGATTTGCTACTCGTAGTTGCCTGAAGTAGCTGATCTGCCGCCGAGGTGCTGGGGTCTCGAAGTGAAACTCCGGAATCTTAATTGATCCTTGGCTTTAAGTAGCCCTTTTGTTCTCAAAATAATCCTGTACAATTCAACCGTTAACTGTACCCTCACTTTTCACTACTAGTTAACTTGCCGAGATCGAATTGTAGATTATAACAGTTCACTTTTCAAATTAAGACTGACCACAGACTACTATAGATACTACGTATAGACTGACTATCTGGCGATCCGCGTGCCCTTTTATATTAAATCAACTACTTGACTGTTCGTTCCCCTTACCAATCAGAGCTCTCCGAATGTTCGAGAACCTTCACTTCTTTCCTCAGGGCCTGAATAGGTTACGACGTAACGGGAAAATTCTAGAACATCTTTCTGTTCTATGAATCGAATTTTCTAGAGCTCTCGAATTTTTGAAAACCTTCCCTTCTCGAATGTTCGAGAACCTTCCCTTCTCGAATGTTCGAGAAACTTCCCTTCTTGTCTCGGGGCCTAAGTAGGTTACGATGTATCGGGAAGGTTCTAGAACACCTTTCTGGAATGTTCTATGAATCGAATTTGATTGAACGGCAAGAAATAGGTAAAAATCTATTCTTAACTAATTCGTAACTATTTTATGTCCGAATTAGTGTTGATCGCCGACACTTATATATCTTATTCTAGAATATTTAAATTTAATCCACTTTCGATTTTCTTACTGTTGTTGCTGTACTGTAGTAGAGTTCCTGGCCCTTGGTGGATACTGGGAAAATTGACATATATATTTTGTTTATTTTCTTGGTTGTAATAAAGACTAAATAATTACTTTAGTTTACTAAGAAAAGATCGACATTTAAGGACAGGTGTTTAAAAAGCTGATTGGAAAGAAAGATGTCGCCACAGCTATAAACGGCTAAACGCCAATGTTCGAATAAGAAGACACGGCCACTGGTCTCTATCATGCGCAGTGAACAGCGATGCAGTGGTACTAATTCTAATCATATGGTTCTCATCCTCAGATAGAAGAGCTAATATCGGAGACGATAGACAGCAACAAGCCAGCGATCCGCGAGGCCCTGTCTCTCATACTCCAAGCGTTGCGCGTGAGCGACGACTCCGTATCAGCCTTGCCCGCGGCACTGCAGCGCTGGGCCGCCGCGCTCGTCGCCGCCTTAGTGGACGAACGGGATGTCAGTCAGCTGCTTTTCGTGCTACACCATCTGTTCAGGTAATTCTGTACAAGTGAAAATAATGTTACCCTGATCAGACTCTAGATTAAAGAGCTATTATCGAAGAAGATTTAAAAAGCAACAAGCCAGCGCTCCTCAATGTGCTGTCTCATCCACTGTCTCGGTGGCTCAGTGGTTAATGACTATGAATAGGTATCTTCTAGGTAAGCGTGCTACACCCTAGACCGCACATCTGCTTAACGTCAGGCAGTGTGTAGTCAAACGCGAACCTATTCGAAATAAAAAAAAAATGAATCCTGGGTCAAAGAGGCGTTGGGTTCGATTGCCACCCAGGGCAAATATTTATGTGATGAACATTTGCTCTGTGTCTGGGTGTAATTTAGGTATTATCTATATAAGTTTGTATTTAAAAATATGTATATTATGTAGTATATCAGTCTCTGGTAGCCATATCACAAGCTTTGCATAGTTTGGGTTCAGAGACAGACAGACAGACAAAACTCTTTATTTACAACCGCAATATGAAAAATAAACACTATTTACACATATACGACAAAAAATATGATTATAAAGTGGCGGCCTTATCACCCATGGCGATTTCTTCCAGGCGACCTCGCACGAATATGAACTGACAAGAAAAAAAAATAGTGGCCTTAAATCCTATAAATAATAAACTAAATATACTTAATTCAATCTAAGTTTTAAATATACTTACATATATACGTTATAATAGGTATATAAATATAATTATACATATATATTATACCTACATACTATTAGGGGACATCTTACATACAGAGACCGTATGTAAGATGTCCCCTAATATTTATATTTATATCCTGCAAACATTGCGCGTGAGCGACTACTCCATAGCAGCGTGGCGATGTTCAAGTATAGACCAAATTAAACTTAATAGCGTCAGTGAAGTTAGCTACAAGCTGCACACGTCCCCATTTCTCACGCAGCTGATATAACGAATTTGCTACTGCGCAATGACTGGCCTCGATTTTATGGATGAGTTTATTGATTGAGAATATTTGAAAGTTAAATTGAAATATCTGAACTGCATCTGGCTAGTCTCTATTTCGTGACATTATTGACTTGGCGAATTCTAGCGGGAAACTTAAAGTTATAATAAATAAAATTGAGCGTGGAGTCCCTCCGCGCGGAAGAAGTGAAACTTCGACGCAACAGTGCTTTCATACCCCTTAACGCATTAACGCTACTATGATAGCCTTAAACGTTTAACGCATCCTTGTTGGAAGTCGCATTAAAAGTTTCACTTCAATAAAGTATGTAGTAAAATATTAATGTAATTTTTTATTTTATTTTTTTAGACAGAGCCGCTCTGTCCGGTGGGCGGCTCGAGCGTTCAGCCCGCGCGCGCCCGACGCGGCGACAGCGGCGCGACTGCTCGCTGTCATCGACACCCTGCTCGCCAGCCCTCGGCTCGACGCAGCTCTCGAGTGCACTGAAGGTCTGTTGTTACATTGTCGTCAGTATGGATATATCTTTATCTTTAAAAATCTTATTTATAAAAAATTCGTGTCACGTTTTTTCGCGATGAAATTCTCAACTACTTAACCGATTTCAACCAAATTTTGCACACTGTGTGCAGTTTGACCCAACTTGAGAGATAGGATATATCTCAATTTACAATCGCATTTTTTTTATTGGTGAAGTTTTAATATTATTATGCCAAAACAACGTTTGGCGGGTCAGCTAGTACGAGTATATAAAAATCGTTTGTCCGCGATGAACTTCCCAGCTACTGAACCAATTTCAACCAACAAGTTTGATCCAACTTGAGAGATAGCATAGTTTATATCACAATTTATAATCGCAATATTTTTTTTATTTGACAAAACAACGTTTCTCGTGTCAGCTATAATAGATCCAACCGTTTATTTTCTTTTTGACAGCACCAATAGAACGTAACTACGTCATGTTACGCAAAAGTTCACTTTTAAATGCGAGGTTTTAAAAATATGACAACTGCCTAAGTTTGCTCCTTGATCCCGTATAATAATCATCTTTGACAAATTGAGTCCATAAGTGCAGTAGTTTTTTTTATAAATTACATAAAATAACAAACGTTTGGTTTGATAAGCCGTAGTGGTCTAGTGGTAGTAACATCCGACCTGCAATCGTGAGGTCGTGGGTTCAAATCCTGATCCCGTACCAATGAGTTTCTTTGGAACTTATGTACAGAATTTCACATCATTGGCTTTTCGGTGAAGGAAAACATCGTGAGGCAACCTGCATACGTCTGTAGAAGAAATTCGAAGGCGTATGTGTATTCACCAACCCGCACTGGGCCAGCGTGGTGGATATCGCCCAATCACCCTTCGTGGGTAGGCCTACGTCCTGCAGTGGACTATTAAAAAGGCTGGTACAGTGGTACGACAAACGTTTTTAAAAATTTACGTTCTATGGCTACAGATAGCCATAACTGTAACATAAAACTATGGTATTCTAGGCAGCACGAGCGTTTTGTCCGTGCATGACGTAGTAACAGTAACAACTCTGTCACTAGAGCTAGCCACCCGACCTCTATGTATATCATCATCAGCCTGTGTCAATCCACTACTGGGTAATAAGCCCAGCTCTCATGTGCCATTGTTTCTTATCCTAGGCTAATGTCATCCACGCTCACGCCTGGTCTGCGATAGGTCTGATGTCGTCGACCCATCGGGCTGGTGGTCCGCCTAAACTTCCTAAAGAACGCTTAAATTGTTTGATACTGAGAGCCACTCAATCAGGGATCTCCTCCATGACCTCGAATGGACATTTGTTTAAATGTTAATTTAGCGTTGTTTGTTATAGAAGAGGCAGACGACGGGTGGGAGGAGGTGAGCGCGCGGGGCGCGGGCGGCGCGGTGCGGGAGGGCGCGCTCCGGGAGATCGACCTGCTCGAGCTGCTCTACACGTTCCCACTGCGGGACCTGCTGGCCAGGATACTGCTGTTCACTCACACTGTGAGTATACTTACAGGTCGTATCGGAGTTATTACCGGCTGTGGTATTCCGTTTAATAGCTATAAGCTGCGTACAAATCAATTCTCGCGCAAGTGTTAAATGAGCTTCAGTCAGTTATCCGCAGTTTGTAGTAACTGACATCGCAGCCTCCAATATTTTTATTCGGTTTATACCATTGCCCCTCCCAGCCCCCCTAACGCCTAAGCAATAACAATCGTAATAGCAATCGTTTATGACATCATTTTAGTCATTTGGCACTGTCTATGTGATCACATATGTCTATGTGACCGAATCAAAATATTGGAGGCTGCGATGTTAGTTACTACAAACTGCGGATAACTGACTGAAGCTCATTTAACACTAGTAGGGGGGCGGGTATTACCGAACAAATAAATCAAGACGTATTAGGTATACAATGTCAATTGCTAGGCGAATATGTATGTTATAATATCGGTGTGTTGCGGCGTGCGGACGCTGGTGGCAGCACTGCAGCGTGCGAGTGATGCGCACGCGCAGTACGCACGCTAGTGTATCAATCTACTAATCATCTCGTGGTTTGATAGGACATACGCCAAGCGCGGCCGTACGAGTGGGGCGACGCGCGTGGCGGCTGTGACGTCATATCCGCGTGTTGCGGCGTGCGGACGCTGGTGGCAGCACTGCAGCGTGCGAGTGATGCGCACGCGCAGTACGCACGCTTGTGTATCAATCTACTAATCATCTCGTGGTTTGATAGGACATACGCCAAGCGCGGCCGTACGAGTGGGGCGACGCGCGTGGCGGCTGTGACGTCATATCCGCGTGTTGCGGCGTGCGGACGCTGTTGGCAGCACTGCAGCGTGCGAGTGATGCGCACGCGCAGTACGCACGCTTGTGTATCAATCTACTAATCATCTCGTGGTTTGATAGGACATACGCCAAGCGCGGCCGTACGAGTGGGGCGACGCGCGTGGCGGCTGTGACGTCATATCCGCGTGTTGCGGCGTGCGGACGCTGGTGGCAGCACTGCAGCGTGCGAGTGATGCGCACGCGCAGTACGCACGCTTGTGTATCAATCTACTAATCATCTCGTGGTTTGATAGGACATACGCCAAGCGCGGCCGTACGAGTGGGGCGACGCGCGTGGCGGCTGTGACGTCATATCCGCGTGTTGCGGCGTGCGGACGCTGGTGGCAGCACTGCAGCGTGCGAGTGATGCGCACGCGCAGTACGCACGCTTGCGTATCAAACTACGTCTTATCGCTGTAGCGGCGCTCCGAGGCCTCTCCTGCCTTTACCGAAGTCCCAGGTCGGTACTGCAAACATTTCATATTAGTAGACAGGGACGCTGGTTTAATCAAGGGAACGACGGCTTATAGTATACTTTACCTTGCATATTGACAGCGCAGTGCGAATTCTTTCTATCTGACTTGATTATGAACTTGTAAAAAATAGTCTCAAAAAGCGTTAGAAGATATGGACATTACATCATCGTTTTAGCTCTATAAAATTCAATTATGGTCTAAAATCAAACCATAGCTTAATTCGATAGCATATTCTCACTAGTTCATTTTCTCTCACAAATACAAAACCTCAAACCAAACTCTTTGTATGCCAAACCGTAATCTAACATTTTCTCTTTTTTTAATAAACAATTTCTTTTCCCAGAGCTCCATACGACAATAGCTTGGAAGAGAGGATCCGATCGGAGCTAGAAGCTTGCTTCATAGCGGCTTTCAATCTGTTCGGAACGCAGGATTTACACAAACTCGACACCACGCTGCTGGCCGATAATACGGTTAAGGACTACTGCTTGACTTTCATGATAGGACTGCACGGTGAGTTTGTAACTATACTAAGTTTATGTATAATTTGCCGACAACCCAGCGGATTAGCTGTTAGTAAGTTAAAATGACTGGAAAAGGCATATAGTAGAATGGACGGAAGAGACCGTAAATTTCTCTAACGGATACCAGCAATCGCAACTTTTTTTTCTTCTTTTCATTATGACCTTTTTTATTTTTTGACATTTAATTATGTTTCTACAAATTGTGATTATTTATTTTACTTTGACATTTTTATTACTATTGATTATATATTTTTGTTATGGTATGTTTTATTTTATTCTTTGAATTATTTAATATGTTTGAAATTGTAAAATATAATTGTAGTAGTAATAGCTAGCTTGTCGCATGCCTTGGCGTACGCTGGAAGTGCAGCAAGCAATGGATTAATAAATAAATAAACAATAAATAAATAAACTGATGACCAATGGTACAGTAAAGTTCTCGAATGGAGACCACGCACCGAAAAGCGCAGCGTAAGACGTCCACCGACCAGGTGAACCGACCGCATTATTAAGACCGCAGGAACGCGCTGGATGCAGGCCGCTTGCAACCCTGCTTATTGGAAATTCATAGGGGAGGCTTATGTCCAGCAGTGGACGTTCTACGGCTGATGGATGGATGATGAAGAGGCAGCATATCAAGCCCGTGTGCCATGTGGGACGCGTGCGAATCTTGTCGCGCGTGGTTCTGCTACGAGCTGACTCAGATAGTCTACGATTTTGTTAAACTTGTTCTTATTGTCACAAACACGGCATCTATCTTCTATTATATAAAAGGCTTCCCTGAGTGACTGACTGACAGACAGCCTACAGCCCAAACCGCTTAAGATATGAGCTTGAAATTTGGAATATAGGTACATTGAACGACGTAATGGAGCACTAAGGATGAAAATTTTGAACTTTCGACCTCTAAAGGGGTAAAACGGGCCCTTTTCGTTTGTATGTAACTTTTTATTCCCTGTACCGATTGACTTGAAACTTTGTATACATGCTTTCCAAACAAGATAAAAGTCACTTTTTTTCCTGTTTTTCCGAATTTTCTTCATCTAAGGGGTCAAATAAGGTCCCAAAAAAGCGTCAATTACATCGAACCAGCTGAACGGTTATGGTTGAAAATTGGTATGAAGGAAGGACACAGCATGTTTTAATACAGAAACTAATAAAATCCAGGAAAATTTATAAGGTTCCTTAGGGATACGCAAAATTAATAAGTTTAGGCTACAGCCCAAACCGCTGTAGATACGAGCTTGAAATTTGGAATATACGTACATCGTACGACATAATGGAGCACTAAGGACCAAAATTTTGAACTTTCGACCTCTAAGGGGGTAAAATGGGCCCTTTTCGTTTGTATGTAACTTTTTATTCCCTGTACCGATTGACTTGAAACTTTGTATACATGCTTTCCAAACAAGATAAAAGTCACTTTTTTCCTGTTTTTCCGAATTTTCTTCATCTAAGGGGTCAAATAAGGTCCCGAAAAAAGCGTCAATTACATCGAACCAGCTGAACGGTTATGGTTGAAAATTGGTATGAAGGAAGCACACAGCATGTTTTAATACAGAAACTAATAAAATCCAGGAAAATTTATAAGGTTCCTTAGGGATACGCAAAATTAATAAGTTTAGGCTACAGCCCAAACCGCTGTAGATACGAGCTTGAAATTTGGAATATACGTACATCGTACGACATAATGGAGCACTAAGACGAAAATTTTGAACTTTCGACCTCTAAGGGGGTAAAATGGGCCCTTTTCGTTTGTATGTAACTTTTTATTCCCTGTACCGATTGACTTGAAACTTTGTATACATGCTTTCCAAACAAAATAAAAGTCACTTTTTTTCCTGTTTTTCCGAATTTTCTTCATCTAAGGGGTCAAATAAGGTCCCGAAAAAAGCGTCAATTACATCGAACCAGCTGAACGGTTATGGTTGAAAATTGGTATGAAGGAAGCACACAGCATGTTTTAATACAGAAACTAATAAAATCCAGGAAAATTTATAAGGTTCCTTAGGGATACGCAAAATTAATAAGTTTAGGCTACAGCCCAAACCGCTGTAGATACGAGCTTGAAATTTGGAATATACGTACATCGTACGACATAATGAAGCACTAAGGATGAAAAACGTACCCAACTCTAACTTACGGGGTAAAACGGGCCCTTTTTGTTTGCATGTAACTTCTTATTCCCTGTACCGATTGACATGAAACTTTGTATAGATGCTTTTGAGACTAAATAAAAAATATGGCTGTACCTGTTTTCTAAATTTTCCTTAAAAAAATCCTTAGGGGTCAGATACGTCCCAAAACTTCAATGCGCTTTTTTAAATAATGTAGTATCTAGGATTATGATAATGATAGTTTATCTTTAAATGGGGCAAAATGGGTCCCCAAAAGTTTACGATTTTTTTTTATTTTGTGAGCCAATAGTCTTAAGCTTAGCGCACATATGGATCAATATAGGTATTTTACTATGGGATCAACCCTGACAAGCGAAAATTACCTACATTTTCCATACATTTTGTCGCGGGTCGATGAACTTTTTTGTGTTGAATAGCTGATTTTATTCACGTGCTTTTGGGGTTGGTACCATTGTAAAAGTTAATCAAATTATGAGTATAATAGCATCCTAGAATATGCCTGACTAGAATTACGACTTGTGTGCCATTTTTTCATTTGCCTGGAAAATTAAATTTCTAATGACTTAATGAAACATGTCGAATACCTGTACCGGCCTTAATTAATAGTGCACTGCTGAAAATAGAAACAGGTGGGTTTTAAGATGAACATGGACAAGACGAAAGTCATGTGTAATTCCCATGTTTTACCTACTCCGATTTCTGTTGGAAACTCGGTTCTTGAAGTCGTTGACTCGTACGTCTACCTAGGACAAGTAGTCCAGTTAGGTAGGTCCGACTTCAACAAAGAGGCCAATCGACGAATTCAACTCGGCTGGGCAGCGTTCGGAAAAGTGCGTAGTGTCTTCTCGTCCGACATACCTCAGTGCCTCAAGTCGAAAGTTTTCGACCAGTGTGTGTTGCCAGTGATGACTTATGGCACAGAAACGTGGTCTCTCACTATGGGCCTTATTAGTAAGCTCCAAGTAGCCCAACGAGCTATGGAGAGGGCTATGCTTGGAGTCTCTCTGCGAGATCGAATCATTAATGAGGAGATCCGTAGAAGAACCAAAGTTACCGACATAGCCCAACGGATTGGCAAGTTGAAATGGCAATGGGCAGGGCACATAGCGCGGAGGGCTGATGACCGTTGGGTTCGAAAAGTTCTCGAGTGGAGACCATGTACCGGCAAGCGCAGCGTAGGACGTCCACCCACAAGGTGGACGGATGACCTCATTAAGACCGCAGGATCGCGCTGGATACAAGCCGCTTCCAACCGGTCTTATTGGAGATCCATAGGGAAGGCCTATGTCCAGCAGTGGACGTCCTGCGGCTGATGGATGACTGAAAATAGGCCTATCCGCGAAGGGTAATTGGGCCATATCCATCACGCCGGCCGAGCATGGGTTGCTGAATTCACATACGACATTGATTTTTTCTACGTACGTACAGGTTGCCTCCAGCAAACAACACGGGCCAGACCGCGAACTATTAGATATTATTATAAGCAAATGCCAAGATAACGCGGGTTGAACCGCGGGCTGTTATTTTAATTAAGTAAGTATTAAAACAACGTGGGCCAAACTGTGGGTTATTATCTTTGTAAGTACCTAATTATTAACACAACGCGAGCTAAACCGCGGGCTTTTATCATTTTGAGCAAGTACTAAGACAATACGGGCCAGACCATGGGCTATTATCATTGTAAGTAATACGACAATGCAGGCCAAACGGCGAGCTTTTATAATTTTAAGCAAGTATTAAGACATCGCAGTCCATGCTGCGTGCTATAAATAACCATCTTAAGCAAGTACTAACAATACGCGGGCCAAACCGTGACCTATTATCATTATAGGCAAATACTGTTACAATTTTAACCAAACCGTGGGCATTATCCTTGCAAGTAATTTTAAGCAAGTATTAAGACAACGCGGGCCAAATTGCGGACTATTAGATATTATTATAAGCATGTACAAAGACAACGTAGATTAAACCGCGGGCTCTTTTCATTTTAAGTAAGTACCTATGTACTAAGACAACGCGGGCAAAGCCGCGGGTTTTAAGCTAGTACTCTATAAAATATAACTTGATCTCTGCGATAGCTGTCAGAAAAATCACGCCTATGAATTCCTGAATTTCTTATTAGTATAGACAGTGCCTGTCAATGTCATACTTTATGGGCATGTTGATTAGTGATGGGCAACGAATGATCGTGACAAGTGAGTTTTAGATAGAGTTTTATTTAAAATATCGATAGTTTATACTAATGATATTTTAAATAAAACTTAATTTATCATTAATTTTATCGTATATTTTAATATCATAACATTTTGTTAAACTTGATCTTTTTCTTACAGACACGGCACCTAGAGAGGTAGACAGCATGTTGATATACGCGCCTGTGTTGCCATGTGCGACGCGCGTGCGCATCCTGTCGCGTGCGTCCCAACTAAGACGCGCGGACCACGAGCTCGCTCGGATAGTCCTCGATTTTCTACTGCAGGTATCCAATCTTTATTGTTTTAGACCTTAAATTCAATACACATTTTAATAGCGTAGCTCTGTGAAACATTATTATTGCTTGTTTCAACCCACTGCTACATTTACTATAATAGATCCAACTGTTTATTTTCTTTTTGACATCACCAATAGAACGTGACTGCGTTATGTTACGCAAAAGTTCACTTTTAAATGCGAGGTTTTAAAAATATCTATGTTCTATGACTACACACGATAGCTATAGAACGTAAATTTTTAATGTTAATTTATGTAATTTATAAAAAAAACTACTTCACTTATAGACTCAATTTGTCAAAGATGATTATTATACGGGATCAAGGAGCAAACTTAGGCAGTATGTAGTCATATTTTTAAAACCAAGCATTTAAAAGTGGACTTTTGCGTAACATGACGCAGTTACGTTCTATTGGTGCTGTCAAAAAGAAAAACGGTTGGATCTATTATAAATGGCTTAATTTACGTATTAAGATGCAGATGGAGCAGTAGCTTACGGCTATTTGGTATCCTTGTACCAATATTTCTTTAGCTTCGTGTCCTCGATTTGATATAAATAATATTTCAGACGGGGGGCAAAGCGGACAGTCCGTCTGGGTCATGTAAGGGCGGGTGCGGGGCGGCGGCGCGCGACCAAATATCCCTCTTACTCACCGCGCATCCGTATCTACGCACCGTGGCGTTACACGCAGTCGCGGACCTCGCGCAAGGTAAATTTTTTTATACTACACCTGCTCGGAAAGTACCTTGATACTCTATCAAATTTACGGTAGAAAGTACGTCATTGCATATCGAACAAATATGCGGCTAGAAAACGCATCTGAGCGGGAGAGAAAAGTGTATGAAAATCCATTTCTTACGTGGTTTTTCTTTTTTAACTTTGGGTAAGACTATGCGCTGGTAACCTAAGTATCAAAAGCCAAAAAGTTTTTACAGTGAGTTTTTATTTCCAAGTTCGCAAAATGACACTGGCCACTAGCTGTGTGTTGGATGGTGTCAAACAATTTGAAAAAAGAACATGTGAAAATTGCAGACGCCATTGGCGCCATTTTCAATTTGTGTGTTGTTTGAGGATTCAGTTTTCGTAGAAAAGTAAAATAAAACTATCAAAATGATAAGTAGTGATAGTGATGATGAAGATTTTTTAACTACGCCGCAGTTGAAGGAAACAGCAAAAATACTGATTGATAACCTTTTATCACAGAAATCAATTAAAAAATATAATAAAACATATGACAATGGAAAAGTGAAAAAAATGCGGCATCTTTTTCTGAAACTGTTTTGCTAGCTTATTTCAGTGAAAAAGCGCAAAAATACAAACCAAGTACGTTATGGTCTATGTACTCAATGTTGAAAAGTACTATTTATTTTCCTCGTAGGTGTAGTATAAAGCACTATGTATCACTCGAGAGAAAGTGCGATTCCCGATCTCGGGTGTTTTAAAGCCCTCGCCTACAGGGAAAATCCTTTACGCAAACCACCCCGTCCCGGGAGGGGCAAGGTGGTTATGTGAGAATCCCGGTCGGTGTACCTACTAAAACCCCAGGGGTGTTCCGTCTTCGCGTATCGTAGTTAAAATTGCGGGGATGCTTGCGCACACTGCCGCGAAGCCTAACCTTTGTGAATCTCACAGATCTACACGCGCCATTGGTGGTGCTTAAATCGCTGTCCTGTTAACCCCTACCTACGTGTTGTGATATCTAATATTTTTTTTGGCAGTGTCAACACTAGACGCATCGCTAGTAAGCACACTTCAGGTGGAGAAGTGGCGGCCACACAGTGACGAGATGCAGGCTGTTCTGCAAGACTGGGCGCAGCGCTGCCCGCAACTGTTGCCGCAACTGCTGCTACAACTTGACTGCACTCCCTTTACGTAAGTTCTAAAGAGCCAACTAAACTAATGACAAAATACTGAACACCAATAAGTATTCTCAGAGCAAATAAAAAAATCAAGAGAGAACGTCGTTGAACAGTCATGTGAAGCCGGTTTTTTATAAATGTGTGAGTGCGTCGGTGTTGCGCCGCCATAGTTCGACTGACAAGACAAGGCGTAGTTTCGTTGTAAGTTGATGTGTCTGTAATTGTCTGTACACGGCGAGGCGTAGTTTTGGTTGGCTTCACTTGTTTCTTCACAACATTCTCTCTTGATTTTTTTATTTGCTCTGAGTAAGTATTATACATACAGAATAGGCACACACCTCACGAGTTAAAGTGGTAAGTAAAAGTTGGTGGTCAAGTGCGGTCTTACTCGCGATTAAAAAAACGTTACGAAAGTCAGAGTTTCTCATCTTTACGTTACTAAGTCGGCGAAAGATTAAAACTTACTTACCAGAAGTCACATTTTGCGGTGTGTTTAACCGGAGCCAAGCATAAGATATAACCTGGCTTAATTTTACCTTGCAGTGGGTAGAAATAACTTGTTGCTGACACGTTAAATTGTACGTCCCATTTGTTTTAACCGTTTAGCCGTGTCAGAGGCCTACAGGCGGTTTAAAAACTCTGACATCAGGGGCACCCGTCCTATACGAACTTACTTTTTTACTTGTTACTGTTTTTTTTTTATTAGCTGTAAGCACTTTGAAGGGGTAGGTTCCACTCAGATACATTATTGTAAATACGCTGTACGTTCAACCTTCACAACGATGACTACGTTTAGACTGTATTAGTGATTTTATAATCTATTGTATATTTGAAAAAGTTTTAAATTCAATTAATTTAATTCAATTCTTTATTTGCAAGTTAATGGGTAACAATAAAGGTCTTAAATATAACATGATCTACCAATAACAACCTAATACAAGGTATGCAAATATACACATTTGTTCAATTTTACAATTAATAATATGACGCCAATTTTGAAAACTACAAAAAAATAATCAATTTTTAATATTTGTCATGATAAATATGTAGGCGGCAAGATGCGTTGTCCAAAAACTCTTTTAAGGAATAAAAACTATTGCTCGCTAACCACTTTTTCAACTCTCTACAAAATTTATAATAAGGCAAGTGAACAATTCCATTCGGTAAAGAGTTATAAATGAGAAGTGCCATGTAAACGCAGTTATTCCTAAATAATTCCAGTCTCACATTAGGCATGTTAAGTCGTGATTGAGTATGTGTTCTTCTACCAGTATTGTCAAAGGGATTAAAAAATTTGTTGTATCTATGGCAAGTAGGATGTGGTATTAAAAGCAACCTTTTTAAAATATGTCATTATATGTGTGTAACAATCAGTTGTTTTCCTCATCCAGGGGATTACCACTACCAGTGCAGCTGACTATAGGCACGTGGTTGTGCGAGAGGCAACGCTTGAAGCCGGCAGATAGCGAGTTATGTTGGCGCGTGTTGATGCGCCTGCGCACCCACCGCGCTTGTTGGCGCCTGTCGCCGGACGCGCCCGCGCCTCTAACAGATCCAACCGACCTGTTTACTACTGCGTACGAGTTGCTGTCTTCTTCCTGGGGACACTCCATACCGCTGGTAAGAGCGAGAATCAAAATAGTGAGCTTTTTTGGCGCGTATGCGCCTGCGCATCCATCGCGATTGCTAGCGTTTGTCGGCGGACGCGCCCGCGTCTTTCTCAGACCCAACCGATATGTTCTTCACCGCGTACGAGCTGCTTGTCTGCTGCTGTCTTCTTCCTGGGGACACTCCATTCCGCTGGTAAGAATAAGATGCAACTAATCTAATTTTGCACAAATATTTGTAAAAAAAAAAACAATTATTAGGAACAAGTAAGTATGAACTTGGTTGTACCATTGTAATGTGTATTATAACTGCAAACAGCCAAAAACATAGAAACGTAGGTATATTTTTAGTGATAAGACAAAAATAGTAGATAATTGTAATTAAGACCCCTGACCTTGTCAAGGATATTTCGCGATATCATATAAAAAATATAATAAAAAATAAAAGCAACAGATCCATAAGATGTGAGCATTATTGGTGAGTCACCGCCTGTTGTTGGTTCACCCATCACTTCTACACTGCAAATGGGTGAACCGATTATGATATTATTTTATTTTTTGTTCAAAAGGTTTAAACGGGAGCGTTCTTAGATATTTATCATCAAAATCGGTTTAGCTTTTTCATGGTTATCAGTTCTTTTGTAGCTGCGGTACAAAACTTATGGGTCTTTTTTTAAATTATTTAAATGTTGTTATAGATATGTTCCCGCGGCGTGGAGGCTTTGTGTGCGTTGAGTGCGCGGCCTCGCACACAGGCGCACTGCCTCGCGCCCATCATGCTGCTCATGGCGCACTCGCCCGACTCTATCTCACTCACTCCTAGGTACATTTTAAAAATACTTGAAAAATACGAAATAAAGTTGAAAAAAAAACTGTTCTTTTGCATCACCCTCTTTCGACTTAGTACAGAAAAAGTAGATCATACTAATATTATAAATCTGAAAAGTTTGTTGGTTTGTTCGTCTTTCACGCACCAACGGAGCAACGGATTGACTTGATTTTTGTCATGGATATAGTTCAAGGACTGAAAAGTGACATAGGCTTTTTTATCCCGAAAAAGTAAGAGGTTCCTGTGAGATAACACAAAAGGCAAAATACCACGCGGGCGGACCCGCGGGCAAAAGTGGGTTTAATAGTTTGTCCCTCTTTCACGCAGCAACGGCTTAATTTCTGGCATGGACATAGTTTGAAAGACGGAGAGTGACATAGGCTACTTTTTAACCCAGAAAAATAAAATGTTCCCATGGGATAGTACAAAAATTAAAACACCACGCGCAAAAGCTAGTAATTTATATACTGTATATTAATAAGCTCCAAGTAGCCCAACTGGAGTACTGGAGTATGGAGAAGGCTATGCTCGGAGTCTCTCAACGAGATCGAATCGGAAATGAGGAGATCCGTAGAAGAGCTTAAGTTACAGTCATAGCCCCTGGCAAGTTGAAATGGCAGTGGGGAGTGCACATAGCGTGGAGAACTGATGACCGATGGGGTCGAAACATTCTCAAGTGGAGACCATGTACTAGCAAGGGCAGCATAGAGCGTCCACCCCCAAGGTGGATGGATGACTTTATTAAGACCGCAGGATCGCGCTGGATGCAAGCCGCTTCCTACCGATCTTTTTAGAGATAGAAGAGGCCTACAACCCGGTCAGAATATCTGTGCACCTCGCTGGAATGCGGCGCCTCTCCCGCTTCCCCTGTCACCTCTCCGCGCACTCCCCGGTGCGACAGTACGGTTAGCATCTTCGTTGCCGATACACGTCCCGATAATTTTGATATTTTCGCTTTGTTGTTGTTTTGTTTTTTAATATTTATTGTTAAGTTTAGACATATGACGTCACGAGGTCAGGTGCACAGATATTGTGACCGGGTTGTATGTCCAAGTGTCTAGTGGGCGTCCTAAGGCTGATGGATGGATAGATTTTACGCAGTTCCACTAGATTTTCTTCGCTTTAATGGGGTATGAACTATGATTAACCATTTTTTTTTCTAGATTTACAGAGCTGTTCACATCGATGTTGAACTGCGGTCCGACGCTGGTGCAGCGAGCGTTCGGCCGCGGCGGCGTCTCCGGGAACGAACTGCTATTAAGACTCATGCTCACTCAGATTGAACGCGAACAGTGAGTGCCATTTTATGTCAGATGTTGCAGATTCGAATAGAAATGATAAACCGAATCAAAGACTTCCAGCAGCAAATTACGTCACAAGAAACTAGGGTAAATAAAAATAAATAAGAAAATATCGGCCAAGGGCGAGTTGTACTCGCGCACGAAAGGTGCCGCCCGTGTTGGAACCCCCTTGGCCCTATTCCTCTTACCGTTATTAATAGCGAGCAAAAAACTCCTATAAATCATTCTGTTGTTATAGCGGCAACAGAAATGCATCACATCACATACAGACGGACGCGGAGTCTTAGTAATAGGGTTCCGTTTTTATCCTTTGAAAAACCCTAAAAAAACATAGGTCAAAAGATTAACGCATCTATTAGACCGTGCCGAGCTTCCCTAAAAGTATTGACGTAACACAACAATGAGCATTGTGTATGTTTGTGAGCAGGAAAGAAGGTAACCCTTCGCCGTCGGTGTTCCCCGCGTGGCTGCACGCCCTGTGGCGCGTGCCGCTGCGTGCCGCGGCGGCCGCGCTCGACACAGCGGCGCTCGCCGCGCGGCAGTGGCCCGCTTTAGACGCTCATGCTACTATACTGCAGGTATCTTATACCTTTCGATGGCCAATAGCTATGATGACTAAATATAATAAGTCCGTCTGATAGACTAGTCAAAAAATATCGTCGCTTTGGTGGTGTACAAAGGTCAACCCACATTTTTAGTTAAATTAATAACAAAGATAATTACCGATTAGTTTATTTAAACGGGGATTCAATAAGGATATTTTCCTTATATCGAACCAGTGGTTTAGAAGATATTATAAAAAATATGTTTTGTAGTTGACCCTTGTCCCTTAATTGCTTATTAGCAGCGTTTTACCTGAAATAAAACGCATATTAAATACTTACCTTACTGGAAGCTTTTATAATGAGAGTGCGTATCCCTTTCCGTCGATCAGCTATCGTTTTCAGTCCCTTTAAGCGTTGTAACCGGAAGCCTCCAGGTGGCGCCCTTGTTGGCGATTGCGCGCCATTTTATTTTCTAGGAAAAATAGCGTGCCTTTTGGCCTCATTGCGTTAATTTTTGTAATTTCCACCAGGCAGAAATCAAAAGTAAAGCTTCCAGTAAGGTAAGTATTTAATATGCGTTTTATTTCAGGTAAAACGCTGCTATTAAATAGCTTGACCGTTACTGGAAGCTTTTATAATGAGATTCTGTTTGTTATTGCCTGGTGGCGTCACCTGGAGTGGGGCTTTTAATTTTAACTTATAATTGTGTATTACGCCAATGTGATAACTTATGATTATGTATTACGCCAATGTGAGATATATAGCTCTAGTGACAATTTAGTTTATTAATTATTAATGATTTCAAATAAATTAAGCTATATTTATAGTGAAAAATGTCCTGAATATATATTTTTAACTCAAATCTCAAAGGAAAACAGACATCAAGAATCTTCCGGTCACTTCAAAGACCACTATCTTTAATTAACATGACCTTAAATAGGCAAGATTACTTTTAATTTGCAAAATAAAATTTAAACAGTTATTTAAGTGTTAACGTACGTTTACGACATATGTACGTAAAGCTTTACTATGTACATAATCCAAAAACGGATTCTACAACCAACGCGATTTCGTTGTGTTCATCGCATATCAACATGTATATACTTACGGTTAGGCTGGGCGGCTCACCCAAAAGTGAGGGTTTCTAAGCCACTAGAAAGAATCTGACAACGTATAATAGATCCTATTGAAAAGGATTTGTTCGGCAATGATATTTACCCAAAATTATTGCAGAAATGCGATATGCATTCATATTCTGCGTCATTACTAAGCAGGGAGTCCCACGCGATGGAACTGTTACTTTTAGAGTACTTCTTCCTCTTGAGTAGCGGTGGAAGGCTTGCTTAGCCTGTGCCATTATTGCAGTGATGCGTTATGCATTCATATTTTGCGTCATTGCTCAAGCAGGGAGTCCCACGCGATGGAACTGTTACTTTTCAAGTACCTCTCCCTCGTGAGGGGCGGTGGATGGTTTTTACAGGGATGCGTTATGCATTTATGTATGTTTTGAGTCATTACTAAAGCAGGGAGTTCCACGCGATGGAACTGTTACTCGTGAGGAGCGGTGGATGGCTTGCTTAGCCTTTGCCATTATTTCAAGGATGCGTTATGCATTCATATTTTGCGTCATTGCTAAAACAGGGAGTCCCACGCGGTGGAACTGTTACTATTCAAGTACTTCTCCCTCCTGATCGGCGGTGGATGGTTTGCTTAGCCTATGCCATTATTACAGGAATGCGTTATGCATTCCTGTAATAATGGCATTCATGTTTTGCGCCATTACTAAAGCAGGGAGTCCCACGCGATGGAACTGTTACATTTAGTGTACCTTTCCCCCGTGAAGGGTGGTAGATGGCTTGCTTAGCTTGTGCAGTTCGACACATGAGTCGATAATTTGGCAATAAATTTCGACTTTGTAAATAAGTAACAAAAAATAAATAAAATTGATGTACTTCAGATTTTGACCTCAAATTAGCAAAGTAGAAGCCAATTCAGTCCATATCAAATAATAAGAAAATATTAAAAATGTGAAATACAAAATGTCACTGACCCACTAAAAAAAAAAAAAAAACAGGTACAGCTATTTGTCTCGTACTTATACTTACAGAAAACATACATATACTAACATATACACCTGTTATTAAATCTCTATAGATTTAATGGTCTTTGGAGTTGCGACTAAAGATTGTCATGCGAAGCAATAGTGCAGTGACTTAAGAGTTGTTTTAACTGCTACTAATAATGTACGAGAAATAGATTGCTTTAGTTCGTTCCAATGCTAGGTTGGACAAACTCACTTAAGGAATTTTAATAAATAGCAAAAGAAAACTAAAACTAAGAAATAACTCATAAAAAACACCACTGGCAAAATTAACCCTTTGAATTTTAATACCTCCCGGCACGACTGTAAAGTTGCGAATGTAGGATTGATCTGGACTTAACGATTAGTTTTATGTAAATCAAGTGATTTTAATTATATTTATTTAATTTAAATAACTCAAAATCAGTTAGGCTGATTTTTATAATGATAATATGTTCGATCACAACCAAGGACTTTGTATACTATCTGGACTGCGCACAGACGAAATTTGGCTCAAAGTTAGTTTAGGAAAATTCAACCTTAATGCGTTGTAACAAAACATATATTTCTTTGAAATGGTATAAGAGAGACGCTGTGCCGAGTGAGACTTCCCAAAGTGATGAAGTTGTCCCGCTCGCACTATTGCCATTCCGAAACGACACTTATAAATGGTAGAATTATTACCTGTAAAGCCGCGACTGTCTTAACCATTTCTTAGTTTTTTTAACAATGTAGTTTGATAAGATTTTAGTTAAAATTGCGAATAGATGCCAATAAAACAGAGTTTGATATTTATTTTGTATGAATATACCTACGTCTTTATGATTAACGGTTATTTTTTATTTTTGACTAGAGTATCACCGACGATTGCAAATGGCGTACTATGGTGTATACAAAGAAGTGTAGTAGGGTGACTATGCTGGACATATTTCTTAAACATGCTGGGTGTACAATTGCTGTATAGTCGTGGTTGTCATTTTTAATTTTTTTAGGTTGTAGATTTCAAAATTGGCTTCCATATAGGAATTAAAAACGGCAGACGTCACATTTTTGAAAAAATCATAGGTGTAGTTTTCGAGGATTTTTGGGGTGTAGATTTCAAAATTGGCATCCATTTTGGAATTAAAGATGCGGAAGTCACTATTTTGAAAAAGTCGTCAAGGGTGTCTTTTAATAGGTTTTTGGGGGTGTAGATTTCAAAAATGGCATCCATTTTGAAATTAAAGATGGCGGACGTCACTATTTTGAAAAAGTCGTCATGGGTGTCTTTTATTAGGTTTTTGGGGGTGTAGATTTCAAAAATGGCATCCATTTTGAAATTAAAGATGGTGGACGTCACTATTTTGAAAAAGTCGTCATGGGTGTCGTTTAATAGGTTTTTGGGGGTGTAGATTTCAAAAATGGCATCCATTTTGATATTAAAGATGGCGGACGTCACTTTTTTGAAAAAATCGTCATGGGTGTAGTTTTTGAGGTTTTTGGGTGTGCAGATTTCAAAAATGACATCTATTTTCGAATTAGAGATAGCAGATGTTGCTTTTTTGAAAAAGTCGTCATAAGTGTTATTTTTTGAGAATTCGGGGGTTTATATTTCAAAATTGGCGTTCATTTTGGAATTGAAGATGGCGAACATTACTTCAAAATGGATGCCAATTTTGAAATATACACCCCCAAAAACCTCTAAAACTACACCCATGACGACTTTTTCAAAAAAGTGAGTCCGCTATTTTTTAGTTCAAAATGGATGCCTTGTTTACTACGGAAGCCTTAAAATTCTGTTAACTACGGAAGTCTATTCGTGGACAAGTTTTCGTGATTAAGATTTTTCGTGATAAGGTCTATTTGTGACAAAGTTTTCCGTGAAAAAGTTTTTGTGAAAACATTTTTCGTGGTTAAGTACTGACACGGGTTGCGTTATATGTGTCAAGATTACATCTATGAAATTTAAACGTTGTTCAACACCGTAAATATGGATTCCAGACCATTACTGTCGTCACAAAAGTGAAGGAACTCATCGAGATCTACATTTTCGATGACAGCTGTCAAACTTAAAAGTGGTTTATCTCCGTCATTATCAATTCTAGACCATTATTGTCTTAACAAAGGTGAAAGAACTCTTCAAGATCTACATTTCCGATAACAGTTTTCAAACTTGAAACTGAATTATCTCCGTGTATATTAATTCTAGACCATTGTTTTTATGGGGATTGGTTTTATAGAGATCTTCAAGGAAGGCCTATGCCCAGCAGTAGGCGTCTTATTGCTAAAGCGACGACGATGACGAAGGACGACGAGTTAGGGGTAAGATAACTGCGATTCCTGCGTGCAGTAACATTCCAAAGAAAAATTATATTCCAAGATGATCGAGATGTTTTGGTCATCCTACTTGGAAAAGAGACACAATCATCTGATGTGGTATCCTTGTCGGCACGTTTTTCTTTGCCAGTACTCAATCCTGTTTATATGATAAATCCATGATCACAACATTATCAAAAATTAAGTAATCTCATTATTTTTACTGATTGCGTAGGCGGCGTAAAGTTCGCCGTTACCTATGTACTTGCCAGAAATATTCATAATATTTTATGAAAAAACAAGGTAGTAGACCTACCCTCCACACCAAAAAAGTTTTGTTATTTAGACTAGACTAGCCAGGGTTATCTGACGCGCATTTTTGTTTCAATCTATTTCATAATATAAAGTAGGTAGGTTGATATGTTGCTGGGCCTTTAGTAGCTATGCATTTTGTTATGCCGTTATAACGTCAGTTATAATGAACCCCAATAATATCTACATCCTATAAAATGACGTTCATTTTATGGTTAACTTAAACAATGCTAACATAGTAGAAAAGAGGGTACAGATAAAGTAAAAATGTCGCAAAAATAATTTAAAAATCTTTTTTAAACGATTTTTATTAAAAGCAAAAAACAAAGAGAGAATGTAACTCACTTTTTAGTGACGTATATCTATCATTTATGTTTCTCCTTAACGGTAGGAAGAAACTGTTTACGATTGCTATCCTTGCGGATAAGACATACTAATTTTCTCCAAATAGTTTCGATTTTAGTAGAAACACAACATAGTACTGCTAAAGCAAGTCTTGCTATCACCTTAACAGGGTTCTTGCATGATTGCATCTTGGATGGTTTTCTGTCCCGAAAATGTGAACAGACTTAATAGAGCTTAAATAGATACGAGCTGTTTAGCTATTTCTTTATGTTGTTACCATTTACAAACTTCCTACAAGGAAAAGTATGATTTTTCTTATGGCATATTTTATTAATGTATTTTAATGATATAGCCCCATTTTACACAAACCCTTACTTATTTTATTATTTTTGGGTATGCTACAAATAAGACAGCTTATTGCTTTGGTTTGAGATTACTGCCAGCAGGAAGAAAATCTCTACGTTTTCAGAGATTTATTACAAGCTTTTGAATGCTTGATAGTTAGTGACAATTTCACTACGTCAGGATTGCAATTATTGAAGTTGGGATCACATGAATTATTTTTATTCAATTTATTCAATTAAGCAACTGGTCTTGTAGCTAATAAATAGTAAATCGCGCTTTTAATTCTGCTCTTAAAATATCGAATAAAACAGTACTCGCAGCTTATTAAGTTGGACAACGCTAATATTACATCACAATTTCACAAGGAGCTGCGAGGATAGCATATTATAAATATGTGTAAAACACATTTACACTCAGTCTTTAATCCTGTTACGCTAACATAATATGATTTGTAGAAGTACATTTACATTCAGTTTTTAAATTATTTGCATAAATCGTGTATAATTCACTCCGCGGGAGTGGCATGTATCACAATAAGCACTGACCCCATGACGGCAGTTAACTGATATGATACCCTACGAGAAAAAATATGCGCTCATGTTAGAAAAGGTTCAAAGGAGATTCCTACGATTCTTATATAAAAAACTATACGGGTACTATCCATTTCTATACCCATCCACATTTATCTTGGGTACAACCGGCTTCAACTCGCTGGAAACACGCCGCACGAACGATCTGCTGCTGATGATATATAGAATCCTTCATGGGGCTCTCGACTCCCCAAGCCTACTAGCTGAAGCAAGTAGACTATATGTGCCTGAGAATTACTCTCGTTTCCGTAGCGGACGAGTCCCTCTCTTCTCACCTGTACCACCACGCACTCTGGCGCGTGAGCAGTCACCCATTTGCAGAGCACAACGCCACCTCAATGCACTAGTCTCCTCACAAGCACAAGTCGATATATTTGCTGATACATGGCAAACATTTACAAAATATTCGCTTGTGTACAGCGAGAGACACTCTATTATTATATAAGTATGTTTTCTGGTTATATATTATAACCTGATCTGCAACATTGTTATAATCGTTTGCTTTAAATTATTTATTAGTCTTATTTTTTTTGTTGCTGTTCTTTTTTTTTATTTTTTGAATAAGTATGTATGATCTCATAGATAATTAAAGTAGGTAAATAAGTAACGCTTTAGTATTTAACATTAACACTGTCATGTTACTTAGTTTTATATTAATAAAGAATTGAATTGAAGAATTGAATTGAATGATGTAAAAGTGCATTGTACACTGTATCACTCACTTCCCAAGTAGAGAATTTCACAAAAAGCACTGATTCCCTGAGGGTAGTTAATCCGATAGGTGCGCTAACCTGTTCGTATTATAATCTTATCGATTTTATCATTATATGATCGGTAAAAACATGTTCATATTAAGCACACGCCACTAATATTATGGTAGCTTGTTCCGTTCATAAGAGGGCGTTAAAAATACCGACCCAACAAGGGTGGTTCGCATGCATTGATGCATAGTAGTGTTGCTTCTTCCATACTGTACTATATGGTTTTGTCAAACAATTTGCTAAAAAATAATCAGAAAGTAGGTAGTTATTGAAAACTACATTTACCCTAAAACGGCAGAAAAAATGTAATATCACGTATATTTCGAGTCGTGACAACAAAAGTTCCTCGCGAGGAGATGCTTAGCTAATCAGCAAGCTCGATAGAAACAACGAAACAACCAATCATTAACTCTTTATTTTCCAACACGTGTTGGAATCATTTGCAAGTTTTCTAACAAAGAAAATTAAATCTAAGCACATCAAATTAAATATAACTTTGCACTAAATTTTATTAACTGAGATAAAGTCTTGATCAATTTAGAAACTCTTAAGTAAAATTAAGGTCGTAAAGTGGGTGTAGTTATCGGCTATCGTAAGGTGCCGTATATTTTTCCCAAGTTGCTTGATACTAGGTTTAGGAAACCTAGGTAAATCTTACGGTGCCGAATATCTCAACACTGCAGTATTAAACTGCAGTAAAACAAAATTCTGCTGCAATGTAAGCTTAAAGAAGTTCTTACAATGACTCGACTATGTACAGTAGCTCATTTATTAAATAAGATTTAATATTAAAATACCTGCCTCGCATTTGATGCTTAATTTGAATGGTATTTCATATTTTCTAATTTGATTTTTGTTCAAAGTGGTCATCAGGCAAACATATTTTACAAGCAATATCAAAATATTGTAACATCCGAAAATAAGAAACTTCTTTAACTGAGGATGATAAATTTTTGCATTATTTATTTTACTAAAAATCCAGGTATATCTAGGCATATCTCAAGGTGCCGAACACTGCAGTGTTAAACGGCTACTGCAATATAAGCTTAATTTTACCAAAAATTCAAATTTCGCTCACCCATTTTCATCGATAGTTTTCTCCATCTGGTTGGAAACGTTCAGCACGCTTACCCGCTGCCGAAAAAGTAGCTCTGCTTAGCTAACATCACACGACTTCTTGAAGCAGTCGCGTTCATCTATTTTTTAAAGGAATATATTTAACAGGGATGAAAACAATGGTATAGGGCGTCTGATTGCCCTATTTTAAGCACTTTTGGTTAAACACCTTTAGGCTCTGTTGGAAATATTTGTAAACGAACGGCAAAAGCCGTTAAAAATTAATTTATTAACAAATTGCTCACTGGTTGTTAAACCTTGGACACAGTAAATTTGTTTTAATCCATTTTCTAGAGAAATAGATGAAATATGTGGGCACTTACTGCGCAGGTATACTTAGCTCCGTTATTTCTTGGAAATAACGTGTTAATTCCGATGATGAGCACCACCACGTATTCACTGAGTTTAATCTTTATATTAGTTATAATATAGTTAATAATTTTATAAAATAAACTGTGCAACAGGCCGGGAGCTAGCTAGAGCTGCCCGGAGCTGTTGCTTCGACGAAAAATTCAACGCCAATGAGGCCAAAAGGCACGCTATTTTTCCTAGAAAATAAAATGGCGCACAATCGCCAACAAGGGCGCCATCTGGAGGCTTCCGGTTACAACGCTTAAAGGGACTGAAAATGATAGCTGATCGACGGAAAGGGATACGCACTCTCATTATAAAAGCTTCCAGTAACGGTCAAGCTATTTAATATCTCAAAACTTGATTTTATGGGTTAGCTCTCTTCACCACCAAAGCGACGATATATTAGACGTTATGATTATTTTCTTTAGTAAATTAAACTAAAATTGATGAAGATAGCCCTGTGAAGTTCCGCATTACATACATGAATGACTTTATTATTTTTATATTTGTTGTTTTATTGACAAAAGAAAAAATACGTGTCCAATATTTTTCGATAATCTAACCCGCGGACTAATTACAATAACATTTTTTTACCCAGTCATCATGCTTATTCCTGTAAATTTGTTTGTACAAGAATATGATATTTTGATATTTAAATAAACTTTTTATAATTTTTTCTCTTGTTTAAGCGACATCTTCGAGAAACTGCGTTTTCTTATTTTTAAATTATGTCTCATTTTAAGTTCATTTGGCAGCCTGCTTGAATTGATTTCTTGCATATCATATGCGTATCATATAATATATGTCAACAGCTTTTTTTTCGTAACCCTTGCTGCTTAACTTATGCTGGCTACAGAACGTGATAAAATGGGGGAGACTTTTGCCTAGACATAGGACAGCATAGGTCAAGAGAGTTATAGTCAGTGTTCTCTAAAACTTCTTCCTTCACTCAGGATGAAAACTCCAAAGAGCACCTCACAATCGCGGTGCGTAACGCGTCCGTTGCGCCGCTGCTCTGCGAATGTTTGCTGCGCGCCGCGCACAACCGCGAGCTGAACACGCAAATGTTCGGCTCGCTCGCGAACGTTCTCTGGGAGCAGCGGGTCAATGGACAGAAAGTCCACGTTGATAACGCTCTACAGGTAACTTACTTAAATAAAACTTCAAAGTACAACTTTTTCAGGAGTTTGAACTGTTAAAGCACGTTTTAACAGTAACGCGTCACCTGTATCGTTCTGCCGTCTATAACCTAAAAAGCCGTTAAGCCACAAAACCAAATTTTTGGGTATCAGCAAAAAACGTGGGACTAGACAGATAAAGTACTTTAACTATGATTTAGACAATTATTTGCGAAAACTGCTTTAAAGGTAAGCAATTATTTGTAGAATAAGGATTTTTCAAATAATTATGGGATCATAGCGGTATTTAAGTTGTTTCTTGGATGACGACTTTATTGACTTGTAAAGTAGAAACAAGAATGTCAATAGCTATTTTCTAAACTATAAACGATATAAAAATAATTCTTACAGTGACCGATAGAGAATTTCAAACTCTATAAGAATGTGTTTAAAAGTGAAAAATGACCCCCTGTGGCTTAACTGTGTTATAGCTTGTGGACGGCAGCGTTGCTCTGCGAATGTTCGGCGCATTAATGGACAGAAAGTTCACGTAGATAATACTCCACAGGTAACTTAAGGTTTTCCAAGTGTGTGCCCCCCAATGTCTTGCTCGGAGCGAGCGAGCTTCGAGAGTGCCTGAAAGTTCTCAATCCGCCCAATATGTCGAGCGTAGTGTTCATCTTTAAAAGTGACTCGCTGACATAAACGTTTCACGTTGAAACCATCGGTTATGTGTTTCGACGCAGTCCACCAAAATTTTTTTTTTTGGAGACTTATTGAACTATTAGACCGTCAACATCAACCAAATGAATGGAGTCAAAAACTTAACAGGGTTTTTGAGAACCACTACGGAGTTTCAATGTCTACGCCCTGACTGTTTCATTTGATGTCTCATAGCTAAGATAAAAATGTTATAATATTCTTGTTCTGATAGCATAATGCTATTAGGGAAGCACAATACCAAAAGTTGCCAGATTTGTAGGTTATACTGCGAACTTTTTATTCTGAACTCATTTAAAATGCTACTTTATCCTTCAGAAAATAAAGGCGAATATAACATCGGAAGAGCTGGTAATATACCGGTGCGCGAACGCGGCGCTGGTGGCGCCACTGCAGCATCCCTCGCATCTCATGCTGTGGAGACTATTTTTCCACCTGTATCTCCTGAGGCCACCGAATAATGTGTAAGTAATTAGAACATCTAATCATATTATTACTATACAGGGTTATTTCTAATCAATTAACATCCTTCTAGGGGCTTATTCTGTACATCAAAACTAACAACTTTTATTTTACGACTTTTGTCAAAACTAAAAAAAAAAATTTGTTGTTCCATAGAAAAATTTAATTCACCTGCGACAAAATGTATGGAACAGCTGTATTTTTTTTTAGTTTTGATGAAAGTCGTAGAACAAAAGTTGTTAGTTTTGATGCACAGAATAAGCCCCTAGAAGGATGCTAATTGATTAGAAATAACCTTGCATACTACAGGACTAATCGCGCACTAAAATTACGAGATAAATAAATACCTCCTCATCCCGACGTTTCGGCCGAGTTGCATCGACTGTGGTCACGGGTAGACTGTTGTTTTAACCGTTTAGCCATGTCAGAGGCCTTCAGGCGGCCTAAAAACTCTGACACCAGGGCTAGCCACCCGGCCTATACGAACTTACTTACTTACGGGTAGACTGAAGGTATTTATTTATCTCGTAATTTTAGTGCGCGATTAGTCCCATAGTATGTAATAATAATGTGTTCAAATCGCGAAAGTTTAAAAACAACATCTAATTATAGTTATAGATCCAGTTTCAATTTTCCTTCAGTTTCAGTATTCCTTCCTCAAAAATATACCCATTTTATTTCGCTCTACTTCTAGATGGTATTAGATTAAATGCTACGGCATGTTTTAAGTACAGTCCGCGCTAATCTTTTTGAGGTCTCTAAAGCTAGGCATATACATTCTGAGCAGCTGAAGGTCATGCAAGGCTACATACTCAAGAAAAAATAAAAATGTTTTAAATAAAATTTCACTAAATCAATTTCTCAAGTAAGTTAAATATTACCAGTAACCCTGTATTCTTAAGAATAAAGTTATTTAATCCGTGAAAATACGTAGATCAATAAATTTACAGTCATAGGTTGCCAAGCTTAATGTGGTTTTATTAAAATACCAATGTATGGCTGTTGTCGTGACCGAGTTAGTGTGTAGTGCCCATAGTTCCTAACATTTATTTCTTTCCGTTTCAATTTCGACTGACTTCCAAATTGAAAGTTTTTAATTCCGCTATATTTTTTTACTAGGAGAGACACAGCCCTGCCAGTGGGCCCCTTATTCTTCAGTGGCCTTATAAAATCTCGCACACTAACCCAACTCATCAAGCGGCTACAAGAAACCGCCGCACACCACCGCACCGAAGCCGAAACATATAAAAAAATCCAACCAACACCTCAACCAACCCAGCGAATTTCAAAATCAGCATCGATCACTATCGAGAAAGGGTTACTACCAGCGTTATCGATTAAAGATTTAACGGGAGAATCGAGTGATGGTACTGATGATTCTGATATGTCGGAGGAGAGTGAGGAAGACGGCTGTATGGAAGAGAAGAAAATGGTAGATGATACGAGTGAAGCGGATAAGCAACGTGCGATCAATTTGGCGTCCTATCATACGGCGGCTGAAAGGTTTGTGCCATGCATTTATTTCTATATGCAGTGTTTCATATTTTTTGCTTTATTATATTATTCGCTTTATGATTATTAATTGATATTGTGTCTATTGATGCGAATACACTTTTTTTATGTAGAATGGGGCTACATTTGGCCACCAACTCGCCAGATGGGAAGCGAAGTTGTAGCCGAAGATGGAGTATGTAGACCGTTTTTTTAGACTTGTTCACTCTTGACTTGAAAATATCCAAATTGTAATTATTTCAAGAACAGTGGGGATAAAACAGTTTTTGATCTATTGCAATCTACACAATATTGAAAACACTTCAAAGTAACACAGTCATCATTGATATGAATGCATTTCCATGGGACTAATCACTTGCCTAGCTTTTTTGTACAGTTTTAAGCAAATTTATACTATTACTTTGTTATTTAAGCTGTTTTTCTGGTGTACAATAAAGTTACATTGTATTGTATTGTATTGTGTTGGTCCAATTGGTTTCTACAGCACTATCGTAGTAAACGTGCTAATAATAATCAACACGACATAAAACAATGTCTTCCGCATTTTGTTGATTTTTATTAGCGTCGTAAACGTTTCTCTTTATTACAATACAATAAATAAATAAATATTTTGGGACATCTTACACAGAGTCAGAGGCCGTCTGACCCCAAACTAAGCAAAGCTTGAGATATGGCTGCCAGAGACTGATATACTACATATACATATTTTTAAATACATACTTATATAGATAGTAACTAACTAATACCCAGACACAGAGCAAACACTTATGTTCATCATATAAATATTTGCCCTGGGTGAGGATCGAACCCACGCCTCTTTGATCCAGAAGTTAGGGTCACTAACCACTGAGCCACCGAGGCAGTCAAATACAATATAACTTTATTGTACACCCAAAAAAAAACAGTTTAAATAACAAAGTACACAATATTTATAAAAATTTGGTGGTACAAGGGTGGCCTTATCGCTTTGAGCTATTTCTTCCAGGCTACCTTTGGATGGAAAGAAATCAAAGAGAGATATTACCGTTGTTGCTACTGTTCCACCGGTATTCATTAACGCGCTAATCTACGCGTTAAGATGCAAGTGGAATAGCACCATTATAAGGACTATGGTTTACTATAGGCCGCGCCACACAAGTTGGCGGATGTGAAGTTTGCTGCAAGCTGCACAATAGCCAATTAACGTACGGCGCAGGGGTGGAAAATGGTCAGTAAAGTCAGTAAAAGTCAGTTTTTTGGGTAAGGTCAGTAAAAGTCAGTTTTTTCGAAAAATGGTCAGTAAAGTCAGTATTTTAGGATCAGGGGCTAAGGTTAAGGTAAAAGTACTGTAATTTCTGTAGATTTAGGTGACAAAAATGCCTTAAAAATATCTTATTAATATATGATGCCCCGGTGATAAATTATTTTATTCCTTGGTTTTCTTGGCAACATACAATCCGTTTACAGTTATGATAGTTCTTATTGTTTCTTATCACCAAATCATGACGCAAAATTTAAAGCAGCGGTTGGGTATGGGGATGGTGCAGAACAAACACAAAAACATTTTATTTACTTATTTACTATCATTCTCCATGTTCCAATTTCATTACATTAACAATACAAACTTAACTAACAGCAACTAACATTAATATGGTGTTATATTGATCGACTAAGGGTCAGTATTACAGAAATTTGGTCAGTAAACGGTCAGTATTTTAGGGAGCTTTAGTCAGTAAAATCAGTATTTTTGACCATGGACTCAGTTTCCACCCCTGACGGCGTTATGTGAGCTTCAGTCAGGATTGGCTATTGCGCAGCTTGAAGCTAACTTCACATCCGCCAACTTGTGTGGCGCAGCCTATACAACATCTGCTACTACTATAGTACTAACTATTGTTTGTAGGATGGCGCGTGAATTCTGCGGTTGGTTGGAAGACGGTGATCACGTGCGCGCCTCGCCGCACCACGCTGATATAGCTAGATTCATACCAGAACAGGTGACTATTATCATCATCATCATCTTCTCAGCCATGGCAAGTCTGTACAAAACAACTGTACAGAGACTCCTCTATTGGTTCCTAATGGGCGCGATAAGAATATGAAATAAGAAGAGATTATTCATGTCTCCATACCTCATTTACTAAAAAGAGGACCCTAATAGTCCCAAAAACTTGGTTGTTCGACGGTCTGTGAGGCAATATTTTTTTTAAAGATCAGTACGGTGGGGTCATTCCATCGTTTCGGATGTTACATTAAAAAAAAACACCATTAAAACCGAATACAAAAGACCAGGAAACAAAAGGAACAAAAAAAACGCAAGACAATAGAGCACCCCAGAAGCGTGAACACGTAAACATCGCAGATTACATCATAGTTACACATACCTACAACGTGCGTGCGTCTACTGCGTTACAATATGAATGTTTTCTATGAAAATAGGTTATACTCGTAGTTTTTCGTTAATGCCGATTTTTGTTCTGAGGCCTTAGTAACGTTTATTTTGGAATGACCCGGTGACTTATTACTAGAAAAGTTTCATTGCCCTAAATAAAATACAGACAGTTTTTGATTGTCTATTCAACACGGATAATCAAAAACATGCATTTTAAATAAATAAAATACGAATTATCGCGGAACGTTTGAGATTTCCTAAATTATCCGAATTATTTTCTAAAAAAAAAAATCTATTCCTTTCGATCAGGAATACACACTATTCCAGAAGTTTTACATAGCTAACGTTTTTAGGCTCTAGAAGCAGCTTGGCAAGACACTCTGTCCCGCTCTCGCCCGCCGCCTTCCGAAGAATTGGACAATTTCCCCCACCCCGCGACCCCGCCTGACTCCAAGCCCGAACGTGATAACTCGCCTTTGGACGACGCTATATACAGCATTATGAAGATCAAAGACCGGTCTAGGACAAGGTAAGAACTATTAGAGAGAGAGAGATGGGTAGTCGGGTCCCGTGTCTATTCCCTTCCGAAGTTCATTTCCCCACACCGCGACCCCGTCCGACTCGCCACCCGAAAGTGATAACTGGCCTTGAAACAACGCTTTACACAGTATTATGAAGATTTAACACCGGTCGTGGACAAGGTAAGAACTATTAAAGAGAAGAACAGTCAGTTCCATATCTGTTTCCTTCCGAAGAATTGGACGACCTTTCGCCTCACTCACCGCCCGAGCGCGATAACTCTTCTTTAGACGATGCTATACACAGCATTATGAAGGTCAAAGACCGATCTCGGGAAAAGTAAGATTTTTGTAAGAGAAAGATAGTCTGGTTCCGTGTCTGTTTACTTCCGAAGAATTAGACGACGTTCCAACTTACTCGCCACCTGAGTATTATAACTAGCCTTTAAACGACGCTTTATTTTACATTGTTTTGAAACCGGGCTTTATGTTTATGAGATAGGGAAAGATCGACATCCTGAGCAAATTAAAAAAAATAAAATGTTTCGAATGCGTCGTAAAGAGGTTGTGAGTTCTCGAACTTGAGAGACCAGCTAGCTTAGCATACAGGACCACGACAAGAGTTTACCGACGTGTGCAAAGGTGACAGATATATGCTTCATCATAACTCTGTCACGTTCTGACATGTCGATAGTATTATTTTATGGTCCGTACGCTAAGCCCGCAGAAGTAGATTAAAGAGCATTGTAATCTTCGAGCATTTACTCGATGATTGTTTTGGAATATATGGTTGAGAGAGAATATTGTTAAATGTTTTGTTCATGTTTGTAGATCGCCGAGGGTGATCCGATCCCCATTAGAAGACGTAGACGTAAAGAACTCGAACAAGCTTTTTAAAGCAGTCGATAAGTACCTCAAGAGTATGAACGCGTTCGCGACGTAAGTTTCTAATCGTTATTTCATATTCTATTATTTTTTGTATGTTATCCTACTGTGGACCGATTTATGTCATTATTCCTTCATGAATTTACTCCACCAGTCGTCACCAGGTATTAGTTTATTCCACTTTAATAAAGGATCCCATTGACTGCTGCGGCCTGCGAGTAAAGCATAGTTTTCGACCAATGTTCGAAATGGTTACATAAACCTGCTATATGTTGGACCAATTTATGACACTATTCCTTTTGGAAATGGTTACATTAACCTGCTATATGTTGGACCAATTTATGACACTATTCCTTTTGGAAATGACTACATCTGCCGTCACCATTTGTTCCCTGCGTCTGCTGCGGCCTGCGATTGAACCCTGTATAGTGTTTGACTAATCACATTGATCGAAATGGTCTCCTATACCTGCAATATGTTGCCAACTAGACAGCAGACGCCGCCTGCCGCAGTGTATTTAGACTGCCTCGGTGGCTTAGTGGTTAGTGATCTTGACTTCTGGATCAAAGAGCCGTGGGTTTGATCCCCACCCAGAGCAAGCATTTATGTGATGATTATAGGTGTTTGCTCTGTGTCTGGGCGTTATTTAAGTACTATCTATATAAGTATGTATTTAAATTATGTATATGTAGTATATCAGTCTCTACGGTAGTCATATCACAAGCTTTGCTTGGTTTGGGATCAGAGGCCGTGTGTAAGATGTCCCCCAATATTTGTTTATTTGACGCTTTATAAAAGCCAATCAGCTCCTGTACCTGCCTTTTTTTTAAATAATCCTCTAAAGGATGCAGGCCTACCCACGAAAGGTAATTGGCCATATCCACGACGCTAGCCCAGTGCGGGTTGGTGCATTCACATTTGCTATCGAATTTCTTCTACGAACGTACGCAGATTTGTCTCACCATGTTGTCCTGCACCGAAAAGCCAGTGGTGTGAAATTCCGTACATAAGTTCCAAAAAACTCACTGGGACCGAGATTTGAACCGACGACTTTTTACATGTGAGGCAGGTTTCACTACCACTAGACCAAATCAAAACCACGCTATTCTCAGAGAATGGGCGGGTGAAGTGAGCCGGATATCGTCCCTGGACCAGCGGCTGTGGGAGCTGGTGGCGACGCTGCGAGTGCCGCGCCCGCTGCCGCCCGTGCCGGTGCCCTGCCCTGCTGCCACCACTCACAAGTGCAAGCCTACGCTCTTCTACATCCAGGTAACTGTGGAGTGAACGAGAGTGAGTGAGTGAAGTGAGCTGGATATCGTCCCTGGACCAGCGGCTGTGGGAGCTGGTGGCGACGCTGCGAGTGCCGCGCCCGCTGCCGCCCGTGCCGGTGCCCTGCCCTGCTGCCACCACTCACAAGTGCAAGCCTACGCTCTTCTACATCCAGGTAACTGTGGAGTGAACAGAGAGTGAGTGGGTGAAGTGAGCTGGATATCGTCCCTGGACCAGCGCGGCAGCAGCTGTGACAGCTGGTGGCGACGCTGCTGTTTGTTCCGCTGCTCTGCCCTGCTGCTGCCACTATGAACTGCACGCCTACGTTTTTTCTACATTCAGGTATAGGCTGAATCATACAAGTTGGCGGATGTGAAGTTAGCTACAAGCTGCGCAATATCCAACCCTGACTGAAGCTCACTTAAAGCTGCGCGAGGATTGGGTTATCCGCAGCTTGTAGCTAACATCATAGCCGCCAAGTTACTTGGTTCGGCCTATAAGTCTATACTATACTGTTTGAAGCGAACATACATTTAGTTGTTATAGAAGGTCATGGGAGCAATCACAAGCAGAGTTGAAACCACCGAGTAACACACGGAGACGTAGCCACGGACTCTGCGGATGATCGTTTTCACAAAATAAATCATAACAAGTGTGTAATATCTAGAATTTAGCATTCATTCTTGCCATGATGGCTCCTTCTTGCGGCGGCGTCGTGTGTCGGGTCGCTAAAATATGGTCGAGGAGAGTGATGGCTGGCACGTGCGTCACACTCGTGATCGGGTGCTGCATGCGGGTCGCCGGTCTGCTCGTGGCATTCACGCAATGCATCGAAACTACTAACTTAGACTCAAATGTAAACTAACCCATCTCTATTGTACTAACTCTTTTTGTACAGTAAAATCGAATAATTGAACATTAGTTAACAAAAGGCACAAAGGCACAGACCATGGAGACTGTGGTTTGTAATTTTCTAATAAAAAAATAAAGGTGAACACACATTTATGTTCCAAAATTGTCTTACTGGTTGAACTTTTTCAGAACAATAGTCTATGATGCTCATAGCATTCTTTATTTTCAGGAACGCGAGTGGTGTATTTCCACGGGTGCCGAAAGAGGGATCAAAGAAAACAGGTAGGTGACTCACTAGGGCACATTGTCTTGCGATATTGTCGGTCAGTAGCAAATACAAATGTCTGTAGCATCGGGAAATAGCGATTAGCTTGAAGCTAACTTCATCGACGCCATTTGAATCGGCCTATATCTAAGTGTTGCGGGACTTGTGGAGTGTCAACCATGTCCCTCTAGTGAATTCATGGCTTTAACAAGACATTTTTTTCAGTAAAACGTGGACAGATTGTAATGTCGCGGTATCGTTTCAGATCGTCGTGGGTGAGCGCAGTGCGGAGTCTATCGCGCGCGCGCCCCGCCGCCGCTCGCACGGCTGCTGCGCTGCATTCTATCGCCAGGTTATACATATTGCTATCACTTTTAAACTAACATCGTGAAACTGAAATTTAAAATATTTAATCGAAAAGCTTAGTTAGCTTTTCGGTCGACGGTGTGTGAAAATATGTGGAATTATTTTTATCAGGCTGAACAGGCGCAAAAGTGTTCCATAGGCAGACCATCGGCCCGATGGGTCTACTACATCTGACCCATAGCGAGTTATACGTCTGGGTGAGATTAGAACGAACAGTCGAACAGACAGAGAACAATGGAAAGGGAATGAAGGAAACGTTAAGTAAGAAGAGGCCTGTTCTTAGCAGGGGCTCGATAAACGCCGATTATTATAATAAAAAGGCCTGTGCTCGGCAGTGGACGCCACACGGGTGATATGATGTTGGTAAACGATGTTTTCAGACGTGTCCGCGACAAGGTGTCGGCAATAAGCGCAGTGGACCGTATCTGGGTCGCGGCCGGCGCGCAGGCGGCGCACTGCCCCGCCACGCGCGCCGCGCTCGAATGTGCCGTGCTCATACTGGCCGAGGTAACAACATTTATAAACTTGAGTGATTTGATTGAGTCTATTTTTGATACTAAACGTATTAGTCCGAGATCCCACCGCAAGAACATCCCGCTCATAGCGTAGACAGTTCAAACCAATTTTATATGTAATTATATGAATAGGATAATATATTTCAATTGGTTTGCCTTGCGTAATTTGGCCGCGAGTATTTGAAATTTAATAATGTTTAATTATTTCATAGGAAAACATATCCTTGATTTGTTTTTTTTTTATTATTTAAATGTATTGTATAAGAGAATACATATAAACCAGGTTGCCTTGTGACAAATCATTTGATTCGTTGTTTTTTAGATACATTACGAAGCTTAGAATAAATCTCTGATTTGCCTCCGGATTTGGGTTTTAGATTTATCACTGGCCAGCGGAGTGATCAATCTAAACCCAAATCCGAGTTTGCCAGTATCTGACTGTCAAAGTCGAAAGCCGTGTTTCGTTTACTTTATCCATGTAACGTGGTCAGAGTGCCAGACGTGTGGGGCAATAACGAGTTAGGGGTTTAATAGTTTATTTATATCAAGGCATAGATTTAATTTATTTTCGTATCAATTTGCTATTTCAGCGTTGGATCCGTCACGATGCTGAATCAGTGGTCCAAATTCTGTCCCGCTGGTGTAAAGAAAGCCGGAATTCCCTACAACAGACGCTCTGTGGCGCCCTCGTGTCGCCGCGGAACCTCGATACAACCAAGTGGCCTCGAGTGTACGGCACGCTATTGAACGCCAAGCTTCCTTCGCACGCTATATTCAGTTATCTTTCTAAGGTAAGTAATATACCTAGTTCTTATCAGGTAATTTCTCTTTGTGTATTTTCTTAGATCTAATAGGTACAATAACAAAAAAAATCTTATTTTTTTTCTAACATTTCGCAAATTAACTCCCGAAACGACAAATAATAACTGTATAACCGAAACTTTCAACTAGGTATCCATAATTTCTGCAAGATTAGTTTAGTTGGAAAAGTTAGTGGTGCAATGAAACCTAGTAGGTCATAAAATGATAATATCTGGTTGTCAGTTCGAAATGAGCCAGTGGTCGCGGTGCGCCACCCCCGAGGCCCGTCGCGAGCTCCTTTCCGCCCTGATCGCCGCCCAAACGAGGCACGGTCCCACGCCCGCCCAGGAACACTGCATTCTGCTGGAACTGCTGGGTGTTCATACTGCAGCGATACTGAACAGCGACGAAATGTGTACAGGTATACTATTATTGAAACTCACCTAGACAGTCTATGCACAGGAAGCTGTATGACTTTTCCCTATTGATTTCATTAAACGATTTTCAAAAGGTTTTCTATTGTATTATTTTGCGTGCGTTATAAGTCAACGGAAACAAAACAGAGAAAACAACATTACTGGATAGTCGCGAGTCTTCAAAATAAAAATCTGAAAACGAATTTGCGATTGCTTTCTCTATTATTTAGACAATAGACCTAATTTTATAGACGCCATCTTAAATCATCATAATCATAATCTTAAATTTAATAGCAACGTAAAATAGTATTTTCTCTATCAAATGCATATAGTGAAAAAGAAACGGGAATATTCTAAACTGCTATTAAAATTACGAAGGGGCCTTTAAAATTGGGCCTAGTGCCGTAATGACGTAAGTAATTTGCGTTATTTAATGCAGTGGTGATGCAACTTGCGACGCTAGCCGCCGACGGCAAGCTGCCGTCGCGTCAGTGGACGCATTTGGTCAACGCTGTGGAAGCAGCTAGTGAACAAGTCTCTCTCGACCGGGTTAGTACCTACGTACATACTATAGTTATATTTTTTCAATATTGGTTTTATTTGTTAATTATTCTTCGCATTTACTATTATAGTTTTTGTGTTTCTTGAGTTCTACTTGTGTATTTAAGACTTGTTGTTATTTTTTGATAATTACGGGCAAAAACCTCTTTGCCACATGGTGTTCCATAGCAACGAAACGCTTGAAATGTGATCCTGGACTTAAAATAAAATGCACTCAAATGTTGTGTCTCAGTTAATTCTTACCTGTAGCGTGTTTACAAATGCCTATATCGTAAAGTTTCTTTGAGATGCAATTAAAATTTCTAACCCTAGGTTGAAATCGTAAAAAAGTAGTTTTGCAGTTTGTCCATCTTGTGGATCCTTAATATGAGCTACTTATCTTCATTAACTTGACCTTAGAGGTGGGTCATCAACGTGACCTTGAGTAAAATATTCGTGTTATATGTCCAGTTAAGCCACCTGGCCGGCGAGCTGGGAGCTCTGTGGTGGCAAGCGCGATCGCTGTACAACGGCGCCTCCACGCTGGTTCCTCACGCGGAGTACGTGGCAGCGATACAGAGTCGCCTGACTCGAGCGATCGCGGCTCACGCGCGGCTGCTTAGCTACAGTCCTGAGAGAAGTAAGTCTGACAACTATAGTATAGTTAAAATTTCGCTGCAGACTCGGTCATAAATCGTTCGAGTGTTTCGTTCTCTTTCCCACTCATGGGCCTTATGGGCAGGCCACGCCCACACGTAGTCCTGTGTATTACTGTAGTCGATGAGTGATATCGATAGTTTTATATATTTTATAAAACTATGATGCATGCAGTATGTTTACGTGTTTACGTTATCGATAATGGCCTTGCGCGCGCGCAACTAGCGCACATCCCTACTCCGATTATGATTTATGACCGAGTCTGTAGCGAGATTCTAACTATGCTATAGTGCCTGATCAAATTTCTCTGATTCTATATAAACTAGTAAGAACGACTCTAGCACGCTGGTCCCTGAGATAAATCGTTTTCAATATACGCTATACTTCAAAGTCAATTGGTAGCTTGGTAGACTAGTATTGAATTAATTTAAAGTATAAAGATTAGTGAATTCTGCAATTAATTATGATTCGTAAACTGAAAAAATAACTAAAATAGGCTAATCAAGTTCAGAGATATAGGCTTGTAAAGATTTTGGTAGGTAGGTGCGTAAGAGCCGATGTTTTGTCCCTTTCCCAAAAAGCATAACATAGTATGGTAAATGCATGACACTTACGGGCCGTGACGTCATATTCTGCTATAGTGCGCTCTTTGCCTAGCAAGAAAATAAAATGCTTGTAACTTCTTTATTTCAAAATGTTGATTTTGTTAATCGGCTCTGTATAAGGTTACAAGATGACATCAAAAAAATTGTCTACTAGCCTATTGTGAATCTTGCTATCTCAATGCATTTCGACGATCGAAAAAAGTCAAGTTTTATTTGGATTGTAATTTCGTCTCTAGTAATAAAAAAATCTTTTTGAAACCATGGTTTGTGCAGTTGGCAGGGTGGCGTGGTCAGCCGTCCAAGAGTGTTGGAGCGCGTGGGTGGCCCCGCACCCCGCCACCCCCGCGCTGCTCCCCTCGCCCGCGACAGAGGGAGACAGCGAGTACTGGCTCATGCTGCGCCGCTTCCTCGCCTGCCTGCAGGACATCATGTGTGCCTGTCGCGGTGAGTCATACAACAATACAACAAGAGTGTTGCAGCGCGTGTCTCGCCCCACATCCCGCCACCCCGCATTGTTGTATGTGTCATTCGAATAAAGACTAAATTGTGACATAAAAAATAAAATAATAATGTGAAATTGTGTTCAGGATGCGAAGTGTCGCTACTGCAGTGCGTGTTCGAGTGGAGCTGCGCGTGCCACGCGGCGTGCCGCGGCGGCGCGCGGCGCGAGGGTCGCGTGCAGGCGAGCGAGCTGCTGGCCGTGCTGGCCGCCCTGCCCTGGACCAGCCACCAGTGGCTCGCGGGCAGCTGTCTGCAGCGAGCCACGCAGGTAACATCCTACTAATATTATAAACGTGAAAGTTGGTGAGGATGGATGGATGGATGTATGGATGTTTGTTACTCTTTCACGTAAAAACTACTAAACGGATTGAGATGAAACTTTTCCATAATATAGCTTATATATCAGAATAACACATAGGCTATAAATTATAATGATATTGCGTCAAAAATCAAAATATCATGCGGGCGAAGCCGCGGGTAAAAACTACTCGTAGTTACACATACAGCAGCGAGCGTGCGAGCTGGTATACCGTCCGTACATACGCATAAAATCCGGATAAATTATATCCGCATAAATTTCAATTCAAATGTGAAACCCGATATCTTACATGTCTAAAGACCTAAAGAGAAAGTGCTCCTAATGTGTTCATCGTGAAAAGAAGACTACTTTATCGAACATGCCCCATAAAGTTATTTTATAAATCGTAGATCTGTGCGACGAACGATGTGGAGCTAACGTCGTGGTGCTGCGAGAGATGGGGCCACACCGACGCTACCACGCTACTGCTGGACGTGACGGACGAGACACTCGCAGCGCGACTCGCCACCGTCCTCTACCTGTTCACCGGCCCGCCCCTGCCGCATGCGCCACACGTGAGTCACACAATACATCACACAGACTACAGGGCGCAACGCACATAATAATGATCAGAGATATAAATATGTAAAAGAAACTTCAAACACTTCCCTTCAATCCGGGACATAGTAATGATTGACAGTCATTTTTTTCGCTGGTTTTTACTTACGATGACTATTTTTTTTATTATTTTTTTTATTTATTTCAATCAAATTTACATTAGGTTATAAATCTTAAAACACTATTAAACCTAGCTTATTATTATACTTATTATACCAGCCACCACCAGTGCGCAGAACTTAAGACGCCCTCTAGAAACCACCATAAAGGACGTAACAGTGGACTACTTGCTCGCTTCTGCAGACAGAGGAAAGCCAGGGGTCCACATCCGTGGGGTAGCCCTCTTCATGGATCACAATAAAGAGAGGTTTGGAATAAGCTTCTGCCTTACCCGGAACAAAAAACGTGTCCAACTTTCGCCTGGACTAGCTTGTCTGCTTAATGGGAGCACCTCTAAAACCACTATGAAGCAGAAAACATACGATGCGATGCCAATACTGGAAGTAGCGGGCTGTCGATGTCGACTGGTGCGATCGAAGAATAAAACGGTTGCACTGTTTGACTGGACGACTGAGTCTCCCTTTGCGCAGGCAAGTTTACTGCTGAAGAGTCTAGGTAGTGTTTCCCGCATGATAAGCATCGACGCCATGGTTGTAGCACACTGGACAGGAGAAGTCACGGACCGGCTAAGTTGCCTGGAGGCCTCCAAAAATCATGAGGTCATCATATACGAAGACAGGGGAGAAAACTTAAGTTTTCTGAAGTCTTCGTCAGAAAACCCTGCAACTGACAGCTGGGGACACCCCGTTCCATGTTCATCCACTCAAAGCGGTTCTGAAAGGGTACAAGAAAGAACATCGGCAGAAAAGGTCGCGAAACGGCATAGTGACAGTTGCGACGGGAGTAGAGGTCACGTTTCGGCTTTTCTGACAGCATTTAGCGCCGCAACACAGAGCTTGTTCCTACAAACACCGAAAATAAAATGGCCCAGCACCAAATCAGCCACTAAAACTACACCACGAACAAGGCAAGCGACTCCAACTAGAGCCGACATGGGACAGGTTGATCCGCTCCTCTATATCCCCGCCTCAACAGCAACAGATCACGCCAGAAACGCCTTCATAGAATTCTTAGCTATAACGAGAGCGACTAGAGAAGTCAATCTCAGAAACTGCGAAAACATCATGCAGTCTTTTAGGCTAGGAAATGAGAGTATTTTGATGGCGAGACTGGAAGAGGCAGAAGCAGCCATATACAATAACGACGTTTACTCCCACCTGTTCTGTTGAGTAGTTCTGTTGACAGAACTACTGGGATTTTTTTTCCCATTAGTTCTATCCACAAAACATATGGGAATATAATTCCCACCTGTTCTGTTGAGTAGTTCTGTTGTGATTCAAACTATTTACTTCTCCATGCAAACAATTATCAGGTACTGGCACTAACCAGGCCAGCTACTATTTTCCAGTTCCTGAAAAACATAGAAGAAGATGCATCGTTTTCTTCTGTTAAAGCCTGCCAATTAAAATCAGTTAAACGAAGGACAAGTAAACAGATTGAAAACGATGCTATGATAAGAGTGTACCAATTGATTAACGGTAACATAGACATACCTTTGTTTTTAGAGAAACTAAGGTAAAGTGCTCCTATATTGCGAAACCAGGAAAAGTTGGAAAAACTGTATCAGCCGCGGACTAGGTTAGTTAAGGTTGTGAAACAAGGCCGTCATGCCAAAATATTAATATTGTAAAATGATTTTTTTTTAAATCATTCGGATAATTTTCGGATTTCTGATTACGAATTTGAATTTTTGTATGTTTTTAATTTCTAACCCCCGTGTACCCCCATAACTCCACCATTTTGCAAAGATTCCGCAACCGTTCATAGATGACCGGTTCGTCAATGTACTGTTCGTCGAAAAGACAGATTGGTAACAGAACAGGCGGGGATACAGTCGAGTTTTATGTCCGGTGTATAGTTTTTTAAATCACAGAACTAATGCGGAGAAATTATCAGTAGTTCTGTCAACAGAATTACTCAACAGAACAGGTGGGAATAGTAGAGATAAGTCAGGTGTAAAGCATAGTCTTTTAAGTCACAGAACTAATGGGGGAAAAAATCCCAGTAGTTCTGTCAACAGAACTACTCAACAGAACAGGTGGGAGTAAACGAATAACGACACTTCCCAGATCATCAAGGGAACAATGAGATGTCAATATATGGCTGCTTATAATGCAATAAAAGGATTCGTGGCCCTAAATGAGGATGAGACGGATCGGACTGGAAAACTGAAGTACGTGACGCCACCAGAGGACCCTATTGTGGTGACCGCCAGGTGTACCAAAATAATGCTGAATGACAAAATTGCTAACATGGCAAAAACCATCGAGAGCAGTCAAGTCGAGGCACGGTGGGGCAACTGGAAGGTACCCAAGATCCAGTGGGTCAATGGAGTGCCTGGTTGCGGCAAAACAACTTGGGTGGTACGACACTTCGATGTGGATAGGGACGTTATCATCACCACAACAACTGAAGCAGCCAAAGCTCTAAGAGAAAAGCTGGCGCACCGTATAGGTAACTTAGTAAGAACTAAGGTGCGCACCATGGCTTCCACTCTCGTAAATGGTTTCCGAGGTTCTGAGAGTTGCAACCGTCCAATGGTGGATGAGGCTCTCATGAATCATTTCGGAGCTATAGTGATGGCTTCGAGGCTGTCTGGTGCCAGTGAACTTATCCTCATCGGAGACGTTAATCAGCTACCTTATATTGATAGAGAAAACCTCTTCGAGATGAGGTACCATCGCCCTAACCTGGTCGCAAACATCAGCCAGGAGTTGTTATGTACGCATCGGAACCCCATGGATGTAGCGTATTCACTGAGAGAGATATACACGGGTGTATATTCCTCAGCAATCCAGGTCAGATCTCTAGAGCAGAAAAGATACACGGGTGCGCTAATACCCCATAACCTCCCCAACACCCTCTTTTTAGTCCACACTCAAGAAGAAAAGGAGACCCTTATCACCCAAGGGTATGGAGTGGGGTCGGGGTCGCGCATCCTTACCATCCACGAAGCTCAAAGTCTGACATACGACTCTGTCATCGCTATTAAAAATCAAGGCTAAGATGAGGTTGCACGAAAGCGTTTCACACGCGGTCGTCGCAGTTTCACCGCACACCAGGTCCTTCACTGACTTCGCAGACAACGAGGAAGACGCTATCAGCCACTTTGTGCGGCGTGCGACGACTGCGTCACCTAAGGTCATCGTAGACTGTAATTTAAAGATGGCCATTAAAGACCGAAACGCGGCGGTGATGGAGGATCTGCGCGCTTTTGTTTTTAATTTTATTAGATTTAGGGTCCTTTTGTTAAGCCTTTCCAAGCAATATTGTTCAAATCTTTTTTTTTTTAATGTATATCCTAAAAAGCACAGACCCTGGAGTCTGTGGAGTGTAACAATTAAATAAAATAAAAAAAACCTAGCTTAGGTTTGACAAAAGTGTTCTAGTTCTCAAATTACAATTACAAGTTATTACAAGTAGCTAACAAGTACCAGCTCATCATAAAAATAAACAAAGCCGAGCGGTCGCCGCTATTCATTAAGGCTGCCGTAGGTACCTACTTGCTTCATTGGAGTTGTGAACTGCAAAAACATTTGGCGCACAAACCAATAGCCTTAAATCCTTATTTTTTGTCTCCAGCTGTTGAACGAAGTGAGCAAGCTGCCGTGGCGAAGGTTACCGGAGCCGGCGCTGGGCGACGCTCTGGACAGGTTCTTCATGACGCATCACGACCCCGCGCACGCGTACCACGACTATCCGCAGTTCCAGTGAGTTGACTCTCTGATACTTATCAGCCTCTTACATATTAGCGTAATACCTAACAGGGTAATACCGTGATTGCGCAGCTTCTGCATCGATTCAAAACAGCTCCGAAAAAGGGGAGAATTTCAGATTTGTTACTTATTTAACAATTTATTTTCAAACTTTCTTTTTGTGATAAACATTTCAAAAATGACGCGTTCGCAGGATTTGAACCTGATGTGTGAGGCACGATAAAAATCATTTCATTGATTAAGCAATGCGCCATTTCTCGTTAATGGTAAGAAGTTCTAATAAATTCACATTATGTGACTAACTGGTTTAAAGCAGTTCTCACAGATGGCGCTTCCAACAATGTAGTAGTTGGTAAAAATAATAAACCACTTTCAATAATTCGACGTTTTAGACAGCGTTCTAGCTTAATTTGGACAAAGCATCTGGGCCGGAATCCCAGAGAGATGCAGGTTCAAATCCTGCGAATGTGTCAATTTTTGAAATGTTTATCACAAAAAGAAAGTTTCTATACACCTAGTGTATGAAGCACGATAAAAATCATTTCATTAATTCATTTTCATTTAATTACCTTTGAAATATTCATTTTTTTTCTAAATCATATAAATGCTACTCATGTATATTTTTTCGAGACTGTTTTAAAAATTGCCCAAAAAGCTCTTATTGATTGGATTAATTGGTTCCAGGGTATTGTTGTACGCAAGCATGCTGCGTGTCGATGCGACAGCGTGCGACGGCGCCGAGTCGCGCGACAAACGCGCGCGCGGCGTGTCGACGTGGTGCCGCGCGGCTGCCGCGCCCGCGCTGCTGCCGCACTGCGCGGGACATGCCGCTGCCGTGTTGCACGCGCTCACAAAACTCGGTGAGAGTGACTCTCGAACGAGCGAAGCGTCTTTGCTTCGAGATTGGCAATTTTTTTTCATCTGTCCGGATGTCTGTTAGTTTGGATGTTGATTCCCCTTTACAGGCTGCATTTTTCACCGAATATTGGTACACAAGTTCTGTTTATTTTTGTTTTTACTGTAACCATGATTGAAACTGAAATTATTTTATTTTTTGGAACAGCCCCGTACTTGGAAGAGTCGAGCGGCGAAATGGAAGACTTACTCGGGCGAGCGTCCGTTACTATGTGCATGGAACCGGCAGCCGCCGTCGCTCTACCTGTCAGTATAACACTTATTACCGTCTATCCATCGGTCATAGAACGTCCACTGCTGGACATAGGCTACCTCTGTAGAACACCAACAAGACCAGGTGCCAGCTTGGATCCAGCGTGATCCTACGATCTTAATAAGGTCATCAGTCGACCTCGTGGATGGATGTTCTACGCGGTGCTTGCCGGCGCAGGGTCTCCACTAGAGAACTTTTCGACCCCTTCGATCATTGCTCTTTAGTCGTCTAGTCTGTGCTACTTCATCCACATACAACAGACATACATTTCAGCCAAAAATTTAGGAAAAATATGAAGTCCTTTTTTTATCTCACTCTCTATTATTCCGTTTGTATTAATCGTTTAGCCATGCTACAGACCTTCAGGCGGCTTCAAAACTCTGACACCAGGGCTAGCCACCCGTCCTATACGATCTTACTTTTTCAACAGTCTTGTTTTCATATCACCGATCATTGCATGCATAATAAAGAAGCACTAACAAATGAAGCCGTATTTTATTGTATGCTATTGTCTCTACAGGTGTGGCAAAAGTGGGTCGACAACACCAGTGGGCGGATGAAACGCGCCTGCATTACGGCCGCGAGCGCGCTCACTGCGCCCGCGTACTGCGCCTTACTCGCCGACTCGGCCATACGCGCCTACTTAACTAGCACAGGTATGGACCAGCGAATAGTCCGGCCTTTCCTCTTTAATTCACTTGCGAAAGTGAATGGCTGCATGAATGCGTAAAGAGGAACTTTTTTTTCGCCTTCAGGCGGCTTAACAACTTTAACAGTGCGGCTAACCATCTGGTGTATCTATACGATCTAACTGACTTTTTAAAATAGTATGTAATTTAAAATAGAATTGTAGAAGTGTGTGTCCCCGCCCCCGGGTGCCTGCACACAGACCGAGCGTACGCGCTCGCCTTAGTATTTTCGTTTCCAGCAATAAAGAGCTTTATGCCCTTGGTTTTAGAGTGTAGTTGGGACGAGGTGGTGTCGCGGTGGCGCGGCGCGTCCCCGTGGCGCGAGGCTACAGAGTTTATTTCCCGCGCGTGCCTGCACGCGGCGTACGCGTGCGCGCTCGCCTTCCAGCCGCTGCAGCGCTCGCGGGCCGCGCTGCACGTGCTGCAGGCCGCCACGCCCGTCATCGACTTGTAAGTTTATACTAAAGCTTTACCCACGGCTTCCCACAGGATCCTTTAATTTTTCCTGAATAAAATAGCCTATGACACTCGAACCTTTGAACTATATTTGACCGAAGCGAAGCGAAATCTTCATTTTAACATGGCGATTTTGCTTTCGTCTGTTCGGATGTAGGCTTTCCTCTACAGGTGGCATTTTCAACGAATTTCGACGAAGCTTGATCTTTGGTTGGTATTTTCCTCAAAAAAGGAAAAAGATTGCTGTTGCGCTATTTATTAGCCGATTTTGATAATATTTGACATCTCTATCTAAATTGTAATAAAAGTATGAAGCAAATCGGTGAAACGCAAGGTGAATGTGGTCTTATGAAAATTCAGTTAAAGATTACAAGTTAAATTCTGTTCGGAGCACTATTAGTACTAACCTAAATAAGTTGGTTTCGATGACTGAGACGAGTCTATTTCGTTATAAACACTGTAAGAAAACATTCATTTGCAGCGTGGCCAACGAAGCTATAATAGCAGTATGGATCTGCTACGCTTGCCGCGCCGCGCTGTCGTGTATCGATGACGTCACGGCAGAGTCCGGCGAAGAGACTAGACAGGCGGCGTCAGCGTTACTGCTCGCGTGGGCCCAACCCGCGCGCCGGTCCCTACTGAAGGTGGTCACACTACAGCCCGACACCGAGCGCACTACTGCCCGGTGAGTCATACTGCCTGTTACTGCTGGCGTGGGCCCAACCCACGCGCCGGTCGCTACTGAAGGTGGTCACACTACAGCCCGACACCGAGCGCACTACTGCCCGGTGAGTCATACTGCCTGTTACTGCTGGCGTGGGCCCAACCCACGCGCCGGTCGCTACTGAAGGTGGTCACACTACAGCCCGACACCGAGCGCACTACTGCCCGGTGAGTCATACTCCCTGTTACTGCTCGCGTGGGCCCAACCCGCGCGCCGGTCGCTACTGAAGGTGGTCACACTACAGCCCGACACCGAGCGCACTACTGCCCGGTGAGTCATACTGCCTGTTACTGCTCGCGTGGGCCCAACCCGCGCGCCGGTCGCTACTGAAGGTGGTCACACTACAGCCCGACACCGAGCGCACTACTGCCCGGTGAGTCATACTGCCTGTTACTGCTGGCGTGGGCCCAACCCACGCGCCGGTCGCTACTGAAGGTGGTCACACTACAGCCCGACACCGAGCGCACTACTGCCCGGTGAGTCATACTCCCTGTTACTGCTCGCGTGGGCCCAACCCGCGCGCCGGTCGCTACTGAAGGTGGTCACACTACAGCCCGACACCGAGCGCACTACTGCCCGGTGAGTCATACTGCCTGTTACTGCTCGCGTGGGCCCAACCCGCGCGCCGGTCGCTACTGAAGGTGGTCACACTACAGCCCGACACCGAGCGCACTACTGCCCGGTGAGTCATACTGCCTGTTACTGCTGGCGTGGGCCCAACCCACGCGCCGGTCGCTACTGAAGGTGGTCACACTACAGCCCGACACCGAGCGCACTACTGCCCGGTGAGTCATACTGCCTGTTACTGCTCGCGTGGGCCCAACCCGCGCGCCGGTCGCTACTGAAGGTGGTCACACTACAGCCCGACACCGAGCGCACTACTGCCCGGTGAGTCATACTGCCTGTTACTGCTCGCTTGGGCCCAACCCGCGCGCCGGTCGCTACTGAAGGTGGTCACACTACAGCCCGACACCGAGCGCACTACTGCCCGGTGAGTCATACTGCCTGTTACTGCTCGCGTGGGCCCAACCCGCGCGCCGGTCGCTACTGAAGGTGGTCACACTACAGCCCGACACCGAGCGCACTACTGCCCGGTGAGTCATACTGCCTGTTACTGCTCGCGTGAGCCCAACCCGCGCGCCGGTCCCTACTGAAGGTGGTCACACTACAGCCCGACACCGAGCGCACTACTGCCCGGTGAGTCATACTGCCTGTTACTGCTGGCGTGGGCCCAACCCGCGCGCCGGTCGCTACTGAAGGTGGTCACACTACAGCCCGACACCGAGCGCACTACTGCCCGGTGAGTCATACTGCCTGTTACTGCTCGCGTGGGCCCAACCCGCGCGCCGGTCGCTACTGAAGGTGGTCACACTACAGCCCGACACCGAGCGCACTACTGCCCGGTGAGTCATACTGCCTGTTACTGCTCGCGTGGGCCCAACCCGCGCGCCGGTCGCTACTGAAGGTGGTCACACTACAGCCCGACACCGAGCGCACTACTGCCCGGTGAGTCATACTGCCTGTTACTGCTCGCGTGGGCCCAACCCGCGCGCCGGTCGCTACTGAAGGTGGTCACACTACAGCCCGACACCGAGCGCACTACTGCCCGGTGAGTCATACTGCCTGTTACTGCTCGCGTGGGCCCAACCCGCGCGCCGGTCGCTACTGAAGGTGGTCACACTACAGCCCGACACCGAGCGCACTACTGCCCGGTGAGTCATACTGCCTGTTACTGCTCGCGTGGGCCCAACCCGCGCGCCCGTCGCTACTGAAGGTGGTCACACTACAGCCCGACACCGAGCGCACTACTGCCCGGTGAGTCATACTGCCTGTTACTGCTCGCGTGGGCCCAACCCGCGCGCCGGTCGCTACTGAAGGTGGTCACACTACAGCCCGACACCGAGCGCACTACTGCCCGGTGAGTCATACTGCCTGTTACTGCTCGCGTGGGCCCAACCCGCGCGCCGGTCGCTACTGAAGGTGGTCACACTACAGCCCGACACCGAGCGCACTACTGCCCGGTGAGTCATACTGCCTGTTACTGCTCGCGTGGGCCCAACCCGCGCGCCGGTCGCTACTGAAGGTGGTCACACTACAGCCCGACACCGAGCGCACTACTGCCCGGTGAGTCATACTGCCTGTTACTGCTCGCGTGGGCCCAACCCGCGCGCCGGTCGCTACTGAAGGTGGTCACACTACAGCCCGACACCGAGCGCACTACTGCCCGGTGAGTCATACTGCCTGTTACTGCTCGCGTGGGCCCAACCCGCGCGCCGGTCCCTACTGAAGGTGGTCACACTACAGCCCGACACCGAGCGCACTACTGCCCGGTGAGTCATACTGCCTGTTACTGCTGGCGTGGGCCCAACCCGCGCGCCGGTCGCTACTGAAGGTGGTCACACTACAGCCCGACACCGAGCGCACTACTGCCCGGTGAGTCATACTGCCTGTTACTGCTCGCGTGGGCCCAACCCGCGCGCCGGTCGCTACTGAAGGTGGTCACACTACAGCCCGACACCGAGCGCACTACTGCCCGGTGAGTCATACTGCCTGTTACTGCTCGCGTGGGCCCAACCCGCGCGCCGGTCGCTACTGAAGGTGGTCACACTACAGCCCGACACCGAGCGCACTACTGCCCGGTGAGTCATACTGCCTGTTACTGCTCGCGTGGGCCCAACCCGCGCGCCGGTCGCTACTGAAGGTGGTCACTCTACAGCCCGACACCGAGCGCACTACTGCCCGGTTAGTCATACTGCCTGTTACTGCTCGCGTGGGCCCAACCCGCGCGCCGGTCGCTACTGAAGGTGGTCACACTACAGCCCGACACCGAGCGCACTACTGCCCGGTGAGTCATACTGCCTGTTACTGCTCGCGTGGGCCCAACCCGCGCGCCGGTCGCTACTGAAGGTGGTCACTCTACAGCCCGACACCGAGCGCACTACTGCCCGGTGAGTCATACTGCCTGTTACTGCTCGCGTGGGCCCAACCCGCGCGCCGGTCGCTACTGAAGGTGGTCACACTACAGCCCGACACCGAGCGCACTACTGCCCGGTGAGTCATACTGCCTGTTACTGCTCGCGTGGGCCCAACCCGCGCGCCGGTCGCTACTGAAGGTGGTCACTCTACAGCCCGACACCGAGCGCACTACTGCCCGGTGAGTCATACTGCCTGTTACTGCTCGCGTGGGCCCAACCCGCGCGCCGGTCGCTACTGAAGGTGGTCACACTACAGCCCGACACCGAGCGCACTACTGCCCGGTGAGTCATACTGCCTGTTACTGCTCGCGTGGGCCCAACCCGCGCGCCGGTCCCTACTGAAGGTGGTCACACTACAGCCTGACACCGAGCGCGCTACTGCCCGGTGAGTCATACTGCCTGTTACTGCTCGCGTGGGCCCAACCCGCGCGCCGGTCGCTACTGAAGGTGGTCACGCTGCTTTTCTTCCAAAATAAATATTCAGTTATCTATGCAAGTGTCCTCCACGTTAGATTGCATCAAACTATCACCACCAAGCAAGATGTAGCATACGTTTTATAAAATAATGTTCTGTGTTTGGTATAGGCACCGCGTGTTGTGCCGCATGGCGCAGTGCATCCTGGCGCCGTCGGCGGACGCGACGCAGGCGTACGAGCTGGCGTGCGTGGCGGCCGGCAACTGTGGTGACGTCATGTCGTGGGGCAGCCGTCCGCGCCCCGCGCGCCTCCCGCGCCTCGCCGCCGCGCTCTACCCCGCCCGCGAGCGCTACTTCGCTGTGGAACTGCGGGACACTAGCGAGCCTAGCAAGTGACGTCATATCACAGCGGTGACGTCATGTCGCGCCCGCGTCTTGCCCCAGCTGCACCACTACACAGTGGAACTGCGAGATAGCGGCCTGATCTAGTGACGTCACATCCTGATTTCGATTGATTTGTGTGATGACGTTATGTCCTACGACTGGGATCTGCGATTTGCCGCCTCATTATATCTTACGCACAAGCATAACTTACCAATCTTGCCATTCAGATCATGCAAGTTATTACTGGCGCTATTGTACGACTCAGTTTTAAATTACCGATCTGTTGACTGATTGACTTTGATTGATTGACTTTCAGCTGTGTAATGAAATGATCTCACGCCTTGCACTATTCCAAATTCGGTACGGTAGCTGGTGACGTCATACTTTGCTAGTTCACACGTAATACTTGCCTTTCTACTCGTTAATTGTATTCCTAATTAAAGCGCGCGTCGAACCGTGATAGACATTATTTACGGCGCTAAATTAAAGTTTTTAATTGTTCTTTTGTATTATTATTCGGAGGCTAAATTATTAATTTTGTTACATTGTAATCGTAAAAATAGTTTACAACAGATTTTTATTAGACGTTAATATTTTCCATGACATATAAAAATGTGACATTAAATTGTTTGAGCTAGAAAAGACTCTCTATCGATAAAAGATATGTTAGAGGTCCCAAGCCCATATTTAACATTATTTTGATATAAATGAGACCAAAGCGATACTATCATAAGCAGTGAGCCTACATATAAAACCGCATAGGCTCAGTAATATGAGAAAGACTATAGATTAGAAAAATAACTGTAAATTTTGTAATTGGGCCGCCTCAGATAAGCTAGTCACAAATGTTCCGACTACCAAGATGTTTTGTACACTACTACTAATATGTAGTAAAAGCAGCTATGTGCTACCTGGGTTTGCCCTCATGGATCCAGTGATGTTATATCCACATATCTAGTCGTAAGTATTTTAAGTATAGCACTGATTTATGGTTATAGATTTTTAAAATTACATCGGTCTTCTTTGAGAGCAGAGCGAAATTCATACAAAAAATATTTTAAAATGGTTTTGAGGGTGCCGGCTACTTTCAACGTACTCGTATAATAAGAGTACGCTATGGGGACCTAATTATGGACTTCGCACGGTTTGGTCGTATACGGAACTTGTATGGAGCACTCGCAACTTCCATAGACAATATAGAGTGTTTTCATACAATCTGTCAAAGTTCTGTATACGTTCCGAGGTGTTCGGAGTTCAAAATTAGGTCCCCAGATCTCAGTAGGTTGGATTTATACAGAATGTTCGGTTAGGCGATAGACATACGAAATGTGTTGTTTTTAAATATATTTTTCGACAAAAATTATGTAAATATATATAGATAAATAGATATTCTGTTGAATATTCTGCTATTACTAGGAAAATTTGATGATATAAAAGAATAGTTCTGAAATAGATGTCACATCTTTGAGCTCTCACTCTCAGTTGTTCATTTGATATCAAATCATATCTTATTGTCATCTTCAACATTATCCGCTTTACCACAAAAGATTTTAACACGCTTTAAACACTGTTTAATAGTGCAATTTGTACTGTTAAATATTGTCTAAAGCGCGCGTAAATCTTTTGTGTTAAGACGGTATATCTTCGAATAGCAACCATCATCATGTCGAATTGCGTATTACGTCATGTTTCCGAACATCCTGTAGAGGCATATTTTCTGACGTTGTTTAATCCTGAAAAATATTTTATGAATTCCAAAGTAGTAGTATGTAATATTGAGTAAAATAAGCTACGTTCTGTTTTATAACTATGTTTATTGTTATTTTTATTAGTATACAATCAAAATGATTGTTATATTATTTAGATTTATTATTTTTTGTGTTAGGCGATCTCGAATTTGTTTCTTATGAATATTTGTTGTATTAATTGTTGGTACTACGCCATCTTGTTTCTTGCAGCTTAGTTTGACTTTATCAATTTAATAAAATTTGTTTAAAGTCTATGTAACACATTTCGTATCATTCACAAAATTATTAAAATGTCACTCTACCATTATTCTCGGTTACATATCAGAATATTATTAAAATAATGATCAACTCTACGGAGATACTAAATCATTTAGTAAACTAAATGTCAGTGTGATAGTAAGAGCAAAAACGCTCATTAGAGCTGATATATTTTTCACCAGCCAACTTGTGTCCACTAAAATATCTTGGGACTTGGTAAACCATTTTTGGAAAATCGCCAAACTATATGTAGGTACCTACTACTACTTCGTTAGCTGCACGAGTGTAAACACAGCATTACGAGCAACATGTAACTGGCAAATAGGTGCCTATCTACGATGCCACAATTTCGTGTAACTGTTGTTGTATCAGTATTGTACTGTCTAGTTTTGTACAATCGCCTGCCTTTTATGCTCAATATATTATATCATAGCAAAGTGAAAATAAAAGATCAATATTCTTATATTTATTTTGTTTTATTTGAGCTTAATATTGTATACATTTGTGTAACTGGTTCTAAATTAAATTTATTTAATAAATACTTTGTTCATTTAATTACATAATACATATATTGTACATTAATTATTTACAAGTAAAATTAATAAATAAATATTAGGGGACATCTTACACATGGACTTAGTATAATTAGGATAAGTAATTAGGTACCTATAACTATTGCCTATATTTATAAGTCTCTATCCTGTCGTAAAGGCGCGGTTCCAATGAAAACATTCGCCACTTTTGTTAACATCATGTTGTGCAAAACTTTAATAGTAGGCAAACTTGTAGATTTTGTTTGTCCGTCTCCACCAAGAGCTACCCAATTTACTGATTATACTGAACTGTGCGCAATAAAGTGGCCACGGTTGACAACACCGGTGGAGCCTCGCCTTTATATCACAGTTATCAATAGATACTTAGGTCCTTGACTATTCCTAGTAAGCGAACGTAAAATCTCAAATTGACAATCTGAGTTTATCTGACCACTTTATCGTGATAAAATTCTAAACCATGTGAGCACGACTGTGGAGATCACTGTCAACATTTAATTTATTTTTTTAATTCTGCTACGTTAGTAACATTGAAGAAATCATAAAAATAATATGAAAGTGTTCTGTTCTCGTATGCACAACGTTCTACAATATAGAATAGTTTGCTATTCGAAAGATTTATAAGTACACACTAAGTTATAAAGAGACTAATAAGTAGTTGCAACTGGCGCCAAATAACTAAAACCGAGAGCGGAACCCACGGAGGATCTGCATATTTCTAGTGTACCTGCACTGAAACGATTTACTCCTTTCAAATCGACTTTACCGTAAGTTTTACTTTACCTTTATAGCGACGATACAGAGATATAACGCTATTGGATGCAAGATTGTCGCGGCAGGAGCCGCTTGGTCTGGTAATGTATGACGAGCCCGAGGAAAGCGGCGAGTGTGACAATCCCGCACGCTTTCTGCATGGACAGCGCCGATGCAGAGATATAACGCAGTTGGATATACAAACTTAGCGATACAAAGTTTACCGCGGCAGGAGCCGCTTGGTCTGGTAATGTATGACGAGGCCGAGTATGGCGGCGAGTGTGGCAATCCCGCTGGCTTTCTGCGTGGAGAGCGCCGAGCCCCAGAGCCAGCCGACCGGCAGCCAGCTCACCGCGTGCACTGTGTCCAGCAGTAGCTTGGTGGTGGTGAGCGTGGCGAGCGTGAACCGCGCGGGCGCGCATTTGGTGCGCTCGGGGGAGCTTAGCTTCTGCGCGGCGGCGTGCAGCGCGCGGACCGACCTGATAACCAATAGATACCTCTTTAGAGAAATAATATTTCTTCTCAAGGAACATATTATGTTCCATGAGCAAACCCAACTATAACATATTATAAATCCAAAAATGTGTTTGTTTGTTAGTTTACTCTTTCACGCAGCAACAAAGTAACGGTTCCACATGCGCTGTCGAATTTATATTCTGAATGTTCGCAGCTATCATTAATATGTCTTAAATTATTTCAATGAATAGTCAGTCAAATCCGTCAATAGATTCCAAAGAACTTACTGGTACGGCACCGAAATTTGACCTTACGATTCTAATGAATCTTTTACTAGGCTACATAAATAATAGTACCTTAATGCAATAGGTATACTGAGCGCCACACAAATCGACGGATGGGAAGTTATGCGCCAGAAAAGCCCGTGGTGTGAAAACGCACTACCACACGCAGCGTCTGAATTGTGCACACATGCGCAATAATTAGCCAATCACGGCGAAGTGTCATCTGCGGCTAACATCTGATCTGTCGATTTGTGTGGCGCTCAGTATAGCACTAAGTTTATTGTAAGCTGTTTTGCCTCAAGTGGATACATAGCTATAGAGAATTTAGCGCGTACCTTTAGCGTAGTTTGACTAGTTATTTTTAGTGATCACCGAAGTTATGCAACATTCGGCACGGTCAGTCTTCGGATAGATGATAGGTACCTACATTAAATTGTGAGTCCCGGTTGTTTTAACTGTTTACGAACTTAGTAGTTATAGAGTATAGGGAGGGGCTTACTTGACAAATCCAACGAATGCGTAGAGCGACCAGAATAGCTTGTGATAAGTTTTGATCCAGAACTCTGCCTCCTTGGAGACTTTCAACACGCCGGTGTCAATAAGCCAGCCCAGCTTCTCCGCCTGGAGATAGCCCAGCGTAAACACGCCGCCGGCCACGCCGATGGTGCCCCAGATTGAACCATCCTGGGGAAATTCCTCGACACTTGTAAAAAACTTTTTTATATTCCAAAACTCTATAATGATACAAAATTATTATTGCCTATATTGTAACCGAGATATTGACCAAGCTTTGGGCAGACATTAAAACGCAGAATCGCTCTGGATGTAAGCCGCACCCCATCGGTCTCATCACTATAGGGATATATCTCTATAAAAACCTACAATAATTCAAATTCAAAAGTCTTTATTCGCAATAATTGTGGTGACAGGATATTATTTTTATATTTTTAGCATCGACACAATATGGCATGCAATTTGTTTATATCACTAATTATAATTATATCTATAAAAGCAATAGTAAAAAATATCATTTTTACAGACATTTACTCCTTTTATATGTCTCAGTAGGTAATTATTAGATAAACAAAAAAAGCTACTATGGTAACTTCAGTGGCAGTGACCGTCCTGTGGCCACTGTTGATGTTTTAAATATGTTTTGTACCTGTGTGTAGTATTATTATATCTTCTTTACCTGTGTAACTGTATCTGTGTACTTGTCGGTTGCAGCGCGGCGTCCAAACACGTCCAAACCAGCGAACAAATTTTGTACCTAACGGTCTTTTTCGTTTGAAAGCTGATAAGGTTGATATGATTTTAGATATTAAAAAATCTGTTGTTTTTTAGGGTTCCGTACCTCAAACGTAACACTTATAGGATCACTTTGTTGTCCGTCTGTGTGTATGTCAAGACTCTTTATCTCGGGAACGCGTAAAGATATCGAGTTGAAATTTAAACTGTATACATACGTATACAGTATACATCTATGGTATCATGCAGTTGTGTAAAAGAAAAACTTCTCAGTTATCGTTTAAAAAAGTTAAAGAGTCGTTTGTGTAGTAAAAAACCGCATATTTCGACACTCGCAAAAATCAAAACTTACAGGGTACTTCCCGTTGACATAAGCAACTATGAAATTTGGCGAAAAGCATTGTCTCAGAGTATACATAGGTATAGGAATAAATCTGAAAATTGTACATTACAATCGTATCATGTAAGGTGTCATATAAAATAACTTCATTAGCACATGCTAAAACAGGTTTTTAATTATTTTAACAACGTGTCATTTTAGATGTATGACGAGAAAAGTGAAAAAAAAAAAATTATTTGTCGATGATTATAGTATAGAGATTTTACCTATAACATCTTACTTCCCAATATTGTGAAATTTTCTGCATTTGTACGGATCCCTCGGTGTGCGACCCTGACTCGCACTTGTCCGGTTTTTTTTCTTCTGTCCTGTAACGACGATGATATTTATGCTATAGGTACCTTTTCTCCAAGCCCATATTGGAGTGCCAGTTTGAGAGCGGCGGCGTCATCGAAGAGGCGCAGTGTGGAGCGCGCCGCCGCGAACCGCGCGCTGGCCGTCATCAGGTCCTGGCGCTGCGTCGTCGAGCCCACGAACTTCAGCGCGTAGCATGTTAGGTTCAGGACCTGGAGGAATATCACGTTGGGTGTAGAAATAAAGATAAGATTTGAAGACAAAACGACATCTGTAAGATATAGATCCCTGATCAACTTTTACCTGGTATTCCCATAGCTGTTCTCACAACCCTGAACTCAGAAAAAAAATCTATTCCATACAAAAGTTCATTAAATAGAGGAAGTTTACTATTGTTTCATTATCTCGAGGAGTTCCTCGTGGACCAACTGCTTTCGCACAACTAGTTGGACATAAAGTAAGTAAGTAAGTTCGTATAGGCCGGGTGGCTAGCCCTGGTGTCAGAGTTTTTAGGCTATTAAAAATACGTAGGTATTCCTAACGTCACAACTAAGTATGTATATTTTTTTAGTCTGGGTAAAATGCTTAGAATAGTGATTTTTTACATTTTCTGATACCTAAATAAAACTGTTTATATACAATACATATTATAATGATATTTATGTAACTATTCGACAAATATTTAACTATCACAAAATGATTTCATAATTCACGAATGCGTCTTATTTTATTATCAACAACGCAACACGATTAGAAGATAAAATTTACTAAAAAAATGCATCAGAGATATCTTACCTTATCTCTATTCACGTGAGCTTGCAATAAGTCGCAAAATTCGTCGACAGCCTCCATACTTTGACCGCCAGGCACAGGCCACCGCACTCCACAATAATACCAAAAAATATTTAGTCAAACTTATCAAGAATTCAAACCACATTTTATCCGATATCTTCGATAAGGTATCTAAAGAGAGATAACATTGATCTTATGCTTCTGTTGACATATGGATTTAAAAACATATTGCTTAGAAAGAGTTATATATTATACGTGTTATGTAAGTGTTGTTACTTGTAAGTATATCTATGAAATAGGATAGATAGAAAGTATTACATAGATATGCAATTTATCTGACATATCGGTGTTGATAAGAATTTGACCGGTTCCTTATTTGTCTGAAGGTAAAGTTACTCTGAAATTTCACTCATTGAAATGTATTTTTTACGCAATATGGTAAGATTCAATAATAACAAGATTAGGTATTTAAACAAATACCTGTTCAGAATAATGTTGATAAGGGAATCGGAATTTATTGTCCGGGTGCTAACACATCTTTCTATACTTTTTGTATTTTTGATGTCAATAAAGATTATAAAGCAGTTATAAAGAGTCCACAAACTGTATTTTGAGGACGAGTTCCTCGTGGACCAACTGCTTTTGCACAACTGGGCGCCACAACTGCTTGACTACCATACATCGTATTAGTTATAGGATTTCCATTGCTAGCCTTTCATTCAATATTATTGACCGACACCTTTGCCGTTACGGGTGTATCTACTCGTAATCCTAATACGTAATCGTAATACTAATAACGATATATAATATATAGAAGTGTAAATAACGTAATCCTTTATGTATGTAAGCAGGCTTTTAAGTGTCTGAATGCCCTAAGGGTCTAAGGCTATGACAAACGAACAGAACATGTTTTTAATGTTACGCAAATAGTCGACGTAATCATCTAAACGTTGCACAAGTCAATTTACTATCACTTAGCAAGTAGGCACATTCCTACTTGATTCAATAATGAGTTCCGGCTTAACAAGTTAATTTACGATGACCTAATAAATAAAAATGACAAACATTTTAATAATTGCATTTATATTAAAATAGTAATAACAACCAATCATTTGACCTTTGTATAATATATAATTAATACTATAATAAAGCTTATCGAATACTAAATTACAGTCTGACCCTGTCAGTTTGGAAGGTATAATACGAGACAAACTTAATAGCGGCTGCGAACATGAGACAAGTCGTTGTACAGTAGCAATTTATAGGTCAGTGGGGGTGAGAGATGGGGTTCTGTGCAGCTTAAAGCTACATTCACAGACGCCATTATGTTTGATTCGACCTATGTAATAATATAAAGCTATATGTACACATATTTATAATATTTTAACAGAATTTTCGAATCAAGTTTGAACATTTAAAATATATGATTAATTATTTTTTAAAATTAATTATTAAAGAAGTCAGAGAATGTTACATCTTGATTAAGTACATGAAAACTTTTTTATCGCGAATAAGTCCACGTTTGAACATCATGACCCCTGATGGTGGTCATAATTATAAGTATAAATATGTACCTAGTGGGTATGCAGAGATCTTTCAGTGTAAAATTGCGCCTTCAATTACTCAGTTGCTTTAACTGGCTAATGGAATGGATAATATTATTATTATATACTACGAGACTGATCGCGTACTAATTACGAGATAAATAAATACCTCCTCATTCCGACGTTTCGGCCGAGTTGCATCGACCGTGGTCACGGGAATGGATAATACCATTTTTTATCAGTGTGCATAGAACCAAGCCTTGTACAATATGTCCGATTACGTACTTATGTAGAAATTTCAATATTTATCTCTTCTTTTTCCAAGTTATTACTTTTGAGTTGAGGGGAGTTTACAGTTTTTAGACTAAAAGATTTCTACTAATGTGCATAGGTATTTAAAAGTGAAAGTACATACATGAAAATGTTTATACACTTATAATACTCTAGCAGTAGACGTACTTAAACTAATAAGTGACTTAGGAAAATATCGTTAAAAAGTCTTAGAGAAATTGCCAAGAAAGTAGAGCAGCAAATTATATTTACAAAATAATACATATTTATGTACAAAATGCGAGACATTTATCACACGTGTAACCAACCTTTTTGAAACAGAAAGGAATGATATTTGATTGTACCTTTACAGCACTTTTTATCAGATTTTGTCTTGCATAGAGCAAGATAAAATCAGTTGAAAAAAAGCGACAAAAGTTTTTTGTATATTTATGATTGTAATGTATGTATAAGCATTTTGTCAAGTAAGATGGTCGGTTTAGGTTTTGAAAAATGAGCGACGCGTCGCTTAAAAAGAACGCTGGAGTGTCAAGCTCCGAGCAAGAAAATTTTTAATCCTAACACACGTAATAGGAGTTAAATCTCCTTGCTAGTTAAAGCTAAATACTAGATTTAATTCCTATTAACTGTGCAATAGAAGTTTAATTTGCTTGAAGCTTCTGTGTTCTTTTTACATGACGCGACCGTGTGAAAAAGTGACAGAATATATAGTTCACTATAACTCTGTCTCATTCTAACACGTAGAAATAATTATTTCGTGGTGCGTATACTAGCCCGGCTGTACAGCTACAAAATGCCACGAAACGTTTATGAATGGGCTTAGTTACTTCAAACTTTAAAATGCACAGTAAAACAAGGAACCTTTGTTTATAGCAGGTACTTACCATTAGATACTCTACTTAAGCTTATAGCTGGTTTACTCGAAACACTTTCCTTACATAAAAGTTCCAGTCGATTCTATTTGAGCAGTCGTTTCTTGGCGAAGTACATGGCAATGCCTATAAGGGAGGAGGTGGTGGCGATGGCTGCGACCTTGGTCCCCCCTATCCTTTCCCCCCACAGGCAGCCGGCGGGCAGGCAGCTGACCGCGTGCGTGATGTCGAGGCACAGCTTGAAAGCTACGACCATCTGTATGATGAGTCGTATGTCCAGGTTGCGTCGCGCGGCCGCGCCGCCGTCCTCGGACGAGTGTTGTAGGCAGTCCCGACTCCACCACAGCTGTCTGATTGACCGCGATGTTCTGCGAATATTGCATTTGTTTTTACGTCACATAATAAATAAGAGTAGTATTGAAGGATTACTCCGAGACAACAATTATACAAATAGCTACCCTTGTAGCGACGCATTAAAGTGCAATTCAGTTTGAATAAGCTCCCACCGTTCTTGCAAAATTACACACTCATACCTACTTTATCTCTCTAATAATATATTTATCTCTAATAATGCGTTGTTCTGTTACTGTCTAGCACGGAATATGGATAATAATAATCGGTGCACTGACACATCGTACGTGTTGCTCGCCCGAAACGTACAGGTCAAGTCATACATGTCGGCGGATGTGAAGTTAGCTAAAGCTGCGCAATATCCAATCAACACGCAACTTTGTGAGTTTTACTTGTAGGTCAACCTGAGCTTCAGAGGATGTAAGGTTAGCTACAAGCTGTGCAATATCCAATCCTGGCTGAAGCTCGAACAAAGCTGCGCGGTCGTTGGGTTTCGCGCACCTTCACATCCGCCGACTGGTATGATTCGGCCTATATACAAGGAACTTACTGCAGCAAGGATATGGCGAGGCTGGCGGCCCAGAGCGCGGTGCTGGTGGTCTCGAGCGCGTCGGCAGTGCGCGGCGTCAGGCGAAGGATGCCCAGCTCCTGCAGCCAGCACGCTTTCTCCACCGGCAGGAACGCTTGGTCTACGGCGTTGGCCAGAACTCCCAGCACCGCCGCTATTGTCGATGTTTCCTACAAGTAAAGTGATACTTTGCACAGGCCGAATCAAACTGCGAAGACGAGGCGAGGCGATGACGAGTAGCAAAGGATATGGAAAAGATGCGGTTTTTGAAATCTTGCAGAAACAAAATATATACCAATAGAAAGCTTACATAATTATCTTTTCAAACACATATTTTTTAGAATTTTTTTCATCGCCATTTAATTTTCAAATGGGTTCTAAAAACATTAGAAAAATGAACTATGTGCTACACCAAATAACTGCATTAAGCCTAAATTGAAAAAAAAACCTGACAGTGACATTATGAAACAGCAAAAGGAAATGACATTGTCAATATTGAACAACCAATAGAGGGCTGGTCGCCATGTTTTAAAAAATAAATAAATGTCAAACTCTAAAATACCAGCCCGCTATTGGTTGTTTGAAGATTCCTGTCTGATACGTAGACTACGTAAACCTCCTCTTAGTATTACCAGTTCAGTCTAAATATTTTCTACTTAGTGAAATAAAAAAGAGATGTTATAATAAAACGGCGATACACAAAAATATGTTTTTGCGTGAAATAATATTCTTAAATATGGCACTAAACATTAATACAGCTCGCATCGCTGCCGGTTTTCAAGGACCGCCTCCCATATAAAAAGTTTACCAACTCCTTTATATCTTAGCAGCGGTGAGCGGAGTCCTTATTTGCGCAGCTAGTAGCTAACTTCACTTCTTCTTCATGCCATTTAGCCATATGTTTGATTCGATCTATTTGCAGGGTTATCTGCTTGCCCTTTACTAAGCCTAATAAAGGAGGTGATTAAGACTATTGTTATAACCAACTTTTACTATGGAGCTGTGCTGTAAATAGGGCGGTACCGCCGGTGCCCAGGCACAGGGCGTAGACCCTGGGGGGCGCAAGAATGGCCAGACCTGGGACCTTATTGCGCAAAACCAGGGCGCAGTTATAGAAGCTCGTATAGGGCGCAGAAAAGGCTATTTACTGTACTGCTATGGAGCCGACAGATCAGAGAAAAAAAACAGCCGCTAATTCTGTATGGAACCAACTCGGAATCGACAAAATGTAAAAAAACAAACAGCTGGTTATTTCTTCTTGAATTCTGGGTTGAGTAAAAGTTTTCCATAATGATAAGACTGAATCACCTCTTTTCGGCTTAGTACATCCGTTCTGAATAACCCAGTATAATATAGCTATAAAAGTATATAACTTCCAATAATAGGCTCAATAGGGTAGAACTGTGTGTCTACATTATTTCGTACACAAATTTTATGCAGTAAAGTTCTCCTGACAGTATATTCAGAACCAATTCAAAGTCTTTGATTATTTACTTTAAATAGTTTAAGTTCAAAGTAGGTATAGGACGAATCAAACTTGGAGTCTGAGAAAGTTGCGGAAATAGGCCTCCTCTAGATGTTCAAGACCTGTTGAAAGAAGCTTGCATCCAGTCATTCTTAATAAGATCGTCCATCCACAGTCTGTGGTCGTCTTACATTGCGCTTCCTGGTACCTCGTCTCCATTCGAGAACTTTGTGGTCATTTTTTACTTAAATTATAACATGGATACTCACATGTCGGCCCAGTCCATAGTTGTAAGTGTGCCTGATCATGGGTATATCGTCGAAGAGGCGTAGCATGAGGCGAGCGTTGGAGAGCCGCGAGCCGGCCGCCTGCCACGGCTTGTCGTCTCGCACGCAGCCATACAGCTTGAACGCATAGCATGCCAGACGGACCACCTATAAAGATCATACAAATAATTGACTGCCTCGGTGGCTCAGTGGTTAGTGACCCTGACTCCTGAGTCAAAAAGGCGTGATTCCCACCCAGGGCAAATATTTATGTGATGAACATATGTAGGAGTTTGCTCTGTCTTATTTAAGTATGTATTTAAAAATATGTACATATAGTCATATATGTATGTAGTATAACTGTCTCTAGCAGTCATATCACAAGCTTTGCTTAGTTTGGGGTCAGAGACTGTGTGTAAGATGTCAAAAAAAAACAAAAAAAATGGTTATGTTGAGCAGCCACACAGCGAGACAGACCCGTTTTTGCCCCCTTCTGAGGGGGAGGAAATGCTGCCTACACCATCACAAACCAACACACCGTATCCTTTACAACAGAGTTAGTAGTTAGTTCTACAACTGGAACAGGTTGCCTGAGGATGTAATCTTACCAAGGACTATAAACACATTTAAGAATAGACTGGACCTTTGGATAAAGAAGGTAAATATTTCCTTGACAGATAAATATTAATTTTATTTGACTCTGCTTGATATAAGCACATCAGTATACACTGCTTGCCTATAAACAAATAAATAAAACACCCCCCAATCAAAAATCGCCGACGACAAAAATCGTATAGGTATATAAAACCTCTTTTGTCAGGATATGTTGAAAAATGCAAGCTGTATACGAAAACCACCAACCGGACAGATGAAAGCAAAATCGCCGTGTTAAAATGAAGACCTTCGCTTCGGTTAATAATATATGTCCTATGTTGAATGTATAGCTTGAATGCATAGCATGCTAGACAACTACCAATAAAGATCATAGATTTAATGTAATTTTCTATATGATTAGGACTATTTCCCCAGGTCCTACTGCTGACAGTATTCCTGATAGAGAAAGCGAGTATAGAGTATATCTCCAACATTCCTACAACATATAGCAGCAGCACTAGACAGTACAGACTAATATTATTTTAATTAGGGATGGAATGCAGAGGTGCCATAACATGCACCCTGCACTTCAGTGGAATTATTATTAGTACTTCAATGAAGCTACTTGATAGTCAGTTGTACTTGAGAGCCGTGGCGGTCTAGTGGTAATGATACTGCCTTATAACCATGAGGATGTGGTTTTAAATCCCGGTCCTGTACCAATGAATTCCTTGAATTTATTGAATTATTATTTATAGAATATCTCTAGAATTTGCCAGAGATGTCCAGGGTGGACAACCTAATATTTAAGAAATAGAAATAAGGGTAATGTTTTCAAAAGGTATTTGTATATTAGTAAATAAAGGCTATTTTTATTTATTTTATTTTTATTATTTATAGAATATCACACAGGCTTATCAGTGAAGGAAAACATTGTGAGGCAGCCTACATAGGTCCATAAAAGAAATTCAATCTAAAGCGTATGAATCTACCAACCTGTATGTGGCCAGCATGGTGGATATGGCCCACCCTAGGCTACCCTTTGTGAGTAGGCCTATGTCCTGCAGTGGACTATTAAAAAAAGGCTAGTACAGTACAGCACTTGATAGTCAAGAGGATTTTTGTAATAAGAATGGACAATCCTGGATTTATCTTTCTTAGATGTTGAGAGAGGGATGAAAATTTTAATAAAAAGTTTTTAAAGTGTTCCCTAGGCAAAAGTAGTTGACAATAAGATAATAAGGTTTTATAATTTTGTTACTTATTATTTTGTAGTAAAATGAGAAAAATTGCTATAGGAACTTCAGATAAAGGAAAATTAGTAGGCACTCTTTGAGGTGGAAATTCTGGTTTTTATGTTAATATCAAGGTTAAATAGCTTCCGCGTACGTTACCTTGTCTCTCCCATTGTAACTATCCAATAATTCGCAGATATCTTCAGTTATTGATGACATTTTATTTTATTTGGAAAAAGTTACCATTGAATATTATAATACCGCAAGTAATTCATTGAAAAATAAATAGTAATTTCACAAGAATAACACCGGCGTGCGATACTGCAAGATCAAGACCGATAACTATTACATTTCTCTAAACTGCAAAGACTACAGTACCAATACAGTACTCTTCGATAAAGGCTTTGCCTTCTCACTAATTTTTGAAAGGCACAGCACAGTAAGCAAGAGAAAGACTCAAGGTCGAACTCGAACAGCTGATAAATTGACTTCGAATATGCTAGCACGTCACTAAACTAGACCTATTTGACAGTTCTAAAATTGTTTGTTTTCTTCTCTTTTTACCTTTGATGTGAGACAGAGATGGCCTAATATTTATTGAAGTACAATTTTGGTTTAAATCAAGGATTTTGTATACTATCTGGATTGCGCACAGACGAAATTAGGCTCAAAGTTAGATTAGGAAAATTCAACCTTAATGCGTTGTAACAAAACATATATTCCTTTGAAATGACATAAAAGAGACGCCGTGCCGAGTGAGACTGCCCAAAGTGATGTGGGTATCCCGCTCGCACTATTGACATTTCGAAACGACATTTATATATGGTAGAATTATTACTTGTAAAGCCGCGATATATTAACTATTATTTTAATCATTTCTTAGTTTTAAATATATAAAAATGGCATCCGTTTTGAAATTAAAGATGGCGGATATCACTTTTTGCAAAAAATGTCGTCATGGGTATCGTTTTTGAGGTTTTTGGGATGAAGATTTCAAAAATGGCATCCATTTTGAAATTAAGGATGGCGGATTTCACTTTTTGCAAAAAGTCGTCATGGGTGTCGTTTAATGGGTTTTTGGGGGTGTAGATTTCAAAATTACCATCCATTTTGGAATTGAAGATGGTGGACGTCCCTTTTTTGAAAAAGTCTTTATGGGTGTAATTTTCGAGGTTTTTGGGGGGTTTTCAAAAAACTGACGTCCGTCGTCTTTAATTCCACAATAGATGCAATTTTTGAAATCTATACCCCCAAAAACTTATTAAACGACACCCATGACGACTTTTTGCAAAAAGTGACATTCGCCATTTTTTATTTCAAAATGGATGCCTTGTTTACTACGGAAGCCTAAAAATGATTGTGACTTTTCGTAATAAAGTCTATCAAGATTTTTCGTGACAAAGTCTATTTGTGGAAAAGTTTTCGTGATTAAGATTTTTCGTGATAAGGTCTTTTCGTGATAAAGTCTATTTGTGACAAAATTTTCGTGAAAGAGTCATTCGTGAAAAAGTTTTTGTGAAAAAGTTTTTCGTGGTTAAGTACTGACACGGGTTGCTTGTTGATCTACATTTCCGATAATAGCTGTCAAACTTGAAAGTGAATTATCTTCGTATATATTAATTCTAGACCATTGCTTTTATGGGGATTGGTTTTATAGAGATCTTTAGGGAAGGCCTATGCCCAGAAGTAGGCGTCCTATTGCTAAAACGACGACGATGACGAAAGACGACGAGTTAGGGGTAAAATAACTGCGACTCCTGCGTACAGTAACATTCCAAAGAAATGTTATATCCCGAGATGATCGAGATGTTTTGGTCATGCTACTTGGAAAAGAGACACAATCATCTGATGTGGTATCATTGTCGGCACGTTTTTCTTTGCCAGTACTCAATGCTGTTTTTATGATAAATCCATGTTCCATGTTCTTACCATCAAAGAGAATGTAATAGTATCTTACCATAGTGAAGCTTGCTACAAGATTCTTACGTAGTTTTGCTGTAAATAAACAAGCTAACCTATAAACACACACAGAGAGCCTGTAAAGTATCTCCTTAGTTTGTCTTATAAAGCTAATTAAACTTATATCCATTAAATAATGAATTATAAATATTCAAATCACCTATAACATTTCCTGTGGTAGGTATTAATATTCTGATATCCGTAACTCTCGAAGTTCTATAACAAAATGACCGTGTTCTCAATAACTGATATACCAGAATTTTCTAAGAAACAGCGTATTGTGGTGGTAGGAATCATAGGGAAATCTCCATATAGGTACCCCAACAAAACGACACCACTATTACCTGGAGTTCAAAGCGATGAGGTTAGTATCTTATTTTTTTACCTTTTCTGTCTGAAGTAGGTACCTACCTGAGTAGCATTGAAAATATCCATATCTTACCCATATTTTCTTTTATAGAATGGCATCGAATGCCACTGGGACGAGCGGCGAGGCATTTTATACCTCCACGCAGTGACATATCTCGATACTAAAAGGCTTGCAGTGTTAGCAGAGAATCTTAATGAGAATTCTAAGAGCACAGAGAAGGATGCAGATGCTGCACACTGGCTAGTGGCATCAGGAGAATTGGCTGCAGACTCCTGTAAAGTTATAGCGCTGTTGTTCCAACTGTGTCACATTGTGGTGCTATCCTCTCCTACGTCAACATTTGATCTTGGATACTTACAGTTGTTCAAAGCTATAGATGCTTACAGGTAAGTTTAAACAAGCCAATTCGTCATTCAATGCCATTGAGATTAAACACATTATAATTCAAGAGTTGCAAAAAAGTCAAATTAGTAGTTACTAATTCATAAAGACACATTTCATCATATAGACACATTCAGAAAGCAACATTTGATATATTTTCAATATAACAGAAGTGAGCTGGCGCCATCTGTCACATCGGCACTCTCAGAAATACAAGCATCAGGTACATGGGAGTCTCACGGACGGACATGCTGCCCTCGTCTGCTTTTCCACTTCATGCGGGCCCCGGCCCCTCTGCGACGGAACCCACAGGCCTTGAAGAGACTGGAACATGCCACTGAGGACCAACTGTACTTTATATTGAGGAAGGCCAGAATCATCACTAATGTTTGGTAAGTTTTGTTTTATGGGTTTAAACCAAATCCTTAGATTATACAAGGGAACAAATCATACAACTTCTTAGGTGTGATGTTAGCTACAAGCTGCGGATAACCCAATCCTGGCTGAAGCTCACATAACGGCTGCATAAGGATTGGGTTATTTGCATCTTGTAGCTAACATCATAGCCACCCAGTTGTATGATTAGGCCTATTTTTTTTTTTTAAGTTCACAAACAGTAATTTATTCTTAAGTTACATCTAGACAACCCTAAGAAAAGTATTTTCAAACATGACACTACAAAATATTACTAAAAACTGCTAAGAAAATAAATTCATACACAAGAAAAAATTACTACATAGCTAATATTTGAAATTACTTAAAACTAAATAATATTTGTGTGGCTATCTTTTACTAAGTTTGCTATGGGAACTAGCATTATACTATACACCAGATTTATTTTTAAGATGTATTATAAACTGACATTGTTAACTTCATATTTTCAGAACTTATGATGCATTGATCAAAAGAAAAATGCTAATACACTAGAATTGAAATACAAAAATCCACTATAATCAATTTATTTATTTGACAAATATTGATATTAATATACACATATATAAACAATTTGGACACACAGAAATATTCTTAATATCTTTCTTACACAAAAAATGATCTTATTACTTATAGAAATATTTATAGAGCAATTATTGGAGAATAATAATTAAATGGATTTGCATAGCATTTTGAGATTCTACAACACACAAGGAACATACAATTATTGAGATTAAAATAAAAAGGTACATGCATAATCAAAATTAATTTAAAGAATAATCACCAATTACGATACATCAATCGCAACTGAGGTGTTAAAAGATACAGTTGAAACTATAATGCAACCTGCTTGTTCCATGCTTTGCAGCACTGCACTTTTGACAGCTGATAACCAGCTAAAGTAACAACTTTAAACATTAAAGTAACAACTAGCTGGTCTAAGATTTACTTATTAATCTTAGAGAACAGGTCTGTAGCTATTTTCATAGCCCACTCATTCACATTGTCATTGTCAGGACAGGAGTACTTGAAGGCAGGCTCGTCAAGAGTATTCTTCTTTTCTATGAGGCTGCCAAGTATCGCACAGATACAGACATTCGCTTTGTTTGACAGCCTTACGTGACAATCCTTATCAAGCAGTCGACAGTATGGAAACCATTCCTGGGTCTCCGTGGAATTAGTCTTTGACATCTCATATTTATTGTAATACTCAGATGCAAGATAAATCAACGATATATTTGTTTTTCTACTCTTGATTGAGCATAAAAGGTCCCAGAGCTCACTCGCTTCAATACTGTACAATTCAACCACTTTAAAAAATAAACATGGCAGTTGCATGTCATACCACTCGATGTATTTTGTGCATGTTTCTCTTATATTTTTCTTTGTTTTCTGGTCATCAGTGGTCAGATAGGCTTTTATGATTAGATATAAGCTTTGAAAATTTGATGGAATTTCATTAGTGCTTTTCAAGTTTTTTATTAATCGCCTCAGTAAAATAAAGACAAAACTAGTGGCTTGAGCGTTTAAGGTCCTGTACTTGGTCTCGTCATACTCCTCTCTTAATTCTGCAATAAGTTGCTTTGTTCGTTCCACAATTGTACCGCCATTTGATGTTGACATTGTTAATTTGATGATGATGGGGAGAGCAGGAAATGCACTGGTTTTTATATTCACGGAACCTTCGAGTTGAAATATAGTTTTAGTTGGATCACCAAACTGTCTTGCATGTGTTAACAGATAATCTATTCTACATCTAAGATCAGAACGAAAAGGGTTTTGTTTCGTCGCAAACATATAACAAGCAAATTCCGCACAATCCAAATATTTTTTTAGATCAAAGGTAGCATGATCTTGTAGCATCATTTCCAATTTATTACGCAGATGTATTGCGGATTCATGCCACTGTTTTGATGACATTAGGTTGTTACAATAAATGCTTAAACGTAAACCATACATTTGTTTAACAAGGCTGTCGGTAACGTTTTTTACCAGGTTTTCGTCTTCTTCGGTGATAGTCGGGATCGCTGCGTCTTTGTTTTCATTGATGGCTATTAGGAATTTCTTCTTCTGTATGGCGAGTACTTGCGGTAATTTCTCAATTGTTTTAATCTCTTCATCACTTAGCTTCGCTGGAACCGATCTAGCTGATATTATATTTTGGTATTTTCTCCGTACGACCTCGTTGCTTCGACGCATTTTTATAGATGGTAAAACGTATATTGGGATAGCTCTGACTTGCAGATTTGTAATAGAATCGAATGATGATGCAAGTAACAGAGTCAAATGAAACAGGAAAGTCCTCCAGATTACTGCAGATAACCACACGTGGTAAAATTCACACAACACATTTTAATTCATTAATTTGTTCGAATTGGGTCACAGCACAGGATATGCGATAATAATAATTAAGAAGTCTTTGTTTTATTTTATGAAGGAATACACTGTACAGTCGTACGGTCTCTGCTATTGTGAATCACTATTTGTGAATGTGAATAATTATGTACTCTAAATAATTGTTTATAGATAACTACTGAAACCAACACATATTATTTGTAGAGTCGAAAGCGGCGCTACCATCAATTTTTCTCAACCGAAGTGGGAAAAGTTATTAGTTCCATATTTGTCCACTTGTATTTTATAACTTGGTAGTGTTAAACTTGTATATAAATCGGGGATTCCCCTAATCGAAACAATGTGATTTGTGTAGTGACGTGCCACTAGGTACTTAGTTACAATAATCGATATTCGTAGTAACTTATACTTGGTTAAAAATACTTATTTAGGCCGAATCATACAAGTCGGCGGATGTGAACATAGAGGACATTATATATAGGGTAAATCTTTTCTAGGCTGGCAAGAGAGTAGCAACGCGGATGTTTCCACGAACCGCCCAGTGGGCTAGAAATTGGATATCGTCAAATGGATGAAAACCGTGTGGATGTCATCCATTTGGACTGATGGTGAATGGGGCCTATAAAGCTGCGCGTCGACTTCGATTGGTTATTGCTCAGTACATCCGCTGACATTTATAACATGTTCCGATTTGGTTGGAGCCAACTGCCACATCGGATCGTGTGCAATGTGGTTTATGTGGTCCGTCCGATCTTCATCATCCATCCATCAATCGCATCCTATACATACATTACTAGATCCATCAGCCATAGGACGTCTACTGCTGGACATAGGCCTCTCCTATGGATCTCCAATAAGACTCGTTGGAAGCGGCTTGCTTCCAGCGCGATCCTGCGGTCTTGATGAGGTCATCTGTCTACCTTGTGGGTGGACGTCCTTCGTTACGCTTGCCGGTACGTACGTGGTCTTCATTCGTGAACATTACGCCCTATTAGTCATCAATCCTCCGCGCTATGTTCGCTGCCTACTGTCATTTCAACTTGCCAATCCGTTGGGTTATGATTGTGATTACGAAGCCCAGTATTATTTTTTAAAATCAATATTAACGTTCGTGAATGACTAAACCGCAGCTGCGCCCACCCCTTACAAAGCCGCAGCAGTCTAGGGCACCCTTATACTTATTTTCCATCTTACATTGTTAGTACATTTTTTCTTTACAGCGCCAAATCGCTGTTCGCAATACCCAAGAATGAGGAGTTCGTTTACATTAGCGCGGACAGCGAGTGCGGCAACGCGCGAGATGTCAGCGCGCTGGTGCGAGGGCTAGTGGCTATGGTGAGTTTACCTAGTGGCGCCCCTCTTTATTGCGGCCTTGTTTCGAACTAATTTCCAAGAATGAGGAGTTTGTTTACAAGCGCGGACAGTGAGTGCAGTAACGCGCGAGACGTCAGCGCGCTGGTGCGAGGGCTCGTGGCTATGGCAAGTTTCACTAGTGGCGCCCCTCTTTATTGCGGCTTAGTTTCGAACTAACTTCCAAGAATGAAGAGTTTGTTTACAAGCGCGGACAGTGAGTGCAGTAACGCGCGAAACGTCAGCGCGCTGGTGGGAGGGCTCGTGGCTATGGTGAGTTTCACTAGTGACGCCCCTTGTCATTGCGGCTTTATTTCGAACTAACTTCTAAGAATAAAGAGTTCGTTTACATTAGCGCGGACAGCGAGTGCGGCAACGCGCGATTTGTCAGCGCGCTGGTGCGACGGCTCGTGACTATGGTGAGTTTACCTAGTGGCGCCCCTCTTTATTGCGGCTTTGTTTCGAACTAATTTCCAAAAATGAGGAGTTTGTTTACAAGCGCGGACAGTGAATGCAGTAACGCGCGAGACGTCAGCGCGCTGATGCGAGGGCTCGTGGCTATGGCAAGTTTCACTAGTGGCGCCCCTCTTCATTGCGGCTTAGTTTCGAACTAACTTCCAAGAATGAAGAGTTTGTTTACAAGCGCGGACAGTGAGTGCAGTAACGCGCGAGACGTCAGCGCGCTGGTGGGAGGGCTCGTGGCTATGGTGAGTTTCACTAGTGACGCCCCTTGTCATTGCGGCTTTATTTCGAACTAACTTCTAAGAATAAAGAGTTCTTTTACATTAGCGCGGACAGCGAGTGCGGCAACGCGCGATTTGTCAGCGCGCTGGTGCGACGGCTCGTGACTATGGTGAGTTTACCTAGTGGCGCCCCTCTTTATTGCGGCTTTGTTTCGAACTAATTTCCAAAAATGAGGAGTTTGTTTACAAGCGCGGACAGTGAATGCAGTAACGCGCGAGACGTCAGCGCGCTGATGCGAGGGCTCGTGGCTATGGCAAGTTTCACTAGTGGCGCCCCTCTTCATTGCGGCTTAGTTTCGAACTAACTTCCAAGAATGAAGAGTTTGTTTACAAGCGCGGACAGTGAGTGCAGTAACGCGCGAGACGTCAGCGCGCTGGTGGGAGGGCTCGTGGCTATGGTGAGTTTCACTAGTGACGCCCCTTGTCATTGCGGCTTTATTTCGAACTAACTTCTAAGAATAAAGAGTTCGTTTACATTAGCGCGGACAGCGAGTGCGGCAACGCGCGAGATGTCAGCGCGCTGGTGCGACGGCTCGTGGCTATGATGAGTTTACCTAGTGGCGCCCCTCTTTATTGCGGCTTTGTTTCGAACTAATTTCCAAGAATGAAATTGAATTGAAATTGAAAAAACTTTATTCGACATTACAAATACAAGAGACACAAAAAAAACAATAATGATATACAAATAAAGAATTAGAAATGTCGAAAAGGGCTCACCTCAGCATTATGCTGAATGCAGGTAGGAACCGCACACTCAGCGCTGGTTTTCAGGTTAGCCCTTTTTGAGGGTAGGAACAAAAAAAACATAAAATAAGAAAATAAGTGAAAAGTTATTTGACAAACAGTGCAAAGCTAAGACAAAGGAAAATCAAACAAAATAACGTTAAGGTTAAAGAACATGAAATAAACGCAATAAATATATATTTTCACATACAAACACAATATAAACAACAGTGATAATTATGATGATAATTAATCTACAAACTTATGTAACGAAAAAGAACAACAGAAAAATGAAAAAAAATAAATAAATAACAAAAATACATAAATTGCCAGCAAAAAATATCCAGAACATGGAAAAAGAGCGGAGTCATTTATAGAAAGGACTGGTCGTACACTATTAATCCGTGCTGAAGTTGTTTCGAAATAAGATAGCGTTTCAATTGTACCCGGAAAGAGTAGAGACTCTTCAACTCCCTAATAGGAGGAGGCAGATTATTCCAGCATTTGGCCGCCGCATACCGGAAGCTACCCCTGAAATTGACGGTGCGACAAGGCGGCATGGCCAACTGCTGGGCACACAATCGGCGATAACGGTGCCTGCTATCAGAAATCCACTTAATTCTCTCCCGCAAGTAAGCAGGATTACCGTATTTAATAACACCAAACAGAAGACAAGCGAGATATAATTTGCGGCGGGATTTCATTTTTAACAAGTTATTATTATTCAGAAAAGGGGTGACGTGTGATCTGGGCGGAATGTTGAAGCAAAACCTAGCACATGCATTTTGTACGCGCTGAACAAGACGCTGCGTTCGACCTAGGAGTCGAGGACCATATACAGTGTCGGCATAATTAAGTTTCGATAAGACAATACTTTCGACTAGCTGAACACGTAGTTCCTCAGTTAAGTACGGTCTGAGTCTGTACAGAGTCTTTAAGCGAAAAAAACAGTTACGAACGGCTTCAGCGACGTGGTTTTCAAATCTTAACGCGTCATCAATGCTCAGCCCCAGATTACGTGCCTCAAACACCCGTTGTACTGCCTGACCCATAAGTGTCAGATTGATGTCAGAGGGAAGAGAAGCCAACTGATGTCGACTTCCAAATACCATGAATTTGGTTTTCAACGGGTTCAATAAAAGACAGTTTGCATCAGACCATGCCACGATTCTGCTAAGGTCATCATTTAAATCATCTAGCGCATCCTTAAGGTTTTCCGGCCTAAAATGTATATAGATTTGTAAGTCATCAGCGTATAAATGATATCTACAATTTATAATCTTATTAACAATATCTGCGCTATAAAGAGTAAACAATGTGGGACCAGGAATTGAACCCTGGGGGACGCCCCTAGCGATGCTTGCAAGTGGTGAACGAAGGGGGATCCCTGAGGGTTGAGAAATCTCCACGAACTGTTCCCTTTTGCTTAAATAACTATCAAACCATTTTACGGTGGGTGAATCAAAACTAGACGAGCTCATTTTGGATAGCAGCAGCGTGTGATTAATGGCGTCAAAAGCCCGGGAGAAAGCCAAAAGCACCAGCAGAGTACACATACCATTATCCTGGGATTCCAACATATTGTCTGTCACGTCTAGCAGTGCTGTTGCTGTACCTCGTCTCTTTCGAAACCCCGACTGAAACTTAGGAAGAAGATCTTCTTTTTCTAAAAACTCCATCAACTGCTGATTTACCACTTTTTCCATTATCTTTGACATGCAGGGCAGAATGCTAATCGGTCGCAAATCTTTTAGTGAATTAGGATTGTTGACCTTGGGCAGGGGACGCACAATGGCTACTTTCCAAAGGTCGGGGAAAGTGGATGTCCTAATCGATGTATTTATTATTTCGGTAATAGCATTTAAAGATTGTGGTAATGTTGCCAAAAGCATTTTCAGTGATATACCGTCGTAGCCCACTGCATTTGACTTAAGACTTTTTATAATTTTGAAAACAGTGTTAGAGTTTACAGCTTTAAGAGAAAAAATATTTCGATCATTTTCGGGACGATGAAACTCGTGAAATGTGAGCTGAGAGATAGTTACCTCAGCTTTACCTGGGATATTTAAAAAGTGGTTATTAATCGCTTGAGGGTCATTAAGATGAGATGGAATTTCTATTTTTTTAGAACATGGGAGAAGAGTAGACTTTAAATTTTCCCATAGTGCTTTAGGGTTTTTGAGTTTGTTGTTGATGTTATGGTTGTAATAAGCTACCCTTTCTAAATACAAAGTTTTATTCACTAGCGCTTTAAGACTTTTGTAATAAGCTAATTTTGATTCCAATTTCGTCTCTCGGTAACTCGATAAAGCTTCGTTACGTAAACGCATCATTAACTTAACGTTATCGGTGATCCATGGATAGCCCTTTTCTTTGATAACCGAAGTTTTAAGAGGAGCATGTAAGTCAAACAGGGTAATCATACTTAAATTGAAACAATGGACCATCTCATTAACATCAGTCAAGGATGAAATAGTATCCCAGCACTCCCAACAGAGCAGGTCTAAATCTCTATTAAATGACTCCCAGCAAATAGTATTTAAGGGTCGGTACACTATTGTCAATGGGACAGGTTTCACTTTTTTGATATTAAATTGACAAATTACAACCGAATGTCCTCTATCGCCCATTGGTTCGACAACAACGTCCCTCACGCTCAAATCAGTGCAAACAACATCAATGAGAGTTTCACTATTATCGGTAAAATGTGTTGGGGAATTAACGACTTGCGTGAGATTTAAGCAATGTAATGTAGTTATTAAATTCTTAGTCTTTCCGTCGCTCTTATCAAGCATATTAATGTTAAAATCTCCAAGCAGAATTACGTGATCGCAGCTTGAAAACGAATTGATCGTATCGGTAATGAGGAGTTTGTTTACAAGCGCAGACAGTGAGTGCAGTAACGCGCGAGACGTCAGCGCGCTGGTGGGAGGGCTCGTAGCTATGGTGAGTTTCACTAGTGACGCCCCTTGTCATTGCGGCTTTATTTCGAACTAACTTCTAAGAATAAAGAGTTCGTTTACATTCGCGCGGACGTGAGCAGCAAAACGCGAGACGTCAGCGCGCTGGTGCGAGGGCTTGTGGCTATGGTGACTTTCACTAGTGGCGCCCTTGCGGCTTTAATTCGAACTGACTTCCAATAGTTAGGAGTTTAAATTGGCGTGGAGAGCAAGAGCGTAACAGAGACAGCGAGTAAGTGAAAAAAATAATTTGAATCGGTTCACAATTGGCGAAAATATCGATGAAAATACACAAAAAATAATTTTCAATATACAGACGAACATAGAACCTCCTCCGTTTTGGAAGTCGATTAAAACGTTATGTACCTACATATTTCCTTTTCTTTAAATTTTGTTCACATCAATTCGAATTTTGGACACGATGGAAGTCGGTTTTGTCGTTTTTTGCGAAAAATAATAATTATTATCTATATTGAATTGTTTTATGTATCGTGTGTCAGTGTGCGGGTGGCGCGGGCGCCGGCGGCGGCGGCGCGGGCGCGGGCGGGGGGCGCGCGTCGTTCCGCGTGTTCCTGCAGGGCCACGTGGACAAGGCGCTGGACGAGGGCTTCGACGACAACGTCGGCAAGTACGCCATGACCACGTCCTTCTTCGAGGTGGGTGGGCCAGGACTGTTCTTATATTGCGAGACTTATCGCGCTACCAAATATCATGTTCATCCATCCAGTCTCCCCTTTGCCATGCGACTCGATGGAAAAGTGGGGGAAAAAAGTTAAAAAGATAGTCGGAAAATCGCGATAATAATCTCCGACATAGCGGGTATTGGTCATGATGAATTCAATGATATCTTTATGTGTCCGTCCTCTAGAGAAACACCTTGTACCTACAATGATTTTCTGTTCAGTATAGGTCGTATCAACGATACGCCTATTTAATTAAGTTTTGTGTTGTAGCTGCCGTCAGCTCACGTGTGGAGCGCGGCGGCGCGGGCGTTAGCCCCCGTGTTCCTGGGGGCGGCGGCCGAGCCCGAGCCTACAGCCCTGCACCTGGCGCTACACACCGACGTGCGCTTCTCCGCCGCGCGCTGCGCCAAGGTACGATACTGTCGAGTGTTGCTGTAGCGCCGTCAGCTCCCGTGTTCCTGGGGGCGGCGGCCGAGCCCGAGCCGACAGCCCTGCACCTGGCGCTACACACCGACGTGCGCTTCTCCGCCGCGCGCTGCGCCAAGGTACGATACTGTCGAGTGTTGCTGTAGCGCCGTCAGCTCCCGTGTTCCTGGGGGCGGCGGGTTATTGCGGTTGGCGGTAGCTAGCGGTAGCTAGCGCTGGTTGTCAATGAAGATAGAATACTGTTGAGTGTTAAAGGTTATAGCGCCGTCGGCGATTGCGCGGGGCGCAGCGGCACAGACGCTTGGGTCAAAAATGTTTCGATTAGTTTTTCCAGTACAGAAGTAAACATAGTAAATTATCAGTTTCACGAGTATGTTGTTTTTAAACTTTCGCGATTTGAACACATTATTATTATATACTACGGGACTAATCGCGCACTCAAAATAAGAGACAAATAAATAACTCCTTATCAGTTTACAGGAAGCCCACGCACACAGACAGATACCTACACGCAACTTCACACCATCATCCGCGCCATTTGCAGTGGGTGCCCAAAGCGCTGCTGGACAGAGCGGATGCCCTCTGTGATGCTGAACATGTGGCGACTGAGAAAGCGCATGTGTGGGACGTTTTAAAGAGAAATGGTTATGATGGGAAAAAGCGAGACTTGGGTAGACGCAGGTATCGGAAACACGGTTTCGACGTTGAGAGGCAGCCGGCTTTCATGCCTTATGTTAAAGGAGTGACGGATAAGTTGGGGACTTTGCTAAAGGATTACTCCATCAAGCCGAAGGATGTCATTCCGTTTCAGACTCCTGGTGTATATAAGATGGATTGCAGCTGCGGTAGTTCCTACATAGGTCAAACGAAGCGTACTATTGCTGAACGGATCAAAGAACATATCGCGGCAGTCAAAATCCGCCAGATACAGAAGTCTGCTATAGCTGAGTATTTGCTTGACGGAGGTACTGGTCATTGGATCGAGCTCCACGACCCAAAAGTCCTCTCCACGGATCGACACTATTTTTAAAGAATAGTTCGTGAAGCGGTGGAAATAATAAAAACATAAGAATTTCAACCGGGAGGATAGATTTAAGTTATCGGCGTCGTGGAACCCTGTTGTCAACAAATGCAAATCGTGTAGTGTAGGTAGAAGTGTTGTGTGTCGTAGTGACAATTTTTCGAGTTTAAATTGCGTTGGCTGGTACCCAGCTGTTTCACATTACAGTCTACCCGTGAACACGGTCGATGCATCTTGGCCGAAACGTCGGGATGAGGAGTAGGAGGTATTTATTTATTTCGTAATTTTAGTGCGCGATTAGTCCCGTAGTACATGTATAATAATTCACGAGTATGATTTTATAATATTTTAGACATCTGATAAATTTCGTAGCGTAAGAATAGAGAGTAGAGATATGGAATGCGTATGGACCAGAAATGATGTTTGTTGAGTTGCGTTCAATCTGGTCTAAAAATGTTGTTCGTTTGTTTAATTTGCTTCATAGAAACCTGTTCTACTATTGCATTGAAGATTTTTTAATGTAATATTTGGTGGTACATGTTTTAATCAGTGCATTATATTGTTTCTGTGCTATATTGTAGGTATTGCCGATCGCGCAAGCGTCGTACGCCGAGGGCCTGCCGTCGCATTACTCGAGCCAACACCACGCGCATAAGGTAACAGTCTGATTTACTACTTACTATCAATGCGATGTTTTATTAAATTAATTTAATTGTTTTAAAGATTTTTTTTAAATTTCAACCGCTTGATATTGTATTTTTTTTAATTGTAATAGTAAACATATTTTATTTTTGCTGATATTTTGACTGGGTAAAAACTACTGACAGAGAACCGTCAAATCTACCTATCGAAGGATTTTTGTATTATTTATTATTATTTATTTATTCAATTAGTACCGCATGCACGAATTACACTAATGATAATTATTTATAAATCAATTATATAAAATTAATGTCAATAATACAAATGTCAAAGAAAAATAATACTAAAATAAAGAAAAATAACAGTCAAAAATACAACCTAATAAACAGAAATGAAAATGTCAATGAGAAAAAAAAAAGAATAAAAATAAAAATCACCATAATAATACAATAAATAGTTACGTCACAGTTACCTACTTAAAAATACTGGATTGTTTTTGTGACGCGACAGACTCACAGTAATGTAAACAATCTCTCATTAGAACATTGCACTCGCCCGCTAGCACATCACAATCAGGTTGAGCGTCAAGTAGAGCATTAAGTGCAGCAAGGGATCGCGGTATCGGGGAGGTCGCATGAGCCACTGTTCTACAGCGTGGTACAGCAAACAATTTATGTTTCCTAGCCCGATGATAGTTGTCGGGAGTATAGAGGCGACATAACTGCTCGCTGAGCTCCGGTGCATCAACTTTGCCGCGCAAGATTTTACACATTGTTCTCAGCTGGTCATATCCTCTCCTCACTTCCAACGAATTGTATCCCAAACAGCCGTGTAAGAATTCGGTGGGATACATGAACGGGTAGTACCCAAATCTACGTTTGTATAGGTATCTCAAAAATGCCTTCTGAACCTTTTCCAGGCATTAAGTATTAAGCAGCATTAAGGTATAGCAGTTCTCATGCGGATGCCATACGCAAGCGCTAGCTTCTAGTTTGCTTCGTACCAGAGTACCGAACACTAGCTTAATGACACCAATATCATGAAAATCTCGGGAATTCCGTAGCACGAACCCAAGCCTCTGGTAAGCCTCTTTAGCGACCGTAGCGATATGGTTATTAAATGTGATTTGTCGATCAAATATGACGCCTAGATCCTTTACTAATTCAGTATGCGAAATTACGTCTTGACCCAATTTATATTGATATTGGAAAGGATAGCGCATTCTGCCAAACGTCATCTAGGAGCATTTAGAGAGATTAAACTCCATTTCATTTTTAATACTCCATTGATAGATCATATCAACGTCTCTTTGCAATTTTAAATAATCGTCAAATGAACTAATCTCCATGTATAACTTTAGGTCATCCGCATACAGGAGACATTTCGCGTACTTTAGAACCTTAGGAAGGTCGTTTATCATTATTGCGAAGAAGAAAGGCCCAAATATCGACCCTTGACTCACTCCTGAAAGCGTGGGATAGGGAGCAGAATCATAAGAACCTAGACGAACAAACTGTCGGCGCTCGCGGTGATAGTCAGCGAGGAAGCTGAGGAAGCCTGGATTGAAACCTATTGCGCTAAATTTTGCCAACAGTATATCGTTATTGATTCTGTCGAACGCTTTCCGATAATCAAAGTAGAGTACGTCAACTTGTTTTCCACGATCGAGACTGGAGGATATATAGTCGACCAACGTCAATAAATTAGTGTTTACTGATCGTTTCTTTCTGAATCCGTGTTGTTCGTCACATAAAAACGGTTCAACTTGCCTATACATTTTTTTATGAAGCACGTGCTCAAAAACCTTCGCTACGGTCGGTAATATAGCTATTGGACGATATTCCTCTACCGATATCTTGTTTGAAGTTTTAGGAATAGGAGTGATCCGCGAAAGTTTCCATTGAGATGGGTAGACTCCCTTCCGTAGAGCAAGGTTAAACAAATAGCAGAGAGGGTCGCTCAGTAACTCCTTTCTATCCTTCAGAAACCACGGAGGTATGCAGTCTGGCCCAATCGAGCCACTGGCTTTCAAACTTTGAATTCCCTCTACTATATCCCAAGGAAATATCTGTGGTATGCCAATAACGTTACTCGAAGTTGACAAATCCCCAGCAGAGGTGCACGCCGCATCTAGTTTTGGCGCGACTTCGAGAAAAACAGTTGAAAAATTTTTAGCAAAGGCTTCAGAAGTTTGTTTTCCGCTGAAAGTGTCCCCCTTGTGTTCAACAGTTGGTTCAAATCCACCTTTTGATCGAAGAGATGAGATATGGCGCCAAAACTCTCGAGGATTCACCTTAATACTGTTTTCAATATTCACCATGTACGAATCGTAGGCACTTGAGACACGAGTTTTCAGCTGAGACCTTAAACTGGAAAACAATTCATAAGACTCCGCGGAACCAGAACATTTCCAGTTACGATGAAGCTCAAGTTTTAGTTTGATATCATCGATAATATCCTTACTAAACCAAACCGGATACCGCGATCCCACTACTCTATCGCGACATTTCTTAGGAGTACAGGCATCAAAAATTTCATAAATACGGTCATAAAAAAAGTTTGTGCACTGACACACATCGTCAAGTAAATAAAATTCATCCCATGATATACTAGTCATCATCTCACACAGCTGAGAGTAATTGCACTTTTTAAAACTCCAGTCTAAGCTAGGATTGATGTTACTTGGTTCAATTCGGTCCGAATGACGAGAACTAGAAATGTTTACGTTAACTTCAAGAGGCGGGTGGTGCGGGTCAATTTTAACCACATTTTCAGTGGTTTCAACATTTACATGTGTGTCTGAGCACAAACGAAATAATACTACATCTAACATTCTACCATTAACATTTGGAATGTTGTTGTTCTCAAACAAGTTACATAAAATATAAATAATAGTTATTTATACTCAATGAAGCTGTGTAAAGGTTTAAGTCGCCCAAAATTAACACAATCCCTTTTAAATTATTAATAAAGCTTTCAACCTTACAGAACCATGTCATATAAAAATCGTAAGAACACTTATGTTCTGAGGGAATAAAATAAGGAACGTGTTTGTATGAAAGTCAGAGAGTTTCGAGGTTACAATCTTCATCAGCGTTTGTAATAATCCCAAAACGCCTAATTATAATTCGCTGAGTCAACATCGCCAAAAAAGTTGCTCAACTGCGGTCGTCCTGTAAACGTGAATACCAACCACCAACTATAGGCTCTATGTGACGCATACAACTGTCGACTAATTCTAGGCAACTTGGTGACCAAGGCAGCCGACTACACTTACAGCTTGCAATGTTTGTATGGTCCAGGTGGGCGTAGCGCTGGCGGTTCTAAGCACGATGGCGCGCGGGCCGCTGTCGGCGGGCGCCGCGGGCCGCCTGCGGGCCGCCTGCGAGGCCACCTACAGCGAGCGCACGCTGTGCGAGGCGCTCTCTCTCACCGGCCACGGCTGCGTCCACCCCGACCAGTGAGTGTCGCCTGTACTGGCTGGTCATACTGTCGGCGGGTGGTCAACTGGCCACTCCTCAATAATCATTCACCAACACCAACGAAGTGTGTGTTGTTACAGCGACAGCTCGGTGGAGCATTCGTCGGGCGTGCGCTACGTGTCGGCGTGCGACTGCGGGCGGTCGCGCGCGGCGCGCGAGGACCCGTACTCGGTGCGCGCGGCCAACTGCACGTTCTACGCGATGGCGGCCGACCACTGCGACGGCTGCCGCAACCTGGACTCTATCACCTTCCCAGTGTTCGAGCCCTCCACGCCTACGTTCAGGTACCTACCGTATCGTTGAAATATTAACTCTTTATGCGCGCCATATTCCTTTGGTCCCTTTTCATAACTACCTATAAAAATCCAATTTTCCTTTAGGCTTAATTTTTCCATAAAATAAAAAATAAATAAATAAAATAAAAATAGCCTTTATTCACTAATATACAAATAGCTTTTGAAAAAAACATTAATCTTACTTCTATTTCTTAAATATTAGGTTGTCCACCCTGGACATAGGCCTCCTCTAGAATTTGCCAGAGCTCCCTATCTCGGGCTTTCCTGCGCCACCCCGGCAGCAGGTCGTCGTCCCACCGTTTCTGAGGTCGTCCCTTGAATCGCTTCCCGTCTCTTGGGTACCATTGCATGACCTCTTTGGTCCATTTATGTTTTTTGCTTCTCAGTACATGCCCAACCCAACGCCATTTTTATTTTTTTATTTTTTGGTTTACATCTGCTACGCCTGTGGCCTTTCGGATTTTTGTTAGTCTCCACCTATCTTTTAACTTTATATGGAGCATGCTTCTTTCCATCCCCTGTTGGCATACTTTATATTTTTGAATGTGTGCCTTTGTCAGGCCCCAGGTTTGGCATCCATATGTTAGTATAGGTAGTAAGCACAAATTGAATACCTTTCTTTTCGCAAACATTGGGGCTTCTTTGTTTTTAAAAATTTCTTTCAGAGACCAGTACCGAGCCCAAGTGTTGCTCACTCTCTTTTGCACTTCTTTTTCCATCATTGATCCCGGAGAGATAATTTGGCCTAAATATATGTATTCTTCCACATATTCTATCTCTTCGTTATTTACTTTAATAGCCTGTTTGGGTCTGTTTGTCATCACCTTTGTCTTTGAGGTATTCATTGTGAGACCTGCTTTGCTACTCTCTGTTGCCAGTTGCTGGAGCATTTCTTGTAGAGTGTTAGGATCTTCTGCAAACAATACCAAGTCATCTGCAAATCTCAGGTGTGAGAGCATGCTTCCATTTATATTTAATCCTATGTTCTCCCAGTCTAGATTTCTGAAGATTTCTTCTAGAACAGAGGAAAAGATCTTAGGAGACATAGGGTCTCCTTGCCGGACTCCTTTTTGGACATTAAATTCTTCCCCGATTCTTTCCAGTTGTACTCTGGCTGTACTGTTGTTATATATATTTTTTATGATTTTAATATATTTGTTTTCAATTCCTTGGTTGGTTAGAGCTCTGTATATATATAGCTGTGAGATAGGGAATCGAATGCCTTATTATAATCCACAAAGGAAATGTAGTATGGTTTTCTATATTCATTATATTTTTCCACTACTTGTTTTACTACATGTATGTGATCCACAGTTGAAAAGTCAGCCCTGAAGCCTGCCTGTTCTTTTGGTTGTTCTTCATCTAAGCGCTTTGTAAGTCTGCCTAGAATAAGTTTTGAGAAAATTTTGTAGATGTTCGTCATAATGCTTATTGGTCTATAGTTGCCTATCCTGTCTTTGTCCCCTTTTTTATGGATCAGAATTATGACAGACTTTGTCCATTGTTCAGGAATGACTTTTGTGTCTAGTATCTCGTTAAACAGATTGGTTAACGGTTGAAGGATAATATCTATGGTTGCTTTTAGCAATTCATTAGTTATTTTGTCTTCTCCTGGAGCTTTGTAATTTTTCTGTGACATTATTGCTTTTTTGGTTTCACTTGTTAATATGTATGGAATTTTTTCACCATCGGTTAATTTTTCCATGACTACTGGAGATTCCAGGGAGCTATATGTACCTATAACTTTTTATAAAACGTAGTAGCGATTTTGTTGATTGTTGTTCTTTTTGATGTTATGTATTCTTTGTTCTTTTTGTTTTTCCCCTTCATCTGTGGTATCCATGTGGAATGCTCTTTAAGTTGTTTTAATGCTCTTTTTATTCCTCCTGTTTTTGCAATTTCCGATTGGATGCTATGGAAACGAAATTCTTTCTTATGATTTCTAATACTTGCTGTGATCTCTTTGCTTAATTTTTCTACATTTTTGATGTTCTTTCTTCTGTTGCTAAACAATTCTTTTCTTTCTTGGATCAAATCTCTTGCTTTTTGTCCTATTTTGTCGTTTTTGATCTTGTTACTTATACATGCTAACTCGGTTCCTAGGTTTGTAAGGATTTTTTCAAATTGATTGTACTTTTCTTGGACCGAGTCACTACTTTTAATTTTTTCTAATTTTTCTGTTACTTTACTGCAAATTTTTTCTGGGACCGGAGTAATTATTTGATCTGTTTCTTATGTGTTTTCTTGTTCTTTTTTTTGTTTATGATTTCCAATGTGGCTCTGACCATCCTGTGATTTGTGCTAAAGTTAAGTTTATTTACTGTGCCAACATTGTTGAAGATACTTGGTGTGTTAGTTAATATGAAATCAATTTCATTTTTATATCTTCCATCAGGTGAAATCCATGTCCATTTCCTGTTGATATTTTTATTGTAATAAGTGTTCATTATTTTTAAATTAGACTCAAGAGCATTTTTCCATAGTCAAACAAAACCACGTCCAAGTTGAGTACTATAACTTAGTAAAGTCGTGAATGAAACTCTTTTTTGACATCAAGACAAAAGATTTGGTTATCTCAATTGCAGAGCGGCGTCAGTGAAAGGGGCCCCCAGCCAAGAGACCACGGAGGTGTCTACGCGAGATTCGGGGGGCACGAGCCCCGAGTCTCCCGGCTCGGGCTGGTCGGCGCCCGACGCGCTCTCGCCGGGGCCCGCCAAGGAGGAAGAAGAGGAGGAGGACGAGGACGAGTACATCGTCCACGTCAGAGGAGACTCCACCAATGGTGAGTGCTGCAGCTAGACCGGCTCAGACTGGACGGTGTTCTATTTTCAGACTTGCCATGTAGAACGACCTTGACGATAACGGTCCATATTACGTTACACCCCTTATACAGGTGTAACAATTTATTTTATATTATTTTAGCTAAATTTATGTAACTCTGGGTCTCCGTGCCTGCAATAAATGGTTTTTATTTTTATTATTATTTATTTATTTATTATTATTCCACTACTGATAGTGAAATAACATGGACCGTTATCGTGGAGTTCAGTGCTATCGGTAGGCCAATTCAAGGCGTCCGACGCGTCCTGCAGCAATGCGACAGCGACGGATCCATCTTCCAAGTTAGAGGAGACTTCACTATCGGTGGCTGCTGTGCAAACCGTCTCGAGCTGGTCCTTTGCGTGCGCCTTCAGTAGTCGCCTTCGTAATGTGTCGGTCGTGTTGCAGAGAAGGTGATGTCCCGGCAGCCGTCGACGACGGAGTACCTGCCCGGCATGCTGCACGCGGGCAGCCCGGCCGGCCTGCTGCCGCGCGCGCGCCACTGGGCGCTCACCTGCCTCGGCGCCTCCTCGCTCTACAGCCACGCGCTCGGCCTGCCCGAGCACCTGCAGCCCGGCTTCCTGCCCCACACCAACTACCTCGTGCCCTGGGACGCGGCCCCGCGGTAACTGTACACATCCTGCCCCACACCGACTGCCGCGCGCGCCACTGGGCGCTCACCTGCCTCGGCGCCTCCTCGCTCTACAGCCACGCGCTCGGCCTGCCCGAGCACCTGCAGCCCGGCTTCCTGCCCCACACCAACTACCTCGTGCCCTGGGACGCGGCCCCGCGGTAACTGTACACATCCTGCCCCACACCGACTGCCGCGCGCGCCACTGGGCGCTCACCTGCCTCGGCGCCTCCTCGCTCTACAGCCACGCGCTCGGCCTGCCCGAGCACCTGCAGCCCGGCTTCCTGCCCCACACCAACTACCTCGTGCCCTGGGACGCGGCCCCGCGGTAACTGTACACATCCTGCCCCACACCGACTGCCGCGCGCGCCACTGGGCGCTCACCTGCCTCGGCGCCTCCTCGCTCTACAGCCACGCGCTCGGCCTGCCCGAGCACCTGCAGCCCGGCTTCCTGCCCCACACCAACTACCTCGTGCCCTGGGACGCGGCCCCGCGGTAACTGTACACATCCTGCCCCACACCGACTGCCGCGCGCGCCACTGGGCGCTCACCTGCCTCGGCGCCTCCTCGCTCTACAGCCACGCGCTCGGCCTGCCCGAGCACCTGCAGCCCGGCTTCCTGCCCCACACCAACTACCTCGTGCCCTGGGACGCGGCCCCGCGGTAACTGTACACATCCTGCCCCACACCGACTGCCGCGCGCGCCACTGGGCGCTCACCTGCCTCGGCGCCTCCTCGCTCTACAGCCACGCGCTCGGCCTGCCCGAGCACCTGCAGCCCGGCTTCCTGCCCCACACCAACTACCTCGTGCCCTGGGACGCGGCCCCGCGGTAACTGTACACATCCTGCCCCACACCGACTGCCGCGCGCGCCACTGGGCGCTCACCTGCCTCGGCGCCTCCTCGCTCTACAGCCACGCGCTCGGCCTGCCCGAGCACCTGCAGCCCGGCTTCCTGCCCCACACCAACTACCTCGTGCCCTGGGACGCGGCCCCGCGGTAACTGTATACATCCTGCTCCACACCGACTACCTCGTGCCCTGGGACGCGGCCCCGCGGTAACTGTACACATCCTGCCCCACACCGACTACCTCGTGCCCTGGGACGCGGCCCCGCGGTTACTGTACACATCCTGCCCCACACCGACTACCTCGTGCCCTGGGACGCGGCCCCGCGGTAACTGTACACATCCTGCCCCACACCGACTACCTCGTGCCCTGGGACGCGGTCCCGTGGTAACTGTACACATCCTGCCCCACACCGACTACCTCGTGCCCTGGGACGCGGCCCCGCGGTAACTGTACACATCCTGCCCCACACCGACTACCTCGTGCCCTGGGACGCGGCCCCGCGGTAACTGTACACATCCTGCCCCACACCGACTACCTCGTGCCCTGGGACGCGGCCCCGCGGTAACTGTACACATCCTGCCCCACACCGACTACCTCGTGCCCTGGGACGCGGCCCCGCGGTAACTGTACACATCCTGCCCCACACCGACTACCTCGTGCCTTGGGACGCGGCCCCGCGGTAACTGTACACATCCTGCCCCACACCGACTACCTCGTGCCCTGGGACGCGGCCCCGCGGTAACTGTACACATCCTGCCCACACCGACTACCTCGTGTCCTGGGACGCGGCCCCGCGGTAACTGTACACATCCTGCCCCACACCGACTACCTCGTGCCCTGGGACGCGGCCCCGCGGTAACTGTACACATCCTGCCCCACACCGACTACCTCGTGCCCTGGGACGCGGCCCCGCGGTAACTGTACACATCCTGCCCCACACCGACTACCTCGTGCCCTGGGACGCGGCCCCGCGGTAACTGTACACATCCTGCCCCACACCGACTACCTCGTGCCCTGGGACGCGGCCCCGCGGTAACTGTACACATCCTGCCCCACACCGACTACCTCGTGCCCTGGGACGCGGCCCCGCGGTAACTGTACACATCCTGCCCCACACCGACTACCTCGTGCCCTGGGACGCGGCCCCGCGGTAACTGTACACATCCTGCCCCACACCGACTACCTCGTGCCCTGGGACGCGGCCCCGCGGTAACTGTACACATCCTGCCCCACACCGACTACCGCGCGCGCCACTGGCCGCTCACCTACCTGATTAATAAATGCCCAAGATCACTCCCAACTCGCTCCGATTGGTTCGCATCATTTGTAAACGAATGGATGTTTAATTGTTTACTGATCATTTTACTAAACAATAATGTAGATGCGTTAAAATGGAGCTTTTTTTGAAATTATACTTATGAGTCTGCAAAACCGAACTGTATCTGACGCTTTTGTTATCATTCGTTTCTTGCCTCTTCCCATAAAAGTAATTTGTAAGATGTATTCACGTGAAAACAAAGCAGGGATTAAGTGATATTTGTCCGCAGTGTGGATCAGATGTCGCTGTTCCGCGCGGGCCCGGGGCGCGGGCGCGGCAAGGCGGCGCCGCCGCACCTCACCGTCAAGATATTCATCGGCTTCGAGTACGAGTGCCCGCGCGGACACAGGTACATATTACGTCACATTATATTCCATGCTGTTTCTAAAATGTTCCTCGATTTTATAATACCTACTGTTGCTACCTAATGTTGCAATACCCGAAGTGTGAAAGGAGCATGAGATGTAATTTCCGACCGCTTTAATACCGTGACCGCGATAATAAATCATATTTTCTAATACTAAAATGAACGTGGGTCAGCGGCAGCGAGCGCTACGGCGCCATTTACTGGGGGACAAAGTTGCTCGACATGTCGCGCGATAAGTCGCAACTTTTCTCTCGATCACACACCCATGTTGCGATCGAGATGTTGCTACGTTCTTGACAGTGTTGCCAACCACAGAAAACAAAAAAAAACAGCAGCTCACTTACAAAAAAGTAAGAGAAAAAGTAAAAAAAACAGTAGATAAATTGAAAAGAATAGACGAGTTTTACCTACCAATAAAACTCATATTATGTCCGAAGCCTTATTCGAAGCCTTTTAAACATATATATTGAGAATGCATCTTCCGTTTCCGGCCGTATTTGCGGTTGTAGTTCCCTCTGTTGGGCTAAAATGGCAACCCAGGCCGCCACGTTCCCAGGCAGCGTATAGTTCTCCTCATTGAAGTCTCAATAACATAAGGAATTAATGAACACCAGGCAGAACTTACTGTAAGGCTTCGAATAAGGCTTCGGACATAATATGAGTTTTATTGGTAGGTAAAACTCGTCTATTATGTCCTTGAGCCGTTATTCGAAGCCTTTTAAACATATATATTGAGACGTGTTTGTTTTCGCCTGGTGAACGAGACGCCAATGTGAATGCACAGAATAACGTCAACATTAATAGGTATTTATAGAATTAAACAGTATGAAAAACATCAGTCACAAATGTAATAACGTAATGTTAATATAGCGGATATAATTATGTAGCGCTACATAAAAATATAGAAGAAAACTATTTTAATAGTCACTGCTACTATAAGATCTTAGTTTCGAATATTGCCCCGGTAACGTATGTATGTATGTTATTATTGTACAGAACCAAATACTTAAGAGTCACATAGTATTGCTGTCTTACAGTTTCAATGTTATCGCTAATAAGTACTACATCAATTAGGAATTTAAAAAAGTAACTTAAATTAAAATAATAATAAAATTATGTTTATCATTTATTAATAGTCTGTCGATTCACTCCTTGAACGCGACAGCAATGGTGGAATCACCACTATCAGCCTCCGGCATAAAGGATTTTACATCATTGGTGATTCCAGTTTAAGATGCAGTTTTCACTACCGGTGTACGGCAATAGTTATCGATCCTATTAGGCACAAAACTTGAAACCGGAATTAGAAATAAAATTGTACATTTGCCAAAATCTGTCCACAACAAAACCCCTGAACTGTTCAAGGTTTCGGACTTGATATTTTGTTGCGGCCTCCTTGTCTAGCTGTTTTTAATAGATCTACATCTACAGCACAGTCTACATCTACAGTAATAGAAGGTAGATACTATATGTTGAAAATGATATTTTTAACTATAAGTACAAAAGTTCTGAATTTCAATTAAGTAATAACAAGCAAGACTTAATAAAAACCAAAATAAAATCAGTTAAATCCTTATAACTAGCGGGCTTTGTAATCTTAAATCTCCGCGAGCGAGTCAAGATGACTTACAGCACCCCTCTTTATCCCGCGTTAGAAAACCTTGGTGTGGTATATAACCAACTCTTAGATTCAAACGTGTTGAACTTTGTATTCAATAATGAATACAATAACCCGAAACTAGCACACCGTCGCAGCGTCGTGGTGCTTCCCGCAAATAATGAGTAGGTCGATTAAAAATTTACCATCAATTGAATAGTACATGTATTTGTATATATCCCGAACATGGCTAATCTTAGCACTATTATTTGATATGCTTTCATTTCACATGTTCGGAGCCAAGCTTCCTAACTGAATTTGATTCTGGAATATTTGAAATGATAATATTTAAGCCAAGCCAAGATAACTTTGAAGCCAAGAATTTCACGAATTATTCTAATTATTGTCATACCCTTATTTATAGGGTCATAAATATGTAAACTATACAGACCATGTTACATAAAAACTAAATGTAAATATTATATAAGTTACAATGCAATAAATGATTAAGTAGGTATTGTACCTACTGTTAATTTTATCTGTAATTAGACGGTGGCGTGGACCGGCTTAGTTATGCTATACTGGATTCAGGGAATATCTACTGTTAATTTTATCAAACAAATTTACAGGTATTAAGAGTATTATCTCTCAATCTTTTTACTTGGCTCGCAATATACTATTGTTGTACATATATGTATTATGATAACAAGCCATGAACTTTCACCCCATATTTTTAAATTTTTTCGCGTCATATTTGCGCCAGTCATTGCGTAGGCTCGCATGTGTTGCATGAAACTAGTGGACCTGGATTCTGAAGCTTCGCTTCGTAAATAAAAGACTTACATACCTAAACTTTTTGTTATCAGCCTAGTCAAGACTGATAGAATTAAGAATTTTGCCATTTTTCAGCCGTGTATACTAGAAAATGTATCAGATACGCAAATCAAACCAGCCATTCTTTTGTATGGTTTACGTTTTTCGCATGCACGACTTAAATTTGTCTTTAAGGCGAAATACTAGTGACGAGGAAATTGAGAAATAGGTATTTGGACTAAACTATTGCCGTCGCGATGCGCCCAAACCAGGGAGCTTCAATGTGTGTGGTGATGCAATTGTATTTGTGTGCGTACTGCGCTCGAACTCTCCCCGCACCCTACCTGCGCCCCAACGAGCTCGCTGGCCGACCGATATTTTATTTTGAATTGTAGCAAAATATGATATTACGTAGAGTGCGCGCAAGATAACTCTGCGCGCGAGTCGTGGCGCCACGTACGTTATTTCATTAGTATTCTGTATTCCCTGGCAGAATTGAATTGGTTCCTGATTTTGGCCGTACGTAGAGCTATCTTGCGCGTATTCTACGTATGCTCTGGTTACCTAGTAGGTATGGCGGATAGGCGATAGCAAACAAAAATATAAAAGATTAATTATTTTGAAGATTATTTATTTTTCTGCCTTTAGGAAGCTACAGTATTTGTAACATGGGTTAATTTTTCTTTATAGGCTAATTTATTTTCTTTCAAATAATTATTGTCTGACAAAAACGTAATATGTACCTAACTAACATCATATACAATTGGCTATTTGATATCCGTAGGCGCTGCAGTTTACATAATATATTTTTACTGAAATTACTTCTTTCTAAGTATTAATTAATTATTTTTTTATAGAAATATCTAACATTACGTCGTTCTTCTACGGTCTATAATAAATATGCCAAATGCAAGTGGGACTCGCGCTCGAAAGGTTTCATACCGTATGAGAGCCAGTTATTTCGATGCAATTATATATTTTTTAAATTGATACATTTATATACATGATATATTGATATATTATATTACTAAATATTCTGAGAATATTTCAAGCGTCTACCTTTTGTGTATATTAATGAAAATTGTGCAAAAAATCACGTCTGTTGTATGGCATGAAAAAATATTTATTTCATTCTATTTTTTGACCAACGTATCGGAGGAGGTACTCAATTTGACACGTATATTTTTTATGTAAGCGTAACTTTTTACACAGTAGTCCGATTTTGATAATTCTTTGTTAGAATTTTTTTCATTGGAAAGAATATACTTCGAAATTGATACCATTGAAATTTTATTGAAATGGGCTGAGCCATTTTTGATAAATCAACAATAATCGATCCGTGCGAACTATTCGCGAATTCTGTACCTACACGGTTGAAGTAGATATTTATTTTATTCTATTTTTAGTTTTGTTGTTATACCACTATAACAACAAAACTAAAAATAGAATCAAATACATCATCTGTGCAAATTTTAACTGTTTAGCTTTTACGGTTCGTGAGATACAGCCTAGTGACCAACGGACAGACGGACAGAGGAGTCTTAGTAATAGGGTCTCGTTAATCTAAAACTTCTTGCCTTTTATATTGTAGGTACCTATAGAAAGAAATTAGAATAAGAAATTATATATAAGAAATTAGTCCCATAGTATAAAAATAATTGAGGATTCAATTAAACAGATGCGAGGTTTACTGTTTAGAGAACAGCTTGTCATACTTTGGTTCTACTTTAAAAACGTTTAAAAAATTGAAACAATTAGCTAATTAAAGCAGCAGTGGGTAGGGCACATATAATAGTAAAACAGGATTAACAGGATATTTTAAGAGAACTAGATTGTCTAGACAAACCTAATCTAGGTTTTAAGACAATGTATGAACGAGTTATCTATCATTGTAATTTATCAAATAAATAAAAAAAAAAAAAAAAAGGATAGAACATCCACAATTATTATTAGATTAAAGCATTTAAAGCACTTCTAATTAAACTTTTTAGCAAAACTCAGTGGATTGGCAAGTTAAAATGCCAGATGGCAAGGCACATAGTTCAATGAACGAATAGCCGATGGGGCTGTTTTCTCAAATGGATCTCACGTACTGGCAAGCATAGAACGTTTTTTGCTTAGGTGGACTAAGGATAGATTTATATGTTACAGTTATAATACATTTTTAGAGAGCACGTGATTTTCCTAATTAGAAATTTAGAACTATTATTTCGTCTTAGACTAATATAATGTAATGAATGAAGTAGTAAGTATAATGGCTCATAGTTCCAAGAATGCTCAATTTTACGAATGCCCAATTCTATGAATGAACAATTCTAAAAATGCTCAATTCTCAAAATGGCAAAATAATTTCAAATGGGAAAATCACATTTTCATATAAAAAATCACCGGTAATTAAAGCAATATCTTTAGGCAAGTTTTACTATTGAAGCAACTAACATATTATTATGTATTATATAATCATAACTAAGTATGACATAAAGACCTATATATACACATGAGATCATAATTATCATATACATTCATAATATTATTTCATGCTATATAAGGTATTTTCAGCGAGCCATTTTTTAAGCTATGTTTAAATTTGTTTGCATCTAAAAATGTTATGTGAAGAGGTAGACTATTGTACACTTTTATGGCTGTATTAAATGAACTTCGATGATACAAAGTATGATTTACTTGTACTACACAAATATTGAATTTATGTTGAGGACGTAAAATTTGCGATCTAGCTGATTTATTACCAAAAAAGTAGTTTTGGTTATTTTTAACAAATACACAATCTTCATCTCTTAAAGTAAGATTTTGTTTTTTAGGATATTCTTAATTGAAATTATGTTGCCATTTTGATAATTGAGCATTCCCAAAACTAACCATTGTGAGAATTGGGCATTCATAGAATTAGGCATTCGCAGAATTGAGCATTCCCGGATTAGTTGGGCATTATGAGAATTGGAACACCTAAACTATTTAGATGTCTGCCGATACAACACGATATTTATATACTAAAAAAATACTACGAGTACACAGAAGTGTGTAGTCGCTGCAATAAGTCGCAATAACTAAACGCATATATTCCATACATAAGATCTTTTTCTTCAAAAGTAACAAAGATACATCGGTAAAATTACAAGATTTAGAAAATTAACTAATATTTTTAATAAACATCGATAGCGATGGACATCACTAAAGCATCGACAAAAATATCGTCAATTGCTACATCTCTAGTGCATGTGTACGTATAGGTTTGAACCTCCCTCACCTCAACCCTACCTCCGCATCGTGCGATAGGGACAATTGCAGCTCAGAGCAATTTATACCTACAAAAATCTTGGCAAGACAACGTTTCGTATTACGCTGTTTTCTTCATCAATAATTAAATTAATCAAGTATTTTTTTAAATCAAAATTTACAAAAAATATGTGTTCATGATTATGTCATTTCATATTTTGTTAGAAATTAATAAGTCTATTCTGGTGGGTCTTTAAAGATGTCGGTAAAAATAGTGAACTTTTTTGAGACTTTGAAGGATCATATTTTGCCTGATAATTAATTTATCAAACAAATGAAAAGACAGGGTAGTATAAACAGCTAAATTTAATTTTATGGCAAAAAATTGTAACTCTAAAATCATTTTCCAGAAAGAAAACAGCGTAATACGTTTGTATGGAAAATTATAGACCACCTCAGCTCTTAAAGGCAGATACAATATCCGAAGCAAATATAAGGATAATAATTATATTAGAGAGTGAAAAACATTTCTCACTAAAAATGGTCGACCCTGTGGAATAGCCAACAGGTCAAAGTTCAATACTTTTTCTTTAAAACTCTTTAATCAGCTGTTGTCAAAGCTCTGTCTACAGAACCCATAAATACCACTGCACTAAGTAGGTATTGTGGTAATTTTTACTAAGGGGTCAATATAAACAATTGACTCTGTGGTGTGTGAAACTGTAGCTTTTGTTGTACACACAGTTTGAAGAAACATTGATCCATCCTCTTATTAATTGCAAAAGTATTCTGAATATCTTCTGGTTCATCTCTACAGCCGCGATTTGTTCCAGAGTCTATAATTATAGTAATGAAATAAACAGAGAAACATAGCAGTTCGAATACGAAAATTCGACTCCTCAGACAGACTGACACACAAAATTCCTGTCAAATTCGAGTATTGAATTACTCTGAGAGCGATTGCAAATCCAAATTGCAAAACTATAGGATTCATAAAACAATAAGCAATATTTTAATATTTCAAGCAAGAAATAATATGGGCAGTATGTGTCTGAAATAAATTAAAATTGAATTTATTCCGATGGACAACGGGACGCATGGAATCATCGCTTTTCGTGGTAAAAACCGGGGTTTTGGTTTCAGAGACGTGTACTCGTATGTAATAAAAAATATTTTGTTGACTTGCTTATCGTGGGTTACTTACTTGTCAAGAAACAGTTTCATGACAGTGACCGTAAATGCAGTGCCGTAGATCTAGCGGCGGGCTGCGCTTAAAAGGAGACCTGTCTTTACAGTTCCCATTATTATTAGCACCAAAATGGGTAGGCGCTCTTTCACCCGTATTTATGAACGCTTCAATCTACCCGCAAAAACAAGTGTTATATCAAATTTACCTTCTCATCTGCTTGGTTCAATGAACTTAATTGATTTCAAGATTATAATAAGTTTACCTGGACTTGTTGAACCGTGGTAAACTACTGTGGTATTAATATTTTATTAACCACAACAGCATTATAACACAACCCTGGCAATGTATTATTGAATGCATATGGCACAAGGGCTCATATAACTATGTTGCAGTATTAAAATTCACGCAAAAAGCAAGTTGAAAATTTATAATTGAATGCTACATTGTATAGCAATTACACTGCAACAACAACCCCAAACAAATGCAATGTAAATCACAATCGAACTCAAATGGCTACAAGAACGCGCAGTAATTAGGTACATTGCATCAACAAAAAGGCGATACAATAAACCTTAAAAAACGCATATAATTACATTGTTATACCAATTACACTGCAATCATTAAATGTTATCTTATGTATGATCACAAAATACAATACACATCGTAATAAATGAATGCATATGGCAAAAAAGGCGCATATCATTATTAGCAATACATATTAAGCTGAAAACATAATAAATGAATGCATATGGCACATGGGCACATATGATTACATTGCACCACAAAATCTAGATGTTTGTGAGCATTGTCAAAGAATATAATCGACGGTGCCGTAGGCGACCGGCTGAGTTATTCTATACTGGATTCAGGGTTAGCGCCGCCTGATATCCATGGAACTAACTACCTTCTGATCGGAGCAGGAAGGTTATGATTGTATGTTTGTATAAGCTAGGTGTATATCTAACCTTTACAAGTATTCAAATTGTCTGGAAGATAATGAAAAGAATTTACTAAAGTACCCCCATTAATATTTATGAAAAGAATTCTGAGAACTTGCTTTTACTAAACAAAACTTTTCTATATGGGGGTATCTTATGAAATAAGTCTTGGTAGTTCCAGTGACCGCCAAGTAATACCAGACTATCAAGAACAAGTCGCTCGAAAATTAAATGAACATTTTCATGCTTAAAATGAAAAACATGTGTCATTTTATCGTAGCAATCAAGATTGTTTGCTATTACCGAACTTAATCGTTTTCATCATTAAAATGTTGCAATAAATCTCCGAATAAAATACCTTTCATTGAAACAAATAGCCCTACTTTTTCCTGGTTTAATAGTAATAGTTATCAGCATTTATTTGCAATTGTCAGATATTTTCAAAATTAATTGTAATTATAAGGGCCGCCTCGGCGGGCACCTTTTTAGAAGACTCGATCTGCTAGATCGGCGCCGGAATAATTCTACTCTGAGGTATTTTGGTGTGTTGGGACCGACCAGCGGCTACGTGCGTGTCTGTACCCGAGGGTAGTATGTACAACAGGTATAGTTTTGAATTTGCCATACCTGGTCAGTAAGGTGTTCTACTACCTTACTCTTTTTGAAGCTTACATCCTCAGCGACTTGGCGGTCACGTGGTCACCACCTGCAGCCCAAGTGTTGGTCCCCACAGCGATGGCGGCGTGGAGGTCTGATATATAATATTCCTGCGGTTCCTAGTACCGCTACAGGACGATGACGTCGACTAGGTTCAACCTCGAGCACGTGAACAACTTTACGAATTTTTCGCATATTTTATTTCAGTCATTATGTAGGTAGAAATATAACTTTTCAAATTGAATTAATTCACTTTCAGAAAAAATATTTTGAAACTACAACCTATTTAAGTTATTTAGAACAATAGAAGTAAAATAATTTTGTGAAATGATTTTGAAATAACGACAAACGCTAACAGCGTTAACGTAACTTAACGGCACGGAAGTTAAGACGCCAATGAGGAGAACTATACGCTGCCTGGGAACGTGGCGGCCTGGGTTGCCATTTTAGCCCAACAGAGGGAACTACAACCGCAAATACGGCCGGAAACGGAAGATGCATTCTCAATATATATGTTTAAAAGGCTTCGAATAACGGCTCAAGGACATAATGACAGATTTCTTACCTTTCTCTTATCTTATATTATACATATAATTTTATCTCCTTTTATTTGTTACAGGACTCACGAACACTGTAAAATTAAGCATATTTAGAGATATCAACCTGATAAAAAACAAAATAAAATTATTTTCTACTTTCATCCTCAATTGTCTCATCTTTAGGATTTTCAGACTTTTATTTATTTTTTCATTGTGTAATCAAGTGGCGCTGACCGCTAATTTAAAAACCGGACAAGTGCGAGTCAGGGTCGCACATCGAGGGTTCCGTACAAACACGTTGTTAAAATAATTAAAAACCTGTTTAAGCATGTGCTAATGAAGTTCTTTTATAAGATACCTTACATGATACCATTTACTCGCTTTGAATTTTGAACCCATATTTTGTGAATTTTGAGGCCCTATTTTTTGTGACTTAAATAAAAATGTACCTACAGTTTTCAGATTTATTCCTATATGTGTACCTACTCTGAGACAATGCTTTTCGCCAAATTTCATAGTTCTATGTCAACGGGAAGTACCCTGTACTAATGCGGTTTTTTACGACATAAACGGCTCTAACTTTTTTATACGGTAACTGAGAAGTTTTTCTTTCACACAATTGCAGACATAGATATACGTATACAGTTTAAATTTCAACTCGTTATCTTTAGGCGTTCCCGAGATAAAGAGTCTTGACAAACACACAGACGGACAGACGGACAACAAAGTGATCCTATAAGGGTTCCGTTTTTTCCGTTTGAGGTACGGAACCCTAAAAACAGTCAAAATTAGGAATGTAACAAAAAACAGATTCAGAAATTTGAAAGTAGCAAATCTACCGTTGAAACGGTAGGGTTGGCAACACTGGTTCTTGCCATAGCTCAGAGCGACACGCGTCCTCACTACTCAAATGCTGCCGCGGGACACGAATTCGCCCAAAGTCGACGCTCCCGGAGCGTCGACACACGCGACATGTCCCGCGACACGTAGATGTCGCCTACGATGTCGGACGACATGTCCTGCAACACGTAAAAATTCTGTCGAGTGACAAAGTCGCGGGACAAATGTCCCCTGTTGAATACGGGGCTTTACATACTCATGCTGCCCACTTGTACATGTACAGCTGGAGCTGAATGTAAATGCACGGTGTCGTGTTGCAGGTTCATGATGTCGTCGCCGGAGACGGTGACATGCGGCGGCGGCAGCGCGGCGGGCGGCGCGGGCGCGCGGCTCGCGGCGCGCGACATGCCGCTGTACGTGGGCTGCGTGTGCCGCGCCGCCGCGCCGCCGCCCGCCGCGCTCGCCCGCCTGCACGTCGTCACGCCCAAGGCGCCGCTACACGTCACCGTAGACCCCAAGGTACGTACCACTCCCGCACGCGCGACATGCCGCTGTACGTGGGCTGCGTGTGCCGCGCCGCCGCGCCGCCGCCCGCCGCGCTCGCCCGCCTGCACGTCGTCACGCCCAAGGCGCCGCTACACGTCACCGTAGACCCCAAGGTACGTACCACTCCCGCACGCGCGACATGCCGCTGTACGTGGGCTGCGTGTGCCGCGCCGCCGCGCCGCCGCCCGCCGCGCTCGCCCGCCTGCACGTCGTCACGCCCAAGGCGCCGCTACACGTCACCGTAGACCCCAAGGTACGTACCACTCCCGCACGCGCGACGTGGCTGCATTCAGCGCGTTCCTGCGATTTTTATTATATCGTCAGTCCACCTAGTCATTGAACGTCCTACGCTGCGCTTGCTGATCCATGGTCTCCATTCGAGAACTTTACGGCCCCATTGGCCATCCGTTCTTCGAACTGTGTCCGGCCCATTGCCATTTTTATTTGCTAATCCGCTGGGCTATGTCCATAACTTTTGTTTCTGATTCGATCCCGCAGAGACACCGAGCATAGCCCTCTCCGTAGCACGTTGGGATATCTTGAGCTTATTCATAATGCCCACATTAAAAGACCACGATACAGTTCCATATGTCATCACTGGCAACACACAACTATCGAAAATTCTCGTCTTGAGACACTGAGGTATATCGGATGAAAAGACGTCACGCAATTTTTCAATCGCTGCCCAGCCAAGTCGGATTCGGCGATCGACCTCTTTCTTAAAGTTGGACTTACCTAGCTGGACTACTTGTCCTAGGTAGACGTATGAGTCAACAACCTCAAGAATCGAGCTCTCAACAGATATTGGGGTGGGTACAACATGGGCATTACACATGACCTTCGTTTAATCCATATTCATTTTGAGACCCACCTGTTCAGAAACTCAATTGAGGCTTTCGAGCATCGTGCTGAGCTCTTCCATCGACTTCGCCATGACCACGATATCGTCGGCAAATCGAAGTTGAGTGATGTATTCGCCATTAATGTTGATGCCGAATCATGCGGTGCTTCCTTCAAAAGGTGACGCATTTAGCTTAGTTCTATGTTGTAAGTTAAGTGATATATTGTAAGTGTTAATGCAGTTATCAATGTGAAGCCTAAATAAATAAATAAATAAATTCCCATTCCAGGAGCTTAAAGCAATATTAAAATTGAATCAACGAGTCGACCAAATGGATGAACCTGCCTAAAAATCTGTAGGAGAGTCTTACGTTCAGCAGTGGACGACTTATGCTTGTGACGATGGAGATCAAAGCATTTCAAATCCAATCTGCTATCCATTTAACGCTTGCATGTGACGTTGCAGGTGCAGCCGGTAGCGGGCGGGTCGATCTTCGTGCCGCAGCCGGTGGGGTCACCGCCCATCAAGCTGTCGGCGTCAGCGTACTGGGTGCTCCGGCTGCCGTACATCTTCGCGGACGAGCGCGGCGTGGTGCCGCGGCCGCGCGCGCCGCCGCCCCCGCACCAGGCCGGCCGCATACTGGCGCCGCTCTTCGGCCTCACCGACTGAACCTACGTACCATACGGAACGTACTGTCTTTCATTATTCTACTGAACATATAAAGTGTCTTCACGTCAAGCTAACACATGCGGTGACCTTCGTGTGTTATTTTGACAGCTAGTCGCGCGTGGAGCCGCTCTTCGGCTTCACGGAACCTACGTACTATACATAACGTACTGTTGTTCATTATTCTAAGGACTAGACACATCAAGCGTCTTCACGTAAAGCTAATACATGCGGTGACCATGTGTAAGGTATTTTGACAGCTAGGCGCGCGTAAGGAGAGTTCAATGTCAAAAAATCGAGTATAATTATTTTTCTCCAAAAATGGCATTCCGACAGATATGTCCATAGGTACAGAATTCGAATAGCTCACACGGATCGATGCATCATCGAAGTAGTCATTTTCACACCATTGTTGATTTTTACAAAAACGGCTCAGCCGAATTCGATAAAATTTTAATGGGACCACCTCGGGATACCCTTTCAAACTATTTTTTTTTTTAAATCGGTTCACAACCGGCGAAAATACCGATGAACATATACTAAAAAAATAAAAATACACGAACATGGAACCTCCTCCGGAGCCTGATTATTACTTTCAACTGAGCGCTACCGTGGCTCGGATGACACGTTAAATTGTGGGTCTCGGTTGTTTTAACCATTTAGCCATGTCAGAGGCCTTCAAGCGGCTTAAAAACCGACACAAGTGCTAACCTATACGAACTTACTACGGGGCTAACCCAAGATTTGAAAAAAAAAGAAATCAGCTGTTACTGCAACTCGAAATCGACAAAATGTATAAAACAGCTGATTTTTTCTCGAATTTCTGTTTGGCCCCATAGTAAAAGTTGTTGGTGAATGGTCCATGGTCTGAATCACCTCCTTTCGGCTTAGTACATCAGTTCTGAATAACCCTGTGCAGTGCTACCGGCGCAGTGCCTGTATATGTGGCCTGTTGTTAATTACATACATTTCATAGAAACGAGAATGTCGCAGCAACGCTGTAGTCTGATGTTACCTTTAACCTAAAAAAACATAATAGAGTAAATATAGAGAGAGAGAGACATAAAAAGAGAAACGTCATAAGTGAGGTCGCCCGTGTACCATTTTACTAATTTTGTTACGTCGAAAACACTGCTCTGTCATTTCTAGTACAACTAAAAGTGATACTATACTCTATAAAATTTAACTTGATCTCTGCGACAGCAGCTGTCAGAAAAATCACGCCTATGAAGTCCTGAATTTCTTAATAGTACAGACAGTACCTGTCAATGTCAGACTTTATGGGCATGTCGATTAGTGATGGGCGACGAATGATCGTGACCACAGAGTTTTAGATAGAGTTTTAATTAAAATATCGTTAGTTTATACTGACGATATTTTAAATAAAACTTGATTTTTCAATAATTTTATTGTATATTTGAATGTCATAACATTTTTTACATGTGTAATTAAATTAAACCCAATTTTATGTTACATTAGCATCGATAATAGTGAAAAACGTCGATAAATACTATCGTTACATTATTATGGGTATTTAATGAATATCATAACATTATTTACATGTGTACATACTTGATCTTAAATAATAGTAAGTAAATAAAATCCAATTTCTTATTTTCAATTCTCGATTTTTTCCATCACCATCTCAACTCTAAATATGTCAATATGTAACTGTCGCAGAGATCAAGTTAAATTTTAAAGAGTATAGGGTATTAACTAGACAGGGCGCTAAATAATAATAATTACAAAAGTAAGAGAGGGCAAGATGTGCAAGTATGAAAGTGTGAACAGGACGAAACTAATATCTTTTGTCTCTGTTTGCGTATACGTTTTTTTGTCTGACTATTACGCACGGCCTAGACGTAATAGTCAGACAAATTTTTCACGCTAAAAACTACTGTTGAATTTTTGATGAGATGTTTAAGTAAATAAACATATTTATGAACTATTTTCTATCGTTTCTATTAGTATTATGCAGGTTTTTACTATTATCTAGAGTCTAAATATGATAAAATCATAACAACGTATATATAGCTATCTAAGTATGTATATCTTTTTTCTCACACTCTATACGCAATAGAGGATTCTAGTGAATACTTGACTATGTACTAGGTAGACACTAATTCGGTTCTCGTCAGTAGACTCGCGTCTACCAAGTAGTAGGTACCCTGGCTGCTGATTCAAATCTTATTAGTTCACCTCTAGACATTATTATAACCCGATGTGTATTTAATGTATGAATAGAACATTTTTTAAACGTTAATAAAAATATATCGCTTAATTCATTGTTTTATTGTACCATTTGTATGTTGTTTGATTTTATAAAAAAAATTCTGTAATTATATAAGGATGATTTACATTAGAACGAGCCGTGTACGGGACGGGCCCGAACGAGGCACGGACGGTGCACGTTCCATATTTTTTTTGTTTTGTCCGGGCTCTGATAGGAAACCACACCATAAAAAAGAACACCATCCATCCATCAGCCAAAGGACGTCCACTGCTGGACATAGGCCTCCCTATGGATTTCCAATAAGACCGGTTGGAAGCGGCTTGCATCCAGCGCGATCCTGCGGTCTTAATGAGGTCATCCGTCCACCTTGTGGGTAAACGTCCTACGCTGCGCTTGCCGGTACGTGGTCTCCACTCGAGAACTAAAAAAAAGAACAAGGCCCGATCTAATGTAAATCATCCCTGAACTGCTGATAGCAGCTGATCTACTCTTATGCACTGCAGTCTTTACTACAATTTCACTAAAGTACCGTTTGACATTTACTATAAAGACTGTGCAGTTAAAGCGTCCCCCAGACAGCTGCGTGCGGCCTACTCGTCAACCCATCACAGATCTTGATATCTAATTCTTGCTTTGTGATTAATCGAACACTAGGCCGCAGCCGCACCTGTCTGCTTCGTTTTCTATAGTTCGATGAAATGTACGGCTGATTGCGTTTTTATAGGATTAACCCCATAGTAAAAGTATTTTAAGTCTAAAAATATGGCATGCAAAATTTTGTTTTGAAATGATGAATATGTCATATAATTCTTCTTCTATGATTTATCACTGTTTTTGTATTTTGTTAGTATTGGTATAACGTCTTTATATTTTATTTATATGTAGGTACTTGCATCTTCATTAATCTGATGACTTCCGTTTCCGACAATTTTTTAATTATTAAGCCATTGTGTTGATTTTGTGTGGTATGGGTTTTATTAAATTATAATTAATAATCATTTTATGCAGTAGTAGTTTATTAAAGACCCTACTTATAACATTTATTTAAAAGAAAAACCTTTTTACCATAATTCTATGTCACATGCTACAAGTGGCGCCATCGCTGCAGGATGTAACTTTTTCGAAAGCGGGAAGTTTGCCATGTGGTGTAAATTAAACTCCGTTATGGCAGTTTATGATGTAAAATATAAATGAATAAAATAAATTGGAATTATTAAAATATAAATCGAATATTTAAAACTAATTTACTAACTTTTAACCCAGTTTAAAATAAAGTTTCAAAAGTAGTAACAAGTGGGCGTGGCTTGCCTCCCTCTGCGATTGGACGGCCGGTAGTGGGGAGGAATCGGCTTCTTGCTTTACAGCTTTTCCATACCACCCTTAGTCGTTCGTGAGCCGCCGGCGCGAGTACACCTTGGACAGAAACTCTGCCCGTTTACCCATCGACACCTTACTTTGGAACTTTCGGAAATCTTCGCGGCATCTATGCCGCTGCTACATCAGGTGAGTATTCTTTTTATCTTCTATAAATTGTTTCTAAAAGTGATTTAGCTAAACTAAAGCAAGTTCTGGCTGTTTTTGGGTGAAAGCTGTTGCGTGTGGTACTACCTGCAAAAGTTTTCAAAAGAGAAGATCCGGTCACGTGTGAGACTACCTAACTACAAACTTTTCAAATCTTCAGCTCCAATATTTTCTTTCGAAGATTTTAGTAAATGCTCTTAGCTATTTGATTTTTTTAGGTGTGCTGTATTTTTTTTAACCATCTGGTTTTTTTCTCGCAGGATGATAGTCGCGGGGGCGGAAGCCCCAGCGAGAGGGCCTCGCGGCCGTGCCGGACAATCGCAGAGATCCTTGGAATGGACACCATGCTGGGGGAGCCTGCTGGAGCCGCTGCTGTCACTAGAAATGTAAGTTTTCTTGATTTACCACGTCTATCTTTTGGTTTTGTAACTTCGGACTAATCAGTTTTCTCGCGGGTAGTTGTGATTTTTGAGGGCAACTCTTAAAGTATCCCTGCATTTTTACTTCCTAAATAAGTAATTTTTACTACACGCAGTCACATTTTTCGTCAGTAATTGTAATTTTTGGGATAGCTCGAAATTTTTCCTACTTTTTTACTTTCTGAATAATTTCTCCAGCAATATTTAAAGCTAGACTCTGTCTGCCCCAAGTTGGGCGCCAATTAATTCCTTCATATTTGTATTGCATTCTGGAGCCAACCCGACCCCTAAATCAAATTTTAAGCACAATGCTCTAGTAAGTTTTGTCTGTTCATAATGTACCGTACGACATCCGGTTTGAAGGCAGTTAATGGCAGTCAAGATGTGCCAGCGCGCGATATAATGGCGCGCCCGTGCCAAGTGGCGGCCCATGCAAGGCTTACTGCACTTGCATTAGCTTCTATAGCTGTTGGATTCGGCTTCATAGCCTCTATTGCATTTGAAATGTTTTCCTACTTTCGTAGAGCCAATTTTGCGGCGAGCGTATTTTGCATTAGATCATTGCGTTTTTATTTTTTCGTTCTACCCTCGCTGACCTTTTTTTTCTAAAGTTTTCATTTTTAGATTTGATGCGATAATTTTAAACTACATACTAAAATAGTAAGTAGTAGTAAAATACTACATAGTAAATAATATAGAAATCTCTCTCCCCTACGCTATTCGTGTCTCATTTTAGTAAAGTATCGTCATCCATCAAGTGCCGCCAACGAAACTGCGATTCTTAATTTAATCCGTACAAGTTAATAGCTCAAGTTGTCTCGTCGTGTGCAATCGCGCACTTGGCAGCGTGTAGCGCGGTATTGGCATGCAGCTGCGATTTAATATTATTTGTGTAGGCTATGCCAAGGCTCTCCGGTTAATCGGTCGGCTTGCCCCGGATAACTTCTTGGATACAGACAAGCTTTTTCATGCCTCCTTGACTTTGGATTGCTTTGATGTTTTGCTGTGTAGGCCGCTCGTTATTGCATTTGATTTTGTTTTGGAGAATTTCATTTCGCGAGACCGGGCATATTTATATACTTTTGGTATATTTTACGCCGGTATTTCGTAAAATCATTTGTAATTTGAGCCTTACAAACTGGCTGAAATGAGCTAATTATACGAATGATGATTTTTGACCGCGTATAATTTTTATTATGGTTCTTGATTTTTAAAAAATGCTGTTTCCTCGTGGTCATTCCAATATTGCATAAAGGCCGCGCCACACAAGTTGGCTGAAATGACGTTAGCTACAAGCCGCGCAATATCCAATACTGACTGAAGTTCGCATAAAGCCGCGCGTTGATTGGAATTTGCATTTGAATGTAGCCAACTTCATTTCCGCCAACTTGTGGGGCGCGGCCTATAATGCATATCTATAGGTGTAAAATCATGGAAATAGCATTGCAAAGTAGGTAGGTATTATAGGGCGAATCAAACTTTTTGGCGGCTGTCATGCTAGCTACAAGCTACGCAACACCCAATTCTCGGACTGAAACTAGCTTACAGTTGTGCGAAGTTAGCTACCATCTGCGCGAAACCTAGGTAAGGTTTCGCGCAGATGGTAGCTAACTTCACAGCAGTCAAAATGTTTAATGCGGCCTATAACTAAAGTTTTATCGGTATATTTGAAGATTTAGACTGATTAGTTTTCATAATCTTACATGGATATACAGGTAAAAGTCGCGGCATATAAGTCCGCTTCCTGTGGACGGTAACATGTTCTGTACTTAGTCACTTTTCCCTGAGCAAAACTTTAGTACATTCACATTACACGTTTTATCGATTTTTAAAAACAATTTTGGAAGGTACTTACATTTAATGAAAGGCTCTATAGCTGTAATGCGTAGTAAGAACTCTCACAGGCCACATTTTCTTAGGACCAGATGTCCTTGACAAGGTCCACCCACAAGGACGGATGACTTCGCTGATTGAAAGCCGCTTCCAACTGGTCTTATTGGAGATCTATAGGGGAGGCCAATATTTAGTAGAGAAAGTAGTGTTTAGTCCTTTGGCTGAAACGACTACATGTCCCCTAAGCCACGACAACGCCGTTGCTTCTATGTGGGCCAACGTTAATGTGATTTTCTTGTGCAGGAGTGTGAGTGGTCATGGGAGCCGCCCGGCAGCCCGGAGGTCGCGCAGACGCCGCGCGCGCTCGTGCCGCCCGCCTGCTTCCCACCGCAGCAGCCGTGGGCTTACACCAGTTTCAGGTAACTAGTACCCAATGTTCCTATCCGCTTAGCTATGTCGGTAACTTAAGTTCTTTTACGGATCTCCTTTCCGATTCGATTTCGCAGAGAAATTCTGAGCATTGCCCTCTCCATAGCTTGTTGGCAAGTTGAAATGGCAGTGGGCAGGGCACATAGCACGGAGGGTGATGAACCGATGGGGTCGTAAAATTCTTGAGTGGGAATACTTACCGGCAAACGCAGCGTTGGACTTCCACCCACAAGGTGGACGGATGATCTCAACACCGCAGGATCGCGCTAGATGCAAGTCGCTACCAACCGGTCTTATTGGAGATCTTTAGGGGAAACCTATGTCCAGCAGTGAACGTCCTTGGCTGAACAGAATAAGAATGTTCCTATTATCTCGTTCTGATAATGATTTCTTAGGAAACTCTAGCAGATCTGACAGCACAGACTACAATGATATGGACCTTCCCGTCGCAGCAGCCGCGGGCTTTTACTAGTTTCAGGTAACTACAGTACCCAATGTTCATCTGTGACGAAGGCAACCTTCGTAAATAGCAGCCCGGAGACCGTATAGACAACGAGCAACGTAATTTCCCACCGCAGCCTACCGCCTTAACCCGCGGGCTTACGCCAATGTCTATTAACTGTAGGTGTAGAACCCGATGTTCCTTTTGTCCTGTTTTGGTAATGATTTTTTAGAAACTAGAGACAAATTTCCAGCCACAGCCCGCGGACTTCCAACCAGCGTAAGGAGACTCTAGCATGTGATCTAAGCGTAACAGCACTCGAACACGAATACTGTGTTGTAGGAGATTTATGGGCCAGCGGGGGTGAGGAGTTCTGCGGAACTTGTAGGGCACTTTACAACCGCCATAAAATGTGACGCGAGTTCTAGCCCCGGTGTTCCTGTTGTCCGTCTTCTGTTTATAAATTCGTGAGCTGGTAGATCGGAAGCCCTGCTGTTCATTCGAACCTGGGGCCTTATTTTGTAAGCGCTCTGACGTTCGGCTTCGCTTTTCCTCCCGCTCGCTCTCGCGGCGTGAGTAACTGGCGCGAGCAGGAGAAAAAGCGAAGCCGAACGTCAGAGCGCTTAAAAATAAGGCCCCTGCTTCCCACCGTAGCCCCGCCAGCTTTCACCAGTTTCAGGTAACTCCTTGTACCAGTACTCCTATTATCCTAGTTTTGATACGAATACTTGACAGCCTGGCAGATTTATCAGCCGTCCTAACTCCACGTGCACTGATTTTCACTCTTCGTTCTTTTTTTCACCGAGCGTTTTTAAAGCCGCCAGAAGGCCTTTGACATGACTTAACGGTTAAAACAACTGGGACCTACAATTTAACGTGTCATCCGAGCCACGGTAGCGTTGTTTTAAATGCCACCTAGTCACCCATACAAACACTGACCGTACTGAACGTTACTTAACTTCGATGATCGCTAAAGAACACCTAGTCAAACTACGCTGTGAAAGCTACAGCTTAACTACGGTATAGCTTTAATCTTTAGTCATATTGTGCTAATAGTGTCCATTCTTGCAGCGAGAGCGCGCAGCCGGGCGGCATGTGGAACGGGCACGCGCACGGCTCGCACGCCGGCCACAACGGGACCGACCACGAAGTACCAGACCTTGTTACTACCTTCGTAAGTACCATTTCTCGTGTTTGATCTTGTTATCAATCCTTATAAAGCTTGATGTCCCTCCGGAAGCTTCTTCGCATTGTGAGACAAATTTGCTCCATCCACGGGCTGTCTGTTTCAGAACATGCACAACACAGATGGGCTTTACATAATTATCTTTGAGAACATGTACTTTGTTTCCTCGCGATGTTTTTCTTGGCAGTTTCATTAGGCTAGCAGCAATCGGCAAAACGCACTTATTTTGAGAACTTTTCTTACACCTTGTTACTCCTCTTTAACTTTGTCTAAATTCTTACTTCAGAGGCGCCATAAAGTTTGACGCATATTAATGTATTATAAGTGTTTTACAACTTCTGGTCAGCATTTTTGACACTGGTCTAATGCGTTGGTGGATTTTAAGGACATACGCAAGTTGCTTCTCGATATTTAGTAGAGCATCTATTTATAAGATATTGTTTAATGTAAGCGAGCAGAAATGACGAGTGGTGTTGTTCCAGAAAGCCATGACGATGGCAGGCGCGAGCGCGAGTGCGTCTGCTGGGTTCGACGTGTCGCTGTCACAGCAGCAGATGATACCCTACGATACTCCGGTATGACATGACTAGTGTTGGTGCAGACAGCCCTGACGATGGCGAGTGCGGCCGCTGGGTTATATGCTGCTGTGACGTGTCGCTGTCACAGCAGCATATACTCTACGATACTCCGGTAAGAGATGAAGAGTGTTGGTACAGCCAGCCATGACAATGGCAGGCGCGAGCGCGAGTGCGGCCGCTGGGCTTCTACGTGTCGCTGTCACAGCAGCAGATACCCTACGATACTCGGGTAAGGAATAGTGTTGGTACAGACAGTCCTGATGGCAGGCGCGCGAGCGCAAGTTCGGCCGTTGGTTTCGACGTGTCGCCGCAGCAGCCGTACCGTAGGGTATCTGCCCTACGGTACTCCGGTAAGAAATGCCATCAACAAAATCGAATGCGCACTACCTTTTAGTGTTTCAACGAGAAGCTTTGCAGATATAACAGTTGTACCTGGCCAAAGCTGGGACGGGCAGCTAGTAGAGTATATCTATAACCCCAGCCCTGGTTCACTCACGATCTCAGTCATAGTGTATATAGTAGTGTACATAGTAGTGTACCGCTCGCGCTCCGCTCCCTCTACGAACACTTACTAGTAACCGCATATTATTTTACTTTGTGTATTTCATCGAAGGTTCATGCCTGGAAGAAATTGCTGCAGGTTTTACCGAACTGTATTTATTTTATTTCAACTATAATGTATAGTAGCCGCCAAATAAATTAAGCACATATGGATGGCTTGGAACATGGTCACCTCATTTGTTTTCGTAAAGGACAAGAGATGGAATTGTATTTTTTGAGTCAAGTATGTATGTTTACGCATTTCTCGCGCTGCGCATTTTGAATCGGTATTTTTTTTCTTGAATTGTGTACAAAATAATTTCCATTTTTATTTCACTATCAGGAGCAGTGGGCGATTGAGCCTTACACCAACAGCATCCAACTGCGAGACGAGACTTCTTGCGGCGAGGTGATGAATCGCCGCGCTTCATTCTGTAAGTACACCTTTATCGTAGTTTATTTACATTATTACTGATTTTAAATTACATGGCATCGTTTCCTAACCGTCAGAGCCGGATTTAGGGGAGGGCTTCCGGGCTTACTGCCCCGAGTCCTCTACTATAGATTTCAAAAAAATCTTTTAAATTCCAACGAAAAAAAGCAAAATTTTGCTAATGTTTAATTAGCAAACTTGCTTTTTTTCACTGTTTTACCTTTAGCACTGTAGAAAGGTGTTTCTTCTTGGTTGGATCCCATATGGTGGCGGGATCCGCTAAATGAGTAGCATGATCAGCTGAATGACGAAACATAAGCTGTAGTTTGCTTATTATTATTAGATTAGCATTAGATATCCTGTTACGGTTTGTTTGAATCCTAAATATCTCTTTATCTCCTAACTCTGCTACGGCGAGTATCAACCAGTGTATACAGGGTGGCTGGTAAGCAATTATCATTCTTTTAGGGGCTTATTCTGTACATCAAAACTAACAACTTTCGTTCTGCGACTTTTGTCTAAACTCAAAAACAAAAATTGGTGTTCTATAGAAAAATATCGTTCACCCGCGACCAAATGGAACAGCTGTTTTTTTTTTGGTTTGACCAAGTCTCAGAACAAAAGTTGTTAGTTTCGATGTACAGAATTAGCCCCTAAAAGGATGCTAAATGTTCACCAGTCGCCCAATATAACGAGCTTTCGGAGTAATCTTATAATAATGATGTAATGATCATTATTTGTATGACGCGAGTGCAATGCCCTGATATCTACCGAGCCGAGCGCTCGGTAAAAAGTACGGTCACCTTCAAAAATAATTGCTATATTCACTCTATCCCGCTGATATTTAGCCGTCTCGCGACTGTACCCGGTCGGTGTAGTCGAGCTAAAGTAGATGTTTGTGTCCAGGCGGCGTGGTGGGCAGGAACGGGCGCTCCGTGCTGCGCTGGTCGGGGCAGCTGCCGGCGCGCGCGCCCGACCCGGCCGGCGGGTTCAGCGCCAAGCTGTTCCTGGGCGGCCTGCCCTGGGACATCACCGAGAACGCGCTCTCTTTCGCCTTCAAGCAGTTCAACCCCGTGCGGTACGTTACTATAACACATTCATTCATGTAGCCAGTTAGTTACGCAGCTGCGTGCCGTAGAGAAAGTTTTATTCACTTTAGAAAAACAATGTATGACATTCAAGATAAGATGAGCAAAGACGTTTATAGGGTTGGGCAACGGTATATTTATTGATGTAGCTAGATTTTCTCTAGAGCAGGCGGCTGACTACTGTTGGTCGCCGTAGAAAAATAAAATGTATGACTCAAGATTGGCCTGGAGTGACGCTTTTAGGGTTGGGCACCGTACATTAATTGGTGTAGCTACATTTTTTACGGCACGCAGCTGCATACTGTTGAGCAACACTCGCTCTAGAAAAATAAAATGTATGACTTTCAAGATGGGTCGAAAGACGTTTTAGATTTGAGCACCGGTACATTAGTTGATGTACGAGTAGATAAAATTTCCAAAATTCCTGACAAGATTGTGTCAGGGGTATTACAGTGATCGTGTTGACCACCCTAGAAAAATCAAATGTCCGACTTAAAAGATGGTAATGTAGAACCATTGACTACTCCAAAAGGTGGGCAAAGCCTAGCTATGTTCACATTTCGCACGTTATTCTAGCTGAGCCATAGGACGCAACACGATGTGTTTGCGATTGTTTCCACTGTCGCGCAAAACGATAGCAACCGCGTAACGTACTTGCAGATAGACTTAATAATCTTGCTACATCGTTATTGCCTCGTTCGGCGCTTATCTAGAAACAGTTCAGGGGCTTATTGTGTAAGTGTTCAGTGCTCTAAAGACGCCGTGCTTATGTTTCAGCGTAATAGTAAAAAAAAAAAACAAAATAAAAAAAAAATAGTAGCAGTCTGTTGTCGGAATCCGTTACAAATATAGATAGATCTTGTAGAGATTTATATTTGTGCCGCAATGGCACATGCTGTTACCGTGCGTCGACTCTTAAATATATCCCTAGATGATTTTGACCTAAATTGCCTTGCGATTCGACTTGTCTCGTTCGAACTATCTTGACCTTTATTTAGCCTTAAGCTGTAACTTTCCTTTCTCATTCAGTGTGGAGTGGCCAGAAAGGGCCCTGGGTGGGTCGCCGCGCGGTTTTGCCTACGTCACACTGGAGTCTGAGAAAAGTGTGCGAGCACTACTGAGCGCGTGCCGCCGCGACCGCTGCGCCTGGTACTACCGGCTGCACTCGCGCAAGATGCGCGCTAAGGAGGTAATACTACTCTTTCACTATACTATAATACAAACACGCTTGCTATCCGTTTCACTGCTCCGTTTTATCGGATATCAGGGCCGGATCTAATTATTATGGCTTTTTGGGCTTCAGCACAGGGCCCCGTGGATTTCAAGGGCTCTCAGATAAAAGTCAAGTCCAGGTCTAAAATAGACTATAATTAATGCGAGTCTGTAAATTTATTCAATTAAACAGCTCGTAAGGTTTGGAACCTTGTGAATCTTGCGATTAATCAATTCTTTTAATTCAGTTAGTCTAGGCCCTTAAGGATAATAGGGATAATCAGTTAAAACGCCGATTATTCACTTTGCACTTCGTTACTCAAACACACGACACAACTGGTTCGAATAAACACTTCACACTAGCACTGATATTCACACAAACTGGTTACTTCACGGTCACTGGCACTTCACTTGAACACGAGATGTTGTCGCTACGATACAAAACAGCTTACCTACCCATATTTTCAATAGTGCAGGCTATGCTGTCATAGATATATCCAGAGTTTCTTCAATGAAGTTAATTCCTCGCATTATTTGAGAAAATTACTATACACACCTTGGCCCAACTAGCATGCCTCTGTTGCTGGCCCTTGCATTAATATGCTATTCCTTTTTGATCGACGAACCAACCGGAGGTATACAATTCGACGCGTATATATTTTTTATGTATAACCACGCGTAACTTTTTTCATAGTAGTCTGATTTCAATAATTATTTTTTATTGTAAAGAATATACTTCGAAATTGCTCCCATTTAAACTTTTTCGAAATCTACAGCCATTTTTGATAGATCAACAATATTGTGAAAAATGCCACATCGATCCGTGTGAAATATTCGCGAACACGGGTGAAGTAGGCCATGCTATTTCTTAAAAAAATAATTTTACGATTGAATTGTTGCGCTCTGTATATTTGTAATAAGCGAATGCCAAACGGTGAATGTGAGTGGTTGTGGTGTGCGGGCAGGTGCAGGTGATCCCGTGGGCGGTGGAGGAAGCCAACTGGGCGGCGGGCGGCGCGGCGCGGCTGGCGGCGCAGCGCACGGTGTTTGTGGGCGCGTTGCACGGCTTGCTGTCGGCGCACGCGCTCGCCGTTATTATGAACGACCTGTTCGCTGGCGTCGTGTACGCAGGTACGAACTTGAACAGTTTACTATTTTCCCCCAGGCCTTCCCTTGCTTGTCCGGCGGATACTCCAATTGAACGACAAGTGGTGCAGCGCTCCCATCTGAACGCAAACTTAACACTCCAAGGTTTTGGAAGTAAATGTGTTGTGTATGTTACAAGCTTGAAATTCGCTAAAAATCTGCGTCTGCTTGCTTCGCTCAATTCGATTCTTGCAATTTGTCCCGCGTGACATTTGAATTTTGTGTTATCCCGTAGGAATCTTTTATTTTTCCGAGATCATAATTGGGCTATACCACTCATCAACCTTGCTCTCAAACTCTTCCTCCGTTGCTACGAGTATATTGTTGCTTTGAGACTAACAAACCAACAAAGACGCTTCCGGATTTATAATATTGCTTTTTTTTAGGGTTCCGTACCCAACTGCCTGTCACCAGGCTGTATACGAACCGTGGCGCTTTAACAAATTCTGAAACGGAATAAAATAAATATTTAAGAAGGCTCTCACACAACAAACGTGATTTTTGCCGCTTTTTGCTCTATATTAATATTGGCAACAAGTAGATGCTTTTAAATGGGGTTAAGCAGGCTCCCATATAGTACGGAAGCCGAGCCCGGTTCGCACTTGGCCGATTTTTTTTTACAACCATCCTGTTGGGGCCTATACTTATCGAAATGTTTGCGCAGGTATCGACACGGACAAGTACAAGTACCCGATCGGGTCGGGGCGCGTGACGTTCGACAACGTGCGCTCGTACGTGCGCGCCATCTCGGCCGCCTTCATCGAGATACAGACTGACAAGTTCACCAAAAAGGTACTGTACCAGCCTTGTTGATAGTCCACTGCAGGGCGTAGGATGATTGGGCCATATCCGCCACGCTTGCCCAATGCAGGTTGGCAGATTCACATACGCCATCGTATTTATTCTACGGACACATGCAGGTTTCCTCAAGATGTTTTCTTTCACCGAAAAGCTAGGGGTGTGAAAATCTGTACATAAATTACAAAGAACTCATTGGTACGAGAACGAGTTTTGAACCCACGACCTCACTATTGTTAAAAATATCACCACTACTGTACCACCACAGCACAAAATATCAAAGGTAACTTCCATTTTCTAAGCAGTTTGCTTGGCAAGTACTCCTGCCACACCGTTGCTGCCAGTTATTCAATAGCAAAGCTGTTTTGTGGAAGCATTCCGAATTGAAGTGTTTACAAACTGCCTGAAGATAAGAGCAGAGTTGTCTCGTGTTATCGATAGGTATAGATCACAATTCGCAATTGAACCCATGATGACCTCAGATTTTTTTATTTTGCGCAAACGGCAAAATATTGGTATGCGCGGGAGCCAGAGACGAGACGCCGGGGCACACCCGCTCGCCAACCTCATGCCCTCCGCGCGCTCCCTACGCCCTTGCTCACTACTTCGCAAGTGTCATCTGCAACTAACTTCTCATCCACCGAGTTGTGTGGCGCGGATTATAAAAATATAATCTTAGGTTCTAGTGGTAGTCTGCTGAAGTATATCACCATATTAATCTGACATAACATTTCCAGGTGCAAATCGACCCGTACCTGGAGGACTCCATGTGCTCAGTGTGCAACCTGCAGCAAGGCCCGTACTTCTGCCGGGAACCCTCGTGCTTCGGGTGAGACACCTTTGTTAGGTCATTAGCTTGTTATATAATGACAATGACTGTATAGACAGATAATTTTTAACAGACTCGTCAGGTGTTGCAGTTTTTAAAAAATAATTTGACGATTACTAAAAAAGTACTCTTGTACATTTTTGTATTTATGTACTAATTATGCATGTTTTTTTCCACTATACAGCATGACTTTTTATTCAGTGCACAAATTTTTATTGCATGCACCCTACACTTCAGACAATAACTACCTACCAAAACGTTTCGAGCGTAGGTACGACGCCGACGCGGCCACGTAGGTACTCGGACGTAGGGTGACATTGATTACTTCGTCGGTGTATACTTTCTCTTGATATTTTGTACTAAAGTGAGTAAAACCAATGCAGGGGTTTAATTGTTTGTTTATTATACTTTCCGGATGCAAAGTATGTGCACTGAAAAAAAATATCCTGAATATAACTTAGTCGTCCCGCTAGGGAGTTATGACTAAACGAGCAGTAGCCTAAAAATGACGCGGTTTGCAAGATACAGGGGTGAATGGTATAAACAAAGAGAACCCTGTGTGTAGCAGTGGGTTACCGTGGGTTGAAGTTATGTAAAGTTATAATTTCGATATTTAACTAGATGTAACAATACATCAAATACAGATCCCATCGTTTACTACAAAAAACTTCACTCAAATGACTTCGCTTAATTCGTTTGTGTATTGCAGGTACTTCTGCCGCGCGTGCTGGACGTGGCAGCACGACAAGGACGGGCTGCAGCGCCACAAGGCGCTCATGCGCAACTCCAAGAACGCGAGCCTGCCCCCCGCGCGCGCCGCGCTCCCCGCGCTCCCTGCGCCCCCCGCGCCGCCCCACAGCGACCACGGCCTTTATAACGGACACTGCAGCTCGCAGAAAGATGGTAAGTTATAATCCGACCGCTTAGCTCAGGCCTCTCCCCACCGCCCGTACCTGTCTGCCCCCGAACGGTAGTGTTAACTGGTAATTTCGACTTTTGAACTAGCTCATCTTGGCCTAACGAGACGTCATCAGCAGATGTAAAAACAAAGGTACTATATTATGGTATGATAAATACGGAACCCGGGGCTTACCATAGCTAGCGTTCTTTAGACTGCCACACCTCTTATTTGTACTTATTTAAGCAGTTATTTCACAGCAGTATTTTCATTTCCAGATCAGATTGTTTTCCTCTTCAATTTCATCTTTCAAAACCTCCGTCACTTTGTGTCAAGGCAGGATTATCACTAAGGCAAAGAGGTAACTGCCTAGGGGCCCCGACTACTAAGAGCCCCGTGTACGCACTAAATAAAAATTCAGAATAAATAAGAGTTGAGCTCGGCCGAGAGCACCTTACAAATTTCTGAAATTGCATAAAACCAGGAACTAAGTTGTTAAAACCATTGAGGGGCCTCAAAAATTGTATTGCCTAGGGGCCCCGATATGGTTAATCTAGCATTGCTTTGCGCTATCCCTGAGCTGTCTTATGATTGCTTGTTTCATATTCGCAGGTTCACCGCCCCCCTCCACAAGCGGGCCGAGCGGTATAGCCGGGGCGAGTTCGGCGGCGGCCGCGGGCACGGTCGCGGGCGCGGGTGCGGACGCGAGCGCGGGCGAGACGCGCTTCCTGTGGTCATCGTGCTAGACTATATGTTGAGGAGCCGCTATTAAGTTGGGCGCTTCGCCAGCATCCTAGACTTAAGGCTGATTTGACCCGACATCTTGTGTTCACAAGCTCTGCGCGCTACGAAAACGTTGTACGAAACCATAATATTCGATACTCTACAGACCGACTCGTACAACTTGGCGACTGATGTCTACGAGCTGCGTATAACCCAATCCTCATGAGCTTGTAAGGCTTGGGCTGTCCGCACCTTGTAGCTAACATCAAGCAAGTAGTATGATTCAAATGAATGTAGTGTACGTTGCTTTTTAGTAAAGCATCCCTCACAGCTGAGGGCAAGGTGCGGGCACGGCTGCGATCTAATCGTCCACCAATCACGGATCTTGATTTAAAATAAACTAGCTTTGTGATTGGTTGATGACTGGATGACGCCGCGCCCGCACCCTCCCGCAGCTGTCTGGGAGACCCTTAAAGTGGGCTTTGAAAAGTAATATCTTGCACAAAATATAACTTGCGCTATAATTGTTTCGTGACGATAGTAATATGAAAAAATTGGTCAATATGAATTTAGAACACTTAACACATTGTGCTATTGTTACGCTTACCGAGTATGTTATGTTTTGTGCTAGATATACGCTACGAAGACTTATACTAAAAGCAAATATAAATAGTGTCATAATGATACAGCTTTTCGTAGCGCGATTATTCGTAAGTTTTGTTAATTGGTCTTGAAGTGTATAGTTGATTTTAGACTTGCGAATGTATGGGCTTGTATACATTGAGATATCGGCACGTTTTTGATCTCAAAATGTAATTTAGTTTTACTTTAATTGTATGTGGAAAATGTTTTTTTTGGATTAATATAAATTGCTGAATCCGTTCAATTAGATCGTTGAAAAGCATTTAGGTACATTGTACTTGAAAGTTCAGACATCACTCGGCGAAATAATTGAACGCAATCATGCGACATTAAATTAAGTTCTCTAGTATAATACTGATTTTGATTCTATTTTTGAATTTTATTGTAGAAATTTTGGAATAGGGACATTTTTCCAATTATTTTAAACGGATTTTTCTTGTAACGAATGTATTCTATTCAAAATTGAGTCCTATTTGTATACGAATATGTACGTAATTGTTAAGCGCTGGTTATTAATGAATATTGTTACCGTTGAGGCATTTTATAGACTTTTGATAGCTGCTAGAATAGTAACATTTTAAAATCATTTAGCTATTCAAATATTCTTTTATCACAGCTATCAAAAATCTGGATCTTATTATATATACATAGGTTTATTTTAGCATGTGCTATCCATTTTCAAACTAGAAGAGTGAGAATTTATAGCGCATTTAGACTAAAATGAACTTGTCGGGTTTAAGTACCCCGCAGACACCTACGGCCAAACCAATGGATCTTAATTTAACCATCACTGTTTAGTCTGAAAATAAAACGCAGCTGTCTGTGGGACGCTTCATAAATAAGGGGACTTTTCAACGTTTGGTCAATATTTTAATTCGCCCAACAGTTTTAATTTTTGTCTAACAATGACTTGTTCGCGGGCTTCGGACACTAGTTTGACCAAACTTTGAAATATATCCCACGATCAGTGAAATGCGCCATCCGCGTAGTACTGTTTATAGATTTTATATAGAGCTAATACAGCCATTTTAATGCCTCTAGAATTTTAATGATTAGGCACCTATTATCATTTTAAAACATTTTAAAGCTTTTAAATGTATATCTTGAGGGTTTCGGAATAACATGAGATGTTGATTTTATCAAAAAGCTTGATTTACTCGAATATATTTACACGATTTAATAAATTTACAAGTCTTAATTTTGCCTTTAATTTTTCGTCAACCTCGAAAAGTGTAGACCTAGATTTATAGCAGTATTGTTTTAACCTTGATGCCGGTTGTAGGCCAAGAGCGCTTAGCTAAGCTAGTTTAGCTTAGCTCTCATAGCTGACGCAGTTTTCCTTAGATCGTGCATAGCTCTGTCTGTCTGCACAGATCTATGGAAAACTGTTTCAGCTACGCGCGCTAACCCCGAATGCATTGGTGCACATAGCTTGGCACTGGAGGAAACTGATTCAACTAAGTTATATTTTTATATGGAGGATGCGTGCTATGGATACGTGCTATGGATGCGTGCTATAGATGCCTTCTAGGGCCATCGCGAGCCCCGCCGTTTCCCTACTATCAATACAAAGCATAGCGCGAGATGCGCATCTTCCTCGCACAGCTACCTAGCGTAGTATTGGTGGAAACTGTCACTTATCTTCGCAGCATAGTACATCTCTGGTGGAAAAGCACCCTAAGCGTGTGCTCGGAGCGGGCGTACGCTCCTGACTTTCGACGCGGGTCGAGGCTCCGCGGCGCGGCTGTCGCCCGACGCTGTACACCCGCCGCATGCGCACACGCCACCCGCCACGCGTGCAAACCGCCGCACTGGCCGCGCCAGAGCGCTGCTTCAACTTATCTTTCAATATATACACGCGAGGCGGGTACACGCCCCGTGCGCACGCGCACACGTAGAGAAGGCTTTAATATAGTCTTAAAAGGCAAGTAAAAATACTAAATCATGAACGCACAATATGCATATTGTTTCACGTGACTGCTGCAATATACCTGTCAACTACTGATTTCAACAATACAACCAAGGATGAATGCACACTAGCCTGCGCCGACATCTTCAAACTTTATATAAGAACATATGTATCTATACGACGAATCATACTTCGTGGCAGCTGCGAAATAAGCCCAATGCTCGCGCAGCTGTTGCTATGTGAGCATCACTCAGGTTTGGGTTTTGCGCACCTTGTAGGTAACTTCAGAGCCGCCAAAACATTTGATTCGGCCTATAATGTCGAGCTCAGATCCACACTGACAGATCGAAATGTTAGAATTACGTATGATTGAAGTTTCTGAGGAATGCAGCTCCTGCGCCGAGGACGAGTGCGTATTTACCCTAAACGAAACTAATTGTTTGGCATTTTGTCAACAAATTCGTAATAACCGAAAATGAAAAACTGGTTGCTGATCGAATTTTGACGACTGATCTCCTTGGTGGAAACGCAGCCTTAGTACCTTAAATGCATACAGGTAATAAAACATACACACAAGATTACTTATTGCACCAGCAATGCTTTATATTTCATCTTATTTACAATTTGAGAGTACAGGATACTTTGGTATTCTATTTTATACAGTGGTATAACTGTAGTTACACATGAATGACCCCAGATTCCTTGCAATATTTATTTAAATTCTAAGTGGAACATATTTAGTTTTTTGTATAATCTATTGGCGTGAAAATAACCGCTTAAGATCAGCCAGGATGTGGTGAAACGTGTACATAATCATGCAAAAAGTAACCTATTTTCGGGCATATATTTCAGGATCATTCGCAAGACATGCGTAACCGCGCGAACGTAGATTGTATATAGCAGACAGTTCTGTTACATAGCAAGGTTTTACTTTAGTAAACCACTGTTAAGAAGAAGAATATTTTTTGCAAAAATTAGCATGACCGACTTCACCCGTGTACAGAATTCGCGAATGTTTTGTATGGATCGTTGTAGCATTTCTCACAGTATTGTTGATTTATCAAAAATGGCTCAGCCGATTTCGATAAAATTTAAATGGGACTAATTTCGAAGTATACTCTTTCCAATAAAAAAGAATTGTTGAAATCGAACTACTAAAGTTATGCGTGGTTATACATAATATATATATATATATATATGTATATATATATATATATATATATATATATATATATATATATATATACGCGTCGAATTGTATACCTCATCCGGTGGTTCGTCGGTCAAAAATACATTAAAGGTCTACTACACATCATTATGTCAGTCAAACCACCGTACCGACACAGTACCGGTACAGTGAAAATATCCTTTCATACATTTTTATGAACGCATCTCCACTCGACAGTGAACGGTGGCTTAACTGATACCTACATACGTGTGCCTTATAGTCCGAGATCCTACCGCAAGAATATCCCGCTCATAGCGTACAAGGTTTAAACCAATTTTTTATGTAATTATATGAATAGAAATAGGATGTTTTCCTATAAATTAATTAAACATTATTAAATTTCAAATACTTCGGCCAAATTTCGCAAGGCAACCTGGTTTATATGTATTTTCCTATTCAATACATTTATATAAAAAAAAAAAACAAGTAAAGAATGATATCCTATAAATTAATTAAACATGAATGAATTTCAATTACTAGCGGCCAAATTTCGCAAGGCAACCCTAGTTAAATTTATTCTCCTATTCATATAATTACGTAAAAAAAAAAGGTTTGAACCGTGTACGCTATGAGCGGGATGTTCTTGCGGTGGGATCTCGGGCTATTAACAGAGATCTGTACATGAGATAGGGTTGCACCTTTAGACATATAGCGCGGTCAGTCGAAACTCATGCTCATGTCCGACATATTGGTGTTGTCGGCGGGCGCGGGCGGCGCGGGCGACGCCGCGGGCTGCGATATGTTCACCGCCGGGAACGGGAACTTTGGGACTTCTTCATCTGTAATGACAACATTTTTTTTACATTAGGAAATTATCCGGCTCGAAAAAAGATCATCAAATCAATTATTGTTTCATCGTTTTATAAGTACACAATACGTCATAATATTGAATAGCTATAGTTTGCTTAGGGTGTGAAAAAAAAGATGTGCCGAATTATTGCGCATGTGTGCACAATTCCGACGCCGCGTATCGTAGTGCGTAGGGAGCGCGCGGGAGGCATGAGGTTGGCGAGCGGGTGTGCCCCGGCGTCTCGTCTCTCTAGCTTCCGCGTATACCTATATTTCGACTGTTGCGCAGCGTTCTGCGCATAACTTCCCATCCGCCGATTTGTAAGGCACTTAGTATACTAATAGAAGTGATAGAAAATAGATAATAGTTCATAAATATGTTGATATACTTAAGCATCTCATCAAAAATTCAACAGTAGTTTCTGGCGCGAAAAATTTGTCTGACTACGACGTCTAGGCCGTGCGTCGTAGTCAGACAAAAAAAAACGTATACGCAAACAGAGACAAAAGATATAATTTTCGTCCTGTTCACACTTTCATAATTGCACATCTCGCCCTCTCTTACTTTTGTAATAATTATTATTATTTAGCGCCCTGTCTAGTTATATACTTCACTATGATTATTAACCATTTATCTTTTGACGGAAAATGGACGAAACGTATACAGGGTTATCTGCTTACAGACATGCCACACGGGTGGTGTCGTCGCGACATTGCACCGCGGCGTCACCGCCGCGGTGCAGCGGCGGTGCAGCCGCGTCGTCGCGGCGACCAGTGTTGCCGGTAGCTATTTAGACATTAAATCTAGAGTATTCGAGTATTCTATGAATATTTAGCGGGAAAAAAAAGTTTTGACGACAACCGTTCAATCTTAAACTGAAGATGAGAAAAATCCCTCGTACAAGTTAGAAATTGGATCGTGTAATTTGTCACGACGAATGTCACAGTAACAGCTGTCCAAGTGATAGCTGTCACACATCAAAGTTATTTATCTCGGTCATTATCAATTCTAGGCTATTGCTGTCTTCACAAAAGTAATAGAACTCGACAAGATCTACATTTCGAATGACAGCTGTCAAACTTCAAAGTGATTTATCTCGGTTATTATTGATTCTAGACCATTGATGTCTTCACAAAAGTGATAGAGCTCAACGAGATCTACATTTCGGATGACAGCTGTCAAACTTAAAAGTGATCCGAAATGTTGATGTACTGAGGCAAAAGGAAGTGATTAAGACCATTACTATGAACAATGATGAATGAATATGGAGCTAACCCCAAAATTCGAGAATAAAATGTCCTGTTCCATACAAAACTGCAACTCGAAATCGACAAAATGTATGAAAACAGCAGTTTTTTTTTCCTAATTTCCGGGCTGGCCCCATAGTAAAAGTTGTTGATGTCATCCATCAGCCATAGGACGTCCACTGCTGGACATTGGCCTCCCCTATAGATCTCCAATAAGACCGGTTGGTAGCGGCTTGCATCGAGCGCGATCCTGCGGTCTTAATGAGGTCATCCACAAGGTGGACGTCCTACCCTGTAAAGTTGTTGATAGTGACGGTCTAAATCATATCCTATCGGCTTATTACACCAGTTCTGTAAAACTCTTAATCAGCCTTAGTAAATCGGTTAGTAAAACCACAGTAAATACATAACAGTAGGTTATCTAAGGCCGCCCGCCGAGTTATTAGCCTACTCTTGCGTTGATCCCCAGGGTTGTCACTTTTACTTTTAGATAATATTTTCGAACAAGCAGCACTTGATCTAAATTTATGCAATAAAAAGCATATTATGATTGAATATTTTACCAATTTATAGTTTTATAGTAAAATTAGACTTCTTAAAATAAACTTTAGCTCTAAACATAGTATTCAGGAAGTAAATTTGGGAATACATTTATATGGAAAAATGCGACTCGGCTACGCTCTTAATAAAGCAAATAAACTGTGAAATAAACAATACAATATCACATTTTCAAATCGCTATTGAGGCACCCGAAAACACTACAATATTTTTTCCCCTTTTTGAAGTCATGATACTCGTAATAATTAATATTATGGTAAGTGGCCGGCGAGAGTTGACGAACGCGAGCGATCATGTAACGTACGCACGTGCTCACAGTCGCGCTGCAGAGCCCGTACTGCCGCCTCCTTATTCCCCCATATATTATGCTAGCGTGTGCGTGAAGCCGCGTGCCGACACGGCGCGCGGCGCGCACGCACACATTCAAACCGAAAGCGGCACGTTTGTATGAAGATATTTTACTGTATGTTTTACTGTGGTAAAACCCAGCGCAGGCATCGTGGACGACCTTATCGGCGCGCTGGCACTGCTCTTTGTATTACGTCCCGCTTGGCCTAAGGTGCGAATAATTGTTGCAAGCAAGGTGAAACGTGAAGTTCAATGCCACCATGCTTACCCAATAATGGCTCTAGTTACTAACCTGTTAACGCAGCGTCCAATCTGTCCACGATAGCGTCCATGAGTGCGAGCGAGACGCTGTCGTCCGGGTCTTTGGACAGCGCCGTGTGTAAAGCGTCCGCCGCTTCTACCTCTTTCCCCAGTAATGCGAGACATAATCCTGTAACAAAAAATAGCCATGAGTGGGTAAAAAAAAAATTAGTCCTTTAGTTACACTCCATCCATCTATCACCCTTAGCACGCCCGCTGTTGGACATAAGCCTCCCTTATGGATCTCCAATAAGATTAGGTCGTCTGCCCACCTCGAAGGTGAACGTTCTGCGATGCGCTTGCCGATACGTACGAAATAAAACCTTTTCATCCACCCTCCCGGAAAGAAAATTTTTGCTCTGCTCTTTTATCCGCTAGAGGGGAAAGTAAAATTGAATTTAGAACATCTTGTGCACTAAAGCCGGAAACATAGTCAGCCCACTGCCATTTCGCTAGGCTGTGACGGTAGCTTTGGATCGTCTACGAATCAGTGGGATTAGCCGCACTATCTAAAACTACTAGACACGCATTTTTGACCGAGCGAGCGACGCGACTGTGCTGTAGGTGGCATCTTTTTTTGGATGTTTTTATTTTTCTCCTTTACAGGCTTCGAGCAAATATCTACCGAGTCACAGTCCCTAAATAAAAGTAGTAAAAAAATGTCCGAGCGCCGTCAAACATACCGACATAGATATTTACATGAAATAATTCACAATAACCCGTTTTCTCAAATCTCGACGTTATGGCACCTAATTAGTCCTTGTAACCGAGCACTTTGGTATCGCGCGACGTTGTAGTCGGCTTGCAATCGCCTCACGACTAACTAAAAAGCCTGCCCACTACGTAGCTTGGGCAGAGTTTTGGCTCGGACACTTTTTGCACGATTGTGACTCTATAAATATTTGCTCGAAGTTTACAGGTCGTATTTTTCGTAGAATGATATAATCCGCCCAACACAAGTCGGCAGATGGGAAGTTAGGCGCAGAACGCTGCGCAAAAGGCCAAATATAGGTATGCGTGGGAGCCAGTGAAACGAGACGTCGAGGCACACCCGCCCGCCATCCTCATGCCTCCCGCGCGCTCCCTACGCCCGTGCTTTCCACGATCCGTCGGCATTGTGCACACATCCGCAATAATTAGCGAATTACGGCGAAGTGTCATCTGCGGGAACTTGTCATCCGCCGATTTGTGTAGCGCGGATTATAACTACTAGTGTAGAGGTACCTATAGCCGCGTACGTCGAGGCGCGCGCGGGGCGCAACGCGAGCGCCCGCTCGTGCCACTCGAGCGCCTCGTGCGGGCGGCCGAGCGCGCGGGTCGCGTGCCCCATGGCGTCCAGCGTCGCCGCCCAGCACGGGCTCAGCTGCGGAGAGATAACGTCACGTCACACATCTGTATGGTACGATCACTGAGCACAGAGCGCGGCCGAGACCTCCCCGCCTCGAGCGCCGAGCGAGCCCCGGCCGCGGGACTACGGAGTAGACAACGTGCGGTACTGACGGCCGGGTGGCTCTCTCTCGCGGCGCAGTCGAGGGCGGTGCGCCAGAGCGCGAGCGCGGCCGGCACGTCCCCCGCGGCGTGCGCGGCGCAGCCCGCCTCGTGCGCCACGTGCGCCGAGCGAGCCACGGCGGCCAGGCGCGCCCACGACCCGCCCTCCTCGTCCTCCCGCGCCGCGCGCTCCTCCGCCAGCGACCGGGACCCGCACTGCATACAGATAATACACACATTGCAATTGACAACATTTTTTTTTTTTTTTTTTTTATTGAAAATTTTTACAAACCACAGACTCCAGGGTCTGTGCCCTTTGTTAACTAAAGTTACAATTGTTAGATGATACTGTACAAAGAGTGTTAGTAGGTACTTGAAATTTTAGCCTAAGTTAGTTAGTTGGTGCAATGCGTGAATGCCACGAGCAGACCGGCGACCCGCAAGCAGCACCCGATCACGAGTGTGACACATGTGCCAGCCATCGCTCTCCTCGACCATATTTGAGGGAAGAGAGCGACCCGGCACATGATGCCGCCGCAAGAAGGAGCCTTCGATGGCGAGCATGAATGCTTGGGGCATGCGCGCAATGCTTATTTTTTATAAATTACAAATACACATTTTCACGTCCTATGGCTTTTTTTTTTTTTTTGCCTTCTCCCGGCCCAGAGCCTCCATCACCGCCTCGTTCCGATCCCTGACGGCCATCTGCAGGTTGTATTCCCTGATGGTTTCCGATGACACAGACGACGCTCGCCGTACGAATCGACTGATGGCATCATTTTCGATGTCGTCGGCGTAGTAGATGAAAGTCCCAGTGTGCCGCGATAGTGCAACGACCGCGTGTGAGACGCTCTCATGTAGTCTCATTTTTGGCTTTGTTTTTATAACGATTACCGATTCGTATGTCAGTCCCTGAGCTTCGTGAATGGTAAGAGTGCGTGATCCTGAGCCTCCTCCATAACCTTGGCTTAAAAGGGTCTCCTTTTCTTCCTGCGTATGCACTAAGAAAAGTGTATTGGGGAGGGTTTTGGATATTTGAGCCCCCTTGAACCTTTTCTGCTCAAGAGACCTAACACGAGGGGCTGAGGAATATATACCTGAGTATATTTCCCTCAACGCATACGCGACATCCATTGGGTTTCTGTGTGTGCAGAGCAACTCCTGGGTGATATTTGCAACCAGCGTTGGACGATGGTACCTCATCTCGAAGAGATTTTCTCTGTCGATATAAGGCAACTGATTGACGTCTCCAATGAGGACAAGTTCGCTAGCACCAGACAGCCGGGCAGCCATTATTATGGCTCCAAAATGGTTCATTAGAGCTTCATCCACCAGAAGGCGACCGAAGCTCTCTTTTCCGAAACCATTGACAAGAGATGAAGCCATGGTTCGCACTCTGGATTTTACCAGATCTCCTATTCGGTGCGATAGCTTCTCTCTCAGGTCTTTTACTGCCTCTGTTGTTGTTGTGATGATAGCGTCCCTGTCCACATCAAAGTGTCTAATCACCCATGTTGTCTTGCCACATCCTGGTACTCCGTTGACCCATTGTATCTTTGGTACCACCCAGTTTCCCCAGCCTGCCTCAACGTCTGAGCTCCGTTCGATGGTTTTAGCCATCTCAAGGATTCTATCGTCTAGCATTATCTTGGTGCACTTGGCGGTGACTACAATTGGGTCGTTCGATGGTATCGCGTATTTCGGTCTTCCTATTCGCTCCGTCTCTCTCTCATCCAGCTCCACAAAACCACATGCTGCGCTGTAAGCTGCCATATACTGTCCTTTCATGGTCCCTCTGATGACTTGGGAAGTGACGTTATTGTATATGGCTGCTTCTGCCTCCTCGAGTCTTGATTTTAGTAGACTCTCACTTACCGGACCACCCAGCCTAAAGAACTCCAGGATGTTATCACAGTTCTTAAGATTGACATTTTTCGTCGCTCTCAATAAGGCTAGGTATTCGATAAAGGCATTTCTCGCGTGGTCTCGTGGCGCCGAGGCCAAGATATAACGGGGCGCATCGACCTGTCCCATGTCGGCTCTCGTTCGGGTTGCCTGGGGTGGTGAAACAACTCTCGAGGTCACCGTTGTCTGTGGAGGTGGTGTTTTAGGCATGAAACGGAATAAGCTCTGCATTGCGATACTATAATGATATTGACAACATTTAAAAATTTTAACATAGTAATATTCATTTATTATCTGAAAGAATATTGCAAAATAACATATACGTATTTTTTATTTTTCCAATACGACTTATATTTTCCGTAAAATTAAATTTTGAAAAGTAGCTTATTCTAAAAGGACGTAACTGCAAACCTTAGAACTCATAAACAATTTTACTGAAGCCACATTAGAAAAAAATAGGTGCTAGCGTTACTGTCACTATCAATGCCAATCAATCCGTCACAATTCACAACAAATAGGCCGCAGCGCAAAAAGTCCACTATGTACCGCGGTATACTATGGGGAGAAAAATATAAAAAATGTTTAACAACTGCCAATCACCTGAAATATGTAACAGGGTCTGCCATTCAGGCTTTAAATTAGCACCACTTAAAAGAAGAAGAATAAGTAGTACTAGTTATGTTTCACGGCTTCATTCTTTGCGATTTTGTGTTTACATGTTGTAGACATGCTTCCAGGTACCGGCCTTCAACACGGATTTTTTAAAGATTTTTTCCTGTATATTTTTTTTTTGTTATGTTGTTACACTTTACTTAACATCGTCAACGACTACCAGACCACTTCCTCTATAGTTACCGCCCATCCGACATCAGGCGGTGGCGGCGGTCCGCCATACTTCATTCCGTGTTTCCGTGTCGAGGCCTTCGCACGTTCACCAGACTACAGCTAAAATTGTTGGAGTGTGCCACTTTGCTTTAAAAATGGGATATTCGAGAAAACGAAGATGTGAAAGTGAGAGTGACGAGGAAGAAATTCGACAAAAAATAGCTGAACTTAAAGGAAAATTAAATAAAAAAGCGAAACGCCGTAGGCTGATTATTGAATCATCATCTGAAAGTGAAACAGAAAGTAAGTAATCTACTTTTATACAGTTTCGTGCTCACAAAAAAAAAAAAAAAAAATACCTACCCACAATTTTGCTACACTTATCAAAGTTAAGCAATATTCGTTTATGATACGAATTAAAAGGACATATTGCACCGATATGTGTCTTAACACGTGTTATGTTAATCGAGAGCAAAGTTGATGCGTTACTGCCATACCCGGGCAGATACTGTCAACGTCAAGAAACCGTGTCTTTACACCGTTTCGTTGCTTTCCGCCGTGCTCCCCGGGGCCATCGGCCACCAGTGTCTTTACACATGTTATGTTAATCGAGAGCAAAGTTGATGCGTTACTGCCATACCCGGGCAGATACTGTCAACGTCAAGAAACTGTGTCTTTACACTGTTTCGTTGCTTTCACAGCGGCTGACGACGAGAACCACGCGGCTCGGCCGTCCTCCCCGGGGCCGTCGGCCGCCGCTAGCCAGCGCGAGCCGGACGCCGTGCCAGCTACAATGGAGGAGCTTGCCCTGCCTGCCGCCGAGCCTTCCGTCGAAATATCGGATACCGATGTGACGCTCGATCCAGATATCTTGGAACTTCTGGGAGATGCGCCTAAATCAGATATAAGTTTAGGACCAGCGATACATAAAGACGTCGCTTCTCGTTGGCAAAATACCCTCAGCAAGGGCTTAGAAAAAGAAGAAAAAGAAAAGTTGCTCAATACCTATGCTGTTCCTAGCAATTGCGAATTCCTGTTAGCTCCCGAATTAAATGCCGAGGTCAAAGCTGCCCTGCCAGAGCCATTGCAAAAAAGAGACACATCAATTGGCGCCAAACAAAAACAATTAGGCATTGCCTTGTCTGCTTTAGCCACAGCGATAGACAAACTACTTCACAAGGACACTAACGTATTGAAACCGCTAAGCGACGCATGCCGCATATTATGTGATAGCCATTTTAGAGAAACGTCCACTCGACGAAACTTTGTTTTAGGAGCAGTGAACGCGTCCCTTAAAGAAACGCTGACAAGGTCCCAGAGAGACAAGTACCTTTTCGGAGATAATATGACGGAAAAACTAAAAAATGCAAAAAATAATACAGAAGACCGGAGATGACTTAAAAATGCCGGCTACAAGGGCACAAAACAACTTTAATAAAAATAATTTTATTAAAAAGAATTTAAACTCCCAGCACCGCAAGTTTCAAACGAAGGGCGAAGCCCAGCGCTCCCGAGGCGGGTTCACCCAGCCGCGGCCTGTAATCAAAAGCATGCGCCAACCGGAGCGCGAGACCCAGCGGCCCGCGCGTCGCGACCGCTCGCCACCGCCACGGAGGACGACTGCTGCGCGGAGATAGATAAGGTATCTTCTTATGCGGGATGCTTAAGAAACTTCTATCAAAATTGGACTCAAATTATATCCGATCACACAATATTAGAATACATAAAAGGTTATAAAATCCCGTTTACTTATAGTCCTTATCAAAACAATCCGCCGGACCCTACCTACCCTCAATCAAATGGGGAAGATTTAAATTTCACAGTAGCTATAAATAAACTGCTAGATATTAATGCCATATCCGAATGCCAACATTGTGATGATCAATTTCTTTCTAGAATATTTTTAGTGCCCAAACCGAACGGTGAAAAACGATTTATTTTGAACTTAAAGAAATTGAATGAGTTTATTGATACACACCATTTTAAAATGGAAGACTATAGAACTGCTTCTAAATTGATAACATATAATAGTTATATGGCATCTATTGATCTCAAGGACGCTTACTTTTTTCTTTCTGTACATAAATCGTATAGAAAATACCTACGATTTAAGTATAAAAGTGTTTTGTATGAGTTTAATTGTTTACCGTTTGGTTTGTGCACCGCACCGTATGTATTTACGAAATTACTTAAACCGGTCATGGAAAATTTGCGATTAAAAGGTTTAATATCTGTCATTTATTTAGATGATATATTGTGTTGTGGTCCAACATTTCTTGACTGTCAAGAGAACATAAATTCCACAAAAACACTATTAGAAAATCTTGGTTTTATGACAAACTATGAGAAAAGCTCTTTAGTTCCAACGACAATGTGCAAATTTCTGGGATTTGTATTTGATTCAAAACGCATGATTATGACCTTGCCTGAAGAAAAGAAGTCAAAAGTCAAAAATCTTGTAACAAAATGTTTGAATGTAAAAAAGATAAATATCCGGGAATTCGCTCGACTCATTGGCTTGTTAATATCAGTGTGCCCAGCTATAAGATATTCTTGGTTATATACTAAAGAATTTGAACATTATAAGTACCAATGTTTATTAGACAACCCAAGCTATGACCAAATAATAAATATTCCATCTTACCTAAAGAAAGAAATGCACTGGTGGTTGTCCAAGGTAGATATAGGACAATCGCCGCTTAAATGTAATGATTATAAATTAGAAATCTATTCCGATTCATCTACTACCGGATGGGGCGCTTATTGTAATAATGAAGATTGTTATGGTTACTGGAAAGAAAATGAAAAAGATTTGCACATTAATGAACTGGAACTAAAAGCTGCTTTTATAGCATTGAAATGTTTTGCCAAAGACATCACTAATTCTGATATATTACTTAGACTAGACAATGTTACTGCTATATCTTGCATTAATAGAATGGGTAGTATTCAGCATAGACATTTGAATAAAATATCTCGAGAAATTTGGACATGGTGTGAAAGGCGTAGAATCTGGTTATTTGCATCCTATATTAATACCAAAGAAAACTATAATGCTGATTATTTGTCTAGGAAAAAATTTGAAGACATTGAATGGGAACTAGCTGATTATGCGTTTATTGAAATAATAGATAAATTGGGTCACCCAGATATTGATTTATTTGCAAGCAGATGTAACGCTAAGTGTTCCACTTATGTGACATGGAAAAATGATCCTGATGCATGGGCTATAGATGCTTTTACAGTATCTTGGAAAAATTTGGCATTCTATGCTTTCCCCCCCTTCTCAATGATTGTTAAGACAATCCATAAAATTATAAGTGAAAAAGCAGAAGGTATTCTTGTGGTCCCATACTGGCCAACACAGCCATGGTTCCCAGTCTTTCAAAAATTGATGATTTCTGATTTTATTTTCTTTCACCCCAATCTCCACCTTCTTAAATCTCCTTTCAGGACTACACACAAGCTCTACAAGACCATGACCCTAGTTGCCGCGAAGTTATCCGGCAAGCGTGGGTAATTAAAGGTTTTTCGCCCAGTTCAATAGAAATTATGTTAAATTCATTATCACCCAATACTTATAAACAATATGATTGTTGTATCAAATCCTGGGTTAAATTTTGCACCCAAAATAATTACAATTTTACAAATGCTACAACTGCAGAAGTAGTACAATTCTTGACCCAAGTATTTGATAAGGGCGCTAAGTATGGTACCATAAATTCATATAAGTCTGCTTTAACTATTATTAATGAACATATATCAAATGATACTGATGTAAAACGGTTTATGAAAGGAGTATTTAGATCAAGACCCCCAGCTCCCAAATATGAAACTACTTGGGATCCAGGCATAGTATTAAACTATTTGTCACAGAAATGGCCTAACGAAGATCTTGATTTAGAAACTCTCTCAAAAAAGACACTGACATTGTTGGCTCTGGTGACTGCACACAGAGTTCAGACATTTTCACTAATAAAACTAATTAATATTCAGCTTAATGACATCCGTGACACAATTTTCATAAAAATACCTGATATTATAAAGACCTCAAGGCCAAATAGTTCACAGCCTATTCTGAAACTTCCGTATTTTGACCAGAAACCTGAAATATGCCCAGCAAGATGCTTAGAGACATACATAGAGAAAACAAAGAATTTACGTTCCTTTGATAATGACTTTTTGTTCATAAGTTATAAGCGTCCGTACGCTAAATTGACATCACAAAGGTTAAGTCACTGGATCAAAGATGTCCTCAAAAGTAGTGGGATAGATACGAATAAATTTAGTGGTCATAGTACGCGGCATGCTGCCACATCAGCAGCCAACAGGGTCGGTGTTAGTATAGATATTATAAGGAAAACTGCAGGATGGAGCCAATCTTCACAAGTCTTCGCAAAATTCTATAATAGAAATATTGTTCAAGATAATGTACACTTTGGTAGATCGATTCTATCGTATGATTGATAGTTAATATTTAATTCTGCATTAAGATATAATGTCTACGAATAAAAATAAAAATACATTTCACATTTTGTTGTTTCTCTAAACATCTACAACATGTAAACACAAAATCGCAAAGAATGAAGCCGTGAAACATAATTAATGATCAAACGAACTAGTGAAGTTCGATCAAAATTATGTGAACGGCTTCATTCGACGCGATTAATATACACCCACCCTAAAATATTTATACATTTACAAAGCGTAACCCCAACCCTCAAACTAAAATGTGAAATACTTTAAACAAAATGAAGTATGGCGGACCGCCGCCACCGCCTGATGTCGGATGGGCGGTAACTATAGAGGAAGTGGTCTGGTAGTCGTTGACGATGTTAAGTAAAGTGTAACAACATAACAAAAAAAAATATACAGGAAAAAATCTTTAAAAAATCCGTGTTGAAGGCCGGTACCTGGAAGCATGTCTACAACATGTAAACACAAAATCGCGTCGAATGAAGCCGTTCACATAATTTTGATCGAACTTCACTAGTTCGTTTGATCATTAATTCTAAGTTACTTTTAAAATTTAAATTGTATTTTAGTGTTAACAATAAAGTGTTTATCTATCTATCTATCAAGCGGATTCTTCCACCAAATGCCAGGGAACCCAATTGACTGACTCCAGGGCATTGATGTACACCATTTTGAAAACTTAATACCAATAATTCAGCTTTTGGAAAGTATTTGCATTTTTTGCGTTTACCTCTCGGGCTAAAGCAAAATAAGTAATTTGAAAATGACACTGACATTTTATTTTTAAACTACATTTTTTATGTCAACACTATCGGTATTAACTGTCATTTTATATTGCTAGTATTTTTTTTATCATTGGCAACTGAACTTAGTATAAATCCCGAAACGGCTTGGGTGAAAGTTTTTATCTAATATCTTAAAAATTTTGGAAAAATAAGCATAATGATCAGCATCCCGATATCTCGAAATGGTTTTGGAATTTCATAGCCTTGTGTAATATGAAAACTTGTCAATTAACATTATTCCTCAATCAATAGGGTCTATTGGACATACTTAGCTTTTATCTTTTTTTAATTTTTTCATGAAAATTGAGTACCGACCTGTCCGTTGTGCGCGAGCGCGGCCTGCATGAGGAACCGCTCGCACACGGGCATGTTGTTGAGCCGCGAACATTCCACGGCCACGTACAGCGGCGGCAGGTGGCAGCCCGCCATTAGCTGCGACGCCTGACAAATAAAACAGGGTTATTCTTAATCTTAATAAAAAATATAAAAAGTGCTACTGCTCATAAAGCGTAAATTAGTGCGCTAATTAAGCCGTTACATACACGCCGCAAACAATTAACGCTACTGTTAAAACGTTGTTGTATCAAAGTCGAGCGTTATATAACGGCTTAATTAGAGCGCTAATTTACGCGTTATGACTAAAAAAATAGCGAAAATTAAATTTTGAATTGCGAATTTTATTTTTGAATTTAGAGTTTAAAAAGAAACATTTACATAATGTATGAAACAGCAGATTTTTTTCCCTCGAATTCCGCATTGGACCTATTGTAAAAAAAGCTTTAAAAATATGGAGGGGGTAATTCACCCCTTTCGGTTTAGTACACAATTTATGTTAGACACGCATTTGACTATTACTGCCATTTACAGGTAGCGGTTACTTTTATCAGTTAAAATATATCAGCTACTTTAAAATAAGCAGCCATAGCTTGATGATACTTCTGTCCTATGTGAAGCTGTGTCCGTAGGCGAGCCACACGCAGCCCGCGCTGGTTTCTAGACTCTATCCACCTAGATACAAAGTTGCTTTTCCTTTACCCAGTCCATGAAACAGTTACCTTGAAATATGCAGCCATGGTTTGATCATGTTCTTTGTCTTGTGCGAAGCTGTGTCCGTAGCCGAGCCCCACACAGCCCGCACTGGGTTCTAAACTCTACCCACCTAAATACAAAGTTGCTTTTCTTTTACCCAACCCATGAAACAGTTACCTTGAAATATGCGGCCATGGCTTGATCATGTTCTTTATCTTGTGCGAAGCTGTGTCCGTAGGCGAGCCACACGCAGCCCGCGCTGGGTTCTAGACTTTTCGCCTTGCAGAGAAAACGCCGCGCCAGGTCGCGTTTACCTTTATTAATTATTTTTATTATATTTATTATGAGTTGCCAAATGCACTTCATACATAAAAGTCTATAAACAGTATTAAAACTCAGGCCAATGAAGGCAATCGTTTATAAAACATAATCACTACATAGTATAAAACAAAGTCGCTTCCCTCTGTCTGTCCCTATGTATGCTTATATCTTCAAAACTACGCAACGGTATTTGATGCGGTTTTTTTAATAGATAGTGATTCAAGAGGTTGGTTTATATGTAAAATACACGTGCGAAGCCGGGGCATATCGCTAGTTACCTATAATATGCCATATAACAAATTTAAAAGAGATTATAATAAAACATGAACAACAAAAACTAGCTAAGTTTAGAGTGATAGTTTTTTATTTATTTCGTATAGGTATGTGGTTGACTACATACTGCCTCATGTTAAGCAGATAAGAGTGTTAATAAGAGTGTTACACCCTAGACCGCATATATGCGGTCTAGGGTGTAACACTCTTCCCTGGAAGATACCCATTTACTAGATAGTTATACATTTTATGTTGTCAGATAAATTAAACACCTTGCTCAATCAAGGTCTGGCGATAATAAGCTACAATTTCAAATCTGACACTCGGTCAGCTTTAGAGATATACTTAAGAGTTGGCAGAACATACTGTCACGCGCGTGTGCCACATTTTTTACGTGTAGGTATGTGGTAAGCTGCGGCTACTTGTTTACTTCTATTGTGTTAGTTCTTTTTTGGTGTTTTTTTGTATTGAAGAACCACAGGGTTATCAACAACTTTCACTTTGTCAATCACAATGGCATCAATTATTTTGGAGATAGTTATTTCCAAAATAATTGCCTAGTTTAGGCAACTTTAATCAGATATAAATAGAGCGATGGTTTTCGTTCGACTCATTTATCGTGTTTTCTACCGGAGCGAAAGCATCTCGTGTTCAAGTGCAGTACCAATCATTGTGAAGTAACTAGTTTGAGTGAATATCAATACCAGTGTGAAGTGTTTGTGCGAACCAGTTGTGTCGTGTGTTTTGTTATTTTGTGGAGTGGTTGTGTGCAATAAAAAGCAAAGTGAATAATCGACGTTTTAACTGATTATTTATCCAAGAACCCATCTCGTAAAATTACCTATGAGATAGTAATAGCAGCCGACGGCGAACCACGAGGTCCAGGCGGTGGGGTAGGAGTCCACCAGCTTGTGCGCCAACGCGAACAGCTCCGAGCTGCGCTTCAGCTCCACCAGGCACGCCACGCGGACCTGCCGACATGACGTCACATGTACCACCCCGCACAAATCGTACCACCAGCACTACCCATCGACTCGCTCCAGACTGTATATACCTCTACACAGCACCAGGGGTCCACCGAGTCCAGCACGGCCAGCGCCTCCTGCCAGCGCGCGGCGGCGGCGAGGCGCCGACTCCGCCGCGCCTGAGCCTCGATCATACCGCTGCCCACCAGCTCGCTCTCGGCCAGGGACTGCGAAACAAACTGTCTACTTTACTACGCCGACTTATGGCTCGATGTCTCTACAGTGAGACGCACTAGATGTATATACCGTCCAGTCGGGGGAGGGCGGGGTGCGCGGCATCGGGCAGTACCGCAGCAGGCGGTCGCGGTAGGCCGCGCTCAGGACGATGGCCTCTGCGCGCGACAGCTGGCCCTCGATGTCCAGGGACTCCAATAGCTCGCGCTCTGGAAACAACCACAGGCCTCGAGTGACAATTATGACCAAGGTGGCATTTCATATGAACCTGACAAAAAAATAGTGTGATTCTGAAATTTGTTCACATTCAGACTTCTTCATTCACTGTATAAGATATGAATCTATGACGTTTATTTTTCAAGTTATTGTTTCTGCAACAGTTCTTTTTTCTTTCCATGTTATGGAAATTTAATAACTGTGTTATCATGTCTTTTTTAACATATGTTAGAAGAAAACCAGAGGAATATAAAATATAGAAAAGTGTGATCAACCTAAATTTAATAATAGCAAAAAGTCCTCTATTAACGTGCGATAAAGTTATAGCGAATATTAAATAGTGGTACTCTCATTTATAAATGTAGAATAGCAGTATACCTTCCCTAGGCGTCAGAGTATGTTGTTCTAACAGCAGATCTAGCGCCTCGTAGCAGGCGCAGTCAGCACGCAGCGCTGCCGACAGCGCTTTAGCTGCGGCTTCTCGCCGGTCTATAACGATCAGCGCTCGCGCTTGCCACACTAGCACGCCTGCTAGTGCCCTCTGGAATTTTTGTCAGTATTTTGTTAGGGTTGGTTAGCTTGTAGCGAGAAAGGGTGGATAGCCCTGGTACCTTTCTGCCATGGCTGATGGTTACGACGTAGGACAACCAGGACCCACAATTTAATGCGTCAGTAGCGAGACCGGGTGGCTAGACCTGGTGTCAGAATTTTCAAGCCATCTGAAGGTCTCTGATATAGCTGAATGGTTATGACTTATGACAACCAGGTCATCCAATCACAGTATTACACATCATCATCACAGTAATTAGGTTTGTTACTATCCTATCATTTTACATATCTATCAGTTACAATAAAATTTGACAATCAAACACAAGACTAAAAACCTGACATTGTTATTTGTTTTTGATAAAAGGCAAGCAGTATAATGTTCTATATTATAGTTGAGGTCCTGAAAATATAGTTTAAATCTAAATATCTCCCATCAGAAGTGGAGCTCGAACGAAATGTCAGTTATCTGGACCAGCCACACCCGTCCACCCAGACATCTGTGGAGTTCGAGCTTCTAGAAAACACTTTGAATCTGCCCGATGGACCTCAAATCTATACAGATGGTAGCAAAATCAAGGGTCAAGTCGGTGCAGCCTTAACCTGGTGGGAAAACGGCAAGGAAGTCAAGTATTCAACATTCAAGCTACACCCCGAATGCACAGTCTTCCAGTCTGAACTTTATGCTCTTTACCGAGCGACTCAAATGGTGGTAACATGCGAAAACACTGAAGTTAACATTTTGAGTGATTCAAGATCTTCACTCGAACTGCTTCGGAACCCCAAATCGAGTCATCCTTTGGTGAAGAGAATAAAGGAAAACATTGGAATGATAACTGCAGAAGGGAGATCTCTTCGTCTTTTCTGGCTGAGAGCGCACGTGGGCACCGCTGGTAATGAAAGAGCAGATGAGCTCGCAAAATTAGCGGCGCTCACGGAAACCTCAAGAGACTACGAAGGGATCCCTTTGTCCTACGTCAAAAGCAAAATTCGTGAGGAGTCGGTCCGGAAGTGGCAGGATCGATACGAAACCTCTGACAAAGGTAGAGTCACTCAGACGTTCTTCCCGGATATCGCGAAGGCATATCGGGTGACGAGTGTCACGAAATTGACTCCTTTTCAGGTACAAGCTTTGACCGGACATGGAGGTATAGCTGAATATCTGCACAGATTCAAGCTCAAGGATAGCCCAGGATGCGAGTGCGACCCCGATGTGCCCGAGACGGTATGGCACGTGCTCATCGACTGCCCAAGATACTCGGCCGCTCGACATGACCTCGAAATAATGATAGACAGAAATCTAGATGTTCCAGATCTCCATAACATCTTAGCAGATCCAGAAAACAGACAACATCTTTTGTCTTTCATGGAGAAGTCGTTCCGAATAGCGGCCAAAAGAAATTCCACGCTCCACACCAAGCAACAAAACATACCTACTGCATCACTCCCCAATATCCTGCCATCTCCGAGTACCCTACCATCCCCCACTACCCCAGCAATTCAATCCATGCTCCCTAACACTCTCATAATTCCCTCCACTCCTGCATTCGACCCTTGTCCAATACGCTCACAGTCCACCGAAGCCGCACAAAACGTAATCCCCGTCCGAGAATTATCCTCGAAAAGCGTAGCTATCGATCAAATCTTGGAAAACGCTGAAATAGGAGTTCCCGGAATTCGAACCCGTGGTGTGGCTCTATTCATGGACAACAACAGGGAAAGATTTGGAATAAGCTTTTGCCAAGTCAGGAACCGGAAACGTGTGCGTCTATCGCCTGGATTAGCATGTCTACTTAACGGGAGCACCTCCAAAGAAACAATGAAGCGGAAATCCTACGACGCTATGCCAGTGTGCGAGGCAGGCGGCCACCAATTCCGACTGGTGAGATCGAAAAACAAAACGATTGCACTAGTCGAGTGGGCCGCCCAGACACCTTTCGCGCAGGCTAGCTCACTGCTTGAATATCTCAGCATAAAAGTGGACAGCACTCCCCGGGTGATAAGCGTGGATGCGATGGTAGTTGAACGGTTGAGGGCGGAAGCCGCAGACCGGTTGGGTTGCATTAAGGCATCTGTGCATCATGAGGTTGTCGCTTATGAGGACAGAGGAGAAAATTTGAGTTTTCTGAAGTCCCCGAGTTGCGACCCTCATGATGCAACAGACAGCTGGGGCCACCCGATTCCAAATTCAGCCATCCAATCTGGTTCAGAAAGAGCAGAGCTAAAAGCAGCTTCTGAAAAACCCGTTTACCGTCCAACCGGTAACGATGGTTCCATATCGGGTCTTTTCAGGGCAGCAGCGCAGAGCTTGTTCCGATTCACACCAAAAACAGTACCTCCACAGACAACGGTGACCTCGAGAGTAGTTTCACGATCTCAGGCAACCCGAACGAGAGCCGACATGGGACAGGTCAGTTCGCCTTGTTATATCATGGCCACAGCGCCACGAGACCACTCGAGAAACGCCTTTATCGAATACCTAGCCTTATTGAGAGCGACGAAAAATGTCAATCTCAAGAACTGCGATAACATTCTGGAGTTCTTTAGAATAGGTGGTTCGGTAAGCGAGAGTTTACTAAAATCAAGACTCGAGGAGGCGGAAGCTGCCATATACAATAACGTCACTTCCCAAGTTATCAGAGGGACTATGAAAGGACAGCATATGGCAGCTTACAGCGCAGAAAGTGGCTTTGTGGAGTTGAATGGGGGGGAAACGGAGCGAACAGGAAGACCAAAGTACGCGATACCATCGAACGACCCAATTGTTGTCACCGCCAAGTGTACCAAGATAATGCTGGACGATAGAATCCTCGAGATGGCTAAAACCATAGAACAGAGCTCGGACGTCGAGGCAGGCTGGAGAAACTGGGCGGTACCAAAGATACAATGGGTCAACGGGGTTCCAGGTTGTGGCAAGACAACATGGGTGATTCGAAACTTTGATGTGGATAGGGATGCTATCATCACTACAACAACAGAGGCAGCAAAAGACCTGAGAGAGAAGTTATCGCATCGAATAGGAGATCTGGTAAAATCCAGAGTGCGAACCATGGCTTCCTCTCGTCAATGGTTTCGGAAAAGAAAGCTTCAGTCGCCTTCTGGTTGACGAAGCTTTAATGAACCATTTTGGAGCCATAATAATGGCTGCCCGGCTGTCTGGTGCTAGCGAACTTGTCCTCATTGGAGACATCAATCAGTTGCCATATATCGACAGAGAAAATCTCTTCGAGATGAGGTACCATCGCCCGACCCTGGTTGCAAATATCACCCAGGAGTTGCTCTGCACACATAGGAACCCAATGGATGTTGCGTATGCGTTAAGGGAAATATACTCAGGTATATATTCCTCAGTCCCCCGTGTTAGGTCTCTTGAGCAGAAAAGGTTCAAGGGGGCTCAAATATCCAAAACCCTCCCCAACACCCTCTTCTTAGTGCATACGCAGGAAGAAAAGGAGGCCCTCATAAGTCAAGGTTACGGGGGAGGATCAGGATCACGCACCCTTACCATCCATGAAGCTCAGGGACTAACATACGAGTCGGTAATCGTCATAAAAACAAAGCCAAAAATGAGACTACACGAGAGTGTCTCACACGCGGTCGTTGCACTATCACGGCACACTGGGACCTTCATCTACTACGCCGACGACATCGAAAATGATGCCATTAGTCGATTCGTGCGGCGAGCATCGTCTGCATCATCGGAGACCATCAAGGAATACAACCTACAGATGGCCGTCAGGGATCGGAACGAAGCGGTGATGGAGGCTCTGGGCCAGGAGAAGGAGAATTGCCATAGGACCTGAAAAAGTGTAAGCATTGCGTGCAAGCCCCAAGCATTCATGCTCGCCATCGAAGGCTACTTCTTGCGGCGGCATTATGTGTCGGGTCGTTCTCTTCCCTCAAATATGGTCGAGGAGAGCGATGGCGGGCACATGTGTCATACTCGTGATCGGGTGCTGCTAGCGGGTCGCCGGTCTGCTTGTGGCTTTCACGCAATGCATCGACAGAATAGCTTAGACTTAGATTTAACCATGTACCAACTCTATTTGTACAGTAAAATCTAATAATTATCTTTAGTTAACAAAGGGCACAGACCCTGGAGTCTGTGGTTAGGTAATTTTTCGATAAAAAAAAAAAAAAAAAAAAAATATAGTTTAAAAAATTTCTTTTCTTTTTTAAAAGAAATTCTTGGGAATTAAAGGTATGAAATTGTATGGTGAAAGCTTGTTACATTATGTGTCTGGTCTGTGATCCTTGGTTCTAGCAGCATAGGGTCAGCTTCTGCTAACAGGTTGAGTGCAGCTGATGGCTCCTTCGCAGAAAGATAGGCTCTCATGGCCACACCCAGGCACAGTAGGTGCTGCCTGAAAAGAGACATTTCAAAAGTGTATGGAGCTTAACCGTGTCTTGTATAGGCCGAATCAAACAACTTGGTGGCGTGGTGATATTAGCCACAAGCTGCGGATTATCCAATCTTCACGAAGCTGTAAATGAGCTTCACTCAGGATGAGGTCATCCAGCTTGTAGCTAACATCACAACCCCCAAGTTGTTTGATTCGGCCTGTACCATACCCATCAGATTTATTTGTATTTTAAAACTGTTTTGAAAAATATGGTTGCTGGTCATACAAACAAATATCAATTTGCAAAATAATTTCTGTAAAGTTAAAAATTAAGTTTAAAAATTAAATGTAGATTTTTTGCAGACCATAATTTTATCAGTTCTGACTCAATTTTTTATCATCAGTTTATTTATACTGAGCGCCACACAAATTGAAGGATGGGAAGTTAGCCGCAGATGACACTTCGCCGTGTTTCGCTAATTATTGCGCATGTGTGCACAATGCCTATACAAATGGTGAAGTAGTGAGCTCGGGCGTAGGATGCGCGCGGGAGGCATGAGGTTGGCGGGCAGGTGTGCCCTGGCGCTTCGTCTCTCTGCCTTCCAGGCGTACCCATATTTCGGCTTTTGCGCGGAACGCTGCGCATAAATTCCCATCTTTCAATTTGTGTGGCGCTCAGTATAATATTGTTTAGGATTTACTATTAATTCCAATGTGTAATTCAAAAACATTCAATAGTCTTACTAGAGCCATGACCAGTGCTTTGATGTTTCTTTTGCTACACTATCCTTTTAGAGAACGACTTCTATACATTTACAGGAATAAAAAACATACCTACTTATCTTTACTTCCTTATTAATAATAACTTAAATCCAAGTGTACTTAGTGGTTTATTGATAGTTCCTCTTTAACGGAGCAATGGATTGACTGGATTTTTGACATGGGCATAGTTTGAAAGACAGAAAGTGACATAGGCTATTTTCTATCCCGGAAAAATAAAAAGTTTCTTTGGGATAGCACAAAATCAAAATATCACATGGGCAAAACCTAGTTTTGAATATAAATCAGCAACTTACTTATGCAAGCCCCTCGAGGTAACTGCATGTGCAGCCCTATGTAGCTCGCCCCGAGCCAGCATGGCACTCGCCAGTAACCAGATGTCATCTCCACTGGCACTGTCTCCAGAATTGCTTGCTGCTGCAGCCGCTGCATCGGCCCAGAACAACGCACTTGTCCATTGGCCCTAGACAAATACATATAACCTGTGACAGAATACTGTGTTCGTAACTTATTTTGTCATGGAAATAATGTCATACTGTCAAAGCACTTGTGTATCGTAAAGATGAACACTTTAAACTTTAGTTTTAGCGCCGTATTCGCGTTTTTATGTAACCTATACAAGGACCTATAAACCACTAAAAATGCTAAAAAATTAAAAGACAGAAAACATTGCTCTGGTGCTCAGCAGGTTAATTAGTGAGTATATATTTGTACAAGAACACAACCCTTATTTTTGTCCTCTTCAGCTCTTTACTAAAATAAAGCATAGATACCTAATGAATTTACATGTAAAACATACCAATCCCTTTTTGGAACTATAGCTTTTTGAATATTACTGTGAAATATGGTGTGGCACAACGATACAAGTTGCAGTATGTATTTGGAATACTAACCAATTCAGAATATTGCTTTACAAGAGAACGTACAAAATCGACGTTTACGCGGAGATCTTTGTATCTTTCTTCCTCGCCTTTGGACATTTTTAATGTCTTCAATATCACTTAAATTCGATTATAATGAACACTAATTTGTAACGTAGGTCACGTATACACGCATGTGTAGATTTATTTAAAAGTTGTGTTAGTATTTATCTCATAAAAACACAGAGGACATTTACGAAATAACGGAGACGAAAACAGTAAATTGTATTGTACTGGAGTTATTGGTTTCAATTTTTCGCCGGTTTAGCTGGGGCTACCAGAATATTACAAGCAATATATGCTAAGATGCTAATTGTTTTTTTGGTATGTAAATGGGTATAATTATCTAAATAAAGAAAAATAGGGTTTTTAGATCAAAGGCCGACCTCAGCAATTAATTTTATTACTCTGCAATAATATATATTTTGTCATAATAATATTTTTTTCTAATTCTAATTGCGAGAGTCTTGAAGGATTTAGCTTCTGGAGAAGAATTCAGCGCGCTTTCCCTTCTGTCATGGTATGAGAAAAATTGTACCTACATGTGAACGAGATACGAGACATTTTATTGCACAATTTTAGACTTAAGCGTCTAAGCAATTAAGGCAAAAATGGATTATAACTGGACTGACCGATTGGACGCAGCTTTCATTCCGCATGTTATGACGTGACAACGTCTAGTAAATAGAAGAACGCTAGCTGCACGCACTAAAAAGCGGAAAAAGGATGAGTCACTGTCCCGTTACGCTTACTAGAGCCTCTGCCCTTGACTCGCTTAGTGAAAAGTACGATAGACTTGAGCTTTCAGTGCAGTCATTTCATTTATGTTTTGTTATTCCGTAAACCGACTTTACAGATAACAAATTTTTTGGTTCATTTTAATCAGATCGTCTGCCTACTTTATGTGAGAATGCTTTACTTACGGGTGCATGGTTTCAATTTTAGAACATGCGATCCCATATTCAGTCATCAGTCTCAGTTTTCATATTGTACCTACCTTGCTCACTGGTATTTCAACTTACTATGTCAGCAACGTTGCTATGGTTCATCTACAGAATATAGATTATATTAAATCACACAGAAAGACGCGTCATAATCATTGTTTTATTCGTAGGACGTCCATTTTTTGATATTAGGCTTCCTCGATAGCTTCCCGCTAACACCAGTTGGAAGCTTCGAGCATATACCAAAGGAGATGTTAACGTAATGCGTACCCCTCTGCTGGCCATTTGCCGCTCCTCGGCCATACACATTATATAAAATTATATCACTCGCGACCGCGGCCATTAGGTATCGTTTCGTGTCGCGAAGTAGTGCTCCGTGAAAATGGTGAACTGTGCAGTATTTTTGTGTAACAGACGATCAGCGAAATCAAACTTACGGGAACACAGTATGGACTAGGTAGTTCGGTCGTCCATGTCGAGATGATGATGATAGGATAACATCTTGCAAAGGAGTACTCCACCGGGCGAGGTGTTGTGCCCGGGGATAGCTATCCAACAGTGTAATCTTAGGTCTTGTTATGGTTCGGCCGCCGCTGAGAATTTCGTTTGCGCGATGCAGCCCTCGGCTTGTGATTGGCTGACGCTAGTTTCTCGAGGCGCGTGTGTGGTGGCGCCACATGTAGCGAAGTTAGTCGCTACAACGGTATTACCTATCACAAGTAAGTGTTATTTTTGTCAATTGTGTATGTAGTTTTGAATAAACCTTCATAATAAGGATTAGATTTAGGATAATTTTCGGAAAAAATACAAAATCATCTTAAGAATGCCCATCACTAGATATTATCATAGTGTGCGTCGAAGCATTGAGTAACTACGCCATATTTTATAACTGTGTGCGTATTATATGATGGTGTGCGGGATTGTTTTAGTGTGCGTTTACATAAATAAGTTTTTTATTTGCGCGTGTGCAATGCGTGTGTTCCCCGTCCCCCGTAAACATTGGCAGACAATTATGTTCGTGGATTTTATCATTACCATCTCCATTGGTATACCTATGCTCGAAGGTTGGAAGCGTACATCATACTTAACCTCCGATGTTTATTAGATCACCTGGCCACTTTTTCAGGACTCAGAAATTCTGAGCAATATGATAATAATAAATCAATTAACTACGCGAGGGATATACTAGGACATAAATTGTCTCTTGAATATCTATGAAAAATAACTCTATAACGTTTCAAACATATTTTGTATAGCTGTGTATGAGTTGTCCGTTATCTTCATGTTGATTCATTGCAGTTGTTTGTAGCACAGGGTCTGGATGCACTTGTGAGAAGAAAAAACTGCTAGATCAAGCAATTATTTTATGACCTGGTAGCATTGGCTTTGCCTATCCGAAATATCTTTAATATTGACACTGACAGTTTTTAATGTTATGATCAGTGTAGTCCGAATTCTTAGATTATAGAGGGAATTCGAATTAGGTTCGAACCAAGGATTTTTTATATATGATAAATCCATGGTTCGAACTTAGTTCGAATCAAAGTAATTTGACAATGGTACGAATGAGGAATGTGCTTTAGATTATTTACTTCATACATTTTGTCGATTCCGAGTTTCAGTTTTGTATGGAACAGGTAATTTTTTTCTTGAATTTCGGGTTGATCTCATAGTAAACATACGTAATGATGGTCATAATCAACCAATCATTTTGACTTAGTACAGTAGAGGGTAAGCAGATAACCCTGTTTATAATAATATTTAAAATTCAGTTCATCCCAGCTGAAATACAAAAATAATTTTTGACCTTTTGACGTTATATACTTAGTGTTTTGTGGATTGTCATATTATATGAAGTTAATGTATGGATACACTAGTAGAAAGAGATACATTCCAATGTTGGTGCTTTACTCTTCGGAACCTTTTTAGGATGCACGTAAGAATTCCAGTTCTCGTATGAAACTTCCTTAGACTTAAGTGACTCGAACGCACTTTTTTACAACGTGACAAGTGATTCAGTAAAGGCTCCATCAAACACAGGCGGTACGAGCGGTAGAGCGGTACGAGCGGTAGAGCGGTACGAGCGGTACGAGCGGTAGAGCGGTACGAGCGGTACGAGCGGTAAAGGGCGGTACGGCAGTACCGCGACCGGACCTGTGTGAGCCCTTCTTATATAACCAGTACAATACAGATGCACGCCCGTCTGCTATACCGCTCGTACCGCCTGTGTGTAAAGGAGCCTTAAGGCTCCATCAAACACAGGCGGTACGAGCGGTAAAGCGGTACGAGCGGTACGAGCGGTAAAGGGCGGTACGGCAGTACCGCGACCGGACCTGTGTGAGCCCTTCTTATATAACCAGTACAATACAGATGCCCGTCTGCTATACCGCTCGTACCGCCTGTGTGTAAAGGAGCCTTTATTTAGCCACTCATGCGACGGACGCAATATGCAACCGTGTTTGCCTGTGGTGATTGCCAGCGCGGCACAGCGTGTTAACCATGGTTGCCACAGTTGTTTTTGCTATATTGCTGTTATTCAATGCGTAAATATAAATATTAGTCCGGTAATGACAGTATCTATAAGTTAAGGTATCGATATTGTACCGTATCTTGTTCGCTGCATACGAGTCTCAGCTACGAGTATTTATTTTACATCACTATCGTAAGCTTTGTTATCAAACCCCAAAGAAATTAAAGATGCATTCTATAGGTCTTCTGTCTCCCTTACAGTCATTGAATTTAGTATGCATGTCTTCTTCTAAACTTCGAAAATATGATTTTCAAATTAATCGCATTATATTTCAAATGCATGGTCGTTTCGTCTGTCAAATGACAGATTTGAATTTTGATGACGGAAAGAAAAAGGTTATCCTCAGAAAAAGAAGGAATTGGTTGATCCAAGATTAATTTCAAATAAATATATTAAAACGGCGTGTAATAAATTTTAATTTCTATTATTTAGTGTGTCTAAGTGTGTTGATATTAATTTAATTAAGTCTTAGGCCACCGAGAAAGCAACGTGTCATAGGTTAGGCCGTTGCTGAAACATGTTAGTACAGTTGAAATAACATGACTGAAAGGAAAATGTGCAAGTTTTACAATTTAAACGTGCCTGAGCGACGATCTGGCGAAGCTGGTGGGTTGGGAAATCATACAAATGATGAGGACGAGAGGAACAATGAGGAGCCGATACCCCCGGTGGTACCCCCACACGAGCACAAGTTGGAGTACGACTACTGGATGTGGTTCTCACGGCGGCCGCCCGCCAGAGACGCCTCCACCACCACAACGGGCTACGGACAGGTACCACAAACATTCTGCTGGCCAGTAGGTACTCTTCACTTGAACATGTAAACAAAGCATTGTTGAGACTCTTGAGCCTCTCTAAACGATGTTGGACCAAATTAGAGTACTAATTTAAATAATGGTCATCAATATTTATCTATTTCTTATTACATAAAACCATACTTATTACTGTTTTCTTGTTACTTTCAGTTACCTTAAAATCTATTCATGTGTACCTACTTTCATAATAAAATTACAAATAGTGCACCAAGTTAGCAGTCTATAAAGTATCTGAATAGCTAGTAATACATAGTATTAATTAAATCTGTACTCTGCTTGCATTATTACACATAACTGATTGTTATAAGTCCCAATTTTTAACAATTATCTAAAATGTTGAATGCATTGACATGTAATCAAAATGTTTAGTCAACTAGCATTACAAATGTTTAATTATCCTTAATAAAGAATTTAACCTATCTGTCTACCTATTTTTGAACTGTTTTAGAAGAATTTATTTAGTTTGAAGTCCCCATGTCTTTCCATTCTATACAAGGCCAGAACGCAAGGGTATGAAACTAATCATGTATAGATTAGAAATAAGATTTTTACTAAGTTCTTCCAAACCATACAAGAGCAGCTACTATAAATACTCGCATATACTTTGTAGTAACATAGAAGTATTATGTTGTTCCATAATGTACAGTGCCAGTACGCATATGGACTAATCGTGTATGTTTCGGAAAAAGCGCACTAAACTCTACATTACAATTTGTACGTAAGCAGTTGCATGCTCGCCATTTTGATTTATTGACCTCTCTTTCTATTTTATGGTAATTCATATTTACAAAATTTCATATACAACCATTTTAAAAAAGAACTGTCCCGCAAGATACTAGTACAGCCGACATCTGCTTCAAGACGAACTACGAAAAACAAGGGAACAAGAAATAGAATACTGGCAGGACGACCTTCAGGTTTAGCACCCACCGCAAAGATAAACTTTTTAAATTTAATCCTAGCTATTTTATTATGTTATAAATAAACATAATTCCATATTTTACTGAATCGAAAGACGCGACGCGAGCATCAATGTTATAAACTATACACAATCAGTACGCAAAATTCTTGTATGGTTTGAAATAACAGATTTTAAAACAACATTACAATATATACGCGAACAGTTTCCTATGGCTGCATTATGGCATTGTATAGAATGGAAAGACACCCCCATGTCTGTTATGGAAACTTGCAAGAGAAATATGAAACCATATTCTCAATGTTTAGCTGTGCACTATTAAAAGTCTGTCATTTTTTCCTAAGATTACATATGTGGCGGAGTAATCATGTAAAAGAATAATTAGGTTGAATTGAGAACCTCAATTTTGAAGTTTTATCCATCCATCAGCCATAAGACATCCACTGAGGCCTTCCCTATATTACCGGTTGGTAGCAGCTTGCATCCAGCACAGTTCTGCGGTCTTAATGAGGTAATCAGTCTGCCTTGTGAGTGAATTTCCTATGCTGCACTTATTTATTCATTTGTTTATTAATGAGCAGTGTATACTGATGTGCCTATATCGAGCAGAATCAAATAAAATTAGTATATTTATCTGTTCAAGATTTTTTTTCCTTCTTTATCCAAAGGTCCAGTCTATTCTTAAATGTGTTTATAGTTCTTGCTGAGATTTCAAACAGAGTCCAATAATTTGAAATCACAACGAAACTTTGAACGAAAGTTTCTTACAAAGCTTAGAGCGATTGTTGTAACAGAAAATAAGAAGAGATGGAATAAAAAGTAGCATTAGAGGTTGCACCATACAAGTTGGCGGATGTAAAGTTAGTCCTCGCCTGCGCTGCGCAGGGGCGCCGGGGGAGACGACAAAGGGGGACTGAGATAGGTGTGGGTGGCGGGGACCCCCCGCCTGCCGTCCCTCCCGGCTCCCCTGTACAGCGCAGGCGAGGACTAAGTTAAGCGGTAGGATTATAGCTGCGCAAAAGGCAATCAACATGCGGTTTTATGTAAGCATCAGTCAGGATGTGTGGAGCGGCCTATACACAGTTTACATCAGAATTCAACAAGAAGCATGAGATCTCCTACAATTTCTGAAGTGTTTGCTACAAATTTTGAAGTTGGTTTTAATTTTTGAGGTTGGTTAGTTCCTCTTACAGCTACACCATCACAAACCAACACTGCACACCACATCCTCTGCAACAGAGTGGTTTACAACTGGAACAGGTTGGCTGAGGATGTAATCTCAGCAAGGACTATAAACACATTTAAGAATAGACTGGATCTTTGGATAAAGAAGGAAAAAATTTCTTTGACAGATAAATACTAATTTTTATTCGACTCTGCTTGATATAAGCACATCAGTTCATACTGCTCGCCTATAAACAAATAAATAAATTAAAGAAAATGTGCCATTTTCAGGCTCTACGTATGGTGGGCATGGTGGGCAGCGTGGAGCAGTGGTGGGGGTTGTACACGCACATGGCGCGGCCCGCGGAGCTGCCCCCACTCTCCGACCTGCACCTCTTCAAGCTCGGGATCAAACCTATGTGGGAGGACCCCGCCAACGTTCATGGAGGCAAATGGGTACGTAGTAATTGGGCAAGTGGGAGTTGGACTCGTGAATGAAGAGTTCCGTACTGTATGGCTGCCCCTTAGCTCCTTGTTGCCATTATTACGATTGAGAAATACTGCTAAAAAATAACATTTGTAATTGTTGTATGGAAGCCCGCTTTAGATATCTATTTTTAGTATAAGTTATTATAGCAGCAACAGAAATATATCATCTGTGAAAATGTCAACTATCTAGCTATCACGGTACTTGAGATACAGCCTGGTGACAGACAGACCAACAATCACCCGTTTTTACCCTTTGGATACGGAACCCTAAAAAGTCTCAAATACATTCTAAAAACTATCATACACTGCATGTACATGTTGTATACATGTTTCCATTGACCAAAAGGTTATCTGGAGTTAGCTCTTAGCAATAAGATACAATGATATAATTGTCTGTAAAACTAGGTCAAATTATAGAAAGGTTTTAAACCTAAAAGTAGGTATATTATAGGTATAGATGTTTACCTGATTATAATAAACCACCTTGTATTCTGTCTTTGTTTCGTCTGTTAATTATGTTCCTTTTTGTGGTACAAATAAAATGTTGTTGTCAAAAATCTATTACAAAAAATACTACCGGGAAGGCGACTTAAGGCTTCTTGTAAACAAGTTTGTCATTACAGCCATTCCAAAGAAGAATAGGACATTGGCGACTATCATTACAGTGTGATGCAGTTATACATGTGAAAACCATTGGTAGCAGTATAGGTATACTGAGCGCCACACAAATTGAAAGATGGGAAATTAGTCGCAGAGAGCTGCGCAAACGCCAAAATATAGACGTTAGCGGATGCCAGAGAGACGAGACGCCGGCGCACACCCGCCCACCAACCTCGTGCCTTCCGCGCGCTCCCTACGCCCGACCTCACTACTTCGCTATTTGTATAGGCATTGTGCACACATGCGCAATAATTAGCGAATCACGGCGAAGTGTCATCTGCGGCTAACTTCCCATCTTTCAATTTGTGTGGCGCTCAGTATACAAATGTGCCTGTGACGACATGCTTGTTTGTAATGGCACTATTATTTCTATTCTGTAACAACAATTAATTAATCTGAGCTAGAAGTAGAAATAGATTGTACGCTGAGCTTGCGAGACTTCATAGGGGTATAAGAGTCACTTCTATTCTCGAAAATATCCGAATTCTGCCCTACCATCTGTATTTGGTTTAAGCTATTGCCTTACACAAATTAGGCTTGTGGTCAACCATAGATCACAGTTTGATACAGGGCTGGAACAAAAGATAACAAAAATAATCGGCTAATTCTATGTGAAATTCGAGTCGGACTCGCGCGCGAAGGGTTCCGTACCGTATGGAAGCCCCCCGTCATTTTTATTTTAGTTAATTTAATTATTTTTAAAGGCAATATATAATTTATTATTATGTGAATATTTCAAGCATCTGCCTGTAGCCTTTATTAATATCCAGCAAAAAATAAATAGCGGCAACAGAAATACGTCATCTGTGAAAAATTCAACATTCTAGCTATCACCATTTATGAGATGCAGGCTGGTGAAAGACGGACGGACAGCGGAGTCTTAGTAATAGGGTCCCGTTTTTACCCTTTGTGTACGGAACCCACGTCCGATGGTTTTAACGTCAAATGCCTATGCTAGCGAGTCACTTTTTGACCGACGAACCACCAGAGGAGGTACTCAATTCGACGCGTATATTTTTTTTTATGTATAACCACGCATAACTTTTTTCATAGTAGTTCGATTTCAATATTTTTTTTTATTAGGCATAGACAACCTTTTACTGTGACAAAAATAGAGAGTACAACATAAATTGTAGAATACTAATAATCTGTCTGTCACAAATCGGCTCCACCTCAGCGTATGCTGTGAACCAGCGCTGGTCTTCTGGTGGAGCCGTGGCAGGTGACATCACATTGTTATAAAAATAAATTATTTACTGAGCTAGTCTAGACAAGCAGTTTGAAAATAAGCCAAAAACAAACAAGAATTTATCACAAAGATTCTCTGTGGTATTTATAAAAACTGCAAACTTATGTGCTAAACGTATCGGCAAATACAATTACATACCACGCCAAAAAATTGATTATTATTGGAAAGAATATACTTCAAAATTGGTCCCATTTAAATTTAATCGAAATCGGCTGAGCCATTTTTGATAAATCAACAATAATGTGAAAAATGCTACATCGATCCGTGCAAAATATTCGCGAATTCCGTACACGGGTGAAGTCGGTCATGTTATTTTTTGCAAAAAATAATGATTTATGTACTTAGATGGCCATTACGGCCGGTATTTTGGGCGGATTGAGAACTTTGAGGCGCTCTCGACAGCGCCTCGCTCGCTCGGAGCCAGACATTGGGGTAGCCACGTGTAGTTTATGGTAGCCACATTTGGCCCATAACGTCCTCTTTCCGATAATAGCCATTATTTTTTTTTGTTGACGAACAACATTGAATTATTATGTATTTTTTTACACTTATAGTTTTTTTCAACAGTAAAATATTATGTAATTAACACTTATATTTGTATAAATCGATTGTTCTGAATTAATTATTTTTAAGTCCGTGGTGGTCAATCGGTGCTAGTGACACCAACCTTACAATTCCTTAGAATTTAAGTATGGAATTTGACACCACTGGCTTGGCTTTTCGGTGAAGGAAAACATCGTGCGTGAGGCAACCTGCATAGGTTCGTAGAATAAATTCGATGGCGTATGTGAATCCACCAACCCGCAGTGGCTAGCGTGGTGGATATGGCCCAATCATTCTTCGTGGGTAGGCCTACGTCCTGCAGTGGACTATTAAAAAGGCTGGTACAGTACAGTACAGTACAATACATAAATATGCGAAAGAATCACCGCGCTATCACACGTGAGTCATGAGTACCACTAAATGAAAACTAGAGAGAAACGCGAGTTTCGTTTATTCTGCGTAGTGCCTCTCACTATAGCTACCTCCCCGGCCCCGCTCCATATTCAAGGTTCAGGAAACTAAGTATTTATGAGCTAAATAATACACTAGATTTATGTTACTGAGAGACCATTTTGTCACACTCCACTCTTTTAAACTGGTACTCAGTGTGATTATAAAGATTTTTCAGATCAAGAATGCCTAAAAATATGTATGGTATTATGTTTGCAGGTGGTCAGACTGCGCAAAACGCAGACGGGGCGCGCGTGGGAGGACCTGTGTATGGCCATGCTGGGCGAACAGTTCATGGTGGGCCCCGAGCTCTGCGGGGTCGTGCTCTCTGTGCGCTTCCAGGTAAATACAATACATAACGCAAAAAGAAGAAGTAGAAGCTGGGTAACATTATGTGTAACTCCTTGAGTGTGTCTCATGGTACCAACTATAGTGAAACTAAGGTTGGCATGGTCAGTTTTGTGTCCGCGAGCGCGGGAGCCAATATATGCCGCCTACTGATACTACTAACCTAATCTATCCGAACTGAGCGCTACTGTGCCTTGAAAAGGACGCTTAATCGGAAAGGTCCCGGTGTTTTTACCGCTTTGCCATGTCAATAGCCTTTCAGTGGCTTAAAATCCCCGATACTTGCACCCCCTCAAACAAACTGATAAATTGTCTTTTCACCCATCTATCCGCTCTAAGGGTACTATACTCTATAAAATTTAACTTGATCTCTGCGACAGCTGTCAGAAACATCACGCCTATGAAGTCCTGAATTTCTTAATAGTACAGACAGTACCTGTCAATGTCATACTTTATGGGCATGCCGATTAGTGATGGGCGACGAATGATCGTGACCACAGAGTTTTAGATAGAGTTTTAATTAAAATATCGATAGTTTATACTGACGATATTTTAAATAAAACTTAATTTATCATTAATTTTATTGTATATTTTAATATCATAAATTTTTTTACATGTGTAATTAAATTAAACCCAATTATATGTTACATTAGCATCGATAATAGTGAAAAACGTCGATAAATTCTATCGTTACATTATTATGAGTATTTAATTAATATCATAACATTATTTACATGTGTACATACTTGATCTTAAATAATAGTAAGTAAATAAAATCCAATTTCTCACCTTCAACTACTCATTCGATTTCTTTACAACATTGTTTGAAAATCGATATTTTTCCACCACTATCTCAACTCTAAAAATGTCAATCTTCTATGTCAATGTCACTGTCGCAGAGATCAAGTTAAATTTTATAGAGTATAATTATAGATTGACATTCGATGTCGATGTCAAATTGACATCGAAGTGTAAAAATGGTTCCACACACAGAGCTATTACATATTGTGATTCCACAGTATGATTCAAGAGACGGATATGTTCATGCATTACAACTTTTTTACTCCATGTGACTTTTACTGTCTTTCATTATTCTGAGGTGAAACTTAATACGGGCAAATGCCATTATCAAAAACAAAATAAAACATTACTTACATAGCCTAAAACTACATAAACTACTACTACATTAAATTAAATGAAATGAAATCATTTCCTATCACAATAGTATAGGTACATTGAAAACAATAAAATAAAATGCTTATCGATGTTATTATTAATGAACTCGTCCAACAAAAAGATCACAATGACTAAATAAACAAATTCAATAACTATACAATAATAATTCTATAAATGGATCATCCACAGCCCCTTGAGGTCTAAATATGATCCAAATGCTCGCGCCCACTGCCAGTTGGCAGCGTGCCCAGCATGCTGGCACCATTGCCATGCGGAGTGGCAATGCCTATATGTTGAGCCAAATAAACAGCAGCATATTCAATAATTATTTTATTATGCAAAATAACTTATTTCTAAAAACTTACACCTATTTTTCAATTTAAGTATTATGGAGATTCTTTTTTATTTAAACAGTAGGTGTGCACTGGAACCCACACTAGGGTAGCCTGTGTCGTGGGCTTCAGGCTCCTCCACAAATGTATTATTTTCACAAGTTAATACAGATAAAGATGATAATGAAACGAAATCTTACAAATAACTTATCCAAAATGTATTACAATTTTAAAGGGGTAGGCAACATATTATTACGCTATGTGTATCATTGGTTAAAGAAATTATGAGTATAATGTTAATTTGGAGGCACGGTAGTACCCCCCGCCAATACAGGCATATCTAATTATAAATATTCCCACATGTCATAGAATAGTACTAATAAATAATGTTCGAGAATATTAGTTATTAATTAAAAATATTGATACATGGAAGGTCATAAGGGTATAATGTTATAATGTATGTAGTAAAAGGAAAATATGATAAATGTAATCTCTGGTAGTTAGGCTAATTAAATCTTCTTTAGTTGGGCATTAGTTTGATGTAGGAGTGGGTAAGTATTTGAGCGAGGAGGGCCTGTAGTCCAGTTAGTCCGCAGGTTATAAGTATAAAGAAGCATTTTGGTACAGAGCATTCTGAGATAAAGTGATGATGCAAATGTCCCCAGGACGACCACCTGGCGGTGTGGCACCGGACGGCGTCGGACGTGGCGGCGGCGGCGCGCGTGCGCGACGCTCTCCGCCGCATCCTGCAGCTGCCGCCCACCGCGCCCATCGAGTACAAGACGCACGGCGACTGCCTGCGCGCCTCCGCGCCGCCGCGACACGACGACGACCCCGAGCCCGCCTCCTAGCCAGCCCTCCAACCTGCGCATCTCTGATAAAACATACTCACGCCCCGTTCCGTTCAAATTATTCATTAGCAAGCCGCTGGAGCTCGTCGCCAGACTATTGACGTAGCTAGAGATTTTCCATTTTCTCTAGGGAGTGCCACCCAACTTTTGCCTAACCCAGAAAAGAAGACTGACTTTTGACTTTCAAGTTTTCTAAAGTGAACAAATAAGTTTCTAGGGGTGGGTTTTACCCACTTAGCTACGCCCGCGCGCAATATCTCCGTGCGTCGAACGCAGTGCTGTTATCAATCTTTATTTGAAATTGTACACTGTCCACACTGCAGCACTTCGTTTTCGTTAAATGTCGTAGGCGTTTCCGTGTTTGTTGCTCATTTAGTAAAGCGGAAGCGATGTTTATATATCTCATTTCTGACAGATTCCTAGCCTTATAGTCTGCGTTCGATCACTGATGAAATTTGTAAAAATACTGTACTCAAGCCATATGTAATTTCAGATATGACACCATGTTAAGTTGATTGTTTACTTTTACATAAATGTGTTAGGCACCTATGGTAAAACATTGTCACCGTACGCCGCTACTGAACGTAAGTCTGATCCTTTAGATTTCAATACCCAAATAGGAAATTCGGAAACTATTGACTTCCTGCACTCAACTGTAAATTAAATGATACAAAAATGATTTTATGATTATGATAAATTTTATGGTTGTATTGATTATATTATTGGTGTCATATCTAGGATAAAATGTGGGATATATAATGTAATTCGAACTAAAACGTTAGCACACCATCGCGATCGCTAGCGATTGAGATATTTTAAAAATGTTAAGCTTTTTAACTACTGTGGAGAATTACGAGACTTATTGATAGTATGAATTATTGATACGTTTATATTGTCACTAGCGATTGTTATTTGCCGAACCAAATTAAACTGAATCGGAAATGATTTGAGAAGCATCACCGTTTTCACCTTGCTTTGCTGCCGCGTTGTCGCAACGACGATGCGGCGGTGTGCTAAATACCTAACGTCACCCTCTGGCGACAGCGCTATGAATAATCAATACAAAAAATTGAATTTAAAATTTTGTTAACTAGTCAAATTAATATTGAACCCTGGTGAGATGCGTGTATACTCCACCCTGCCCCGTGTTCCCACAGAGAGATTGTAAGGATTCTGTAGCCGAATGATGTACATATAGTGAATTCATATGAGACGAAGGTTCGTTCTGAGAACCGGTAACACCTCGTCACCTTGTACAGTGAAATGAAACTGGTTAAAAAATAAACAATCAGAATTTTTGTGAAGTTTTGCTTGTGATTCCTTTCTGCCTTTTAGTAGCGCTTACGGCGTAGTTTGACTAGCCCCCCTACCGCCTAAGCAATAGCAATCGTAATAGCAATCGTTTATGACTTCATTTTAGTCATTTGGTACCGCCTATGTTACGTTAGCCATCAATTGCTTTGCGCGGATTGCGAAAGTAATCGTTTAATGAACAACTTTGATGGCTAACGTCACATAGGCGGTGCCAAATGACTAAAATGAAGTCATAAACGATTGCTATTACGATTGCTATTGGCTTAGGCGGTCGGGGGGTAGGTGTATATCAGCAATCACCAACGTTGAGTATACTAAGCGCCATACAAAGCGGCGGATGGGAAGTTATGCCCAGAGCGCTGCGCAAAAGCCAAAATATAGGTAAACGCGGGAGCCAGAGAGACGAGACTCCGAGGCACCTCCCCGCCAACATTATGCCTCCGCGCGCTCCCTACGCCCGTGCTCATCACTACGACACGCGGCATCGGTATTATGCACACAAGCGCAATAATTATCGAATCGCGGCGAAGTGTCATCTGCGGATAACTTTTCATCCGCCGATTTGTGTGGCGCTTAGTATAACGTTCGGTCTTTGGATGGTGATAACCACGAGGATATACATGTCCTCGTGGTTATACTCTCGTTTTTGCACACCCTGTGAGAAAGCCAAACTAATGGAAATTTTTGGAAAAACATTGATACTTAGATATGAAATACTTAGTTTAAAAATCGAAATAATAAACATAAGTGTCTCTATCAAATGTATGTATTACAAATAGGCCAACATTTTACACAACTGTTTCGCTGTTTTAGCAATATTTTTCATGACGTCACCCGCGTGGCTGGCCCGCCATATTGTGTTGGCCGACAAAAATTTTCTTGTTATAAACTGAGCGCTGTGGCTCGGATTAAGTGGCTCAAAATCTCGGACACCAGGGCTAGCCACCCGGCTAAGAACTTACTCTGAAAGTTTAAATACTCATCATTATGAACAGCTTTTACTATGGGGCCAATCCACAGAGTTCAAGTGGTTCAAATCCAAAATGTTATAAAAAATTCAGCTGTTTTATTTTGTCTAAAATTGGTGCACTTTATGTGCCCTGCCCACTGGTTACCATGGGATGGGAGATGCCGAGCACAGCTTTCTTCATAGCAATTCTGGCTACTTTGGGTTTACTCATAATACTTCAGGAAGAATAGAATTTAACTTTGCACTAAATTTCCGATCCAATTTTTTTTTACAAGGTTTAGGATGACTTACTGATCATAAAATCACAAAATGCTGGCAGATCCAGGTGGAGCTTCAAGCGCCAACTTGAAAAAACGTTTCAGAAACTGCACTTTAGGGCAATAATAGTTCTCAACCTAATTTTAGTCACCGCCTATTTGATTGTTTCTCTCATAAGTAGGGGAGAGTCCTACAGTACCGTCACCTTAAGGTTTATTTAGAATAAATTAAAAACCCTTTAGGGTACGTGTTTAATAGTTGATGATATAAGTAGAGGAACTCATAAGCTGCAAATAGACGTAATAAAATAGCGATATTTTTAGTAATCATCAACTTTAATAATCAAATTCCAAGGTTATACAAAACTGACATTCTAAAAATTGACCCCCAGTACCGGCCATCATAAAAATGTTTTTTAAACGAGACAAAAATCACAGACATATTGGTTTGACAATTCAGAGATGTTCGCACAAGCCTCATGGACCCATACCCTGCAGTTTCCAATACAATTACATTCTATCCAATCTTCGTCGTGAGATTCCAGGCACAAAGAGCAAATTGTCTCTTCTTCATTTGGCCTGTGAGGTGGACATTGGTTTTCTTTTGGTTTTTTTCTTAGTTTTCTTACTTACATCTTTACCTGAAAGCAAACTCTTTCCTTTCTTGCAAATTTTTCGGCAAGTTGGAAGGCTAGTCTGAGAAATTCCTGTTTATTTAAGGGCATCAGCCTATTTGCCAAGTCCTTAACATGTTCTGACAACACTTGTTCGTGTTCAGGTGAGAATGTTTTGTGGAAACGACCCATAACAGGCTTTATTGATACCTCTTTCTCGTTTTTAATAGCACTTATTCTATCATTTAATGTAGTTCTTGGAACCTCGTATCTTTCGGCTGCCTGGCGCGCACTCATTTCCTTGCTCAAAACTTTTTCTATGGCTGTATGCATTTTATCAGGATCCCAGGTGCCCTTCTTTTTCTTCGTTTTATCTTCACCTTCATCAATTGACATCATTGTTCTGGAGGTTAGTGTATTAAATAACTTCCATGCTTGCAAAGCGCGGTCAGCAATAATTAAGCGTCTTGTAGAAGGAGTCAAGGCTTGATGATTGTAGAGATTAAAACAATACGAATGTATTCCACTGATAAGTATATTCAGGAAGTTATAATTAGTTTTTACAAATTATTATAATACAGGAGATGCGAGATTATTACTTGCCAACTTGGCGGCCATCACAGAGAGAGAGAGAACATCACGGGGGACAGAGATAGTCGATTTTCTTATAACTATCTACAGACTATACAATATTGGGGATACCATTACTAAACTAATAATATTCCCAATAAACCATTATTTTAACACTTCCCCTCATGCGTAACATGAAAAACTTTCAACAATGTAGAACAACATACACAAATCATATGTGTAAACAATTAACAATTCAAGTTAACTTAACAAAACTACATTGTTCCTACTTCATGTCTAGCATGCCTCCATTATGACAACAAGTTACATGTTAATTAAAGTAACACAACACTATCTCTGTCACAGAAATACATTAGTGACTCTACATTACAAATATTGATGGCTTACAATACATGCAACATCTCAAGAATTTGGAACGTCTATTTATTACACATTTCTTAAACCTAAGTCAGCAATAAAAACATTATGCTTACAGCTAGATAGAGGTTTCGTAAAAATATCAGCCACCATTCTTTCAGTAGGTAAATAATCAATTACTACATTCTTTTCCTTAACAATATCTTTTACAAAATGGTAGCGTAAGTCAATATGCTTTGTCTTTTTATGACAATATTCTTTTGTCTCAAGCAACCTAAGAGCACTTTGATTATCGCTATAGATTCTACAATTTAATTGTTTCTTAAAAATTTCATACAAAAAATTTCTAACAAAACATATTTCCTTACAAGAATCCGCTAAGGCCAAGTACTCGCTTTCAGTCGTTGAAAGACTGACACAGCGTTGCTTGCGTGACTCCCAACATACAGTAGAGTCACCGATTTTTACAACAAAGCCACTATACGACCTTCTATCAACGACATTATTGGCAAAATCTGCATCAGCATAAACAGTTATATCAAAATTGCCGGATTTTTCAAAAACAAGTCTTTTATTAATTGTACCACTCAAGTACCTCAAAATCCGTTTTGCAGCCAACCAATGATGTCGCTTGAAAGCTGTGTTAAACTGACTTAAATGACTAAGAGCATACATAATGTCAGGTCTGGAACATACGGCCAAATACATTAAGCACCCTATCAATTCCCTATATGGATAAGTACTGTCTGACAGAGTGTCATCATCTGTGGCCTTGTCCAATTTGTTTACAACCATAGGTGTAGAAACACTTTTGCAATTAGTCATACCAAAACGTTCCAACAACTTCCTTATATATTCAGATTGGTCAAACATTAAGGTACCACGGGTCTTATCTCTATGTATTTTAATACCCAAACAATTCTTAAGAGTACCTAAACTTTTACAACTGAATTCCGATTGTAACAATTTATACAATTTAACTTTTTCATCATTACAACATGTTACAACATAGAAGTCATCGACATAAACAGCCACTAAAGTCAACTTATTGTCAATATTTTTAAAATAAACACATGGTTCACACTTGCTTTGAATGTAACCGTTGTTAGTCAATAGAACATGAACATTATTATTCCACAGCCTGCCTGCTTGTTTGAGACCATACAAACTTTTATTCAACAAACAAACTTTTGTCCTATCATTTGAAAATCCTAAAGGCTGTTCCATATAAATACATTCATCAAGTTTGGAATTTAAAAAAAAGCTGTATTTATATCTATATGTTCTATATCCATGTCAAGCTCATTAGCTATACAAAATAAAATTCTAAGTGAAGAGTGTCGTACAACAGGTGAGAAGGTATCCATATAATCTACCCCAGGTTTTTGACTGAACCCCCTTGCAACTAGACGGGCTTTATATATTGGGTAATCACCTGAATCATCAGACTTTAGTTTATAAACCCATTTGCAACTTACTATGTTACAACCACTCGGTCTGTCCACTAATTGCCAAACATTATTTTTCATAAGTGAATTAAATTCATCCTGCATAGCAGCTAGCCATTTTTCTTTATCAGGGCTTGCTAATGCTTCCTCATAGGTTTGTGGTTCATTATGAAAATTGACCAAGAGAGAAATGTCTGATGAATCAGATAGATCATAATCTACATACCTTACTGGTTTATTGTTTCTAGTAGAACGAACAGGTCGCTCGCTAACACTACTAGGAACCTGTTGTGTAGAACCTTCCCCTCGAACGACTGTTTCGTTCATGGAAGTATCACATGGCACTCTGCCATCTCCACTGTCGCTACTGTCGAGCCACTCAGCGCTTTGGAACGAGGACTCTCCTGAAACGGGAGATAAATATAAATTATCATTTGAATTATTATTATCATTCATCACATTCACATTGGATTCAATTGCATTATTAATATCACAGTTATTTTCCTCTATCGTATTGTCAGAATTCCTTAAAACTTCATTGTGCATTTGCACCTGACAAACATCATCATTATTATTAACATTACTAGGCATTTTATGCATATCACTAGTACCTTGAAATTGGTGGCTTTGCATGCCAATTTCAGAAATAGTATCATTACATACTTTTTGTGTCTTAATATTGCTCTCTATGCAGTGGTCAACAAACTGATTCTCAAAGAATGACACGGTTCTAGAATAAATGATCTGCCTTGGATTAGAAGGATCAATTAACCTATATCCTTTTGTATGTTCACCATACCCCACAAAAATACAACGCTTAGATTTCGAATCAAGCTTGTCACGCCTCATACTTGGAATTAATGTCATAGCCATACAACCAAAAACACGGAGATGACTAACATCTACTTTACGGCCTGTCCAAACTTCTTCAGGTACCTTACCTTCTAAAGCTGCTGTAGGGCTTCGGTTTTTCAGATATATAGCGGTAGATATCGCCTCACCCCAATATTCCTTAGGAAGTTGTGCTTCACGAAGCATGCAGCGAGCTTTCTCAAAAAGAGTTCGGTTCAGCCTTTCTGAGACACCATTCTGGGAAGGACTGTATGGGCAGGTGGTCTGATGAACAATACCCTCACCTTCTAAATACTTGGAGAACTCAGCATTACAATATTCTCCACCTCTATCGGTTCGCAGACATTTAACAAAACAACCAGTTTGTTTCTCGACAGTTGCCTTAAAGCACTTAAACTTGGACAAAACTTCAGACTTACGTGTGATTAAATAACCAAATGTTTTCCTCGAAAAATCATCGGTGAACGTGACTAAGTACCTGGAACCACCCAGACTACTCACTGGCATGGGACCCGCAACATCGGAATGGATAAGCTCCAACAGCTGTTCAGCACGCTTGGCTTCACCCCTAGGAAACTTCTTGACAGCCTGCTTCCCCTCAACGCATGACACACATTTAGGAATGGTTGCGTCATACTGAGTCAAGTGATCCATACCTGAAACTAGCTTACGGAGAACACTTACCCCTTTATAACTCAAATGTCCCAGCCTTCTGTGCCATCGCTCCGATGAACACATGGTCGCCTCAGTGTCTGGCAAACTCTGTAGCTTCGACACAGCTTCCATGTCAACATTCATGGCTACATCTGAATTCACCTGTGAATCAGAAACAAAAACACCACACACCTTGTCCAATACATAAATTCCGCCTTGTCTAGTAGCAGTAACTAACAATGAACAACCCTTGGAAACGTAACACTTATTTTCTTTAAAGTTTATTGATAAACCCTTCTCACTTAATTTACTGACACTGATTAAATTGGTTGAGAGAGTTGGTACGAACATAACATCATTAATAAGTTGTGTTTTATTTCCTATACAAATGTTCACATCACCAATACCTAGACTTAACATGGAATTCCCATCTGCGGTGCAAACTGTCTTCGTAAAACTCTTGAAATTACAATACCACTGCATATTATTGCACATGTGTGCGCTCGCCCCACTATCAAGCAACCAGGTTGTCTTCAAAATTTCTGCTTGTCGCTTCAGTCAGTAAAGCCATATCTTGCTTATTATTTGACTCTAAGTGTCTTTTATACTTGTAGCATTTGGATTTGATGTGTCCTGTCTTCTTACAAAAATGACATGATATTTTCTTCTTATATTTTGACAAGAGAGCTAATTCACCAACTGGTTCACGTTCACGTTTTCTTCTGTGCTCTTCTTGAAGAAGTCTCATCCTTACGATCTCGCTACTGACACTCCCGGATATTGCAACAGCTTCTAGACTCGATACCACCACATCATAATCTTGTGGTAAACCCGATAGTATCAACTCGGCAACCTCAGCATCTTCCAGTAATCTTCCAATATCGGTCAGTTGCTGCACCAACGTCATAATGTGTTCAATATACGCCTCCATGTTATTGTAATCGGTATAAGAAGCACGATGTAACTGCCGTAAAAGTATAACTCGACGACAAAAACCTTTATCCTCAAATGTTGAGATCAATTTATTCCATGCTTCATGAGCGGTCGCGGCATTTCTCACGTACTGGATACATGATGGTTTAATTGATAAACAAATTCGTGCGAGCGCTCGCCTGTCCCGGGATGGATCAATCGAATCCGTAGTATCAACAGACTGCCACAAATCTTCTAGAATCAGGGCATTCTTCATCTGAAATTTCCATAAATGGAAATTAGCCACGCCGTCTAATTTCTCGAACGCGTAATGGCGGCTGTCTCCGCCTGAATATGGAGTTTGAACATTATGTACAGCTTCACCACCAAAACTCATATTGCCTTTCTTTTCCGTCTGTTTTTCACTTTGACCTAGACCCTTTTACAAATATCTGGGCCCATAACCTCTGGAGGTTAGTGTATTAAATAACTTCCATGCTTGCAAAGCGCGGTCAGCAATAATTAAGCGTCTTGTAGAAGGAGTCAAGGCTTGATGATTGTAGAGATTAAAACAATACGAATGTATTCCACTGATAAGTATATTCAGGAAGTTATAATTAGTTTTTACAAATTATTATAATACAGGAGATGCGAGATTATTACTTGCCAACTTGGCGGCCATCACAGAGAGAGAGAGAACATCACGGGGGACAGAGATAGTCGATTTTCTTATAACTATCTACAGACTATACAATATTGGGGATACCATTACTAAACTAATAATATTCCCAATAAACCATTATTTTAACAATTGTGTCCCTACAAACAAATAAACCATTTTTAAAATGAACCTAAATAGTGGCCGGTACTGGAGGAAAATTTTGTGGCTGGTACTGCAGGAAACGGAATAAAATTATCATAATAGCTCAGCGACAAAAATGTGACGCATGAAGTGAATTAAAACCAATTTTATTATAGCTTTATAAGTAATCAATACATACCACGTTTAATTTCGTTTTAAATAGGCTGTAATCTTCTCTGATAATCCACGGAACTTTACTTGTGTATCGTACGTACACCGCGCGCAACACATAAATTGGCACTGACGAGCAGCCTGTAGCGACAAGTTGCCCCCGCTTTGGTCATTGCACTTACGAGTACAAACTAAACAAATGGCGCGAACCGTGCAGCGCCATCTGTTATAGAATTACGGAAACAGTGACTGGCCGGTACTGGATGCCGGCCGGTACTGTAGGACTTTCCCCTATACTAAGCGCCACACAAATCGGCGGATGGGAAGTTATGCGCAGAACGCTGCGTAAAAGCCGAAATATAGGTGTGCGCGTAGAGATAAGACACACCCGCCCGTCAACCTCATGCCTCCCGCGCACTGCTTACGCCCGTGCTCCCCACTACGACACGCAGCGTCGGAATAGTGCACACATGCGCATTAGCGGATCGCGGCTAAGTGTCATCTGCGGCTAACTTCTCATCCGCCGATTTGTGTAGCGCTTATTACATTCTCTTTGGCTTAGTATACAATGTGTAAAATGCGCGCACTAAACAACCGCGTGCACTGCGCGCGTAGTGTAGGCAGATTCAACCCTAACTTCTGGATCAAAAAGGCGCGGGTTCGATCCCCACCCAGGGCAAATATTTTTGTGATGAATATAAATGTTTGCTCTGTGTCTGGGTGTTATTTAGTTACTATCTATCCTACTAATATTATAAACGTGAAAGTTTGTGAGGATGGATGGATGTATGGATGTTTGTTACTCTTTCACGCAAAAACTACAGAACGGATTGAGATGAAACTTTGCAATAATATAGCTTATATATCAGAATAACACATAGGCTATAAATTATAATGATATTGCGTAAATTTTTCATAATATAACGATAAGTGAGAATTCTGAGAAGCTATTCTAGAGTGCGTTTCATAAAATGTCAAAAAAATCAACTATCGAATCGAACAACCATCAAATCGTTTTTTGTTTTATTTTTTGGATTTTACACCTATTTTATTAACCCTTATTAAAATAAAGGTAGAATGCATACCACTTGATTTTTTTTTAAAAAAAAGGACTTTTTTTTCAACGAATTTAATCGAATTGAATAGCAAGTAAAACGTTGTATTTTTTTTTATCCAACTACTGGCAACATTTCACTAATAAACGTCACCCGTCCTTATAAGTCAATGTCAAAGAGGGCAAGTCGGCAGTTTGGCGAAAAAAAATTGAAATTTGTGCATCGCTGCCACAAAAATTTGAGTTTTGTTCTACGAAAAATCTGGTAAGTGGTTATTGCGTCCAGATTTATAAACTAGGCTATATTGTTGTTGTTTTGCATCCATTTGGTTGAGAATTCTGGTAATCTATGCATGGTTTTCGATCATGTGAAGTTATGGGTGATTGTGGTAAATTATCTACCATTGTTCATTCTTGCCTAACTGTTATTGGATTTACTAATATAGAAACGGTTTGTATTTTTGGGTTGTGAATGATGCATATTTTTCTTTACTAATATAAAAACTATATGTTTTTAGCAATCTAGACCAACTATATTCAAAAATAAAAAAGGAGGGCACTTTGGAGTAGATACTACTAAGATAGACCATAAAACTATTAGACTCCTTCTATGTCGAATGCTTTAGAAGAAATATAATGTATTGAACAAAAGAAATGTGAATATGTATATGTTATTTAAATTACCTAAATTAGACAAGCAAACCCAGAGAAAACAACTAGTATAGATTTTTTTCAAACCGGGTTGGATAATGGTAACTATTTTACCACAATCGTAAAATTTTACAAGTCGGTAATGGATAATGGTAGGTTATTTACCACACAAAAAACACCCCTTCCCTCCCCCTTTTTTATATTTTTTTCATCAAAAATGAAATCAGCGGCCCCTAATTACCCAGAAAACAACCTCGCTTTTTCTTAAACAGCCACAGGGGCTCTTGTTTGTTTAAGGGTTAAGGGTGGTAAGGTAGGGGCTCGGGTTTGAAAGACGGAACGTGACATAGTATACTTTTTATCCCGGATAAATAAAGGGTTCCCTTGGTATAGCACAAAAAATCAAAATATCATGCGGGCGAAGCCGCGGGTAAAAACTAGTATAAGTATGTATTTAAAAATAAGTATATGTAGTATATCATTTTCTGGCAGCCATATCACAAACTTTGTTTAGTTTGGGGTCAGAGGCCGTGTGTAAGATGTCCCAAAAATATTTATTTATTTAAATATTTAATCCTCGCGCAGCTGTAAGCTTTAGCCAGGATTGGACACAAGTCTAAATAAAACAAGTATTGTCTAGAAAATATATTTTATTTAATTCAATACATCAAATCTCAACGACATTCACGTTAATTAAAATAAAATGATAAACATTGCTTTAGACATACTTTACACTAACACAAAGACAGTATCGTCACAACACTAACACTACGATATCATTTTTAATCTATAAACTTTCGCTATATTACGCTACAATTAAACTAAACAACACAAACATTCAATAGTTCATTTAGGCCTCTGCTTTAATGTCATTTTGGGATTTTATTTGTTCTATGTGCGCGTGGGAAATATTTTTACACATCCTCTTGAGTTTAGCCTTTGCATATAATCTAGAAACACTCAAACTCATTTGATGAAACAAAATACTTAGTGAAAAAAGTTTGTTGTATGTTTATGTTTGATAAGAATTATGGGAAGGCTTTGTTTCATTTTCATAGATGTTTATTGAATATTAGAAAATTAAATTGGCAACGGGCAGGGCACATAGTTCGAAGAACGGATGGCCGATGGGGCCGTAAGGTTCTTGAATGGAGACTACGGACCAGCAAGCGCAGCGTAGGACGTCCACCGAAGGTGGACTAACGATATAATGATCGCAGGAACGCGCTAAATGCAGGCCGCTTCCAACCGGCCTTATTAAAAATCCATGGGGGAGGCCTATGTCCAGCAGTGGACGTCCTACGGTTGATGGATGGATTATTGAATACGAAGATTTATTCGAGTGTTTTTTTAGAAGTGCTTTTAATATCCCAGTTTACTTTGTTACTGAATAGCAAAAAATGCGCTGATCTCGTTTTATGGCATTGCGATAAAATAAGAAAACATGCTGGCGATTTTTCCAAGTGTCTGACTGGCAGCATTACTGCATTACACAAACCTTCATTTACTTAATGATGAGTGACGATGAAAACCTGAGGCCTTAGTATGAGATTACACGTATACGAAGACTATAGATGTTTCCGTGTGGCTCCATACATTCTCCTTGCTTTCTACTAGGAGCGCTTTAAGAAAATATGGAGCCACACGAAAACGATAACTGTTTTCGTTTACTATGCAAACTCATACTAGGGCCTCTCACGTGTGGCCACAACCTAAATCTGACACTCATACAAAATACATAACTATCTTAGACTAAGTTTAGTTATTTACATTTGGCAACTCTCTTAGTCTATGTGTTGTGATATGCACGCGGCATAGGTAAATCAACCTCGTGATGATTCCCTATTGATATATTTATGTTCTAACATCACATATTTCCAATGATATAATATTTTGTGTCAGAATGTGCATTAAAAGCCATAATCTGCAATGTAGAACTGCCTTATTTATAGCAAAATAGAACGAGCACGAACTAACATTAAAGTTATGTTATTTTTAATTTATTGTTCACGCCGCGCTGATCAAAAAAAAAAAAGGTTTTAAATAATTGTATTTTATACATATTTTTTATGATCAAAACTATTAAGTTTCGTACAGTCTCTAAAATCGATAGTCATTAAAAGCGATGATTAAGACTCGTCTGTTCAATTTGGAAATGTAGGCGCTTTCTACAGTAGAGTATATATAAAACATCATCTCCAGTTCTTACAACAGATCAACCTCTATGTTAGTTCGTGCTAATTACTTAAAATAAGTTGTATTTAAACTTTCGCGATTTGAACACATTATTACTATATACTACGGGACTAATCGCGCACTAAAATTACGAGATAAATAAATACCGCATCATCTCGACGTTTCGGCCGAGTTGTATCGACCGTGGTCACGGGTAGACTGATGCAACTCGGCCGAAACGTCGGGATGATGAGGTATTTATTTATCTCGTAATTTTAGCGCGCGGTTAGTCCCGTAGTATATAATAATAAAACTTAAAATATGCCCAATAAACTAATATTATTATCAGTTTAGCGCTTATAAGAAGCACTCAAATCTGGCGTTTGATTAGTTGCTATTAAAGTCCTTACATGTTTTCGATTTAGAATAGGCCCTAAATCGAAAACACATAAGTATGTAAGAAAAACAATCTTGTAGCGTAGTACCTATGTGTTAGCCCAGGAAGCCCGCCACGATAAAAGATGTTACATTTTGCTGCATTTCAGGCACAGATCCAGCCTTCAAAAAAGGTTAAGGCGTGGCCGCCTAAAATTCAGCCCAGTGCGTATCGAACTGAACTATAACAAGAAATCGAACTGAGTTTGAGGGTCCAACATTCGACACAGAGAGGCCTAGATAGAGTCTTGGCATCCCACTGAATTTGTACCGAAAGGATTAATATGAAAAAAAAAAGGTTTTATTAGACTATGGGCATGCCCATATTGTCCATAAAAGTGGAACCGCGTCTGCAGCTTTTACACATGGCTTAAACTCCGTCCAAGCGATGCGAAAGCGAGCTTTAGTCACATGTAGGTGGAGTACGAGCTTAGATGTCATATATTTTCGTGGCGCGCATCTTGGTACAAGTTGGACGATAATTCTTAATTCCTTTTTACTATGTCTGTTAGGTACATTAACCTTATTAGCATTTTAACCTTAACAATAATTTCTACTATAAGATTTTGTTCAACACACCTGGACTATGGCACAAATACGCACGCCACTTAAAACTAACTAGTCCGCGTTCAATTGACTAATGTATTGCAAAAATTAGTCAAATGCACGTAGACCTCACTACACAGCGCTAAACAACCAACTTACTCTAAATTCATTGCTTCAATTTCAATTAGCACTTAAGGCGTAATGGTGCGTCCTCACCTCCACGAGGCGACACGAGCACCGCTTCTGTAGCTAACTTCACATCGCCGACATACGATGTGAAGTTAACTACAACTGCGTCGCCTCGTGGAGAGTGTGGCGGCACCATAACGTTCACGGACGAGGCGAGGTAGACTCGCAATACTTAAGAATTATTAAAAATAAAAATCAACTCGTACCTTTTTTATTTTTAAAACGAGAAAGAATTAAAATTTCAATGCCTTGTCTACCACGCCTCTCCATTGAACGTCACCACTAACAGCTCAAGAGTAAAACGTTAAAAATAAAGAGTCAAATAAAGTGACTATAAGCCAATTAATATAAAATAACTAGCATTTCCAGTCTTACTATTTAAAGAGTCCTTATTTTAACGGCAAGATGAGATTTGTTCCTTACTGGGCACGGAGCTTTTTTTCCAAGTAAAGTTCCATTTTATTTATCGACATGCTTTTTCTTAATTTAATCTTTAACTTACGCGTCAGCTTGCCGTAAGAGCTTTTTTCTTTCATGAGTATTTCTGCCAGCGTGCAGATTTGGTCATATATGCCGAATCAATCTTCTTGGCGGCTATGTAGTTAGCTGCAACCTGTGCGTTACTCAATCCTCGCACAGCTGATACGTAGGTTTTATTTTCAAAACAGCCCATTTTTTATGTATGCTTGCCTTCGAGCAAATATCTATAGAGTCACAATCATGCAAAAAAGTGTCCGACCAAAACTCTGCCCAAGTTAAGGGCAGGCTTTTTAATTAGTCGTAAGGCCAAGTCGCATTTTGGCATTGTAGTCGGCTTGCAATCGCAAGCCGACTACAATGCCAAAATGCGATGCCAAAATGGTCGATTACAAGTACTAATTAGGTGACATGACGTCGAGATACGAGAAAACAGCCCCCCGACCGCCTAAGCAATAGCAATCGTTTATGACTTCATTTTAGTCATTTGGCACCGCCTATGTGACGTTAGCCATCAAAGTTGTTCATTCAACGATTGCTTTCGCAATCCGCGCAAAGCAATTGATGGCTAACGTCACATAGGCGGTGCCAAATGACTAAAATGAAGTCATAAACGATTTCTATTGCTTAGGCGGTCGGGGGGCGGGTCATTGTGAATTATTTCATGTAAATATCTGCTAATCTCTGTAAAGTCAGTATGTATGACGGCGCTCGGACATTTTTTACTCAGGGACTGTGGCTCTGTAGATATTTGCTCGAATATGCTTGTCTTTGCTTTCTGTACCGTTCTCACGATAAAACCGACAAACAAGTCCAATACCACCGCGCGTACTCTATCAGACAAAATAACTGCACGCGGAAAGAAATCCGCACGACGAGAAAAAGCTCTAACCGAAATAAAACTATAAATATTATGCAACATAAAACTACTTTAAAATACATTTATTAGTAACAAGAAATAAATAGGCGCTATTAAAAATATAAGCGGCAAATGAATGGCACAAATTGGAAGTCGTAAACGTATGTATACATATCAATTTACACAAACCACATATCTACATATGTGTAAATACTAAATGTTTTTTTTGCCTTGTACATTATTTTTGGTGCCATTTTTGCCATGCACTTGAATAAAGTTATACTTAACACTTAATACAATATGAGTCCAGTTTCAAAATTCATCATCTGATTTAACTTTAAAGCAAAAATATGAATATCTACAATATAACGTTAAAATGATTTAGTCAACATGTAAACAAGTTATAAAATTTACCTAAAAATTAAGGTAATTTCATTTACAACAAATATTATACAAAAAATAGCAGCCAAGAATTGCATTAGCTGTTGAAAAAAATACAATCAAAAGTAAAATTATTGCTATATTTTGATTCCGGTTTTTATGAGTTGCTTTTTATATCACAGTAACAAATGGCCTTATTCAGAAATGTTCCATACTTTGCCCGGTTTACATACGTGCGTCTCGTTTTAGCGCCTCATATTTCTCAATAGTGGGAAGTAGACGAAAAATATAGATTTATCGAACGTTTATGAATAAGGAAGTAGATATTAAAACTATTAGAAGATCAATATTTGTTTAAAAAAATCATGATCTTGTACTCTCACTAGGATCTTAGAAAATACAGATGAAATGTTGCAAAAAAATTTTGAGATGCCTACTAGGTCGGACAATTTACTTTGTTATACCCAATGTACAATATACCATCTGTATTTCAATAAGATTCTTGGCGTCAATCTACAAAGTTAAAAAAGGTATTTACAAAAAAGACATTGCAAATGTTGTTTACAATGTTATGCATCTCACTCACTGAATATGTGTTTTTTAGGGTTCCCCGCCAAGAAGATGACTCCCAAGACTTTAATTAGTTTCATTTCAGGGCTGTCTCTTCACAGATCTTTATATCTTGCAAGTTGCGATGTCAAATATGGTACAATGGTACGGAACCCTTTTATGTGCGTGTTAGACCGCTTGGCCGATTTGTCTTTAGTTATAAATGAGACAATTTTAATAACCTAATATAAGTTCCTAGCTGGGAAGCTTCTTTGAAAACAGGATTAGTGGTTATAAAAACTAAGCCACACGAATTGAAATAAATATCAATTCCTCCATATTTGAAACGACTATTTCGAGACACATTTTCAAGCTGCCTTATGTTTTTTATGAGGTTCTCAACCTGATTTTGACCACCACCCTTTTTGAGAATGTAATTTTTTCTAAAACACCCCCAAAGAATCAAGAAGCATTTAAGACAGCGATGGAATAAAATAAAAAAAAATATTTTTTGGAAAAGGTTAACATTATCGGTACTTAATTGTCTATGTACAGTCCACCGACTACTTAGATACATTGTACTCAACGTGTTTGCTTATCATTATTTCTGGAGGTTAATAGGTATAATATATTAAGATCCTATCTATCAGGAACCGGTCATTTCATTATTCACAAAATTACTATAAATCAATTACAAAAACAATTCCTTTTTTATTATCGTGAAACATTTAATGTGCTTCTTTTTCTACTGAAGTGCTCTCAAGACTGACTGGCTGCTCGAGGTGAGAGTGCCAAAGGGCGACTGCCATTTGGGAAATAAAGCATGTTAAAGTGGAGAACTCGTAAAATCTGATCGAAAGGATTGAACGGTTCTCGAATGACACTATGACTCAGCAAATCCAGGGTATCCAGAGTGGGGGCTCTGGTCACGCACGACACAGTTCAATAACCTCAGTTCCACTAGGGGGCGCTGACAGGAAATATCAACCAGCTTGTGTATGCGCAACGGTGTATTGTCGGGTGTGGGGGCGACGCGAGAGCGTAGGTGCCAACATTACATCTATAATTCTCTGTTCACGCTCGTTATATCTCAATGAACGGCAATTCCACTAGTGGGCTTCTTTAGCACATTAAGCCAGCTGGTGTATGAGCAATGTTTTGTAGGGTGTGGGGGGCGACGGAAGTGGGGGCGTGGACGTTAACATTACCTGTCTATAGTTCCCTGTTCACTCACATCACATAACGATGAGCGGGACTTCCATTAGCAGGAATCGTCAGCACATATCAGTCAGCTCGTGTATGAGGAATGGTGTTTTTTAAGGTGTGGGGTCGACTGGAATGGGGATAACATTATATAACTATAGTTCTGTTTACGCACGCTCGATAAGCGGCAATTCCACTAGGGGGCGTCGTCAGCAGCCAGCTCGTGTATGGGCATCAGTTTTTTTCAATCGTGGGGGCGTATACGCCAACATTACTTAACTGTAATTCTGTTTACGTACGTCACAGCTCGATGAGCAGCAGTTCCACTAGGGGGGGCCGTCGGGAAATATCAACCAGCTCGTGTGTGAGCAACGTCATTTTTTCGGACGTGGGGGCGACGGGAGTGGGGTCGTAAACGCCAACATTACATAACTATAGTTCTGTTCACGCACGTCACAGCTCGATGAGCGGCAGCTCGACCAGCGGACGCCGTCAGCACATGTCAGCCAGCTCGTGTATGAGCAGGGGCGTGGTGTCGGGAGTGAGCGGCGCGGGCGCGAGCGGCGTGGCGGCGGGTCGCTGCGCAGCAATCCTCTCTAGCACGCAGGACGCAGACAGGCGCGCCTCGGCGTCGTGATCCCAGCACTCTTCCATCGTGTCGCAAACCACCGCCAGGCCCTGCGGAACACCGGTACATTTAGCAACCAAAGTATGTTCGTATAGGCCGAGTGTCTAGCCCTGGTGTCAGAGTTCTTAAGCCGCCTGAAGGCCTCTGACGTGGCTAACAACTATCCAACTCTAATTTAGTAACTACATCTGCACAATGACAACTATACTATGGTAGCTAGAACAAATCCCAGTCCCTTTCTGAAATTATAATTTGTAAACAGATTTTCGATACCGGAAGGAGGAAGATGGCGTATACTTTTTTACAACCAACTTTTATTTATTTTAAAATAATTTAATTCCAAGCCAATAAGTAAGGATCACACATTTCTACACAGTCAATTTTTCCATTCCATTATGTTTTCTTAGAAATTTATCAAATACAATGTTGTTATCTATATTAGGTAATTCTGAACACTGGGTCACTCACTATACTACTGTACACGTTACTTTATTTTAGATTAGTTTTTACCCGCGGCTTCGCCCGCATACGCAATATATCATTATGTGTGATTCTGATATATAAGCTATATTATTGCAAAGTTTCATCTCAATCCGTTCAGTAGTTTTTGCGTGAAAGAGTAACAAACATCCATACATCCATCCATCCATCCATTCTCACAAACTTTCGCGTTTATAATATTAGTAGGATGAATTGCAAAGTATACATAAATTTCACTGTTGTTAAAAATATTTTGAATAAGGGGCAATCCACGCAAAGCGGACAGGTAAAAAAGATCGATGTTTTGGATTTCGGTAATATTTAAGTATATTCTACCTATTCCCTAGGGCGGGGTGGTATGCATAAAAGATTTTCCCTGGGACCAAAAACATTGGTAGTCCGTATAGTCGGTTAACGGACGATAATTTTAAGTGATAACATCATAAGAAAATATTGTTGAATCAATAACTGAAACAAATCGAACGCTTAGGCCGATCGCGCCTCTATCGATTGTTCCGCGTTCTCGCTTGCACGCTCGGCTCAGAAGGAACGTGACACTTTTTCTTCGGGCTCGTGGTGTGCTGTGACTCACCGGGTGGTTGCGCCACTGGTGCGGGATGTGAGGCCGCATCTTCCTCTGCACCACGGCCTCCTGCATCTCCTCGAGGCTCGGGTGCGAGCCCACCTCCTCCTCCAGCGGCAGGCGGTACTGCGCGGCCGCTTCTATGCCGGCCTCGTTACATCTGTCGACAGCGTGTTCAAAACTTAAACTGTAGTCAAGGTTCAACGTTTAGCTCAGCGGGCGATTTTTTTTTTTTGGATATAAGACCCAGGAAAATTCTAATTTTCTTGGGTTTTCTTCAGAAAACTAGTTTGCGATCAGAAATAGATACAAGTATGAGCCGCGTCACACAAGTCAGCGGAAATGAAGTTATAATCCAACCGGTTAACTCAGCCCTCGCCTGCGCCGTACAGGGGCGCGGGGGTAGACGACAAAGGGGGTAGCGTAGCGTGTTTGTCGGTCTTTTACCGGATACACTTCGGAGAGCGCGCCCAGGAGTTGCACAATCTGGTCTCTCCAGCCCCTTTCTTCTATCGTACGGCTAGACGGACGCGACCAAAGCGCCACCCTTTTATGGTGGACATTCCGCGCGTTAGAACCAAGCGTTTCGAATCCTCATTCCTCATACGAACAGCCGGAATGTGGAATGCTTTGCCTGGGTCTGTCTTCCCGTTAAAGTACAACGTGAGTGTCTTCAAATCCCGAGTAAATAGGTATGTTCTAGGTAAGCGTGCTACACCCTAGACCGCACGTCTGCTTAACATCAGGCAGTGTGTAGTCAAACGCAAATCTATTCGAAATAAAAAAAAAAAAACTGAGACAGGTGCGGGCGGCGAAGGACTGAGTTAAACGGCAGGATTATAGCTACAAGCTGCGCAATGTTCAATAAACGCGCGGCTTTGTGTGAGCTTCAGTCAGGATTGGATATTGCGCATCTTCCTTTAGGTACAAAAAGTTGAATTCTTGTAGCTAGTTAACCGCATTTCCGCCAACTTGTGTGACGCGGTAGTAGCGTATAAACAGATACGTAGAGCAAACAATCAAAATAGCGATCAGTCTATTTACAAAAGTGCAACAACTGATTTTTCATCACATCTATTCGAAAAGGACTACTTGGTTCGCCTTTGAGTGCGCCCAAAGGTGGTGTTTTCTATAAGGAACCTTATAAGTGCGACGGAAATATCTTTGCCGCGCACTTTTTGAATTTGGAAGTATTTGTAATGTTAGTGTTCAGCGCCAAGAAAATTAATGAAAATAATGTAAATATAAGTTGTCATTTGTTTTATTATTAGATACCATTTGATTTCAATATAGTTGTTACTCTACGTTTTATTAAATAATAATATTATAGTAAAATATGAGGCGCCTTTTGTTTTCTCATAGAGGTGATGTAAAGTAGAGTGTACCACTCGGGCGCAAAATATATTTTTGGCTCGGGCGACGTACTTTGAATACCTCACTTCGCTCTGGATTCAAAAAAAAAAATATTTTGCTCCCATATGATACAATCTACTGTTGACCTTAGTTTTTGGTTGACGTCACTATTTCAGTCGCGTAACGTTTTCAATATTTTTAATTAACGCATTTCTCGATTTTGCATCATTAATTTCAATGAAAGAAGAAGTTCAGATAATATGAGAATTTACTATACAATAATGTATTGAAGTACTATGAGAGTAACTCCATTCCGAAACAGCCCAAAAATTAGAAACAGACACAAGCAGCAAATATTACTATTGATTTACTATTTACAACCAAACAAATATCATCATCGTAACTAGTAAGTTAGTCCGTCCGACTTTTGTCTTTTCTTTATTTAACAATTATATTTCACCTAAAAAAGACAGACTATCTCCAAAACTAATCTGCGTTTATTAATAAAACTGTTAATTAAAGTAACGTAACGTATAAGTAAACAAAATAATTACAAAGCTATCTTCATCAAAAAGTTCAACGAAATCTACACAAGGCTATTCGTGTTGTTTAGAATGTCATGATTACCATTCCCGGTTTATCACAACGGTTATCATTCGATCTTTTCCCCTTAGAATAAAGCACAAAATACTTCTTAGACAAATGCGTGACGTAACGTCGCGACCGGCGCCGGCGCCGCGCCGCCGCTTACGTTACATTATGATTGAGTACCCATTTTAATTAGATCTTTGTGGGCATAAACTATTCTATATAAATTCCAGTCGTTTTATAACCAACATTTTTCTTCAAAAAAATTTTTACTATTAAATGCATGATTGAAATTTGTATACAGGGTTATTTCTAATCAATTAGCATCCTTTTAGGTGCTTATTCTACATCAAAACTAACAACTTTTGTTCTGCGACTTTTGTCAAAACCAAAAAAATCAACAGTCATACATTTGGTTACAGTTGAACGATATGTTTCTATGGAACACCTTTTTTTTGACATAAGTCGCAGAACAAAAGATGTTAGTTTTGATGTAGAATTAGCACCTCAAAGGATGCTAATTGATTAGAAATAACCCTGTATAGCAATTTTTTATGAATGTACAAGTAGAGACCTTTCAGTCTAAAACTACACGCTCCATTAAACGTTATAGCTTAATTTCGAAAAGATATTAGAGAAATATTGAAATGTCTACTTATGTACGTGTTACCGAACGTATTGTATTATCAGCGCCACACAAGTCGGCGGATGGGAAGTAATGCGCAGAACGCTGTGCAAAAAGCAAAATAGGTATTCGCGGGAGCCAGAGAGACGAGACAACGAGGCACACCTGCCCGCTAACCTCATGCCTCCCGTGCGCTCCCTACACCCGTGCTCACTACTTCGCCTCTTGACTACAAGACTACAAGTGTCATCTGCGGCTAACTTCTCATCCGCCGACTTGTGTGGCGATATCTATACCTGTGCAATGCGCACAGGTAAAAAAAAAATATAATTCCTGATATGAGCCGAAATATCGTATGCATTGTGTTATAATTGTAAATTTGACTTGCCTAGTGTAACGTACGTAGTTATAAGGCCAATAAAATATATCTTATCTTATACAAGTCGGCGAATTTGAAGTTGGCTACAAACGTGAAAGTGGCAGTGGAGGGACGTGCACTTTTAGACTGAAAGGTCTCTACATATTTATAGAATTACATAAATCATAATTATTTTTTGCAAAAAATAGCATGACCGACTTCACCCGTGTACAGAATCATTACATAGTATAAAACAAAGTCGCTTTCCGCTGTCTGTCCCCATCACTACATAGTATAAAACAAAGTCGCTGTCGCTGTCTGTCCGTTTTCTTAAATCTTCAAAACTACGCAACGGATTTTGAAGCGCTTTTTTTTAGTAGATAGAGTGATTCAAGAGGATGGTTTATATGTATAATAAATGCATAATATTGCAGAGAAACACTGATGAATTTACAGGTTTCTAATGTGATGTCGTAAATAAACACATTTTTTTGCGCTTACATTGCAAACGCTGACTGAACCCCACGAGATAAATCAAAATAATGTACTACAGTATTGTACAACTTAAAAAGGTCAACAAAAAAGTCCGCGATGGTATATGTCTATCTCTTAAGGATAACCCACAATAACCATTTTTATCCTTTAAATTTTACGAAAAAAAAATGGATTATTTAGGAGGTTATTTTAAGCAACACAACATTAATCCTTATCCAATTAAGTACCTTCAATACATTGTCCATTCAATATAAATCAATATGGTCCTTTACAGCATGTAATTTAAATTAATATTTCCGAAGATATTACAGATTTAAAATGCAGGGACATAGCAGTGCGGAGGTACCTACCGGCCGGCCGGCGGCGCGTGCCTACAAATAACGCGTCGGAGGCCGCGCTTCTCCCCAGGACTTTATGATTAGCATCTATCGGACGTGTTTATCGATCTATACCTCGAATCGAATCTATACCAATATTATAAAGAGGAAATATTTGATTGTTTGTTTGCATCGAATAGGCTCAAAAATTCTGAACCGATTTGAAAAATTCTTTCACTGATAGAAAGATACATAATATAATATTTAAAAAAAACTGGACAAGTGCGAGTCAGGCTCGCACATCGAGGGTTCCGTACAAACACGTTATTAAAATAATTACCTGTTTAGGATGTGCTAATAAAGTTAATATATATGATATCTTACATGATACGATTTACTCACTTTGAATTTTTAAGCCCATATTTTATGTGATAGGCCCTATTTTTAGTGATTTAACTAAAATGTACAGTTTTATATGCATAGGCCCTATTTTTAGTGATTTAACTAAAAATGTACAGTTTTCAGACTTATTCCTTTATGTGTACTCTGAGACAATGCTTCTCACCAAATTTCATAGTTCTATGTCAACGGGAAGTACCCTGTAGGTTTTGATTTTTGTGAGTGCTAAATATGCGGTTTTTTACGACATAAACGGCTCTAACTTTTTTAAAAGATAACTGAGAAGTTTTTTTTTACACAAATGCAACAGACCATAGATATACGTATATACGTTTAAATTTCAACTCGATATTTTTACGCGTTCCCGAGATAAAGAGTCTTGACATACACAGACGGACAGACAGACTGACAGACAGACGGACAGGCGTACAGACGGACAACAAAGTGATCCTATAAGGGTTCTTTTTTTGGCGTTTGAGGTACGGAACCCTAAAAAAATAGGGATCCTTACTATAACTCCCATAATGTATCCCAAGGTGTAAAAAATTACCTAAAATATTTTTTGCATCGCGTATGCTGCGAAAACTATCGAATCATTTAAGTACAAAAAAATTAGTGACATAATATGTCTAACTGTTATAGTTAAGCCACAATAAGTATTCTTTTATTTGAAAAATTACATAGAAATGCCACTGCAATAAAGGGCTCTTAATTTATATCTTGGTATTAATCCTTTTCAAAATAATATCCACCACGCTGACCCAGTGCGAGTTGGTGGATTCCTATATGTCATCCAGTTTCTTCTACAGACGTAAGGATGCAGATTGCCACACGATATGTTCCTCCACGGGAAAGCCAGTGGTGTGAAATGGCGTAGATAAGTTCCAAAGAAAATCATTGATATGGGATCAGGATTTGAAACTACCACTTCAGGATTATAAGATAGATGTTACTACCACTAGATTATCACGGCTATATACGGATATACCACCTCTATTTAAGCGCCGATTTATGTAGTAGGACCTACAGATTTGGAAAACCTTAGTTAGGCGAACCGACATACAGACGATTTATAATTTATGTTGTAGTGATAGTGAATAGGTATGTGTAGTTACACACATAGTTCGTAAAACGAATGATCGATGGGGCTTTAAAGTTCTCGAATGTAGACAATGTATTGGCAACTTTGCAAGTATAGAGAAGGTCTTCACGTGAATCGAAGATCTGGTTGGTGTTCATGTGTATGACCTTTAGCAACATTACGTGGTAGGTATATAAATGCACAATACTTATAATGTCTGCCTTTTGCCAATCATATCCGGGCGAAGCCGGGGCGGGCAGCTAGTGTATGCATATATCTTTAAAACTACGCAACGGATTTTGATGCAATTTGTTTTAATAGATAAAGTAATTCAAGAGAAATGTTTATATGTATAATACACCTGTGCGAAGCCGGAGCGCATCGCTAGAACGCAAATATTATCCACGGTTCGATGTAGCATTTTTCACATTATTGTTGATTTATCAAAAATGGCTCAGCCGATTTCACTAAAATTTAAATGGGACCAATTTCGAAGTATACTCTTTCTAATAAAAAAAGAATTATTGAAATCGGACAACTATAAAAAAAAGTTATGCGTGGTTATACATAAAAAAAATAAAAAAATATACGCGTCGAATTGTATACCTCCTCCGGTGGTTCGTCGGTCAAAAAACAAATAAGGTTAAAGGGATGTTACTTTAACCGTAATTATTCTATTCAATTTAATTATTTTGTGATCAGTTTTCATTTTATAGGCCGAATTACACAAGTCGGCGAATGTGAAGTTAGCTACAAGCTGCGCAGTATCCCAATCCTGACTGAAGCTCACATAAAGATGCGCGTTGATTTAATATTGCGCAACTTGTAGCTGTCATCATCATCAAAACAAGAAAATAAAAGGAAATAACAAAGTATTCATAGCAACTCTAAATACAAGAACACTTCAAACTGATGACAGACTAACTGAACTGGAACATGCATAAGAAGAAATCAACTGGGACATCTTACGACTGAACGAAATTTGCCGATTAGGTGAAGAAGTAAGAGAATATAAAAAGTATATCTTCTATGTTAAAGGAGAGACAAAAGGGTTGCAAGTAGTAGGATTTATGGTCAAAAAGCACATAAAAAAAGTCTATCTTAAAATTTAGAAGCAAATCAGAAATAATTTCCATTTTAGACTTTATTATTCAAGAACAAAGTGAACCATGGTCAATAGTACAAGTATATGCGCCCAGGGCGCAAGCAAATGAAGAGGAGAAAACCTTATTTTACACATCCTTGCAGGAAGCCATTGCCAGATTTAGGAAGCTCTGGCAAATTCTAGAGGAGGCCTATGTCCAGGAGGACAACCTAGTATTTAAGAAATAGAAATAAGAGTAAGATTCTGTAAGGTCATATACTAGCGAATAAAGGCTATTTTTATTTTATTTATTTATTTTATTTTAACTTGTAGCTAACTTCACATCCGCCGACTTGTATGACTCGGCCTATACATTAAGAATAGTAACGGCCAAAAATGCAAGAAAATTTTAAGACAGCGCGCGGCGACGTTCCCATAGGACGTTCTTCAAACATAAATCATTATTACGTTACATTCCTCAAGGCATCTATTTTTAGCTGTCATTTTTATAGTACCGTAGGAATGTACTCGTTCGTACGCATATATCCTGTTGTGGTCGCTGAATGGCCATTCATAATACAGTTCATAGTAATTGATAAGAGGGGACATCTGTTTACATGATTCATTTGGGAGGCGTTTGTTCAGCAGGCTCTAATGTATGAGGCGTATTTGAAATTAACTGTTTTTTTTTGACCGACATTATGGAGGTACTCAATTCGACGCGTATATAATATACTAGTTTTTACCCGCGGCTTCGCCGGCATAATATTTTGATTTTTGTGTTATTCTGATAATTATAAGCTATATTATTGCAAAGTTTCATCTCAATCCGTTCAGTAGTTTTTGCGTGAAAGAGTAACAAACATCCATCCATCCATCCTCACAAACTTTCGCGTTTATAATATTAGTAGGATATATATTTTTTTTATAACAACGCATAACTTTTTTCATAGTAGTCCGATTTCAATAATTCTTTTTTTATTGGAAAGAGCATACTTTGTAATTGGTCAGCCGATTTCGAAAAAATTTTAATGGATTAAATTTAAAAAAAATTTAAATGAAAATGGTTGAACCATTTTTGATAAATCAAGAATAATGTGAAAAATCGAACCGCGCCAAATATTCGCGAATTCTGTACACGGTTGAAGTCAGTCATGACATTTTTTGCAAAAAATAATTAAAGAATTATTGTAGGCTATAATCTCTCTTGACATTTTTATACGGGTATTTAGACGATTTTTTTTTAAATTATAGTAGATATATTTTTAGGTAATCCCTACATTGAAAGTAAGTAATAAGTAAGTAACAATTTTAGAAATAATTGACCTGTTTCAAACTGATTTGGAAATGAGAGTATTTGTTTTAAAATGTTCCAGACAATAATTCTCCAACTGAGAATAAAGTGACATAAAATAAATTAAATGAATATTACAATCACAAGAAATGTTATAGAATGGCTCCATAAAAAATATTTGCTTAAGTATATTAGAAAAAAGATCTTACCTTGAAGCAATTTCCCAAAGAACCAGCGCACACGCATACATGTCAATTCTCAAAAATGCATCTTTAGTAAAGTTGATAGCGCCATCCAGCACTTCAGGGGCCATATACCGCCGGGTGCCGACTTGTCCATGGGCGTCGCCACACCCCCTTCCCGCTACGAATATCAAGGCTAGGCCAAAGTCAGCGATGCAAGCGCTCATGTCAGATTTGAGCAGAACATTCTTGGATTTGAAGTCTCGGTGTGCCACAGCGGGCTTGCCGCCGCCTTCTTCATGCAGGTGTGCGAGACCGCGCGCCACGCACGCCGCTACGCGCCACGCCTCCACCCAAGTCAGAGTGTGGGCTTTCAGGTAGTCACATAAGGAACCCTAGAAAAATAAATGTATGTTATTGTGGTAAGTTTGTATACACCAGGTGGCTAGGTTCTATGCCTCTGATATGGTTAATTGGTTAAAGCAACCGGGGCCTACAACTCAATGTGCCATCCGAGCCACAGGAGTGTTCAGTTATAAATGCCACCCATGGTCACCCATCTGAAGACTGACTGCCAAACAAATACATCATTGTCATACAAATTACCAGGTGGGCACAGTTGGAAGCCCACCTGGTAATTTGTATGACAACCCTTATGATCAGGGACCACTGTAGTGATATCTCTGTCTGACTTTGACCCAACAAATCAGATAATAATTATCTATGGCAAAAAATGGCACAACTAACTTCAATCATATACAAAATTCAAATAGTTTGCTCGAATTTATGTATACGGTTTTACATTATTTTTGAAATTTTTGAATTTACAAAAATGGTCAAGCTGAATTTGATAAAATTTAAATGGGACCACCTTATACCCTTTCGAACTAAAAAAGTTTTTTTTTAATTTGGTTCACATTTCAAAACATACACATAATAATATGTACTGACGAACATAGAACCTCCTCCTTTTTGGAAGTTGGTTAAAAATGATCATATTATGCTAATTACATTAAACATACAAGTTATTATTTCAAACACACATTAATATTTCGGCGAAATTTTTCTGCTAGCGGTAGGTGTTGCTGCCTGCAACACAGTTTTTCTAACTACTGCAAGTAGCATTACTCCTTTTGTTTAGAATTAAGTTTTTGTACCAAATACATAATTTAATTTTTTTATAATTTACTAGCTCTTGCCACTGTCTTCAACCTCTCCTTCAACCTCCCTTTTTGTGCTGCAAAAATATAACAACTTAATGTATTGGTTACTTACTTTCTCATGATAAGCAGAAATCAGCCAATACTCTGCTTGCAAATTATCGCCTTTCTTGTCAACACCAATGTAATGAAGAATGTCTGGATGGTCCATTCTTGCCAACCTGTATATCTCCTGCTCTGCCAGCCAGGACTGCTTGTCTTGTAAGGGGAATACTTTGACAGCAACATCCCGTTGCCCCAGCTTGGCTCTCCACACAGCGCCGAACCTTCCTCGAGCTCTCACTTCACAAAGTGTCACTTGTCCAACCAAATGCCCAGTTTCATTCTCTAAGCCTCCCGCAGAAGGAGGTCTAGACAATGTTGCTTCGCCATTAGCCAACTCGGCAAACGAACTACCTTTACGTTTCCTGTACAACAAGTAGCAGCCCACCAATATTGCAAATAGAAGGAAAAGTGGTGTTAAGGTATATGCTATAACTGCTTTCGTATCATCATCAGAAAGGGGAACAACTGATGCAGGGATTTTTTCCACTGGTGCTTCATTGTGTACGATGCCTGCTTCGATACCCGGAAATGTAGCATTCATATTACACATGTCTCCTTCGCAGCAGCAGTGCAAGAGAGGTAGTTTGATATTGTGAAGTCTGCAACTCGATGCTCGGTCATTGCATGACACAGTATCGACAAAACAGCCCTTGACTTTAACAAAAGCTGTGTTTGTTGTGTTGTCAAAATGCCATAGGATAAAGCAGTGGACACTCTTGTCCGACTCCACAGGTGGGCACTCCTCCGTCTTAACATTGGCGATACAAGTGGTGTTGTTGGTAGAATCACAAGTTGGCTCAGTGTTATTGTAGAATTCACAGTATCGGGTAGTTATCCCGCCTTCTTTTGGTCGTGGTGGAAGATGTTCATCAATATGAGGGGAAGCTATTGAAGTTTGAACACCTGAAATAATTAAGACCATTAATTTTTCATTCATAATGTTAGTACTGATGGCAATGACTAAACAAATGATTTTTCATTTAATAATGTTACTCTGAAGAAACAATTACAACACAGAAAAAGGGTGAAATGACACCTTTGTAGAGAAAAAATAATATATGATTCATTAATGGAACTCACCAAATAGGAACAATATCAGATGTAGCATTTTCGTTGGTGGCATTGTGGAGCCACGGCTTTAAAGGCGCCGACCCTTCTGACCCGAAGCGACAACCCAACGTTATTTTTATAAACGGCCCCGACATAAAACGTCTCGGCTATTTGTGAAATTCCAACATAAGTACATCACAGACAAACAACGCACATTCCAATATTTTGTCTCTCTGACACAAACATGAGCGATAAACTTGCGAATTAAGGAGCATCAAGTCTTGGGTTATGTGTTAGAGCATTACGGTCTTTGTTGCACTGATTCGATCACGAATTCCGAAAATAGAAAACATGAAGAGAAAATCACATCACTCACAAACTCAATCAAAGCTTCCATTTGTTTTTTTTTTTCATATTTTTGACGTTTGTTCATTAGGGATGAAACTAGGTAAAAGGTATAAAATACTAGGTAATAATACTAGGTATGAATACGAGTTAGATAAGGTACTTTGTTTTTTATGTACCTAGCTTGCTTATTAGGTGACTAAATAAATTAACTATGTATGTAATTATTTCAAGGGTATTATTATTATAATTTGAAGAAATGTATTATTAATTTTTAAATCCTTTTTGGACTACTACAACCAGCAATGACATACCCAAGGACTTTGTATACTATCTGACTGCGCACAGACGAAATTTGGCTCAAAGTTAGTTTAGGAAAATTCAACCTTAATGCGTTGCAACAAAACATATATTCCTTTGAAATGGCATAAGAGAGACGCTGTGCCGAGTGAGACTTCCCAAAGTGATGAAGTTGTCCCGCTCGCACTATTGCCATTTCGAAACGACACTTATATATGGTAGAATTATTACCTGTATAGCCGCGACTGTCTTAACCATTTCTTAGTTTTTTTAACAATGTAGTTTGTTAAGATTTTAGTTAAAATTGCGAATAGATGCCAATGAACAGAGTTTGCTATTTATTTTGTATGAATATACCTACGTCTTTATGATTAACGGTTGTTTTTTATTTTTGACTAGAGTATCACCGTCGATTGCAAATGGCGTACCTACTATGGTGTATACAAAGAAGTGTAGGAGGGTGACCATGCTGGACATATTTCTTAAACATGCTGGGTGTACAATTGGTGTATGGTCGTGGTTGTCATTTTTAACTTTTTTGGGTTGTAGATTTCAAAATTGGCATCCATATTGGAATTAAAAACGGCAGACGTCACTTTTTTGAAAAAATCATGGGTGTAGTTTTCGAGGTTTTTTGGGGTGTAGATTTCAAAATTGGCATCCATTTTGGAATTAAAAACGACAGACGTCACTTTTTGCTAAAAGTCGCGATGGGTGTCGCTTTTGAGGTTTTTGGGGGTGTAGATTTCAAAAATGGCATCCATTTTGAAATTAAAGATTGCGGACGTCTATTTTGAAAAAGTCATCATGGGTGTCGTTTAATAGGTTTTTGGGGGTGTAGATTTCAAAAATGGCATCCATTTTGAAATTAAAGATGGCAGACGTAACTATTTTGAAGTCGTCATGGGTGTCGTTTAATAAGTTTTTGAGGGGTGTAGATTTCAAAAATGGCATCCATTTTGAAATTAAAGATGGCGGACGTCACTATTTTGAAAAAGTCGTCATGGGTGTCGTTTAGTAGGTTTTTGGGGGTGTAGATTTCAAAAATGGCATCCATTTTGAAATTAAAGATGGCAGACATCACTATTTTGAAAAAGTCGTCATGGGTGTCGTTTAATAGGTTTTCGGGGGTGTAGATTTCAAAAATGGCATCCATTTTGAAATTAAAGATGGCAGACGTCACTATTTTGAAAAAGTCGTCATGGGTATCGTTTAATAGGTTTTTGGGGGTGTAGATTTCAAAACTAGCGTTCATTTTGGAATTAAAGATGGTGGACGTCACTTTTTTGAAAAATCGTCATGGGTGTAGTTTTCGAGGTTTTTGGGGGTGTAGATTTAAAAAATGACATCTATATTGGAATTAGAGATAGCAGATGTTGTTTTTTTTGAAAAAGTCGTCATAAGTGTTATTTTTTGAGAATTCGGGGTTTATATTTCAAAATTGGCATTAATTTTGGAATTGAAGATGGCGAACATTACTTCAAATGTTTTGAAGTTGAAATTGGATGCCAATTTTGAAATATACACCCCCAAAAACCTCGAAAACTACACCCATGACGACTTTTTCAAAAAAGTGAGACCGCTATTTTTTATTTCAAAATGGATGCCTTGTTTACTACGGAAGCCTTAAAATTCTGTTAACTACGGAAGTCTATTCGTGGACAAGTTTTCGTGATTAAGATTTTTCGTGATAAGGTCTATTTGTGACAAAGTTTTCCGTGAAAAAGTTTTTGTGAAAAAATTTTTCGTGGTTAAGTAATGACACGGGTTGCGTGATATGTGTCAAGATTACATCTATGAAATTTATACGTTGTTCAACACCGTAAATATGGATTCCAGACCATTACTGTCGTCACAAAAGTGAAGGAACTCATCGAGATCTACATTTCCGATGACAGCTGTCAAACTTAAAAGTGGTTTATCTCCGTCATTATCAATTTTAGACCATTGCTGTCTTAACAAAGGTGAAAGAACTCTTCAAGATCTACATTTCCGATAACAGCTGTCAAACTTGAAACTGAATTATCTCCGTATATATTAATTCTAGACCATTGTTTTTATGGGGAATGGTTTTATAGAGATCTTCAAGGAAGGCCTATGCCCAGCAGTAGGCGTCTTATTGCTAAAGCGTCGACGATGACGAAGGACGACGAGTTAGGGGTAAGATAACTGCGATTCCTGCGTGCAGTAACATTTCAAAGAAAAATTATATCCCAAGATGATCGAGATGTTTTGGTCATCCTACTTGGAAAAGAGACACAATCATCTGATGTGGTATCCTTGTCGGCACGTTTTTCTTTGCCAGTACTCAATCCTGTTTATATGATAAATCCATGGACATACCTCATGTCTTCATCTAAGCCTTAGATTATAGAGGGAATAGATACGAAGTAAATTCTTATGTCCTCCCGCAAAGATTCAGACCTTATAGTGGTCGGCTAATTTGAGGTCCTGTAGGAGCGAAGGGCGTGGATTATATTCTGATTTTTGCCCTTCAACTCTCATTACATCACCTCATTGCTTTAATTTTATTGTTTGCTTCCCTATGTCTTAAGATTATGGCATTAAAAATATGTAATCAAATTCTTCGCCTCCCGCCATCCACTATACCCCAAAAGGCTTTTGACAGTTGTAGCCGTCATTATTCTGAGACCATCCAACCAATAAGAAATTATCTTCATATTTATGTTTTGGCTATAGCAAAGCTGATTGTGATTTCTACAAATATTGTATTAAACGTGTAAATAAATAGAATTTATAACATTATAAGGGCACAAACAATAAAAAACAACCATGGTTACCTGCTGTGTTTGGGGCTGCGAATCGTGTTCTAAGAACAAAAGCGAATGTTTATAATTTTTAGGTTAGTCGTAGTTTTTGTATTTTCACGTCTATGTTTTTGAAATATGAATAAGTGTTCAATGCAGGAACTATAAATGACGTTTAAAACTATCTATTTTAATTCACAACACAGCATAAAACGATAATTTTGAGAAAAGCAAATATATTGAATGTTTACATTACTTCAAATAGTGATGGACAAAGTTACGATTTTATTGCATTGCAATATGTTATTCGATACTTCTCTCGGTGCATAATCGGTAGAAGTCATAATAAATCAATGGTTGTATAGTACTCGTTTTTGCCAAACTTCCTTTTAACCCGACTACCAATTAATGACTACCTTTGTTTTTAAATAGAATCTTGGTTAACTATTAGGTTTGTAAAAGACAACATTCATATTGGGCTAATCCTGATAATTCCGACCAAATAGAATTAATGCATATAATTCTCAACATGTTATACCATAGGACCAACCCTCTATGATCACTCCCTGCGTAGTTATCGAGTTTTGAAATTAATTATTTTCATATATTAACAAAAATATTCACCAATTTACCTGCTTATTTCTAATAAGTTATTAGAACCGTTCATTGCATATTCAGTAGTATTAGACGCTTTTTACTGTAGTTAATATGTGTTGGCATGTCATTTATTTATTTTATTAACATGGTTTTATTAGTTTAACCTGTATGTTTGCTTGCTTGTAACCAACCCCTTTGAGCTCTATTTTGACCTACTTTGAGTGATAACATTTTCTTTAAATTTCCACACCTATCAAAGATGGATGACAATACATTTACTAAAAAAATAGAAAAAAATCTATAATTGAAAAATAAATATGGTAAAAAAAACCTAAAAAACACTCTTTTATTTTACTCTTTTTATTTGATATGCCAAGAAAGCGTGTTTTTTAGTATTTTCTAAACTACCTAATATTGATTTTGGATCTCGGAAACGGCTTCAGTGATTTTGATGATTGTCATTCAAATAAATGTTTTTAAGTTCAATAGAGAACACAAAAGGGTCTACTATCAAATATATCAAAATATTCGTTCGCTGGCCTAAGTGTATGTTGATACATTAAACAGTGTCTCAGTTTCATTCATAGCTGGTTGATAAAATCTTTTTTTTTAAGTAATTGTTTTCAAAACTCGGTAACTAACTACTGCACAGGAGGTGATTCTAGAGGGTTGGTCGTGTGGGGTAAAATGTACAGGATAATTTTATGTATCTACAAATATTATTGCCTAAATAATTGTTTTGGTCGGCACTCTTTCAGATATAGCCCAAAATGAATGATGTCTTTTAAACAGCGTTATATCTAATCAATTAGCATTGTTTTAGGGGCTTGTTCTGTATATCAAAACTAACAACTTTTGTTCTACGACTTTTTGAGTGGTTAAGAAAGTGCGAAGTAATGAGGAAAGTTATACATATTTATGATAGTAAATTTAAAACGTGTCGTGTCAATCATGAAGGCGCCATCGTAATTATAATAGCTAATTAGCATATTTCTGTTTCTTTTTCACTTTAGGCATTCGATAGAGAGAACACTTTTTAAGTTTGCTATTTAATTTACGATAGCGCCTTCATAATTGGGCCTAGTATAGCTTAAAAACTACGCTTTATAAGTTTAGTACATCGGCAGTCACACAGAAGAGAGAAGGTCTCATTTCTGTGGGCAATCAGGAATTTCTCGGAAAAATCGATATTTTTATCGATTCGAGTTTCGAATCGATTTTCGAAGTATTGATTTAGCGCAACGCTTCAAGGGGGCGGGGCAAAATCGACGCCATGTTTCCGAGATATGCTGTGACGTAGCCATAGGGGCGCCCTAGCACGAAAATAATGTATCATAGCTACGTCATAGCATATCTCGGAAACATGGCGTCGATTTTGCCCCGCCCCCTTGAAGCGTTGCGCTAAATCAGTACTTCGAAAATCGATTCGAAACTCGAATCGATAAAAATATCGATTTTTCCGAGAAATACCTGACTGCCCACAGAAAAGAGACCTTCTCTCTTCTGTGTGACTGTCGATGTACTAAACTTATAAAGCGTAGTTTTTAAGCTATACTAGGCCCAATTATGAAGGCGCTATCGTAAATTAAATAGCAAACTTAAAAAGTGTTCTCTCTATCGAATGCCTAAAGTGAAAAAGAAACAGAAATATGCTAATTAGCTATTATAATTACGATGGCGCCTTCATGTTTGACACGACACCTTTTAAATTTAATGTCATAAATATATGTATAACTTTCCTCATTACTTCGCACTTTCTAAACCACTCAAAAAATCGTAGAACAAAAGTTGTTAGTTTTGATATGTATACAGAACAAGCCCCTAAAACAATGCTAATTGATTAGAAATAACCCTGTTTAAAAGACATCATTCATTTTGGGCTATATCTGAAAGAGTGCCGGCCAAAACAATTATTTAGGAAATAATATTCGTAGATACATAATATTATCCTGTACATTTTACCCCACATGACCAACCCTCTAGAATCACCTCCTGTGCAGTAGTTAGTTACCGAGTTTTGAAAACAATTATTTTAAAAAAGATTTTATCAACCAGCTATGAATGAAACTGAGACACTGTTTAATGTATCAACATACACTTAGGCCAGCGAACGAATATTTTGATATATTTGATAGTAGACCCTTTTGTGTTCTCTATTGAACTTAAAAACATATATTTGAATGACAATCATCAAAATCACCGAAGCCGTTTCCGAGATCCAAAATCAATATTAGGTAGTTTAGAAAATACTAAAAAACACGCTTTCTTGGAATATTAAATAAAAAGTGTAAAATGATTTTTGATATAGGCAGAAAATAATAATGAACGAAAAATATTAATACTATTGTAAAAAAAATCAGACAAGTGCGAGTCAGGCTCGCACATCGAGGGTTCCGTACAAACATATTGTTAAAATAATTAAAATCCTGTTATAGCATGTGCTAATGAAGTTATTTTATATGATACCTTACATGATATGATTTACTCACTTTGAATTTTGAACCCATATTTTGTGAATTTTCAGGCACTATTTTTATGTGATTTAAATAAAAATGTACAGTTTTCAGATTTATTCCTATATGTGTACTCTGAGACAATGCTCTTCGCCAAATTTCATAGTTCTATGTCAACGGGAAGTACCCTGTAGGTTTTGATTTTTGTGAGCGTTGAAATATGCGTTTTTCAACGACATAAACGGCTCTAACTTTTTTATACGGTAACTGAGAAAGTTTTTTTTACCATATTCATTTTTCAATTATAGATTTTTTTCTATTTTTTTAGTAAATGTATTGTCATCCATCTTTGATAGGTGTGGAAATTTAAAGAAAATGTTATCACTCAAAGTAGGTCAAAATCGAGCTCAAAGGGGTTGGTTACAAGCAAGCAAACATACAGGTTAAACTAATAAAACCATGTTAATAAAATAAATAAATGACAAGCCAACACATATTAACTACAGTATAAAGCGTCTAATACTACTGAATATGCAATGAACGGTTCTAATAACTTATTAGAAATAAGCAGGTAAATTGGTGAATATTTTTGTTAATATATGAAAATAATTAATTTCAAAATTCGATAACTACGCAGGGAGTGATCATAGAGGGTTGGTCCCATGGTATAACATGTTTAGAATTATATGCATTAATACTATTTGGTCGGAATTATCAGGATTAGCCCAATATGAATGTTGTCTTTTACAAACCTAATAGTTAACCAAGATTCTACTTAAAAACATAGGTAGTCATTAATTGGTAGTCGGGTTAAAAGGAAGTTTGGCAAAAACGAGTACTGTACAACCAAAGATTTATTATGACTTCTACCGATTATGCACCGAGAGAAGTATCGAATAACATATTGCAATGCAATAAAATCGTAACTTTGTCCATCACTATTAGAAGTAATGTAAACATTCAATATATTTGCTTTTCTCAAAATTATCGTTTTATGCTGTGTTGTGAATTAAAATAGATAGTTTTAAACGTCATTTATAGTTCCTGCACTGAACACTCATTCATATTTCAAAAACATAGACGTGAAAATACAAAAACTACGACTAACCTAAAAATTATAAACATTCGCTTTTGTTCTTAGAACACGATTCGCAGCCCCAAACACAGCAGGTAACCATGGTTGTTTTTTATTGTTTGTGCCCTTATAATGTTATAAATTCTATTTATTTACACGTTTAATACAATATTTGTAGAAATCACAATCAGCTTTGCTATAGCCAAAACACAAATATGAAGATAATTTCTTATTGGTTGGATGGTCTCAGAATAATGACGGCTACAACTGTCAAAAGCCTTTTGGGGTATAGTAGATGGTGGGAGGCGAAGAATTTGATTACATATTTTTAATGCCATAATCTTAAGATATAGGGAAGCAAACAATAAAATTAAAGCAATGAGGTGATGTAATGAGAGTTGGAGGGCAAAAATCAGAATATAATCCACGCCCTTCGTTCCTACAGGACCTCAAATTAGCAGACCACTATAAGGTCTGAATCTTTGCGGGAGGACATAAGAATTTACTTCGTATCTATTCCCTCTATAATCTAAGGACGTAGCTATGATACGTTATTTTTGTGCTAGGGCGCCCCTATGATCTAAGCTCATGTCACTGTTATTAAAAAAAAGAAATAATGAATACGTCAACGTCAAGAAATAATTGAATGTCATTTTAAAAAAGTAAACAAACAAAAATAATCAAATATCACACAGAACTTCACAGAAGCACAGAAACATAATGTTTTCTTTAAAATTAATTTAATATTGTTGGCGATGGTCTTGTGGTACTTTATGCAATGTCTTTCTACTACCTCACTGCAGTAAAAGGTGACATTCCTGTACATCTGATGGAAACAATCATTGTTAAAAGATTGGAATACTTGATGACACTTTTAAAAGGAGATAATACTGTTTATAATGAATATGTTATAGAAGGAAGCGTGTACGATAACGTTGGCCACTTTATGCTCTGCGTTGTGTCAATATTGGGAGGTAATATAGAATTTTCACAGTTCATTTTAAGGGCAGAAATAGAGCTGTTCAAAAGAAGGTTACTATCTCTCAGTGCCTACGATTTGCGATGTTTTGCCAAAAAATTGCTCAGAAACATCAAAAAACACGAACACATTCCTTCTCATGTACAACCTCTAGAAATTTTATGCCAGCATTTGATGCTGAAGGAATTGGCACAGCACATTTGCTCATTGCACAAAAATGAATGTAATGATCATACAATTAAACTGAACTTTAGACACTGCCTAAATTTCATAGCAAACAGGGAAGTAGAACTCGAAAATGGATCAGCATATTTACCGTGTGGCAAATGGAAAAGGTATTTAACTACACTCTTTACTAATAACCTGAAACACAGACTTCAGAAAACAGATTTAGCTGCTTTGAAAACAGATCCAAGAATAATGGAATTACTTAATAAAATAAGACAAGATTTTTTCCCAAAACGTAGGCATGATCCTACAGTGCTTCTCAGTAAAGAAGTCGATAATAAGCTGACACATTTTCCCCCATGCATGCTAAATCTACATCAGAGTTTGAGGAAAAAACACAGACTATCTCACTCTCAAAGGTTTTACTACAGTCTTTTTTTGAAAGACATTGGCATGCCAGTTGAAGAAGCTGTCTACTTTTGGAAAGCAGAATATTCACAAAGCCCTAATGGAAGTCACAGTTGCTGTCACAACTGGGCAAAAGACGAGAAGAAATATCTATATGGAATTAGACACATGTATGGACTAGAAGGAGGTAGAAAAAACTACACTTCAGTCAATTGTCAACGAATTCAGGCTATCGACAATGCTTGTACCGAAGGAGGCTGCCCATTCAAGTCTTTTGATGATACAAATATGTTACAATTACTCAAAAATCCTTCAGAACAATTAGTGTCACAAATAAAAGACTTTAAAAGTAAGAGTCAGTACACAAAGTCATGTTTGTTGTATCTAAACAGCATTGTAGAGACTGCCGACTGTGATAATCTTAGCTTTAGTTTTACACCTGTTAGTTATTATTCAATTGCTTCTAAAAGCTGCAATTGACTAGTATAATTATTATTTTTCTGACTAAAGATTTAATATATTTTTTTGACTTAAATGCTATATTTTTTTGTTCTGCACATTTTGAAATGCAAGATATTGAAATACCTTTCGCTCTATAGGACAGATCCTGGTCTTGAAAATCTGATATATTATTATATGAGTTTGCAAGACATGACATAAAAATGCTTTTATAGACCAGATGGCCTAGTGTCAGAGTTTGTAACTCTCATGAGGGCCTCTGACATGCCTAGACAGTTTTAACAACCAGGGTCCAAGTCATCCGAGCCAAGGCAGTACTCAATTGTAAAGGGACCAAAAGAAAAAGATGCCTACCTCGTCGTCGTCGTTTTAGCCATTGGACGTCCACTGCTGAACATAGGCGTCCTCTAACGGATGAGAGTCGCTTCCAACCAGTGTTATTGGAGATCTTTTAAAGATCTCGCATCCAGCGCGAATCTGCGGTTTTGATGAGGTCATCCATCCACCCTGTGGGTGAACGTCCTACGCTGCGCTGGCTGGTACGTGGTCTCCACTCGAGAACTTTTCGACCCCACGGGCATTAGTTGTCCGTGATATGTGCCCTGCCCACTGCCATTTCCACTTGCCAATCCGCTGGGATGCCTACCACAGACCTTATAGATCCAAAAATTTCCTACTGGTTCATAAGGCGATAGCCTCCAGAAAAATGCAATGTTATTCGGTAGTCTTTTTTATTAGTTGTATGCAATGATTCATGTCCATTTAGTACTCTTTCCCAGAATTACAAATATATGTGTATTATATAAGCATTTTGATGAGGAGAATATTTTTATGAGAAAACCAATTAGACCTTGATCTACGCCACTGCAGGGTTTTTCCAAATTTTTAAGATTTATTTTCTCATAAAAATGATTCACGACGCTACAAGGTTTTTCAAAATTTGTCCTCAAGATGTTTTTTCATAAAAATATTGTTAAAGGCTGAATCGTGCAACTTGGCGGTTGTGAAGTTAGCTCTAAGCAGATAGCCCTATGCTGTTAACTGCGCGATAATTGGGTTATCCGCAGTTTGTAGCTAACATAACAGCCGCCAAGTTCTATGATTCGGCCTATGTCACGTTGTTACGTAATGGATTCTGATTACGCTTCGCGGCGTCGTCGTCGCTACATTTTGTTTTGAAACACAAACTTGGTTTTCAATTTAGACTTAATTTATCTATAGTATTATTTCAATATATAAATCGCTTAAGTGCGAGTCGAGCTCCCGCACGAATGGTTCCGTACCGTATGGGAGCCCTAATCCCTTAAACATTTATTTTAATTTAATTATTTATATTTGAACTGAATATACAGATAAATATTCTATGAATATTTCAAGCATCTATTTATGTAGTACCTTTTAGCGTTATTAATATCGTAGAAATAACGGCATAAAAATCACATTTGTTGTATGCGAGCCTCCCTTAAACATCTGTGAAAATTTCAACTGTCTAGCTATCACGGTTCATGACATACAGTCTGTTGACTGACTGACATTTGGATAGCGGAGTCTTAGTAATAGGGTCCCGTTTTTACCCTTTGGGTACGAATCTCTAAAAGCTACTAACTAAAGCTAGATTTTGGGCGTTGTATCGAGGCTGATAGCTAGTAGAAACCAATTCTCGTACAGGTGATAATAATATAAGTTTCAATTATATAGTACTTAGACTTGTTGAAGTGCTAGTGCCCAACTACCGGTAGAAGCTCTACCGTAGAACTATATAGATTACAGAAGCTGACTACCTATATAGCGTAGCGTAGACTACGTATCATATGTATAATAGCGTAGATATCTGCATTTATTTTTGGCATTTTTTCTTTCCTAAATCTATATGGATGAGCGTAGACTACGCTGCGTAGTCGTCCATAGACCATAGTTATGAAACATTTGAATATCACAAATCAAATCTCTAAAAATACGACTTCTCAAGTAGGTGTATAACGTAGCCTACAATCTCATAAATTAATATTACACAGGTATTAAAATAAATGGAAATGGCCTTTATTCATAAAAATAGATCTGTTGCGATCACGCACCGCGAATATGAACAGCTGAACAATTATTAGGTAGCAGCGCGCGTTATCTACACGGTTATCCAGAAGTGGTGTATTACTTAGTCGAAAGAATGTAATTCAGACCATCTTTATGAACAACGTTTACTATGGGTCCAACCCAAAATTCGAGAAAACAATCAGCTATTTCATATAGTTTGCTGATTTCGAGTTACAATATCTGTTGTAACAGCTGTTTTTTCTCGAATTTCGGGTTGGCTCCATAGTAAACATAGTTTAAAACAATGGTTTTAATCACTTAGTACAGGACGAGCAGATAACCCTGTATAGTAATTAGGTACTCGACCAAGATTTAGTGCCTGAATCACAGAGTAAAATTTTTGTTATAAAATATCACATAGTTGAGCCAAGCAGTAGAGCCACGGGGGATAGACAGGTATTTCTGATGTCCGTTGGGTTTATTTTATACTAGCTGCCCATCCCGGCTTCGCTCAGATACGAATGAATTGTAGCCATAAAGCTTCCGACATTACAATGTGTTTAGGTTCCCACGTCACGAACGTTTAAGTAACCTAGGATTTTGATAAAAGATAACATATTTGTCGACAAATATTATTATATATATATAGGTATTTGTATTCAGATGGCCAACGTGTTCGCATTATTCGGAAACTAAAGCGAACCGCCCTCCCCTCCATTTTAAAACAGTAGAGCAAAATTACAAATATGTACAGAATACACGTTACGTAGGTACTACCTACTATGTAAGTAGATATCTATATGTATAAAGCCACCCACGAGGAATAGTAACCAATGTAAATAAACGAATAGCGAGGTGCCTAATTACAATCATACTGATATCAGACAGGAGCACACCTTCGCACGCTTTGATAACGGCTTCAGTTGATTTCAGTCGTTGCAAGGCGTTAGCCGGCCGCGCCCGTCATGGAGCCCTCTAGCTTCCCCGTACAGTTCGACGAAAACTCTTATGACTTACAAAAGTTCTTACGTGACCACCCCGGGGGTGTGAACACGTTGAAATTTTATAAAGGGAAGAGTATCAAAGATGCTATGCTAAAGTTCGGACACAGTACGAGTGCGTACCACATGTTGAGTGATTTGAAAGTGGGTGAAGTGTTAAAAGACGGGAATTTGGCTGGAGTCAGTGGAAATGGAAGGATCATCACTAAGGATGAGGACTCGCGAGATGTTCAGGAGATTGCGTTTTTAGAAGAATTGGAGGTAGGAATCTATATAACAAGTCGAGCAAAAAAGCGCGGCTGTGTAAGTAGGTATACTTTTCTCGAAGCCCTTCAGGCCATTTTCAACCCCTGCAGGTAACTTATTTCTCGATAAAGCTATACGTCTGAATATTTTATAATATACCTAATTATACCGATTACAAAATAGATAGGAAATTCTCATACACTCATACACTCATAACTGCTTGGATTTTGTTAGAATAGGTTTTGAGGTCCTGTACGTCTACAAAAAAAAAATAAGCCTTATGAAATGTTATATTATAAAATACAAGAAAATTTATATAGTGTTTTGCAAACTGTGCCATAGGTCGTCATAACTAATTTATAATACCTAGTTATAAGAAAAATGGTAATAAGTTACATAACATTATCAGTGTCAATTTACTATACGAGACCAATTCTGAAATCGCGATATTATCAATTGTTTCATCATACATTTTGCAGAACGAAAGCTATTTCGGGGTTGTACTCATATTAAAAGTTGATTATAATACTTACAATGATAATCTAGAATATTTCAATACAATGGCAGATACAGTGATATCCTATATAATATATCAGTTATCTAGAGGAACTGTACATGGATATGTTGTCTATATTTTTCTTTTACAATATGTATTATTATAAAACATGCGACGAAAATAAGATAACGCCTGCACGAATATAGGTATGACAGTATACCTACCTATATCTACTTATTCAAGGAACTAGAGTGCTGTGCTCTTAATGAAATGAGTAGTTATATAATGATCGCGATCATCATTAGTACGATCCAAGACATCAAATACCTATTAATTTATAAGATAAATATGTACCTAAATTAAGGCATCAATATGGAATGTAAGGAATGCCAAGATAGAGCTGTTTACCGACTTTCAAAATGGAGGGCGGGGTAGGTACTGTGTTCGTCTATAATGTCTATAAGGTAAGTACACTTAATCTATGGTCTATTTTATTTCCCATTGAATTTTGAGGTGGACCGATTTGAACTTTATCGAAATCGGCGGAGCCGTTTCAGAAAAATCTATATTAATGTAAAAAATACTAGGGTACCTACATGGATGACACATCGATCCGTGTCAACAGTTACAATTCTGTAAACGGTAAGAATGCCATCTTTGACGAAAAATAATTACATATCTCGAATGGATACTATGCACTGACAAGCGCAGCGTTGGTGTCCACTAACAAGGTAGAGTCAGACGATCTGATATTAAGACTGCCGGGACTCCTTGGGAAGGCCCATGTCCAGCAGGGAGCGTTCCACATCTGGCATAATGATGATGATGAAAGATAAATACATTCACAAGCTAAACAGATTAAAGCTTGTGTTTTTACTACAGTGCGGCGCTCATAACGTAGTTTGACTAGGCGTTTGTAAGCAATTGCCGAAGTTAAGCAACGTATTCGGCACGGTCTGTCTTCGGATGGGTAACCGCGGGTAGCAAATTATACCTATACAATTTTAGGTGGGACTAACTGAGCGCTACCGCGGTTCGGATGCCACGTTAAATTGTATGCCGCAGTTGTTATAACCGTTTAGCCTAAGAGGCCTTCAAGCGACTTAAAAACTGACACCAAGGCTAGCCACTCAGGCTCACTCAGCCTATGCGAACTTACTACACACGAAGCTAATACAAAGCTTCGTGTTACTACAGTATGCTGAGTGTGAGTTTTGTAATTTGTGTGAACTTTTTGTGTTTCAAAAACGCGCCGCTATTGGCGCTGTATATTTCTTCATACAAATTACAAGCTTACGCGCTCGCCGAAGAGCGCGTCATGTTTACGACAAAATTCACACTCAGCATCCAGATCTAAAGAGCCATGACTTTGATGACGTCTCCAATACTCTCGATCAAGTGATCAAGCGGAGACCTAATTTCCCACGGAACTTTTCTCATAAAATCACGCCACGCGTAAACGCTACATAAATTCCCATCTCGCGAGTTTCGATGGGTGTCACTATCAAGCCAAAAACAATATTGATAGTCGTTACACTGAATTCGGAAAAGTCCACTTTTTGACTCTGGAGCGGCGCGAGGGAGTTAACTCTAGAGTCCCTGGCTACACCTCAGGGTCCAATATGTCGCCCGCAACATAAGACAGTACTTTGTTTCCTTGCTGCATAATCTACTATGACACTGATTTAACCAGGCTATTGCATTACACTCACATAAGCTTTGGGTATAAAAGTCTAAACAAGTAGCTTAATTACCTAAAGTACCTACCTACGAAAGGAAAGCGAATAAGTCATAGTGGATAAATAACTGGCATTGAACATGCATCATATCGATTTCAGGGAAATTGAAACATCGCGATAATTAGGTTTGAAAAATCGATATTCTTGAATAGTTAAGGTCTAGGCTGTTAAGTAATTTATACCTACTTATACCTACCTACTTACATGTATCACTTAATTCTTCACTTATGTCTGCATACGCCACCTAAGGTAGCATTCACAAAATTTAATATTAATAGGTAAACATAAAAAATGACTACATGTGAATTTCCAAAAACTAAATGACATATTTGTTTATCCCATTTTTTATGTTTAGTAATATCAAATTGCGCGCTCGCGACCTTATTTGGTTGTTAATCTTCTTTGGTCGTCAATTTTTTCTACGTGTACCTACTTGTAAGTTTATTTTTTCTACGTGAACCTACTTCCTTTGCGGTGTACTAATGGTTCCATGGATTGGAATCCACAAGGCCGGCGAAAACCTGGCCGCCCAAAATAAACATGGCGGCGCTCCATCACTGCTGAGGCCCAAAGCATCGGACTGACTTGGAGCGAAGTGAAACGCAAGGCACAGGACAGAGAGGAATGGCGTAACACTGTATCAGCCCTCTGCCCCGACGTGGGGACTTAGGATAAGAAGAGAGAGAGAGAGATAATGGTACTATGATATTGCTGGACATTGAGCTCTGGAATGCGCTGTATCATTATCAAATAGCATTATCATGTTCGATAAATACTTACTCGCGTGATTTGGCGAACCCTAGGATTGCGAGTTTGTAGAACCTCACATTTTTGGTGATGCCAGAGGCTCCGTGCTGGGACACTAGGATGCACCCCCCTGAAAACAGTTCTAGTAGTAAGTAAACCTCTTCCCTCTTTCGCCAATTTTCCGTCTTGCGCCAGTCTCATCCATGGCAAACAAGGTATAATAATCATTGTCCAAGCGTAGACAATTAGTTTTTAGGGTTCCGTACCTCAAAAGGAAATAAAACGGAACCCTTATAGGATCACTTTGTTGTCTGCCTGTCCGTCTGTCCGTATGTCAAGACTCTTTATCTCGGTATCGCGTAAAGATATCGTGTTGCGTAAATCTATGGTTTCTTGAAGTTGCATAAAAGAAAAACTTCTCAGTTATCGTAAAAAAAAGTTAGTCGTGAAAAACCGAATATTTCGACACTCACAAATATCAAAACCTACAGGGTACTTCCCGTTGACATAGAACTTTGAAATTTGGCAAGTAGCATTGTCTCAGAGTACTACACATATAGGTAGGAATAAATCTGGAAACTGTACATTTTTAATTAAATCACAAAAAATAGGGCCTAGATTTACAAAATATAGGTTCAAAATTCAAAGTGAGTAAATCGTATCATGTAACGTATCATATAAAAGAGCTTCAGAGCACGTCCTAAAACACTTTTTTTTTTAAATTATTTTAACAATGTGTAATTTTCGATGTATACGAGAAAAGTGAAAAATCAAAAACTTCTTTGTCGATGATTATAGTATAGAGATTTTAACAACTTACTTCCCAATTTTGTGAAATCTTCTGGATTTGTACGGAACCCTCGGTGTGCGAGCCTGACTCGCACTTGTCTGTTTTTTTTGTATATATCATCGCGCTGGCCACCTCTCTTATGAGATTAAATGTAGACATATACCTAGTTAATTTTAAAAATTAAAAGTTTTGTACTAGCGACTTAAAAATACGTGGGTTGTTTCATCAATGGTACAAATTAATGGTTCCTACTACTGACGATTAATCGAAATTATGTACTACTTCAGATTTTAACATTCATGAACAAAATACATGAAAAAACAAAAATAACGGGTTTTTTTTGGCCGACGAACCCCGAGGAGGTACTCAATTCGACGCGTACCTATATATTTTTTTTATGTAGGTATAACCACGTATCTACACATACCTCTTTTCATTGTAGTCCGATTTCAATAATTATTTTTTATTGGAAAGAGTATACTTCGAAATTGGTCCGATTTGGTCGAAAAATGATGCATCGGTCCGTGCGAAATATTCGCGAATTCTGTACACAGGTGAAGTCGGTCACGCTATTTTTTGCAATAAATAATTATTTGCATTTTCTATTCGTAGGTAGGTAAACGTTTTATGTTTTGAAACTCAAACCTATACATTTCCTATTTGAAATTCGTCATTGTGCTCATCATTACGAACAACGTTCAATTTGGGACTAACCACAGATCTCGAGAGATGGGACATGTCAAAATAAAAAATAAAAATAAAATAATGCCAATAAAGTTACTCTACGCGCTCACAAAACTGCATTCTGACCAGAGATCTAACTAACCAGAGATATAGCGCTGAAGTCACACTAGGCCATTCTTAACCACAAATATGTATTGAAAATCTTAACTAGAGCTGTCAAAACTGTCAAATATGAATTGGAATTTGACACTATTCGGAGAAAAAACCCGGTAATAGCCACTGAATCAAGATATTTTTCATGTCTCTTTCTAACTCATGCCATATTTTAAATCAATGCATCTCCTTCAGCTTTTTTCGATCGACCACATTATCCCTCCGGTATCTCTGTAGCATTTCGCAATTTTATAATTTATGATGCATTTAGTGTTTCACACGTCGGCTAAAGGGAAAGCCTCTTTCTAGATCTCTATGGAAAAAAAATAGTTGTGCCGTCTACTTTATCAAAGGCAAATTATTTTTTATAATTTAATGGTAAAGTTATAAACTTTTGCGATTTCAACGCATTTATTATGCAAAGTATTGTAGAAGTTGTGTCAAATTTTATGGCGGCTGTAAAGTACGCTAGAAGCTGCGCAGAACCACACTCTTCACCCTTCGTGACCCATTTTGCTCCTTTTTTATTTTTTTTTAACCTAGGAAAACCTTTATGGATACCACCAAACCTGGTTAACTTGGGGAGGCCGGTGGTTATGTGGGAGTCTCCACCGTTAGACGGTGGAATACCCACTAAAAACCTGGGATGTTTCTGCCACTGCGCCATTATGTCGGGGCTACAAGCACGCTTCCGCACTCTTCCACGGCACCCATTTTGCTTCTGCGCACAAGTTAGAAATATTTCAATCATCATATTATAAGATTGAATTGAAGTGCATCTTTGTTCCAGGGTCGCCTAGACTGGTCTAAGTCAATCCTGGGCCAGCTGAAGCTGATCGCTCCGCATTACAACCAGTGGGTGAACAGCGCGGTGTACCGGCAGTGCCGAATCTTCGACAACCCCCTTCTGGAATCCATGTCGTACACGGCGTGGTACGTGGTGCCAGCGTTCTGGGTACCGGTCATACTGTACCTCGGCTACTTGGGGTACGTCGGGCACGTTATCTGCGGAGGTAACCTTAGATTATACTTACTTAAGTTCTCCGAACAGTTCAGAGGGGTTAGTCCAGGTTTACATGTAAATTGAAACTACAGCTGTGTCCGAATGGCTCTATACATTTTTGTACAGCGCCCCTGGCGGAAACGAGGAAGAACTAACCAAAATGTATGGAGCCACACGTGATCGCGAAAGATTAATAACTAAGCAAAACTTGGACTAAATGCGTAGTATTATTATATCTTCTTTGTAAATGCTCAGGTCGCGTCGTGTAAAAATAACGCTAGAGCTTCAAACTGTGCACAAGGAAATTTAACTCATATTACACAGACAATAGGAGTTAAATCTCCTAGTACGCAGCTATAATTGCAGCAAGGAGATTTGACTCCTATAACGTATACAATTGAAGTTAAATGTCCTTGTGTGCAGCTTGACACTCTAGCATTATTTTTACGTGACGCGATGTATAGTGATCGAAGATGAAGCACACAGGCTCAGAAGTCTGTTTTGAAAATCTTTAGATTACATAATCTGAAGCTTTTCATAGTCAAGCTTTTCAAATATGCTAACTTCGGCAGTGGTTACATATTTGAGCCGTTTGGAGTTGACACATTGGGTCCGTGAGGGCCAGGAGCTGATCTCGTTTTCAAAAGTCTTTCTAAGCGTCTGGTGGAAGCAACGCGTGACCAAAATGCTGGTGTTTATTTGGCGTAAATGAATACATTGCCACGCTGCATTTCCATTCAGCGTGGCAGCCAGCATGCTGGGCACGCTGCCAACTGGCAGTGGCAGTTGGCAGTTGGCTGTGGATGATCCAATTGTTTTTTATGTAGTAGCACTATAAATAGTTTTTGACCGACGAAACGGAGGTACTCAATTCGACGCGTATATATTTTTTGTGTATAACCACGCATAACTTTTTACAGAGTAAAGAGTATACATCGAAGTTGGTCCGATTTAAATTTTATCGAAATCGGCTGAGCCATTTTTGATAAATCTACAATAATGTGTGAAATGCTACAGCGATCCGTGCGATTTGTTACGTTGACAACACTGCTCTGTCATTGCTAGTACAACCAAAAGTGTTTGATACTTGGTAGACACCTGCTGCCCCCCGACCGCCTAAGCAATACCAATCGTAATAGCAATCGTTTATGACTTCATTTTAGTCATTTAGCACCGCCTATGTGACGTTAGCCATCAATTGCTTTGCGCGGATTGCGAAAGCAATCGTTGATCGTCACATAGGCGGTGCCAAATGACTAAAATGAAGTCATAAACGATTGCTATTGCTTAGGCGGTCGGGGGGCAGTTCGGTTTTCATCAGTAGACTCGCGTCTACCTAGTAGTCTGGCTGCTGATTAAAATCTTATTATTAGTTCACCGTAAAGCCACGACGGTTCTCTTTTTGCACAATTTCTATCGGGACTCGGGAGTCGGGTGCAAACATGGTCTGAGGGTGCAAACGCACCTATAGGCTGAACCAAATTTCTTGACTGCTGTAAAGTCAGCTACAAGCTGTGTAAAGGTGACGTCTACAAGTGGTATATTATTTAGAGCAGCGGTCGGCAACGCGCGGCCCGCGGGCCGCATGCGGCCCGCACGTCCTGCTTGCGGCCCGTAAATGTTTTGTAAATAAGTTATAATTAATAATTATTATTATCAAAATAAACGCATTAAGTAAGCGCGCTTTTTAAATACGCACTAATAATGCTAAGCAGTTCATTACAATTTTTGGTAGCACTAATTTATGCGAGCAAACTTATTCAATTGTTAATTATAGAAAAAATAAATTTGCTTCTCGTCTCACAGATGAACATTTGAGAGTCATTCTACGAATCGCGACTACAAATATGACAGCTAACATACAAGAAATAGCCTCTCAAATGCAACTTCAGATATCACACTAAAATTTGTGTAAAATCAGTTTTCTATTTAGGTACCTAGTTTGTAATTTTAATTTCTTTCTATAAAGCCCAAAAAAATAATTTTATTTAAATTTATCATTTTAATTCAGACAATAATTATATACTTCATAAAAAATTAAATACAATTGTGTCATTCAATACAACAATAACAACAATAATGATTACATGTGCTAATTAAATTCCGTATCTTTTAACAATTTTTAACAGCATTTTTATTTTTCCTATGGAATATGACAAATTATGCGTAGGTATATGGAGGTTATAGGGCTAATATCATGACTGCGGCCCGCCTTTAGTTTATATTGCCACCTTGTGGCCCTTGCCTGCCAAAAGGTTGCCGACCGCTGATTTAGAGAATAATCGAACCAAGATGACATATACATCATTTGAAAGCTTGATTCATAGGCTTCTCAAAAATATTTGATTCAATTTTTTTATCCCTCCATTTTTTTAATGTGAAAAATAATGTGTTTTTTTCTAGTTTAGCAATAACTAAGTGCTTTTATCGTTATTTTACTTGCATTTGTAGCTGATTCTTCCACATTCATCTCTTTATTTGTTAAAATTAAAAATTATAACCTACAAGTGTGACCAGTTAGTAGGTACAATGTGACAAAAAAAACTAAAAAACTGTATCTAATTGGTAAAAATGCTTCTGTTTAACAATTTGGAGGTTACTTAATCAGGGTTGCTAGAGATAAACTACCTATTAAGCCAAATATATTTATTTATCCTAATAGATTCAAAACTAATTTTTAAAAAAACGGAGGGCTCTTTTTTGTTTTTAACTGGTGTAATAGACTCTGAAAAATATGAACTTTCTCGAAATGTAACGAGACTTGTGTTTAGAATTTATTATTATTATTATACCAGCCTCCATAAATTTTGTGGACATGTCCTTTGCGCGAGGATTTGGTTTCGCAGCGTGTAGCTAACTTCACAGCCGCCAAGAAGTTTGATTCGGCCTATACCTAAATTATAGTAGGTATGGGAGGTGGGGGCAAAACCGCCCCAATAACAGTCAGTCGATTAAAATATAGAGAAAATAAAGCAATTTGCCAATTTTCACGCTTTTATTAAGTAATAATACTATTTTTCTTTCACATTTAATTAGTTTTTACGCATGAAAACATCATAAAAAGTGGATAGAGCACCTTCTAGTTCTGATTTGTAAGGAGAACTTGTTAAAATGGCACTTTTTCCTTTTATCTTTGTATGGCGAGACATTACTGGTCTTCCTCTGTCAGGCAATTTAACGAGGTCTCTGAGAGACGTGAATTTAAATGTGGATGATGATTAATGGAATAAATGCAAACGTCAAGTATCAACCTAAAATAGTATACAAAAATATTTTAGGGGCATAACCGCCCCTATGTGGTTGTGCCCCACCTAAAAAAGAATCGTCAAACCGGTATAATTGGCAGAGTAATCGTGTAACATAGGTATTGTACATACTCGTACAAAAACATGCAGTCGAATTGACAACCTCCTTTTTTGGAGTCTGTTAAAAACTTAAAAATCTTCACGGTCCCTATGTTTCACCAAACGGATCAAATCAAATATTAAGGTATATAACCACTAAACTTTTGCGATCAACAAATTATTCCTCTAATATAAGTCCTTTAATAGTAGGTATCTTCTAATACATAATATGTATATCATAAGGATATCGAGTCACAGCTTAACCGATACAAATAACAGTAACCGATTTTTATGTTTAGTTTTTAATATTATGACCAATTTTTATGTAACGTTAACGTTGGTGTAACGTTGTTTTGCCATGCATAAAACAACTGAAAATTGCAACCTTATCACCTTGGTCTAAGTCTCTCAGATTTTTTTATATTATATGTATGGAACAACGATTGTCACTTGCTAGTTATTAAAAAATACTTCACTAAAACTATCCTTGTATGATATGGTTATTTAACTAACGTCATTTCTATGACAGCCTCTCCAATCTTCATCTAGGCGTCAACTAGGCTGACCCATTGATTCAGACCTTTGCCTATTTATTCATCGAGTCAAATAAATATTTTTATATTATGGTCACGGTTACAGCGTTATTCACTTTGATTAGATAAGTACCTAAATTACCTACCTGCACCTGGTTATCAGGGCTTATCAGCCGATCCAAAAATATGGGTCCCAGTACCTTTCAATGTGTCGATTGCATGTATCCTAACCGATAACCGATTAAGGATATATGATACTTTCCAGTTATTAGTTAGTCTGGTTTCTATTACACCGGTCTACAACATTTTTGCGCACGGGTTATACATACCTAATTTTTATTCCTTTTATACCTAGAAATAAGAAAAATAACAAAAAACAGTTTTGAATTTGTTTTTATGTGTGAAAAACGGAAAATTCAAATAAATGAAAATACATAAGAAATAGACACAGAGATAATTTATTAAAAGATACCAAACATCCATTTATGGTTCATTCTTACAATAGAAATTTTAAAATAAAGTCCAAACGTTTAAAAATGAACAGTTTTACTTTTCCTTTCATGTTCTGTAGAAGTTTCTCTTATTATCCCCCAAATATAGTCCCCCATCATGCTTTTGGTATACTGGCCTTGGTAACGTCTCTCAAATTCCATTATATCTTGATGGAAGCGTTCTCCTTGCTCTTCCGAATAAGCTCCCATATTATTTTTAAATTTATCCAAATGAGAATGTAACATGTGCATCTTTAAAGACATTCTACATCCGATGCTGGAAAAATTTGTAATCATGTCAGTGATCAGCTCGTCATAATTTTCAGCTCTATGGTTTCCAAGAAAACCATGAACTACTGCCTTCAAACTGTTCCAGGCATTATTCTCCTCATTGCTAAGTAAGTCCGGGAAAATATCACAATCCATGTTTTTTTTTATTTGAGGGCCCACAAAGATTCCAGCTTTAATTTTCGCCTCTGAAAGCTTTGGAAAAAAACTCTTCAAATATTTGAAAGCTTCGGACTCATGATTAAGAGCCTTTACAAATTGTTTAATCAGACCCAATTTAATATGCAATGGCGGCATTAATATAGTTTTAAGATCGACAATTGCCTTCCATTTAATATTGCATTTTCCCACTTCATACACAGTACGTCCAGGCCAATGTTTTTGACGGTAATGAGCGGCATCATTTCTACTATCCCACAGGCAAAGATAACAGGAGTATTTAGTATACCCACCTTGCATTCCAGTCAAAAAACACACCATCTTGAAGTCCCCAATAACTTCCCACTTGTATTTCGTATATATAATTGCAGTTAATAGCATTTTAATACTGTCATACATTAATCAGGCGTGAAAATAAAAATGCTATAACTTCTTAAAAAGCAAATATTTTCATTCTGTAATCGCAATTTTTTATATAGATTTGCTTATATAATCAAAATATATTAGGTAAAACCCATGCGCAAAAAAAAAAAATTTTTGTTGACCGGTGTTATTCGCTACAAAATTCAAACCTAACAATGACTCGGCTGGCCCTGAACAGAACAAGATTATTTTTTGCAAAAATTAGCATGACCGACTTCACCCGTGTACAGAATTCGCGAATATTTCGCTTGGATCGATGTAGCATTTTTCACATTATTGTTGATTTATCAAAAATGGCTCAGCCGATTTCGATAAAATTTAAATGGGACCAATTTCGAAGTATACTTTTTCCAATAAAAAAAAGAATTATTGAAATCGGACTACTATCAAAAAAGTTATGCGTGGCAATACATAAAAAAAAAAATATACGCGTAGAATTGTATACGAGTACCTCCTCCGGTGGTTCGTCGGTCCAAAAAAGGAAAACTGATAACCGCTTTTGTATTCGACTAGGTGACCGCGATCGGAAATCCTTTTGTCGTTATCAGGGCTTATCATCCAATTAGGTACTTAATACAACCGTAAAAGGTATGGCAAAACATTTTTTTGGCACTATGCTAGATATTTTGCCCTTCCTCTCAAAGCGTAGGTACGTTGGATGTTCCGAACCGATAACTGATATTTGGTATAATCAGTCCTCGGCTAGGTGACCGCGAGCGGAAATCTTTTTCTGTGGGTCCCGATTATTTTAACCGTTTTGTCAAGTCAGAGGCAAGTCAGCAGAACAGCGCAGAGCAGTCTGCAAGCGGCTCAAAAACTCTGACACCAGGACTCGCCATCATGACTATAATATGAACTTACTTTGTTGAAGTGAAACTTCTAATGCGACTTCCAACAAGGTTGCGTTAAACGTTTAACGCTACCATGTTACCATGCCAGCAGGAGAGAGAAAGAAAGATACACAAAGGTAGAAAGAAGGAGAGATAAAGAGAGTGAGTCGCTAGATCCCGAGCACATGCGCGTGGCTCATTCTCGCTATGCAGCGAAGTTAACAGTGTGAGTGTCGTGAAATTAGCTGAAATACGTACGAAGTTTCACTTCTTCCGCGCGGAGGGACTCCACGCACTATTTTTTAAATCCTTTGTACAAGGTGGTACGTTGGTTTGTAAGTTGAAGGTCTTCATATACTCGTATATCATACTCAAACTCATCATTATGTAAAAAAAAATACCTGCTAGAACTAGGTAGGTAACCAGTCTGGCTAGGATGCGCTTATTGCGCACCACCACGCATATTTCATCCGACGTGTCAGAACGAGACAGAGTTATGGCGAAGTAAATATCTGTCACTTACACACGTCGAAAAGAGTTCTTTTCGTGGCCTTTCGAAGTCGCATGCTTGGCTTACAGGAAATAGCAAAAAAACAGCTGTTCCAAGCATATATGTTCATGGCAAGTTTTGACGATATGAATTTTACAACTTATTTATAAAATTTAGGTATTCTCAAGCAATCGATATCGTAATAGATAGGTGCATGCTTTCTTCATTAATCATTTATAGCGAGCTGCTATCAGATATCGCCGGTCACGTATACGCTGTTTTACTATCTAGGTACTTAAGTATGCGTCATTACTTCTACTTTTATGAACCAAAATTTAACAGGTACACGAAATTTGATATCATAATACATTGCCATTACGTTATTCATTTCATTTTGAACCGACTTTTTTTTTAAATTAAAACGGTTGATATAATTTTGTTTAGGATCAATAAACTTTTTTTTATAATGTAGTATTTGAAATTTGATGGTTTATTGTATTCGCAAGTTGATCATAATAATGAGTGTAGGTATACTTACCTACCTATCTAGATCTCTTCATCTGCCTGCATTTTGCCAAACACCACCTTGTACATTTTTATTATAACTATATAATTTTTAAATCTGTTATACCTACTTAATTCCTTACAAAAAATAGCTCGATAATTAAGTTGCAATTGTGAGTTGAGTTGCAATTTTTATGGAACATAGCTATCAACAAAATAATTCAACGAGCTAAATTTTTTCGCGAATTCCAGGTTGACCTCATATTAAAAGTTTTTCATACTGAATCGCCCCTCTTTAGGCTTGAGTTTTAGTCGGTACCCAATATGTATAATGCCCTCTATGGTTGGTACACCCTTCCTGAATCCTGTATAAGTATACAACACAATTTACTTATTACATTTTATTACATCTATACTCCGCGCCACACAAGCGGCGGATGAGAAATTAGCTGCGGACGACACTTTACCGAGATTCGCTAATTATTGCGCATGTATGCACAATGCCGACGCATGTAGCGAAGTATTGAGCACGGGCGTAGGGAGCGCGCGGGAAGCACGAGGTTGATGGGCGGGTGTGCCCCGGCGTCTCGTCCCTCTGGCTCCCGCGCATACCTATATTTTGCTTTTACGCAGCGTTCAGCGCCTAACTTCTCGTCCGCCGGCTTGTGTGGCGCGGATTATATCTATACCCATACCAGTACTGCACTAAGTACGCAAATCCTGTAGGGGAGCCGAGGGTAATGGGAGCCAGCGGGTCATTGGAGCGATGCGCCTAGAGACAAAACTAAAGCTCTTATTCCCTGGGTTACCACTCAGGCGTCTTCTTCAGGCAGCGGCGGTGTTCTCCTGCTACGCTAGGCTCGCTAATGCCAGACATTATGTGACCACCGACGCTTTACCATTGTATGCTCCACGCTTATAAAAGTACAAAACTTCAAAAGCCAGGTAAGTAAAAAATGATATGTTTTTTACTTACTTACCTGTTAAACCTGTTTATTTTTATAGTTAATTTTATCGATTTTGAGTGTCTGTACGTATCATTTCATTACAAACTAGATTCTGGGTTTTATTTTAATTAATTTCAAAATAGTAATTCGGGTAATCAGAGCTTATTAGATCTGATGAAATCTGAATGACTCTGACACCAGTATGAAAGCGACTTGGACTATTCAAACCTGAGACAATGCTGTGAAAAGACTCCGCTGTCAACAAACATATTTTTTTAGGCAGACTTAGCACATGGAAAGGACATGTCCACAAAATGTATGGAGGCTGGTATAATAATAATCAAAAATTCTAACCACAACATTTGTTACATTTCGAGAAAGTTCATATTTTTTGAGTCTATTACATCAGTTAAAACCAAAAAGAACCCTCCGATTTTTTAAAAATTAATTTTTAATCTATTAGGATAAATAAATATATTTGGCTCAATAGATAGTTTATCTCTAGCAACCCTGATTAAATAACCTCCAAATTGTTAAATAGAAGCATTTTTACCAATTATATACAGTTTTTAAGTGTTTATTTCACATTGTACCTACTAACTGGTCACACTGGTAGATTATAATTTTTAATTTTAGCAAATTAAGAGATGAACGTGGAAGATTTAGCTACGAATGCACGTAAAATAACTTTATATATATATTTATATAGAATTTATATTTTTATATAGAAGCACTTTGTTATTTCTAAATTAGAAAAATTACATAGGTTATTATTGTTTTTCATACAATTCATTTTTCACATTTAAAAAAAAATGGAGGGATAAAAAAATCTAAATTAAATATTTTTGAGAAGCCCATGAATCAAGCTTTCAAATTATGTAAATATCATCTTGGTTCGATTTTTCTCTGAATAATATACCACTTGTGGACGTCACCTTTATAGGCTCTCATTTCCCGCAATGTGGGGTAATGGGAGCGAATCTGTCTTTTTGAAGATATGTTACTTATGGCCAAATGCGTAATAATGTAACGTTGATGTTGTGATTTAATGATAGTCAGATAATTAAGAATTTAGTTTCTGGTCAAAAGTTCCTCAAGCATCCATAAATTTTCCTTATATTGAACTTTTCCCTTAGTAGGCTCCAATTTCCCCCAGCTCCCCTATACCTAAACCAATAGTTATTTTATCGGTAGCTATAAAATTATACCTATACTGATAAAATGATCATTGATATACAAATATACCTAGAGGTACAGGATTATTACGGTAAATTGTGATTTGCTCTTTGTGGGCTACGGGTCGTTTAGTAGGTACCGTACGATGCCTACAGTCCTACACGTCTCTATGGCGAGCCATAAAACGAGCCCTTAAACCTAGTAAGCACCTTTCCCAGGAGCAGTAAAACTTTAGCACGGTAATGACAGACTACGAAATTGGCTAATTAATATTAGGCATTGTTATAATAAAACCATTAGGCACCACATCTATACCTACCTACGATTACATCGTAGTAAATAGCTAATTCGCGGCTTCTGGGATAAAAAGTAGCCTGCGCACTCATTGGTAGTAAATATTTTTATCTAAACTCCATCTACTATTCTATCGTACGGCTAGACAGACGCGACCAAAGCGCCACCCTTTTATGGTGGACATTCCGCGCGTTAGATCCAAGCTTTTCGAATCCTCATTCCTCATACGAACAGCCGGAATGTGGAACGCTTTGCCTGAGTCTGTCTTCCCGTCAAAGAACAACGTGGGTGTCTTCAAATCCAGAGTAAATAGGTATCTTCTAGGTAAGCGTGCTAGACCGCACATTAACTCAACATCAGGTAGTATGTAATCAAACGCGAACCTATTCGAAATAAAAAAAAAACTAATAGCTGACCAGGCGACCAGGGCTAGGCAAAATACATGCTTTGTTTTAATTGAAATACTCTCGGTTATTATCGATTCTAGACCATTGATGTCTTCACAAAAGTGATAGAGCTCAACGAGATCTACATTTCGAATGACAGCTGTCAAACGTAAAAGTGATTTATCTCGGTTATTATCGACTCCAGACTACTGCTGTCTTTACAAAAGTGATAGAGCTCGATGAGATCTACATTTCGGACGACAGCTGTCAAACTTCAAAGTGATTTATCTCGGTTATTATCGACTCTGGACTACTGCTGTTTTCACAAAAGTGATAGAGCTCGACGAGATCTACATTTCGGATGACAGCTGCCAAACTTGAGCAATCTGAATAAAACTATTCAGATAAAAATATAAACCTAGATACAAAAATATTCTGACATCACTCTTTTTTAGTCTTAAGTTTTTTATGCATTCTATGGGTATAAAATGAAATGGTTAGCTGATAATAAAAATGCAGGTTACATAACTAAAAAGTAAAAGTAAATTAAAAGCATTTTGATAAAAAGCTTTTAAAAGCTTGCTCTAAAAAGAAGAAAACAAGATTAAGAATTTCACCTATCAACTTATAACCTCATTATACACAATTTATATGATCATAAAAGCTTGTCGCGCGATTTACTTGTGTAAATTACTGTACTGTACTGTACCAGCCTTTTTAATAGTCCACTGTAGGACGTAGGCCTACCCACGAAGGGTGATTGGGCCATATCCACCACGCTGGCCCAGTGCGAGTTGGTGGATTCACATACGCCATCGAATTTCTTCTACGGACGCATGCAGGTTGCCTCACGATGTTTTCCTTCACCGAAAAGCCCGTGGTGTGAAATTCCGTACATAAATTCCAAGGAATTAATTGGTACGGGACCGGGATTTGAACCCACAACCTCACGATTGTAAGGCGGGTGTCACTACAAATAGACCACCACGGCTTAACATTTAAAATTGTAAGGATTGTAAGGCTTGCGTAAATTAATTAGTACCTATTTGATTAAGTAATTTAATCTGCTAAGTTTATTTTTTATAATTTCAGTTTAATTAAATACTTATAGGTACCTAGGTACATCGAACCGCGCGAAATATTCGCGAATTCTGTAAACGGTTGAAGTCGGTCATGCCATTTTTTGCAAAAAATAATTATTTTTTAGCAATGGTACTGTACTGTACTGTATCAGCCTTTTCAACAGTCCACTGCAGGACGTAGGCCTACCCACGAAGGGTGATTAGGCCATATCCACCACGCTGGCCCAGTGCGGGTTGGTGGATCCACATAAGCCATCGAATTTCTTCTACTGGCGTATGCAGGTTGCCTCACGATGTTTTCCTTCACCGAAAAGCCAGTGGTGTGAAATTCCGTACATAAATTCCAAAGAACTCATTGGTACGGGACCGAGGATTTGAACCCACGACCTCACGATTGTAAGGAGGGTGTCACTACCTCTAGACCACCAAGGCTTATATGGCAATGGTAATATTATTAGCAATGGTAAGTGCCTTTATTTAACTACAACAAAACAACACTACTTAAACTACAGCTACTACGTAAAAAGCAATTGGAACATCCACAGACCTTTGCAGGTCTAAAGATAATCAAAATATGCTATTCTTTATATTTAGCACAACACATTTCGTTTCCAGAGTCCTGCCCAGCAGGCCAGCTGTCAAACCTGCAGTTCGTGTCCCAGCTGTTCCAAGGACTGCTGCTGTGGACCGCGCTGGAGTACTGCCTGCATCGGTGGGTCTTCCACCTCGATCCTGGCGCCTCTATCACCATGATTAAACTGCACTTCCTTCTTCACGGCGTGCATCACAAGGTACCTCACCATCACCATAGTAATGGTATCTAACAGTAGCGCGTATAGCGGTAGCGGTGTCTCTCAGCGATCACTCAAGTTAAGCAACGTTCGGCACGGTCAGTCTTCGGATGATCGGGTGACCGGGTGGCAATTACGACTGAGCTCTACCGTACCGTACTACTGAGCTTGGATGACACGTTAAATTGTAGGCCCTGGTTATATTAACTATTTAGCCATGTCAGAAGTCTTAAGGCGGCCTAAAAACACTGACGCCAAGGCAACTCACCCGGCCTATACGAACATACCTACTTACAGTATTGTGACTCACCTTTCTTCAGAGGGCCATGCAGAACGTGACGCGGTAGGGCTAAGAGTAAATAGAGGTGTCACAGGAGATTGCGGTAGCACCTCTACGATGCTACGGCTGGTCTCCGTAGCATCGTAGAGGTGCTTAGGTGCTACTGCAATATCCTCTACGATGCTACGCAGTATCCTTTTTTCTTACGCAGTTGCTCGTTCATAGCTTACCAAATGTAAAATCACTGTAGTCCATAATCTATCCACCAAGGCCCCGTTATCTCTATAATTTTATTCTTACCCGGGACGCGTTTTGATAGTATTTTCCCTATAAGATATAATAAGTTAGGTTACTAAGTTTTTATGTGTTTATCCGACACGCATAGCAGGTACGAGTATATTTATTTGCTTTTTTACTTTTTGCAGACTTCCAAATAGGAGGAGTACTATGTTCTTAGTCTGTAACCTGTAGGTATTTTTTTTAATGTTCCTCGATATTTTCGCCGATTGTGAACCGATTTTAAAAAATCTTTTTTATTTCGTAAGGGTCTTCTGAGGTGGTCCCATTTAAATTTTATCTGCTGAGCTGTTTTAACAATAATGTACAAGGGTATCACATCAATTCGTGCAAACTATTCGAATTCGGTACACGGTGGAAGTCAGTGGTTCCATTTTTTGCAAAAAATAATTATTAAGCACACTACCACCGGGCTAGCCTTGGTGTCAGAGTTTTTAAGCCGCTTGAAAGCTTCTTACATGGCTAAGTGGTTAAAACTACCGGGACCTAGAATTTACATTTAATTTGTGTTTACAATTTTAAATATACATATATAATAAAATTATATTATACGTTTGACGAAAGCGTGCTCTAGGACGGTAATTAGTGTATATTTAGGGCCCTCGCTCTTGCGGCTTTTTGTAATGCGTCTGACGCGCGATTGAACCGCTACTAACGCGCCCTAGTCGCATTTGCATCGCGCGACAGACGCCATGCAAACGCGTTACAGACGCGATGCAGGAGCACCACATACACGCGAATCGCTGAATCGCGACAGACGTTTGCATCGCAAACGGTCGGCAGACGCGTGATGGTAGCACGTACGTGGGCGACGGCGACGGCACACAGCTAGCGTCTGCATCGCGACTGTAGCGATGGAAACGCGCGACTGAATCGCTACAAAAAGCCGCCGCGCCAAGGGCGAGGGCCCTTAGCAATGACCTCAGCAATGATTGTATCTCAGACAGTAGAATGTTTCTTTGATTTTGGAAACTAGCTTAAAGTATAGCACAGGTGTTACTCACGCGTAATTTTAGTAGATAACAACTAGTACTAAAGTTTCGATCGCATTTGGCGATCTTTTTCAAGGTTGGAGTACGAGCCCGCGTGCTAATACTCCAACCTTGAAAAATCCCCAAATGCGATCGAAACTATAGTAGCAGTTCTCTACTAAAATTGCGCGTGAGTAACACCTGTGCTATACTTTAGTTAAAATGTAGAATGTTTTTTGTCACAGGTGCCATTTGACGGATACAGGCAGGTGTTCCCGCCGCTGCTGGCGATGGGCATCGCCGCCGTGCTGTACTCTGGCATCAGTCTCGTCGTCACGTACCCCTCGCTGAAGCTGGTCGGCGCTTTATTTGGTAACTATTTTACATATTTTTTTTAAATATATATTTTTTGGTCATCTTACACACGTCCTGACTCCAAACTAAGCAAAGCTTGTGATATGGCTGACTGAGACTGATGTATTACATAATTATACTTATTTTTAAATACATACTTATATAGATAGTAACTAAATAACACCCAGACACAGAGCCACCCATGTTCATCACATAAATATTTGCCCTGGGTGGGGATTGAACCCACGCCTCTTTGACCCAGAAGTTAGGGACACTAACCACTGAGGCAGTATTATTTACTAGTTTTTACCTGCAGTTTTGCCCGCGTGATATTTTGATTTTCGTCATCTCATTACCACCTTTAGGGTTCTGTTCCCAAAGGGTAAAAACGGGACCCTATTACTAAGACTGCGCTGTCCGTCCGTCTGTCTGTCTGTCACCAGGCTGTATCTCATGAGCCGTGATAGCTAGACAATTGAAATTTTCAACAAATACTAAAAATAAAATAAATATTTAAGGGGGGCTCCCATACAACAAGCCTGAATTTTATGCCGTTTTTCGCTCAATATTAATAACGGTAAAAGGTAGAATAGTTAATTATTAAATTAAAATAAAACAAATATTATACATACAGTACGGAACCTTTCGTCCGCAAGATCGACTCGCACTTGGCCGAATATTTTTTTATTTTTTAGTGATAAATGTAGCCTATTTAAGCCTATGTCACTTTCCGTCTTTCAAACTATGTCCAATGTCTTTGCTAAAAATGAAGTCATCCGTTGCCCCGTTGTCGCGTGAAAGAGGAATATAAACCAACAAATACACTTTCGGTATTAGTAAGGGTGCCCAAATGAAGTCAATCCGTTGCTCCGTGAAAGGAACAAGCCAATAAAGAGGCTTATGTGAGGAAGAGAAAATACTCGGAAAACGCGTACCTATCATATTTTGTCATGAAGCGGTTTACTTTATTGTAAAAAAATATTTTCCTCGTGTTAGAATGGATGAGATTGCTGTTGCGCTTCTATCATTCTCCTAATAGGCCTATCGTAATTAATACCTATACCAACGCTCTACTATGTACGAAATAAAGATAGATAGATAGATAAACACTTTATTGTTAACACTAAAATACAATTCAGAAAAAATACACAGAAAGGAAAAAAAACAAGCGACATAAAATAGTGCAACAAAGGGCGGTCTTATTGCTTATAGCAATCTCTTCCAGGCAACCCTTTCTTCTGGAGAGGAATAAATAAAAAGAAGAATTAATAAAGATACCACTTGTACAAGATAGTTAGCACCAGAGATCCTACACAACGGTGACTAATACTGATAACGGTACGATTAGTGATGAATTTTGATATGATATCTTAACAATTTTACTGTCGAAAAGTATTACTAATTTGAACGTGACTAAATTACATCCTTAAACTTGTTACAAGGTGTTTGGTGCAAGGTAAAGTATCTATAGAAAGAGGATCACGGATCTCTAAAACACATGCTATTCTTGGTTTGGAGTACCGAAGCTCATTATCTACTCATGAAAACGAAAATCATGTTTCAATAAATACATTTTTCGTTTGATTTTCGAGAGACATCAAATTTTTTCAGCAAATGGAATATTTTCAGCAATAATAAAAGTAAAATAAAAATAACCGGCCGCTTTAGTAAAAATGTCTATGTACGGTCTAAGCCACATAAGTACCTTAATCATCAATAAGAAAATATGAGCTTTTGAATTGGACAAAGGCTTCCAAAATAGTGAAATTTGGTCTGTGCAATAAATTGTCTTAGGCGTTCAACCTTATTAACCTTTACGTGAATGGTCTAGTTGTGGCGCTCAGCAGTCAGCATGTCGGCTGTCACATCGACGGCGTTTCTGTCAATAATTTGAGTTATGCCGATGATATGGTGCTGTTGAGTGCTTCCGTTTGTGGCTTGCGGAGGTTAATTCAGATCTGCGAGGAGTACGCGTGTGGTCACGGTTTACTTTACAACGTAAAAAAGAGCCAGTGTATGGTATTTGAGGCTGACGGTAAATGCCTTCCAAGTATACCTCCTGTTTTATTAAACGGAGTTCCTCTGGAAAGGGTGGATCGCTTTAAATACTTGGGACACGTGGTCACCGTCGATCTCAAGGACAATGAGGACATTGAGCGGGAGCGGAGGTCACTGTCGATCAGATCGAATATGATAGCCCGCAGGTTTGCACGCTGCTCGGCAGAGGTGAAAATTACGCTCTTCAAAGCGTTCTGCACATCCCTCTACACGTGCAGCTTGTGGGCTGACTACACTAAAAAGAAGTACAGTGACCTCCGAGTCCTGTATAATAACGCATTCAGGACGCTGTTGGGGCTGCCCCGGTTCTGCAGCGCCTCGGGTATGTTCGCGGACGCTCGCACTGCATGCTTTCACGCCACCATGAGATCGCGGGCAGCCTCTCTGGTGCACAGAGTTCGGGCCAGCTCAAACAGGGTCCTGGAAATGATCGCGGCGAGACTAGACTGTCCCTTCCTTCGGCACTGTTGCGGAAGGCATGTGCCGGTGCCAATGCCGGAGAGAATGTTCTAGGCATCGCATTCTTGAGCATTTGGTTGGGATGTGTAGTTTGAATTAATTGTTGTTATTATTTTGATGTATTAATTAATCGCATTATTTTATTAGTTAGACTGACATTATATCTTGATTAATTATTTTTGTTCCAATTTTACCTTTTTATAATTTAAATGTAATTGTACAATTTTATCTTATTTTGTTTTTATAATTTTGTTTTGACTATAGCATTACATATTGACGACCATTGTTAAAATGCTAGATAGTGAATTGTTGTTTTATATGGGTATATTTGCCTGAAATAAAGAAATTTTGAATTTGAATTTGAATTAAATATATGCTTAAATCTAAGGCTTAAACAGTAATTTACATTTCAGCAACCATTTCAACCGGTTTTGAAAACCTGTTGAAATAAATTGCATTGGGTACTTTTCATGTATGAAATTATTTTTTAGAAATTATTTCATTTACTGTATCGAGCTACCGAACACCCAGTATGCCAGGACTTTAGGTAGACATTTATTTATCAGAGAGATTATGTCGCTCCACGTTACAGTTTAGTTAGATTTACCTATAGATAAATACAGCGATATTTTATAAGATAAGCCATATATTACGCTTGCTGGATAAGATATAACATTTCACGTAGCTTGTCTGTCTATCACTGCATACGCAAGTGTGTAGCCCAAATACTCAGTTTAGTATGTAGGTCATAGTAGGCGCAAATTACACCTATGAGTGTCGCCTTGACCAGTGTGTAAAAAGCCACTTTTACGGAGCTTACTTAGTACTTACTTAGGACTTTTACGGGGTTAGCAAGTCTCTCGCCTGATGTTAAAAATCACGCTTTGTAACATAATTCGTTTGGGACCAACCAAATCGTGACCGAGCTGACATCTAACATTGCTAGAGAGTAGAGACGTCCCGATCATGTTCCATTGGATCTATCAAATAGTTTGGGCCAACCACACATACAAGGTCACCAAAAGCCACAACAATTCAATCGATTATTTAACAACGCGTTTTAGAAATGACAAAACCCCATGCCGCTTTTTGAGCCCGAGTTGAATTCAAGAAAATATTAAACATCAAAATAAAGTGTTCACGGACCTATATTTTTTAATTTTCAGTAGTACAACTGATAGTCTGGTCAAAATAAACAAAAACGCCATAGTGAAGCTACATGACCAAAAAATTCTCACAACAAGCTGAAAATTGGTGAAATCGTTCAAAATATAATTATAAATTTGAAAGAAATAAAAATATCTTAGACAAAATTGTAGATCATAAAATTATCTATCAAAAATGTCAAATACTTTTTTCCTACCAGCCACCGATTTCTGAGATACAACGATTCGATATGAAATCGTTTGACCAAAGACTGGACCCTGGCGTGTGTGAAGATCTGTGAATTCTAGATTGAAACTAGAGTAAAAAAATAATTGTTATGACCGGGCAAATGTCAAGTGCCCAGCATTTACGATATCTTCATACAAATCATAAATCATAACTCACGTCATTCCAAAATAGAATATTGCACAGAAATGTAGGTAGAGGTAGGTTGGACGCAAAATGCAGCCAGGAAGCGAGCGCTCTCCTTGGCTATTGTTCAAGTACACGCTGTGTGGACTGTGGACTATTTTTGGACGATATTCTATAATATGTAAAATTAATATTTTGAAAACCAGAATTAAAATAAATCCTATTTAAAGGTCGTTATCAACCATCTCTATTTCATCAGCTTGCACACAACATGCATCATTTAGTTTATTTGCCTAACTGTTGCTACTAAAGCGGTATCGATAGTTCGGCGCTTAGTTATAACCGAACTATTGCAATTGAATTGATTTCATTAGTTCGGTCAACCACGAACTACTGCTACTAGAGAGTATTGATAGTCCGGTGCTTAGTAAGAACCGAACTATTGCAACTGAAAAGTTTCAATTGTTCGCCCAACCGGACTAACAACCGGACTATTGATTTGGTGGTGTTTATTCTATCTATATCTATCCATCAGCCGTAAAACGCCCACTGCTGAACATAGCATAAAATGTAGCGTATTGGATGTAAGTCTGTCAAGCTATATTTATTGTAAATAAAGAAATAAATAGAGCGGCAAGAGCCACAATACACTCGGACAAATACGCGATAAAAATATACCGTATAACCACAACAGTTTTACGTACGCTTTAGTCTAAAGCGTACTTACGTAAACTTTTTGTTTTGTTTTTCATTGTTTTTAAAGCGTGTTTTGTGTCGAGGAGATTTGTCTAAGGGTTTGGATTTAAAAAAACCGGACAAGTGCGAGTCAGGCTCGCACACCGACGGTTCCGTACAAATCCACAGAAAATTTCAATTGTTGTAATCTCTATACTATAATCATCGATATTTATTTTTACTTTTCTCGTCATAAATCGAAAATAACACATTGTCAAATAATTAAAAACCTGTTTTAGCATGTACTAATGAAGCTCTTTTATATGATACCTTACATGATACGATTTACTCACTATGAATTTTGAACCCATATTTTGTGGCCCTATTTTTTGTGATACAAATAAAAATGTTCGATTTTCAGATTTATTCCTATATGTGTACATTGAGACAATGCTTCTCGCCAAATTTCATAGTTCTATGTCAACGGGAAGTACCCTGTAGGTATGATTTTTGTGAGTGTCGAAATAGGTTTTTTACGACATAAACGGCTCTAACTTTTTTAAACGATAACTGACAAGTTTTTCTTTTACACAACTGCAAGAGACTATAGATATACGTATACAGTTTAAATTTCAACTCGATATCTTTACGCGTTCCCGAGATAAAGTGTCTTGACATACACACAGACAGACAGACGGACAACAAAGTGATCCTATAAGGGTTCCGTTATTTCTTTTTGAGGTACGGAACCTAAAAAATGATAACATTTTTTGTAAGTATTAGTTACTTGCTCGTTTCTATATGATTACCTTTTTGTTGAACTCTAAACATTTCTACATAAGATACAGTCGCATCTTTTTCACTCGTATAATAAATTATGATTCCTAGCCCCGTTTATTTTCAATCTGATAAAGTTTATCAGGAAATCAGACAACAGATCATGATTAGTCTAGAATACTCTAGATGTAGGTACCTATAGTAATTGTGGATCAGTGCTGATGAATAACTATTCTATAAATTTATTGTCTCTTGAACTAACCAAATGAAAGACGACGACAGCCGCAGTTCCAAATTTAATCCAGCTGTAGGGATAACGTGCATTCAGGGTCATCATTTCAAATTAGATATCTGCCTAGGGAGCAACAACTGAACTACAAGTAGGTAATTAGAATTACCTAATAACTATATTCACTGGCAAAAAATGACTGAATTCTTGAAGTAGGTAGGTACCCAACACATGTCTCGGAACATCACAAATAAAAATGATTGCTATAAAAATCATCACCATCTTTTCAGCCATAGAACGTCCACTGTCGGACATAGCTAGGTCTCACCTGTGAATTGTGTTGGTGTTTGTCAGCGATCACCGAAATTAAGCAACGTTCCGCACGGTCAGTATTTGGATGGGTGACCGCGGGTGGCATTTTCCAACTGAGCGCTACCGTGGCTCGGATGACACGTTAAATTGTAGGTCCCGGTTGTTTTAACCGTTTAGCCATGTCAGAGGCCTTCAGGCGGCCTAAAAACTCTGACACCAGAGCTAGCCACCCGGCCTATACGAACTTACTTACTTACCTGTGAATTTCCAATAAGCCCGGTCGGGAGCGGCAGGACACGTTCCTGTAGTCTTAATTACACTTAGGTGCCTACAGTCAGTTAAAAAAAATACTATGCTAATGATTATTTCAGTAAACTGATTCAGCTGCCAGACATGAATCAATTTTCGGACAGGCGAAAGGAAAAACGGAGACTCTCTCTCACTTCTTTTGCTTTGATCAAAAATGGTATTGTTTATAGCTATGTGTTTAAAGTCAATGATGTTTACCATCAAATGTTGTTAGTTTAGCTCATTATTTCTCTATGATCAAATGTCTTTTGAAGCCGTGGTGTCCTAAAGGTAGTAACTCCCGTCTTACAATTCTGACGCCCTGTATTCAAATCCTGGTCCCGTACCAATGAGTTCTTTGGAATTTATGAACGGAGTTTCACACCACTGGCTTTTCGGTGAAGGAAAACATCGTGAGACCAACCTGCATACGCCCGTAGAAGAAATACGATGGCGTATGTGAATCCACCAATCCGGACTGGGCCGGCGTGGTGGATATGGCCCAATCAAACTTCGTGGGCAGGCCTACGTCCTTCAGAGGACTATTAAAACAAGGCTGGTACAGTACAGTAAATGTCTTTTAGGCTCGGTAACTTCCGCTGATACATGTAACCCTGTGTTGATAAGTCGATCGAGTTGTATTTGGCGTGTATGCCCTATACTCATACTCGGGTAGATAAAAGTAATCTCTTCCTATAATTGGGCACACCTGCCAATGATAAGCCGAATTTTTGTGCGCTATTTTATCGATCGATAAAATCCAAATATAATTTTTCTTTTGACCAAGAATCCAAACTAGGATATATACAACATTGTTCCATATTTTAGTATGCGTTTTACAAGTTATTGATGCGCTTGATAAAGTTGGAGATAACTGCAATTTATCACTAACTATCGTGCTCTATTTTATTTTTGTATGAAAATGAATTTTAGCCAAATCGAATCCAACATAATAAGATGCTGTTTAAATTACTTACTTTGTATGGTTAAAATCACATAAAAAGTACGTACACGTAAGTTTAGTCCCGTTATATCCTACTTCCTACTAATATTATAAACGCGAAAGTTTGTGAGGATGGATGGATGTTTGTTACTCTTTCACGCAAAAACTACTGAAAGGATTGAGATGAAACTTTGCAATAATATAGCTTAAATATCAGAATAACACATAGGCTATAAAAATATAATGATATTGCGTCAAAAATCAAAATATCATGCGGGCGAAGCCGCGGGAAAAACTAGTATAGTATAAAACATAAAAAGTAGTTTAAACACTATCGAACGTAAAAAAATATTATTCACAAAAAAGCAAAACCGACTTCAATTATTGCAATACTAGTACCTACGTACCTACAAAATTTGAATAGTCCACTCGAATCGATGTTTTGTATGCCAATTTTAGATTATTATTGTTGATTTTTCAAAATCCAATAAACCAATTTCGATAAAACTTATATGGGAATAACTTCGAGGTCTCGTTCCAACAAAAAAAGAATTATTGAAATCGGACTGCTCTGTAAAAAGTTCTGCGCTTTCATACATAAAAAAAAATCCGGACAAGTACGAGTCAAGCTCGCACATCGAGAGTTCCGTACAAATCCAGAAAATTAGGAAGTAAGTTGTTAAAATCTCTATACTATAACCATCGACAATAAAAGTTTTTTTGTTTTTTCACTTTTCTTGTCATACATCGAAAATTACACATTGTTAAAATAATTTAAAACCTGTTTTAGCATGTGCTGAAGCTCTTTTATATATTACCTTACATGATACGATTTACTCACTTTGAATTTTGAACTCATATTTTGTGAATTTTGAGGCCCTATTTTTTTGTGATTTAAACATAAATGTACAATTTTCAGATTTATTCCTATATGTGTACTCGGAGATAATGCTTCTTGCCAAATTTCATAATTCTATGTCAACGGGAAGTACCCTGTAGGTTTTGATTTTTGTGAGTGCGAAATATGCGGTTTTAATAAAGTGATCCTATAAGGGTTCCGTTTTTGCCGTTTGAGGTACGGAACCCTAAAAATATACTTACGCATCGACAGACTTAATAACTTTCTCTCAGACTTAATATCATGTCAGGGGTACTGATCTTTTAGTACTTATCATAATAATCATAGTAGTGAACGGCAAAAAAATCGTGCAACATACACACATACAAATATGCAGCTGGATTGAGAATCTTCCTCCAGTCTGTCGAAAAGATATAAGGAACGTATGTTTCGTTTCAGGGTACCTGACATACGACATGATCCATTTCTACGTGCACCACGGGTCCCCGGTCGACGGGACCTACCTCTACGCCATGAAGAGATATCATTCCAACCATCATTTCATCAACCATGACAAAGGTAACTTTCTACTTTACACTCAGAATGAGGAGGGCTGACTTATTCATATTTTTTATAACGGGATTAAAAAAGTAAGTTCGTAAAGGCCGGGTGTAAGAATTTTTAAGCATCATGTAGGCCTCTGAAATGGCTAAACGGTTAAAACCGGGGCCTACAATTTCACGTATCACCCGAGCCACGATAGCGCTCAGTTGGAAATGCCACCCGCGGACACTCAACAGAAAAGTGACCGTGCGGAACGTTGCTTAACTTCGGTGATCGCTGACAAACACCAAGTCAAGCTACGCTATGAGCGCGCCGGTCACAAAGATGGGTTGGTAAAAAGTTCCTACTATGTTGTGGCTTGTAGGTATAGGGTCATTCAATTATTCAAGTTAGGGTGTAATAAACCGGAAATATCACTATAATTTTTAAAATTTTCCGCTTTTGGAAACTTACTTTACTATCTATTTTTCTTTTTGTTGCAGCTTTTGGCGTTAGCAGCAAATTATGGGATCACGTTTTCAGGACGATTGTGAGTGTGAAAAAGTTAGGGTTTAGCTTAAAATGGTAGTCGTATGTTGTAGTAAAGATATTTTATAATGTTATCGCAGTAGATTGTTACAAATAACTCCCACGAGCTCTAACGCTACTTTTCATCGAGTTGGCATCTTACATTCTACTCGTATATTGATGCTACTTATGTACGTTGACTTTTGTCACGAAAAACAAGTGAAAGATAGATGCAAATCACAATGCAAACTAAGAAACTAATTTGCTTTGGGCTGTATATTTGATAATAAAGTAACTTCTCCAAAAAATAATAGAATAATGAGAATGTTATAGAGCTAGTGATGACTTATGGCACAGAAACGTGGTCTCTCACTATTAGTAAGCTCCTAAGGGCCTTATTAGTAAGCTCCAAGTAGCTCAACAAGCTATGGAGAGGGCTATGCTCGGAATCTCTCTGCGAGCTCAGAAATGAGGAGATCCGTAGAACCAAAGTTACATAGCCCAACGGATTGGCAAGTTGAAATGGCAATGGGTAGGGCGCATAGCGCGGAGGACTGTTGACCGATGAGGTCGAAAAGTTATCGAGTGGAGACCACGTACCGGCAAGCGCAGCGTAGGACGTCCACCCACAAGGTGGATGGATGACCGCAGAATCGCGCTGGATGCAAGCCGCTTCCAACCGGTCTTATTGGAAATCCATAGGGGAGGCCCATGTCCAGCACTGGACTTCTTCTGGCTGATGGATGGATGTAGAGCTAGAGCTTACAAGTATTTTTTTCACAACTACGGGAAAAGGGTATTAAATAATCGTGGATAAATGCGTTTCGAATAGCGCCTAGCCTAAGATCACGACTACTGCGTCGAAATCGGAGCGAATGGATTTAAATTAAATAAGTTAGGTATTGTGCATAGGGGAAGCTGTACAGATCTATACAATTTTATCCTGCGGAGTCGCAGTGGGAAATATTGGGAGAAAATAATTTAACCATTTTGAACCATTGAGACGACAATTCGTTCGCTTTGATTTCCTCACAATAGACGCGTGTTTTAGTTTATGCTTTTGTTATTTTTTTAGGTATTTATTTCATTTAGTCATGAGCATCGAATTGTCATTTGTTTTTGTTAGTCATGACTTCATGAGTCACTAGGTGCTGTCAATATTTCGATTGGTCTCTGATCTAAGGAACTATTAAAGGAACTATTTTTTTCTTTAAACTTTCACGGTTTTTGCCTCAGAAGAATGTTAGTTCTTATAGATGTTTTTTGCTACCTATCTACTTTACACATTATCATGGCGCATATCTATTATTGCGCTCTAAGTGATAATAAAAAAAAAACTTTGAGCGATCAGATTGTCTTTAAACTTTGCACACCTATGAAAGACCGATGAAAATGCATTTATAAAAAAAAATGTATGACTCCTAAGCGTGTTTTTAGTTTTATTTTAAACTATATATTTTATATTATTTGCGTTGATGACTACTATATCAATAAGTTTTTTTTTTTAAAGTAGCTATGTAGTAGCAAAGAAGATATAATAATACTACGTATTAGTCTGAACTTTGGAGCATTTAAATTCCTCAGCAAACCGCCTCATGAAGATGAACTATTGACAGCTCCTTGTGACCATATAACCACCGTAGGTATTACATTGAAATACGTAGTAATTACTCATAATATTAGTAAATAGGTATTTCTAGCTGTGATAATGCTGGGTGCGTGTAATAAATGTTTATATTTTCCTATTCAATGCATTTAAAGTTGGTAAGTTAGACTTACTTAATGATTTGTAGATTAAATGGATAAGACAATTAATTACTACATTTTGTTATACGGTACTATTATGTTCGTTGATATAATTTGTTATGGATTACCTTATTACTTTTACCTCATGCTTTTTAATTTTATATATTGCTTCGACTTACCTTGGGTAACCTATGGGTTAAATACTATAGATTAAATACAATATTTGCATAATTTTACGTTGTGAAAATTACAGCCTTAAAACTCTATCATGTCTGTTGATTAAATATTGAAATAATACAATTACATAATTTGGGACCTGTAGATATGTGAAAGAAAGAAAGTTTATTTATTAACTGAGTAAGAAATCGGTACAAATTGTCCACGAAACAACATTATCGTTAGATTCGTTCACATTAGTTGGATTAACAGCGGACCCCCAAACTCGGCTAAGCCGGTCTCTTGGTGGCCCATTCCAAATTAATTGCCAAGAGCTGAATTGGCGCGATTAGAGACTATTATCGTACCATATCAAAACCTGATCTACATATAATTGACATATAATGTAGTCACAATTTTGCATCTTTGTAGTGTAACTTTACTGTACTGTACCGGCCTTTTAATAATGGTACACTGCTCAACATAGGCCTTACCCGCGAAGGGTATTGTGTAATATTGCCCTCTTGTCTCAATAAATTCAATCTAAATTTATTTGAGTGTCAAGAAATAAACATTGCTGACATAACTCCCCTTCCAAAATGACGGGTTCAATTCCAATTCTATTAAGAACCCCTTAGTTTCCTGAACAAATAATATATTATATAGTTAGGTATCATTTCATCATGCATGATGTTTGATAAATATTATCATTGGTCAAACCGGTATCTGCTGTTAAAAGATTAACTACAACGAATCACACATGTACCTATATTGATATAGTGAAATATCACTAGCCTACCTACCTACTCTAGCCGAACTTCTTTGCAAGGGTGAGAAATATATGAAGAACACTTTACACCCATAGGCTTTTGGCAGTATTCCGTATTCAGTATTAGTCTCTGGAGTGTTATAAAACATACGCTAAGATAAATAGGACAAAGAACGTCCAGACTCAAGAATAGATATTTATATTCAAATCTAAACCCGGACAGTAATCGATCTCTTGAATTGAAGGTAGAGTTACTATCAACTGCACCAGGACGACACTCCAATACTCAAGGAGATATCACGTTTACATTCAGCTCTGTTGGATCCCTGTCCAACATCTAAACTGAGATTTCTAGCCTCAGAGCAAATAAAAACATCCAGAGGGAACGTCGTTGAACAATCAAGTGAAGCCGGTTTTTTATACATGTGTAAGTGCGTCGCTGTTGCGCCACCACAGTTTGACTGTCAAGCCAAGGCGTAGTTTCATAGTTACCTGGATGTGTGTGTAATTGTCTGTACACGGCGAGGCGTAGTTTTGGTTAGCTTCACTTGTTTGTTCACAACATTCTCTCTTGATTTTTTTATTTGCTCTGAATTTCTAGCATGATAGGGCATCACAACTTAGCGTTCAAATTATAACTATGCCAAAGTCACGCGAAATGCAAGTTGCCAAAAAATTTTCTGCAACGATTTAGATACTTTTGACAAAGGCGAATATTTGTGTTATCTCGATACATGTCTTAGAGCCATATAATCCTAGAAAAACTATAAGTGTATAAAATACTACATAGATAAGCACTTTTTTACTTATCACATTGTTTTCTTTCCCAATCGAGAAGTTGTACTTATATACTTGTATCAACTTATATACTTATACCTAGTTATTAAGAAACGCATGGCCTTAATACATGAACATGACTAAGTTTCAAAATGTATCTATTGTAAGTTATTGACGAATTTAAAATGTCTTAAAGGCGTAGGTACATATCAAATAATAATGTAATTTAATGTATTGTACATAAAATGTTCAAACACACACGCTTTTTGTTTCTTTTTGGTACCCATTTTTCAACTTAATCACTAATTCAACTACTTATTCACCATTTTTAGTGGCTGATTTGGCAGTGGTCTAAGTAGTCTTAACTCAGAAACAATAAGACTTTTAATCACGGGTCCTGGATTCGAATCCCATGACACCTAGAGAATCGAAGTTATACCTAATACCACTAACGGCGACAATATTAAATGCTATCATATATGGAGGAATGGGGAGATACGTAGAAGAATCAAAGTTACCGACATAGCCCAGCGGATTGGCAAGTTAAAGTGGCAATGGGCAGGGCACATAGCGCGGAGGACTGATGACCGATGGGGTCGCCACGGAGATCACGCACCGGCAAGTGCAGCGTAGGACGTCCACCCACAAGGTGGACGGATGACCTCATTAAGACCGCAGGATCGCGCTGAATGCAAGCCGCTACCAACCGGTCTTATTGGAGATCTATAGGGGAGGCCTATGTCCAGCAGTGGACGTCCTATGGCTGATGGATGGATATATAGAGAAAGAAAACATCGATGGAAATATGCACATCTGAGATATCTTTATTTTCTGAATAGAACAGAAGTATGCTTGTCTGCAACCCGCGAACCCGCATTTGGCTAGTTTTGACATAGTGCAGCGGACTGTAGTCTAAGGCTCCTCCCTCCAGTACCCTTACCCTAAAGTTACAAACATCTATTTCTATGAATAAACAAGAATAAAATAACCTTGTAAGTAGGTAATCTGAATTTGACTGCCTCAGTGGCTCAGTGGTTAGTGACCCTGACTACGGGATCAAAGAGGCGTGGGTTCAATTCTCACCCAGGGCAAGTATTTATGTGCTGAACATAGGTGTTTGCTCTGTGTCTGGGTGTTATTTAGGTATTATCGATGTCTATACACACATAGATGTACCTACCTAGTTAAGAGTATGAATATGTAGTATATCAGTCTCTGGCATCCATATCAAAAGCTTTGCTTAGTTTGGGGTCAGAGACCGTGTGTAAGATGTCCCCTGATATTTTTTTATGTAAAGTAGCATCATTATCATAAGTATCCAGTAAATAATTTTAATGTATCATTAGCAGTATAAAAACATTTTTCGTTTTATTCAGGCTCTACTTGCTCCAGTTAAGCTCGATTTACATCACACCGAGTCCCGTGTTCGTTCTCACTTATCTATTATTACAGTAACCGCTCTAAGCAATGTAATGACAGGTGGATTAAGCAATGAATACACTTGAGAAACTAAATGAGATAACTTAAACAATCGTGCTCTATCTCACTGTAAATTGTTACGTTACGTGATATTGCCGTAACATACGTGACACGATTAGATGGGGCTGACCTGATACTGCCCAAACTAATTCTAGTACAGATCCAAAACTTGCTCGAAAAACTACTTAATTTTCTTTCAAACCTAAAAAATATTTACTACTTTAAAACACAAATTCTAGATTGAAATTGCTATTAAATAAAGGTGGTTTATTCTAATTAATATAAGTAGTAGCAACGTGACTGGTTGGAAAATGATTACTCACAAGGGCTATTAGAGTAATTTAAAAAGTTAATTTTCTTTTTATGGCGTAATGAAATTGCTTTTTCGAAGCTGCCAGTGCTAAATAATGGATCTAAAAAGGTTTTTCCGTGATTGCAAGTGGGTAGGGTTTTTTATAGTGGCAAGTCTATTAGTGAATAAGTGTGGGTGCTGTTTTTCTGGATGGGACTATTTTACGGATGAGCTCTTGTCGTCAGTGTGCCCGATACTGTCCACTACTAAAATTGTTAAGGATACATTCAAGACGCAAGTTATTGGTAAGTAAATCTTATAATATTCCTAGTTTTATAACCTAATTAGGAAATAAGTTAATAGCTAAGGATACCGAAGGTACAGCAAATTATGAGAAAGAAATACACAGAACTATCACTTCTATGCAGACTTTTGAAAAAATAAATAAATCACAATAAAAAAAGCAATCCTACTAATATTATAAACGCGAAAGTTTGTGAGGATGGATGGATGGATGGATGGATGTATGGATGTTTGTTACTCTTTCACGCAAAAACTACTGAACGGATTGAGGTGAAACTTTGCAATAATATAGCTTATATATCAGAATAACACATAGGCTATAAATTATAATGATATATTATAAACGCGAAAGTTTGTGAGGATGGATGGATGGATGGATGGATGTATGGATGTTTGTTACTCTTTCACGCAAAAACTACTGAACGGATTGAGGTGAAACTTTGCAATAATATAGCTTATATATCAGAATAACACATAGGCTATAAATTATAATGATATTGCATCAAAAATCAAAATATCATGCGGGCGAAGCCGCGGGTAAAAACTAGTGTATTAATAGGTATATAGCGTACTAGCTGACCGGGCGAACTTCGTTTCACGCACTATCTTTACAAATTATAGCCTATGTGTTGTTCTAAAGTTTAACATTACTATTGCAAAGTTTCGTCTCAATCCGTTCAGTAGTTTTTGCGTGAAAGAGAAACAAACATCCATACATACAAACTTTCTACAGTGTACGGGCGTACATAATTCTCGTCATACTGATTCGCTAATTTCTATGATCTTTCTTTGTTATACCTATCAGAGGAAGACGGTCCCATAACACCAGAACTGGTCTCGGAGTGTGTGAAATGCGGCCGAGAGCTCTCCCGTGCCAAGAAGAAGCGCGGAAACGAGCTGGTCCGCAATGGAGTCAGCCTGGAGGCTTCCACACCCGCCATGATGCATTTCTTCACGGCCAAATTGCCAAACGATGTGCGGAAGGCTTCGGATGTATCGCATGAGCTGCTTACAGCGACCAAGCTGTTGCAGATGAAGATTTGTACCGGGTGAGCGTATGAAGCTTATAATATACCCTCAGCCGTAAAAGCCGTAAAAGATCCACTATAAAAACCACATGAAGTCCATGTGTACATATATTTCCTTCTAATGATATACTTAGTTCCAAAAAATACTGGAGTAGAAAGCAGTTTGTATCTATCGGATAACTGCGGTCTTTATCAAATCTGCGCTCTTTGTACGTAGGTAGTTGTCCCATAATGCGGTGTCGTATACATTATGTAATAACGTAAGTAGTGAATAATCAAATATCAAATGGCGACCCTCTTAAAATAGACCCTATTTTCTAATAGATGCCCAGCCCAATAGATCAAAAGCATCTAAAACAGAGCGCTGCCGTGGCTCGGAGCAAACACTATAACTGTAGATACTCGCACCCCGGATTTTGTAACTAGTTAGACATGTCCCAATTTATAAGAATGGAAAAATGAAGACTAAGTACGTTCTAATGGCTATGCTAAAAATATCTGATTTGTCTTGGATTTCCAACAGTTGCGACGTGACTCCAAACACGTTTATGTCTTTCCTTGAGCACCAAGTGATCCGTATCAACGACTGCTCGTCCTGCAAGCCCTTCAGCATAGCGTGCAAGGACAGCAAGTATCGCTCCGTCGACGGCACTTGCAACAACCTGCGAAGGCCGGAGTGGGGTCGAAGAGGAGCCCCATTTACTAGGATAGCTGCTCCGCGGTACAGCGATGGTTAGTCAATCATACGATAAGTATTATACGTACAAAGTGCCCAGTACAACCTCGCTAGCATAGCGTGCAAGGATAGCAAGTATCGCTCCGTCAACGGCACTTGCAACAACCTTCGAAGGCCAGAGTCAGGACAAAGAGGAGCCCCGTTTACTAGGATAGCTGCTCCGCGGTATAGCGATGGTTAGTCAGTTATACGATATGTATTATAAGTATAAAGTGTCCAGTCAAGTGCCCAGTGCAACCTCGCCAGCATAGCGTGCAAGGATAGCAAGTATGGCTTCGTCGACGGCACTTGCAACAACCATCGAAGGCCAGAGTAGTGGGGACAAAGAGGAGCCCCGTTTACTAGGATAGCTGCTCCGCGGTATAGCGATGGTTAGTCAATCATACGATATTTATTATACGTACAAAGTGCCCAGTACAACCTCGCTAGCATAGCGTGCAAGGATAGCAAGTATCGCTCCGTCAACGGCACTTGCAACAACCTTCGAAGGCCAGAGTCAGGACAAAGAGGAGCCCCGTTTACTAGGATAGCTGCTCCGCGGTATAGCGATGGTTAGTCAGTTATACGATATGTATTATAAGTATAAAGTGTCCAGTCAAGTGCCCAGTGCAACCTCGCCAGCATAGCGTGCAAGGATAGCAAGTATGGCTTCGTCGACGGCACTTGCAACAACCATCGAAGGCCAGAGTAGTGGGGACAAAGAGGAGCCCCGTTTACTAGGATAGCTGCTCCGCGGTATAGCGATGGTTAGTCAATCATACGATATTTATTATACGTACAAAGTGCCCAGTACAACCTCGCTAGCATAGCGTGCAAGGATAGCAAGTATCGCTCCGTCAACGGCACTTGCAACAACCTTCGAAGGCCAGAGTCAGGACAAAGAGGAGCCCCGTTTACTAGGATAGCTGCTCCGCGGTATAGCGATGGTTAGTCAGTTATACGATATGTATTATAAGTATAAAGTGTCCAGTCAAGTGCCCAGTGCAACCTCGCCAGCATAGCGTGCAAGGATAGCAAGTATGGCTTCGTCGACGGCACTTGCAACAACCATCGAAGGCCATAGTAGTGGGGACAAAGAGGAGCCCCGTTTACTAGGATAGCTGCTCCGCGGTATAGCGATGGTTAGTCAGTTTTACGATAAGTGATATACGTACAAAGTGTCTAGTCAAGTGCCCAGTGCAACCTCGCCAGCATAGCCTGCAAGGGTAGCAAGTATCGCTTCGTCGACGGCGTTTGCAATAACTGTTTAGATAGTAGGATAGCTGCACCGTGGTATGAAGATGGTGAGTTAGCTACACTTTGATTTGAAGTTTTGACCATTAGATCATAATAGATTCTCAACTTTATTTGGCCTATGAGAACTACCACAGTCCCCTTTATAAGTGGTCAATGTTGTATTTTTTTCCATTTTTAGTTAACTAGTTAGATCAAGACTAAAAACTCTCACTTAGTGTATTGAAACTATTTATATTATAGTCTGACCGTTTAACTGAGTCCTCGTCTGCGCGGGTACAGGTGCACGGGGGTAGACGACAAAGGGGGACGGAGACAGGTGCGGGCGGCGGGTCCCAAGAGGACTAAGTTAAGCTGTCAGACTATACCTACCTACTTATTTTACAGGTATCTACGCCATGCCAGTGGCAAAGAGCGGGCGGCCTCTTCCGAACCCGCGCACCATATCGGCTCGGCTGTTCTCCGACCGAGGCATCACGAGCCGGACCATGACCACCCTCAACATGCAGTGGGGACAGTTCATCACGCACGATATCGTGTTCCAGGTCATGGAAGTTACGGGTACGTAACTGGGAGAGCAAGGTATAAGAGACGCTGCGGAACCACGATTTCTTCTAAAAGTGTTGCTCTATTTTTGAAGTTAGATTGATATTCACTCACTGATCTTTTAACTGCCTGATCTCGTAACTAGCCTTTTTACACTTAGCACAATTTAGGTACTTAATGATATAAAAATATGACTACAAGGATTGGAACAAAATCGCAGCAACAATTCCACAAAAAAAAAATCAATGATAATACTTTTCGATAATAGAGAGATGTCTTCACTGATCTTTTAACTGCCTGATCTCGTAACTAACCTTTTTACACTTAGCACAATTTAGGTACCTACTTAATGATATAAAAATATGACTACAAGGATTGGAACACATTTACAGCATCAATTCCACAAGATGTTTTAAAAAAATCAATGATAATACTTTTCGATAATAGAGAGATGTCATTTTTACCACATTATATTTTTTTGCTCTAATAAATAGACGAAGGTGGAATTCAGTGTTGCCTCGGCAGCGGGCAAGACGTGTTGCCCCAAGAGCTGATGAACGACAAGTGCATACCCATCTGTGTGCCTGAGACGGACCAGTTCTACCGGCAGTTCGGTATCAAATGCCTCAACTTTGTCAGGAGCATCACCACTCCCAGAGACGACTGCAGTTTGGGGTACGCCGAACAAGTAAGGATACAAAGTCACAAGAAATCGCAATAGTTCTTTTCCCTCCTCTTATTATCTCCTTCCCAGGTTGCCTAAAATTGATCGCTTTAATGACACGAATAGTTTCACTAGTTTTGAAGTCTTTTTATTTTGTATGTTATTATGTATAATTGGTGTAAACAAAAGGAGCCATCTTCTCTTCGGTAAGATAAATGGCAAAGATGTGATTAGTAACAAGTTTGATTACAGATGAACACAGTGACAAGTTACCTCGACGCCTCTCAACTGTATGGGTCAGACAAGAAACTGGCATCAAAGCTTCGCAGCAAGAAGGGAGGAAGACTTCGGCAGGAGACTAGGAGAGGTTGCAAAAGGGGATATTTGCCTTCTGTAGAAGACAAAGCCGCAGTTTGTTTGCTGCGGAACTCTTCAGATCCTTGTTATTTAGCTGGTAAAATGTTTGTCAGAATTATATTCAACTATATAAAAAGTACCTACCTAGATAATGATCATCAATTTGTGTTTTAAAACTTTTTGATCAACATGAGAAAATTGGTGGCGCAAACCAGTGGACAGTGTTCCATCAAAAGTATACCATGAGGCTGACAAATTAAGCTGGTATTTATTTAGTTAAGTACAGCGCGGGAAATTTTACTTTCAGCCAGCGGAAAAAAGCTAAAAATAGTCAGAATCGACTAAACTTCAACTTTTTGCAGGAGATGGCCGCATAAACCAAACACCAACTCTAGCCTTGCTACACACTCTACTTCTCCGAGAGCACAATCGTGTGGCCGACATCCTTAGTGGCCTGAACCCGCTGTGGAGCGACGAGAAGCTGTACCAGGAAGCCAGGAAGATAGTCATCGCGGAGATACAGCACATCACGTACCAGGAGTGGCTGCCAATGAATTTTGGTAACAATTCCTTAGCAACTACGTAATTATGTTATATTGGGGAGGAGATAGCAGATTGGTAAAAGTAAGTTCGTATAGGCCGGGTGGCTAGTCTTCGTGTCAGTTTCAAAGCCGCGTGAAGGCCTCTGACATGTCAGAGTCAGTTGTAAATGCCACCCGCGGTCATCCAAAGACTGACCCTAACGAACAGGTGTTTGTTAGTGATAAGTACGAGTAACTCTCATAGCGTAGTTTGACTAGGTAGTCAAACTACGCTATGAGAGTTACTCGTATATAAGCAGTAGATTGATAAAATAAATAAAAAGCCGTGAGTTGCAAATAACTGTGGAACTGACTTCTCATATACTCGACGTACTTAAGATAGAATGCACTTCTTAAAGTTAGACCTATAAACCAATTTAAGCTAGTTGCAGTAGTGTAAGAAGGCTACCTAAAAGGTAAGACATATGGCCTATCAAAGACGATGGAAAAACTTCATAAAAATTGCTTGCAAGGGGTTCTTTTAAAAAATCATAGTCGATCCCAGCTGGAGTCTCATAATGACACATGCTCTACATCTTTTGACGAAATTCTTTAAATATACCACCTACAAAGTCATAAAATTAGCTATCCCGTCTTGTCTTTTTATTAACTTTTCCTTTCAGGCGAGAACTACCTTCGCTACTACCGCATATCGCCGTCCACACTGTACAGCCACGACTACAGTGACAGCGTGAACCCCGGAGTCATCAACTCATTCGGCTCGGCAGCCTTCCGATTCCTGCACACTGTCATACCTGACAACATCATGACATGCCCAGCTAGTTACCACGCCGCATATTTTTACAAGTAAGTATAATACAATTTTGGAACAGCCCGTGACTATAAAACAGCCTTCTGGTTTCTTCAGCAGAGCTGGTGTTATTTTTGTCAGCGATTTCATCCAATATTTAGATGATTGTCTTCTGAAATACTAAATCTATACCTACCAACATAACACGATCCAATAAAGATACTTGAACCTAAATCAGGAATATTGTAATATATAAATGGTCCAAGAAACCAAGAACTCATTTCTCTTTACAAAAAGTTTGATCTGATGTCATTCTAGATAGGTAATCGATTCTAGGGGGCGAAAAGACCTGTTCTGACATTCTGCTTAAAGAATTGTGCATTTACCCCTCAGCTGGTCTAGCATACCAGCCAAGCTTGGCGTTTGTCTGTTTCAGATACAGCGACCATTACTTCAATCCCTGCCTCCTTGAGACCTCACCCGACTCCCTGGACGACTTAATGCGCGGTGTCCTCGCGCAACCAGCAGCAGAGTGTGACAACTTCTGCTCGCAAGAAATCACTAACCTACTGTTCAAATCACATAACAAGTGGGGCATGGATCTGATAGCGATGGACGTCCAGCGGGGAAGGGACCATGGCCTGGCTTCGTACAACGACTACAGGTGGGTCACGTATTCCATGAAAATAACTTTTGCAGCCAGACATCTTCAGAGCTCTAGAGGATCTATACTTCTATAGAATAAAATGGCAATAGATACCGCTCAGAGCGTACCTAGCTTAACCAAGTGTTCATAACTGATCATCTATGTGGGGCAACGGTCGGAAAGGTCATTCCTCTGATGGGGACCGTTGGGGGCATTTTCAACAAAGTTCTACAGTGTCTTGGATAACATAATTGTAAGCCTAGTGTCAAATGACCAGAGCTAGGAACCCGGCCTATACGGACCTCATTTATTTATCAATTGTTTCGTTATAATCACGAATGTAATTGCAACTTTGATGATTGATTTTACAGAGAAACCTGTGGCCTGACAAAAGCAAGGACCTTTCAAGATCTAGCCGGAGAAATCCCTCAAGATGTAAGTCGTTTCTCACTCAAACACTGCTATCACTTAGCCAGTTATCTTTATACATTTTACCTCCTTTGCAATTGATGTGTTTCAGCGTATAGTCGCCCTAGCCCAGATGTACGAGTCGGTGGATGATATCGACTTGTTTGTGGGAGGTGCTATGGAGCGTGGAGTGCAAGGCTCTGTATTGGGACATACGTTCCACTGCATTGTGGCGGAGCAGTTTTATAGAACAAGGGTGGGTGACCGCTACTTCTATGACAATGGGGAGATGCCGCACTCTTTCTCACCGGGTAAGTATGGTATTTAACTATATAATATTTAAAGTAGGCTTATAGAGATACCGTGACTATGCTACTGAACTTAATATCGATGGCTGATGATAATATAGAGTAGATTTTCGCCACGCAAGAAGAATGACCGAATGTGTCCGAATTAGTGTCGTGATAGTCATACCGAAAACTAAAGCAACATAGCCAATTTTGAGTTCGGCAATGTATGAGAGGTTGGAGGGAGAATAAACAATACTGAACGAAAAAATAGGATAAAAATGGTAGAACCCTCAATGCCAATCCAATTGCTATTATTTTTTTGCCAACTTAATTGAAGACCGGAAAACGAATAAATCTCACTTTACGGTTTTATCAGAGGAAATGACGAACTGAGACGCTCCACTTGTTAAACTTGATGATCATTTTTAAATGCTTTTCATAATATTTTCCAGACCAACTAAAAGAGATAAAGAAAGCCTCAATGGCGCGCCTGATCTGCGACAACACAGACGTGAAGTACGTGCAAAGGAGAGCTTTCGAGATGGAATCCTCCACCAATCCCAAGTACAGATACGACGACTACAACGCTATACCGTACGTCGATCTCACTGCTTGGAAGAAGCCGTTCGATATTTTGGACTTATAAAATAGTGATATGAACATCATTATTGATTTTATAGGTCGAAGAATCACACAACTTGGCGGCTGTTATGTTAGCTACAAGCTGCGGATAACCCAATCCTGACTGAAGCTGCAGCAGCTGCGCGAGGATTGGGTTGGGCCAAGTTGTGTGATTCGAGCTATGGGTACTAGACTAATTAGTTCTATCAATACGAGAAAGAAACGGTTCACACTAAACTACAGTCAGTAAGTCTGATCTTTATGAGATTTCCTGGATTAGATAAAAGTTACTATCAGGTGGCCAAGATTTATGTGTATAGTGCGTGCCACCAAAGATGAGACTTGACGAGCGTCAGTGGTGGGGGATCTTGCGCAGGTACAGTCGTGTACAAACGAATTATCCAGAATTTGTATATCTATTACAAAACCAAAGTGGTTTTTCATGTCTCATCTTTGGTGGCACGTAGTATACCTACTACCTAACTGTTCATAGATTGTAGAAATTATAAATAGATACATAGATACTTATACATAAATTGAGCAGTTTTACGTTATAATATTGTTTGTAAATAAAGTGAATTTTTGACAATAAAATATTTTTTCATTATACTCTGCTGATATAAAAACTATGAATATTAGTGATTTTAAAATCTATTAATTTATTTAGTCGATCTAGTTGGTAAAAAGGTCTTGCTAAGTAAAAGTAGCGAGATTTTTTCCCAGCAGTGGGCATCGACATGGTATTTTTGAAGACTTGAGTTTTCTTTTTCAATGAAATTCAACTTGGGGTATGTTAAAAAATGTATTTCAACAAATATATAAATCGCATCTTAGAGATTATGACTAATAAATCTCAATAAATCGATAACACTAAATCGACGATAAGAAAACTATCACATTGGGGACTTTGATTTATAATTTCAAATATTTTATCATTTAACACCGTAAGTTTTTAAGGTACAATTCAGTAGCTGACTGCACGCAGCAGCTGTAGAAAGTTTATTAAATGATAGTATAGTAGATGTATAATCAGCGCCACACAAGGCGGCGGATGGGAAGTTATGCGCAGAACGCTGCGCAAAAGGCAAAATATAGATATGCGCGGGAACCAGAGACTCCCGCCGGGGCATACCCGCCCGCCAACCTCATAACTTCGCCATTTGTGAAGCCATTGTGCACACATGCGCAATAATTAGCGAATCACGGCGAAGTGTCACCTGTGGCCAACTTCTCATCCTCTAACTTGTGTGGCGATACCTCTACCGGTTGTGGCCACTGCCCCGGTTTTGGCCATTTGATGGCAAAATTATTGCATAAATTGATTATAAACAATGTAACATCATAAATATTGATTGTGTGGATTTTAAAGTTTAATTATTTTGTTTTAAGTATTATTTTAACATTAAAATTGTCTGCACAATCATTAAATTTCATTGTGGCCAAACATGACACTAAGATGGCCACAACCGGAACATATATAGGCCGCGTCACACAAGTTAGCGGAAATTAAGTTATCTACAACCTGCGCCATATTCAATCCAGACTGACGCTATAACTATAACAGAATACGGCTAAAACTCACGTTATAATTATACGGTCGATCCGCAAGGAATCCGACCAGTTTCGGAGTATCTAGAACTCCATCCTCAGGGAATACGCGCACCCCCGTCGACTGGCGCGCGCGCACTGAAGTCTGCGGCGCCTGCCCGCGCGGCGATGGACCGCGCCGCCCGCGCGGCTGCCCTCGCCGCTCGCGCCTGCGCAGCGCGCGCTTTATTGCTGGTCTCAGGGGCTGGATGTTTCTCTTCTTCCGCGTTTATCTCCGATAGCACTCCTTGTGCTGCGCAAGTCGGGTCTACACACCAAACACTGACCGTGTCCTGGGTCTCACTTTCACAAACATTAGCGTGATCCGAGCTGTTCAAAACCGGTTTCCACGCCGGGGCCAACGTCCATCCACCATCGCGGTTGAAATTAGGATGTCGCGCGATCTCTATGGCCTCTCGTACTTTCCGGGGAACCAGGAAACTCTCCTACGCTAAGACAGCAGCTCGATCAAATCTCAGGAAGTGGTTTGGTTCCTGGGCATGCTCTGCTACAGCAGATTTGACCGTATCCATGTTCTTAACACTGCGAATGTGTTCAGACTGACGCTCACACAAAGCTGCGCGTTAATTGGATATTGCGCAGCTTGTAGCTAACTTCATTTCCGACAACTTGTGTGACGCGCCCTATACCCAATTCTTATATGACTTCCAAGTCCGATTTCTAATAAAATCACAATGAAATATAGCAGAAGTAATTTTTGCTCTACATTTTCAAGGCAGGAAAACCCCACAACCTTTTGTATACCTAAACCTAGATTAAGCTCTATGAAATAGTAAATATTATTAGTATATTTTTGAACACGTATAAAATGCACAATAATAGTTATAATGTAGAATAATGATTATTAATATATAGATAGCCTTATTTTGCAGGTACAATATGGTTAACTTAGTTTTTATTCCAAAGTACTACTAATAAAGCTCGAAACATACTATCGGACGCGGCTTAGGGACGCGACTGACAGCCGCAACCTAGACTATGAAAGTACATTGAGCCGTGCACACTATCGGACATAAGTCGCGGACGTCACCTTCGGACGACCTTGAGAGTTCGGGCGTCCGAGAGCGATCTGGCACACCGGATGTTTTGACTGTGAAAGTTGAAGACTGTGCACATTGCTAAGTCGCGGCTGTCAGTCGCGTCCGATAGTATGTTTCCGGCTTTATACTAAATTTTGGAAGATGGTAAATAATATTTAGTCTAACTGAATAATATTTTACTTATAGAAACTAAATAATCGTCGTATTCAACAACTGATCTGCTAAGAAACCAAAAATTAACACGAAAACGTGAAATTAAAAATGCAATGTTTTCAAATGTTGCGTTTTGAGCTTCAGCAGTAATTTGCGCAAAAATTATCTAAGTTTCAAAACAGTTTCACCACACGATGTGATGATTCTAGAGAGGCTAAATAATATTTTCGAGCATGGTTAAAAAAAATTGTTTTTTTTTCCACAATAATGACAATTTAGTAGAAGCTAGAGAGACTACATGCTCTAAGGTACATTTTATTTTAAACAATAAAAATATGCAATTTAAAATATGTTTAATAATATATTTAAAAAACTTTTTTTTGCTTTTATGCTTTTTTTACTCCATTAGAAGACGCGTTTATTTTGTGTGCCTTTGGCACGTTAGTTTTGTTACAGTCAAAATTGTAAGTAGTACAGCAATTGAAATTCTAGATGGCGCTGTAAATCAATAATCCGATTGTTTCCCAAAAACTATATACGAATTTATGTTATGTCATTTTTATATGTCTACATTTCATGATGAAACTTTGTGGCAGTGTTAAAAGTAAAACGACGATACGGGGATATTCTTAAATATCATTGTACTAATAATTATGACCGACTTTTACTATGGGACCAACCTCGAAGACGCAAAAATATGTATTGTAGAAAACTTCGTCGACTTTTGACATAAAACAGCATTTTTATTTGGTTTTCGTGTTTGGATCAGTAGCAAAAGTTGGTTATAATAACGAGGACAACGCTATTCTACAATATTTTCATCTATATTTGCGCCTCGTCTAAATTAATATGTAAAATAAGTCTGTCTCACTTTTATATCAGCAGGTTCCGTTCATCCCTCTTCTCTTTCCCCCAAAGCGCCGTGATTTTGTTCTGGACCCCGCTCCAGGTGACTGAAGAATGCATGAGTTGCGAGAACCCCCCGGAGCCAGGTTTGACGATTCTCTCCGCGAGAGGGCGCTTGTACAGACGTAAGGCTTCGGCGCGCTGGTCCTCGGTCACTTTGCGGTCGTCCAGATGGTTTAATGACGGGAATTGGGATATGACGAAGAGCCTAGAATAGATGATAGTTCTAATTTAGTAATAGCGTAACCATCGACGAAGTATTTTAGTAACAATCGTGCAAAAAAGTGTCCGAGCAAAAGCCTTGCCCAACCTAAGTAGTGGGCAGGCCTTTCAGTTAGTCGTAAGATGATTGCAAGCCGACTACCTACAGCACCGCTGACTTCAGGTGACCAACATCGAGATTTGATAAAAACGGGTCATTGTGAATATTTAATATAAATTAGGTATGTATGACGGCGCTCGGACATTTTTTTACTACTTTCACTTAGAGATTGTGGCTCTGTAGATATTTGCTCGAAGAGCGTAATATTTCGATTATTGCTGGATTTCGTATTGCTTGTTGTGTCACTTAATCCCATAAAAACCGGTACCTGGGTTTTCATAAATGCCAGCTATTTTTGTCTTTTTTTCAACTGTACTACATTTTTCAACAGAATCAACTAAATAACTAAAACCAAAACGGCGTGTCTGGAGAAAAATGCAGAGAGCGACTGTGCGGTGGTACTGCGTAGTGAAACCAATAGTTTTTTTTTTTAATTATTATTATCAACAAAAGATTACAAAGGAAACTGAACCCTGCAACACAGGCTCTTAGGAGACCTTGTGCGAAGTGCAGCGTACTTACAAGTAGCCTAAGCAAGTTATGGAACAAATAAACTTTATAGATTTATTTTTATTTTGTTTAAAAAAAAATTAGAAATTTGCCAGTAACAAAGAAAAACCTTGCAAGGTTTGTCATAGTGTTATGTTCTACGCTTTAACAAATCAACTTAGTAATGTAAGAGAATGCTATCTAAACTTGTACTAGTTTAATCGATAACGACTGCCACCTCAGTAAGGGCGGCCTCCATTATATGGCTCACTCTGCAGGTGTTAAAATATACTTAATGTTAGAATGATTGTTTATAGCAAAAAAAGTTGCGAGATGGAAGGCCCGGCAGTCTGCCGCCAACGATAGAATAAGACGGACGTCTGTGTAATCAACTAGGTACAATAAATAGTAGTTCCGAGCATACAGTGTCTGATTGTTCGACTTTTCATCATATACATATAACAGATCTTTTAAGCAAGTTTTACTTGTATGACGCAAGCCGTGTGAGCCTTTGTATACCTTGTTTCAGATTAATTATTATAGCTACTGTACACTCACCTATATTGAAGGTACTCGTAAAAGGTTCCTCCATTGAAGTAGCTGGGCGCTGCTGGGTTCCCCATCAGACAGAGGTACTGCAGGTGTGGGCAAGACTCTTTCAGTTTACCCACCCATGGAAATAGGGACGAAATTTGGCAATGGTTTAACCTGTAACGGAAAATATCATAGAAAAACCATCAAGATATTGTATTTTACTACTATAGATAAAATGAATAATAGTACAATACATAGAATATGGAGTCATGTATCAAATATGATACACTGCTTTACTTTAAATTATATATGATTCAATTGATTGAAAACCCTATGTATAGGCCGAATCAAACTAAATGGCGCCTGTGAAGTTAGCTGCAAGCTGAACACATCCCTTCTTGCGCCGCAAACATATGAATATATTGCTACTGCCCAACCACTTGCTCCATGTTCACAGACGCCAAGAATTATGATTCGGCCTATACAAAAGGATTTTAATCAGTTGAATCTCATTTATGATATGAACGTAAAGCATTGAATCATATTTGATACAAGACTCCACGTTCTGTCTTAATCATTATTAATTATTAATTTTTACTCGCGTAATATTTTAATTTTTGTGTAGTCCTATAGGAACCTTTTATTTTTCTAAGATAAAAAGTAGCCCAAGTCACTTTCCGACCTTTGACCTATACGTATACAGGGTTCTCTAGAACAACGGGTCAATTCTGTTAACCGATCTCGTTACTGAGGTGACACGTTCTTGAACTTCTCTCGTTTTTCAGACAGTTTTGAGTTGTCAAACCTGTCAGAAAAACGAGAGAAGTTCAAGAACGTATCACTTCAGTAAAGAGATCGGTTAACAGAATTGACCCGCTGGTATACTAAACCGACGGAGGTGATTCACACCATCATTAGAAACAACTTTTATTATAGGGGCTAACTGAAAATTCGGGAAAAAAAATTCAGCTGTTTCCTACATTTTGTCGATTCCGGGTTTAATTTTGTATGGAACAGCCAGTTTTTTCTCGAATTCCGGGTTGAGCCAACAATAAGTTGTTCATAATGTACGTTTTGAATCACCTCTTTTCAGCTTAGTCTACCCCTTCTGATTAATTAACCCATTATACAATTTATTGGAATTAGTGGAATATTGAAGTCCTTACCATAATAATTCTAATTTTGGCAAGGGCGGCAAGTTGCAGTTTTCTGTGATGGGGTTGTGGTCAGCTATCAGGGAAGTCAAGTGCTTGAAGAACACCAAGGCGTCTAAATTCCTGAAAATGTTAAAGTAAAATACTCAAAATCTCGTTTTGAAAAACGCAGTGCTACCGCACCAAATTAAGTACAATTACATAAAAACTTTTCATTTTACATATTTTCCTGATTGAAAAACTACTAACCTAACCTAAGTTCAGGTCACCTGTAACGGCGCCTGTAATACAGAAAATATAACAAGCTGCCCCTCCTGGCTTCGCTCGGTTACGGTAAGTTATTTATAGCTATAAACCTTCCAGAAGAAATATTCTAAAAGATAGTGAAAACCGCATTGCAATCAGTTGTCTAGTTTGGAAGATATGAGTGGATACGCAGAGACACACAAAAATAGCGGTTTTGCTATATACTATGTAGTAATCATTAAGGTTAGAGTGTTTTTAAGCTTACGTAATTTTATTGTGACTGATATCCAAATATTTGATGTGGTCCGAAAACCTCTCGACAATAGTTTTGGGTATTTCAAATAGCCTCTCGTAAGCCAGCGTCAATTTTGAAGATTCTTCATTGTCTGCGTTTGTTTCAGATGATCTGTAAAATAAGCATAGCTAAAATTAGATGTATAACGGATTCTAGTTTATATATTGATATATAGCTTAACACAAGGAGATTTAAACTCTATTTCGCATGTAATATGAGTTATATCTCTTTGTGCGCAGCTTCAATTCTAGCGCTCTTTTTACGCGACGCGCGACCTATACTTACCTATGAGAGTTATTAAACATTTTTACATATCAGTTCAAGTGTTATGTACAGAAAATTATCACAATGTATTTCAGGCAAGCAGGTATTTTTATTGATTTATTGTGAAAATTACTTTACGGAGAAAAGTTCAAAACAAAATATATGGTTTAAGTAGTTCTTTATTTCAATACATACATCAAAGACTCGATTTAATATTAATTAACGTATTTTTTGTCGTAAAACACGTCTTGTCAAACTAGATAATATTATCAATTTCCTAATGAAAAATGTCTTTCATTAAAACACTCCAGACAGAAGGGTTTTTGACACTGTTTACATTGTGTGGACACTTGTTTCGCTCGTAACGTATTTTCGCCCTGTTCTCTCAATTTGGCATAGCATCTTATGCATCGCTTTCGAGACCATCTCTTCCCACGTCGTGGCAGTTTTTCCAGCATATGTTGGAAAGGAAATTCCAACTGGAGTGACTTTGAACCTAAATGAAATTTAGGAATAAATTCGTTTGGTAACAAATAGGTCTTTCATGTAATGAGTCATATGTGATACATGAAGCAAGTCCATGAATCAATGTCAGAGATTTATCAACTTTATCGGTTTAAAAAAAATCACTAAAACACAACCTACACACACATCATGCCAAAATTAGCATTTAATAAAGATTAAGCTTAAAGGATGTAAAATAATAGAAACAATAATAATTGTTGTACTTGTAATTGTCGCTTTTATTTAATCTACAGCTTATTTAATTTATACATTGGTAAGTAAATAAATTCAACAGTTCAAATCACGACATTTGATTATACAATTTTAGTTCAATGACACAATAGTTAATATAAATGTATACTAGTTAAATATTATCATAACATAATTATAGTATCTTAAGACTTTGGTATTTGATACATGTCGCATATCAAGTTGCATTGAACTCAACCAGGTATTACAAGTATCTATATGGTTGAATGGACATAACTTTCACTGCTATGTAAAAAAATAAGAAATTATTTATCCACCAACTCAAATAAAATTATTATTTAATAAATCTAGTTACATATTTATAATACAATAATGTCGCCTGATTCTCTGTTTTTCTTTACACTTTACCACATAATTTTGTACATTTTGGATCTTTCTTCTTTTTCTTATAAACATTTTGGTGTTATTTAACTGCTGAGTGCTGCTCTTGTGTTAAAATCTCACCTTTCCTTTACACCACTTTTACTCTCTTCATTTCATAGGACATCTAGTAAACAACACAATAACTTCTAAAGTTATCTGCTAGGTAGCAATTCAGGTTCTACGTACTACATAAGAATGTGTATCTCAGTAATTTTGGAAAAGTTAAATGCACTGTTTGACCAAAAAGACCACCTCTATATTCCAGCATTTAGATAGCAAATGCCCTGTGGCTCTATTTGTGATGTTCGAATGGCTAGAAATGTAAATGGAATTTTGACAGATTGTATGGAGAATCATTAGGTCATATACAGATCTTTATGGATACTCCACACATCCATACATACTCTCTGTCTATGTTCTAGCTGTCCGAAAGTAAAAAAAAATAAAGCCCCCAGTATACTCATTTACAGTCTACTCATTTGTCAAAATTAAAAATGCTACAAACCTAACAATCTATGTTCAAAAACTCACATGATCAGATCTGGTGGTATTGGGGTGTTTGTCATCTCAGCAAAGGAATCCTCTAAAACGTCCCGTGAAATATCCACCGAAATCACTCCTTCGTCTGAACCAGACCCTGTAGAGGTGCTTGGGTAACTGTGGATGTGGATTGGTACATATTATTATAGCTGTAGATCACATTATAGACTGTAGACAGCATTGCAATGTATTCTAGACCTTAACGTCTTAGTCAAGTTTCAAATCAATTGACTTGTACCTTTTCAGAACCAATTATGTTACAAGTTAGCTTAGTGACTTTATCACAATTGCTATGTATTTGAATATTGTCTGCCAACTGTTTTAAACTAGCTTACTGTAAACTAAAACAAAATACCTGTTTATTCAGAAAGTTCAATGCCAACTAGAATATTTAATCGTTAGGAATTTTTTATCACATTTCCTGAGATTTAAATCGATGCAAAATTATGTGTAAAATCCAGTTCATGAGAGTAAACTTTTAATTAATTTCAATCAATAAAAATGCACAAAAAATACAAAAATAACAAAAAATATTAATAATAAAAATGAAGTTTTTTAATATTAAGTTGCCAGCGTCCTACATTCTAAATTGCCCGAAAAAATCTATGAACGCAACGTCAAAATATCATGAATAATATTTTTGTAAAATCTCGCTTTCATTAGGCAATAAAATAGAAGATAGATAATAGTTCATAAATAATTATGTTGATTTACAAGCATCATCATTTCTCATCAAAAATTCAACAGTAGTTTTTGGAGCGAAAATTTTGCTTGACTACTACGTCTAGGCCGTGCGTAATAGTCAGAAAAAAAAACGTATACACGTCAAATAGAGACTAGAAATATTAGTTCCACCCTGTTCACACCTTAAAGGCTCCATCAAACACAGGCGGTACGAGCGGTAAGGCTCCTTTACACATAGGCGGTACGAGCGGTATAGCAGACGGGCGGGCATCTGTATTGTACTGGTTATATAAGAAGGGCTCACACAGGTCCGGTCGCGGTACTGCCGTACCGCCCTTTACCGCTCGTACCGCTCTACCGCTCGTACTGCCTGTGTTTGATGGAGCCTTAGAGCGGTACGAGTGGTAAAGGGCGGTACGGCGGTACGGCAGTACCGCGACCGGACCTGTGTGAGCCCTTCTTATATAACCAGTACAATACAGATGCCCGCCCGTCTGCTATACCGCTCGTACCGTCTGTGTGTAATGGAGCCTTAATACTTGCATATCGCGCCCTCGCTTACTTTTGTAATTATTATTATTTAGCGCCCTGTCTAGTTATACTTTGACTAGCGGTCCGTCCCAACTTCGCACGGGTGAAAATAAGTTTAAATAGCCCATGTTACTCAAGGTAAATGTAGCTTTCCAATGGTGAAATAAGTTTTTAAATCGTCATTTAGTTTTCGAGTTTATTCATTACAAACATACAAAACTATAAAAATACAAACTTTACACAAAAATACAAACTTTATATTATAATAAAAATTAAATATATAATTATATAATCCTACTAATATTATAAACGCCAAAGTTTGTGAGGATGGATGGATAGATGTTTGTTACTCTTTCACGCAAAAACTACTGAAAGGATTAAGATGAAACTTTGCAATAATTTAGCTTATATAATATCAGAATAACATATAGGCTAAAAATTATAATGATATTTCGTCAAAAATGAAAATAAAATGCGGGCGAAGCCGCGGGTAAAAACTAGTAATATATAAATGTAAAAAAATAATAATAAAAATAAAAAATAATAATATTAAATAAAATCGCAGGGGCGGCTTTGTGGCGAGCCATCGGTGAGAGGTGACACCGCGAACCCTGATTCCCTGGGGCTAAATGAGACCCCTGACTCCTCTCTTGCCTTAACTGGCCGGCTTGGAGTGGAAACCGCAAGAGCTAAAAACCTAAGCTCCAGGGTGGAAGTGTTAAAGGGCATAACGCCGCGAGTAGTATCTAGTGAAAGCGCAGCACACCCTAAAGGTGCGCTTACACGAGGGCAATAATTGCTCGGCGACACGAATGGACCGATCTGGAGCAATTAATGGAGCAATTTCAATAAATTGCGGCAATTATTTCGGCGATATTGCTTCTAATTGCTCCAGATATTTCATATCGCTCAATGTCGCAGATACGAATTGACGAATATCCAATGGGCTTGGAAATTCCTAGCAATTTTTGTATATATCTCATACGCACTTGTTTGTTTTGCGGCTTGCCGTTGCTCATGTTGGTCGTCTGTTTCGTAATTAATGGGCTAACTTTATTCAAAAGTAATTCAAAGTCTGTTCGTGACATTCTAGTAAAGTTTTTGAATAATATATCATCTAATTCTTTACACAATGAAAATTGGGGCCTCTTTGCCAAAAACGATCGCACCCAGATACGCCTATTCCTTTTCTTTCGTTTTTGGTTTTGATTAATAATAAAAAAAGCGCTACAAGCCGCCGCAGCAAGAACAATGTCGTCCATAGCGAGCGAATACTGAAATGCTCGTGTAGGACAGTATTGCCTAGTTGATGAAGTTGCGCCATATCGCTCAATATTGTATTGCGCAGTATTGATGCTTGTTGCCGTTGCCGTAAATTGCTTGAAGTAGTCGTGACGCCATAGTTGACGAGTATTGACTGGAATTGACCAATTTTAGTTGCCCGTATAAGCCCACCTTAAGCCGTCCACACAAATGTTGCCCCTCCGGCGCAAAATTACGGTAGCCTTAATGGGAGGCCCATTTAGTGGATGGCAAGTCACCACCCGCCTAAATATTTTGAAATGAGGCACCCGCCAAGCAAGCGGGTGCCGCACTTCATTTCATAGACCAGCTTATAATCATGTAATGATTCATTATAATAGCCCAAGAAGTACCTATTCCCCGTCTTTACAATAGTTTGTCTCTCTTCCTATCATCCAAAAACTGTACTTTTTTACTTAATGATTGTAGGAGGGCCTTTTGGTGTTGGTTTCAGCCCCATCAATGCCCTTCAAACTTCCGGGACAACCCGTGTGTTGTGTACATTATAGTGTAATTAGAAGTGCAGATTAGTGTATAATTATGTAGATAGTGTAGGAGTCTAGATAGTGTAGATATAGAAGTGTAGACTATGATTAAGATGGATTCACTAGGTTAGCGCGCGAAATTCAAATATTGTTGAGTTTTTTGGCATTAACAAAGTGCTCATTAGGCTCAATTTTAAAGACACTTTAAAGTTTATAATAACATAGGTACTATAATTTAGATTTAAATTTAGCTTATAAGGATTAATTTGTTTTTGCAACCCCCTATTAAACAGGGTCCTCAAGTAGACTTAAGTATAATAAGCATATATAATAAGTTGTGTATGTACTCTAAGTTACTTGTTGGTGCAAATAAAAATTTTCTGATTCTGTAACTCTTAAATGCTACCTATTCATGGCAGCGAAACGAATTTTCTTTATCTTAAAATAAGTACCTAGTTTATCTGTAGAAGGCTTCGAGCGTATACCAAAGGAGATGTTAACGTAAGTAAGGCGTACCCCTCTGCTGGCCATTTGCCGCTCCTCGGCCATACACGTTATATAAAACTATTTCACTCGCGACCGCGGTGTCGTTTCGTGTCGCGAAGTAGTGCTCCGTGAAAATGGTGTGCTGTGCAGTATTTTTGTGTAACAGACGATCAGCGACATCAAACTCAACGACATTGCCGCCACGAAAGTCACATTTATCAATGTTGTATCATTTGCCTACACACACACACTCATGCACGTTCACTAGCACTTTACACTTAATAAACCATCATAAAGGCTTCTTTACACACAGGCGGTACGGGCGGTATAGCAGACGGGCGGGCATCTGTATTGTACTGGTTATATAAGAAGGGCTCACACAGGTCCGGTCGCAGTACTGCCGTACCGCCCTTTACCGCTCGTACCGCTCGTACCGCTCGTACCGCTCGTACCGCTCTACCGCTCGTACCGCCTGTGTTTGATGGAGCCTTAATAAGGGAAGCAATTTTTAGAAAAAATACAAAATCATCTTAAGAATGCCCATCACTAGATATTATCATTGTGTGCGTCGAAGCATTGCGTAACTACGCTATATTTTATAATTGTGTGCGTATTATATGATGGTGTGCGGGATTGTTTTAGTGTGCGTTTGCACAAATAAGATTTTTATTTGCGCGTGTGCAATGCGTGTGTTCCCCGTCCCCCGTAAACATTGGCAGACAATTATGTTCATTAACATCTCTATTGGTAAATGCTCGAAGGTAGAAGGCAAAAAACCCAACAAAACTGAATTCCGCGCTCTAACCCAGACGATCAACTTTAACTTTGTGATTGTTCTTGTTGTTCCAGTCGTTCTCAATAAATCGTATGGCGTCGCGAGCCCATTTGTTTTTTTGTCGTATTAATCGTATTATTTACACATATATTGCATAAATGCAGGGAATTAATTATAAGCTGGCAACTATTTGTCATTTAAGTGTTTATAGTTTAAAAAAATAAATTACTATTTTAGTAAATTTTGTCAATCAAACGATTTTAAGCGTTAAACTCTTTTTAAAACGAAGAATTCTAAAAATTGGCAATTGGTTGGTAAGTACTCAGTTAGTGATTTCTTGTATTTTGTAATTTTAATTTCAATGAGTAAATTAATTTCATGCGTAGCGATATGATACATTTAAAACTATTCTATTTATTTCAAAATTTTGATATTCTATTTCTGTGAAAAATAAGTATTTTGTAAGGTGGGCATACGCGGTTAGTTAAACTGATCAGTTATTCGCATCACTCCAACTATTCAACTCCAACCTATTAATTGACTGAATGGGCTTCCCATTCAGTTAATTAATAGGTAGGAATTGATGGCTCCATTTTTAAACCACTACCAGATGCTGGACACACACGATGAAATGATCGCATCAGTTCATCAAATCATTGCAGCTGGGGCCTAATGTAGTTAACTGTAGCCGGTAGGTACTGCGATGGTTCGCATGTTTGGACCACTTCGATGATTAACAGAATCTTCAGTAACTCACTTAAATTTAATTTTTTATGATAAAATATCGGGACCAAAGTTGTTTGAAGTTTGATTTCCTACAACTTTAACTCCCATCAAATTTTTGTAGGATCGATATATTTCGAATAAGACAGTGATGCCATTGTTAACAAAATGGCTCCATTGTATTATTAAAAAAAAAATGATACTAGAAAAAGTTGATGGGAATTGAAGTTATAGGAAATCAAATTCCAAACAACTTAGGTTCCGATTAATTTATCTTGAAAAATTGAAATAACACAAGTTATGGAAGAAACAACATGGCTCCACTTGTAGTTTTTTTTAGTTACTTGGGTCTTAATAAAAAAAATATCGATCCTATAAAAAGATGATGGGAATCAAATTTGTAGAAAATCAAATTTAAAATATCTTCGGTTCCGATAATTTCTCACGCAAAATTGAAACTAACTTTTTCTAGGATAGATATATTTTTTTAGAATAAGACAATGGAGCCATTTTGTTTCTACAATACCTTACATTATTATAATTTTTCATAATTTTTTTCTCACAATAAAATTAAATAACACAAATTATTGAAGAAACTAAATGGCACCGCTATCTCATTCGAAAAGTATCGATACTACAAAAAGTTGATGGGAACCAAAGTTGTAGAAAATCTAATTTCAAACAACTTTGGTTCCGTTAATTTCTAATGAAAAATAGAAATAACACAAGTTATGGAAGAAACGAAATAGCTCCATTGTCTTCAAATATGGAGCCACCAATTCCTACCTTTTAATTGACTGAATGAGCTCCCAGTTGAAGTGATGCGAATATCTGATCAGTTCATCGCATCGTGTATGCCCACCTTTAGTGTAAGTTTGTATAGGATGGGTGGCTAGCCCTAGGTATAAGAGTTTTTAAGCAACCTATCGCCTGAAACCCTCTGATATGACTTTACGGTTAAAACAACTGGGACAAACTTTTAAAGCAAATAACATTCAATTCTTATTTAGATAAAATCTTTTTATAAGAATCGTACCGCTAAAATGGTTCTTCTTGGACAGTAAAATGAACGTAATAATACAGAGAACTCTAAAGTCTACATAGACTATTTACCTTTGAACATAGGAGTTCGTATCCATGTCACTAATGTAACTTTTAATTGCACTATGAATTTCTCACACTATTTTACTAAACCCCTTTTAAATAGATACCACATCTATCACAACATCTGTGCAAAACACAACCTGTTTGATTGTTTTGGACTTTTACATTTTAGCTGGATTATTTCAGAACAACAAAATAGGAATATGTATTAAGCACAAGACGTATCAATCACTGACGATACCTATAATTTGTGTGCATGCTTATCAGACCTAATACGAAGGAAAGATAAGACGACCAATAAAATTCAACTCGCACAATATAAGGTTCGTATGTGTAAGTGTTAGGTATATTGTATGTATTGTACTTTGTTATCATTCATAAACCTTTATCGAGCTCGATGACTAAGAGTATTGGCTTACGCATTATAACTTTTTTGCTAGTAATGTATTCTTTTGAAAGGAAAACTTAATTTTTTGATTAAAAAATCCTTGGTGATTTGTGTATCGTATATAATTAATCAGTAGGTAATTTAGTTATTTAGGTACTATATTATTCGAATGTAAAAATATTTTTCATATGAACCAGTTTGTGGATACATTTATTTATTACTTATACAGATAAGTTATGTACTATACTAAGGTATTCGAAACGGACATACCTACATATGTATTAAATCAAAAGAATATGATTAAGGTTAACAACTTTTACTATGTGGCCTATCAGAATTTGAGAAAAAAAATCAACTGTGCCATACAAAGCCGTAATTTAGGGTCGACAAAACATAGGAAAAAGCTATTTCTTTCTATAATGCTAGGCTGGCTCCATAACAATATTTGTTTATTATGATGAACTCAATTACTCCCTCTTTCGGCTTAGAGCACACTGCAACCTTTCTGATGATAACACTGTAGGTGCCTACGTAATAATACAAGGTAGCTTGTCCTAACATCATATACAAATCTGGTGACTGTGATCTTCAAATTGAAAGGCCAATCAATAAACATATTAGCTTGACAGTTGTATTTTACGGATATATTTCAAAACTATTAGAGATTTTATAATTTCCATAGATGTAGAGCCCCTAATGAAGGGAAGAAGATGATGGTTCTTTTTGGGCTTTGTTTGTTTGTGGTCATCGAAGTGTTGAAGTGCTTGTATAATAACGCCACTATGTCGATCCGAGTACAGGAAGAGAGCTCCAAGGCAATCCCTTTAAAAAGAGGCGTAAGACAGGGAGACGTAATTTCTCCGAAACTGTTTACGACTACTTTGGAGAACGCCTTCAAGCTGGAATGGAAAGGGTTCGGTATCAATATCAATGGCGAATACCTCACTCACCTTCGGTTTGCTGACAATATACTCGTAGTAGTCATGGCACAATCGATGGAAGAGCTCAGCACAATGCTCGAAGGCCTCAATCAGGTTTCTCATCAGGTGGGTCTTAAGATGAACATGGACAAGACGAAAGTCATGTGTAATTCCCATGTTTTACCCACCCCGATTTCTGTTGGAAACTCGGTTCTTGAAGTCGTTGACTCGTACGTCTACCTAGGACAAGTGGACTACTTGTCCTAGGTAGATGTACGAGTACGGGTTAGGTAGGTCCGACTTCAATAAAGAGGCCAATCGCCGAATCGAACTCGGATGGGCAGCGTTCGGAAAATTGCGTAGCGTCTTCTCGTCCGACATACCTCAGTGCCTCAAGTCGAAAGTTTTCGACCAGTGTGTGTTGCCAGTGATGACTTATGGCACAGAAACGTGGTCTCTCACTATGGGCCTTATTAGTAAGCTCCAAGTAGCCCAACGAGCTATGGAGAGGGCTATGCTCGGAGTCTCTCTGCGTGATCGAATCAGAAATGAGGAGATCCGTAGAAAAACCAATGTTACCGACATAGCCCAACGGATTAGCAAGTTGAAATGGCAATGGGCAGGGCACATAGCGCGGAAGACTGATGACCAGTGGAGTCGAAAAGTTCTAGAGTGGAGACCACGTACCGGCAAGCGCAGCGTAGGACGTCCACCCACAAGGTGGACAGATGACCTCATTAAGGCCGCAGGATCGCGCTGGATGCAAGCCGCTATCAACCGGTCTTATTGGAGATCCATAGGGGAGGCCTATGTCCAGCAGTGGACGTCTTTTGGCTGATGGATGGATGGATGAAACTATTGACTGCCTCGGTGGCTCAGTGGATAGTGACCCTGACTTCTGATAAAAGAGGCGTGGGTTCGATTCCCACCCAGGGCAAACATTTATGTGATGAACATAGGTGTTTGCTCTGTGTCTGGGTGTTATTTAGGTACTATCTATATAAGTATGTATTTAAAATTATGTATGTAGTATATCAGTCTCTGGCAGCCATATCACAGGCTTTGCTTAGTTTGGGGTCGGGGACCGTGTGTAAGATGTCCCCTAATATTTATATATTTATTTACTAAACAATTGCCTTATAATATGCTTTTTCTGTGAAGAGTAGGTATTGAACGTGAGATATAATATCCTATCAGTAAAGCTTAAAATAATTATTATTACTTGAATATACGTGTAAAAGAATAAAAATTATTACTAGTATAGACTAAACCAACACCTATAATAAATCAACGAAACAAACTAAATTATTACAAACAATGTGACAAAATGATTAAACCGCAAAAATCGACTTGAAACTTATTTTTATAATATATAATTTTACTAATACTCCTGTATAATTAATGGTAGAAAGTTCTGTCATAATATGCTGGCTACAATAAAAAAAAAAATGTCATAACAAACAAGTTTGTTGACACGTCACAGCTGATGTGAAATGAAAGACGTCAATATTTAACTTGGTTTATTGAATGAATTAAAATCGCACATTTCTTGTCTCTAAACTCCTAATATACCTCAAGATGGATGTGAGTATTATTTCTTCAAATATAAATTCATTTTATCGTAGGTGTATCAGAACACCAAATCATAACCTTTATTACTTTTAGGAAAGTAACATACCCATCGACATAAACATAGGAAAGCTGCAGGATTGGCTCATCAGTCGTAGGCACGTCAACAAAGAATGGCAGAAGTCCATAATAGCCGTGAGAGAAAAAATAAACAATGCCATACAGGACATGCCAGTACACGAAGGTATCGCCGCCTTACTATCTGGTAGCTACATCAACTACTTTCACTGCCTGAAAATCATAGAAATATTGAAAGAGACCGAAGCAGATTCCAAGAACCTCTTTGGTAGATATGGATCTCAGCGTATGAAAGACTGGCAAGATGTAGTGAAGAATTATGAAAAAGAAAATCTGTATTTGGCTGAGGCGGCACAGATGTTGGTCAGAAATGTCAATTATGAGATACCTGGGTTAAAGAAGCAGATTACTAAAGAGGAGCAGATGCAAGCAGTAAGTATATCTCACTTTATATAAGACTAGGTACCTATCATGGCCAGGTTGCCCAGCTAAGAAGATATAGAAAACTCCATTTCAATTTGTTGTGTAGTTTAAAAAATCAAACGGAAACAAATCAGATACCGAAAGACTCAAAAAGGCGACATGTTTGACTGTGACTAGTATACCAGCACCCCTAGCATGGCAAGGGGCAACTATTTTATCCATTTTAAATGTCAATTGTCAATGTGCTCCTCTTCGGAGTCCAAATAGAACAAAATGTTTTTTTTGCAATTTACATTCTTTTTTTTGGTAGGGTACAAACCAAAAAAAAGATTAATTAATTCAAAATTAAAACATAAATGACTGTTTTTACAACACTTGATCCTCTGAACAAGGTTCATGAATAAAATAAAAATTTAAAGAAAAATGTTAATAATCTTCTCTAAGATATTGGAAAACCTACTGTCCTGAATTTACAAGGAAATATTGCCTTTCAATTCAGAACTGTAATGTTGGCACACTATCAATTACACCACAACATTGAATCCACTGGACACAGTCCTCCCATATGGATCTCCAATAAGACTGGTTGGAAGCGGCTTGCATCCAGTGGTCTTGTTGAGGTCATCTGTCAACAAGACCACTCAAACAAATCCACCACCACTATTTATTAAATAAAATCAATGATTTATTAGAAAGTTTAAAAAAGAGTATTTTGACAATTGTTTCCAGGAGTGTGAGAAGAAGCAGGCAGATTGTTTGAAGAATGAAGCATCAATGAAGGCAGAGTTCGTCTCTCAGTGCAAGCAGCTTGGTATTCAGGGCGAGAGGATCAAGAAGGAACTGGTGGACCGGCTGCAGGAGCTACCTGACGTGTACGATAAGGTAAATAAATAAATATCAAGGGACATCTTATACACAGTCTCTGATCCCAAAGTAACTTATGAACTTATACATATTTTTAATATAGATAGTAACATCCATACACAAAGCAAACACCTATGTTCATCACAAAAATGCTTACCCTGGGTGGGAATCGAACCCACGCCTCCTTGGCACAGCAGTTAGGCTCACTAACCACTGGGTCATCGAGACAGTCGCGGTAAGCAGAGAGAGGCCTTCATTCATCCTTCACTCTTACCACTGCTCATAAGCGCTCACAGCAGGATGATGTGGCGTCATTCGAACATTTGTTTCCTCGAAAGATTTCCAAAAAGATAGTGGCAACATCAATATCAACATCATAACACAAAGCGATTCTGTTTCCAAAGAGGTAGAGAGAAGAATCACCAGCGGCTGGAGGCGATACTGGGGTCTGAAAGAGGCTATGAAAGATAAAGAGCTTCACATTAATGTGAAAAGTAAACTATTTAATACTTGCATATTACCAGTCCTTATGTATGGCAGTCAGACGTGGGCTTTAACACAAAGCACGACGAACAAACTAGCAACCTGTCAACGTGCAATGGAAAGGAGTATGCTTAATATAAAGAAATCAGACAAAGTGAGAAACCGAGTCATTAGAAACAAAACAAAAGTCATCGATATAACATCTAAAATTAGACGACTCAAATGGAAATGGGCGGGCCACATGATAAGAGGACACGACAAATGGAGTAAAAAAGTCTCTCAATGGTACCCAAGGGAAGGAAAAAGGAAAAGAGGAAAATCTCAGAAAAGATGGGATGACGATATTAGACAGGTGGCAGGAACCACGTGGAACAGAGTGGTAGAAGAAAGAAAAGAATGGAAAAGGTTGGGGGAGGCCTTTGTCAACAGGCAAACAGATTTACAAAAATCACAAAGATGGAAATACTTAATTACTAAGAACTTAAAACATTACTTAGATTAAGATTAAACTTAAGTTAAAACTATGTGAATCTGAATAAAGGGCTTATATTATTATTATTATACAGTGGCAACATCAAAGTCAAAACATGAATTTTATTGGTACCTAATTTTCGTCTTGAGTTTTTTCTCACTGTGAAACGGTGCAACGTTAGTTTATAGGCCGAATCATACAAGTTAGCGAATGTGAAGTTAGTTACAAGCTGCGCAATATCCAATCAAAGCGCACTTTATGTGCTTCAGTCAAGATTGGATATTGCGCAGCTTGTAGCTAATTTAGCATCTGCCGACTTGTATAAATACGCACTGTGCAATAAAGTCATGCCTAATTTTCAATTATTTCTGTCCCGTTTCAGATTGGCAAATCCCTAAAGCCACTCCTCCCAGCCATACAACTGTACTCAGCATTTTCGAAGTACATTCTCGGCGAGCGCGCGACCGAAGTATTGCCACTGTTGCAATATGTGGTGGAGCATGGCAACACTACGGTGTACGAGTGGAGCTACGGGGAGCCCCCGCTCAGTGTGGAGCCCGACCCAGTGCTGATTCATATGGGGGATGATGAGCAAGGCGCTGGAGACCAGATGAGTGGAGGGGTAAGGTTTGCAGTCTCTCTCGGTCTCCTTAGATTATTATTTACTATTGTGATATGTGGCATACGTCAAAGCTGACCGACCCCATTGGATGGATGATGATTTTAAAAAATCAACAATAATATAATGTAAAAATTACTAAACTATTTAGTTTTTTGATTAATCAACAAAAATCTACATGATGGTATAAAATTAGCAAGAAACCAATTACTACATTTTTTTAATTTGAAAAATTAATCTTATCGTAAATAAAGGTCCATAGAAATATTTGAATTCTGTACACGTGTGTATTGCCATTATTGGCGACCAACAATTATTGTTTCTAAAAATGTTTTTCAGATCGACTTCGGCGATGGTGAGATCGACTTCGGTTCTATAGACGCGGCGCCGGCTGAGATCGACTTCGGTGACAGCGGGACTGCTGCCGAGATCGACTGGGGGAACATAGACGTTGTTTCCGACGAACCGATTGTAAGATTACATTTTCATCCATCCATCAGCCATAGGAAGTCCACAGCTGGGCATTGGCCGTTACGCCGGTTGGAAGCGATCTTCATCCAGCGCATTCTCGCGGTCTTAATCATATCGTCAGGCCTCCTAGTTGGTTGACGTTCTACGTTGCGTTTGCTAGTATGTCTCCATTCGAGAACTTTACGGCCCCATTGACCAGATCCTTTATATGAATTATTTGCTTTGCTCCCTGCTATTTTAACTTGCTAAACCGGTGGGCAATGTCGGTAAATTAGGTTCGACTGCGGAAAAATAACATTTAGAAGTACGTACGGATAAGTTATGTGATGATAGAATTTATATTGTTCGAAATGTATTATATGTTGCAGGACATAGCAGCGGACATCGCGAACATATCGCTGTCAGCTTCCGGCATCGTGGTGGAGGAGGCGGGGGTGGGGGGCGGCGTGGCGCGGGGGAGAGACGCGCTCTCTCTGCTCGACAACCCCACCACCAGGCAACAGTTCATAGAGCAGCTCGTGGAGGTTAGTGAGGAGAAGGGAGGGCGTGGCGCGGGGGAAGGACGCGCTCTCTGCTCGACAACCCCACCACCAGGCAACAGTTCATAGAGCAGCTCGTGGAGGTTAGTGAGGAGAAGGGAGGGCGTGGCGCGGGGGAAGGACGCGCTCTCTGCTCGACAACCCCACCACCAGGCAACAGTTCATAGAGCAGCTCGTGGAGGTTAGTGAGGAGAAGGGAGGGCGTGGCGCGGGGGAAGGACGCGCTCTCTGCTCGACAACCCCACCACCAGGCAACAGTTCATAGAGCAGCTCGTGGAGGTTAGTGAGGAGAAGGGAGGGCGTGGCGCGGGGGAAGGACGCGCTCTCTGCTCGACAACCCCACCACCAGGCAACAGTTCATAGAGCAGCTCGTGGAGGTTAGTGAGGAGAAGGGAGGGCGTGGCGCGGGGGAAGGACGCGCTCTCTGCTCGACAACCCCACCACCAGGCAACAGTTCATAGAGCAGCTCGTGGAGGTTAGTGAGGAGAAGGGAGGGCGTGGCGCGGGGGAAGGACGCGCTCTCTGCTCGACAACCCCACCACCAGGCAACAGTTCATAGAGCAGCTCGTGGAGGTTAGTGAGGAGAAGGGAGGGCGTGGCGCGGGGGAAGGACGCGCTCTCTGCTCGACAACCCCACCACCAGGCAACAGTTCATAGAGCAGCTCGTGGAGGTTAGTGAGGAGAAGGGAGGGCGTGGCGCGGGGGAAGGACGCGCTCTCTGCTCGACAACCCCACCACCAGGCAACAGTTCATAGAGCAGCTCGTGGAGGTTAGTGAGGAGAAGGGAGGGCGTGGCGCGGGGGAAGGACGCGCTCTCTGCTCGACAACCCCACCACCAGGCAACAGTTCATAGAGCAGCTTGTGGAGGTCAGTGGAAGGAAATAGTAGGGGGAGGGTCGGCGTAACAGTTCGTCGAGGTACACGTGCATGTCGAGTACTTGACGTAGGACTGCCTCCTCTCACACTTATAGCGCCCTTATAAGAGGATTAGGATTCCCTGTGTGAAGGGTTCTACTTAACACATACAGACAAACGCAATATCATCCGAAGACTGAAGGACTCAGATCCAGAACACATATTTGAATTCGTCACCTAAAATATTAATAAATGCCAGGTGAGAATTCTAACCCGAAATCATCTGTATCAAAGACAAATTAAATTAAATTGAATGATAAATCTCACATTGCTAACATAATAGCTACAAAACTCAATCAGCACATTACGAGCACTGTCTTTGCACCTCAAAGACACCGATTCAGAAGTGGTCAAATATAAAAACTAAAACCTGTCTCTTTCGCAGCTGGAATCATTTCTCAAGATGCGTTTGTACGAAGAACATCAGTCAAGCGAATCACACAGCTTCTCGTTACTCCAACAAGTGCCCACAGAGAGCGCTGCCGTGCTTGAGAGCATGTTGGCAGCGGTGCAAGACGCGGCCGGCCGGTTGACTGCACCCCACCACGTGCACTTGCATAATGTCAAACATTCTCCAAGGTTAGTATAACTATGTAGTGGTCGTTGCTAAAGATAATTTATGTGTCTGTACTATTAATATAGAACAGTATGCCGGCTTTCATGTTTTATATACCTTCCTTTACCTTTATACCTTCGGCCACAACGTCGCCTTATCATGATAAAATCGAAAAAATAAATTGAGGAACCCAAGGTGTTTCGAGTTAATCGCATAGATTCTCCCACCCAGGGCATCTTCATGAATGTTTTTATGATATTATCGCAACAAATAATTTAAACGAAATTTAGATAAAAAGTAGAAATGAAACTGGTTAATGTTTGATTTTTCCACACAGATACGTAGATGTGCTAACGAGTCAGCTAAAGCAGAAGCTGGCGGTGTGCGAAAAGCTTTCCAACATGGCGGCGCGCGCGAACGAACAAAGAATACGCGCCAACACGCGCGCAGACGAACTGCGGCCGCACCTCGCGCGACTCACCGCTGCCACCAAGGAGCTGCACCAGAATGTGAGTTGTAGTAATAATGAAACTATCCAACATGGCGGCGCGCGCGAACGAACAGAGAATACGCGCCAACATGCGCGCAGACGAACTGCGGCCGCACCTCGCGCGACTCTCCGCCGCCACCAAGGAATTACTAGTAATAATGAAACTATCCATGAAAGAGTTCAACGAAAAAATCTAAACATCTTCGTACTTACCTAAGCCTGTTTCCATCCACTGAGGATTATTGGCATCCTCTCCACACGGCATCAGTGTGGTACAACCGAAGATCTCAACCAATGGACTTTGGAACCGAGGTCTTAGAATATAATATTATAGTTTTGGTATGCCTGTCGTAAAAGTCCCCTAATAGAGGTACTCGGAGCTCGAACATGTTCGCGTTTGGGGCTGAGATCATCTAAATATGTGAGTGGCTAGCATCGGCTTTTCGCACTTCTGTAGGTTTCCTCACGATATTTTTCTTTTACCAAAAAACAGTGATCAACTTAGGTTATATAATAAAATATAACATTTATTTGATCAATAAATAACTTTCTTGGTTTTGAAGTTGTGAACGTTGGTGCTGTTTGAAATAGTGTTAGCTAGTACTTAGATTAAAGGATACGTCCACAAAATGTATGGAGGCTGGTATAATAATAATCAAAAACTCTAACCACAACACCCGTTACATTTCGAGAAAGTTCATATTTTTCTAAATCTATTACATCAGTTAAAAACATAAAATTCAAATTCAAATTCAAAAGTATTTTATTCAGATAATACAATCCATGGTGTTAGTAACGAAACTTATAGACTATATTAGTATTGAATTCTGGTGCAGTATCCTTAAATAATTATATTAATAGCGACATTGAGGTGCATTCTATGCGGCTACGGGTTCCTCACCCACACATTATCCGCACGAGATGCCTCATCAATGGCGCTCGACAGTCCTCTGCCACTGTTCTCAGGATAGAGTTTTGACTTCCTCGCACTCTCCTTACCAAAGATGCCACTTTTTTGCGAATATCGGCCTGAAAGCCGTCTGTATGGGCGCAAACATCTCGGAGGCGCTGCAAAAGCGAGGAAGTCTCATCATCATCCTAAAAACATTGTTGTATTGGACACGGAGAGTTTCTATCGATCTCTTGACATACCCAAACCAGAGACCACCCGTGTACAGACCCTGAGACAGTAGACAGTACGCCTTAAAAAGCATGATCTTGACTTCATCCGTACAACGAGCGAATCTACGGGCGAGCATATTGCCTCGGACCGATAGAGCTCTCCGTTCCCTCTCGATGTCAACGTCGTCCTTAAGGTCGTCGGTAAGGTAATGTCCGAGGTATTTAAATTGATAAACCTTTTCTAGATGTTTTCCATTCAATTTAATGGGTGGGATGTAATCAGGACACTTAGCGCCGCCCTTAAAGACCATGTATTCTGTCTTTTTTACATTATATACGAGCCCGTGAGAGGCAGCATACATTTCGCACACTTTGAGCATTTTCTCAACGAGCCGACAGTTGGAGCCAGCAGCACCATGTCGTCCGCGTAGCTAATGTTATTAACACTAACGCCCCCCACGCTACATCCGACACGCATGCTGCTGAGTTCAACTATCAGATCGTTCACATAGAAGCTGAAGAGCCTTGGCGAGGACAAGCCGCCCTGTCTTACACCGCATTCCAGCTTATATGCGTCCGAAAGCCCATCTGACACCTTGACATAGTTTGATTGATTAGCATACCAATATTTAAGAACATTTAGTAGCTCTACAGGTGTACCGCTGTCTCCCACCTTTCTCCAGAGCACATCGTAGGACACGAGATCGAAGGCTCTGGAGAGGTCGAGGAAACAGGCGTACACGGGTGTCTTGCGGTCCGTATAATATCTGACAGCATGCTTAACACTTAAGATTGCGCTCTCCGTAGATAGACCGGGCCTAAACCCAAACTGTGAATCATGCAATCCCAAGTGCTTTTTCAAGCACGAGTCAAGCAGTTTGTCCAATATCTTGGCTATCGTAGTCGCGAGAGAGATCGGGCGGTAATTCCCCTTATCCGAAATATCCCCTGTCTTGTTCTTCACTATGGGCACTATCGTGGTTTTCATAAGTTCAGCTGGTAAATTCGTACTTATTACGTACGGCTGATGCACAAAGAGAACAACAGAGACAGGACCCTCGGAAGGTGAACACCAGCGTTCCTAAGATGATCTATGCTGATCCCATCATGCCCTGGAGATTTGCCTCTGGACATGTCTTTAATAACAGCTTTAACTTGACTTGCTGAAAAACGAACAAGTGGCTCTTCTCCCATGCCACAGGGCACAGCTCTCAACATTTCTGACGAGGGACCTAGAGAGGACCGTACTGTAAAGTGATTCTTGAACATATTAGCGATCACTCTCGGTTCACTGATACCATTAACACTCGTCGGGAGCCCAGGCTTAACATTCAATTTACTCGTAGCCTTCCAAAATTTGCCAAAGTTTTTAACTGCTCTATGTATAGCCAAAATATCCATTTTTATTTGCTCTTGGTTATTTTGACACCACTTCAGCCTGCCCTTAAAAACTCTACGAGACTCGCACATTTGTTCGTATATTAGGCCATCTCTAGGCCGATTATGCAGTCTCCATAATCTATATTGAAGCCTGGCCTCTCGATGAGCTTCCTTAACGTGCCTATTTAGCCGTGTAACATTTTTTTGCTACGTTTCATATTATTTGAGTTATCATGCGGCAACTCATTAGTTTTAACGGCTGCATCTTTCAGTATGTGGACAATTCTATCGTATAATGTATCAATGACGAACCCATGCTCAGGAATATTACATGACCCTTGACTACATTCCGTGAACTCAGCTGGAAAGTCAATATCACGCAGACCATTATGACATAATTCATGATATTTACCGATTTGAGACTCGTCTCTTTCCCCCCACAATACTGCATTTCTAGGTTCGTCATTGGTACATATTCTTGGCCTTATACAGTCTAGGTTACAATCTATGTATATCGGTAAATGATCAGATACATAAACATCATCTAAAATACCTACGTCGACCACTGTTTCCCCAGCCGACTGGGAAAGCACACAATAAAAGAGACCTTCCATTTTTTTAAATTAATTTTGAATTTATTAGAATAAATAACAGTATTTGGCTCAATAGGTAGTTTATCTCTAGCATCCTGATTAAGTAACCTCCAAATTGTTAAATAAAAACATTTTTACCAATTAGACACACTTTTTAAGTGTGTTTTGTCACATTCTCATTGTCATTTTTGTCACCTACTAACTAGTCACGCTGGTAGGTTATATTTTTGTAATTTTAACACATTAAGAAATAAATGTGAAAGAATCAGCTACAATTAATGCAAGTAAAATAACGATAGAAGCACTTATTTCATAGATTTTTTTTTTTTTTTAAATGATGGATGAAAATATTGAAATTAAATATTTTTGAGAAGCCTGTAAAACAAGGTTTTAAATGATGCATAAAAATAATATTTCACTGAATAATATACCATTTGTGGACGTCTCTTTTACGGACTTCCAGAGCGGAACCCTAAAACTCTATGGCGGTCATGTGTTGTGAGATTTAGTCTGAACTATTCATCATCATCATCATCAGACGATCCCGACGGTCGTTGATACACAAGCACGTACTTATTAGCTCCGTTTCATAATTGAATATTACCTGTTAAAAGTCACATTTACTTATTGGACAATTTAAAATTGTGTTATATACATATCAATCTCCAAGATAGTGTGTTCGCAAGAATCCTCGTTCACAACTGTGAGTACAAACAACGAAATTCCAATATTGCTCACTTGGTGTTTTTAAAATCAATACGTGAATCAAGACGATACCTACCCTCTATGCAAATTCATGATACGCCTGATGAATTGACCTTCGCAAAAGACTGTTGAGCTACTTGTGTTACAGAAAAAATATTTGCAACTTTAAAGATTTGTTGCGTTGCTAAAAGGTTTTCTGCAGGAATCTCAGCTATGTCTCTCACTACAAATAACCTGAAATGGGGATGCTGTGAATTGGGTTTTTCAGATAATAGGTATCTTACATGTAACCAATGTAATAAGGCTTATCACTTCGAGTGCCTGAAGAGTGAGGTCATCAATGTGAGCCTTTGGAGATGTCCACTGTGTTCGTGTAAGAAGCTTAAAGGAAAAAATGATAACACTCCTGTCCGCGCCACCCAAGGTGATAGCAGTCAGAGAGCTGTAAAACGACCCGCGGTGTCATCTCCCCCGCAGGACGTCGTCAGGCCAGTAACACATGAAGATATTCGCGACATCATTAAAGCAGAGATGAGTGGATTTTTGACTAAAATCGATAGCACGATTACCACAGCAATAACGAGACAGCTAACTTCTATTAATGCCGATATATCCGAGCTGAAGGATTCGTTTAACTACCTAAGTAATCAGTACGAAGATTTGAAAAAACAATCAACTGAAAACAGTAACACAATCAAGATGTTACGGGAAGAAAACGATAGATTGCGTGAAAACGTTACAAATCTAACCCATAAATACAACCAGATGGAACAATTGAATCGCAGTAACAACATAGAGCTGCAGTGCGTGCCTGAAAACAAATCTGAAAATTTGGTGAACTTGATGTTACAATTGTGTGTCTCTGTGGGATACAATCATATTAAAGACGAGAATATTTTAAAATGCACTCGTGTGGCCAAGATGAATCCTGCAAGCTCCAGACCTAGATCCATCATAATTCAATTAAGTTCTCCGAGGCTACGTGACGGTATTATGGCAGCAGTAATCAAGTACAATAAATCTCACGCCGAAAATAAATTAAATACGTCCCATCTGGGCATTAAGGGAGAGAAGAGACCAATATTTATCTCAGAGCACCTGTCTTCGCACAACAAAAGCTTACACGCAGCAGCCCGACATGCCGCCAAGGAAAAAAAATATAGACATGTATGGGTGAGAAATGGGAAAGTTTACATGCGCAAAACAGATGAATCGGATTTCAAATATATTCGTAGCATGGACTGTATTAATAAGTTAGTTTAATATTTAACGCTTCATAAGCTTGCTGTTTTTGTCTTAATTTAATAATAATTATGGATAGTTCGTTACATATTTTCTATCAAAATGTTCGTGGCCTTAAAACAAAAATATCATCATTTACAATAAAACTAGCCAGTTCAAATTATGATATAATAATTTTAACAGAAACTTGGTTGAACTCTACGGTATTTTCTTCGGAACTATTTGATGGAAGATACAATGTATATAGGAGAGATAGAGAGACTTCTACACTGAGTATGAAAAGAAAGCGAAGAGATAAAATAATTGAGGAAGGAGGTGGCGTCCTTGTTGCTGTAAACAAAAAAATACGTGTCAGGCGCATGTCTCACTGGGAGAGTGACTGTGAGGATCTATGGCTAACATTAGACTTAAAAACCTCCGCTGAATATAACCAAATTGTTTTATGTGCTACTTACATACCTACACCTGTAGATAAAAATTATTTGAAAAAATTCCTAAATAACTGTGATAGAGTATCGGAAGAACAACATAGTCAAAAGACATTTATAATCGGAGATTTTAATTTAAGCTGCATTGATTGGGGCTTAGTTGGTGATCCTCATAGTCAGTACACAGTAGCGACAATAGCACAACCTCTTATTGATTTCTGTAACATGAATAATTTTAAACAGTTAAACAGGGTCCCTAATTGCACTGATAAAGTATTAGATTTAGTTTTGACCAATTTGGACTTTGTCAAAGTCAGTAGATCAGACTTTGAACTAAGTAAAATAGATACATATCACCCTCCATTAATTATTGATATCCAAAATATGAGTATTTCCAAGCTAAGGTTTAGAAATGTTTTAAAGCGCAATTTCTATAAATGTAACTATCTTACAATAAATGACAAAATTTGTTCAGTTGATTGGGCACCCTTAATCGAGAGTCACTGTGACGTTAATGGCGCATTGAATAATTTCTATTCCGTTCTAAATAATATTATCGAATCTCATGTCCCGTTACGGAGAGCTATAAACTCAAATTACCCTTTATGGTTTAATAAAAATGTAATAAGAACAATCCGCGAGAGAAATAATGTATTACGTAGATACAAAAATTATAAAAATCCAATGGACGAGATAGTTCTCAAGAAATTAAACAAACGCTGTGATAAATTGGCGACTGCAAGCTATAATAAATACAAAAACTTTATCGAAGATAAAATTAAGACTCATCCGAAATTATTTTGGTCCTTTATAAAAGCAAAAAGGAGAGGGAACTCTACGTATCCTGTCTCACTATCCAATGGAGCAGAAACTGTTACTGGCGGAGAGAACATTTGCAATCTCTTTACGAAATATTTTTCATCAGTTTACTGTGACGAGAGTGAAGTTATTGACGAGGAACGTAGCCTTGCCCTTTCCAGTAAACTTTCTAAATTTAATAATAATAATCGTTGCTTTTCTAATTTACAAATTTCGCAAAATGAGGTACAAAGAGCTTTCGAAACTCTTGATATTAATAAAGGAGCCGGACCAGACGGTGTTCCGCCTATATTTATCAAAAAATGCGCGTCAAGTCTTTCGATTCCTATCTGCTTAATTTATAACAAGTCCCTGACATCAGGTTTATTTCCAAATATATGGATGACAGCGAAAGTCGTTCCCATTTTTAAGTCTGGTGATGATAATCTCGTAAGCAATTACAGGCCTATCTCTATTATTTCGACATTTGCTAAGACCCTAGAGTCTATTGTTTTCCCTTATATGTACCAACACTTTAAGCAATCAATTACAGACCATCAGCACGGATTTATAAAGCAGCGCTCTACATGTACTAACTTGGTGACCTTTGTTGAAACCCTTGCTGAAGCTATTAATAATAATAAGCAAGTTGATGTTATATATACCGACTTCAGCAAGGCTTTCGACAAAATTTCCCACACTGTGCTGTTTTTGAAGCTCTCTGCTTATGGTTACTCGGGTTCTATGTTAAATTGGATGCGCTCTTACATGGGGAATCGTGATTTTACGTAGTAGCAGCAGATTTTGCGTCTACAACACGAGCAACAGTAAATTCTGGAGTTCCCCAGGGATCACATTTCGCTCCTCTTTTCTTCAACTACCACATAAACGATCTCCCAGACTGTCTGACCAATTGCACTTCATTCATGTTTGCTGATGATCTCAAAATCCTTAAAGTAATCGATTCAGCTGAAGATGTCGAAAAACTACAAAATGATCTGAGCAATTTAAATGAATGGTGCGAGTTAAACGGAATGGTGTTGAACGCAGATAAATGCTGCCAAATTTCATTTAGTAGGAAAGTGCGCAATATTAACACAAATTACAAAATAGGAACAACTATGTTAAAATCAGTCCAAACCATTAGAGACCTAGGCGTGATATTTGATGAAAAACTAACTTTCATTCCTCATATTGACAATATTATGAAAAAGTCTTCAAAAATGTTAGGATTTCTCATTCGTAACAGCAAGGAATTCCACAAACCTAGTACCAAAATATTATTGTATAACTTTGGTTCGTAGCGTGCTAGAGTATTGCAGTCCGGTCTGGAGACCGCATTATGCTGTCCATTCACTACGGCTAGAAAGGATACAAAAAAGATTCTTATGGCACCTGGCCTTCTCAGCAAGGAAAGTAAAAATATTAACTTCTTACAAAAAACGATTAGCCTTTTTCAAAATTCAAACTTTGGTAGACCGTCGAAAAAAATTGGATTTAATTTTCATTCACAAATTACTGCACAATAGCGTTAATAGTCCGATTCTTCTAGCCAAATTTAAATTCAGAGTTCCATTTAGGTACCCGCGCAAACCCATAACTCCTTTCGCTCCTATCTTCCGTAGAACCGTGTTAGGCGCAAACTCTCCAGTTCCCAGAATAAGTAGGCTCGTTAACGAATATCAACATAATCATAATTTGGATATATATGGAGACAATTTGTCTAAATTTAAAATCAATTTGAATTCCATTCAGGCCGAAATGGACAAATAGAAACTGTTAATTTAATTTATTTTTTGGATTAGTTTAGTCTAGTAAACTATCTGAAGATTATGAAATACTAGTACAATCTTATTTTTACTAATATTCTTTATTGTTATGTAAAGTTAAATGCATGCTGTGCTTCCTTAAAAAAATAGCACATTAAGTTATATTATATTGTAAGTGTTTATAACATATGTAATAATGTAGTTATTGATGTGAAGCCTTAATAAATAAATAAATAAAAAAAATCAGCCTTTAATAACCCACTGTTGGGCTTTGCCTCCCTTTGTTTCTGCCATTCACCTCTATCTCTTGCCAATTCCATCCACTTGATGAACTATTACTAATTACAAAAATAAATTGATTAATTAGGTATTTATTTTTGTTACAGATCGAATCGGACATTTCCAAGAAGTACAAAGGTCGGCCAGTTAACATCATAGGAGGAGCCAAGTTCCTGTAGGGACAAGAGGTACCTACTTTTAAACAGCACTTGTGAACACAGAAACAGATGGAATCGTATTGTGTATATTTTCTTATTGTTGGCTGCTTTGATGAGAAATATAATAATTTTATTACGCATCAACTTTACGCAGTTTATCTGATCTTGTTACAAACAAACTCCTTCTGTTCCAGTATTGTGCAGTTTTAACAAATTTACTTGACAAGACAAATAATATAAATGTCATTTAAAAAAACCCGCATAGGAGTCATATTTTTTTTTGATTGCAAGATTTGAAGAAAATCTGATCGCTCAAAGTAGGTCAAATCCAGCTTAAAGGGGTTGGTTACAAGCAAGCAAACAAACATACAGGCGAAACTAATAAAAGTGTGTTACAAAAAGAAACTTAGAAAAAATGTAACTTTGTCGTTGCGATTTGCGATCTATTAGATATAGAACTTCTGGAGCTGTCAAAAATGTTTTCAAAATGTAGGTCAGTTGCACGTTGCGAATTTTATATTAACTAAAATTAGAACTGAAACACACGGGTGATGGTTTTGTTTATAGCAGCGAGCCACTTTCAAGCTACTGCTCCATATTAGCGCCATAATTTACGCTTTAAGAAGCAGGTGGAGCAGTAGCATCATATATGGGCACTATGCCCTGAATTTTGGGCGGATTGAGAACTTTGAGGGGCTTTTAAAGCCGCCTTGCTTGTTCGGAGCCGAATACGTAAAAAAATGATCGTAGTACGTATTTTTATAGGCCGCGCCACACAAATTGGCGGATGTAAAGTTATACTCTATAAAAATTAACTTAATCTCTGCGACAGCTGTCACAAAAATCAGGCATATGAAGTCCTGAATTTCTTAATAGTACAGACAGTACTTGTCAATGTCATACTTTATGGGCATGCCGATTAGTGATGGGCGACTAATGATCGTGACCACAGAGTTTTAGATAGAGTTTTATTTAAAATATCGATAGTTTATACTAACGATATTTTAAATAAAACTTAATTTATCATTAATTTTATTGTATATTTTAATATCATAACATTTTTACATGTGTAATTAAATTAAACCCAATTATATGTTACATTAGCATCGATAATAGTGAAAAACGTCGATAAATACTATCGTTACATTATGAGTATTTAATTAATATCATAACATTATTTACATGTGTACATACTTGATCTTAGATGATAGTAAGTAAATAAAATCCAATTTCTCACCTTCAACTACTCATTCGATTTCATTACAACATTGTTTGAAAATCGATTTTTTCCACCACTATCTCAACTCTAAAAATGTCAATCTTCAATGTCAATATCACTGTCGCAGAGATCAAGTTAAATTTTATAGAGTATAGCTACAAGCTGCGCATTAGGCAATTAACGTGCGGCTTTATGTGAGCTTCAGTCAGGATTAGATATTGCGCAGCTTGTAGCTAACTTCACATCCGCCGACTTCTGAGGCGCGGCCTTTACTATTTTTTTAATGCTTACCCATATGAAGGCTAAGCAAAGCTACCATAATGAAAATTTAAACACGTTCACTGCTTAGGCAAATATCTCAACGTGTCTAGTGTTTGACCGTCACCTTCGGAAGCTAGCCGTGCGTGTGCAATGTTTGTTTTGTGTTGAAATATCAGCACGAGTTGTGTTTATCCATAGTAAATATGAAATACTTGCAAGCTTAGATCTCGGTGCAGTGGCGCAATAAGGGTTATCGCATATGATCCGCTAGAGAACACGTTAGAACAGTTCGGATTGGTGGATTCCTATAACTACGTCGCCCAATTTCTTCTCCAGACGTATGCAGGTTTCCTTACGATATTTTTTCTTTTACCGAAAAATCAGTACTGTACTGTATCAGCCTTTGAATAGTCCACTGCAGGACGTAGGCCTACCCACAAAGGGTGATTGGGCCACATCCACCACGCTGGCCCAGTGCGGGTTGATGGATTCACATATGCCATCGAATTTCTTCTACGGACATATGCAGGTTGCCTCACGATGTTTTCCTTCACCGATAAGCCAGTGGTGTGAAATTCCGTACATAAATTCCAAAGAACTCATTGGTACGGGACCGGGATTTGAACCCACGACCTCACGATTGTAAGGCGGGTGTCACTACCTCTAGGCCACCACTGCTTATAAAACCAGTGGTGTGCATGAATTACGACAAACTTATTGTTGAGCGACCCGGGTCGTGAAACAATGATTTCACGATTTTGTCCAGCGTTCTCTCTCTAGGCCGTTATGTTATGGCTTCCAAATTCACTTAAGTTACTTAAATAAACTTAAGTAAGTCAAAGACTTTTTTTGCGTAATAAAGAGTTCAAAATAACAGCCTGCGTACGTTTAACTTTAACCATTTTCAGTAATATCTATTGACAACTTTCTAAGTTGCGAGTAAACTAGTGCAGTGTGAACTTGTAGGAACATTCGCAGTTGATATTAATTCAATAACTTAGCTAAGTTATGCTGCTTTATAGAACAAGTACTTGGTGTTCCAAAGAGGCTTAGTGTTTTATGATAATATACTAGTTTTTACCCGCGGCATCGCCCGCATGATATTTTGATTTTTGTGTTATCACACACCCTTTATTTATCCGGGACAAAAAGTAGACTATGTCACTTTCCGTCTTTCAAACCCGAGGCCCTAAACTAAACCCTAACACTAACACCCTAAACCTTACCATCCTTACATAAAGGAGGTGGAAAATAAAAAAAAAACGATTTGACGGTTGTTCGATTCGACAGTTGTTTTTTTGACATTTCTTCTTGCTCGCAGATATATAGCAGAATTTTTCCTACTTACTTAACACTTATCGTTATATTATGGAACATTTACGCAATATCATTATAATTTATAGCCTATGTGTTATTCTGATATATAAGCTATATTATTGCAAAGTTTCATCTCAATCCGTTCAGTAGTTTTTGCGTGAAAGAGTAACAAACATCCATCTATCCATCCATCCTCACAAACTTTCGCGTTTATAATATTAGTAGGATCTTTTAAACCGACTTCTAAAAAGGAGGAGGTTCTATGTTCGTTTGTATGTATTTATTTTTTTGTTTCTTTATTTTACTGTACTGTATCAGCCTGATAATAGTCCACTGCAGGACGTAGGCCTACCCACGAAGGGTGATTGGGCCATATCCACCACGCTGGCCCAGTGCGGGTTGATGGATTCACATATGCCATTGAAATTCTTCTCCGGACATATGCAGGTTGCCTCACGATGTTTTCCTTCACCGAAAAGCCAGTGATGTGAAATTCCGTACATAAATCCCAAAGAACTCATTGGTACGGGACCAGGATTTGAATCCACGACCTCACGATTGTAAGGCGGGTGTCATTACCTCTAGACTCTAGACTACCACGGCTTACGACAAACTTATCTTCCCAAGGTGGTTCCATTTAAATTAACATAAATCAGCTGAGCCGTTTTTGAAAAATCAACAATAATGTAAACAATTCGAACAAAATATTCGAATTTTGTACACGATCGAAGGTGGTTCAGCCATTTATTGCGAAAAATAATTATTAGATTGAAAACATGATTCTGTTATCTAAATCTATGGGTGATTTTTTATTTTGTTCCAATTATAAGCTAAATTGTAAAGTTCTTACCTTTTAGCTTTAGGAATTATAGTGTCAGTCAAAAAGATAAGGAATAAAATATAAAGCTTGTACAAAATTATCTAGTTCGAATGTAGGTGCCTACTCCGTACCTACTTTAGTTGCTAGACCTTCCTGCCAAGGTAAGGTAAAGGTAAGCTGCCTACAACTCAGAAGAGGTTCAAGTAAACCAAATATTTATCTAAAAATAAAGTGAAAACAAAGCTAGTTGTGAAACAGAGGTAAATAATTATAATTAAGAGATGACCTCGCTATACCGCCAGGTCATCTCGTGGGAGAGCGGGGTAGGTGTGAAGATTTAACTCAAACAATGACGGTGTCGTATCACCATCGAAGAATGAAACAGAGAAGAAGTGGCGTAAGGTTGAAGATTGAAGGCACGCTCACTGTAAAATGGCGTCAAAATATAGATACTGACATGTAGAGTCTGGCTAACGAAAGTTGATACTGGAATTTTTCGCAAACTTTTTAAATGGCAACACACGGTGCTTTACCTTCGTGGATTTACCTTTAAATTGGGGTATTTTACCTTGTATTAAAAACTTTTTCAAACTTTATGTACTAAACTGAACAAAATTATTTATTATATTATTATAATCTTCATCGTAACGAAGTAGATAGGTACGCGTTGAAATCATTTGGATCATTCGGAGAGCAATGCGAAGCCTCAATTTGGCATAATAATAACGTCAAAAAACAAAAAATAATTAACGTAATGAATACGAGTATAAAACTCCTACACGACAAGTTAAAGCTTGAAAAAATATTTTTTGCAATTCCCCCAAAGATTTGGAAGAATCAAAATCGCAGTATGGTAACAATGCTACATAGTGTGAGTGAGAGAAAGTGATTCCCTCTCAGTTTAGGGCTGCCATACTGATATTTTTTAAATTTGCTGCGCTTTGTCAGTATCAACTTTCGTTAGCCAGACTCTAATCACAAATACAAAATTGCTTAATTTTAACTGAAAAACACAGATAATATACCTACAATCACCGGAAGGCCTCAAACTCCGCTTAGTCTGAATCTTGATCAATCGACGACAAAACTTTTTAATAGGGTCTTAACTACTACAAAATAGGTACCTTAAAACAACATAATTATTTCAGTTTCTGCCGCATATAAAAGCAAGTGACATAAAATGTCATATTTGCGCGTCCGTAATGTTTCAGACAAACTTTCAAAAAATTCAAGGCGGAGTTTTGTACGACTATTCTTGAACACCGTATCTGCTTTTATTTCTTAGATCCACGGGTGTCACCCACTACTCCAAATAGTACCTACGTGTGTGAACTTTCTTGCTCTCAAGTGAGATAATTATAATTATATATCTTAGGGTATTTTATCTAATCATCGAAGCTTGTGTAAGTCTATTAGGCGGTACTAGCCTAGGGCGCTCTGATTCGAAGGTGTGATAGTGTAGATCCCATGGCACATAACTATCTACATATCCGTTAAGTATGCAAATTTTTGGGGTTCCAAGATTTAGGAAGTAGGGAATTAAATTAAATTATTATAGACTGGCAAAAGCGAGCGCAGTAACCACGAAAATTGGACGATGATTTTGTTGAGAGTCAATCAAGAACTTTTTGTGTAGAAGGTTTTATTTTTGCGATTTCGGGGTTGGTCCAATACTCAAAGTAGTTTATAATAATGAAGATATACAGTTAATTGCCTCTTTAAATATCTGCATTTTGCAAATCAACACTTTAAATAGATTGTCGTAGTCAGTAGGTACATAACTACCTACCTACAAGGTATCTATTATAATTATTTTCCGTGGTCTTAGGTTGAAATGATGATACCTATCGGTTCTTTAGTGTACTATACAGGGTTATCCAGAACCGGTGTACTATGCCGAAAGAAGGTGATTCTGACCATCGCGTCGTTATGTTATGAACAACGTTTACTATGGGGTCAACCCGGAATTGAAGAAAACAAAATCAGTTGTTTAATACATTCTGTCAATTTCGAGTTCTAATTTTGGATGGAACAGCTAATGGTCTGAATCACTCTCTTTCCGCTTAGTACAAGGCAAGCAGATAACCCTGTATAGAATGATAAGTTATTTAAAAAATCATTTCATCAAGCGCTAACAGCATTTAATATCACCCCTTTAAACATTTAACCCCAATACGGGTAGTAGACCGGGTAGTACCAGTAAACCGGGTAGTATGGGTAGTAACCGACAGCGGGCACGGCAGCCGCTATAGCCGGCATTGGCTTATGTTTACTACCATCCTTGTTCATATAAGCGACGCACTTCAGGCCGGACTTCTTGTCGCCACTGGCACCGAGGGTGCATTGAGCTTTGCCGGTCACTTGGCAAGCGAATGCGATGATGATGAAGAGGAAGAACTGAGTTTGGTGGTGCGGCGTGGAAATAAATATCATTTTGCTATTGAAGATAGGTTTACCTGATGTTAAGGCATATTGGCCGAATCATACAAGTAGGCGGATGTGAATACAAGCTGCGCAATATTCAATCAACGCGCAGCTTTATGTGAGCTTCAGTCAGGATTGGATATTGCGCAGCTTGTACCTAACTTCACATCCGCCAACTTGTATCATTCGGCCTATATGCTCTCGATCTCGAGTGGCACAGAACCCTAGAAAAAATAAAGGACATGTCCACAAAATGTATGGAGGCTGGTATAATAATAATCGAAAATTCTAACCACAACACTCGTTACATTTCGAGAAAGTTCATAAGCCGCGTACCCACCTAGCGCACAGGCTCGCGCGGCAGCCTCGCGAGCCAAATGCCTCGGCTGGTGTGGACGTGCCTCGGCCTGCCTCGGGCGCGCGTTTGCTCGACCGAGCACGGCTCGGCCCCGAGCCATCTGTTGTCGGTAAACTTGACGCGCTCAAAGGTGCCTCAGTGAGCGCTGTGCGTTAGGTGGGGACGGTTATGTTTCGGCTCGCGCGCGAAGCTACTTCATGTTTTGTCTCTTGCCGTGTTTGTCTTCTGTAATTTTGATATCATGGGCAGTCAGGAGGAGTCCATTCGCTCTATCTAGAAGCGTCTAGGTTTTTTCTTGATAAGTGACTGTTTTCGTTTCTTTAAACAGTAAGCAGCTAGGAAAATAGCTGCAGCTGAAAATACACGACTGTCCATTACGAATAGTCGCGGAATTATGATGGCTCAGCCTGCCTCGCGAGGCGGCCTCGTGTAAATTGAACAAAACTACTGAGGCTGCCGCGGGAGCCATCGCTCGCGATCCGGACACCGAGGCTGCCGCGCGAGCCTATGCGCTAGGTGGGTACGCGGCTATTTTTTCATAGAGTCTATTACAACAGTTAAAAACAAAAAAGAGCCCTCAGATTTTTTTAAATCAATTTTTTAATTTATTAGGATAAATAAATATATTTAGCTCAATAGGTAGTTTATCTCTATCAACCCTGATTAATTAACCTTCAAATTATTAAATAAAAGCGTTTTTACGAATTAGACACACTTTTAAAGTGTTTTTTTTGTTACTTTGTACCTACTAACTAGTCACACTAGTAGGTTATAATTTTTAATTTTAGCAAATTAAGTGATGAATATAGAAGAATCGGCTACGAATGCAAATAAAATAACGATAGAAGCACTTTATCATCGCTAAACTAGAAAATGTAACAAGCTGTATTGTTATTTTTCATACAATTTATTTTTCACATTTAAAAAAAATGGAGGGGTGAAAAAAATCTAAATTAAATATTTTCGGGAAGCCCATAAAACAAGCTTTCAAATGATGTATATATCATCTTGGTTCGATTTTTCTCTGAATAATATACCACTTGTGGACGTCACCTTTAATTTATGTTAGAGCCGTTAGAAGGCATACGACTTAGTAGAGATGTGGTCTACGGCGTAGCACGCTTACGTAAGCATCTGTTTAGACTTAATACTTTCATACAGATACATACACACTTTTTAGGGATTGTACAATAGGTACGCTACATTACTTAATACTTACGACATTTTTATTTCTGTATCCAATGTTTCACTTGGGATCAGATAGGTTGAAACCTGAATCGAATGAAGTACAACATTGTGTTCCGAACATTTTGACTATAAAAAATATGGTACTTGATGTGCGTGAGTCATTTGGCGTATGTCAATGTCAATGTCTCGTGTATCAAGCTATATTTTACAAGGGATAGTTCTTAGTCTTACCTTTTAAAATATAGCGGTTGGGATTTTCTAAATTTTGTTATGGCTACATAAAACTGACTTTTAGGATTATGGCAAACTCCTTACTCTAAATCATTGCTATAATAAATTCCGATAAGAAACAATTATTTGGTAGGTACACTTTATGGGACCTTTATCTAGGAGTTGGACATCCCAAAGCAATTGATTTATGCGCGTGTCATCGCTTGATTGCTTTGATATCTATTACTTGATTTTCTGAGAGAGATTATATACTCACATTCTTCACAGTTATTGGTATTTATCTAAGACCTAACCTTCATCTCTAGCCTTTTCTTTTTTAGAAAATTACGGTTCAAGTCACCAAGGTATTAAAATGTAGGACACAGATAAAGCCATTCGTACTTCTATGAAGCTGAATTTGCTCTTGCATAAAAGGGCCAAGCTATAAAATTAGGATCGAGATCAAGTAGTTCATTCGTCTGAAAAAGGGTATCTATCAGATCCAACTGATGATGGATAATTTGATATCTAAGTTAACAAAAATGTAAGACAATCCTTTGACCTAGATTCTTATTTATAGGCTAGTTCTACCACAGTGCCTACTTCTAAATGCTGCAGTAGGTCGTAATGGAATCTAAGGTAACTATTTTAACCATCTTCCAAGGGCAGCTGTATGTAGTTCTGAAGACAATACAATAATATGGTACTGTCGAACTGATCTGATGATGGAGCCGGAAGATATGAACTGGAACTTCATGATGGAATATAGTATCATAGCTGTTTTTGATTGCTTACAAAAGTCTTGTTATGAACTTTGACCACGATTAGGTTTCAAGGTCTAATGATGAAGCCGGAAGATAGGCATTCCATGATGGAATATCGTATAATAGTCGTGTTTGCTCTTGTGAGAAAGGCCACGTATTTGCATTTATAAAAGCGTGTTTTTCTGGCTCCCTCCACATGGATCCACAGCTAGGCTCCAATTGTGGATCCGCGGATACCTTTTTCTCCTCTTAAATCCACCGTGGATTCATGGATACTTCTTTTTCCATCTTTTTCTGCTGCGATATCCACCAGGTGGATCTGTGGACAGTTTTATTCCTTTTCTTTGAGAAGCACTTGAGCAAAAATCCTCAACCTGAGCACTTGAGAAAGACTTGTCGCGGGTGATCGCAGCAGAAAAAAAATCCGTGAATCCACCTGTGGACTTAGATGGAAAAAGAAGTATCCATGACCCCACTTGTATATTTAAGTGGAAAAAAAAAGTATCCATGAATCCACTTGTAGATTTAAGTGGAAAAAAAAAGTATCCATGAATCCACGGTGGATTTAAGAGAAGAAAAAGGTATCCGCGGATCCACAAGTGGAGCTTAGCTGTGGATCCAAGTGGAGGGAGCCGTTTTTCTAGTGTTTTTTAAACTATTAATTTATTTTTGTCTATGCTACGTACATACTCACTGGATACATTTGAATAATAAAATTTAGTAGCGCTGATAGCGTAGTTTGACTATGCGTGTTTGCCAGCAATCACCGAAATTAAGCAACGTTCGATTCGACCAGTCTTCCAATGGGTGACCGCGGGTGGCATTTACAACTGAGCGCTATAGACACGTTGAATTGTCGGTCCGGTTGTGTCCGCTTTAGCCATGTCAGAGGTCGTCAGGCGGCTTAAAAACTCTGACACCAGGGCGTGCCACCCGTCCTATACGAAATTTTTACTGACTATTTAGTCACTATTATAATTATCATACCTACCTATTATTGAAGCACCATATCCACACAGATCTCCCGGTAGATTTATTTAAACCTACGTCATTGTGATTACGCTCCGTCACCTTACGAACAAAGTGTGCGTTATCTCACCAAGTCCATTAGGTAAACCACTACCTATGCATTAAACATATAAAAATGCAACAGCGTGAGAATCGTGAGAATGAGATACTACTCGTACAATAGCAGGGGGCATTTACACGACATACAAAAGAAATATACTATACTACCTAGTACACTTACATACTTATTTCATATATCACTGGCTTTTTGGTAAAGTAAAACATTCAACCAGCTCATGCATAATATAGGCAAGACGCTTTGGTGCAGGCCGTTTCCAAACAGCTTTATTAGAAATCCATAGGGGAGGCCTATGTCTAGCAGTGGACGTCCTACGGCTGATGGATGGATGGATGACAGACAAGACAAGAAATTCTGTCATCTCAAGTACTTAAGTAGTACTCAAGTACTACTTAACCAATGAGCTTTTTGGACAACTGTTTTTTCAGGGTTTCCTCGTAGTAAAAGATGTAGGTACCTACCTATATACAACCTATTGAAGTCGCCCTTAAGAGGTTGAGTGTAAGTTACCTATCGACTTGGCATTTTTTTTCTTATTTTCCATATTGATGAAGTTACCAGTTATAGTTCTGTTATACAAAGCTCTACTCGTGACTATTTTACTCTAGATCAGTAATTTTGTCCGTGGAGACGGCGCTTTAGTGAATTAGTTTAGATATCAGATGCCGCCGTTCCACGGGCAGTCGTGCATGAACTTATTTTTTTTAATTTCAACAAACAGTATTGCGCCGGTGAAAGTGCGACGAGATGTTATCTGCTTACTCTTTTGGCAATTTTGCCAACGTAACTTTAATTTATATGGTTTTATTTTGGATAGGTGTCGCATATTTTCTAGAGTTTAGTGACAGTGGTGTATATACTTACCTATAATTACATACTAATGTAACCATTGAGTAAAGTAAGTTACATGTATTGTGAATGGTATCTACAGGGTTATATGAAAAGGGTGAACTCAGATGAAAAGGGTGACTCAGATCATCGAATTTTATTTTAATTTAAAAATATAATTTATGTTATTACTTAACCGGCGCTAGCCCGAATTCGATATAATTTGTGAATCAGTCATAGGACGTCCACTGCTGGACATAGGCCTCCCCTAAAGATCTCCAATAAGACGAGGTAATTTTAGATAGGTATTCCTTTTCATTCAGGATTGATGCCATAGTAAGAGAAGTATTTATACACAGGTCATAAATTCTGTTACATGTTTAATATAAAATAATTGAAACAAGTTTATTAATTATGTAACCATCTATATACCAAAATAAACTTAACAAAACATAGATTCTTATGACAATAAAGTTTATTCAAAATGACCTCCGTAATTTTGAATACAGGCCTTCAATCAGCGCGGCCAGTCGTCTATCGCAGCACGAACGAGCTCCATGTCAATATCGGCGGCTGCCTTAATCAAGGATGTCTTGAGTGACTCTAAATTGGGATGAGGCTTTGAACACGCCTTTTCCTCCAAGTATTGCCATATCTTGTAATCTAACGGACTCAAATCTGGACTGGAGGAGGGCCAGTCTTCGTGCCTGATGAAGTCGATTTCACGCGCCACCAGCCAGTCTTGTGTGCTCTTCGCTCTATGAGCTGGCGCCGAATCTTGTTGGAATAACCAGTCCCTGTTATTGAACATGGTATGAGAAACAGGTTCCACAAGCTTCGACAGGACTATATTTTGATACACAACTGCATTCGTTTTTACACCTTTCTCACAAAAATGTACCTATGTTAAGCCCCAATAAGAAACTGCCAACCATACCATGAGCGAGGATGGAAAATGACCTCGTTGGACACGCGAAATACGGTTGCTCGCTTCTTCACTACTGTGTGCGTACACCTTATCATTTTGTTTGATGTAGCTCTCTTCTACGGTAAAAATTTTTTCATCCGACAAAAGAATTTCCCGATATTTTTTTCCCGCATACCGCTTCAACAAAGCGCGGCATCTCTTCAGTCTCAGGTCCATTAGACGAGCATTTAAACAATGTCCTGTTTATCTTCGACATGCCCGAAGCCCTAAGTCTTCATTTAACACCCTTTTCACTGTGGTTCTGCTTAACCCCATCTGAAGGGCCAACAGTTTCTGCTTACGTTTGGAATTTCTTTGAATTCGCGCCTTGACAGCTTTTATCACTGCTGGAGTCCTAACAGACCGAGGGCGACCACTTCTTGACCTGTCATCTACACTAAAGTCTTCATTGTATCGTTTGATGGTACGATAAACGAATCTTTTGGTTATATTCAAATTTTTCAGTATGTCAAAAATTTGAATTGGCGCGTAACCGCAACGATGCAACGCAATAACTGCAACACGATCTTCTTTAAGCGTCCACTCCATATCTTTGCTCCATATTTAAAAATGAGTAAAATTCCTAAAAGCATACATTTTTATTTTCATGAACAATTCGAAATTCGAATTCAATAAACTTTTTTATGGCCAGCATTCTAAAAGAAAAGTTTTTACTGTGTGACAATACTTATGACCTGACTAGGTACCTAGATAAATGATCTGTTTCACTCCCCTTTCTGCTTAGTAGGTACAACTCTCTCAAAACAACGCTGTATTATTAGAATAAGTGTCACAAGTGACGGCATTATTTCCAAACAACGATTTGCATTTACCTCTATTGCAATTTTTTCACTGCGTATATGGGTTAGTTTACAGATCGCAGATTTTTCTTATTATAAAGATAAAGTATAATAACTAAGTTAGTATAGGCCGGTTGGCTAGGCCTGGTGTCAGAGTTTTTTTAGGCCGCCAGAAGGCTTCAAGGATTATTATAGAGGTAGAATTTTCTTGACATAACCTTAAACCTTCGGTAACCCATAGCTTAAATGTTCTTACATAACTTATTTAAATTATGTGGGCGAAATATTTGTTTGTTCCGCTACTCAAAGCCGCCAAAAGGCCGGTAACGTTACGGCCCAAACTCCACCAAAGCGAAGTGGAGCGATGTACTCGGACGCCCACATGTAGCCCGCGAGTGCCGTGACCTGAGCTTAGATTCCGTATCTTTTTGGAGAGAAACAAAGCACAGGTATATGCTGAATCATATTTGTTGGCGCCTATCAAGTAAGCGACAAGCAATTTCATTTTATTTAGATTATTACACAGGTGTTTTAGATTATAGAATATAAATATAGTTTTAAAAAAAACCGGACAAGTGCGAGTCAGGCTCGTACATCGAGGGTTCCGAACAAACACATTGTTAAAATAATTAAAAACCTGTTTTAGCATGTGCTAATGAAGTTATTTTATATGATACCTTACGTGATACGATTTCCTAACTTAGAATTTTTAACCCATATTTTGTATATTTCGAGGCCCTATTTTTTTGTGATTTAAAAAAAAATTACAGTTTTCAGATTTATTCCTATATGTGTACTCTGAGACAATGCTTCTCGCCAAATTTCATAGTTCTATGTCAACGGGAAGTACCCTGTAGGTTTTGATTTTTGTGAGTGTCGAAATATGCGGTTTTTTACGACATAAACAGCTCTAACTTTTTTAAACAATAACTGAGAAATTTTTGTTTTACACAACTGCAAGAGATCATAGATATACGTATACAGTTTATATTTCAACTCGATATCTTTACGAGTTCCCGAGATAAAGAGTCTTGACATACACACAGACGGACAACAAAGTGATCCTATAAGGGTTCCGCTTTTTTCCGTTTGGGGTACGGAACCCTAAAAAAACTAAAAAACACACTTAGGATTCATCAATTTCTTTTTGTTTTATAAATTCATTGTCATCGGTCTTTCGTAGGTGTGCAAAGTTTAAAGAAAATTTGATCGCTAGTAGAGATCGCAAGTAGATCACTAGTAGGTGAAAATCGAGCTCAAAGGGGTTGGTTACAAGCAAGCAAACATACAGGTGAAACTAATAAAAGCGTGTACAAAAGCCAAATAGTTTGTCGACTTTAGTTGTGACTGCATTTAGCGACATCGAAGATCGAGCCTCAGACTAAATAAAAAAATCAAAATAGAACGTCATAAACAGACAAGTGAGGCCGGTTTTTAGGGTTCCGTACCTCAAAAGGAAAAAAACGGAACCCTTATAGGATCACTTTGAATTTTAAACACAAAATATGGGTTTAAAATTCAAAGTGCGTAAATCGTATCATGTAAGGTATCATATAAAAGAGTTTCATTAGCACATGCTAAAACAGGTTTTTAATTATTTTAACAATTTTCGATGAATGACGAGAAAAGTAAAAAAAAAGCTTTTGTCAATGATGATGATGAGTATAGAGATTTTAACAACGTATTTCCCAATTTTGTGAAATTTTCTGGATTTGTACGGAACCCTCGGTGCGCGAGCCTGACTTTCACTTGTCCAGTTTTTTTTTATACATGTGGTGAGTGCGTCGGTGTTGCGTAGCCACAGTTTGACTGACAATCCAAGGTATACGTAGTATTATTATATCTTCTTTGCCAAGGCTTAGTTTCCTTGTACGTGTATATGTGTGTAATAGTGTCTGTACATGGCGAAGCGTAGTTTTGCCGGCCTCACTTATGTTCTTCACAACATACTGTCTTGATTTTATTATTTGGTCTGAGTATCGAGCATGTATGCCCGCCAACCTTCTCTTTGGAGGAATCCGAGCCTAATACTTTTTGATACTCTGTAGAGAAAGAGAAGATATCCTCGCAAATCTACGAAGCTTAATTGACCTTCATCTCGTAATACCAGCTTACCTACTTTTAATAAGGAAGTTCATTACCAACGTTTCGGTTGAATGTTCACCTTTTCACAGATTAAGGACCCTGGACGGCGCGTAAATTAAAAATTTTGCTTGTTTTAAATGAGATTTTGGGGTCTAAAAACAGAAATAAACTTATTATCCTGTTGAAGAATCAGAGTTAAGTTTGTTAGATAAATTGTTGGTCAATAAATCGTTCCCAAATACGAACAATCATTATTGTTCGCAAATAATGGAAAAACCGCCTTCCATCGTGTACAAAATTCGAATATTTCGATCAAATTGTTTACATTATTGTTGATTTTTCAAAAACGGCTCAGCCGATTTCTGTAAAGTTTAAATAGGATCACTACTACGAGAGTATACTCTTTCGAACTAAAAAATAATTATTCGATTCGGTTCACAATTGGCGAAATTATCGATGAACATACAAAAAAAATATATACAGACGAACATAGAACCTCCTCCTTTTTAGAAGTCGGTTAATAAAATACTTACATGCTCTTATCAGGACATTTGTATAACTAATTAACTATAACATCATGTAAGTATTACATTATGTTGTAATGAAGTGATTGTGTTGAATCGGTGGAGTATTTAAACAAACAATATATAGGTATACACATATATACACACCTATTTAGGTAATTATTTTGTATAATACAATCAAATCAATTAAAACTATTTAAATTTAAATTACTACTATAAAAAGTTAGTAATAATCTATGTAACAGGATATCGTAGATCGCTAAAGGACTCTCTACAAAATAGAATCCAAATGCTCAAGGCCACTGCCATTTGGCATTGTGCCCCTATGTGGTTTTCGATTATAATATTCTACCAAATTAGCTAATACATAGCTAAATTAGAATAACATGTGGGATTTCCAAACAAAATTTGACATTAATTTGAAATAAAGTCCCATTTAAATTTTAAATCAGATATATGAAATGGACTTTTTATGAAAATATAAAACTAGTTTTACTTATTTCGTATAATTTATTATGTACACTTAAAACCTTAATTTATTTATATTGATAAATATTTTTGGAGGGGTCATCTAAACATTAGAATGTTCTGTAGGAGTCTGAGAGGGGAGGACCGGCAGAGGGCTCGTCCTCTCGGGCAGGAGTATCTCTTCACACACATCGCGAATTGCCTGAAAAGATAAGATATAAATTACTTAATAAGAACTATAGACGTTCTTCTTTTAATGCTAGATTGAAAAACATTTTTGAAAAATGCTATAACAAATTTTTGTGATAAATTAGTCAAATCATACATCGCAAAATCCTAAACTTGGACTCAGTCGGGCCTCAGTAAGCTGGTAAGCAGAATACAACCAGTCCATTGGACATTTATTGGAAAGATTCAACAGTGAAAGTTTATATAATGATGATGAAGTTCAGTGCTGGAGTCTGGGCATTTGACGATGATCTGTTACTGCCCTAAATACGATACTATGTACTAGCAATATCATTTTGGAACTTCCGCGAATATATTTTGCGTAACAGTACCTTCATAATACGCATCGCACTCATGCCGCATGAGTTGCGGTTTCTTTGTGTGATCTCTTAAAAGGAAACCATAACTTCACCTAATTTGTATACCAATAAAAAAATGGTGTTTCCACATCAAGCATGCTATTGCTAGCTAGCCTTAGGTCTACGAATGAAAGTGCGGACCTTTCTGTTTAGAAATATACCTATTAGCTGATGAATCAAATTTTTGGTAAACTTTAAAATTAGAAGAGTAATAAGTTTTTATTTAAGTTTATGTTTTAGGATGTTTCCAATTTTAATCTAGAAAAGTGACTGGCTCCACACAGTAGAGACACATTACTTCCTATGGCTTATGTCTGTCACATTCGTACAGCTTGCCCGCGCTGCCGTTCACTAGCTGCCCCTGCGAGTGGTAGTTCTCCAGCACTTCCAGTAGTACGGCTGGAGTACACCGTGTATATTATATAGAACGTTGTATGATGATACCTGTCACACTCGCACAGCCTGCCCGCGCAGCCATTCACCAGCTGCCCCTGCGAGTGATAGTTCTCCAGCACTTCCAGTAGTGCAGATGGAGTACACCACGTGAACGTTGTATGATGATACCTGTCACACACGCACAGCCTGCCCGCGCAGCCGTTCATTAGCTGCCCCTGCGAGTGTTAGTTCTCCAGCACCTTCAGTAGTACAGCTGGAGTACACCACGCGAACGTTGTATGATGATACCTGTCACACTCGCACAGCCTGCACCCGCGCAGCCGTTCACCAGCTGCCCTTGCGAGTGGTAGTTCTCCAGCACCTTCAGTAGTACAGCTGGAGTACACCACGTGAATGTTGTATGATGATACCTGTCACACTCGCACAGCCTGCCCGCGCAGCCGTTCACCAGCTGCCCCTGCGAGTGGTAGTTCTCGAGCGCGCACAGAGGCTCGCCGTGCCAGCACTTCCAGTAGTACGGTTGGAAGTACACCGTATAGAACGGACAGTAGATGTTCTCGTAGCACTTGTCGTGCAACTGACAGCATCTGTACATATCAAATAGTAGATTATTTTTATTAAAGGTGTAGGTATAATATTACCACGAATTAATCACTACATAGTATAAAACAAAACCGCTATTTTTGTGTGTCTGTCTGTGTATCCGCTTATATCTCGTAGAATATTTTTTTATGAAGGTTTAAAGCTATGACACATCCGTAACCGGGCGGAGCCAGGAGAAGAAGCTAGTAGGTGTATAATATTAAATCGGGGTGGTGCTCTAGCGAAGACTTATTGGTCAAAAAGTTATTATAATTTTTGAAAACGTATTTAACATTAACTGTAAGCTAGTTTTTGTTCTGTGACTTTTAGCCAAAAATAGCGAGAGAAAGAGCCTATCTATGTTGCTATTCGATTAAAGAAGGCGCTGCAATTTCAAACATCTTATCTGGAACTGCTTCAAAACTATTAGACCAGGGTACATTATTTTTTGTGGGACTATCTCGCGACATTGTTCTAAAATTGAAGAGAAATTGGTTGACTGTAAACTCAGTTTACGGACGATAATTTTACGTGATAACGTCATAAGAAAATATTGTTAAATCAACAACTGAAAAGGCGAACGTTTAGACCGATCGTGCCTCTCTGTCGCTTATTCCGTACTCTTGCTTGCACGCTCGGCTCAAGCGGAACGTGACACTGTCGATTTAAAGACGTTATCACGTTAAAACACCAGGCACAAATAACGGACATACAGACGCATCGAGAACCTTTTTTTGGTAGTCAGTTGAAAAAGTGAACACTTGAAATAGTTAAACAAACATTAGAGACTGCGTACGTAATTAGTAATTACACACACTCGGCTGCATCTCAAGTTCACAGAACAAAGAGTTTGGTAGATGTGAATAGGAAGGATGCCGACATTTAATTTGCTCATCATATCTCACTAAGATTCTGTCAGTTTAAACAATGAGAAGCAAAAAGTAGTTTTTTTCGGAAACAATTATCAAAACTTCGACATTGGAGTCAAACTTATTCTGGTGAGCAAAAGTGACAGTACCAACATACCATGCGTTATTTTCATAACAAGCAAAATGGGATAGGTCATAGAGCACGTTCATGGTGTTATGATGAAAATTTTCTTTCATCTACAAAACTTATTGTTATAATTAATCTATGGTAGATTGCAAAAAGACGAAAATGTAGGGGTCTTAACATTCTAAGGATATCATGGTACCTACTCATATTTATCAACAACTTTAAAGAACCAGACCTAAACCAGCTAGGAAAAACTAACTACTACAAAAACAGTTTGTTTGAGACAAAACAATGAACATTTTGTATGAAACAGCAAATTGACGGTTTGTTCCAATATTTAGGTAAGTACTTACTTGTTGGTTATGATTAGTATAATATTGTTTCATTATAAATACAGACGTGGTATTCGTACATTCGCTCTTTTTTTTCACTCGAAATTTGACAGCTATGCGCTTGGAGGGGAAAATGCACAAAACACCCCATGTGAGACGTTAGTACAGGACCTATGACCCCTAGATCGAATAAGAATAAGGATACAACTTGTTTTTAACGATAATCTAGAAAACATAATAATAAATCGTTCCAATACAAATAATAAAATTGCCATACCCATATAGGGTCATATGTATCACTATACAAAACATGTTAACTAAGAACCGCATGTAAATGTCATATGTTGCAATAAATTATTTGACTTTGCTTCAGTCTTACCTTAAGTAAAAAATCGGATAGGTACCTGTCAATCCCATCAGTAGGCCGCCCCTCCCCCAGGAACCCGCAGTAGCAGCCGTACCCCTTATACGAGAGAGGGTCGCACCCGTTCGCGCAACTTAGCATGTTGTACAGATGGATCACGCCCCTCTTCCCGCGGTTGTCGGTCCTGTACGACTGGGGGTTTATATTCCTGTGAAATAAGAAAGTCTTATATAAACAACTGGTAATAAATTAATTTTTCGCCAAAAATGGTATTCTTCACCCACTGTCGTGGACCTACAGAATTCGAATAGTTCGCACGGATCAATGTCTCATCGATGTAGTAATTTTCACATTATTGTTGATTTCTCATAAACGACCCAGCCGATTTCCATAAAACTTAAATAAGACTACTACTAGAGTAATCGCGTAGCATACGAGAAAAAATCATACAGTTGAATTAAGTACCTCCTTTTTTGAAGTCGGGTAAAAACAATAATAAGACGCACACATACCAAATTTAAAGTTCACTAGAGAAACTCGAGATGCTTCAGATGTTCATTTGTGTAGGATAAGATACTCATTCCCTACCTAATGCTATCTTATTTATCATCATCAATTTGGAATGCAAAAAATGCAAAACTTTTCTTCTTGGTGATGATCCGTAGTGTTTTTCTACATGACTATAGGAACGCTGTTAGTACCATTTGTCTGGTTGGTAGGTACCTTGTATAAAATAAATTAAATGACAACAAAGTTGTCATCACACTTTTATTTTCACTACGTTATGCTGAGAGAGCTCAGTGAGCTCGGTTCTCTCAAATTATTTCACATTTCTTAGTGTAGAATCGAATATGGAATTGTTTATACAGCTATCCTTTAAAGAGTTCAGGTACTAAATTCTGTGAGTTGATGGCATAATTTACATTTTTATATGACTGCTAGATAATAGTCCCGTAAAATACACAATAAACATGCCGCGGCAAATGCACTGGGAAGTAAAAAGGACGTCGTAGCGGGTATTCAACGGACCATAAACCACTAAGAGCACAAAGTACGCACATTTTTAACGAATTAATTGTCAAAAAAACTCTGGTTAGGTGAGATAAGCAAACATCAAGGGAACTTAGTGGTTTGGGTGTTATGGACAATGCAATGAGATGTTTGAGCAGGTAATTAATCTATTCTTCTTCATCATTATCATTAGCAGTACTATCACTTCAACTTGCTCGTCTGTTGGTTGCTAGAGCCAGCTTCCTAGCCTATACTATATCGACTTTTTAATAGTCTACTGCGGCACTCAAGTCAAAAGCTACTGAGCCATATTCACCACACTAGCCTAGTATAGGTTAGTGAGTTCAAATACGCTACCTACCGAACTTCTTCTACGAATGTTCGTAGGTTATCCACTGGGCTGTATTTAATAGAATAAAAGCAATGACATCTTACCTGACCCCATTTTTATAATCCTCTTCAGGTATCGAATACCTAAAAGGGTCTCTTGCGAATCCAACCAGGAGCTTTCCCCTCTTTTCACCTAAGTAGTCTCTTTCATCTTCCACCTCGTTCGCTTTGGTTTCATCACTATATCTATTTTTGTTATCTCCAATATGTCTATAAGCGGTTTCACCATGCTTATTCTTGGCTTCTCCTACAGGCTTTAGGTTGATTTCTTCCCTGTGCCTAAGAGTGGTTTCTTGTATATATCTATGGTTATAACTATGACTGTGTGGATTGTGTGATATTGGTGTGTATGGCTGGATTTGGGCGTAGTTTGTACTATTGAAGATCTGCTCGTAGGTGAGGCGGTTGGGCCATGCTGGAACAATCAAAAGTAAGTCGTTAAATAAGTAACTTGTTACGATTTTTGTGTAAGAATAAAGTTTAGTCCTTGGCGGAATTTGGACTAGTGCTACGAGCTGTATATATATTTTTTCTGGGTACATATGTATTTTTTTATTTATATTTAAATTGAAAATGTATACTCCTATAAGATAAAGCCTTTGTAAGAGTACCCAATTGTTTATCTATCCTTTCGTTTTTATCATATACTGGACCCTGCGAAACTCTTAATATGCATATTATGAATTGTTATGTTATTAATTGTTATGCTGTGGTAGTCTAGTGGTAGTAACACTTGCCTATCATTCGTGAGGTCGTGGGTTCAAATCCCGGTCCCGTACCAATGAGTTTCTTTGGAACTTAGGTAAGGAATTCCACACCACTTCCTTTTCGATGAAGGAAAACATCGTGCAACCTGTATACGACCGTAGAAAGAAATTGATGGCGTATGTGAATCCACCAACCCGCACTTGGACAGCGTGGTGGATACGGTCCAATCACCCTTAGTGGGTAGGCCTGTATCCTGCAGTGGACTATAAAAAGACTGGTACAGTACAGTTCATAATTGTTATGAACATATCTACTAAGTTAGTTACAAGTTGTAGTTAATAAACGCCCTTGCCATATTTTTAAGCCTACTTGAGAACCCTCTTGACAATTTTAATTTGAATAAGTATCTACAAGACAGTACCCTGATTCTGTAGTACATCATAACACTAAAATGCATCTTAATATTCTTATCTCTCTGTAAGTAATATAGCAATGACATGCTAAAAATCAATTATTTTTGCAAAGTCAACCAAGTGCACCTAGTGATTGTTACTTATTGGAATTTCATGTTAACAGTTTGTCATAAGTAGAAAGATAAAATATTTTTTATCCAAAATAAAATTTTGAAAATATCATTCGCCACCTCATAAAAGGTAAGAAAAGCATTGTCTTATTATGTCTATTTCAATGGCAAGGACCAATTAATTTAACAAGTAATACTTTTTCTACCAGTCTTCCTTTGCTATCTCCAAACTTCTTCAAGATATGTTCATATCAATATAATTCAACACATGTCTGTCACATTATTAGCTCTCTTCTACTCAACCCAGGCTTCTGATTACGATATTGATTTTTTGTTTGAGATATCATTTAATCGTGTCTTATTATTAGCTACAATTTGTGATAATCTGAGGGGAAATTAAAATTTTCAATTGTTTTTGTTCCTTTAAAAGTTGTGAGTTTTAAATAACAGATGGCGCTGCACCGGCAAACTCTCGTCTTCCTCCTACTCATCATCGCGTTCGCATGCCAGGTGTCGGGCAAGGCGGTCTGCCAGGCCCGCAGGACCTCTACGAAGGAGACCGAACTGAAGTGCGTCTTGTACGCTAACCAGGACAATGTTCAAACCACAGGTGCTTACTACTACCCTGCGTACTGGTACTACCCGTATTATTATTACCCATATTATTATTGGGGTTAAGAACTTTATAAAAGGTTATTAAACGTGGAAGGTGCTTGATGAATTGATTTGTTTGTTAGTCTAAATATAATATTAATTAAATATTAAAATACCTTCATTCATTAGGGCCACAGAATACATAATAATGCTTTCAACAACCTATACAATGCTGCCAGCATGCTTGATACGCTGCTAACTGGCAGTGGACACAAGCTTTTAGTATTATAACTTCAGCACTCATAGCATGGTAAAGGGATTAAACCATTTTGTCCCCTTTTAGTATCAGTTATCTATATTAATGCATACTTTCTTCTTCCTTTTCTGAGGGGACAAAATGGAGTGACAGTTTGTCTATTTGCCATGATAAGGATCATCATCCGATTGTTTTTTGTGTAGTAGTTTTATTGTATTTTAGTTGTAGTTAGTAAGGACGTTTGCCAGTTACAAACATAACACTGGGAATCTTTTGCGGGCTTAGAGCGTTCCAAAATTTAGCTGATTAATAAATCTAGGTATTCTAAGAAAAAATCAATTAGTGAACATAACAATATTTCCATTTTCTTACGGAATTGATAGATTGAAAGTAGGGAGGTAATTAGGTAGCATCATGGTAGCAGGGATATATATTCAAGAATTCATGTATTATTTTGTAAGTTCTTTTTAATCATTTACAAAGTTTACTTCAAGAAACTTGTTATGGTAATCGAGAGAGATTTTTGCATATAAACGCTTTCTAGTAAGTATATTATTGCTTGTCGTCCGAATTTATTACAGTCTTCAAGGGCGAATTTATCCAATAATTTTGGACGAGACGGATGTTTTTAAACATTTTGTAGCATTGAGAAGCGTCTGCTCATTTAAAGTACCTATTTATGTATTTAAGTAAATTAACGAGACTAACCGCGCACTGAAAATACGAGGTAAATAAATACCTCATTATCCTGATGTTTCGTTTGTTATCTGTAGTCCTACCAGATGGTCCTACTACTACTACTATTAGTGTCATGGGCAGTAGATTTCTTCCCGTAGTACTACTAGAGTGCGAGTTACAGTGCGCAATTAGTCCCGTAGTATAAGAATAACGTGCTCAAATTGCGATAGTTAAAAAAAAACGTTGTACCTATATTAAACGTCAGACTTCAGCTTCGTAATAAAACATCTCTACCAACACCAAACGACCTTAACTGGTAGATCAGCCGCGCAATTGGCGAACAAACAGCATAACATTAGCCTGAAAACTGGCTTCACGCACTGAATGCTTCAGAACAATGGCGCTAATTCAATACCGGCCACAATGGAGATGTAGCCGATCCGGCCCAACCGACCGAGGGAACGATTGTGTGGAAGATACCAAACGGACGCGCGATTAGAATTTAAACGCCCACTAAAATATTGCCACTTTATGCAAAAATGCTATCTAACTTGCGTATACGTTCTTGAAATTTAACTGCACTTTTTAATTAATGGCTGGCTAAATTTAAAGCTTTAACAAAATTTTACTAGATAAAATTGTATGAAGCATATTTTGATATCCACATCTTCAAATTAGATTATGTACTGACCCTTGCGACTTGCCAAGACATCCATTCTTGGGGGATACTGCAAATGCATTAGCAATACTTTAGGATATATCAAAATGACCAACCTTCACTATTGGACCAAACCCAATTTTCCAAAAATAGCACAAATTCGGCTCAAAAAGTTTGTCGAACTTCGACAAAATGTACCAATAGGTGATTTTTTCCCTTGATGTTAATTGTGACCATGGCAAACCCTATTTAATTGCTGGTCGAAGCTACGAGCACAAATACATCGTAGAATATTTTTTTTCCTTCACCTCACTACTTTTTTATATAGGGCAAGTGCCATTATTAACTAAATACAAGACTTACATAGGTAATCTAAAACTACATAACAAGCAATCGGATCATCCACAGACCCTTGAAGGTCTAATATAAAGATAATCCAAATGGTCAAGCCCACTGCCAGTTGGCAGCGTGCCCATCATGATGGCAGCATTGCCACGCTGAATAGCAATGCTTATACGTTGAGCCAAATAAACACCAGCAATTTAGTCTCACGTTCGCGAATTAACTAAATTGATAATGAGTTTACTCACTCTGTATTACAGTATTAAAAGCTTAAAATAAAAATCAAAAGCACCGTCCACAGATATTGAAAGTGCCATTTTGTGCAATAAAACTAATGCAATTTTTTCTCTCTATTATCGGTCTCTAGGTAAGTAAATGTTGATTGCAGCAGACATTCTAAAAGAGTGTAATTGGTAGATTATGGAGTGCTCAGTTGCAAATTGCTGCCGGCGAGGACGTTTTCAATGGTGCTCTGATTTCGAACACCAGGCGCATAGATACAGGCCGTATTCGACTCAATCAGATTCTGGATCACTCGACGTTTGGATATAGTTGACTCGCTTTTAGCCGCTGCTTTGCCGTTTTCCTGCAATCCTATATGAGCCTTTTTTTTCGGGATAAATAATAGCATTTATTATGACACTTTCAGGAACTTTAATTTAAAGTTTTATTCAGAAAAGATGTACTAAGCTCAAAGAGGGTTTTTAAGACTATCATGAGGAACAAATTTCACTATGAGGTAATCCGAAATTTGAGAAAAAATCTGTTGTTCCATGAGTCGATACTGAGCCGCAATTTGGTTTGAAATAGTAGTTTTGTTCTTGATTTTCGGGTTGACACCACGGTAAAAGTTGTTCATGGTGATGGTGATGAATCTCAGAACAATAATTATAACTGGGTTTTGTTATCTGAGGTCTGAATTAGCTGAAATTTTCGGCTTAGCACTGTACTGAATCAGCCTTTTTAATAATTGCTGCATGGGTAGGCCGCCTATCACCCACGAAGGGTGACGGCTATCTAAGATATCTCTTGTCCTCTTACCATAGATCTCTTATTGTATTTACAATTTTGGACAAATATTATATATATTTTATTTCATATAGATCTGCGTTTGACTAGTGACTACACTCTGCCTGATGTTAAACAGATATGCGGTCTAAGGTGTAACACGCTTACCTAGAAGATACCTACCAATTTACTTGGGATTTTAAGACACCTACATTGTACTTTAGCGGGAAGACAGACTCAGGCAAGGCGTTCCACATTCTGGCGTTTAGTATGAGAAATGTGGAGTCGAAACGCTTGGTTCTAACGCGCAGGATGTCCTCCATAAAAGAGTGGCGCTTCGGTCGCATCTGTCTAGCCGTACGATAAAAAAAGGAGTAGGTGAAACCAGATTGTGCAACTCCTGGGCGCACTCATCGAAGAGTATCCGATAGAAGGCCGACAGACACGAACGCCACCCTACGTCGATGCTCGAGACTTTGCAGCTTCGACTTAGTCAAGGTTTCGTTGCCTATCAGCCTCCTGGCTTGGCCGCCTTTCAATTCATGGACACTAGAGCCATAGAGAATATTATAGTAGGCAATGTGCCTACTTTTTACAAAGTTTCGCAATCAATAATTATAATTAAATAAATCAATCAACCACTTATTCTATAAAACACTTTACACCATTTAAGTACCTTCCTAATTTATCAATTATGTCTTGACCTGGCTTCATAATTAATTTATTGCGTGCTGAAATGGTTATTAGATTGAAATCATCTCCTTTGTCTACGACGCTTGATGGTGATTACGGAATGTAAACGACCTAAAAACCTGTTTAGGTGAACATGCACAATGCAGTGTACAATTGAAGTATCTATGTACCTACACTGCATAGTAGAGTACCTATAGTGATGCCAACGTAGGCAAATTATCGCTATATAGGCTACTTGAAGGGATATAGCAAAAAATCGTGATTTGCAATAGGCTAGGAGAGCTTCTGAAAGGGCTCGGCAAAGGTCGCCAATTTAGGCTTCTTTGGTGATCAGGCTCTACTGAAATTCCCCTACTGTGTTATAAGAAAATGAAAGTTTTTTTATTTTAGTAATTAGTTAACTGGAATTATCTAACAAAAGAGTTTTGATAGATAATTCCAGTTAGGTTATATATAGAGATTACAATCCCGGGACTCGGGATCGCGACCATTTTCTGGCCCCGAAAATCCTGGGACTGTACTTGGCTAATCCCGGGATTTCCGGGATTGCTACAAACAGGTTAAGTTTGCATTCCATAGTCCATTATACTTTGCCTAGAATATATTAACAGGGGCCTGAATCGACTACTGTTTCCGCGTTTCCTGTAGAACATCGAGAGTATTTTCGGTACATTTTTGATAAAATTTACGTTCTGAGAAAAACTCTTTTCACAAAATGTTATGTTTTTGGTATCAATCGCTTGAGTAAGAATTATTGCACGTACGACGTACGAGACGTCTTTTCGTTCAAAAAAGTTTGTAGTTTAAGGGCTGATTGTAGGAAAGTTTAAGTGCTGATTACAACCGGATAATTTTTAGAGATAGATAAAAGTTTATTGGTTTTTTATAGCCAAGTTTGCGGTTTCCACAAGCCTTTATAATATTGATTACATGTCGACAAAAACAAACCGTAGATATGCTGCACGATACATAATATACTTTAGATCGTAGATAATACTTAGAATCAGCATATTATAAGTAACTACTGTCTCTAAAATATGTCTCTTCCTCTAACCAATGTAGAACCTAAGCGAGCGGTTTTAGCTGCTGCTCATATTGGCAATAAACTACGAAGCAGTTTTGGAATCAGAAGTCAAACATTAGATGCTCTGATATTTCTGCAATTGTATTTTCTAAATTCTAAATATACTTTTTGTGCTGTCTTCTAGATTTCTTGCAGAAATACTTTGTTTATTTTGTCTATTTTAATTTGTGTAATTTTGACGTTTACAAAAACGTTTTTTTAAGAATTCACGAAGGAAATTCTAGTCCTGGAATAGCCCCGGGATCTTGGGATTACGTATAAAAATCCCGTGGTCCCGGGATTGAAAAACATGCTCGGGATTGTATTCCGTAGTTACCTTTATTCACTTTGTGACAAGTTTTGGGCTACTTGATGCTTGAAATGGTTAACAACACTGTCCATGTACATTAAGAGCTAATAAGTTATATTAAATCAGTGTTTAAAGGTATTTTTTTACAATTTCTTATTAACTTTCCATTTAAACGAAACCTGTGTCGCATACCTATATAAAACGAGTTAAGTTGCTGCCGTTCAAAATTTTCATATTTGTAAACATTACTCAAGTGTTCAGTAAGAATTTATTAATTAGTGTACAGTTATCAGTTGTTAAGTTTTAGGTGTTAATATTAGTCTTAAGTTTTGAGTAGGCACTTATTCGTGTTAAGTTTTAATTTGCAAGTATCCCAAGTTTCATTTTTTGATGTGTACGAGTACAATAAGAAGTTATCTTTTTAGAAAGATTTGTACTCGTACCAATTTTGCAAAATATAAGTTGCTCGCTATTTGGAAATAGTTACGTCCGAGTCATTGCGTAATATTTTATGACACTAACACATACACGTAATTGATAGTTTCTACTGGGGGCATTTTACGCTTTCTTGCCATACATTAATTTTCATTAGACGTTAATTAGCCAGATTTGCATTAAAACTGAATGGAAGCAAAATGTGAGCATGTTTTAGATATAGGTATACTGAGCGCCACACCAATTGAAAGATGGGAAGTTAGCCGCAGATGACACTTCGCCGTGATTCGCTAATTATTGCGCATGTGTGCACAATGCCTATACAAATGGCGAAGTAGTGAGCTCGGGCGTAGGGAGCGCGCGGGAGGCACGAGGTTGGCGGGCGGGTGTGCGCCGGCATCTTTTCTCTCTGGCACCCGCTAACGTCTATATTTTGGCGTTTGCACAGCTCTCTGCGACTAACTTCCTATCTTTCAATTTGTGTGGCGCTCAGTATACATATTTGTGACTAACCTAACCTATCGCGGGTCGAATCTGGACACGATTGGCAAGAGACCGAGGCAGGTGGCACTATAAGAGAGAACCCTATACCCAGCAGTGGGATAAAAAAATGTGGATGATGACTATGAACCTATCACTACATAAAATAATTTATTTTAGATTTAAGATTTGATGAATTGGTTATAAATTAATTATAAAACATTAGGTTATTGTCTTCCATTCATCGATCTGCCAGTTCACTGCTGAACATAGGTTTCTCCTACGGACCTATGTCCAGCATTCAGATTCTCAAAAGGACCGATTCGAAGCAGCGCGCATCCAACATGATTTGCGGTTTTGAATTAGGTACATCGTAGGACGTGTTACGCAATGCTTACCGGTACGTAGTTTTCATTCAAAAATTTACGACTTCATCAGCCATCTGTTCTTCGAACTCAGTGGCCTACCCACTGCCATTTCAACTTGCTATTCTGGTGGGCTATGTCGGTAACTTTGGTTCGTCTGCAGATCACCTCATTCGTGACTCGATCAGTCTTCGATCTCGCAGAGACTCAACTCCAGGAGTAGGTAATTTAATAGTGTCCAACTGTAGTCCATTAATATTTCTATTAATTATTGTACAATATCAACTTTACATTTTAGGTAGCCCCTATTATTTATCATACCGAGAAAGCGTTTTAAATAAACTAGCCTACAAAAAGTTTGTTGGAACCTCGGGATAAAATGAATGGAACAGCAGATTTCTTTTCTACAGCCCAAAATGAAAGTTAGTCATAACGACGAGCACAATCCTATTGAAACCCCCCAGAGTATTGCTAATAGAGCAGTCTCCCCGTATATTTATAAAGTGACTTGCTGACTGACCCGGCATAGCCCGTGTGTGATTGGCTAAAGAAGACAAATAGTAAGGATCCCTAATTATTTTGAAAATATAGCCTATGTTCACCGTAGCGTACCGTCATAGCGTATAGCTTTCCAACAGTGAAATAATTTTTCAAATCGGTTCAGTAGTTTCGAAGCCTATTCGATGCAAATAAACAAACAATCAAATCTTTCCTCTTTATAATATTGGTATAGATTAAATAGGCCGTGGAACGGAACCACCTAAGAACTTCGGTTCTTATTTTTCAATACATTTATATAATTTACAATACATTCAAGCAAAGCTAAGGTTAGCACTAAAAGGATTTACCAGAAGCATTAGCAATCGAAAGCTGATTCAAACGTCTTCACATTAAACATATGCAAGTACTTAAAAGAAATAAATAGCCCATTCAGCGTTGTTAGATTGAGCACAAGGCAATATTTGATTTAGATTTAACGTAATGATGATTGTGCTCTTGAACTTTGATGTCGATTAATTAGATGTTACGTGTTATAGTCTCCCTTGCTTATCACGCACATGCATGCGTACATAGCACTTGCCATGGTACGTCATTACAGCAAGATAGGTACATTGATGTGATATTCACACCTTACCACTTTTATGAACATTTTTATTACAGGATACTAGCGTGAAATGAGTCTAGAGCATATATTTCACTAGTAACTTCTAAAGTAAGCACTTAGTAACCCTTTTTAGGGTACTGAGTAGGCACATGCTTAAGTGATGGTAACACAAATGTTAAAAATAACAATTTTAATTTTGTGGCGTTCTTTCATTTATTATACCTAACACCTAACAAAAATAAGTCTACAGCCTGTAAAGTAATGTAAAACTTTAGAAAGAAGCCACAAATTTACATGTATATCTGATATTTTTGCGAACCCAAATATGACGTCATGATCTAGCTAGACTCTAGATTCTAGAGTATTTAGTACAGATCTTCTTTTTAAATAGTCGGTACGGTTCAAGTGGTGCAGTTTCGTTGGACATACTGCAACATTTATTAATGCCCAGGGAATAACAGTAACTCTCCAATAGATAAAGCACTGTCAGTTCAATGTAACAAGTGGCATGGACCTAAATCATTAGGGAGATGCATACTAAACTTGTTATCATATTGTTAGACAATTCGTGATAAAATTATACTTACCACAGAAGCATAAAGTTGCTTTGGCTATAAATTTATTTTCGAAACCACAATAATGAGCTGGGTTTGTAAATAATTTTGCAAATATGTTCATATGTTACTCAATCGTATCGAATCTTCGGAACAGATTTGATTACAAAAACATCAAAGCGCGAGTTGGAATGTGCGTTTATAATAAAAATAGTTTTAGGATATCGTATCCAACAAGTAATCAACCTTATTCACCCAAAGTTTGACTGTAAGAGAACACTTTATGAAACAAATTCGCTATTGTGCTCGCCTCTAGATTTCTCTATTCTTTCCTCTTTTGATAATTACTACATCTATTGTGGTGTCAATACAGTCTTATATAGGATAGTGGCATCACCATAATGTCAGCGATTAGATGACCACTATTAAAGTATGTACGTTTCGGTTTCAGTTATCTCACCCTGAGATAACTGAAACATACTATACAGGGTTATTCCTAATCAATTATCGTCCTTTTAGGGGCTTATTATGTAGGTACATCAAAACTAACAACTTTTGTCAAAACTAAAAAATAATTGTTGTCTATAGAAAAATATCGTTCACCCGCGACAAAATGTATGGATCAGTTGTATTATTTTTTAGTTTTGACAAAAGTAGCAGTACAAAAGTTATTAGTTTTGACGTACAGAATAAGCCCCTAAAAGGATGCTAATTGATTAGGAGTAACCATGTATAAATACACCTGTACCTACAGCTATTAAATACTCATAATTTTGTTATGATTGAAGACACGCGTCATAGTGCATAGTCATCAATTTCTATGCTGTCCAGCATGACATTCGAAAACCGATCCACGACGTCGATTGACCTTCTTTCACTTGAATTGTTTGTCTACGACACCCGCATACATGTACCTACTACCAGATAATGTCAAGGTAGCTTTAGATTATACCATTTATTTGCAATAGCCTAATAAGCGTTACGAAGCGCCCTTGAACCTGGTATTAATGAGGTGGTTCGGAGAAACATGTGTCGCAAAATTATTTCCCCATTGAGTTATTGTTCTAATAAAATATGCTGATTGTTTTGTTTCAAAACTGGTTGGATTAGCAAATAAAGTGAAATGCTTCTGCTTAAAATGTCACGTCTATATTTTCGCTCTACTTCGATACTGGTGATACCAACAACATAATGCAACTTTTCTACATTTTCCTTTCATTTATGGATGATATATATATATGATCCATGTTACTGGAGCAGTTATGCATGTGCCAGCAGTCTGGAGTTACGCTTGAAACTGGGCTGATTCGGGTAGACGCAGGAGGGGGAAATGTACCATATATTCCGGCGTATTCCAAAATATACCTAAAGGCAGTGCAGGATGTATGGCTCCCAAAAATAATTAAAATATTTATTTTGACAATTTATACCTATATGATTCTAGGATCATCATCATCTATTCAAATTATTAGTATGGTCATCTTTTATTATGGGTCATCCCCGAAATGGCGAAAAATCAGCTTTCCCATGTCCAGAAAAAGCTCGTTAACTTTCGAAAAAATGTATGGAACAGTTGATCGCGAAATAAGTTTCGCGACTTATAAATCTTTCAATAGCTCAGAGAAAATAAAAAAATCAAGAGAGAACGTCGTTGAACAGACAAGTGAAGACAGTTTTTATACATGTAGCGAGTGCGTCGATGTTGCGCCGTCATAGTTCGACTGACAAGCCAAGGCGTAGTTTCTTTGTTCGTGTATATGCCGGCCTCTTTTGTTTGTTCACAACATTCTGTCTTGGTTTTTGTTATTTGGTCTTAGTTCAATAGTATCAAATTTTAGAATTATAAATGAATCACCAGCTGGCTGGAAAACGCTTATTTAGTTTTCTGACTAAGATATAATGAGTGGAATTTTTTTCCATAGTCTAATGAACAATGCTAAGATGTATCTAGTTAAGTATTTCTATACGAATGAAATAACAATAAGTAAGTTAAAATCCTTTGTTCTCGGGTAACATAATAGCAATAAAAGTTGCATTGTTCAGGGGATGTAGTGAGTGTAAATTTCGCACAACTTTGACCTTCTTCCTTAGTCTTGAACTGGATTCTTTATTAGTTATACATTGTAAATTCGTATCTGGATTGCTTCACCTAGGACAATGAAAATAAGACTGGGAATAAAATAATTATTATTTGACTTACCTAAAAGTAGGATCTGAGCTAACAACTGAGCTTATTTCTTCGTAACTGAACTAACTTCATTTCTCCTTAATTTATTGAATTTTGTAGGCATTACAAACATTTTCATAAAATCCATAGTAAAATTAATGAAAGTTTGAATAATTTATCAAGGTTCAAATTAAAAATAATTTTAATTTGTATAAGTACCTAATCAAGTTATTGACACAGACAAACAACGTTCAATTTTACTACTGCATATAAGATCTAAGCAATCATCTTCATATTATATTGTTTTGATTGCATGTAATTAAGAAACACTAATGTAGAAATAGCCCATTTACATTTTGTTTTGAAGTTTTCACGGTCATCAAGAATTACTTAGGTATTTTTTGGTTGGTGAGATGGACTGATGTTGAGAAACCATTTGGAATTTAAGATATTTGCCGTGAAATACGATTAGAATTGATAGCGATAGTGAATTACAAAATGTAGTTTGAGGAAATACTTTTGTAGATGTAAATATTTCAACAGATGGGCACTAACTAAGAAAATTTATGTGTAAACTAATTGAAATCAAACTCAGGCCTTGTAAGAAGATGTACCTACTAAACCTTAATAGGTTTTAATAAATAAAATAGCCTTTATTTCCCAAATACGTTTACAAGTTCATAACTAATTTAAATCTTACATTTTTAATTTTGAATATTTTATTTGGGCACCCAAATTCGGTAAAAGGCCTCCTCCATACCAAAGTTCAAAGTAGGTTTTACTTATACAAAACGATTGTTGAATTATAAATAAATAATAAATATATTTTATTCAAAAAAACCTTATTAATAAATTAACTTACACCTAATTGGAAAAGAATACAGTTTACTGAAACTTAATTATTATTTAAACAATAGGTGTACACTGGGGCCCACACTTGGGTAGCCTGTGTCGTGGGCTCCAGGATTTCTCCAATTCATAAGAGATTCATTTAGATTTATTTTATATTTGACATAGCGCAGCGTAGGACACTGTAAGGTCATCCTGGATACCAACCTCTCCGAACCGGTGTTATTAGTAATTTATTATGACCACGTCCTACGGTCGACACGATGATGATAATGACCAGGGCCGGACCGTGAGTTTAGGGGCCCCTGGGCTAATCTACTTAGGGACCCACCGAATTAGGTACTCAAAGTATAGGATAGCATGATAGATAGAGACTCAGTCTGAGAGGGAATTAACGGGGCACGATCAAGGTAGAATGAGCGAATGATTTCAACGGTCAGTTCGATCGAAGTACTAACACCTGAATGTAGACTTGAATGAAATTAATTGAATGGGTTTGTTTAATCGCAGGATTCCCATGGTTGCAAACCTTGTATTCAATTAAGTAAAATTTTATATTTTATTCGCATTATCGTTTATATTTTACCTTGACTTTACTTAGTTGGGGGGCCCTGGGATCCACGGGGCCCTAAGCTGAAGCCCAAAAAGCTAAACGGTAGATCCGGCTTTATTATTAAATGCTCAAAATGCTCCTTAAGAAAAATATGATCAGTCTATTTTGACTTAGTAGGTACTACCGTCCTGTAGAGACAGGTACCCGTAGTATTCAGTGACAAAATTCAAATTGGCCACTATTTTACCACAATATAAATCTACAAGGTACATAAATATATAGACATACACATTACACATGTCGCCGTGTTTCTTCATTGCGTCTTTCACTCTGTAATGATCAAAAGGTTTCACATTTAAAGCCACAGAGAGAGCCCAAAATGAAACGTGCTAAATCACATTATTTCATAAAGAGCCGACAATTAGACATTACGGTGAAGTGAAAGCGTGGTTATAGCGTCGAAATCACAGGCGAAATATTGTCGAGATCAGCGATCGGACCGGTTGACCGCGCAGAAAGTGCCGCTTGTGTCCGTTGTATCAGGACGTCATACATTTTTTCGTCGATCAGTTTTCGAATGGGTGACCGCGAGTGGCATTGACAACTGAACGCTACCGTGGTTCGGATGACACGTTAAATTGTAGGTCCCGGTTGTTCTAACCATTTATTCATGTCAGAGGCCAGACAGCTTAAAAACTGACACCAGGGCTAGCCACCCGGTCTATACTGTTTACATCGACGTGTCTGTGTTTGCATATGTGTTCCTACGGAAATAAATGTTTATATGACTATTGACTACATACGAACTTACTTGGACATTTTTTATTCGGGTGAATGGCGAGGCATTAACTGGGTCAAAATGCGTCTTACGCATGCACTCGGAGAGATGAGTGAAAATGGTCAGTCGTTGATTTCATAATCATAATCATTTATTTCATAATATTCATTACATGTCATAAGTGTTATCTGTGATACATTATCAATGTAAATTTACAAAAACAATATTAAAAAATCTGTAGCGTAGAGTGTCAATATTATTAAAATTAAATTAAGTCAATACCTAATTAAAAAATGTCAATAAAACTAGATTAAATTAATAAAATAACAAATAAATTATGTACATACTAAGCCCGATTACAGAGGCGCCAGCGTAACTATATTAGCTAAATAGCATAGTTCTGTTTCTTTTTCACTTTAGGCATTCGATAGAGAGAACGCTTTTTACGCTGCTATTTAATTTACGTTGGCGCCTCTGTAATCGGGCTTAATGTGTATTGTGTACTGATTCTCAACTTTATAGTTAAGAAATTCTTTATGGCTGTAAAATGTCTGCTCGACAAGCCATCTTTTGAGACGATGCTTAAAGCAGACTTGTAGTAGTGATGACAATGTCAGGCAACTTGTTGTATACAGCCGGCCCCATGACGTGAGTCGCCTAGCCGCCTAGGTATCTGTTTAAGCTTCCCTGCACGTCTACTTGAGAGCGTTTGTAAATCATTGTGCTCTGTCAATCTTTCAGTGGGAGCCTACAGACGATTAGTGAAGTGATGAGCTTTGCTCTTCTCGGCCCGATTGGATCGACTTACAGAAGACCGAGCTACGTGGGAAGAAATGGGAGAGGCCCGTGCCTAGAAAATTGGATGATCCAAAGATTTTATTGAGTTATTATTCTTAATATATGTAAATTATGCGTCACGTTGTTTGTCCGCGATGGACTCCTAAGCTACTTAACCGATATTAACTAAATTTTGCACACTATGTGCGGTTCGATACAACTTGAAAGATAGGTTAGTTTATATCTCAATTTCTAATAGCATTTGTTTATTATACTTTTAAAATCTTTCCGTATCGGGGCGAAGCCGGGATGGGCTGCTATTAATATAATTATGATATATTTACAGATGTTGGACATATTCAACAACATGCTTATTCGACGAACAAATTCTGAAACTGCGACTCAGCAATAAAATATTGCCAATAAGTCACTATAATTAATTTTAATACTTCAAATCTTTACATGCTTTGAAAATTATAAAATCGTAGTTTTATTATTTTTATTTTATCGGACGTTTTTCAACAACGGAAACGTACCAAACAGGTACTCAATAAAATGGTGAGTCAAGTTCATGTAACTTGACCAGTTATTATGTCAATTATTTCGATTTCCATTTCGCTACTTATTACATAAGTTTACATTTTTGCAGGTAAAATATTTACTGCTGATTGATATTTATTAATTATTACATCGGCTAAGTAGATACGCCTTGGCTGTGCGATTGACCTAGTAAGGATGCGATGATAGAGTTGCGTTAGAAAAGAGTTACAACGTTATCTAAGTGGTAGGTATGATAAACAAATTATATTTACTTTGGTGATGATTTGGCACTTTTGACCGACGAACCACCGGAGGAGGTATATAATTCGACGCGTATATATTTTTTTTATGTATAACCACACATAACTTTTTTCATAGCAGTCCGTTGGAAAGAGTATACTTCGAAATTGGTCCCATTTAAATTTTATCTAAATCGGCTTAGCCATTTTTGATAAATCAACAATATTGTGAGAAATGATTTATCGATCCGTGCGAAATATTTGCGAATTCTGTACACGGTTGAAGTTGGACGTGCTATTTTTTTATAAATTATAAGCGAGTGGCTTTATTTATTTTTTATTTTGACTTATTTTGACTTAATTATTGATTAACCTGATATGACGTGTAAATAGTATTTATGAAATAAATGATTATGATTTATCACCCATAACCACAGAATAGCAGAACTTTCTGTTTTTATAACCATGGATGTAGGTTCCTGCTACCTAAACCTATACCTCTTTAAATATTTTTTTATTATCAAATAACCTTGACTGCTGCCCGGATCGTGATAGCATAATGCAAAGGCACAATGCCACCGGAGAAAAATCTGTTTGCAAAAACTTCAACAGTAGGAGAATATTATGTTTATATCCCATCAATTGACTATTTAGTGTAGACACTAAATAGTCAAAGCCCCTATCTCAAGAAACATTATTTTGTGGTCATCAGTGATAAGTGGGGCACAGTTGCTAACTTTTCCGGTGGAACCGCATAACATAACGGCAAGCTTGCATTGTAATAAATCGACAAAAATATTACATGGTCAGTAGACATATAATTATAATACTTTTAGCTGAGTATTTTTTACCTATCTGATCGTAACTAAAAAACTATCTATCAGACCGAATTTCAAACCACAAAGAGCTTATTTATAGATAATGATCAGATGAGATGTTGTACAATAAGTAACTAGGCGGTCTATCCAAACCACCCATACTAACCGGTATCCCTGGCGTAACTTCGAATCACTAACGTCATATTGATAAAAATCTATAGAATGTATCTGTTCTATCAGTATACCGAACAAAAAATATGCTGTTCCACTTTGCTTTAAACTTAGCTTTGCGTAACGCATAACATTTTTGATGGCAGTCGAAATTATCACACAATAAATACCTTCTATGTATAAATAATATAAATATAGACAAAAAAAAACTAAAAAACACGCTTAGGACTCACCGATGTTTTTTTTTTATTTATTACAAATGCATTTGTCATCGGTCTTTAATAGGTGTGCAAAGTTTGAAGAAAATCTGATCACTCAAAGTAGGTCAAAATCGAGCTCAAAGAGGTTGGTTACAAGCAAACGTACAGGTGAAACTAATACAAGTGTGTTAAAAACACTAGTAAAACACGCTTATATAAATGCACGTAAAAAAAGGCCTTTGTCACAAATGCAAACACGACTATGATACGATATTCCATCATGGAATGCAGTGCCTATCTTCCGGCTTCATCATCAGACCTTGAAACCTTATTGTGGTCAAAGTTCATTACAAGACTTTTCTAAGAAATCCAAAACAGCTATGATACGATTTTCCGTCATGAAATTCCAGTTTATATCTTCCGGCTCCATCATCAGATCAGTTCGTCAGTACCATATTATTGTATTGTCATCAGAACTAGGTATATACAGCTGCTTTTCATTACGCTACGACCCTTGGAAGATGCTTAAATGACCTTAGATTCTATTAAATAGATACATACAGATCGACCTAATAAAAGCATATTAAAAATAGTTAGGTTATTGCTAAACATCAAAAGAATAACATCTCGGTTTATGTACCTATGTGAAATATTTTATCTATATTTATTCAATATGTCGTAATTATGGCAAGGTTAGATAGATAAACAGATGCAGTGGAAAAGCAAGGATCAGGTGACACATCTTAGTGAATAAATTAATAGCATTGTGTACTCTAGAAACTAGTTTTCTTGTAAAGGAATGAGGAAATTTTCCGACCCTGACTTTATAGTGTTGTGATGAAGTTAATAAGCATGAGTAGTTTGCTAACTTTATGTTTTATGGTTTATTTATGCAAAAAGTTATTAGGTATGCATCTAATATTTCTTTTTAGGTGGGAAAACGTCTTATTTGCAAAATGCCTGATTGTGCCACAACTATTCTATTCTCATTAAGTTCCAATGTATAATGTCCCTGTCCCAAAATGTCCCAATCTCACAGCGTCATAAAGATCTATTTAAACCTGTGAATGTGATTTAAAATTGTGTCGGTAGAATTTGATCAATAATCTGTTAAATTCGTACATGTAGGAAATCGCAGTTTTATCAGTAGAGAGTGTAATGAATGATAGTCTTTAAGAGAGAGAGAGGTACATTTTTCTTCGGAACTAAAATGTCTTCATCAGCAGGTTTTGAGACCTTTACTCGGTTTTGGAAAGGTTACGTAACATTTCATGCGAAATAAAGAGTGGGTATTAACATGTCTTCTGGTTTCTCTCCACCGGAAAGGCACTCAGGTGCCTAAGTATTGCCTAAGTAGTAAGTACCAATGTTCAGACAATGTCGGTAAATTATGGTTAAATAAGTTGTCAAGTGCGTGTCGTGACACGCGTATGATAGGCTTCCGTAGATGGTGACGATGATTATGATCATAATAAAAACCAATTTTCACTATGTCTTTATGGCTGACTACTAGAAAAACGTAAAATTGAGAATGAAATATGTTTGTGAGGTCGATGACCTCTGAGAGAAGATTTTCCGTTATAACTCAAAAACTTATGATCCCACAGCGTTCAAAATAATTTTCAGGGAAAGTTTTTGATGTGGTCTATTAACTCAGAAAGTTTGAACATTCTATCTTGCATACTTTAGAAATGACATAGAATAGAATGAATAGAAATAGACACTTTTTTCAACCTTGTCGGTCTATATCTCACTAATGGTACACGTGACAAAAATTGTTCAGAAAACCTTACATTCATTTTTTTAACCCTATTCAATTCCCCACGTGAGGGGGTGAGGTCATCTCTATTTTACATGTATGTCCCTTTAAATAGACAGTTTTGATTTTTTAGTATTTAAAATTGAAATCTAAACTTAGTCTACCATTACACATCACATCACACTTAATTTCATGCAATTTGGTTGATTTTTATATAGAAATTATAAGACTTTGTATTAATGGGACGGACGGACGGACGGACACAACGAAGTTATAAGGGTTCCTCGTTTTACTACGGTACCCTAAAAACGATGTTAAAGTTGAGGGTCAAGCCCTATAGAAGTAGAAGAAGTAAATTGCTTGACATTTTGATAATTAATCACTGAAAACAAAAACTGACACAGTAGCTTCAAGGTAGCTGCATGTTACGGTATGGTTTTGGTTACTTAATTTAGTTTGGCTTTAGCTGTTTTACCGTCTTCGAAAATCTTAAACGTCTATGAATAATATGAAAACCGGCCTCACTCGACTGTTCAACGATGTTCTCTCTTGATTTTTTTTATTTGCTCCGAGCTTAACGCTAACAGAATAAAATATGACTAGTTTTACAGTCGTTTGGTACCCTATGTTTGTCTGCTATTGTATTATCTAACCTAATTCAGCCTAGTAGTATTCGAAACATGAAGTAAGTATGTTTATATCTTTAAAACTACGCAACCGATTTTGATTCGTTTTTTTTATAGATAGAGTGATTCAAGAGTAAGGTTTATATATAATACGCCTGTGCAAAGCCGGGGCGGGTCGCTTGTGAATAAATAAAAAGTGAATTTCGACTCGAACTAAGTCCAAATTTTTCCATACCTACATTTTTCGGACGACGCTATCTTTACCTCACTTTTGTGTGTTGCTTTGCTAGTCATACTATATTGATTTATTGAAGTATCCCGGCGATTGGAGATTGATAAAAAATTGACCTAATAGATTGCTCAGGGTCAAAGCTGGATAGTGTAGGTCGGGCTTTCCATAACAATGAAGATAAGAAGCTTTTCTACGCTTCTCTTGTTTTTGTTGCTAAAAAGGACTCGAAGGTTTTTTACCGACTCATGACCAGCTTACATCCCATGGCTTTTCTTGAATTAGTTAAATAAGTATTGCGTATGGATCGGATCAAAATTATTTGAGAACGTGAGGCGAACCGTTGCACAGAAGCAAATTCATGTCAGCAGGGATGAGGGGTGGAATTTTGCGCAGCTTGTAGCTAACTTCACAGACGCCATTAAGTTTGATTCGGCTTATATTATTATATCTCTGTTATAAATCCTGACAATTTTTTTAAATACGCAAGTACATGTATTTATTGGTTTATTCCTCTTTCACACAGCAACGGAGCAACGGATAGGCTTGAATTTTGGCATGAGCATAATTTAAAAGACGGAAAGTGGCATTGGCTACTTTTTATCCCGAAAAATAAAAGGTTCCTATGGGCTAGTACAAAAATCAAAGTAATACGCGGGCAAAGCCGCGGACAAAAACTAGTTTTATTAAATTCCTCCAATTTTATTAGATGCGAAAAATAAATTGTATGAAGAATACAGCTTATTACTTTTTCTAGTTTAGCAATGATAAAGTGCTTCTATCGTTATTCTACTTGCATTCGTAGCTGATTCTTCCACATTCATCGCTTAATTTGCTAAAATTAAAAATTATAACCAATTATAACCTACCAGTGTGACCAGTTAGTAGGTAAAATGTGACAAAAAACACTTAAAAACTGTGTCTAATTGGTAAAAACGCTTTTATTTAACAATTTGGAGGTTATTTAATCAGGGCTACTAGAAATAAACTACCTATTGAGTGAAATATATTTATTTTTTCTAATAAATTCAAAATTAATTTTTAAAAAATCGGAGGGTTCTTTTTTGTTTTTAACTGTTGTAATAGACTCAGAAAAATATGAACTTTCTCGAAATGTAACGAGTATTGTGGTTAGAATTTTTGATTATTATTATACCAGCCTCCATACATTTTGTGGACATGTCCTTTCATATTAATTTAAAAAAATCGGAGGGCTCTTTTTTGTTTTTAACTGTTATAATAGACTCAGAAAAATATGAACTTTCTCGAAATGTAACGAGTATTGTAGTTAGAATTTTTGATTATTATTATACCAGCCTCCATACATTTTGTGGACATGTCTTTTAACTAGCAAGATTTCACTCGAACTTACATACTTAAATACATCCACGCAAAGAGAGTTTTTGCGATGTGACATTATCAACCCGGATTTTGTATTTTAAGCTCAGGTACTTTCTTACATTCCATATTATTATTTAGTTTTCATTCATAATGTCGTTGTCTTAGTTCGTAATTTTATTCATATCGTAAACTCGACTTAAGCCGGTTTTGAAAAATGCACTTAGTTAGTACTTACCTCTACTTTGAGTTTGCTTTCATGTTGTACAAAATAGCTTAGGTTTAAAATTCTTTATTAATTAAACAGTTTTTTGGTAAACCTTTAGAGTTTACTGATTTTAGTATATTTTTTAATACAAAATGTCTTAGTAGAAAGCTTCAGTATCATTGTATCCCGCTTCTACTAAACGAGCTCTTGGACATTTAAAGCATTAGAAAAAAATTGCATAATTTTACTGTTGTAATTTTTTTTAAATATTTTTTTTGGCTGTGGGCTCATCAAAGATTAAAGTTAATAAGAACATTCTTTTATTTACTACATTTTTTTGTAGTTATAGTAAAAGTGCACTTAGCCACCACTATGCTTTTCATTTTTTTAGGGTTCCGCACCTCAAACGGTAAAAACGGAACCCTTATAGGATCACTTTGTTGTCCGTCTGTCCGTCTGCGTGTATGTCAAGACTATTTATCTCGGGAACGCGTCAAGATATCGAGTTGAAATTTAAACTGTATACGTATATCTATGATCCCTTGCAGTTGTGTAAAAGAACACCTTTTCAGTTATCGTTTAAAAAAGTTAGAGCCATTTATGTCGTAAAAAACCGCATATTTCGACATTCACAAAAATCAAAACCTACCGGGTACTTCCCGTTGACATAGAACTAAAGAAGATATAATAATACTACGATAGAACTATGAAATTTGGCGAGAAGCATTGTCTCAGAGAACACATATAGGAATAAATCTGAAAACTATACATTTTTATTTAAATCACAAAAAAATAGGGCCTCAAAATTCACATAATATGGGTTTAAAATTCAAAGTGAGTAAATCGTATCAGATAAAAGAACTTCATTAGCACATGCTAAAACAGGGTTTTAATTATTTTAACAATGTGTAATTTTACATGTATGACGAGAAAAGTGAAAAAAACCGTTTTTGTCGATGGTTATGGTAAACAGATTTTAACAATTTACTTCCCAATTTTGTGAAACTTTCTGGATTTGTACGAAACCCTCGATGTGCGAGCCTGACTTGCACTTGTCCGGTTTTTTTTCTTCTCTCCCCATTTGGGGCATTTGGCTTCGCGCGATCGGCGCATTTGCCACATTCGAGTTCAAATGGATGACGGAATTATTTTTTATTTACAAGGTAGGGAAACAAAACACGGAAAATATACAAGTAAAATTATCAAACAGATCAGTAGAGTGGGTTATGATATGAAAACTTACAACTAATATTCACATCAATAGGTACAGTACAGTATATACGTTTTCATTTTGTACAGTAGGTACAGTATATTTTCACTCTACTATTGTAGAGCATGCAGGTAAGGTTATTAATCACTAGTGTTGTACAACGTCTAATTAGTCATTATCGATAAGGGAATATCGATAGCGCCCTCGTTTGTTACGTACAATCAAATCGGAAATGTATTGTGTAATCGAGTTTAACTCAGCCCGATTACCGCGCTCGGTGTGCCGTTGCGTTTATGCGACACTGCTTACGGAAAACGCTCGGTGTATCACATCACATTGTTTCATTTTTATGCAATTGTAACGTAATAAATCTGCGTTTTAATGTTGTATTGTTTAGGGCTAGGGAAAAGAATTCCGAGGCCTAATGTAAATTGCGTATTTAATAATTTACGTTACAAATATTTTTTTCGAAAATTGTATGGTCGGAATAGGATATATTTAAAATTATACAATAAACCAAAAAATAAGAATTTCATTCTTTTCATTGGTACTCTATTATACCAATAAGTATAGGAAATATTAGAAAAAAGTGTAACAGTATAACACTACATGTGTTATATTGTTACACTAGGTACATTGTTACACATTTTTCTGATATTTTCGAATAATTTATTAGACATTCGACACATACTTAGGTAAAACGTTGGATAGGTAGATACTTTTTTAAATAACCAAGTATTTAGGCAGATACTAACCTGATTCACAAATCACCGATGGCACTATACTCGTAGACAGTAATAGTAGAAGACCCGCATACACAATATCTAAACTAGTTAATTTCCGACATGCTTGCATAAGACTCCACACCACATTTTTACCGTGAATTATATTTTTGCACTCCATCACTAGACATAAAAAATATTATTAAGCAATATAAAACCTCTTTGTCGATAACTTTTGCAACTATAAAATACATGACTACCATGAAGTTTTTAATTTATAAATTTTAAAACGAAAACGTTTGTTCGATTTTCGAGTTTCGCGCCATGAGCGCGGGAAGACGCGCGCGGAGCATGCGCTCTGCTCTCTACAATGATCTGTCATTTTTTATGAGGCACCCGAGGCTCGGACCTCCCGCCCCCTACAGCCTTCGAGATATTTGTTTATATGCGGTTGTAAGTAATTTTCTGCTGTGCATATATAGCTATATACATGTTAGATAATTTCAATAAGAAGTATTTTTATTATGATTATTATTTATGATTATATTATGATTTGGACGAAATTGAGTGCCATTGTTTTTGTAATGCCTATCTCATGTCATACCTTTGTATGTAAATATTTGTCTAAATTATTTTAATAAACAATCTTATATTTGTAGTTACAACTGGTGAGCTCTATATTTTGTGATTTGTCTCTATAGCATAAAATAACCCTGGTTATTGGTAATCAATTAACATCCTTTTAGGGGCTTATTCTGTACATCAAAACTAACAAGTTTTGTTCTACGACTATTGTCAAATCACCAATAACGCTGTATTATCTCAATTCTTATACATTTCAGTAAGCAAATTTCTCTTTACATAATATTGGTATCATATTCAATAAAATATATGGAATTTATATTATTTTCTTTTTCAATAACCAGACGATAACTAAGTATACGAGTATGATGTTTTATTGTGTTTGATGTGTTTTATATTACTAAGTAGAGTTGTGAGCAGGTCGCACTGAACTAAACTAATCATGATGTTTATTTATAGAACCTACTTAGCCTCTTTACAACAAAATGTTCGTTAATAATAATTTTAAATAAGTATGAATAATGTTCGAGGTATTTTGTATTTTTATCTTGTCTCGCCGACGGCAGAGCGCTTTATTCGTGTATTATTGTGTTTGAAGATCATAATCTTAGCACGTAGGAATTTTTTAGTGGATATACTTGGTCAAATTATATGTATTATTGTAGTAGTAGGTATTTTAAACAAAGTCTTTTGTTTTAATGTAGATTAAAAGAGAACGAAGGTGAAACCTTTTGCCGAGAAAACGTGGTTATAGATAGTAAAGAACGATAATAGGAGATGAATTAATGGCAAGCTGATATAAAGTTTCTCCTCGGAGCGTTAGGTTTTAACTCCTTAGAAACGTACTCTGGATCTATTATTAACCTTATATAGGGTACTGAACGGTACCCTAAACTTTCCCGAACTACTATCCGAAGCAAGTCGCCTCACTGTGCCTGAAAATCGAGCCCGATTCCGCAGTGGGTGCGTGCCTTTTTTCTCCCCCGTGCTGTGCCGGCCCGCACCGTCGCGCGTGAGCAGGCCCCGTGTGCCGCGCGCAACACCATTTCAACACTGTCCTGTCCACACAAACTCACATCGACATTTGCGCCGACAAACACTCAATATTTACAAATGTATTGTGATTTTTTTTTCTATTTTATTAATAATAATAAATAATAATAAATATTCGGGGACATCTCACACACGGTCTCTGACCCCAAACTAAGCAAAGCTTGTGATATGGCTGCCAGAGACTGATATACTACATATACATATTTTAAATACATACTTATATAGATAGTATCTAAATAACACCCAGACACAGAGCAAACATCAATATTCATCACAAAAATGCTTGCCCTGGTGGGGATCGAACCCACGCCTCTTTGATCCAGAAGTCAGGGTCACTAACCACTGAGCCACCGAGGCAGTCAATTTAATAAATTCAATTTAATTTTATTGTAATATGTATAATATTTGTAATGTGTTAAATGTAGATTTCATTCGATTTTATTTTCCTATTAAATGCAAATAATTAGGTTTAGTTAGCTATATAAAATGTAAATAATATTTAATTTTTAAGATAAAATTAAATAATGTCTTGGTTTTTACCATAACTATATGTTTGTAACAAACAAACAAATTGATGCCTACTATCCCAGAACAGAATTTCTTACTCTCTTTTGTACCTGCTATAGTTAGTCAACGTTGTCGTGGCGATATAAGGTGATATTAAATGTAACATAATTATTATGAAAGATTATTATAAAAGTATGTAATAATTTATTTTTGAGTTTCCTGTATACTTTAGAATATTTATTAGTATTATATCAAATTTTTACATTGTTTATGAAGTGTGACATTATACCTACATATATGAATTTTTAAGAGATTTCAACATTTTCAAGATTTGACCAGTGAATATACTTACACCATCGCATTGGAATTTCTGTAATGGTAGTTGTAATTGTGACAAATAAAAAATAAATAAGAATAATAAATGGCATTAGGGAGAAATACTTAGTATCTATTAGACATACTTACTTAAATACGAACATAGTTTTTGGTTTCTTTGTTATATTTTATCACGTAGCAACTGATTAATTAACTTATCTTTTATGAATAAAGTAGGTACATTTTAAAAGCTGTAAAGTGTCATATTATGCTTTTTGTTCCGGAAAAATTAAAGGTTTTTTTGAGAAACCGCGGATCAAACCTAATTCTTAAGAGGTACAACAAACTTAATGAAGACATCTTTTATCGATAACAACATTATAAACGCGATTATCACTAAGTGTTCCCGCAAAATAATAAAAAGCCTCAAGATTCAATTACAAGACGAAATTAATCTTAGAAAATAAGTGGATAACAAAAAGTTTATCGACGTAGTCACGTGGTCTGCGTTCCGTACCTGGCGTCATGTTATACCAAAGATATTGTAATTAAATAACCAGTACCCATGTTGTGAACAAAAATACGTTTCATCTCATAAAAAAATACGAGATTTGATGTTTTGAAAATAAAATTTTAGTATTGTCAGTATAACTATGTACCTATAAAAATTATCAAATGCCAAATCATATCAGTAAATTCATACAAGGCAAGTTTTTTTTGTTTATCTTAAATCAGCAAGTTTTTGGGACTTACCGGGATACGTTAAGCGTGCGCACGCGGCGGGTGCACGGAGCTCCGGACTTCCGATGCGGGCCTAGGAATCGCGGCGCGGCGGGCGCCCGACGCTTCATCTATAGTCTGTTCCAGAACCACAGAGAATTAGTGAAAGCGATCCCTTGCAGGTACCGAAGAGATAACCAACAAAGAAGTAGAGTCTTTGTTTTCTGACACATGCATGAACTTGCGCTTTTCAGATGTGATGTAAAATCTTTTCATGGTCTTCATAGCGGTGAAGACGGCGCAACTGCTCTATTTATCATACAAGTTCAGAGCCATAATTAGTTATTAAAAATTAAAAAAAAACTTCACAACAATATGATTTAAAAAACAACAATTATTAACACTTTTATTATTACTTTTTATTTTATTAAATTATTCTGGGCAATTTGCAGATCTTTTAAGTTAGTCTTTGAAGCATTGCCCCAGATTTAGAAACAACAAGGGTCCTAGTATGGATCCCTGTGGTACCCCAAAAGATATATTATGTGGCTTGCTTTTATGGTCACCAATCTTAACTATTTGTGTTCTGTTAGCTAAGTATGAATATAAGTATAAGTATTATGTTGCCTGGAAGAAATCGCTTAAAGCGATAAGGCCGCCAACTAGAGTCCTATCGTTTTGTTTTTGTCCTTATAATCTGTTTTTTTATGTATTGTGGTTGTCTAATAAAGTGTTTTTGTTTGTTGTTGGTTTGTATGATTCAAACATTTTTAAAGCTAGTTATTATGGATTTCAATAATACAGTTAATGATAATTACAAAATATTTAGCACTACGCTCGTAATTATTCTAGATCTATCGATACCTAAAAATATATAAATAAAAAATATACTTGGCATACCCGAGGTATAAGAATAACGTGTAAACGAAAATAAACCACTACTAAAACCCATTGTAATCCATTATAAACATCTTTCTTTAGCAAAATATTATAAATCCTACATAAAACTTCTAAAAAAACGATTAATAAATCAAAATGAAATCAGTTTATACCCGAAATGAAAAGTTCGGAAAACAAAACAAAATGTATGTGGAAAATAATTAGCGAGCGGACAAATAGAAACATGACAAAAATAAAAACTAATATACCTACAACTAAAAATAAATGATAGTGTGGTTTCAGAACCTAAACAGGTCGCAAACGCCTTGAACTGTTATTTTGCTACCATCGGTGCGAGTGAGGGGATGACCCACCCGCACATCGCGTATGAGACATAGAGCAACAATTTATTTAACTCCTCCCACTCCTCGTGAAATTAATCTTACAATCAAAGGTCTAAAAAGCAAATATAGCAACGGAATAGATGAACTTCCGCCTATATTGATAAAAATGTTCCGAAGAATTAACTAAAAATGCCGAAAATAAATTACCATACTATCTACTTTAGTCAAATTTTCATTGAAGGCACCTTCCCTGATTTATTAAAAACCGCTTTAATCAAACCAATACATAAAAAGTCATCCAAACTAAATCAGTAAAGAGATTGGTTAATAGAATTGCCCCGCAGATCTACTATCTCGGCTGTCTATAAGTACGTTCAAAATTTTTTAAACATAATTAACAGTAAAAAATATGCATACATTAAATATAATATACTAGTTTTTACCCGCGGCTTCGCCCGCATGATATTTTGATTTTTGACGCAAGATTTAGACATTATAATTTATAGCCTATGTGTTATTCTGATATATAAGCTATATTATTGCAAAGTTTCATCTCAATCCGTTCAGTAGTTTTTGCGTGAAAGAGTAACAAACATCCATACATCCATCCATCCATCCATACATCCATCCATCCATCCATCCATACTCACAAACTTTCGAGTTTGTAATATTAGTAGGAAGTAGGATTATTAGATACAATGCAAGACTTAGGGATACGCGGAATCGCACGTGATTGGTTTAAATCTTATTTAAATATAATCGTGAACAGTACGTAGAAATTGAGAATTTTGATTATTACACCAAAATAATAAAATCGATAAGATCTACCTGTGAAAAATAGAGCACGCAATTCCCGAAGGAAGCGTTATTGGGTGTATTAAGTTTCTCTTTTACATTAATGAACTACCAAAAATTATTAATGACATTTGCTTACTTCTTGCACAAATTATTTGAATTTGCATGACAATCTTAATGATATATTTGACAGCGTAACTGGTTGGATGAGAGCATAATCTAGCTCTGAATTTTTCAAAAACAAAAATATTGCTGTTTAGTTAGGCCCTATCAATAAGCCCCACTTAATATAAATTTTTACTACAAAAATAATAAAATAGAATGCGTCAACTCCGCAACATTGCTAGGCATAGAACTAGACTCACACGTAAATTGGAAAGCACACATTAAAAAACTTAGGACCAAATTAAATACTTTTACTTATGCCCTTAAGGAACTTAGACTAGCTACAGACTTACCGACTGCCAAAAGTGCTTATCACGCATTCGCGTCCTCATGGCTTCAATATGGAATTATACTATGAGGGAATAGTGCAAACGCGCAAGAAGTATTTATAATACAGAAAAGTGTATTCTGGCAAATATTAAAACTCCCGAAATTACCAAAAAGAACTTCCATAAACCATATTTTACAAAACTTGAAATTATGTCCCTGGTGGCTATCTATATATTTGAAATATGTAAATAATACCAAAGCGTCTGATAAATCGCACAAAATTAGATCACAATATAGACATAAACTCGTGGGATCAAATTCCAACCTAGCAATGCATAGTTGCAGCCCGCATTCTATGGCTTTAAAAATATTTAGTAAACTGCCAAATAATCTAAAAGATATCGAAAAGGAAAACTGTTTCATAAAACAACTAAAAATGATTCTATTATACACATTAGACAATTTTTTTAACGATAATCTAGACAACATTATAATAAATCGTTCCAATACAAATAATAAAATTGCCATACCCTTATTAGGGTCATATGTATAATTATACAAACATGTTAATTAAGAACTGCATGTAAATTTCATATTTTTTTTTTTTTTTTTTTTTTTTTTGTTTAAGAATCGCTGACGAGCTTTTCTTAAAAAATTACTATCTAGCCATGGGCTAATAAGTAATTTAAATCTAACTTAAATTGCTAGGTATAATAAACTAAGAATGTGTCCATCAACACTTTTCTTATTGTCTCTATTAAGGCGAAGACACTACCTTATTGTGTTCTTTACACGCGGCACTAGCACTATGATTACGAGTTAGCACTCAATTAACTTTTAAACTAATTCGAACGGTTTTGTTCGTTTAAGTCTTCTCACTGTGACCGTTTGGTCGAGGAGCTGGATTGCCTCAACATTCACATGGTGGTGAAGTCTATAGTCGTGAGCTTCTGCGTATTTTTGTATTGTACTTTTAACGGATTCCACTTTAAGGTCCCGGTGGAGATCATCATTTCTTACGTACCAAGGTGCATTTGTGATGTCCCTTAGTACGTTATTTTGGAATCTCTGTATGGTAAGAATGTTACTTTGGGCGGCACAGCCCCATAGCTGTATACCATAAGTCCACACTGGCATCAGGACTTGTTTGTACAGCAATAGTTTGTTCTGTATTGACAATGAGGATTGTCTCCCAAGCAGCCAATACATCTTGTTGTACCGAAGGTTTAGCTCGTCTCTCTTTTTCTTGACGTGTGCCTTCCAGCGAAGCTTTGCGTCGAGAGTCATTCCTAGGTATTTGGCTGTATTCTCATATGGAATTATTTTATTGTTGATAAAAATTGGAGAATATTGATGTTGCTTGTAACTAAAGTCTATGTGGATTGACTTTGCTTCATTTAATTTAATTTTCCATCTCTTGGTCCATTCATAGACTTTGTTTACCGCCAATTGTACCTTTTCTGCAGCTTCTTGATGGGTACTGCCAATAGCCATTATAGCAGTGTCATCAGCAAAGGTGGCAATTGTGTTGTTTTTGAACTCTGGTATATCACAAGTGTATAATAGGTACAGGACCGGACCTAACACACTTCCTTGTGGTACGCCAGCTTTGATATTTTTGAGTTCTGAATAGGCATCTTCTTGTCGAATCCTGAATAGTCTATTAGTAATATATGATTCTAGGATATCTACATATTCTTTCGGTAACATGGCTCTTAACTTATATATCAAGCCTTCATGCCAAACTTTGTCGAATGCTTGTGCTACATCTAAGAACACAGTAGAACATACCATTTTGTCTTCAAGGCATTTCTCAATAATATTTGTTATTCTATGTACTTGGTCTATGGTTGAATGTTTTTCTCGGAAACCAAACTGATGCCCTGGTATGAGATTCAGACTTTCTATAATAGGTTTTAATCTTTTTAGCAATAGTTTTTCAAAAAGTTTTGAAATTATTGGCAATAGCGATATAGGTCTATATGAAGTTGCTTCATGTGTTGGCTTTCCTGGTTTTGGAATCATGATCACTTCAGCAATCTTCCATAGTTCTGGAACATATTTTAGTCTTAGGGCGCCGTTAATTAAAGTTGTTAGTTTAACAAGGGCCTTCTTTGGTAAATTTCTAAGTATTTCACCTGATATCAAGTCAAACCCAGGAGCTTTTCTAGGACTGATATTTTGTTTAATTTCGTTCTTTACTTCTTTTGGAGTAACTAGTTTAATAGGATTTGCTTCAGATAAAATATTTTCATTTGTTATAGTTATTTCAGCTGATTCACTATCATTTGGCTGGAATATAGCTTCTAAATGATTCGCAAATATTTCAGCCTTTTGCTCATTGTTCTTAGCCCATGCATCATCACCTGATTTTATCGGTGGGGAGTGGGCTATAGGTCTTTTTAAGTTTTTTGTAGCCTTCCACAAGGAGTAACCAGTACTGCTGTCACTGGTAAGTGTCTGAAGGTATTTGTTCATTGAGCTATTATTATAGTTTTGAATAGATTGGCTCAATAATTTTGTCAGGCTGTTAAATTTTCTTTTTTCCTCGGGATCTCTGGATTGCTGCCAGATTCTTCGTTGCTTTCTTTTCATAGATAGAAGCTGTTTGATAGTTGCTGGATAGACTTTTCCCTTTGTTACTTTTTGTATGTCTGGTGTGTTGTTCCATGCTGCTTGTTGGATATTTTTCATGAAGAGCTCAACTTCGTAGTCGAGCTGATCTTTTGTCTTTAGTTGGCATTTAAGGTCTATAAGATTGTCTAGTTCTGTTTTGAAACTCTCCCAGTCTGTGTGTTTATTAACAAGAGTTGGCAATTTTTCAGTATAACACACATTATCTCTTATTTCTAAACAGACTGGAGAATGATCTGAGCTCATGTCGAAGCTTTGTTCTAGTTGAAGATGACTTTGAGGTAAGTCTTTATATATAAAAAAGTCTATTAGGTCGGGAATTTTTTTCGTATCTGTCGGCCAGTAAGTGGGTTTACCGGCTGAAATTGCATCAGATTTTGTCTCTCTTATGGCTCTAAGTAGTTCTTTTCCTTTAGTGTTTGAAAGTCTAGAGCCCCAATACGTATGTTTGGCATTGAAGTCTCCTCCGACTAGAAATCTGTTTCCAAGAGTAGCTATAAAACTTTTATACTGATCTTTTTTTAAATTATGCCGGGGTGGGCAGTATATGGATGATACTGTTAAAGGAAATTTTTTAGTTTTAATTTGTATCACAGCAGCTTGAATCTCATTTGTTTCGTATTTTATTTCCTCGTGGTGTTGGAGGTTTTTTTTCACAATCACTGCACTTCCAGCATTACCCTTGTTATCTGGATGAATGGCATGATAAATTGAATATCCATTGAACTGTATAAATGATTGTTTAGTGAAGTGTGTTTCTGAAACTAAGCAGATATCTATTTTTTTTGTATCTAGGATTAGCTGTAATTCGTTTTTGTGCTTTGCTAGTCCATTGGCATTCCAAATCATAATTTTCAGGTTGTTAGCCATCATTTTGATTTAGTTTTCGTAGTCATTTTGGTACTACTTTCTATTTTTTTTAGTCTTTCATCAAAAGACATCATAAGTTTCAATATTTCGTCCAACTTTTTATTTTCATTTTGAGGTACAACTTGTGTCAATTTCTTTGTGGCTTCAGCAGCTGTTTGAGCATACGATGTGCTTTTGGTGACCATCAATGCTGTAGCGGCCGGCTTGTTATTATTTTTTCCTGTAGCAGCACTTTGATTATGAGTCATGTCCTGCTTTTTTGCTTTATTTCGTAATAGCTGAATTTCTTTGGCAATCGAGCATCCTCTATAGTTGGCAGGATGGGAGCCTCCACAGTGAATACACTTTGGCTTGTCTTCTGCACTTTTTGTGCAGTCTTGTGTTAAGTGTTTTCCAGTGCATTTCACACACCTTGGCTCTTTAGAGCAATACTTTTGAGTATGACCATAAGCCTGGCATCTCTTGCACTGAGGCACAAGTTTGGTTGTTTTCAGAGACTGTATGTCAACTTTAAAGCCCAGCACGGTCTGAATTTTGAAAACTTTATTGATGTCTTCAGTATTTTCGAATGAGAGCATAAACATGTTCAGTGGTTCTTTGGATTTCCAGCTGAGTTTATTTGCAGCTTCAAGAATTTTGTACCCTTGTCTCTTTAAGTCTTCTACAATGCGTTCAGGCATGCAAGTGTAGTGTAACTTTTTAGCCATAACTCGTATTGGTCTTTCTTGTTTATTTTCATAAGAATGCCAATGACAGCTATTTGATTTAAGAATTTCTGTTAAGATTCTGTACACATCACTGTTTGTACAGTTAATTTTGATTGTGTCACCCCCCATCATTTTTAGGGTGAAATCATTATTCTCACAATGTCTGGATAAGAAATCGTGAAAGTTTTGATGATTTTTAATGCCATCCACTAGAATAGGGGGTGGCTGAATCACCTTTTTAGGTTTTTCTTCTTCTTTTTCGGGACTGTCTTGTGAGGGTGATTTGTTCAATTTCCTTTTTTTCCTGCTTTTTATTCTAATCCATCCCGTTTCACGAGCTAGTTCCTCCTCGTCGGTGTTGTACTCGTGCACTTCTGTTGTCGCACGTGGAGGGGTAGTCTCCATGGAACCAGAACTGGTTCCACTTATTTTCGGTTCTACAACACATTTTAGTTGTTGTTGCAGAATTTTAACTTGGTTTCTGAGGTCTTGGACCAAATTTTCCAAGTGTTTTCTTGTATACTCCTCTTCTTGGAGCCTATTCTGTAGATCGATTATGATCTCCTTTTTACTTGGGCTAAGAAGTTTATCCATCGTTAAAACAGATGCCTTCGCCTTAACAATACGTCACCGAACTCGACACTTTACTCAACATTAAAGTGGGTCATATCGCGCTCGGCCCGCCGGCCTTGCTGAGTTATCACTTTTGCACAGTTTACATGCGCGGACGCGAGATTCACGCAACGCGACTGATCTCAGCGAAAATTGAACGATCACTCTAAATTAAAACTAAACGTAAACGTAAATCTAAACGATACACTGTAAATTTCATATGTTGCAATAAATGATTTGAGTTTTGAGTTTGAGTTTACACCCGCCGCATGCGCCCGCGCCGCTTACCCGCCACCCGCCGCCCGTGTGCAAACCCGTCGCACGCACGCGAGGCGAGTAGCCGCGTGCACACGCTTAACGTAGCGAAGGACCTAAGTTAGACTTTTTGCAAGGTCTATTAATTCTTACAATTTTCCTTATTGATTTGAAAGCCTTGTTATAATGTAATAGGCTCTTATCCAGCTTTTGATTTAAAAATTACTTAAACATCTGTCTGTGTATTTGACTTTCAAACTATATCTACCTATGCAAAACTTGAGTCGATCCGTATCGATTGTGTAAAAGAGTAAATCCATTTTCAGATATTAGTTATATTTTTTGAATTTTATTCTGTATGTTAATAATAAGGCCTGAGATAAATATTTTTTCTATGCATAATATAATTATAATATAATATTTTTGCAGCTATTTTTAATTCCATAATTAATTTTCATTTCAGATGTTTCGACCCGTTTTGGTTGCAACCATATTAATTTTAGGAATACACAAAGCAGTTGCTCAGCCACGTCCAAAAAACCGTTATTTATCATATTTATCTAAAGAAAACTTACGCGGGGACCAAACAGATTCAAAAGAAAGCAATTTGTCTCCACTTGGACCCCCGCCACCACCTTCAAATGATGTGCCTCCACCTTCTTCAAATGATGCGCCTCCACCTTCTTCAAATGATGCGCCTCCACTTTCTTCATATGAATCGTCTCCACCTTCTTCAAATGATGTGCCTCCACCATCTTCAAATGATGCGCCTCCACCATCTTCAAATGATTCGCCTCCACCTTCTTCAAATGATGCGCCTCCACCTTCTTCAAATGATGTGCCTCCACCATCTTCAAATGATGCGCCTCCACCTTCTTCAATTGAATTGTCTCCACCTTCTTCAAATGATGTGCCTCCACCATCTTCAAATGATGCGCCTCCACCTTCTTCAAATGATTCGCCTCCATCTTCTTCAAATGATGTGCCTCCACCTTCTTCAAATGATGCGCCTCCACCTTCTTCAAATGATGCGCCTCCACCTTCTTCAAATGATGTGCCTCCACCACCTTCAAATGATGTGCCTCCGCCACCTTCAAATGATGTGCCGCCACCTTCAAATGATGCGCCTCCACCTTCTTCAAATGATGTGCCTCCACCTTCTTCAAATGATTCGCCTCCACCTTCTTCAAATGATGTGCCTCCACCTTCTTCAAATGATGTGCCTCAACATTCTCCAAATGATTCGCCTCCACCTTCTTCAAATGATGTGCCTCCACCTTCTTCAAATGATGTGCCTCCACATTCTCCAAATGATTCGCCTCCACCTTCTTCAAATGATGTGCCTCCACATTCTCCAAATGATTCGCCTCCACCTTCTTCAAATGATGTGCCTCCACATTCTCCAAATGATGCGCCTCCACCTTCTTCAAATGATGTGCCTCCACCTTCAACTAAGAAGTCTCCTAAGAATTCAAAAGAAACCATGCCTTCTAAAGAAAACAAATGGCCTCTGGTCAAACCTGCGCCTCCGTTTTCACCCCTTTTCGTATATCCTAGCTACTATCACCCATTTTACTATTATCATTCAGTGGTTTATCCGCAGCCTTCAATTTATTCAGCAGGATGATTACTCTATCTTTAGTTTATAAGTTAATGAATTGGATTAAGAAATCTAAATTACATTGCCGATTCGGAAGCCAAAAGATATTTGGTCACTTTTGAAGATTTCTTTCAACTGATGTGTATTCTGAGCACCACCAAAGTGGTTACCATTTTTTATGAATGTCGTTCTGTAGTTATTCACTTATACCAATAACATCAATCATAAAGTAATCGCAATTAAGATGTAAAATAAATACCTGAATATTAATAATAAATAAATGGCGCAAGTCATCGGTGCTAGGCATCTATGATCGCAAGGCAGTACGGAAGAACAGAAAACTGCATGGACGGTTCTATCGGGCCCTAACAGGACCCGATGGACCTGCGCTTTGCTTGGCCTGGCTACGCTTCGGTGATCTCTTTGGGGAAACTGTGAGTTTTGCCTGTGCAATTGCGGACGAAGTTGTCTTGACGAACAATTTCCGGAAGTATATCCTGAAGGACGCCTCGCTTGACATTTGCAGGGCATGCCACCGTTACGGAAAGTCACCCAGTCATATTACTTCCGGTTGTTCTCATCTTGCCAACGACGAGTACTTGCACAAGCATAACTAAGTGGCCAGGATTATCTATCAGCAACTTGCTCTTCGATATGGCCTTGTCGAGTCCGAGGTGCCGTACTATAAGTATGCACCAGCGTCAGTTCTCGAAAATGATCGTGCATTGCTCTACTGGGACCGCTCTATCATCACGGACTATTGTCGCCAATAGGCCTGATGTATCGTAGTGGTCGACCGGTCCCAGCGCCGAGCTGTGCACGTCGTTGTCACCATACCACATGACGAGAACCTCGTGAAGGCCGAGAAGGACAAGCTCAACAAGTACCTTGACTTGGCTCACGAGGTTACTGCCATGTGTGATGTGGACTCGACAATCATTGTCCCGATAGAAGATACTCAAAAAATCTAAATACCACAACATTAAAAAAAAATATTGGGCTGCTATTTAAGTTTCTGGCCTAACAATGAAAACTAGTATTTGTCATCAAATTAGGTTTATTGCTTTTTTAACATTTTTAATGAAGGTTGTACATTTTCATTCATTTGAACCAAATTTCGTACCACTTTTTTCATTCAGAATAAAACATGCATTTTGAACGCATGGACCGCGTCTTCGGGTGTCGAAAAAATATCGAATTCGTAATTTGTTCTTGTTGCATGTTAATAAAAATATCAAATCATTGCTGAACGACGGAAGGATAATTAATTCAATATTTTGGCTGGTTAAAAATGTGTTTGTTTGAGTCAATCTGTTAACGCTCTCTTTTTCATGATGAAGAATGATTTGCCTATCGTTCAACGTTTTTCGATTTTTTCGACTTTTTAGACTTCTGATAAAATAATAGTTGTTTACTGTTTACATATACATAGGCTCGAAATCGCTATAATAAGGTGTGTAGGCATGCAATGCTTCGCCATATTTATGCTTCAGTTGATGATGAAAACCCAGCTAGGGTAAGGAAATTCCTTAAGTCTATGGGAATTGGCAAATATCGTCAAAATACTTCTCCTAAAAATATTGATCTAAATGCTCTTCTTAACCAACATTTATTTTCTGTTTTCGCTATACCGGACGCAGCTAAGTATCCAACATTAAGCTCTCTTTCTGCCACTTCAACTCCCAACTTCTCCCCGTTTACGTTCAGTCGTTTCATTGAATGTGATGTTAAGAAGAGTCTAATGGCAATCTCCTCCAACACGGTTGGTGGTGACAATATTAGCCGGAGCATGTTTTTGCCTGTTCTGGACGTTATCCTTCCTTACCTATGCGCTATTTTCAATAACTCTACCTCTAGTGGATTTTTTCCTGCAGTGTGGAAAGAAACGCAGATTTTATCTTTGCCCAAGAAATCCAATCCCAGATCCGTCTTAGAATGTCGTCCTATCTCTATCATTCCGTTTTTGTCCTAATTTTTTGAGCGTCTTGTTCACAGGCAGTTGAACGATTTCCTTAACGTACACAATCTCTTTAATCCTCTCCAATCCGGTTTTTTTCTTGGGCATAGTACTGTGTCTGCTCTAATTAAGATCACTGACGACATACGCTAGGGTATAGATGACGGCAGGCTTACTTTTCTAACTTTGTTAGAGTTCAATAATGCCTTCAATAGCGTTCACTTTACTGGCATTATTTCGCTCTTCTAACATATCTCCATCAGCGATCAATTGGCTTCATAGCTACTTGTATGGACGCCGGCAGCGTGTTCGCCTTGAAGATGTTTATTCCTCCTGGTGCAATACTTTAGCTGGCGTACCACAAGGCAGCGTACTATCTCCTCTTCTTGTCGCATTTTTCACAAATTCGTTATCTCAGTGGATACTTACTTTTCCTCCTATGCAGATGATCTTCAAATTTACACACAAGCTAGGCTAGATGATCTGGACTCTGCGATAGCTAGAATTAACACTTAATGATCTTTGCCGAATTATAGAGTGGAGTAACTCCTATGGTCTACTCATTGAGTTAACCCGACAAAAACTGAAGTAATTACTATTGGTGGTTCGTATGCAATCTCAAAAATTGATTGGGCTAAGTTCCCTAGCGTTGTTTATAATGGAATAACATTGCCTTTTAGTGATCTCCACTACAGACTACAACATCCTCTTTAATTCTTCTACTCCTACCTAACCTAACCTAAAAGACATTTTTTCCTACTGGCACACCTTACATTGCCTCTCCGTCAGGTCCAAAGAAAATCTAAAACTTAAAACGCCATGCGCACGCTTCGAAACTATTTTGGGAAGTCATTTGCTTTCCTGGCAGTTCAACTATGGAATGCATTGCCTGTGCCGATTAGACTTTCTCCAGTCATTACCGTTTACACAAAATAAATGCTAATAAAGAATAGTGCTATTGTCTTTTTTTTATTTTGTAGTATAAGTAGTTTTATATTTTTATGAATGAATACAATTTTATTTGTTATTTTTATGTGTATGTATGTGTATGTTAATACGAATTTATTTTTGCTAACGCACACCCCGTCTTTACTTGTTCTATATTCATATTCCATCCAAAAGTTGTCTGGCAGAGATCGCTTTTAGCGACAAGGCTGCCTTTTGTTACACGCTATAGTTTTAGTGTTTTTATTATCTGTGTTATTTATGTTCTTTGTCTTAACAATAAAGAATATCTATCTATCTACCTACCTAATAAATATAAAATAATAAACTTACATAATAACCCCGATTACAGAGGCGCCAGGGTAAATTAAATAGCAGCGTAAAAAGCGTTCTCTCTATCGAATGCCTTAAGTGAAAAAGAAACAGAACTATGCTATTTAGCTAATATAGTTACGCTGGCGTCTCTGTAATCAGGCTTATTATATACCTATACCTACTCAAACAGTAAAGAGAAATGCTATGAAAAGCTAAAGAGAAATATTCTATGAAGAGAAAAGCTGTTCCGATAAATAATGCGCCTTAACTTGACGATGGAAAACATCCAAAGATGGTGCTTGTTTGATCTCAACGGCTAGACTTTTCCACGGATTTACAAGTTTACACATAATACCCTTACCGCAAACGAGGAGCTGTAAAACGAGGTACTGTGAGAGTGAATGTCAAGGGTGAGATAATTCACCGATCTCAGAGACTGAACATAGACTGAATCACGAAATTTAAAAAGATTTTGAAGATAAGACGGAGAGAAAGGGTGAAACAAGGTACGACAAGGATGGAAAGAGTATGAGCATCCCGGCGACGAGGTATGGGAAGCCAGAGCCACTTGAGCTTAGTGCGAAACTCGGAAACATGGTCATTGGTTATATTTACGTAAGCACATAAAATGAACCTCACACAATATTTTTAAGGTGCTTAAGCTTATTCATCAGTTCTTTTGTAAGATCTAGATAGCAGACATCGGCGTAATCAAGGATCGGGAGTAGGAGTGATTAAGCGAGCGCAACCTTAGTGGCAATGGGCAGGAAATTGCGTAAGCTTTAAAGAGAGAAAAGCTTTAAAAAAAGAATATAACTCCATCAAAAATTACTTATTGAAGTAAAACCGAATCAGACCGACTGATAGTACGAGAACTTAAGTTTATTTTTAGTGAGTTTTTCTATTTAATATTAAATTATAGCAATAAATAAGCGCACAATTAAGACCTAAGTTTTAAAAACGTGATTATGGCGTAGATAAACAATTTTATGCATTTCAAATTTATGCCGTGGGGTGACAGCAGAGTAGAATAGCATTTCCCTCTTGGACTAGGTGTCGTAAGAGCCGACTGTGGTACTACGGAACCGACAGATGGCGGTATATCCATCCGAAACAGTAATGATAGGTAAAAATAAGACGAGGCTCCCAGTCTCTGGCAGCTCCGTTTTTTCTGGCTCCAGAAGCGGAGGAACCCAGAGTGCTAAGAATCGGCGAATGCAAAAAGCGAAATCGAATTCGCCGGGAGAAATCCGGCTGTCACCCCACCCAACAACTGGCCCTGGCAACATATAACGTGCACACCATGACACGGACGAGAAGATTGCTGAACTGGAAGAAGAGTTGAGTAGGTGGCGATCGGATATAATGGGGTTGTCTGAAGTCCGTAGAGAGGGCGAGGACACGATAATCCTGAAATTCGGCAACCTAATTTACTACCGAGGAGGTGACCAACGGTCCCAAGGTGGTGTCACGTAACGTTTCTAATTAACAACATCATTACCATCGAAAGTGTGTCGAGCAGGGGTATGTATACCTAATACTCAGGATATTCAAACGATATTCGTTGAAAGTCATTCACGTACGCACCGATCTCGTCACACCAAGATCATGAAGTGGAGGCTATGTATTTGGACGAAGATCGGGCGTAGTACGGTGACAACACCATATACTTAACTATAGACCCATCATTTCGAAACGTCTCGAACGCAGGCTTGATGACTTCTATCCTTCCGAACAAGCCGGTTACCAAAAAGGCTTTAGCACCATGGACCACATTCATATGCTGCGGCAGAAGACCGAGGAGTATAACTTGCCACTTTACTTGGCGTTTGTGGACTATGAGAAAGCCTTTGATTCAGTCAAGACATGGGATATGCTTGAGTCTCTCCAACGATGCCTTATTGACTATCGGTACACTGAAATGTTGAAGTGTTTGTATAATAACGTCACTATATCGTTACGAGTACAGGAAAAGAGATCTAAAGAAAACCCTCTAAAGAGAGGCGAAAGACAGGGAGACGTAATATCTCCGAAATTGTTCACAGCCACTTTGGAGAACGCTTTCAAGGTCCTGGAATGGAAAGGATTCGGCATCAACATAAACGGCGAAAACATCACTCACCTTCGGTTTGCCAACGATAATAATATCGTAGTCATGGAAAAGTTGATGGAAGAACTCAGCACGGTGCTCGAAGGTGCCTTCGAGATGAACAAATTCATGTTTTTTCATGACAGACAAGAAAAAGGTCATATGTAATTTCCATCTTGTACCCACCGTTATTTCTGTTGCAACTCGGTTCTTGAAGTCGTTGACACGTACCTTGTAGCCCAGTTAGGTAGGTCCGACTCGAACAAAGAGACCAAATGCCGAATCCAACTCGGTTGGCCAGCCTTCGGAAAATAGCGTAACGTCTTCTTGTCCGACATACCTCAGTGCCTTAAGTCGAAAGTTTTCGACTAGTGTGTGTTTCCAGTGATGATTTATGGCACAGAAACGAGTTCTCTTACTATGGACCTTAGTAGTAAGCTCCAAGTAGCCCAACGAGCTATGGATAGAATTATGCTCGAAGTTTCTCTGCGAGATCGAGTCAGGAATGAGGAGATCCGTAGAAGAACTAAAATTACTGACATAACTCAGCGGATTGGCAAGTTGAAATGGCAATAAGCCAATAAGCAGGGCACATAGCACGGAGGACTAATAACCGATGGGGTCGAAAAGTTCTCGAGTGGAGACCACGTACCGGCAAAACAAGGTGGACAGATGACCGCATTAACATAGCAGGATGCAAGCTGTCAATCCAGTCTTATTGGAGATCGTTAGGAGAGGCCTATGTCCAGCAGTAGACGCTGCTGGACATATGCCTCCCCTAACATCCTATCCCTCCTATGGCTGAAACGACGAAACGTGGTAATGATAAGCCGTCCTACTTACAGTAATTTTGTCTATTGTTCAAAGAAACTACAAGTTACTCGTAATTATGTACCTACCTAAGTGGAAAATTGTTTATAATTGATTAAAACACTTTAATTTTGACTGTCATGTCCACTTTAGAAGATAATATATACGGCCATAAGCATGAAAAAAATTGATGCAGGCATCTGAGTAAGATAGACGTTCACGATTAAAAAGAAGTTTGTAAATAAAAGTAGAATAAAGTGAGAAAGTTGGTAAGTACTGCCGATTTAGAGACATGAAATATTGTAAACTAAGTTTTTAGGTACTGCGTACCTAAAAACTTAGGTGTTTTTGTATTTGCCTTTCACGAATCCAAAATAAGATTACGTCAAAAACATTTTTTGTTTCAGACATGTATTTGAAAACATTTTTGGTTGCAACGATATTACTTTTAGAAATATACGTAACAGTTACTACAGGCGAAGAAAGCAACTCGAATCCAACAGACCCTGATTGTAATCCCGAGCCCTCGTGTACGGCAAATCGTGTGCCCAGACCACCTCCACCGCCACCGCCAGGCCCTGCGGCTGCCCCAGTCATAGTTCCATATTACCCATTTTACTATTATTACTACCCAGTGATCTACCCATCGGTTTATGTAGTAGGTTGATTACGTTAATGGTAAAGTGCTAAATCCGACTCGTAAATCTGTACTATAGGTACGTAGTGTTATTTTAACTTCTTTGCTATATGTTAAGTAGATGCAATCGGTTATGGCAATTTTAGTGTAAATGGCAACTTTGAATTTTAATGATTGTGTAGACGCCCGAGCCCTCTTGTAGGTATGGTAAAGAGTGGCGAGCAGGCCAATCGCGCTTATTTTAAACAGTTGCGTTCCGTCTGCAATTCAGTTAAAGTTCGGTTACAATTGTAGTTAAGTTTCAATTCAGCTTTAATCGACGTTATTTCACCTAATTAAAGCTTGTAACCGAGCATTTTGGCATCGGGCGGCGTTGTAGTCGGCTTGCAATCGCCTTACGACTAATTAAAAAGGCTGCCCACTACGTAGCTTGGGCGTGGTTTTGGCTCGGACACTATTTTTACTCGATTGTGACTCTATTATAGACAATTGCTCGAAGTCTGCATCACATCCTTTCGGCTTAGTAGACCCGTTCTGGGTAATCAACATATAATCTGTATATCAACATTCAACAATTATCCAATTCTACGCTGTATGAAAATTAATTAAATCCTTATCAAAGATTAATTTTATTTCTCCTTTACTCTGTTCACGTATTTAATGTAATGGTTTGTGCACGAGACAATACTTACCACAAAGACAAATAAATATCTACCTACTTACTTAAAATATACAAAATTAACCACATCTGACATTTTCATAATGATTTAATTTAACAATAAATAAAGAGTCCATTTTCTAAGTTCATTATCCTAAACTAACAGTGCTTTAGGTAATTACGAGAAACTATTTATAATGAACTAAAGAAGGTATAAAGTTTACTAAATTTTAATAACTTAGAAATATGCAGTAATGAACTTAATTATCGAATAAAGAATACTTTACTTTATGCTTTCCCACGTACATTGACGGGAATGCCTATTCCCCAAGACACTGGTGCTTGAGTGTACCTAGTTTGGAGAATGGCGCTTTATGAAAATATGTAATATGTACCTACTAATAATATACCCACGATAATTTATAAATAATGTATATACATACCTCAGAAGAATGATAAGAAATAAAAACCTTGCTAAATTTTACTCAAATAAAAACTACGTTACGGCTGCTTATTCATAACTGGTTCTACAGCATACGCGAGAGTGAGTGGAACAAAAAATCGCATTGTCTGTCGGCATACCTACGTCGAAATCATAAGTTGGAATGTCAAAATGGTTAAAATTGGTTCCACTTTGTCTTTTGCGATATGATCGGAAATTTGAACCCTCTAGTTTAGTCTACAAGTTTCAAATCTCTGAATGTAACTTCCTAATTTTTACCTTTTTGAATTTGGATAGCCGAGATAGCTCAATGCTAGTTTGTGAAAACCCTTCGAAATCTCATACAATCTCATGAAACTCGCGATCTATAATGCTCTGTGGATAGAGCAGGTTTGGTACCCATATTTCCGCTTCGCTCGGCTCTAAGTATAGTTACAGTAGATACAGGGATGCACAGACCGCGGCCCGCGGGCCGCATGCGGCCCGCCGGTCGAATACTGGTGGCCCGCCGACAGTTAAGCTCGAAACATACTATCGGACGCGGCTTACGGACGCGATTGACAGCCGCGAATTAGCAATCTGCACAGTCTTAAAACATCCGGTGTGCCAGATCGCTCTCGGACGTCCGAACGCTCAAGGTCGTCTGAAGGTGACGTCCGCGACTTATGTCCGATAGTGTGCACGGCTCAGTGTACTTTCATAGTCTAGGTCGCGGCTGTCAGTCGCGTCCGTAAGCCGCGTCCGATAGTATGTTTCCGGCTTTACTCAAGTTTTTGAAGTCTTAGAAGAGTTATACCTATACTCAATGTACTTTTGGATGAGTGTTCAAAAACTGATTTGGATTATCAAAATTATCGGAAGTTGCGACTGACGGTGCTCCTTCGATGATTGGTGTCAATTCCGGGCTAGTTACTTTGCTGAAAAAGCATCTGCAAAAAAAAAAACATAAACGCTGAAAATCTCATGCAGTTTCACTGCATAAAACACCAAGAAGCGCTCTTTTCTAAAAAAAATGAATTTCAAAATGTCATGAAAGTAGTAGTTTCGACTGTAAATTTCATAAAATCACGAGGACTCAATCACAGGCAATTCAAACAATTCCTTGATGGCATCGAAAGCGAATATGGAGATTTACTGTATTATATAGAAGTAAGGTGGCTAAGTCGTGAATTGACACTGGAACGATTTCTAAATTTAATAGAAGAAATTGGAATATTTATGGCGGAAAAGCAAAGGGATGTCCCGGAACTTAAAAATCCTGATTGGTTGTGTTATGTTGGCTTTTTTAGTTGACATTACAAATCATTTGAATGTCTTGAACACACGACTTCAAGGCAAAAATCAACTGATATCCCAGCTCTATGCTCATGTATCATCCTTTCAATGCAAGCTGACACTTTTCAGATCGCAATTGAATTCTGGAAATTACAATCATTTTCCGAATTATAAGAAAATGGCGAAACAGTTAGAAATTATCAACATTCAGAACGACCAAGTGTGCCAGCTTATTTGGTTCTACCTATATAATATGTGAACAAACCTTTTCAATACTAAATAATAATAAAACAAAAAATCGAAACCGCCTTGCAAATGAAATTTTGAAGCAGTTTTACGTGTTGCTACAAGTAAATTTGAGCCAAATATAAAAAAGATTGTAAGCACTATGCAGTGCCACGCTTCAAATTAATAAATTATTTTTCAATTTTAATACATTATTATCAATTATTTATTGTCTTTAATTACCTATACTTCTGGCGGCCCGCCATCAGTTCATGATTTGCCCGAGTGGCCCCTAGTCTTAATAAGTCTGTGCATCCCTGCAGTAGAAGATGTATGTTGCAAGATTTTTTTACACATTTTAATTTTGATGAAACAGGTAACTCAGTACTACTATAAATCAGTTTTCTAACCCTGTTGCAGCATACATGTATTTTTAAACTTTCGCGATTTGAACACATTATTTTTCTATACTACGGGACTAATCGCGCACTGAAATTTCGAGATAAATACCTTATCATCCCGACGTTTCGGCCGAGTTGCATCAACCGTGGTCACGGGTTAGTGCGCGATTAGTCCCGTAGTATACAATAATGACATATATGTATTGTTGTAGAATTTGTACACCAGAGGGTATTTTTTTTAATACATAAGTCTTACACATTGATTTCAGATCCTGATTTTATTCCTGATGCCCTCAGTTGAAGGCTATCACAGAGACTGGGGTCCAGTTCTGCCGCTATTTGAACCAACTGTTATGGAAACCGTTTCCGAGTGCCAAGAAACCCCTTTCCACGCATGCCTAGAGATACCATCAAAGAAGATCTGCCGAGAAAAGCTAGCAAAACCTTTAATTCCGTAGTTACCGTTACCTTGGTGGTACCTATATTGCAACATGATAGTCACTCAGAAACCGGCGACTATAGCAACGTCTACGGTGCATCCCTACTACAGAAGAGTGCTGAATGAGCTGATTGCTTATAAAAAACATTTGAAAGTAAAACAATTTGGAGTACGAAAATAAATCCGTTTAAAATAATATCTTTTAAGGTCTCGGAACATTACAAGACTTAATTAAAGTCTGGTTGTTCATTCATTGTTCAAACGAAAAAACATAAAAATACTGTTTGCTGCCAGTAAATGTAATATTATTTAATGTATGTTTAAGTAGTTCTAGTCAGATATGTTATCTGTATTACGAGTTAAATTGACACCAGAAATATATTTCATTCCCTTTTTATAGTGCCTGCAATGCAACATACAAGTCATAAAAACAAATATATTTTGTGTTAAAAGTTTAGAATAGCTAGATTACAACAAACAAAAATTGAACTTTTTCTTTTGGAAAAATCTACAGCCTCATTAAAACATCTAGAGCACATCACATTTATTTTCTTGAAACAAAAGGCTAAAGCAGGTTGAAGGTAAAAATAAAACAAAAGCTTGCAATGGTTCTATCAATGTAATATCCAGTCTCATCACAATAATGGTCGCTTTATTATAAACTAACGGACTACAAACTACAAGTTGGATAGCCTTTTGTAGCCCTCAGTGCGAAGTAGGCAGCCATGGCAGAAATCACCTTTTAGATACTAAGAGCTTATTACAAATGGGAGAAACAAAAGCCTAGCTTAATATTTTTTCATGATCGTTAGAGAAGCAATATGAGAGACCTCAATTATCAAAGGTAAATATATTTCTTACAGATCCTATCCATCAGCAGTATGTGTACGGCTGGACATAGGTCTGCCCTATGGATTTTTAATAAAGCCTTTTGGAATCGGCCTGAATCTAACGCGTTCCTGTGATTTTAAATATATCGTTAGTCCACCTAGTCGGTGGACGTCCTGCGCTACGTTTGCTGGTACGTGGTCTCCATTCGAGAACTTTATGGCTGCATCGAATACCCGTTCTTTGAACTATGTGCACTGCCAGCTGCCATTTTGGCTTGCTGATTCGCTGGGCTATGTCAGTCATTTTGGTTCGTCTGCGGATCTTATTCTTGATTCGATCTTACAAAGAGACCTCTAGAATAGCCCTCTCCATAGCTCGTCATACTATTCTCCATAGCCCAGCAAATTGGCAAGTTAAAAGGCAGTGGGCAGGTCACTTGACTCGGAGGGCTGATGGCCGATGGGGTCGAAAACTTCTCGAGTCCATCTACGAGGTGGACACATGATCTCATCAAGACGGCAGGATCACGCTGGATGCAAGCTGCTTCCATCCGGTCTTATTGGAGGTCCATAAAGAAGGCATAAGTCCAGCTGTGAAGAAAATTGTGGAGATAAAATTGATGAGAAACATTTCCTAAACATCGACCGAGTTCTAAATACCTAACTGATTTTAGAAGTAGTTTGTTATCTACGCGACGAAGATTCCAGACGTCTACAAACTAATATTTCTCTATTGTCCACGAAGTTATTTTCTAAGTAGGTATCGTATATCAATTTTACGAATCTTGCAAGATATCACAGAGTTTGCGTAATTAGGTCTGTGCAAAAACTGTTCATTGAGAGATAAAATTTACAATGTTGCAAAGAAAACAAAGTTCTTTAACTACTACTGATATGTGTATTTTTATTCATATTATGTCAATTATATTTTAATCATAATGATTTTGTAGAAGTTAATAGGTAGGTACCTACATGTGGGGTGGCTGATCATGTTGTCTCAGAGCTATTAAGCTAAGCCTATTACAGTTATTACTCAGATAAAGCTTAAAACAAACAGGGACTTTTATTTACTGATGATAAAAAGTAGGAACCATCGAGCGAGCAGGAGATAGTGGCGACGCAGAATTATCTGCGTTTGACCATCAGAGGGGTTAGTCCAAGTTTACACGTAAATCGAAACTACAGCTGTTTTCGTATGGCTCCATACATTTTTGTACAGTGCCCCTGGCGGAAACGAGGGAGAACCATCCAAAATGTATGGAGCCACACGCTAACGTGAAAGTTTAAGTAACTCACGCAAAATCTGGACTAAGGGCTCTGCTCGCCAGATGGTAAGCGACTTTGTGGTCAAAGATAATGCACGCAGAGTTAGGCGATACTATCAGAACCACAGTAGCGCAGTAGTGGTAAGTTTATCGAGGAATGATTTTTTGCTGCTAGTGCTGTTTTCAACTTTTTCTTTTTCTTTAAATTTATTTTTTCAATTCTGATTGCGGGATTATACGTCTTCCTCGTACCACGTCTGGTACAATACGTCGCCCGAATTTTCCACTCAAAGTAATTTATTTTATTAGCTAATGTGCGAGCGCTAGCAACCTCAATAAAGTGAGAAGGAAAAGGTATCTAATATAAATTGATTTTTTTCCGCACATAATCTAAAGTGTAGATGTAAATCGAAGATTTACTTTCAGTAAAGAAGTAAATAGTGTTGGGTCGTTGATCTGAATACTACGTTAGACCCATTCTGCAAAAGAGAAATGGTCAGGAACACAATAAATAGAATTTATGCAATCATACGCAATATAAACACTTATGGAAATTATTGCCTTCGTTGCAGGACAATCTAAAATAATACTGTTTTGTCAGCGTTTTAAAACAGAGTACAACTGTAATGAAACATGTTCCGTCTTAACACAATAGTTTTATGCACGCTTTAGACAATGTTCAATAATTCAAATTGCACGGTTAAACAGCGTTTAAATCGTGTTTAAATCTTTTGTGGTACGGCGGGTAGAGTTTTATAGAGTATCTCGAACTGGGTGGAGGCACTATTAGGTACACTATCTACAAAGAAATGAGTCTAACATATTACGTAACCTACTCACTGATATTTTCGCTTTATAATGCTCTAGCAAAGCCAATAGCGTGCTGTTACTATCTATAAACAGATACCTACAGCTGTATAAATGAACAGAAAAACGTCTATTATACACCTTAGTATAGCTACATACGTTTAGTAGGCTCGTAGAAACAGTTAAGGAAATGTGTGTAAGGCGGTAAATAAAATTTTCCTCCAACGACTCAACAGGATCTCAGCTCATTAGGTATTCGTACTTATAGAACAATACTTTATAGGTACTAACTAATGTAGCAATTACATAAAAATGCGTTTTTTTCGTATTCGAATCCTGGATTTCTTTGATAAGCCTTTTAGACAGAGAATGTGCTACCAATGTGGGACCGAGCTGCCTTCGTCCGTGGGTAGGAACCCTTATAATTTTTTGTCCCCCACACGTGGTCCTGGGTGGTGCTAACCAGGCAGCAACCATACTGGTGGTAGGCTATAGCCGCGGCGAGAGACCACCCACCAGACTAAGCTGCGCCGCCAAGCGACTCTCTCGACCTCGTGTTCCGGTGCGAAGTCTAGTGACGCCATTCTGGGAGTCGGGTCGGAACAGTAGCGTCCTCTGGTGGATTGAATACGGTGCACACATCGATTACTACATCGGCCGACTATTCGTGGAGGGCAGCGGGATCCGAGGCACGGTTTGTCGCTGGCCGACCGCAGATAGTAGGGGGCCCAAGTAGTGAGCTAGCCACTCATGAAAGGCTGCCCCACCATCTGTCGAAAAATCCCAGGGATGCGCCATCGTGCCGGTTGGCGACCGGACGAGAGGGCCCGATGGACATCCTTGGGGGGGCTCGGGCGTCCCCGCGGTCTCCAGGCTAGTCTACCATGGATGTGTGTGGTTTGTGTGTTGTACCACTGAATCTGCAGAGTGACGTCTCGTTCCACTACCGACTTTCTACCTACTTTACTCCTTACGATAAACATGAGAAACAGTAGAAGAAAAAAAACGTGTACACAGCGACAGCACTCCCTCTCACTCAAAGTGCACCTGTGCAATATTCGGGGCCTGCACTCCAATCTCACGCCTGTCCATCATCATCTTGAGACAGATCGACCCCACCTATTGTTTCTCACGGAGACGCAGATTGCTGGTCCATCCGACGTGTCGTACCTCTCCTACCCAGGGTACTCCCTGGAGCACCGTTTTAAACCACGTGCGGGTGTATGCGTGTACGCCCGGGATGACATTTGCTTTCTGCGCCTTCGTAGGTTTGAAGACCCTTCATTTTCCGTGCTCTGGGCTTTGGCGGACACTGGCGTAGAGAAAATTATCTACGCCTGTGTATACCGATCACATAGCGGAGACCAGGAGACGACCAGACTCACCGAATACCTTAGTGAGGCGGCGGATGCTGCTCAGCTCAGCTACCCTTCGGCCCAATTAGTGATCTTGGGGGATTTTAATGGCCACCATAAAGAGTGGCTTCACCCATACCTGGACACAAACCATGCTGGGCTTGAGACGCGCAAACTTGCCTTGACACTTGATCTCACCCAGGTGGTTCAAGGCGCCACACGGGTACCTGATGTTGACTCGCACACGGCCTACTGCTTGGACCTTCTGCTGACTACCGATCCAGACCGTTATTCAGTGGCGATCTCCCCACCGTTAGGTACATCTGACCACTGTCTGGTGAAATCTGTATCCGTCTACTCCCCATCAGACCCCAGTCCCAAAGGGTCACGGCGCGTGTGGCGGTACAAGTCAGCAGATTGGGATGAGATGCGGTGTTTCTTTGCTTCTTATCCTTGGCAGCCTGTTTGTTTTTCTTCCGATGATCCTTCTGCGTGCGCGGATGCCGTGACAGATGTGCTTCGTACCGCCATGGAATACTTCATCCCATTTTCGGACGTGCCTCTGTCTAGCAAAGCTCGGCCCTGGTTTGGGCCTGAATGTGGACGCGCCGAAGCGCAAAAACATCAGGCATATCTGGCTTGGGTCGATGCTCGAAACCGTAAGTTGAGGGACGTTCGTCTGAGGAAGAAGGCATACAATAGGGCTGCTAAGTCCTGCAAAAAGGTTATGCGGAGGGCTCGCTTTGACCACATTAGTCGAATAGGAAACAAGCTTGCTTCTTACCCTGCGGGTAGTAAAGCATTCTGGTCCCTAGCTAAATCGGTTGAAGCGAACTTCTGCCGCCCCTCACTGCCTCCGTTGCTGAAACCTAATGGTTCACTGGCCCATACCGCGGTGGAGAAAGCAAATTTATTTGCATCTCAATTTGCTGAGTCTTCGCGTCTAGACCCCGGTAGTGCGAGACCTCCAACTTTGCCAAACTGTGACACTGTAATGAGTGAAATACACATCCGGCAAAAGGAGGTCCTCAAAGTTCTCCGCAGTCTAGATGTGAACAAAGCCAGTGGCCCTGATGGTATTCCGGCCATTGTATTGAGGACTTGTGCGCCTGAGCTGTCGCCTGTGCTGACTCGCCTCTTTCGCCTATCTCTGAAGACAGGTCAAGTGCCCAAATCTTGGAAGCTTGCTAACGTGCAACCTGTACCCAAGAAGGGCAGCCGTGCCGACCCTGCCAACTACAGGCCAATTTCGATCACGTCTATACTCTGTAAGAGTATGGAACGTGTTCTAAATAACAGGCTCCTGGCCTACCTGGAAGCGAATGACTTACTCAGTGACCGCCAGTACGGCTTTCGCCGAAACCGGTCTACTGGGGACCTTCTAGCGTACGCCACACACATCTGGAGTGAGGTCATGGAGAAGCACGGGGAGGCGTTGGCCGTCTCCTTGGACATTTCCAAGGCTTTTGATAGGGTCTGGCACGAGAGCCTTATTGGCAAGCTTCCATCTTACGGCCTGCCTGCTGGTTTCTGCACATGGATATCAGATTTCTTGAGGGATCGGTCGATACGAGTTGTCGTTGATGGCTGCTCGTCAGACCAAATGGCTATCAATGCCGGTGTTCCTCAGGGGTCTGTGCTCTCTGCGACACTCTTCCTACTGCATATCAACGATCTGCTAAAGCCCGGGATCTTTGGGTACGCAGATGACAGTACAGTCGTGGAGAGCTACACGTCCGATGCAAGAACCAGCGGGTCACAGATCGAGTTATTCAGAGAGGCTATGGTTGTACGGCTCAACTTGAGTCTGCAGGCGGTATCCGACTGGGGTGATGCTAACCTGGTCAAGTTTAATGCCACAAAGACTCAGGGCTGTCTGTTTTCGGCCAAAAAGAGACCCTTTCAATTGTCTCCCGCTTTCCGTGGTGTCTCCGTTCCGGTAACTGACAGCTTGGAACTATTAGGCGTTTCACTCTCATCTTCTCTTAACTTTGGCTCTTACATAGAGTCCAAAGCCCAATTAGCCTCCAAAAAACTTGGTGTTCTCTCTAAGGTGAGACGGTATTTCACACCTGAGCAACTGCTTAGTCTTTATAAAGCACAAGTCAGGTCTTGCATGGAATACTGCTCTCACCTTTGGGATGGCTCTGCCAAATATCAACTGGAGGCTCTGGAGTCGATTGAGAGGCGAGCCAGGAGGCTGATTGACAACGACACCTTGACTAAGACGCAGCTCCAAAGTCTTGAGCATCGTCGCAAGGTAGCGTGTTTGTCGGTCTTTTACCGGATACACTTCGGAGAGTGCGCCCAGGAGTTACACAATCTGGTCCCCCCTGCCCCTTTCTTCTATCGTACGGCTAGACGGACGCGACCAAAGCGCCACCCTTTTATGGTGGACATTCCGCGCGTTAGAACCAAGCGTTTCGAATCCTCATTCCTCATACGAACAGCCGGAATGTGGAATGCTTTGCCTGGGTCTGTCTTTCCGTTAAAGTACAACGTGAGTGTCTTCAAATCCCGAGTAAATAGGTATTTTCTAGGTAAGCGTGCTACACCCTAGACCGCACATCTGCTTAACATCAGGCAGTGTGTAGTCAAACGCAAACCTATTCGAAATAAAAAAAAAAAAAAAAAAAAAAATATATTAGATGGCGATGGTAGAGAATGGTACATAGCTATAATTTCAAGGCATGTCTATAGGTTTAAACAGTATTTGTAATCATAAAAACATAAGTAAGGTTTTAATTTATTTTCCACATACAAGTGAAAAGCATTAGTTAATAATTAGTTCTTTGAATCGCGTCCAAAAGAGCCTGTTTCTTCTTATACTTCTGAACCATCTTCAATATTTTGGCATAAATAGGCGGCAGTTTATTCGCGCGGTAGAGCTTTTCATCGTTTTCTAGGATCTTTTCACAGTGGACGTACCACCAGGGCAGGATCATGTATTGGCGAAAAGGCTGGGCCAGCATTTTTCGGCAAAAATCCTCGTTGGGGATGCGAAGTTCAGGCATTATTTTGTGCCCCTGGATTTGCACAGCTTCAGGCAAAATGAATTTCGTCACTCTTGGGGGTCTCGTGTTTGGCAGGAGGTAGGAGGTGGCAAGGGCCTGCCATATGAAGAAAATTGCGACCTGAGAAAAAAAAGCTTTAAACCTATTGATGACTGCTAGGTGATAGTGGCTACGCCGACTTTGCTACTGTTGTACGTAGGTAGGTATCTATTTTTATGGAGAATGGTGAATGAATAAAGTATCTTCCGAATTCAATTATTTAACTCATAGTAAAGCTTGTTTTTCGTTTGATTTTTTTAACTTATCAGACACCTTTATGATACGGTTTTTAAATTTATCCAGTCTTATACGGAAAACTTTACAGAAAAATAAATACGAAAAAACCTTACGTGTAACAAGTTCATGAAAACTTTCTTAACGTGTAGTAGCAAGAAAGAATAAGAAAGAAAATATGAATGTTTAAGGCGTAAGAAACAAATTAGCATGAAGTATTTTGAGTAATGAACTTAATTAATTAACAAAATTCACATAAAAAGTTTATTGTCACGATTGCTATAACATATTGATCAGGCTCTAAGTACGCCCTTAAAAACTGTAGGTACAGAGTTTTAATGAAATTATTGTATGTAAGTAAATTCAGAATACTGCGATTTTTTTACCTTTTCATAGTCAATTGTAGCCTCCACGTAGGCCTAACACGCATGACGATGGGACCATTCCCACCTCGCTATCCTAGTACGGGTTGGCAAATAGTAAGATTGGTGATAGAAAAGTATTTTTTCAAGTCCACATTTGACCACTATCCGGTAAAAAATAGAAGATACCTAATTAACCTATTAATTCTGAAAAGATCATCAATATATTTCTTGGGAAACTCTCCAGTTCATTCTCTAGCTGTACGACAGAGGCATCTATGGCTGCGGGCTGGTCATCCACCAATCACATATTTTCATTTAAACATTTCGAGCCCTGTAAAATGTCTAATAGGCCAGTCATATCTTACAAATGAAAAAGCTGAAATGTATTTCGAATGTAACATATAACTGGCTTAAAACGCTAGGCTACAGCTGTCTGCGGGACGCTTGAATTGGTTTCAGATCACTGTTATATCGCTATGCATTGCCATAGTCAGCTCAAAGCAGACAACAGTCAGGAGGAGAAAACATGGAAGAACTCGTGGTTATACTTTGCAGACACCGCCTGTAAAACCGATCACAAAAAAAGGAATTAAACTACTCACCGTTGAATTTTGTAAAAATATGCACAAGACAAAGCCTGAGCCATCCTTGTACTCTGACGTGAGTACCCATCATACAACATCACTCTTTACGTGGTTTGTCGAACTTTTCTCATACCTACTAATCTTGGCATTTTTGCGCAGTACACATAATTATATTCAATATGATACACGGTGTGATAAAGGAGATGTGCGTACGCGCAGCTTGTAGCTAACTTTATAGACGCCAAGAAATTTGATTCAGCTTAAACCACGTATTTTATCCTACTCATGTTTGACAAATAGGTGCAGAATAAATGTTGAGCGTAGTTAAAAGTTATATATAAAGTAGATTTAAGATATTGTTTTTCTTTCTAGCCTGACTCACAGTGGCCCTGGTGGTATGACCCCTGCGAACAGGTTCTAAGAGATGATTATAAACTAATCCTGAAGAATACGTACCTGGAACCCATATATCAGATGGTTTCAAAAACAACTATGCAAAATAAAAAAAATCTTCAAAACGAAATAAAAGTGATGATGAAAAAAATTAAATCTTATTAGTATTTTAATACATTCTTTCTATTTCTGGTTTTTGGTCCTGTTTTAGTATGTTCACGTATCTAGGTATATAACGTAACGTATAACGTGGTCTGACGTAACGTAACATTACGTTTCCCGTTCAGGGGCCTGATTCTCTATCGACAAAACGTAACGTAACGCGGTAAGTATTTTTATTATTTCCGTGTATCTCGTTTGGAGAAATGTTTGGTAAATGTGAAATTACGTTAATATGGATTATAAACCGAGTTTAAGTTATGTTATTTGAAAAATAAATATTTTTCACACGAATTTCTTAATGACAAAGAGCACGTTAGAGCGCGTCACGCGCTTGTTTTCATACAGAATCACCCACCAGGTAGAGTTTGGGTTTATAGGCTCTACTTTTAAGGTACTTTGACAGCTATTAATGTAATTTAAAGTGGAGTTCACTTTGAAAAATGTCTAATAAAATGTAAAGAAAGAGACAGATATTTTGGATAAGTTTAGACCCGTTGAGTTAAGGCTTCAAAATTGTGCCCATTATGATTATAATAATTTATGCAACATTTATTTTTTTCGCCAAAAATGGCATAGGTGTCTTCAACTGTGTACAGAATTCGAATAGCTCGCACACGAATCTAGTATTTTTTACATTATTGTTGATTTTTTAAAACCAACACATTTCGATAAAAATTAAATGCGATCACCTCTGAAGTACTCCTATGATATAAGTACCGTACCAAACAAAAAAAATAATCGTCAGAATTATTTTACGATTGGTGGAGTAATCGCGTTACATGCCTACAGTCTAAAAACAAACATTCAATTAGCCTCCTTTGAAATCGGTTAAAAAACAAACGCGACTCAGTAAACAAATGTATATTCCTGTACATTATCGATAGGTTGAAGTGGTTATTCATAGCTGGATTGCAATTTAATGAACTACGCATAGATAAGGCCGATTTATCGCATTCATTATTGCTGTGTATCTGTGGGCATATTTTCAATTATCGTCTATTAGTTTGCATTGTTATTAATATCACAATGTTATGAAACTGGAATGAACATGGAATGAATAACACCTTGTAAAGTTAGCCTAACGAGTTACGGAGAAGTCTATTAATATATGAGATCGAATCAAAAATGAGGAGATCTTTAGGAGAACCAAAGTAACTGACATAGCTCAGCGGATTTGCAAGTTGGAATAGCAGTGGGCAGGGCACGTAGCATTGATTGAGGATTGATGATCTATAGGGTCTGAAAAATTATCGAGTGGTTATCATGTACCTACATAGCGGCAAGTGCTACGTAGGACATCTGCCACAATGTGGATAGATGACATCATTAAAACCACGGAATCCTGCTGGATACAAGCCGCTTTTAATTTGTTTTATTGGAAATCTATAGGGGTGGTGGACTGGAGGACTTGGTTCGAGCAGCTATTTGGGTAATGAATTTAAATATAAATAGCTCCGGAAAAAATAATACCCATGATTGTCAATCTGTGATAGTTAGCATAATGTCCGACGGTATATTGAAACCCAGAAGCCCACTATTAGTAGAGTAGTAACGGCACTACGTTCTCAAAGGCAGGCGTGTGTTTGTTTTCAAAACAATTCGCCTATTTCCTTCACTACGACGAGGTTTTGGAAACGTGCGAGACGTCAAGTAGTTTTCAAAATATTCGTCATGGACTTTCATCACATAGTGAGTTAAATTATTTTCTAAATTAGGACATTTTTCCTATTGAATTTGAGACAATATTAATTAAGATAGAGACAGTTAAAACATTAAAAAATGGTTAAGAGTATCATTTCCATGCTTCATGTAAATTAAATGATTTTTAAAAATTAGAAAAAAAAACACTAATGTGATATGTTATTACTTTTATAAAGTTGAGATGATCGATAACTTTTTTACCGAAGAAATTAAGGCTCGTTGTAGACGTTTATGATAAGTCAGTACCTTTAACTAAATAATTTAATTCCAGATAATATTAGTACTGCAAATAATGAATGTAATTTCAAAAAAGTACGCATCATCATCAGACGAGAGTATAGAGAACTTGCTATACTACAAAGATTGCCAGAAGAAAACCGACGACGAGGTTTCGTCAACTTCTCCTCCTAAATTTGAAAAGCTTATGGCTCCAGCGAAGCCTAAAGCAATGGATTGTCCATACCCCAAGATGTGCTGTTCGTTAACTTGCGATGGAGGTAGTGACTGCGCCTCAACATCTTCATTTGTAAACAAGTACAATACAGGTGCCGAACAAGTCCAACCTGTAAATTCTCCGTCACAGCCACGCATGCAACCTCCCGTAGTCAGAATGAGGAAAAAGAAACAGCCAATGAGACTCCCGCTGCCAATGATGGGTGGTCGACGAAATTTTGGCTTCACAAAAGACCGGATCAAAAATCTGATCAATCAAGATGATGATATTAGGAAGATATTGAAAGATCTGGTCAGGGTTACGATGCAGAAAGTGGATTTGGTGGAAATGATTAATACGAAAAAAGGGACAATCCCTAATCCACCAAAACCAGTACCGCAGTTCAATGCTAATGACGACGATGATGAAGATGATCTCGAGTAATGGAGAAAAAATTTAAGGTTAATAATAGTTTCTCATTAAGAGTATGTGATCAAATAAATTTGATGTAGTGTTAAGTTGTTTGTGATCGTCATGCTACTGACACCTATTCGTTACAATGATTGAACTTTTGACTTGCAGCACGACACGATCATATTATGAATAACGTATGAGTTCCGAGTAAGTAGCAGTCTAGATGTGTCCTATATAATAATTATCTGGTGAACCATTCAGGTATCCTTAGGTATCCTCTACTTTCACAAATTTACACAAATTTTATTTTTACTTTGATTGACACCATCTCATTTACAACTTTTGCCTTAGCATCATCACAATGTCAAACCCACGCCTACAAGTATTCTAGGAACGAAATGCCAAGCAATAAATATAGAAACAGTCGTACCAAAAATCAAAACTCTTGCATTTGATTAAGAAACTTTGCAATCTAATTCCTCCATGCGATCCTTCCAAACGTAGCCAGGGGAAAAATCGGCCAACTTTTTGTCCAACAATTATCCTACATTAGCCAGTACTGGGTCCCTTGACGTATGCAAATGGTGCAAATGAAAATTTACATACATCTCGAACGAGGCTTGAGAGGGTCCGCGGGGAGTCCTTAGGAGGTGGCTCGTTTGAGACCATAGACTGGAATTGTAGTAGGTAGTTGCAACGTTGTCTAAAGTGCCATTTAGGCGTAGGTAAGGTAAGTATGCTTATGGTTTCTTGACATCTGGCTTTTGTGTATGGTGAAGAAGCACGCAGTAATTTTTAGTTTACGCAATTTTTTTGATTAACGCTATGTTTTTTAATTTTCGCTAATTTATCTATCAAACAATTTATTCAATTATAATGTGAGTAACGCTCGCCTTGCAAGCGTGAGGTATGGGTTCAAATCCGGTAGAAACAACACCAATGACTTTTTTGGAATTTACAACGTTTACCGATTTTTCCCATCAATAACTTTTCGCTGAAAGAAAACATTGTCAGGCAACTAGCATACGCCCGTAGAGAAAATAATTATAAGTAAGAGTCCGTGGAATTGATGGTGTAAGTTTGTGAATTAACCAAACTGCAGTGGGCCAGCTTAGTGGATATGACTTATACGCCCTTTGTACTAAGTTAGGCCAATATTTAGCTAATAGACTGCTAAACAGGCCGGTCCAGTATATTTTAATTGTACGGAAAATGTATAGCGTTAAACATTTAGCACAAGATGAATACAAATATAGATCAATGTTTAAACAATAAAAGGGATGATTATTCAGGTTTCATTCTATTGGAAAAATTATGCTATCTCTGAAGCACGTTCGGACAGCAGAGGGATGCGAATTCCTTTTTCTTTGTGGTCTGTTTGTGTTTTTGCGTTTATTGGTATTTTCTATTTTATTGTCGTTTAGGAATATCTTCTTTTTGAAAGAAAAGAATAGAGGATTTTTAATTGCATTTCGTGGCCTTTATCTAGAAAAATATTAGATAACTGATGACATCGTTGGTTACCCTATAAATCGGCTAGACTGGTGCAAAAAATTGTAAGCTGGACTAGTCGGAGCCAGTGCTAACGTACTGGCTTTACCGGACTACTGGTAACTTACGAAACGTCATTACTACTTGAACAGCTTTAAGCATCGGATCGATGCCAAAACTGATAAACAGGGTTGATTCTATAATTAAATGTTGTTAATCTTTAGGTACTAAAGTTGCTCTGAAAAGATGTGCGTAGGTTAGGTATCAGCAGCTCGGTATAGTTTTGCCAGCTACTGACGTACGTCGTGTAGGTATAATGGGTAAATCAAGTTTAGGTAATGCCTGTCTTTGTTATTTTGTGTATATCCTATTACGGTAAAGTGAACGTTACCCCTGAATGATGTATAACCAAAACTAATACCATCCACCAACTCTAGGACGTCACTGCTGGACATAAATAAATAAATAAATATTATGGGACTTCTTACACACGGTTTCTGACACCAAACTAAGCAAAGCCTCTTCTCTGGTTCTCCAATAAGACTGGTTGGAAGCGGCTAGCATCCAGCGCTATCTTGCGGTCTTGATGAGGTCATTTGTCCACCTTGCCTTTTCAGCTCGCCAATCCGCTGAACAAATACCGCAGCTGTTAAAAAAGGGCCATATTTGTATAAAAGATCGCGCATACAAACATTATCATTTGTGAGGACTAAGCCTTGTTAGTGTGTATGCGCTGCAGAAGTTATCACCACATTGCACCTACTTGGTGTACCTACAATAATACGAGTTAGCAAACGTTTGCCGAAAGTAGAGCTTCCATGATTTCTGTTTTTTAAGGACACATGACTCCGTTAAATTCAAAAAGTTTGATACATTGTATCCTACTATAACATTATAAGCGCGAAAATTTGTATAAATGGATGTTTGTACCTTTCACGCAAAAGCTACTGAACGGATTGAGATGAAACTTTGCAATAGTACTTATACATCAGAATAACACATGTTATAATTTATAAAGATAGTGAGTGAAACGAAGTTTGCCGGGTCAACTAGTCTATTAAATTTCTGACATAATGATTTTATTTTAAAAGGCATGTTCTTTAATAAAATAAAAAGTAGTAGGTATGTTACGATAAAGTTCTGCAGCCTACCATCCTATTAAGAATCAACAGCAGAACGTAGGCCTTCATTCACTTTTATTTTACTCTCTCTACTTTTCCTCTCTTCCCCTTTCTACTTTTACTCTATTTTTCTTTATATTTTTACTTACTTAAGTAAAAGTACTTAGTTACTTAATTAAGTATTGTTAGTTATGATCTGTCAACTCACCTTTTATCAGCTAACTATCAAAAATATGTTAGCTAACGAATAGAAAAAAAATGCTTGTCCACACAATCGGTCAAGAGTCATTGGATGTAAAACTTACAGACCTACATAATATCTATTCTATTAAAGATTGACAGAGAAAATAAAATAAAAATATCTGATGAAATTCTGATTGAGGTACAAGTATATGTATGTTAGATATTTATTTAGTATGAACAAAAGAAACCTTCGGTATAAAATACAAGACTGAACAAATAGGAACATAGGTAACCCTACAATGTGGACGAAACTTAGTTGTAACTTACAAATCCCTTAGCAAAATACTCGACTACCTACACCTACGTTTGCATAAGTTATGGAAACTTTTAAACTTATCTCAACTTGGTACTGATTAATAAGAATTTATGCTTCGTGTTGCGAGATCCAGGTCCTAGGAGAGGTCCTGAGACGGATGTGGTAACTTAATTAGTTTCTTCGTCCGTAGAAGTCCGTTTACACCGTCTAGACATAACTTACAAGTTGGAAATAATTAATAAAATCTATGACATTAAGTACCTTCTGTGTAAGCTTGTCCTTTGACGTCGAACCGCATTTGAGTGGACGTTTCCAACGTGGAATTGCTCTGCGCTTCAAGAACAAAAATAACAATATTTTTAGTACGAAATTCAGTAAGTATTTATCAAATCAAATCAAAATCAAAAATATTTTATTGTCAGACTCATAGGATCCATAATTAAAATTAAAACTTATTGATTATAAAATTAAATTAAATAAAATAAAATTAACTCATTAAAATTAGGCATCGCACAAGTTATTAAATTCAACATGTCACTTTATTTTAACAGCACCGTAATGTGGTGCATCAAGATTGGACAGTTAAAAGTTGTCGGTGATGGCTATCAGAATGCTGTTGCCGCTCGCTCGCGTCCTGCTCAACAGCGAGGCATTTTTTTTGCGCATGATAGCTGCAAAGCCATCAGTGCGCGCCTTCGCAAACATAGATGACGCGCTGCAAAACGGTGGGAGCCGCATCAGCATTCTAAAAGCGTTATTATATTGGACGCGCAGAATGCCAAGAGAATTTTTGAGTATATGCTGTCCACAAGCTACTTCCATAGAACGATTGGCAATAAGCCTTGAAGAGTGTGATTTTTACCTCTTTCGAGCAGGAAGCGAATCTTCTAGACAGCATATTCGCTCTCACCGTCAGCGCCCTGCGCTCCCTGTCCATATCTGCCTCATCCCTCAAATCCTCACTTACAATGTGGCCTAAATATTTAAATTGATTGACTCTACTGAGAGGAGTGTCATTCAGTTTCAAGGTTTGGTTGGTTTTATCGTAAAGTGCTATTCTCCAAACTAGGCACACTCGAGCACTTTGCTTATACCTAAAACATTTTTTAATTAAGTCAAGCAGAGGTGTTACTCATGCATAATTTTAGTAGAAAACTGCTACTATATGTAGTTTCAATCGCATTTGGTAATCTTTCTCAAGGTTGGAGTACTAGCACGCGGACTCGTCTCGAATAGCACGTGCTATGATTGAAACTATAGTAAAAATAGTATTCTACTAAAATTATGCGTGAATTACACCTATGCTTTACTTAATTAAAATGTGCGAAAACCACACTAGTTTCAGTCGCATTTGATAATCTTTCTCAAGGTTGAAATACTAGCACGCAGGCTCGTCTCGCATAGCATGTGCTATGATTGAAACTATAGTAAAAATAGTATTCTACTAAAATTATGCGTGAATTACACCTATGCTTTACTTCATTAAAATGTGCGAAAACCACACTAGTTTCAGTCGCATTTGATAATCTTTCTCAAGGTTGGAATACTAGCACGCGGGCTCGTCTCGCATAGCACGTGCTATGATTGAAACTATAGTAAAAATAGTATTCTACTAAAATTATGCGTGAATTACACCTATGCTTTACTTAATTAAAATGTGCGAAAAACACACTAGTTTCAGTCGCATTTGATAATCTTTCTCAAGGTTGGAATACTAGCACGCGGGCTCGTCTCGCATAGCACGTGCTATGATTGAAACTATAGTAAAAATAGTATTCTACTAAAATTATGCGTGAATTACACCTATGTTTTACTTAATTAAAATGTGCGAAAACCACACTAGTTTCCATAGTGAAACCTAAAACATTTATAAAAATATCCTTGAATGTGTTGGAAAATCACCCTGTAAATGGCATGATATGTATGTCTTGTGTTCGCTACGGAATAGTACCAATTCGTAGACAGAGCCAGGTTTTGGGCAAGCAAACATTTACGATGACCCTGATACCACACTTCAAACATAACACAGGCAATCGATACCATGAATGGAACTACGCAAAAATGTCGAAAACATCCCTACTTAACTAGCTTCGCGCGGCGGTTTTATGCGCAAATTTTAGAATGGCTGCTTCCTGAACTAACTTAAGTATTCGTTTTTTTACTTATCATTATTGAAAGCTGACCAATATTTAACCGACTTCAAATAGACAGGAGTTTCTCAATTCGACTTTGTTTTTTGTATGTTATATCATAAATCAATTTTGATGATTTATTTAGTAGACCAAACTTCTGAGGTAGTAGTTCTTTTAAAATTTAATCAACGGCCGGCGCACGCCTCACACTGTCGATCGGGTGTTGCTCGTGGGAATCGGACTGTTCCCTGTATACACGCAAAAAATCGTAGTTTAAAAATTTGATTAGATTTAAATTTATTTTAGTGTAGAGTCCTCTTGTAAAGCCCTTATTTGTAAAACATATTATATATTAAAAATAATTTATATCTTAAAGAGAACAGACCTCGGAATCTGTGGAGCGTAATAATTCAATAAAAATTTTTTCATCATAATCGGTCGAGATTTGAAAAATAAATAATAGTCTGAAAATGGAATACATAGATAGAGACGAATTAATTATTCGAATGTTGTGTGCAATGATTTGATGATGTTTTGTTTTCGGCCATAAAAATATGAACATACTCGTATTATTATCATTCGAAGATATTTTTAGAGCAATCAGAAATCCAAACTCTGCTCTCTCTCTCAAATCTATAATTCTTATTATTTTATTTTTCATAGAAATTGTTCATGTTAACGAACAGACTTTGCCACTATCACTATTATATTATTACTGGAAAGCATCAATAGGATTTAGTGTAAATATTTATCACGTCTAGGCTAGTACGGCGAAGGCGAGAAAAACAGGTGTCGATTTCTGTATTGCGTTTAAAATTTTATGGGAAATCCGTAAACGTTCGTGTTCTGGAAACAAGGTGGGGCCTTGTTTCCAGAACACTAACAACTGAATGAAACTAGAACTAAACGTTTTTCATAACGTGTATTTTGACTATAATATATGTAGATTTGAAGATAAGTGATTCAACTATGTGTTTTTACCATAAAAAAGAAAAAAGGACGATTTATTTAGCAAAATATTTACACTAAATCTGATGATTCAGATCGTGGGGTTATCCACGTTGTAGTTGGACGTCCTACACTGCGCTTGGTGGTGTGTGTTCGAGAACTGTAAAGCCAAAATAGTACTAAGAATAAATTAAATGCCTTGCATATTACATTATTCTGAGAATAATAGTTTTGCCTTGCTTGTGGTTATGGCACATCATGCAAGGAAGGTAAACATTGTCCTGCTTGCCTTGCTCCAGGCATCGCTTCATAGCATGGATGAAGACATTTCGACCTCCTTGGCTGTAGAGATGGATATCAAGATTAATTTTGACGAAAACTAACATTATAATTATATGTTTACTCTACTAAAATACAATGCCAATATTTAAGTTATAAAATCTTGACTTTTTATTAGACAACTAGTTGTCCCAGAAAACGTTGAGGAAACGAAAGCCTCAGATCAGATGCGTAAATAATAGCATATAATCTATTTTAAGACCCATTATTACACAAAAAAAAATCATGAAAATAGGGTCAAAGTCGGAGGAATTCGATAACAAACATGTGACTCGAGATTTTTGTACCGGTACCTAATAGAAAGTAATAACTTATTTCAAGACAACTTTAGCCTACGAGCGCCTGAAGAAAATATTTCATATTATTGGAGATGGCTAGAAACTACTGAACTGAGCTTATGAAATTTTTATGAAGACATTTTGCAAAAACACTCTCTAAACATTCGTAGCTAAGTATTGAAAAACGAAATACGAATAAGATCGAAAGTTTCGCCTAATATGAATGAAATATATTATTATGATGGAATAAGAGCACCGACCTTGTAAATTTTAAAAAGCGGTTCAAAGAGTTATCATCTATTATCAACGAAGGAAAAAAGAGTCATTGTCGCTTTCGATCTTAGAATCAGAGACAATATTGCTATGTACATTTACTACTTGAGACTACTACTACTCTCGAAAGGAAATCTGCAACTTTTGAAGGGGACTAGGTAAAAGTACGGTACACTGGATATATTCAGTTAATAAAGATGCCCAATACTTCTGCAAATCTCTGACACTTATTAGCTTAATCGATTTTCTTGTGCTAAACTGCTCGTACTTTTACAGAGGGGAAATTTTTAAACTACCATTATTCTAGAAAATCCTACACTATCTCTATGTAAAACCCCTTTTTATATGATTATGGCTGACACACAAAAAGAAGAATCTTACGACACTCCACTATTTATAATCGGTTGTTTAGCCAGTCGGGACGATATAGGGAAACACACACATAAATATCCTCGAAAAAATCTCGGGGAAAATATTATCTTACACAGAAAAACAAGGACTTAACGTTTCTGTGTTCCTAGTCGTATAAACAAGTTTTTAAAAAGACATTTTTATTATTTACAAAAATCAGTGTATGTAATTATGTAAATTGAGATTAAATCTACGTTAGTACGAGTTGTAGGATTTGTGGAAACCCATTGTTAGTAAACATATAAAAATGGCAATCTCGAAACGGACAGAAAAACTACAGAAACCTCAATTTTATGTGATTTTATAAGCTTATCCCTAGTTACTAGCATTCTTCTAGACGACTGACATATGTTAGAATACCATTGTACTTGTAGTGATGACTAACTTTTACTATGGTACTAATCCTGAAATCGAGAGAAAGCTGTATTTCGTCGCGAGTACATGAATTGTATTTATAGAACAGCTGATTTTATCACAATTTCGTGGTTGGTCCCGTGGCAAAAGTTGGTCATAATGATGAGTTCAATGACATAGAGAAGAGCTTTATTTTCTAGGTTATTGTATATTACCTGTATACAATAATCTAGAAAATATAATATGTTGTCGCTCTAGGTTATTGTATACTACCTGTATAAAATAACTTAGAAAATATAAGTATAAAATCTAAAGTGCCTCAGAAAATGCAACGAAAGTAGAGCCATCTTTCAGAAGTCGACTAACAGGAAAATCCACTACGCACTGTTGCTTAGGTGATAAAACACGGATTTAATCACCACATATGCCTTGTAATTGCCTCTCCAGAGTGGCTCCTACTCCATTAGAGTGGTAAAAACAACAATCAACTGATTGCATGTTTAATAACTTCACACTACAACGTCAACTTACAGGGAGAAGGGGATAGAGCTAGCTGGGAGTATTGCTGTCTCGCGCTCTCGTTATTTAGTTTTCAAATCTGAGTTGCGAGTGGTCGGCGCACGTAGGGCGGGCTGACGTAGAGCATAAAAATGGTAGAGGTGGCACTTTAAAATTATTTTTATTTAAATGGAATATGGTCGTAAGTTTTTTTTTTAATTTAGAATAGGTTTGCGTTTGAATACAAGCCAGATGATGAGCAGATGTGCGGTCTAGGGTGTAGCACGCTATTTAGAAGATACCTATTTACTCGGGATTTGAAGACACCTACGTTGTACTTTAGCGGGAAGTCAGACCCAGGCAAAGCGTTCCACATATCAAGTTGGTATAGTTTAAGTTTTTTAAAATAAAATTGAATGGTTAGTTTGCACTAATGTTTTTTTATTTTATTTTATTGTAAAATATTGACTACGATCAGATAAATGTGATCTTAAGCCGAAAATATCACTATGGTAACTAACTACATTGTAAATCCATATTATTAATGTCATCGGTAAGTAAAGTAATGGCATTTTCACTGATTTACAAATGATGGAGTACCCTAATAAGCTGTAAGTTATTATGCAACGACATTCTAGATTTTGAAATGTCTTAATAATTATAACGATATAATAATTCGGCACCTTTGCAGACAGCGTTTCTAGCTTAATTGGACAAAGTATCTGGGCCGGAATCCCAGAGAGATGCAGGTTCAAAGCCTGCGAAGGCGTCAGTTTTTGAAATGTTTATCACAAAAAGAAAGTTTTTAATTATAACGATTTTTTAAGTTAGTAATAAACATGACTATTGCTGAGCTGACTATTATTTTGCTTATAATAATATTACGCATTTCGTGTTTACGACAAAAACAAACAGATAGCAAGAAAATGTAGAATCCATCATTAAAATCAGATTGTTTAAAATGAGAAAATAATAAGTAATTAAATTGTAAATTTATTTATTTTACAGGATTGTTTATTCCTATAGTTCAAATCGGCTATTAAAAATGTCTTCGCTACTACAATGGACCATTAAGGACTTATATATTTTGCATGCCGCTCTTAGTACCAAAAAATGCACGAAACTCCGTCGCCTGACGTCACGCCTACGTCATATCCACCTACACGAACGGTGTTTCTAACTGCCGCGTCTACCCGACTCGTAGGTCTGCAGTAGCGTTTAAAAGCGGGCGCAAATGCCGCCCAAGCGCATTCGACCGCCGAATTTTCACGCCGCAATTCAAAAACCCGTGTGGGTTGCAATCGAGCTTTGAAAAAGTTTTCGTGTGTCGGATTTGCCTGATCTACTGGTAAGTAATGCATTTCCATTTTTCTTCCTTTTTCAACTAAACTTTTAAAACAATTTAAACTTTCAAAAAGAAGAAAATTTTCCTTTCACTCTTATATTTTTTATTTTGGGACTATGCTATGACTCACCATATATTTATACTTTATTCTACTTTCACCATATACTTTATTCTACTTTCTGTGATTTATGAAGTTTTAATAAAAAAAATCTCCTTTAAATAAAAAGCTATAGTGAATTTCGGAAAAATGATTTTAATATAGTTCTTCTTCATCGTGTCAATGAACCATATAGGTACTTAAAGTATAGTAGGTACATTACATCCTATTTAGGTGTAATGGATTCGAAGCAGATCCAAGCAGATCCAAAAAAGTTATGAAGTATTTAATAGATATTATCGTTACTTATAAAGTTTGATTAAAAAGTCTGGAGCACGATATTCAAATACATTTTCAACAGTTACTTATTTCAATATCATCTAATTTTTAATGATGTTTAAATAATATAATATATTTTTTACTTTTCTCGAATAACTTGCTAACTTACAACTTAACATTGTAGTTTTCTATATCTTATACCATTTTTATTAAGTTTTGAGTTAAATATATTATATATTTGATATCGTCGTCGAAAAGTACTTACATAAGAATTATGACTAACAATAACCGACTAAGTACAAAGGATACACAAAAATTGATAATTTTCATTAATTCCATTGATATTTTTGCATAACTGGCATATTAAATTATTCTTGCAAATAAGAAAACACACTTACTTACCTATTTGAAGTTTTGAATAATTTGAAAATAGCACTCACAAAGTAATTAATTCTTCGAAAAGTTAATCTTTCACTTTCAGAGTCATTCAATTACTTTTCCACATTTTTTAAATTCAATTTGTATTTTTTTTCCTACAATTAAAAGTTCTTGATACATAAATTGATTCGTTTCGGTTTTCTATTTTTATAAATTACTTAACAGTGCGTTTTAAATACTGTTTAATTTATTTACTTACCGCTGGATAAACTGCGGTTTCACCCACAACTGAACGGAAAACAATTATCTTATTTTCATTTAAAATAAATTGCTTTATCATTTACTCGGAATAAGGTTATAAAAGAGGATTAAAAAAACTTTTTTTAATTTGGTAACTATCGTTAATTTGGTAGCCTGGGATTTTCGCGTCTGTAAAATTCACTTTTATGTGATTTTCCTACATTTTCTCATGATTCAAAAGTTATAATTGTTATAAAGCTTATATTGTTTTTGGTTTGCCATGATCTCAGTGAGCAGTTAAATATTTGGGTCTAGATATACTGTAAAGCAAGAGAGATTATTCCAACAGTCAATTTATGTGTTCATTTGAACAGTCAAATCGAAAATTCATAGGATACAAACAAACCTGACAGGGCTTTGTCATAATATATTTTCTGTGTTTTCGCGTCAAAGAAAAATATCTTCCTTGTATCCATTCACCCCTAAGGGAATCCCGAGTTCTTTGGTCTTAAAAATAGATTTACTTTAAAATTATATCAATGAACTTGACAAACACGATAAGAGGATAAGAAGAATATCTGATTTATTCCGGGAATGCTACGTTCTAAAAATAACTAAAATTAAACATTGTGAAAATCCCATAGATTTTATTGAAAATAGCTAAAAACCGCCTCAAATAAATCAATTTAAGCAAAATTAAAATGATAAAATAAAATAAAATCGGTCAAGTGCGATGCGGACTCACGCACGAAGGGTTCCGTAGCCTGTTGGAGCCCCCTTAGCCCCATTCCTCTTGCCGTTATTAATAGCGAGCAAAAAACTCCTAAAAATCACGTTTGTTGTATGGGAGCCCTTAAATATTTATTTTATTCTGTTTTTAGTATTTGTTCTTAAAGCGGTAACAAATATACATCATCTGCATAAATTTCAGCTGTCTATATAGCTGTCACGGTTCATGAGGTACAGCCTAGCCTAGACAGACAGACGGACACATACATACACGTCCTGATTGTGCAAAATAAGCATTAAGATAATAATGGCAAACATATGTGTTGCAAATCGGCATTAGTAAATGCTTATTTACTTTAAAAAATAATATTGTATATATGTTTTTAAGGCCGTATGTTTGTATATCCGGGCAATTTTATAATATTACGATCGGAACATATTTTGCTACCTAAAGTTTTAGGCCGTTATAATTAAAGAAAAATTTTAACAAAATTATTTTAAAATACCTTTACAGCTAATTTTCAGGTGCTGTACAAGGTCATGGAATAACTCCTATATATTTTTACTAGGTCTCTTTTTGGCGAAAAAAGCAAATGGTTTATCTCCTGCAATGAGCTTACACAATTTACACAATCATGCTTCCAATGATCAAATAGGTCTATTTGTTTAAGATATACAGGGTTATTCCTAATCAATTATCAACCTTTTAGAGGCTTATTCTGTACATCAAAACTAACAAACTTATGTTCTGCAAATTTTGTCAAAACTAAAAAAAAAAAAAATGTTCCATAAAAAAATATCGTTCCCCGCGACATCATGTAATTTTTTTTTGAGTTTTGACAAAAGTCGCAGAACATAAGTTGTTAGTTTTGATGGACAGAATAAGCCCCTAAAAGGATGCTGATTGATTAGAAATAACCCTATTTAATGCCGGAGGCGCACTGTCGACATAAAGACAGAACATTTATTTATTACCTATACATTGTCGGTGGCTAGGTATGCCCGAAATATTAGTGCAGACCATAAGATTGCGGTGCTTTAAATCAAACCTAGTCAGGTCTGAGAATAAGACCAGAAATGATCGTATCTTATCGTTAGACCTATCATCTCCTGGGCTATAAACTCTGACCTTCCGACTCCACCGATGATATACGTTTTGTTGCACTACATTGTGTCGCGTCACAACTGTTCCTATCAACTATGCTTATTATTATAATTTACCGTGATAACCACCTAATATACCTACTTATTACGTAATTTATAACTGAGGAAGTTTTTACTATGGGACGAATCAGAAAATTGTTAAAAAAAAACTTTACCATAAGTTTTGTCTTAATTCAAGGAACTTATGGTATGGAACAGTTTTATTTTCGTAACTTCAGGAGTCGGTATACTATGAAAAGTTGGTAAGAATAAATTACCACTCTAAGTCTAAGTAGTATGTCATCCTACTTCCGAAATAAAAATCGAGAAAAAAGTAATCGTGATTTTTAATTCATGTTCAGCTTATGGAATTAATTCTCTTGCTGATTAGAGAGTACTTTGCATTATTAAATGTAACTTAATTCACTGTATCAATGGAAAAATATAGTAAACTTGAAGGAAAGTTATAAACGTTTTTTTTTTAAGTTTTGTAACAGCTGTATTTTATACTAGCTGACCCGGTGAACTTCGTTTTACGCGATACCTTGATAAATTATTGCCTACGTGTTATTCTGATGTATAAGATTTATTATTGCAAAGTTTCATCTCAATCCGTTCAGTAGTTTTTGCGTGAAAAATTAACAAACATCCATACATACTCACAAACTTTCGCGTTTATAATATTATAGTAAGAAGTAGGATATAGTATTGAAATTTTGCCAGCCAAATTTTCGAGCTAAAAAGTGTCCTATATCACTTTCTGTTTTTTCAAACTATATCCATCCAAGTCAATACATTGCTACGTTGCAACGTGAAAAAGGAACAAATCAATAAACCAACAATCACACTAACCAACAAACGGATTTCTAATATTAGTAAGGAATATAGATTAAGTATTTTTTGCTTACACGTGTATCGTCTACCAACACAAAGTAACCCTTTATTTACTGTTGCTTACCTTGTTAAGTTGAAGTTTGGAGTCAGCCGAAATGATAAATGACTTAATTTTCTAATTGGTTGATAGATAACGCGGTTACAATGCCTACTTGAAATTAACTTAGTGATGGGAGACGAAATCAGATTGATAGTTATTCCGTATTTAGCTTGTTACTTGGATGTACCTATATTATGACAAGGATGGAAGGAAGAGAAAGCAACTTATTAAAATAATTAGTATGATCAATATGTATCTAGTTACTACTACTAAAAAAATATTCTGCTAACGATTCAAGCCCAAAATGTACGGTCTAATTAGATTAACAGTTGTATGCTAGCTGTGTAGCTAAATAAGTGTGTAGCAAAATATAAATAATTTACGCTGTATCTAAATAACCACAGAAATATAGTTAACAAATGTTGTTTTTAAACTATCGCGATTTGAACACATTATTATTATATACTACGGGACTAATCGCGAACTAAAATTACGAGATAAATAAATACCTCATCATCCCGACGTTTCGGCCGAGTCTACCCGTGACCACGGTCGATGCAACTCGGCCGAAACGTCGGGATGATGAGGTATTTATTTATCTCGTAATTTTAATGAGTTCAGTAGTATATAAAAATAATATACTTAACAACCTAACCAGAAAAAAGGCGGAAAATTTGCCCATCGGTATTTTCAATTTAGCGAAACAAATTTTACATGGCTTTGACGTTATCCAAAATTTCCGTATATTTCTAAAGATTTTGCAATTTAATCCTTACCACTAAAGAATTTAATAAGTGAAGTAGGTAAGTTATTTGATATTAAATTAGGAACAAGAATACTTCTTTACATTATATTCTAGGGTTTGACGAACTAGTCGAGGCTGGATTTCACAATTACTATATGAAATTATAATATGTTTGGACATCAATTAAAAATCTGGCATTGCTATTTACTAAATACGCAATATTGGTATTGGCATCGGCCAAGTACGAGTCGGACTCGCACACGAATGGTTCCGTACTGTATGGGAGCCCCCTTTAAATATTAATTTTATATTACTTTAATTATTTATTACTGAAGTGAAAATTCAGCTAAATATTCTGTGAATATTTCAAGCATCTACCTGCTACCATTTTAATATCGAGTAATAAATGGCTAAAAATTCAGGTTTGTTGTATGGGAGCCCCCCCTAAAATATTATTTTTACTAAATTTTTAGTATTTGTTGTAATAGCGACAACAAAAATACATCATCTGTGAAAATTTCAGCTTTCTAGCTATAATGGGTCATGAGATTCAGCCCGGTGACAGACAGACATAAGGACAGGGGAGTCTTAGTAAAATAGGGTTCTGTTTTTACCCTTTGGGTACGGAACCCTAAAAACTACAGACACATTAAATTTCATCCTTCATCCAAGAATAGGGAGACGTCTAGTTGTGGACACAGGATTTCCATTAGATCTTGCATCCAGCATGTTCCTGCGGTCTTGATTTCATTGTCTATTCACTTAGTCAGTGCACGTCCGCTGACTTCGACCATCGAGACATTTACTACCAATTATTCACTTGGTCAAATAATTATAAAGAGCTTTCATACGTAGAAAAATCTTAGATTAGAATAACTTCACATATCTTTACACACACAAAGAAGTGCCGACCGGAAACTTCAGTTTAGGTACACTTCAGAAGAATAAAATGTAACAAATAAAAACAGGAAGTACCAAAAAATATAAGAAATTACATTCATCGTGACTTGCTAGCATAAAATTGCTTTACTCCCCGGGGTTCCAGATTTTATGTATAGGTTTCGGTGTACACGCTGATCGTACGTTACATTTTTATTTAGCGTCTGTCAGTTAAAAAAACAAACATTAATCATTTATGAAATCAACGTTAGCGCGGGAACTATTTCACTATATTCACTGCCAAACTGGAATAGGAACACGGCAAATAAGCTCTACATTTGCAACTATCAATATTTTATCTAGGCTCGAGCTCCCTAAAGAGATTACAAATACACAGTACAGAAACACGTGCTAAAATACATTTTACTAACTCTTGAGTTGTTACAAAAGTAAAGTGCTGCCATTTAGTAGATTTTTGAATTGAATGTACAAAGTCTACACTCAGACCAAATAAAAAAATCAAGACAGAAAATCGAGAACAAAACAATTGAAGCCGGCAAAACTACGCCTTGCCGTGTACAGATACAGTTATAGACACATACACGTGCAAGAAAACTACGCCTTGAATTGTCAAACTATGGCGGCGTAACACCGACGTATTCACTACATGTATAAAAAACCGGCCTCACTTGACTATTCACGATGTTCTGTCTTGATTTTTTTATTTGGTCTAAGGTCTTCACAAGTCACTGTAAGACGAGTACTTATTACTTATCGAGTCATCAAGTGTTAAAAGCGTGATCAAGATCAATTAGTCATCTGTGAACATGCCGTGTGTAATTTGGCAAAATACTGAAAACTCAACCAAAAATATTTTCATAAATAGTTATATAAGTAATATTAGAAATTACTTGCATTTTTTGCACTTACCTCCCGGTTTTATTTTTAATTATTGAGGAGCGAGATACCTTCTTAGTTTAAATACTTATATTTTTTTGCGAAACGAACAATTCATATGGAAATGCGAACGAAGATTTTCAATAGTATCATTTGGTTTTGGATGATATGAAAATAAGGAAACGACACCAGACTATTTCATTGTGAGTAGGTAATTATTGTTAAAATTAAATGTGCTTAACATTATTCAGCGTCCTTGGTCATTAAATCCTCTATCCATCTCTAGATCTACGTCCTACTTTGAGCATACTAGTATTACTGGTTCGTATTCCTATCCCTGTTTTCAGCATTACAACATTTATTTAGTCTTCTAAATAATTTAGTTACCTACAAATACACTCCGTTCACTCCCACGAAACATCTAATCATGAAAAAATATTCACGTATTCAAGCGCACACGTGTAATAGGTAATTTAGCTAAGTGCCATTGTGCTGTAGATACGTTATGACGAATATTTTTACGGTGCCCCATAAAAACAGATTCAGGGTATCTTAGAAAGTTCCATTAAAATCTTGGTTTGTTTATTGAGAAGGAGTGTGTGAGGTACTTTCGTTTGGAAAGATAACGGAGAAGTTGAGGAAAGTTAAGATACTTATTACTTACTAAAGTACCTACTGACGGAGACACCTGAGATTGTAATGCTCTGTTTCGAATAAGTATTTGTGTTAGATGTTTATTAATATTTTTGTCTACCCGTGACCACGGCCGAATCAACTCGGTCGAAACGTCGGGATGATGTGGTATTTATTTATATCGTAATTTTAGTGCGCGGTTAGTCCCGTAGTAAGTATATAATAATAATTATTTTTGTCAATGAACTACCAGGTTTTCAGGAAGTTCTGAATTCAGAAGAGATTTTTTTTTTGTTTTTCTATGGGAACTCTAGGTAAGAAAATATTTATTAAAAGATATACCTAAAATCTATTTATTTAAACAGTATTAAAATGCCCGTTATTATTTATAAAATTTTAACCACCAAAAATTAAGCAAACTTCAGCTTAAGCTTAAATTAAGTAAAATTCAAGGGAAGAAAGTGAAATAGCATGGTTATAAATGTTATAAATTCTTGTGAAAACTTCTATTACTCGTAAACAGGGAAAACTGCGTCTTCGAGGACCTTTAAAATATAGCAAAACCACGAACTGAAATAGTTTTCGATAACATGAAACTGATGCTTATCGATAAGTAGGTATTTGCGAAAACTTCTATGATAGCTACAGAGTTTCCTTTCCTAACCAAGAAAATAGTTCCTGAATTGAATTAGTATCAAGTTTCACAGATTTAATTTCAATGGGTGTCAAAACCGTCCTTGAAGTGTGACACAACGAAAGTTTCGACCAAAACTTAAGTTTCGACAAGCGCTATTAGCAAAAGGTCGACTTTGACCGCTGGTAAGTTTGTCCAACCTACGTTTGGTAACTTGATTATGCAAACTGTAAGTTATCTAACAACACATCATAAAAATACTATGTGGCATAGAAAGTAAACTGCTTTATTGTATGTTCGACAGACTTCTCCTCGATATAAATCGGGCAATACATGATTTTATAAACATGTATGCAATTTTCGTGGGGTGCAATAAAAGACGTGAACAAGTTTTTTTTATCTTATCTGTTTTAAATAAGTAACCAGCCACTTATTGGAAAGTCAACAAGATTTATTATTAATAATAAACATAAGAACTGTTAAGATCATCACAAGGTGTTTGAAACTTGTCATTAAAAACAACAAACACTAACCGTCTTACCACAAAAGTTTACGGTGTTTAAACTTTAAACAGTGTTTAAAGTTTGTTTAAATCTTTTGTGATAGGGCGGTAAATTACAAACCGTTTTATGTCTCTCAAAGTCTACTAGCCTTCGTTAATCGAATCTAGCCTAGAATAAATCGGATTCCCTCCTGTCTGTAACTATGACCGCTGTATGGCGTAACCACAATATATTGGCCTCTATTCTTACCTCTAAATCCAGGGTTTCGATGCACAGTGGTTAATAAATGCGAGGGGTCTCTGCAGCCTGGTCGTGATAACGCGACGTCCGGAGTTACAAGTTGTTTTCCCGGCGCGGAACGGATGCAGGAATAGCTTCCTATTGACGTATTATTTCGCAGTAACTATTATCTAGTCTGTATTAAGCACTATTATTTTTTTTGACAATATGTATAGAATTTGATACTTGATGAAAGTGTAAGGACAAACTGACGTAGCCTGGAGGGAGAAGGCTCGCTCTAAAATCGTGAAAATCAGTTCATACAGTGCTGGATCTATCATATATGACTTTTTGGGCTTCAGCTCCAAGACAACTTAACCAAGACAAGGCACAGTCAAAAATAGTCAATAGTAAAAAAATATCTAGTTTTATTAAATTAAACAGATCATAAGGTCTGCAGCCTTGCAAATCCTGCAATTAAATCTACCAATTTAAGAGTTTATAAATCAAAAATTTTAGTCTTATTTTTTGCCACTTTGAATAATTAGGTGGGCCCTATTAGCCCAGGGCCCCCTAAACTCACGGTTCAGCCTTGAGTTCATTGGATTAATGTAGAGGTAATTCACATCGCTGGTATTTTATATAAGACAACCTGTAACCTGAGGTAATTTGCATACGCCCGGAAAGAATCTACTGGTATAGGCTAACCATCCTTCGAGGGAAGGCTGATACACGAGTCCAGTACAAGTGTACATGCTTTTCATCTTCTGACTACAACACAAGATATAGGTTCTAATAAGCCCTCGTACATAAGATTCAATACGAATTATTTATTTACATAACTTATGAAAAACGTTGAAATAACTCCTAATAAGATTCAATCGTCTTTGAGATACTCAAGCAACTAAGTCAGACAGGTGTCTTGATACAGGCTAGGCAGTTTTTATTTCCATAATGCTACGAAACAACGGATAATATTACTAAAAATACTTCGTATCTCTGTACGATACGTCTACGACGTCCCAAATACTAGTAAAACACGTTATTTGATAAAGAGTTGGTAAAACTGAGCAAGTGCGTGATCTTCGTCATCCATCTTTTCAAAATTCATCTTTCATGGGAAAGAAACGACGCTCATATATCATGTAACTGAATTTGCCCAGAAACTTACAAAACTAAAAGTTACAAAAATGTTGACATAATTTTAGTAACGAAAATGCTTTAGCACACATGTATAAGGTACCTACCTATTTACACAAGCTATCATTTGACTTGTCTCTTTAGTTAAAATAGTATATGTGTACAATGTATGTATTGCACCTAATATTAAATGTTTTTCTCATTTACCTACCTATTACTTAGTGACTTCTTACTCACCCATTTCACTTTGACAAAAGTCTTTTTCTGCCGTAACTGGCCATAGCTTGATATTTCTCCGATACCAAGGACAAAATCATAGCCTTTGAATGCTCTAATTTTTTTAACAATACAATATTGAAATCATTTTAAAATTATAATTATTCATCCATAAATGTACCTACTTGTATTTTGAGAGATACGATTAACACTAAATCGATGTCAATGATACCATCCTGAAATCAGTATCTACATAAAATCTATGTACTTAAAATAGCCGTAATCATTATTTTTCGCAAAAAATAGCATGGCCGTCTTCAACTGTGTACAGAATTGCCGAATACTCGTATTCATACAGATCGATGTAGCATTTTTCACATTATTGTTGATTTATCAAAAATGGGTCAGCTGATTTCAATAAAATTTAAATGGGACCAATTTCAAAGTATACTCTTTCCATAACATACTATAATATAATATACTCTTTTCATAATTATCGAAATCAGACCACTATGTAAAAAAGTTATGCGTGGTTACACATAAAAAATATATCCAAGTCAAGTTGAGTACCTCCTCCGTTTCGTCGGTTAAAAATATTAATGCCATCCATGTAGGTTTTGGTTGCAGACTGCTTCTATGTCCTAATTAGTGAAGCTTTCATGTCATGTTCTGGAATGGCTGATATCGTCAATTTCGGCGGGAAATATACTAAGTACACGCGCAGCACCAAAGGCTTTCAGTTAGTTTCGGCTTTATGTACTATACTATACGAAACATTTTAATAGTCCTCTGCAGGACGTAGGCCAAGCCACGAAGGGTGATTGGGCATATCCACCATGTTGACCCCGTACAAGTTGGTGGATTCACAGACGCCATCAAATTTCTCCTACGGACGAATGCAGGTTGCCTAACGATGTTTTCCTTCACCTGTAAGCCAGTGGTCTGAATTCCGTACATATATTTGGAAGAACTCGTTGGTACGGGTCCGGGATTTGAACCCACAACCTCACGATTGAAAGGCGAGTGTAACCAGTAGACCACCACGACTTTTTTCCGTCTCTCTATTTAACAACGCTAACTTTGCACTAACATAGCCCAAAATTCATGTCTACGTTCACTGGCTAGGTGGACTCAATGATACAAGTAGTTAAAACCGCAGATACACGCTGGATATAACCGCCTCCATCCGTGTTTATTGGAAATTCATAGGGAAGTAGTAGAATCCGTAGTGTCGTAGGACGTCCACTGCTAGATCTTGCAGTGAATGTCCTACGGCTGATGGATGTATAAGCATAGCTCCTTCGCTTTTCCTCCCGCTCGCTTTCGTTGCGTGAGTAACAGGCGCGAGCAGGAGAAAAAGCAAGCCGAACGTCAGAGCGCTTACACAACAACAGGGGCATTGTTGCGCTTCGGTCGAAAAAATCTTTAATGTGTGTGTTAAGTCGAGACTCGGCTTTTTTTCGGTGTATTTAAAGTAGCTTTTAAGCATTTTCGAGGTGTTAAAAAAGCCCCCTCAAATGACGCAGCGGTTGGTTTGCCCGCCTTTGTCCGAGATCTAAGCGCGCCAGAAATATCGCAATAATTACCGAAACCTGTGCGGATCAAAGCTGACATTGAATAGAAATGTTTTTAATTGATGGGATTTCTTAGGGAATTGTTGGCGTTTCAGAGCTGATCATTAACTGCGCGTTTTGGGTTATTATTTTTATAATTCATTATGGCTAATCTTACATGAGGCGACGACAATTTAATTGATTAGACGCCTGAGCGACCAGCATTAATCTGCTAGATGCACCTGACTGCAGCGCCGTTGAAAACTTGGTTTGGACCGTCGTGAGATTCTCAAATAAAGTTAAGCATAATTATAGCTTTCCCACAAATCAGAGGAGATAATTATTTGTATGTCTAGCAATCCAACAGACATAAGTCTTACGTGATTTGAACACATTATTATTATATACTACGGGACTAATCGCGCACTAAAATTACGGGTAGACTGACGGGTGGGTCTACCCGTGACCACGGACGATGCAACTCGGCCGAAACGTGGGGATGAGGAGGTATTTATTTATCTCGTAATTTTAGTGCGCGATTAGTCCCGTAGTATATACTCGTAATAATAACATATGTCTTACGCCCGATAATTATGATGATAATGACACAAAATAAGGTGTATGTTGCGTAGGTGTCGAAAACAGGTTAATTTTGGTTACCTCGTGTCAAATTGGCCTAAATTATGTAAAATAAAGTTTTATGGTTTTTTCTTGTATATTTTTACAGGTACTAAAATGGCCCAAACCATGCTGGCAGTCACCATCGTCGCTGTTCTGATGATCTCACATGGAGTCAGCGCGAAACGTGAGTACCTCCTTACTATGTATCGACAGTACTATAGGAAATAAAAAACAAATTCTTGTTTTTTGTACTGTACTGTACTCTACCGGCCCTTTGAATATTCATTCATCTGATAGACTCATTATATCGATCGACTGTTTAAGAAGGTTCGCCCTGAATGCAGGTCTTATACAATCAATCTTGTAGGATATCATAGAAAATATATAGGCAGGTGATGTCCTACGCTTACAGCATTATGATGATGATTGTGACCAAGTCAATTTGTAATCAATTCGCTGTCAGTAAAAAACAAACGCCGCTGTATAGCAATAGGTATTCACAAAAGATTTGCAATGGCAGCATTTACTGTCCGATACCAACATACGATATTCGTTTCATTGTTTTCAATTTTGCTTCCACCCTTCGCATATTCTTATTATTGGACAACACTCGGCCACCTTTCCATATTGGCATACGAATTGCCAACTCTACAAGATGAGATTCCCTTTCTGCTAACCTGTTATTGTTTTTCCAGTTGTATTTATTATATTTGCACTTAGGAAATCAACAGGAAATAATGTAAACGTGAAGGAGAAACACGGCTTTGTGGACTTTTTTGATTTTTTTTCTAAATATTATTCAATGCGTATAATTTATTGATATTTTTCATGATAAGTACATTCTAATAAACACCAGCATTTTGATCACGTGTCGCGTCCACCAGACGCTCAGAAAGACTTTTGAAAACGAGATGAGCTCCCGGCCCCCACGGACCCAAAGTCTCAACTCCAAATGGCTCAAATATGTAACAATAATTTGGTTCAACGTATAAGCATTGCCATTCAGCGTGGCAATGCTGCCAGCATGCTGGGCACGCTGCCAACTGGCAGTGGGCTTGACCACTTGGATTATCTTTAGACCTTCAAGGGTCTGTGGATGATCCAATTGCTTTCTATGTAGTAGAAGTGTAGGTAGTACATTCTATTTAGTCGTTGGCATATGTCCAACGCCCAACAATCGACGTCTTACGGCTTTACATAATGGGTAAGCTTTATTCTTAATAGGTTAGAGTATTACTACGTTCCGCCGTATTTTAAACAGTAATACGATCTTAGATAAAATCGTTTTCTTAGTATTCATTAGTAGATTAGTTGACACCGCGATACTTTGTATTCTGAACTTGTACCGATTTACATACTTGTTGAATAAACGTTGTACAGAAATTAAAACTGTAAAATTTAAATAACCTTTTCTCATTACTGTTTGAGAAGAGTTCTCTTCCCAGCTTTATACGTTATCACAATTGTATCATTTAGTTTACAAAAAGTAACAAAGATTTTTAGCTGAGTAGACGTATAAAATTACGTCAGTTTATTATAACTGCAGAATAAGGAGATCTATTCGATACAAAAAAGTTAGTTAGTTACTCTTGTGTGGTTTAGATAGGTCTTAATAAAAAGAGACCACCTGCTGATAAAATGTGCGGGTCGGTAGACAAGAAATTTAGAAATAAATTAAACATTCTTTTTAAGCACACAAAACCTTTTTAATATTTGTAAACTGAACGCAATCTCAACCATCTACAAATAATCGAAAATATCTTTTCATGTGTATCTCCCACATTCTTGTTGATTAGACTTTACCCACCGTATCACTTTTATGTAACCCAAAGTGGGTTTTAAACACACGTATCTTTGTGTATGCTAAAAAGGGTCGGCCCTATAAATGGGGGTATTTAAAAATTGTTCTCTTTTCGCACAGACTCCATACAAGCGGAGCGGAGAGATTTGCGGGGCTGGGTAGGCTTTGTAACGCGTAATCGTTATTTTATTAATAACTTTTTGTTTTATTAATACTCTTTTAAGAAGGCTCTGATTCCTGATCGACTATAACTTGCTAATATTATTTTTTTTATTTTCGCGATATTGATGTTAAAATTAAATAGAAACCAAGTTTAAGTTAATATTCAGTGAAACATATCTCACGCAAAATTTTAGAAAACAAAGCTTAGCATAAAGCCATGTATTCACTGAGCAACAATTGTTTATAAACTCTGTATCATAAACAAAATCAACGTGTTTCTGAAACAATATATAATGTTTCAGAGACAGTTAATTAGTTACTGTAAATACTACCGTGTGGAACACGGAAACAAATCAGTCCCTGGAAACATCTACGTGATGTTTCAGAAACTGTGTTTACGAAACATTGTTGCTCAGTGAATACATGGTTTTAGGCACGCAAGGCGAGAGTTTTCGTAAACTTACAATAGTTACAATGAAAAACATAAGAAAATTTGAATTTTGGACGCCGACCAAAGATGTACATACGCCAAACAGAAGCCAAGCGATTCGCTCTGCCTATCTCCATACTTCTCCACTCCACTTAGGTGGAGTCTGGTTGTAACTTTGAACACAACAGGTGAGTTTTTATGCTTTTATTATCGGGAAGACGGAATTATTTCGTTTTTGTGGCTTTTTTAAACCCTATACTCGTGTCGTTGTTAGGTAAATGACCACCTACTTTAAAATACTGCTTGTATGGTTTTTGAAACAAAAAATTATAATTTTTTTGGGTTAGCCAATTGTCATTTGAAAAAGTTATATAATTATAATTGAAGTTATATTTACAAACGAGTAATTACTTGACTTCAAAACGTCGCCCACTTGATCTAAATAACAATAAAACAATGTCAAATTATTAATTTTCATGTTGGAGTTTGTGATCTAGAGAGGCGATCATTTGGTCTTAATGAGATTGTCAGTTCAACTTGTGGGTGGGACGTCCTTCGCTGCGCTCGTTTGTACCAATCATTTTCATATCTTATTCATTCATACAAATTACATGTTTACGCGCTTGCTGAAGAGCGCGTCATGTTTACGACAAAACTCACACTCAGCATACTGTTACTGCCATATCAACTTGCCAATCCACTGGGCTACGTCAGTACCTCGAACTTCATTTTTAATTTGATCTCACAAAGTTATTCCAAGCCCTGTCCATAGCCCGTTGGCCACTATGAGCTCGTGAATTAAGCCCATAGTGAGAGACCACATTTGTGAGCAGGAAGTTATACTCGTAACACAAACTAGTCGAAAATTTCAACTTGAGGTTCTGAATCACGTTTGATCACTTTCTTGAAGACGAACATACCTAATTGGACTACTTGATATTCATATTAATGTATTCACAAAGTTTAGTACACGAAATTATTGAATCAATTAAATAATTCATTATTGGTCGACTTATTTACCAAATAAAAAGTCGATAGAAATAGAAAAAGCTTTATTGTTTAGCTGTGTACAAAATGATGTTACATAAAATTCACACTGCCTGCCTATTTTTAGCGTACAATATAAATACATTTATTTTTATAAAGAGTCTTAAGCTAGAGTTACATAATAATATTTCAACAACTTTATAAATTGGGTAAACCGAAGGTATACAATGAATTGATTGAAAGATTAATTTAAATTGTACAATTACATTACTTCAACTAACACGAGTCAAACCTACTGAAGTCAGAGGCAATAATGTCGATTAATCAATTGAATTATTATTAATTCTCCAACGAGTACGAGTAGGTATGTCAATAAAATGGACGTACATGTCAACAACTTAGTAGCGAGTGTAGTGTAGTTTTAATAATGCATAAATGATTATGTTGATAGGTCCTTAAAATTCCGTGGGTAGTCAATATGTTTACCTATAGGAACAAATCAAACAATGCAAACTTGTAGGGACGTCGCCTCCAACCTAGGTTATTAACTTAACCAAGTTATTGTTAAGTAAATATGATTTACGTTGCCCAGAGGGCTCTATCCTGAACAAATGTGAAAACTTTTAAGAAATTCACCGGTTCAGGTAGTTCGAGCTAGCTTAATTTGTTAAGTTACGTTAACTTAGGTATATAATGTTAAGTAAAACACAAAACATGTTTATTTTATTAGGCAAAGAACCTCAAATGCTAAAGGTAGAGAGAGATTCTAGTAACACAATATTTTGTGAAGACCTGTGTTAAATTTTGCTTTGCCTGATTATGTTTGTATATAGAGATGTTTCGATTTTTTGCCAATATATCCTTATTAAGATCATGTAAGTATTATAGTAAGTTGTTGGCATAATAAAGAAATATTTCTCTGTTTCATGCGATAAAAGCAACATCGAAACTGTGAGAAGACTGGGAAAAAAAGGTACAAAAGTCAGACCGGTAGTCATAACATTTACCTCTATGGGCTTCAAAATTAGCATCCATAAAAACAAACACTGTTTACAAAATACCCAGTACTATATAAAACAGGATTACCCAATAGAAGTTCTCAATAAACGTAAAGAACTCATGATTCAGTTGGAAAAAGAAAAAGAGATGGGCAATACAGCGTTTATAAGGTATGATAAGCTCATAATAACAAACAACAGCAGAAATGCTTCTCGTAACCATGTAAACAAGAGGAATTTATCTGAATCACCTGAAGTATCTGTTCCTGCCAGCCTACCAGCCAGTCAATCAACCCAATTCAAGCATGCATCTAAGAAGAACAGAACTGTCAACATGAAAGATTATGTTCAACAAAAACCTAGGTTAAATTATTCTCAACAAATCAGTGAGATATAGCAATCAAGTTCGCACCCTCTCCTTCTCCCAACACGGCTGGTCACCGAGGGAGAAAATGACCAAAACCCTCCGAAGAGAAAGCACAAAATAACAAACCAGATATATGTATGTACCTACAATGTCAAAACTCTAGCATCAGCAGAAAAACTGTTTGAGCTCCGAGCAGCGCTGCGTAATCTCAACCATGATATAATAGGACTAAGTGAAGTCCGCAGACTAGGCGAAGATATTATTGAAGAAGATGACCATATCCTGTCTTATGTAGGAAAAACTAAAGGACTATATGGTGTGGGTTTCCTAGTCAAAAAGAAATTCAAACAAAATATTAAGAAGTTTACTGGAATATCGGAAAGAGTCTGCATATTAGAAATTGAGCTTGAAAATCTACCTTTTGCTATAACACAGGCTTACGCACCAACAGAGAGTAGTCCCCAAGAAGATATAGACACTTTCTATAGCGATTTAGCAAAAGCACATAATTCTTTGTACACAAATTATGTAATCTGCATGGGAGATTTTAATGCACGAATTGGAAAACCTAAAAAACATGAGCACTTAATAGCTGGAAAACATGGTTATGGAACCAGAAGCAAACGTGGTGAGAAAATTATACAATATGCATATGAATACAATTTAAAAATAGTAAATACCATGTTCGAGCTAAAGCACACAAATAGATGGACATGGATTTCTCCAGATAAAGAAACAAAAAATGAAATTGATTACATTTTGACCAGCAAACCACAATTAGTTTCAAATTACGAAGTAATCAATTCATTTGCATTTGGATCGGACCATCGGTTGCTCAGAGCTACGATTAACTTAAAACCGAAGAAAAAGAGCAGGCGTAACTATAATAACTCACTTAAAAAGCTAAAAACATTAGAAGAGCAAAATCTATATCTGGTTAATTTAGATAAACATATACCTGCACTTATAGCCACACATGAAAATTATAGTGCCAACAACTACTGTTTAAAGATTACCGAAGCCATTTTTGAAAGTTTGAAAAGTGTCCAGGCTAAAGATAAAAGGAATATATTGTCAGAACAAGCACTAGACCTCATGAAAAAGCGAAGTGCACTGCAGAGTAAGGAAAAATTGGATAAAAGTGATAAAGAAAAACTTAAAAATTTATACAAACTTGCAAATAAAGAAATAAGAAGATGTTATAATTTGCATAGAATCAATACCATACAACATCACCTGGAAACCTCTAGGTCTACAAAGAAAGCTTTTAAAGAACTAGACAGAGGAAAGAAATGGATTCCATCTCTCCATCCGGGCTCCACCAAAAGCAGATCACGTGAGGAAATAATTACAGTTGCTACAGATTTTTATGCAAAATTATATAGCCACCCAGACTTTCTACATCAATCGACGGATACTTGCCAAAGTACAAATACGCTCCCCATACCATACTTTACTGAGGCTGAAGTCTTGAAGCAAATAATGAAGCTCAAGTTTGAAAAAAGTCCTGGACCAGATGGTATGACAAATGAATGTATCAAATTTGCTAGGACTCTACTACTGACGCCTATTACTCTACTATGGAATAAAATACTTGAGGAAGAAGCCGTACCCGTCTCATGGACTGAATCGGAGATCATTCTACTGTACAAAAAGGGAAATGCAGCAGATATAGCCAACTATCGCCCAATTAGCCTTATTTCTGCTTTGTATAAGTTATTTGCTTCCTGTCTGCTGCAGAGATTAACTTCAGACATTGACGAACATCAACCAATCGAACAAGCCGGATTCAGAAGTGGTTTCAGCACAATAGACCACATCCAAGTTGTGGAGCAGGTGATTGAAAAATATACAGAGTTTCGCAAGCCTCTTTATGTTGCCTTTATTGATTACAAAAAAGCTTTTGATTCTATCACACATTGCAGCATTTGGGAAGCATTAGCAAGACAAAATATAAATCTGAAATACATAAACATCTTGAAATACATCTATGCCAATAGCTCAAGCAAAGTAAAGCTGGATAGAACGGGAAGTAAGATAAATATAAACAGAGGGGTAAGACAAGGCGACCCAATCTCGGTGAAACTTTTTATAGCAGTTCTACAGAGCATAATGGAAAACTTGTCGTGGTCCAAGAAGGGTATTAGCATAAATGGAAACTTTTTAAATCACCTGAGATTTGCTGACGACATCATCCTGTTTTCAGAAAACTCTTTGCAACTAAGTAACATGATTAATGACCTTCATAACGCTAGTATAAAAGTAGGGCTTGAAATGAACCTGGATAAAACTAAAGTCATGACTAATCACTATGAGTCACCAATCTTAGTAAATGGCATCCCGCTTGAATTTGTTCAAAAATATATTTACCTTGGAAAGCAGATCTCCTTTAGTAAAGAAAGAAATAAGGAAGAACTAGACAGAAGAATAGCGATCACCTGGCAAAAATACTGGGCCCTCAAGGAAGTATTTAAATCATCACTGCCCTTAACAACAAAGAAAATAGTTATGGATTCAGATATTCTACCATGTTACACATATGGCTGCCAAACCTGGACATTCGATTCCAAAACTAGAAGCAAAATTCAAACTACCCAAAGAAAAATGGAGAGAAGCCTGTTAGGCATAAAATTAAAGGATAAAGTGAAAAATACTGACATACGCCTAAGAACTAGAGTAACCGACGCCTTAAGTTTTTCATTAAGGAGGAAATGGAAATGGGCAGGCCACATAGCCAGGTATAAAGACAAGAGATGGACACTAATAACTACTAAGTGGAAAGGGCCGCGAGGCACAAGGGCGAGGGGTCGACCCTGCGCCAGATGGGCGGATGAGATAGTTGAAGTGGCGGGTAAAAACTGGTTGGAGACAGCCACAGACAGACAGCTTTGGAATTCTTCGGAGGAGGCTTTTACCCAAAAGGGGTCCATACAGTTATCAGACTGACTATATCTCACTGGTGCGTTCAAAAAAATAAAAAAATAAAATTAGTTTACTCCTATGTGTCAGTATATAATAAATTTAAAATGTCAAAAAATTTATAATATATAAATTATTATAATTTTGAACCAATCTATAAAATTAAAAATAATTTCTCAATTTTATCCATTTCATGAATCAGAATTAATCACAAATTATAATGATCAATTTATGTTAACTTTTCAGTATTATTAACGGATAGGTAATTAGTATTGTTAAAGCCGAAAATTATTTTTCAGTCCATTGATTGCATCTGATTTAATTGTAAATATTTATTAATTTGTTACTCATCTGTGTTAATGAACTATTGAAATTATGAATAATTTGATTACTTGTTATTATTATTGTAAGGAGACAAAAAACCGTATTTAAAAAAAAAAAAAATAATGCACAATTATTGAATTAATTTGTCATATAAATTAGCTAGTCAATGTTAATTAAGTAATGTATTTTATTTATTGTATGTATGGAATTAAATAAAGCTTTATTATTATTATCAACATATTCATTTATTTTCTTAAATCTAAGTTTTTTTACAATATTTATATAAAAGAACAAAATACTATAAAAAAAACCTAAACCTAGAGTGCCGCCGGCAGCGGGGCGGGGCTCAAGCTACCGGTGGTTGGGCCTACAGAGAGAGGAACCTTCTGACAATGCGCGCTGTGCAGAACAAACGCTTTCTGTATCTGACCCTTGACCCAACCATCTAGCGAGAGCCTCTTAAGGTGGTGGTCGAGACTCTTCGCTATTAAGCCGTTTACCGAAACGACTATCGGGACAATGATCGTCGAGTCCACATCCCACATGGCGGTAACCTCGTGAGCCAAGTCAAGGTACTTGCTGAGCTTGTCCTTCTCGGCCTTCACGAGGTTCTCGTCATGCGGAATGGTGACATCGACGAGCACTGCCCGGCGTTGGGACCGGTCGATCACCACGATATCAGGCCTATTGGCGACAATAGTCCTGTCAGTGATGATAGAGCGGTCCCAATAGAGCAACGCACGACCATTTTCGAGAACTGGCGCCGGTGCGTACTTATAGTACGGCACCTCAGACTCGACAAGGCCGTATCGAAGAGCAAGTTGCTGATGGATAATCCTGGCTACTTGGTTATGTCTGTGCAAGTACTCGCCGTTGGCAAGATGAGAACAACCGGAAGTAATGTGCCTGAGTGACTCTCCGGGACGGTGGCATGCCCGACAAATGTCGACCGTACCGTCCTTCAGGATATACTTCCGGTAGTTGTTCGTCATGACAACTTCGTCCGCAATTGCACAGGCAAAACCTTCGGTTTCCCCAAAGAGGTCACCGAAGCGCAGCCAGGCCACCGACGCGAGCAGGTCCACATCGGGTCCTGTTAGGGCCCGATAGAACCGCCCGTGCAGCTCCTTGCTCTTCCATACCGCCTTGCGATCATCGGTGCTGAGCACCGATGGCCTGCGCCAGTTCTCCTTCGCCAGGGAGAGCGGGGTGAGGCCTCTGTCAACTGCCACCACATCGCAATGCATTCCACGCCCGCTGTTTCGGAAATAATCCCGGAGACTGTATACTTCGCGGTTGTGGAGGTCCTTGGCATTTAAAAAGCCTCGGCCACCACACTTCCGCGGAATGTACAGTCTCATGACAGACGAGCGCGGGTGTAGCATGCGATGCAAAGTGAGCAGTCGACGGACCCTCCTATCCAGGGCGTCCAGCTCAGTCTGAGTCCACCTCAGTATGCCAAAGGAGTACATCAGCAGCGGCATCACCCAACCGTTGAAGGCGCGCACCTTGTTGCCGCCGGACAAAAGACTATTAAGTACTTTTGTCAGGCGACAAAAAAAGCGCTCCTTCACCGATTTCTTGATGTCCACTGCCGATATACCCAACGACTCTGACATACCGAGGTACTTGTAGGTCTCGGCTTCGGAGAGAGACCTGATAGTCATCGTCTCAGAAAGTTGTAGATTCGGAGAATCCACAACGTTCCCTCGCTGTACATGCATGACCGCACACTTATCTACACCGAACTCCATTCTGATGGCGCTGCTAAAAACTTCAGTGGTCTTTAGCAACTTCACCAGGTCTTGGTATTTCGGTGCAAACAGCTTGAGATCATCCATGTACAGCAGGTGAGAGATAACTTCACCCTGTCTGCGAAGCCGATAGCCTAGCCCTGAATTCCTCAGCAAAGTGCTGAGAGGATTCAGAGCCAGGCAGAACCACAATGGACTAAGACTGTCACCCTGGAATATTCCCCGCTCAATCCTTATCAAGTCTTCCGGACCAACGGAGCCGTCTCCACCACCCGGTTGACGAAGGACTGTGGCCCATTGCCCCATGCATGACACTAAGAATGATTTTAAAGTTGTATCAATTTTGTACAACTCTAAAATCCTCTCGAGCCACGAATGAGGCACTGAGTCATAGGCCTTCTTATAGTCAATCCAGGCGGCAGAGAGGGCTCCTTTGTTGCGCCGGACTTGCTGGCTTATGGTCATGTCTATGAGGAGGAGCTCCTTAGTGCCACGGGACCCAACCCTACATCCATTCTGAGCATAGGCCAGAATGTTTTGTGCAACGACGTGCGCATTAATTTTGATAGTCAGAATGGATGTAAGGAGCTTGTAGATGGTAGGCAAGCAGGTGATGGGTCGATAGTTCTTTGCTTCCGTGGTACTACCGGACTTATGGAGCAGGAAGGTGACACCGGTGGTGAAAAAGCTAGGTAGAGAACCAACCTCGAGAGCTTCCTGGAATTGCGTTGCTAGGCGGTCATGCGAGCATCGAAACCATTTTATCCAGAAGTTGTGCAGCCCGTCCGGCCCAGGACTTTTCCAGTTCTGAGCCGTCCGGGTTGCACAACTAACGTCTACGGAATCTATTAAAATAGATCCCATGGCTTCAATGGAATCGCATTTCCGCTCAACAACACGCATCCATTCACCCTCCGTGTGCTCGACGGGCACCGACCAGATGCCACGCCAGAAGTCTTTCATGGCGCTAGCATCCGGTAGCCGCTCCTCGCTCACACGTTGGTCACTTCTCTCCCAGCCTCGGTACACCTTCCTTTGGTCACTTTGGAAGAGGCGATTTAGCCAATATCGGTCCACACGCTCTCTGTAGCGACGAATGCGGTTTGCCCACGCATAGACTTTTTGTTTCAGATAGTCTATGCGTTCCGTGACACTGGCCAAATAGTGCTGGGGTCTGATACCAGTCCCGGCAAAGGCCTGTGTCACGAAACGCATGACTCGAGGGCGGTTATTCCCCCGGCTGAAACAGATTAGCTTTGCTATGAGAGTCCTAAACGAGTCGATACGCCGCTGGATCCGCACTTGCCACGCGGGCACACCCCCGGCGGGTTGCGGTGCACGGTTAGTGTCCGGAAACTTAACACGTGCAACGCGACACGCCGCGATGGCGCCGCAGTACAAGATCGAGTGGGTATCGACTAGGCCTTCACTAGCCCGCAAATACGAGGCTAGCAAAGGGTTTAGGGCTGCCATTAGCGCCAAATTACGTCTATGGGTGGGCAAACGTGGCAGTCGCGGCCTAGAGTCGGGTGCGAACCGATACTGGGAAATCGCGTCCTCCAAAGCCCTCCTCAGTTGCTCACTCACCTGGCTAGATACACTCATACTCGCGCCATCTCCCTCGTCGACTGCAGGATCAGCCAGTGTCGCAGATGTCGCCGCCGACATCGGCACTGAAGCCATTGTCGGGGCTGACGACGCGACAGGCACGGGCAGGTCCCGCGTCGAGGAAGTAGTAGGGCGAGTAGGCAGCGACTCCAGGCGGAGCCGATCAATTACGGACTGATCCAGCAGCTTGCACCGGTGGATAGCCCGCACTTGATCCGACAGTCGTTGGGCAGTCACGGCCACGGTCGGTTCAAGGGCCTGAAACAAAGGCAGCATTCTGGCACAGTACGCTGTCAAGTTAGTTCCCCCCTCTGTAGCCCCAAAGTACGCGCGCATGCAATTCTCGTTAATAGATTGAGTCCATCGCATGCGACGCACTATGCCACCGGTAGCGGGAGCGGATGGCGGGGCAGGATGCCCCACAGGCCCCAAGCGTGCCGGCAGCGGTGGACGGCCTCGTCGTCGCGCTGGTGGTCGTGGCGGCGGCGGCGTCCGTGGCCCGCTCGTGTCGCTCGACGAGCCGCTCGTCTCGCGGGTGGTGTGGAAATCATCACCCGACGATGCGCTCGGAGCTGACGACGAGGCGGGCGATGGTGGTGGTCGTGCGCTTGTTGTATCCGCTGTTATTTTTGTCTTAGATCTTGTAAACATTGTGTTCTGATTTGATTCTGTTATTTTCTTGACGTGTCATGTTGAATGTCAAATAGGTATTGGTGTCTGAGTTTTCTTTCTATTTTTCACAGTTCCATTGTAAAATATAATATCTGACTGAATGGAAATATAATTTAGTTATTGTTATTTTTGAAATACTGCAGAAAAATGCTAGAAAAAGTAATAAAATACAATTTTTACAAAATTTGATCTTTATAGACGTCTGGTCTGACAGCGGTATTTTTTTTTTTTTTTTTTTTTTTTTTTTTATTTAATTCAATTCACAGGCTTAGCCTGGTCCTTTATAAGGCATCAATGGAGCCTAAGCCAACATTGAGAGGCCCTTTTTACAATTATGAAATATAAAAACAGCAGTAGGTATAAAATTGATAGCGTGAAATGGAAACTATGGCATATAAAAAGACTTGAAATATTGAAATCGGGCTATTGTGGTGAAATTTTAAATGTTATGTAAAATTGGACTATGGAATGAGGTTCGGCACCCGCTATTTATGCCCCATTTCAAAATGTCGTAGCGGGTGGTGACTTGCCATCCACTAAATGGGCCCCCCATAAAGGCTACCGTAAGTTGGCGCCGGAAGGGCAACATTGGTGTGGACGGCTTAGGGTGTCGAGAGGTGTGCTGCGCTTTAACTAGACGCTACTCGCGGCGTTATGCCCTTTAACACTTCCACCCTGGAGCTTAGGTTCTTAGCTCTTGCGGTTTCCACTCCAAACCGGCCGGTTAAGGCAAGAGAGGAGTCAGGGGTCTCATTTAGCCCCAGGGAATCAGGGTTCGCGGTGTCGCCACTCACCGACGGCTCGCCACAAAGCCGCCCCTGCGATTTTTTTATTATTATTATCTTTTATTATTATTATTATTATCTTTTATTCACTTAAAATCACAAGCAAAGCTTGGTCCTTTGGTAGGCATCAATGGGGCCGAAACCAACACTGAGAGGCCCTTTTACATCTTTTTTTATTAAATTAATATAAAATGTTGAGTACATAAAGTAGAATGAAAAAACTATTGCTAGATGTGACTTACAGTATATCGGGCTATTGTGATGTGCTGTTCGATGACTTAATACGGGCTATGGAATGAGGTACGGCACCCGCCAAATAATGCCTCATTTCAAATATTCAGGCGGGTGGTGCGGACGGCTTAGGGTGTCGAGAGGTGTGCTGCGCTTTCACTAGACGCTACTCGCGGCGTTATGCCCTTTAACACTTCCACCCTGGAGCTTAGGTTCTTAGCTCTTGCGGTTTCCACTCCAAGCCGGCCAGTTAAGGCAAGAGAGGAGTCAGGGGTCTCATTTAGCCCCAGGGAATCAGGGTTCGCGGTGTCGCCACTCACCGACGACTCGCCACAAAGTCGCCCCTGCGATTTTATTATTATTATTATACTTTTATTTGTTTTACAACACACGGGTTGCCCCGGATCTTTGAAGGGCATTGATGGGGCCGAAACCAACACCAAGAGGCCCTTTTACAATCATTGAATAAAAAAATACAGTTTTTGGGTGATAGGAAGAGGAAAACTATTGTAAAGACGGGGAATAGGTACTTCTTGGGCTATTATAATGAATTATTACATGATTATAGGCTGGTCTATGGAATGAGGTGCGGCACCCGCCAAGTGATGCCTCATTTCAAAATATTTAGGCGGGTGGTGACTTGCCATCCACTAAATGGGCCCCCCATAAAGGCAACCGTAATTTGGCGCCGGAGGGGCAACATTGGTGTGGACGGCTTAGGGTGTCGAGAGGTGTGCTGCGCTTTCACTGAACGCTACTCGCGGCGTTATGCCCTTTAACACTTCCACCCTGGAGCTTAGGTTCTTAGCTCTTGCAGTTTCCACTCCAAGCCGGCCAGTTAAGGCAAGAGAGGAGCCAGGGGTCTCATTTAGCCCCAGGGAATCAGGGTTCGCGGTGTCGCCACTCACCGACGGCTCGCCACAAAGCCGCCCCTGCGATTATTATTATTATTATTATTCCTCTTTATTCAGTCGAATTCACAGGCTTGGCCTGGTCCTTTAATAGGCATCAATGGAGCCTAAGCCAACATTGAGAGGCCCTTTTTACAATTGAAATATAAAAAAAACAGCAGTACGTATAAAAAGGATAGCGTTGTAGACAAACTATGGCATATAAAAAGACTTGAAATATTGAAACTGGGCTATTGAGGTGAAATATTAAATGTTCTGTAAAATTGGACTATGGAATGAGGTACGGCACCCGCTAAATATGCCCCATTTCAAAATTTCGTAGCGGGAGGTGACTTGCCGTCCACTAAATGGGCCCCCCATAAAGGCTACCGTAAGTTGGCACCGGAGGGGCAACATTGGTGTGGACGGCTTAGGGTGTCGAGAGGTGTGCTGCGCTTTCACTAGACGCTACTCGCGGCGTTATGCCCTTTAACACTTCCACCCTGGAGCTTAGGTTCTTAGCTCTTGCGGTTTCCACTCCAAACCGGCCGGTTAAGGCAAGAGAGGAGTCAGGGGTCTCATTTAGCCCCAGGGAATCAGGGTTCGCGGTGTCGCCACTCACCGACGGCTCGCCACAAAGCCGCCCCTGCTATTTTATTATTATTATTCCTCTTTATTCAACTGAAATCACAGGCTTAGCCTGGTCCTTTATTAGGCATCAATGGAGCCTAAGCCAACATTGAGAGGCCCCTTTTACAATTTTATTAAGAAATATAAAAACAGTGGTAGGTATAAAAAAGATAGCGTGAAATGGAAACTATGGCATATAAAATGACTTGAAATATTGTAACTGGGCTATTTTGGTGAAATTTTAAATGTTTTGTAAAATTAGACTACGGAATGAGGTACGGCACCCGCTAAATATGCCCCATTTCAAAATTTCGTAGCGGGTGGTGACTTGCCGTCCACTAAATGGGCCCCCATAAAGGCTACCGTAAGTTGGCACCGGAGGGGCAACATTGGTGTGGACGGCTTAGGGTGTCGAGAGGTGTGCTGCGCTTTCACTAGACGCTACTCGCGGCGTTATGCCCTTTAACACTTCCACCCTGGAGCTTAGGTTCTTAGCTCTTGCGGTTTCCACTCCAAACCGGCCGGTTAAGGCAAGAGAGGAGTCAGGGGTCTCATTTAGCCCCAGGGAATCAGGGTTCGCGGTGTCGCCACTCACCGACGACTCGCCACAAAGTCGCCCCTGTCGGTAACCTCGTGAGCCAAGTCAAGGTACTTGCTGAGCTTGTCCTTCTCGGCCTTCACGAGGTTCTCGTCATGTGGGATGGTGACGTCGACGAGCACTGCCCGGCGTTGGGACCGGTCGACCACCACGATATCAGGCCTATTGGCGACAATAGTCCTGTCCGTGATGATAGAGCGGTCCCAGTAGAGCAACGCACGACCATTATTATTATTATTATACACATATTTATTTATAGTCATAAATTTAAGTTTTTTTACAATATTTATATAATAAAAAACAAAATACTATAAAAAAACCTAAACCTAGAGTGCCGCCGGCAGCGGGGCGAGGCCCAAGCTACCGGTGGTTGGGTCTACAGAGAGAGGAACCTCCTGACAATGCGCGCTGTGTCCAGGACGACCGCCTTCTGTATCTGACCCTTGACCCAACCGTCTAGCGAGAGCCTCTTAAGATGGTGGTCGAGACTTTTCGCTATTAAGCCGTTTACCGAAACGACTATCGGGACAATGATCGTAGAGTCCACATCCCACATGGCGGTAACCTCGTGAGCCAAGTCAAGGTACTTGCTGAGCTTGTCCTTCTCGGCCTTCACGAGGTTCTCGTCATGTGGGATGGTGACGTCGACGAGCACTGCCCGGCGTTGGGACCGGTCGACCACCACGATATCAGGCCTATTGGCGACAATAGTCCTGTCCGTGATGATAGAGCGGTCCCAGTAGAGCAACGCACGACCATTTTCGAGAACTGGCGCCGGTGCGTACTTATAGTACGGCACCTCAGACTCGACAAGGCCGTATCGAAGAGCAAGTTGCTGATGGATGATCCTGGCTACTTGGTTATGCCTGTGCAAGTACTCGCCGTTGGCAAGATGAGAACAACCGGAAGTAATATGCCTGAGTGACTCTCCCGGACGGTGGCATGCCCGACAAATGTCGACCGTACCGTCCTTCAGGATATACTTCCGGTAGTTGTTCGTCAAGACAACTTAGTCAGCAATTGCACAGGCAAAACCTTCGGTTTCCCCAAAGAGGTCACCGAAGCGCAGCCAGGCCACCGACGCGAGCAGGTCCACATCGGGTCCTGTTAGGGCCCGATAGAACCGCCCGCGCAGCTCCTTGCTCTTCCATACCGCCTTGCGATCATCAGTGCTGAGCACCGATGGCCTGCGCCAGTTCTCCTTCGCCAGGGCGAGCGGGGTGAGGCCTCTGTCAACTGCCACCACATCGCAATGCATTCCACGCCCGCTGTTTCGGAAATAGTCCCGGAGACTGTATACTTCGCGGTTGTGGAGGTCTTTGGCATTCAAAAAGCCTCGGCCACCACACTTCCGCGGAATGTACAGTCTCATGACAGACGAGCGCATTATTATTATTATTATTTCACTTTATTTGATATACATCTCTCGGGCCAAGCCCGGTTATTTGATGGGCATCAGTGGAGCCGAAGCCAACACTGAGAGGCCCTTTTTAAACATCATTTAGCTATGTTGTAGGGGTGAAGGTACAAGGAGCCTATTGTTAGTAATGAATTGAAAAAATAATGGGTTATTGTGGTGAACTTCTGGGTGTTATACAAAACTGGATTATGGAATGAGGTACGGCACCCACCAAATAATGCCTCATTTTCAAATATTCAGGCGGGTGGTGACTTGCCATCTACTAAATGGGCCCCCCATAATAGCTACCGTATATTGGCGCCGGAGGGGCAACATTGGTGTGGACGGCTTAGGGTGTCGAGAGGTGTGCTGCGCGTTCACTAAGAGCTACTAGCGGCGTTATGCCCTTTAACACTTCCACCCTGGAGCTTGGGTTCTTAGCTCTTGCGGTTTCCACTCCAAACCGGCCAGTTAAGGCAAGAGAGGAGTCAGGGGTCTCATTTAGCCCCAGGGAATCAGGGTTCGCGGTGTCGCCACTCACCGACGGCTCGCCACAAAGCCGCCCCTGCGATTATTATTATTATTATTCCTCTTTATTCAACTGAAATCACAGGCTTAGCCTGGTCCTTTATTAGGCATCAATGGAGCCTAAGCCAACATTGAGAGGCCCCTTTTACAATTTTATTATGAAATATAAAAACAGTGGTAGGTATAAAAAAGATAGCGTGAAATGGAAACTATGGCATATAAAATGACTTGAAAATTGTAACTGGGCTATTTTGGTGAAATTTTAAATGTTTTGTAAAATTAGACTATGGAATGAGGTACGGCACCCGCTAAATATGCCCCATTTCAAAATTTCGTAGTGGGTGGTGACTTGCCGTCCACTAAATGGGCCCCCCATAAAGGCTACCGTAAGTTGGCACCGGAGGGGCAACATTGGTGTGGACGGCTTAGGGTGTCGAGAGGTGTGCTGCGCTTTAACTAGACGCTACTCGCGGCGTTATGCCCTTTAACACTTCCACCCTGGAGCTTAGGTTCTTAGCTCTTGCGGTTTCCACTCCAAACCGGCCGGTTAAGGCAAGAGAGGAGTCAGGGGTCTCATTTAGCCCCAGGGAATCAGGGTTCGCGGTGTCGCCACTCACCGACGACTCGCCACAAAGTCGCCCCTGCGATATTATTATTATTATTATTATACTCATATTTATTTATAGTCTTAAATTTAAGTTTTTTTACAATATTTATATAATAAAAAATAAAATACTATAAAAAAACCTAAACCTAGAGTGCCGCCGGCAGCGGGGCGAGGCCCAAGCTACCGGTGGTTGGGTCTACAGAGAGAGGAACCTCCTGACAATGCGCGCTGTGTCCAGGACGACCGCCTTCTGTATCTGACCCTTGACCCAACCGTCTAGCGAAAGCCTCTTAAGATGGTGGTCGAGACTTTTCGCTATTAAGCCGTTTACCGAAACGACTATCGGGACAATGATCGTAGAGTCCACATCCCACATGGCGGTAACCTCGTGAGCCAAGTCAAGGTACTTGCTGAGCTTGTCCTTCTCGGCCTTCACGAGGTTCTCGTCATGTGGGATGGTGACGTCGACGAGCACTGCCCGGCGTTGGGACCGGTCGACCACCACGATATCAGGCCTATTGGCGACAATAGTCCTGTCCGTGATGATAGAGCGGTCCCAATAGAGCAACGCACGACCATTTTCGAGAACTGGCGCCGGTGCGTACTTATAGTACGGCACCTCAGACTCGACAAGGCCGTATCGAAGAGCAAGTTGCTGATGGATGATCCTGGCTACTTGGTTATGCCTGTGCAAGTACTCGCCGTTGGCAAGATGAGAACAACCGGAAGTAATATGCCTGAGTGACTCTCCGGGACGGTGGCATGCCCGACAAATGTCGACCGTACCGTCCTTCAGGATATACTTCCGGTAGTTGTTCGTCAAGACAACTTCGTCCGCAATTGCACAGGCAAAACCTTCGGTTTCCCCAAAGAGGTCACCGAAGCGCAGCCAGGCCACCGACGCGAGCAGATCCACATCGGGTCCTGTTAGGGCCCGATAGAACCGTCCGTGTAGCTCCTTGCTCTTCCATACCGCCTTGCGATCATCGGTGCTGAGCACCGATGGCCTGCGCCAGTTCTCCTTCGCCAGGGAGAGCGGGGTGAGGCCTCTGTCAACTGCCACCACATCGCAATGCATTCCACGCCCGCTGTTTCGGAAATAGTCCCGGAGACTGTATACTCCGCGGTTGTGGAGGTCTTTGGCATTTAAAAAGCCTCGGCCACCACACTTCCGCGGAATGTACAGTCTCATGACAGACGAGCGCGGGTGTAGCATGCGATGCAAAGTGAGCAGTCGACGGACCCTCCTATCCAGGGCGTCCAGCTCAGTCTGAGTCCACCTCAGTATGCCAAAGGAGTACATCAGCAGCGGCATCACCCAACCATTGAAGGCGCGCACCTTGTTGCCGCCGGACAAAAGACTGTTAAGTACTTTTGTCAGGCGACAAAAAAAGCGCTCCTTCACCGATTTCTTGATGTCCACTGCCGATATACCCAACGACTCTGACATACCGAGGTACTTGTAGGTCTCGGCTTCGGAGAGAGACCTGATAGTCATCGTCTCAGAAAGTTGTAGATTCGGAGAATCCACAACTTTCCCTCGCTGTACATGCATGACCGCACACTTATCTACACCGAACTCCATCCTGATGGCCCTGCTAAAAAGCTGCTAAAAACCACTGAAGTTTTTATCAGTGGTTTTTAGCAGCTCCACCAGGTCTTGGTATTTCGGTGCAAACAGCTTTAGATCATCCATGTACAGCAGGTGAGAGATAACTTCACCCTGTCTGCGAAGCCGATAGCCTAGCTCTGAATTCCTCAGCAAAGTGCTGAGAGGATTCAGGGCCAGGCAGAACCACAATGGACTCAGACTGTCACCCTGGAATATTCCCCGCTCAATCCTTATCAAGTCTTGCGAGCCAACGGAGCCGTCTCCACCACCTGGTTGAAGAAGGACTGTGGCCCATTGCCTCATGCATGACACTAAGAATGATTTTAGAGTTGTATCGATTTTATACAACTCTAAAATCCTCTCGAGCCACGAATGAGGCACTGAGTCATAGGCCTTCTTATAGTCAATCCAGGCGGCAGAGAGGGCTCCCTTGTTCCGCCGGACTTGCTGGCTTATGGTCATGTCTATGAGGAGGAGCTCCTTAGTACCACGGGACCCAACCCTACATCCATTCTGAGCGAAAGCCAAAACGTTTTGCGCAACGACGTGCGCGTTAATTTTGATGCTCAGAATGGATGTGAGGAGCTTGTAGATGGTAGGCAAGCACGTAATGGGTCGATAGTTCTTTGCTTCCGTGGTACTACCGGACTTATGGAGCAGGAAGGTGACACCGGTGGTGAAAAAGCTAGGTAGAGAACCAACCTCAAGGGCTTCCTGGAATTGTGTGGCTAAGCGGTCATGCGAGCATCGAAACCATTTTATCCAAAAGTTGTGCAGCCCGTCCGGCCCAGGACTTTTCCAGTTCTGAGCCGTACGGATCGCACAACTAACGTCTACGGGATCTATTAAAACAGATCCCATAGGTTCGATAGTCTCGCATTCCCGCTCAACCACACGCATCCAGTCACCCTCCGTGTGTTCGACGGGCACCGACCAGATGCCGCGCCAGAAGTCATTCATGGCGCTAGCATCCGGCAACTGCCCATCGCTCACACGTTGGTCGGTTCTCTCCCAGCCTCGGTACACCTTCCTTTGGTCACTTTGGAAGAGGCGATTTAGCCAATATCGGTCCACACGCTCTCTGTAGCGACGAATGCGGTTTGCCCACGCATAGACTTTCTGTTTCAGATAGTCTATGCGTTCCGTGACACTGGCCAAATAGTGCTGGGGTCTGATACCAGTCCCGGCAAATGCCTGTGTCACGAAACGCATGACTCGGGGGCGGTTATTCCCCCGGCTGAAACAGATTAGCTTTGCTATGAGAGTCCTGAACGAGTCGATACGCCGCTGGATCCGCATTTGCCACGCGGGCACACCCCCGGCGGGTCGCGGTGCACGGTTAGTGTCCGGAAACTTAACACGTGCAACGCGACACGCCGCGATGGCACCGCAGTACAAGATCGAGTGGGTATCGACTAAGCCTTCGCTTGCCCGTAAATACGGGACTAGCAAAGGGTTCAGGGCTCCCATAAGCGCCAAGTTACGCCTATGGGTGGGAAAACGTGGCAGTCGCGGCCTAGAGTCGGGTGCGAATCGATACTGGGAAATTGCGTCTTCCAAAGCCCTCCTCAGTTGCTCACTCACCTGGCTAGATACGCTCATACTCGCGTCATCTGCCTCGTCGACCGCAGGACCAGCCGGTGATGTCGCAAGTGTCGCCGCCGACATAGGCACTAAAGCCATTGTCGGGGCTGACGACGCGACAAGTACGGGCGGGTCCTGCGTCAAAGAAGCAGTGGGGCGAGCAGGCAGCGCCTCCAGGCGGAGCCGATCAATGACGGACTGATCCAGCAGTTTGCACCGGTGGATAGCCCGCACTTGGTTCGATAGTCGTTGGGCAGTCACGGCCACGGTCGGTTCAAGGGCCTGAAACAAAGGCAGCATTCTGGCACAGTACGCTGTCATGTTGGTTCCCCCCTCTGTAGCCCCAAAGTACGCGCGCATGCAATTCTCATTAATTAGGGGTTGAGTCCATCGCATGCGACGCACTATGCCACCGGTAGCGGGAGCGGATGGCGGGGCAGGATGCCCCACAGGCCCCAAGCGTGCCGGCAGCGGTGGACGGCCTCGTCGTCGCACTGGTGGTCGTGGCGGCGGCGGCGTCCGTGGCCCGCTCGTATCGCTCGACGAGCCGCTCGTCTCGCGGGTGGTGTGGAACTCATCACCCGACGATGCGCTCGGAGCTGACGACGAGGCGGGCGATGGTGGTGGTCGTGCGCCTCTTGAATCCGCTGTTATTTTTGTCCGAGATCTTGTAAGCATTGTATTTTAATATTATTGAAATTTTCTTGAAGTGTCATGTTGAATGTCAAATGTTGGTTTTTGAGTTTTCTTCTAATTTTGTCACAGTTTCATTATAAAATGTATCCAAATGAAGGGAAATATATTTTTGCTATTGATCTTGTTAAAATTCTGCAGAAAAATGCTCGAAAAACTAATAAAATACAATTTTTAGAAAATAAGATCCAAAAAGACGTCTGATCTGTCAGCGGTAATTTGTTTTTTTATTATTATTATTATTAAGTATTATAAACGGATGGTTTTTGGTCTTTGATATGAAATTTATAAAAAGTACACAGACTATTCTACAAGAATTTTGAATTAAGTGACGTATATATTTCTTTTTTTCAGAACACTCACACTTTTGATGATGTGAGCTGAAAAGCTGAGAAATTTATGCAATTAGTTGTTAGACCAGTAAGTTAAAAATATTGATGAGTCAGTTTATAGGTAGAAAATATAATTCATATTCTAACGAAATTAAAAAAAATGAAAATGAAACATGTACTCGTATACCTAAGTATAGGGTTACAGGCTAAGTCGACCTATTCCCGTTAAACGTTTGTAGTTGCCTGATTTGACTATGAAAGACCATATCCTAAATAATGTTTTCGAGATATTTGAATTCAGATACGTTTTATAAAGGGTTAATTTTACGGACAATATTGGGTAATGAGGTCATAAAACATTATTTTACATGTAAAAATCAATTAAAAATAATAAAACGACTTACACGTTTCAAAATATCTGAGTTGATAGCTGAAAATTTGGAATTTTAAAAATACCAATTTCAAATATCTGTTTTTTTTTTTTTAATTTGGGATAGTGTATATCAAAGTCAAATTAGTCAGAAACAAAGTAAACTACACACCCTTAACGGGAATAGATACAGATGTATATTTTATTCGTTCGTTCGTTGCAGCCATATGACGTCCACCGCTGGATACAGGCCTCCCCTAAAGATCTCCAATAAGACTGGTTAGCGGGTTGCATCTAACGCGATTCTGCGGTCTTTCTACGCTGTGCTTGCCGGTGCGTGGTCTCCGCTCGATCGGTCATCAGTCCTCCGTGCTATGTGCCCTGCCCACTCTCATTTCAACTTGCTTATCCGCTGGGCTATGTCAGTATATAACTTAAGTTCTTCTACAGACCTCCTTAATTCTAATTCGATCTCGAAGAGAGACTCCGAGCATAGCCCTCGCCATAGCTCGTTGGGTTACTTGGAGCTTCCTAATAAGGCCTTTAATAGTATTTAAAATAGCATAATAGTACCCACTGGTTAGACTCAGCTTATGAGTACTAATAACAGGGTAGTATTGTACTTTCTAGATATAATCCTTGGTACTCAATAATATAAATAAATCAATCAACCAATGTAGAGTGTCTGTTTCAGTCACAATTCATTTACAATTTTTGACCATATCGTCATTTTAAAATCAGCTAATTTGCTGTCGAAATATAGTTTGTTACGATAAATGTACTCCCTTTTTAGTATTCGCAACTTCTAAGTAATTTCCATTTGTCCAATAATTGCAACAAAATCTTATTAAACACGTTTAAAATCAGCTACTAAATCACTCTAAATAAGGTACATAGTAGACCTATAAGATAATTAAAGCCTCCTCTACGAGCTAAACGAAATAATAGCGCAGCATAACAAACAACCCTATAAAGGCCACAGTGAATTCAACAGTTACCGAATAAGGTCTAAAGTCCACCAAAGCGAAGCGGATTTTAAGTAAGTTCCAAGTAGCTCAGTGAGCTATGGCTATGCTCGATGGGTCGAAGAATTTCGAGTGGAGAACAGTACTGGCAAGTGCAGCGTAGGACGTCCACCTCCCACAAAGTGGCCGCGCTGAAATTAAATAAATAAATATCAGGGAACATCTTACACACTGTCTCTGACCCTAAACTAAGCAAAGCTTGTGTTATGGCTGCCGTACATTTTAAATACATACTTATATAAATAGTACCTTAATAACACTCAGACACAGAGAAAACACCTATGTTCATCACATAAATATTTGCCCTGGGTGGAAACCAAACCCACGCCTTTTTGACCCAGGAGTCAGGGTCACTAACCACTTAGCCACCGAGGGAGCCTAAACCTGTGCTTGCCTTTAGATACGTCTTGATCGTATATTATCCGACCTCATCAAAACCGAGGGGCCGTGCTGGATGCAAGCCGTTTCTAACCAGGTCTTATTGGAGATCTATGGAAAAGATATATCCAACAGTGGACGTGCTATGGATGAAACAACGAAGCTAATAAATGTAGTAGGCGTGTGGTTTACGCATCTTCGTTTTACTTCGCGTAGCTCCGGTTTGGTGGAATCTGAGCGTAACCGACACAAAATACGCTCACGGAACACAGAAATGAAATAAGAGAGATTTAAGGTGCGCATCGCAGGCCCTGGGGTGATCAAAAGTTTAAAAATGAAAACATATTGTTTACCCTTAAATGAGCCAAGTTCCGCCTTGCCTTTGGGCTTTAAATTTTAATTAAATATTTCATCTGTTTTATCACCCCCTTTATTGAGTAACGAGGCTCATTATTTTCATGTTTTGATGTAAGTAATTCTGTTGGTAGAAGTTTTGTAATATTTAAGTTTATTGAGAACAGCAGAAAGAAGTTTGAGATGTAAGTAATGTTAGATGGTTAGTGATTTATTGGTTGTAATATCACAGGATGAATTTTGTAGGTTCATGTGGTGGTGTGGAAAAAGTTTTTGATTTACTTTCATTTTCTTTGTCAGACAAAATTGATTATTGTTTCTAAGAGTGCGTTTTTGCAATTACTATATTTCCTGCAAGTAATAAAGTTGATTAAAAACTGCTTATTATTATTAAATTAGATTAAAAATATATATTTTTAAGGTGAAATCTCGTGACATAACAAGTCTTAATATATTTACGAAATACCATTTTACCTTTTGTTTCCCGCCCCAAGTGTAGAGGCGATACGAAGTTACTTTCGGCAATGCTCAGACCGTGTGCTATCTACATCTCGTTGAACACTTTCAAGTGTTTTATCATAAATATGTGAATGACGATGTGTGATTTAACGTGGCTGAGTTTCGACAGAATTTTCTTCAGTTCAGTTTCAGTTTAGTTGAGTCAAATTGTCATCATTTAAATCATTATCTACGTCAAATCGAGATAAAAAAAAATGTTGGTTCTATAGTAAAAGGTGTAAGTGTGGCATGTAAGTCGTAGAAAGTTTTTGCACCCTTATACAATATTATTATCTTAAGGTGACGCATTGATAAACTATAGTTTCAAAATCGAGTACCGCGCCCCTTCACTCGGACAAAATTTTACGCGGTCTCACTTGACAGGATCACGCCAGAGCGGCGGGCGGCAACGCTGGGCTAGCGTACGTGGCGCTGCTAACGGCGCGGCGGCGGCACGCGTCAACTCAATTTGCCTAGAGCATAGATAATCATGGAGTCGCCTTGTCCTTAATCAACAATTTAAAAAAAAGGCAAAAATTATTTTGATCTTTTTAATGTTTTTTTTTTTCATACAATACAGGGTTATTTCAACTGCTGTTTTTAAACTTTCGCGATTTGAACACATTATTATTATATACTACGGGACTTATCGCGCTCTGAAATTACGAGATAAATAAATAACTCATCATCCCGACGTTTCGTCCGAGTTGCATCAACCGTGGTCAAGGGTAGACACTCCGTAGAATAGTGAGTCTACCCGTGACCCGCAACAAAATGTATGGAACAGCTTTTTTTTTTTAATTTTGAGAAATGTTGCAGAACAAAAGTTGTTAGTTTTGAGAAATGTTGCAGAACAAAAGTTGTTAGTTTTGATGTACATATACAGAATAAACCTCTAAAAGGATGCTAATTGATTAGAAATAACCCTGTATACAAATTAATGTTGATTATGTACAGGTATCATAATCAATGAACTTATTTTTATCGTGCTTCACACACTTAGAAAAGGGTTTGGATGCCAGAAATAAAATATTTAGTTAATCGGTTTAAAATATAAATCATTTATTTACCGATATTTGGTAGGATAGGTGCGAGTGCGGTCTAGCACAGCTCTATAAGAACAGTGGTGAGGAATTCATAATAAGCATTAAAGTTGTAGAACAAAGGGGTATTTTACTATAATGTAAACGTCGTGAAGGAAAGAGAAACACTCACATACATTACATGTTAGAGTGAGATAGATTAGTTTTTGTATCATATTCCAACACGCCCCCTCAAAAATTAATCTATTTAAAAATCAATTCCTATTTTGATAACGAAATTTTATACAATTAAAATAACACAACACACCTTCCTACCTTGTCTGGGGATACATTCAAATTGGTTCAACATTTGTTGCGCAGGATTGGGGAAAACCCAGAAAAACCCAATCAAACCAATTATTCATCTTAAATATACTGTTTCAGTAACTCTACAATTTAAATATCAAAATGTTATTTATTTATGCATACAGTGAGTTACATAGGCTTCAGTAATTGAAACTACCTTTTCAATAAGGTATAGTATTGTACTCTGATTCATATTGTTCAAAGAATTCAAACAAATAGTGTGCTTTGATGATTGTTCTAATACACTACCACTATAAATATCATAACAACATTACTTCTCGTGACATAAATATTTGGCTCAGTTCTCAAATGTCCTTTTTAAATTAAATCTGTGGTCCCTTTCAACTCTTTCAAGTATCGTACGAGTAGGTCCCTTTTTAAAATGTATCAAATGATTGTTATTGTTATCAAATCTGCTGGATTTTTACAACATTATGTCGGTTGATTCTACAACGGGCTTTTGTATTATCGTTAGAACTTCTATACTATCTATTCTACTATCGTTATCGCTAGATCGTAACGATCTACCAGATAAGAGCTAATTGTCTCTCATCTATTTCCTGGTTCTATAGAGTTCACTCTATTGACCACTGGCTTTATAAACCTTTCGTTTACCACATCTCACACCTTGTATTAATTCGGTTCATACTAATTTAGTGAACTTACTTACAATATCTCTTGACTTCAATAAATTAATAAAAATAAATTCATTAAACTTAATAAATTAGTAATTTAAACAAAAAAAAATAGTCTTCAATAGAATAGAAGTCAAGATTAAAGTACATTATTTTATGATTACATTTTTTTTTTTGTGTATACCTGGTTACATATACCAATAAAGTCATTGTATCATTGCACCACTAATAAAATTAGCATCAACAATAACAACAACGAAATCGATACCAATAAACCATAGAATAACACCAATAAAGTCTATGTACCATTGCACCACTAATAAAATTAGCATCAACAGTAACGACAATATTGTTAACAATAAATCAAAGTAATCGGCCAAGATAACTTTCACTGATTTTTCATCAAACTTGGTTCCATCGTTAAAATTTTAATTTTGAACCGAATAATACTGCCGCCAGATGCGACTAAATTTATAATTTATTGGTGTGTTAGCGACGCACAAAATGCGTTATTCAGTGCTTTGTAGGGCTCAACATCTTAGGTTTCAGAAGCAGTTGTCACTGACTTCACCTAGATTATTTTCCGAGACCTTACTTCTGAACGTTTCATACAATACGTTCTTTATTCTCCGTACGTAATACGTACTATTTATCATACCATTTATTTGTCAATATGATGCACTGTTTAGTGGTAGCCAAATACCCGCTATAATATTGCAAACAGAACTCATTATCATTATCAATTATTCATTTGACAAACTCAACACCATTATTTACACCATTGACAATTTTTAACTTTAAATTATATTGAGCTTAGCAAAATAATTTCGGAAATATCGGAAGGACTATAGATCACATAACTGTATGCACGTCAAATAAAGGGTGTTTTATATTAAACCTCTTTGATCGGTTACATTATTAATTCACCATTAATACGTATATACTTTGCAAAGTTTATCATTCTGTCGAATTTATCGTATTCGCTCTCAATCAGTGAACATTACTTTGCTTTTTAACATATAATTTGCTTTCAAAAAAAGTCGGTAAAAGACAATACTATAACCGTGATAATTTAAAAAAAGTGTTTAAATTTACCGTTTCCTCTGAATCCCCAGATGTCGGCAACACGTTGTGTAACTCTGCGTATGTTGGTGATATTTCTGGGTGGCTACAAAATAAAATGATGTAATTATATAATTATTAAAAAGTTAAAGCTAACACAATTATTTAGGTGATAGAACATCACCTAATAAATATCATTATTTTAGATAGGTTTCTAAAATATCAAGAGACGACTCCATAGCTTTTTGTTCTGATATTTGTTTCCTACAGTATGGTTAGTTTGTACAGACAAATCTTAGTAGGTACACACTTGAAAATAAAGAATAGACGGAGTATTATTACTAGATACTTTAAATTGATTGCTGACATGATAGATAGGTACTTGGCATGGACTCACTCTCTATCTACTGGCCCTGTTGAGGATGTGGATTGACAATCGTCAGGTTGCAGTTTCCGTTTTTTTGACCTAAAAAAATTGTAAATATAGGTAAATGCAGAAAAATTGAAGTACCTAGGTAGTAAGAATGTGATAATCCATAATCTGTAGACGAATGTGTATTTGCCAAATATAGACTTTATTATTAGGGCATTAGAGTGCAACTATTTATTGCAAGTTTATTATATATGTAATTCGACTTACCCAAACATTCCGTCATTTTTTTTAGGTTTTCTTTTTCGTTTTTGTAAAAACAATTCTTTCCGCTTATTTTTCCTCCCCATTTTCTATGCACACTTGTTCACTACTATTTACACACTACCAAATAAAAATACTAAGTACCTAACTTACTACCTACTATAATAATGTTCTAAAGCTACAATATAATATAGTACACTAAAGTCTAACTTATAATTTTGAAAATAATTCTGAAGTAAATTACTCGGTTGTCGTCGCACAGAGTACCTAGAAGACAATAACCAAAAACAAACAGCACGCATCTCGCGCCGTCCGTACTTTGCGGCGTTGCCAGCCCGACGCTGAGCGAATCATGCGCTCGTCGGAGTCGCAACGTCGCACCGGTACGGCGGCGGCGGCCCAGATAGTGCCGGATCAAATATTCTGAGCAAACACTGTAGAGTAAAAGCTAAACTAGAGTAGGCGCGAAGAGATTTGATTGAGTTTTTAATTAATTACTCATAATATACAATTTAAAAAAAAAAAATTCTCGGTTTATAATAAAGAAAAGGGATCTGGCTATTTTATTCGTAAAAAATAATGGGGTGTTGTCGCTGATAATTCTGAGCATTCGAATTACTAAAATTTTTTTGGTGAGCAATTTGTTTTATTTTTTTTTTAATAAAGCCGGTTACTTTTCAAAATTTTGTCCGGTTCATTCAATTTATTAAGATTTTCCCTTATCTATGACATTTTTTAAATTTGAATCGATATCATTCATCCTCTCACATCGCGCATTCAAAAGTACTCGTTTTTGCCGTTTTCGTGTTTCTCGGCCCGGTGCCTCGTCTTAAATGTACACTCACTACTTTCTGTAACATTTTGACAGTTATATTTTATGTTGTTTTTAAACTATAGCGATTTGAACACATTATGATTATATACTACGGGACTAATCGCGCACTAAAATTACGAGATAAATAAATACCTCATCATGTCTACCCGTGACTACGGTCGATGTAACTCGGCCGAAACGTCGGAATGATGAGGTATTTATTTATCTCGTAATTTTAGTGCGCGATTAGTCCCGTAGTATATAATAATAATTTATATTTTAGCTACACAGCAAATTGTGAAGCTAAATTTTGAAATAGCAAACAATACTAAAATATATTTACGACAAATCTCTTAACAGATTTTATTAGTTTCATTTTTTAACAATGGCCCACAAACCGAATGAGTTTCAGCGTTACACATAGGTAATTATTTCTTAAAAAAGTTTGCGTAGACGACTTCAAACGCTTTCTCAAAACTACGAAAACCAAAATAAAGGATTAAAAAAAAACTAATAACGAGCAAAAAACAATCTATAGTAGATTGTATCATATGGGAGCAAAATAATATTTTTACGGCGAGGGCACTTTTTTGAATCCAGAGCGAAGGGAGGGATTCTAGAGTTGAATCCCTCGCGAGGGATTCTTTAGTAGAATCCTGAACGTAGCGAGGGATTCAAAGTCCATCGCCCGAGCCAAAAATATATTTTGCGCCCGAGTGGTACACACTACTTTTCATCACCTCTATGATAAAATAAAAGGCGCCTCATATTTAATTGTGATATTATTATTAAATACAACACAGAGTAACGACTAAATTGAAATTAAATGGTATCTTATAACAAACAAATACTAAATAAAAATATAAACAACTAATAATAAATGAAAACTTATATTTACATTATGTTCATTCATTTTCTTGAGTCCTCAAATAATTCCAAATTCAAAAAGTGCGCGGTAAAGATAATTCACTTATTAAGTTCCTCATAGAAAACACCAGGCGAACAAGCAAGTAGTCCTTTTCGAATAGATGTGATGAAAAAAATATATCCGGTGATTCCCGATAAGTCCTTTAAATAAACAGACCCATGTTGACCGAGGTCCACGTGCAGCCCCCACGCGTAACTAACCCGGCGACTAAACGTAACTAAACCAGAATCGGATTAGGTCTAACGAACTAAACTTATGCAACGTGCAGCCACAGCAAGATTTAGAGATCAGGGGCTCTATTTTTGACATTCAAACGGCTCGGACGTATAACTTTTTACGAACGACTTTTATTTTCATAAAATTCATTTAAAATTATTAATCCATACTACGCAGCACTTTAGTAATTCTTCTTTTCGGCCATAGAACGTTCATTGCTGGACATAGGCCTAACCTAACGATCTCCAATAAGACCGGTTGGTAGCGGCTTGCATCCAGAGCGATCCTGCGGTCTTGTTGAGGTCATCCGTCCATCTTGTGGATGGACGTCCTACGCTGCGCTTGCCGGTACGTGGTCTCCACTCATGAACTTTACGAACCCATCGATCATCTGTTTTTCGTGCCGTGTGCCCTGCCCACTGCCATTTTAACATGCCAATCCATTGGGATATGTCGGTAACTTTGGTTCTTCTCGCAGAGAGACTTCGAGCATGGCCCCGTCCATAGCTCATTGGGCTATTTGGAGCTTACCAATAAGGCCCATAGTGCGAAACTACGTTTCTTTGCCATAAGTCATCATTGGCAATACACACTGGTCGAAAATCTTTCGACTTCAGGCACTTTAGGACACGGCTATTTTACAAGAAACGGACTTAAAATGATAGCTTGATTCAGTAACACTATTTAGTGTTGACTTGTAGCGGGAGTTGTTATTTGCTTTACAAGAGTATTTAACTAGCTGGATAGTCAAAATTACCACGAATTTACACTGGGCAGCTGTTACTAAACGTAACTAAACCAGGCGATCGGATTATATCTAACGAACTAAACTCATGCAACGGGCGGTCGCAGCAATGGCGCTCTCAGAAGATCTCAGGATTAGTTCGATTCGGTAACATTGAGTTTGGCTTGGACTTTGGAGCTGCAGTTATTATTTGCTTTGTAAAAGTAATCCTTCACTGTTTGTCATAATAATAATATCTCATTTATAGCACGGAAGGTGTTAAAGAATTTTTTACGAGCCATGACGATCAGTGAATTTGATACATTATTTTGCAGTGTCTTTGAGTAGAAATATTCTATACAGTCACAAGCAAAAAGACGAGTTAATGTTACTTTTTACTGTATCGTCTTTTTATTTTTATTTGAATATAATTTCTCAAGATTTATTCTTCGAGAAAATTTTATAAAAGTTGATTATCTAATATTTTTTAGGGTTCCGTACCTCAAACGGAAAAAACGGAACCCTTATAGGATCACTTTGTTGTCCGTCTGTCCGTCTGTCTGTCAGTCCGTCTGTCCATCTGTCCGTCTGTCCGTTTGTCCGTCTATCCCTCTGGCCGTCTGTCCGTCTGTGTGTATGTCAAGACTCTTTATCTCGGGAACGCGCACAGATATCGAGTTGAAATTTAAACTGTATACGTATATATATGATCTCTTGCAGTTGTGTAAAAGAAAATCTTCTCAGTTATTGTTTAAAAAAAGTTAGAGCCGTTTATATCGTAATAAATCGCATATTTCGCACTCACAAAAATCAAAACCTACAGGGTACTTCCCGTTGACATATATAATTGTGGAATTTGGCGAGAAGCATTATCTCAGAGTACACATATAGGAATAAATCTGAAAACTGTACATTTTTATTAAAATCACAAAAACTAGGGCCTCAAAATTCACAAAATATGGGTTTAAAATTCAAAGTGAGAAAATCGTTTTATATAAGGTATCATATAAAAGAACTTCATTAGCACACGCTAAAACAGGTTTTTAATTATTTTAACAACGCGTTTGTACAGAACCCTCGATGTGTGAGCCTGACTCGCACTTGTCCGGTTTTTTAATTATTTAATTGTTGCTAGCTTTTAGAGTTAAAAGCACTTATCCAAATAGGTCTGGATTTTTCTTTCTGATATATATCTTCATTTAACCTTTTCTTGTTGAAAACAGATTTAATCAAAGAATACCCTTTTTTTACCTATGTAAATGTAATTTACGTTTTTATTTGTTTTGTAAACAAAACATGACTTGTGAAGATTCTACCTACATAAAGTTATATTACGAGCTAACAAATCATTCAGCTATTTTTGAATCAAAAGCCTTTTAAATTCTTATTCAAAGGCAAGTTGGGAAAGTTGAAACATTAATCGTCTTGTATTTTATTGAACTGGCCAACTTTGTGGTTGATTTAGAAGTTTCAACAAAATTGTTTTGGTAAATACAAAGAGAGAGGGAGCGCAGTTATAATTTTTAGATGGAAAATGAAAATGTAAAAGTTAATTATAATTACCAGATGGTGGTGGTGGACGTGGCAAGAGCTCGTTTTGTAAATTATTATAAAAATACTGGAATAAATAAAATACGAGTAAAAACATACTTAAAGGAGCCAAAAAGTGTTTACGTATTTTTTTAATCAAATTAAAATATCTGAGTAATTTGATCATCTGTACTAGTAATTATGAATTAGCATATTAATACATTTTTATTAATATAAACTACTGAATAATAAAAGAATCAAAACAGTCTCATTTATACTAAGTTAACAAACTTAACACAGTAAATAAAAACTAAACTATACAGTTTTTTTTTATTTATTTTCCCTCTATATTAGATCAAAATAAGATTAATAAAGTAAGTGAAATCACGAAGTTATTGAAATCAATTAATGTTTTATATTTATCGATATTAGCTACTACTTAATTAATTATATTTGTACAGCAACTGTGGTTTTAAAACATACGTTCTCTTAGTTAGAATAAAAAAACTAAAATATTAATGAAGCTAAGTTATTTGGAATTGATGTAATTATCTATCATAAAACAACGACTTAAACCATGTTGTCGAATTTAGAACACAACCCTTCGAGTTTAATAGTCACAGAATTAGAGGAACAGAATAAGAAGTGCTAGTCTAAACCAATAAGACTCGTTCGGCTAAAGTAAACTAGCTGGCTGGTCTGACAGACCGGATGTAGATTGGGTTGCGAAGGGTTAACGTTTCACTTGCGGGAACATGTTACAGTGGCTACTGGACCGTGATAACGTAACCTCAATGCTAAAATTTGTTCGATAAATCGGGCATTTTATAGGTAGACAAGGTGCATTTTTGTTTAGTGAAACTTGTACTGTACTATATCAGCCTTTTAATAGTCCACTGCAGAACGTAGGCCTACCCACGAAGGGTGATATGAAACTTATATCATAAATATTTAATTTCTTTATTTTGGCATTGCTGTTAACGCTGTTTCATTGAAATTGTAAACAGAAACAGAATAATTTAACAAAATAAAGCTTTTTTCTTGAAATATATTCGTTTATTTTAAAAATCGTTCATTTATTTTATTTTATTGTAAATAAAATCGTAATACTACTTTTGTAGATATTAATTATACTAAGAAAAAAAATAAAAAACTCAAGTTAATTTTTGATTAAAACCTTTGTGAGCGCAACAAAAAGCGTAACTTCGGAAGAGAACCAGAAACTTATAAAGCATCATTTTGTACGACTAAGTTATTGGATTTGTAAATCATCTGAGCCGCTCTATCTTTAATCACACAATAAAACCCCTACATTATTCATATCATAATTCAGACTAGGCAACGTATTATGTTCGGCGACAATAACACAGACATCATTTTCTATATCTGAACTGTTTGAAAGTACCTTTATCTCGCAATTGAATGTAATTCAGACATGTAAAAGAGAGTAAAATAAAACCTAACGTACACTGCGTCTGTATTATTTAGATTTTCATGAAATATTAGCAGTCTTAGAATAATTAGTCTTTGAGTAGTCTTAGTATGCAAATTATAGTACAAACAGTATAGGTCAAAGTGAAATAATCAGACATTTATTTTATACACTGCATTACACAATTGTAAGTCATTCGATCGACATTAATTGCTTCCTTTGTAAATGAATATGAATGATGTGTCATAGTACAAATCGATATATTATTTTGTAGAATTAAATTGTTTTCAAGGAAGTGACATGTCATAATTGTATTCTTCGGAATTTGACACAGTTTTGGTTCATGAATTGAATAGTTATGGCGGTTTAACAATAAGTCTTTTATGTCTGGCTTGAACGGACGTAGACGGTTACTACGTAGGTGCTACGCTGCTACGGTAGTGTCTACGAAACGACAGTTTTCTACCATTCATTAATATTAGTTCTTTCATTATTTTAATGGATATTATTAAACCGGGTAAAAATATCATAGGTGGGCGACTATTTAATAAAGTGTGTGACTATTTGTCAGGTTTAAGCTGGACAAAAGAGGTGCGTTTTTAGAGCTGCGGTAATAATTTTGTTACATACGGTTTCCTGCCGTTTCGAGGAAAATTGTTTGGCCGATTATCACTTGCCAACTAAAGTTTCGCCTGTGGTTCGCTTTGACTACCAACAATTAGCAAATTTTTGTATGACATCGTTTCATTTGGTAGAATTATAGTTTATTATAATGACAAAAAAAAGTTTGGAATATTTATCATTTGTCAAATTTTTCACTAGGCCAAACAACTATTAGACGAATAAAATTTTGTCGAATATCGTCACGTTAAAGATTAGCTGTGAAACAAAAAATAGGGTAGGTTAGAACATGACAAACAACGCACAAGCCAAACGAGCGAAGCGAACGTGGCGCGGCAGCGGCCGGCGCAGTGCCGGAAGCAAATCGCTTATGTAGATAAGGTGTGAAACAAAAAGTAGTCATCATTATTATCAGCAATAGGACGTGCCGCTGTTTATAGGCCTACTCTATAGATTTAGTATAAAACCGATTGGAAGCTGTTTGGATCCAACGTGACGTGACACTGCAGTGACAATGAAACAAGTGGAACATTTAGTATCTCAAATATTTAGTGTTAAGTCGCTGATTTAGGCATTTGTTTTCGCTCGCTTTTTATCGCCCATTTAGTATCCAGTTTTTTTGACACCTTTAATTTGAATTAATTTTTGCAACTTAAATTATTAATTCAAGGGGAACATGTAGCTTTTTATTCAGATGTATCTTAATGCCACTTTATATTTATTTGTCAGTCAAAGTCCATTGGAATTAACTTTAATCAGTTAAAATGTCACTCCTATTCTCATGGGTTTCGTAACAAAAAATAAGTTCACCGAAATTATGTTTTTAGAGACAAAAGAACAATCTAAATGTAACGCTACGAGTAAATTGACAATTGCGACAGAGAATGTTGAATTTTACTTATTGGGTACTTAGTACTTACTTGGTGAGCGGGAGTTGTCTCAATGTTTCCAGATCTCAATAGTATGATCTCTATCTGATAGTTCAAAAAATAAAACATTCTATTGATTTCAGTTACGTTACCTGTTGACCTTACTAATTTTTCTCGTAGTACAAAATATTAAGATAGACAAAGAATTACACTAACAATATTTATCGTTCACATTAGTATTATTTCGATTTTGTTACAGGTGGGTGTTCTGCCTTTGGCCATTCCTGCTTCGGCGGCCACGGGAAAAGATCCGGGGACACCGGTATGGATGTAAGTATCCTTAAACGAGCCTTTCTCATTTAAAATTAATTACAATAAAACCTTACAATACCACTTAGGGCATTGAACTCAAATTTTAATTTTTAATTAAACAGTTTCACGATTATAGAAAATTCCAATGACAAGACTTCATTTTCAAGAATGTTGTAAAAAAAAACTGTACTGTGGTTAAACTGTATATGGGTCGTTAGGATTTAGAACGTGTGAGTAGGTAAGTGTTACGAATATTCCGAAAGCTAGGTTGGCACCGCAGTATTTGTCGATGGCCTCAGCTTTCCATCCGATTAGGGGCAGTCATCTGTTACGGATCCCCGATACCGCTGCAGTAACTACCATGGTTACTTCCGAGTGAATTGAAACCAAGTTTCTCGTAGTTTCATGTAAAGGGGTGTACGTGCTTCCCCTTTTAAGGTATAGGGATACGAGTATACTGTGACCCGAAAATAAGTGGATACCAAGTATGATTTTAAATAACAAATCTCATTCGATTGGGGTTTGACACCGAAATATTTTTAAATTGAAACTCTACCCACATTAGTCGAATTTTTTATACAAAAACAGGCTTAAAAGAAAAAATATAAAGAAACAATAGTGTATCGTACAGAGTTTTTGAACTGTCGAAACTTCAGGTGTTAAGTTTTTATAAAGAAGTTCGTCTTACAATGCTTCCAGAAGACCTTGTAAGCTATACACTACACAGACACATACCCACACGACTTTAAATTGTAAAGCCATTATATTTGAACGTAGAAGGAAAAAAAACATTTTATTTTTAAAACTTGAAAATGTTTCCTATGAAATTGTTTTATTTATTGTGCTTCCCACACCAAGCTTATCTTGACATTTTTTTGAATTTTTATTGCAAAAAAGATATTTACTATTTGAGGTGTTTCCTGTTTTAAGATGTCGGAAAGTACCAAAATGTCGGGTTTGAAGTTAGAGAGGTCAGTGCACAGAATTCCAATAAGCATGCCTGCGCCTCGACCACTCCTAAATACTTGACATGTTTCCTTGTACGACACTTTTCTTATTGGCCGCTGGGAAGGGGAGACGATAGGTAATTAAAATGAACCTATAGTCCTACAGTTTAACTTGCCGCACGGTGGAACAAATTTGAGACAATTGAGAACACAATTTGAGAAATACAACTAACATTAAGCTCAGACAAACTTTTGCGAAGATTTAAGATGGTATATTTCCGCAAAATATTTTAATATAGGAAATAATATAATAGGAATGACGTTTCAATATGGAGTGTTTTATGCAATTTGTCCTTCAGGCTCCAGCGTCCACCTGAGCCAGCCCAGTTCTTTAAAATAATCAAGTGTAGCTCTGAGCCGCTAAAATATTTATTTTGAAGACATTTTTCTTTTATTTCCTGCCCTAGGATTATTTTTATAAGTATGGTAATGTGAGTACTGTACTGTACCAGCCTTTTTAATAGTCCACTGCAGGACGTATGTCTACCCACCATATCCACCGCGTTGGCTCAGTACGGGTAGGTGGATTCACATACCCCATCGAATTTCTTCTAAGGACGTATGCAGGTTGCCTCACGATGTTTTCCTTCACCGAAAAGCCCGTGGTGTGAAATTCCGTACATAAATTCCAAGGAATTCTTTGGTACGGGACCGGGATTTGAACCCACGACCTAACGACTGTATGGCGGGTGTCATTACCACTAGACCACAATACGTAATCAGGAAAATCTTTTCCAAGAAAATTACAATTGCTTGGGTGTTTAGTTGACTGAGAAAAATCTTTGCCTTAGACGGATTGTGTGGTGAAGAAAGTTCTTTCATGATTATGACTTTAAGTTATTCTAAGTAACTCCAAATGTGTAGTTTGGGAAATACCTTCCGTGCAGCAACTTATATACTTCACCCATAATTTTGTAAGAGCTTTGCTGAGTTTGCGCTTCATTCTACAATTTCTTCCAGCCCACAAGATAATGTGGCAGACGGCAGTGTTTCAAGATGAAGACACAATTTTTCAAATCACGTCTCATAATAAAAAGTCAAATAAATAAATTAAAATCAATCTTTACACATATTAATTTATTTATTTCGATTCTTCTAGAAGATTTTTGAATAGCGAAATACGTATCATTGAAGGTTCTGAGGCCTTATTATGAGTTATTCTAGTATATTAATAACTAATATCGACTTGTTTGGCGGCACACATTCTTGTTAGTTCTGCCCCATTTTCTCGAGGGATGCTCTATAAACATTTGATTAGCTACTCTGAAACTGCTGCAGTGTTCGTTTGCGAACAATTTCATATTAGGGCTACTGGGCATGATATGTCTTTTTTCCCCGGCACAAAGTTTTAGTTTGTAAGTAAGTTGGTATAGGCCAGGTGGTTAGTCCTGGTATCAGACTTTTGTGAGGGCCTCTGACAAGGCTATAAACAACTGAAACTAGTCATACTGAGTAGTTATGACTGTGAGGCGTTATTTATTTAGAATGTTTGATAGGTGTCAAGTCCGGAGCTGATCGCGCGCCACCAGATGGGGCAAGAAGAGACCCCCCCGCACCCCGGATACCCGCACTCTTACAACAACGTGCTGCAACCTGGTGACGACATAATACCCATCCGAGACGGAGGTACTCATCATAATTTATAAATTTGTTATTAATTTAATAAAAGAAAAAAAAACGATAGAGTTATGAATAAGGTAGCGAAACAAAACACTTTGCTGACTCTACCTAACGAGATAAGGGCAAGAAAATCATTGGCGTCACCAAACATTTTTTTGGAAGACAGACATTTAAGGCCTCATCACACATATCAGTCAAGCCAACGTTCCTAGATTACGCAGGCAGTCGTCAAATTCCGACACAGTTCCAGTGTCCATGTCAGTGATGACAAATGCAATCACTGAGACTGACATTAAGTAGGGATGCGTTCATAGCGAATCTATGAAAGAATATTTTTCACTGTGAAGGTACTGTGACGAGACTGGTCGGAACGGTGGTGGTGGTATCAGTCAGTCAAGCGACTGACTGATATGTGTGACTCGGCCTTAGATTTACCTAATGATTACAACCGCGAAAATTTAATTCAAGTGGGAGATGACCAATGGAAACCGTGTCCAGTTTTGCCAAGCACGAGCGCAGCAAGCGTGAATTTATAATTGATATTTCAGATTGAAGAATTTGATTCTCGATAAAATATGGACCTAGAATCTTTCCCACTTATGAAACATAAAAAAAAAAACAAACGCGTCCGACCCAGCTGTTCTTAATAGGTGAAATATCTTTGCTCTACATCCTAAACAATGAAATTGTACAGAAAGCACTTCCCAAAACAATCCAAACATACACAAACGATAACATAACCACAGTAACTATGACGTGACTGCTTGCACAGGTGCGTACGACCACGAGGACTCCGCTCGGGACGTAATGAAGCTGAAACTTCGCAACATCTTCAAACACTGGGTGAGAATAATTTACTTAGCTCTTGCTACCGGTTACTGCCTAGTTCTGCAAACTGTCGTGATTCTATTATAACTATCGTAGACGTTTGTTGGGAGTGACGGCGCTAGAGCGCCGATGGAAAGCAATAGTGTCATGTAGTCTAAGATCTGGTATAGAAATACCTATCTATACAAATCTATTTCCTTATTTAATGATAAAGATACGAGTTAAGAAAAATCTACTTCGATCTGTTATTCAATAATGATAAAGATTTGGTGAAATAAATCATCCCCATCAACATTTTTATTAACTAGGTTCGCATTTATTTCTATTTGCAGCAAGATTAGTTAACCTCGCTGCTTCTAAGTCTGCAAAAAAATCAAGAAATAACAAACTCTAACAGATTTTTAATCAATTTAATACTTCAGATATCGATACATTTGTATTACACCAATGTGTATTAAATGTAGACTGTAGTACACTATGTTTCTTCTTACCATTCCCTATCAAATGAATCAAGATCGCATCATCGCGCGTTTCTTTGGCCATCCCTGGCTGCGTAGTCCTTCAGGCATACTCCGTGACGATCCATGCTCATAGATTGTGGTACCATATATTTAACAAAAATATTTTCTTTCAGATACAAGACAACTACAGGCGGTCGCAGCAGAGCGCCGACGATAGTTACTACGCTGAAAATATGTAAATTATGTTTTTGTATCAGGACAGATTATTCAGCACTTACCGCGTCTATTGTTGAAGTGTCTACGAGAAATTGAGCCTTATTTTCATTTTCGGAAGGGTGAAAGTTAACGTTAGAAATAAAGTGGGATAGTATCGTATTGAATCAAAACAGTTTTTTTATTTTAATTTATTAATTACAACAGGGTTCAATTTCGAAGGCTCTACTTAAAAAGTCTACACTTACTTAAAATCTAGCTGTCTTTTTCATTTCTATCTTTAGACCATCAGAATAATACTTTAAATTATATTTAGAAATTTAAAAACGTCTTCGAAATTGCCTTGTATTTATTTTGTATTATTAAGATTGTACACTGTATGATCTAAATAATATCAAGTAGCAAAAGTCAGAACTGTCATGATCTGTTTTGCCCAAAAACTTGAGACATTTGCTAAAATAGAGACAATTTGATTTTCTCTTAGTATAAATGCTATGGCTATTTTTTATCAATTGGCCTTAGTCACTTTTCCGTAACTTTTATGTTCCGAACCTAACTTTTCATTTTTATATTAAGTAACAGCTAAATAGCCTACCGCCATATATACTACATCTAACCAGGAAAAGTTAGGTGTGAATTTATTACCAGATGTATTTATTAGTTGGATTTATCCTTTATCGACCCCGAGGCTATTTCTTACAGGAAAAAATACGACCACCCATTGGTTAAGGTACAGGTTATTGGCATACTTACCTATTGTTGAAATAAGTATTCCACTTGCCTACTTACTGGGTATTGATTGGAGAGTTTTGAAGGGTTGGAGGTCTTACTGTGAATGATTTGGAATACCTATGAATGATTTTAGCTCAGCGGAGCGTAATCTATGTTTTGAATGGTCTTTGGGCATCGATGATTTTGCTCACTGGAGTATTACATCTATGTTTTGGTTAGTCTTTAGATGGGAATCAATGAGTAGTATTTTGACATTTGCAGTGTGTGTGTGGTTACACTATAACGTGCTATACTTCCGTACGTAAAAAAAGTATTCTTTGTATTGAAAAGTATGAGTTTATATTCCCGCTAGACCGTTTATCTTGGTCTGAATTGACGTTAAAACTTAGTACTGACTTACTGAGTCTTTTTCAGGTAATAGGGAAAACGAGAGCATTTTAGCAAATTGTATGGAAATAGGGCTCATTTCGTATTCTTTGTTATCTTTTCTCTGTAGATACTCAAAGCTGTCTACTTAAAATATCTTGTCAATTATGAATTGTCGGATTAAGAAAATGTTAATAAAATAAATTACTTATAATATTTACTTATATTGTATCACAGCATCATTAATTAATGCGAATCAGTGCTTAATTTTTTACACACTTTTGTATGACTTATATTGAAGGAATAAATAATGGAACTTGCCCCTTTTGTTAAAGTTAAAATTAAGTTTTTGTACTTAAATCTTACTGTTTAAAACAGTTCTCACATGAATCTGTTTACTCTGGAATGTTGAATTTACAAATAAACTAATTTTTAACTTTTACTTTGGTGGTTCGCAACACTGAATAAGCTCCATTATAGGTTATTGTTATATACTACGGGACTAATCGCGCACTAAAATTACGAGATAAATAAATACCTCATCATCCTGACGTTTCGCCCGAGTTGCATCAGTCTGCCAGTGACCACGGTCGATGCAACTCGGCCGAAACGTCGGGATGAGAAGGTATTTATTTATCTCGTAATTTTAGTGCGCGATTAGTCCCGTAGTATATAATAATAATGTGTTCAAATCGCGAAAGGTTATAGGTTGTATAACTTTCATTCGTGTTTAAACTAAACAAAAGTGTTTTTTTTTGGATGAAAAAACGCGGTTTGTCAGAAAAAATAATTATCATACTGTACTAAATCTTATCTTATCTCTACTTTGGCTGAATGAATGAATGACTTCTAATAAATTGTATAAAATTGAAAACAAAAAACTTTGTAGGCAAGACAAATACTTTTAATTTAAAAAAAAGGCTGGATACATTGTTTTCTTACTTTCTTCTTTGTATTTTTTCAAACTATATTAAAAACAAAAAAATCCTTTATTTTTGTTGTCTTGAGATACGACATATGTATTTAATTATTGTATTATTGTAATTACCTATATGGAAATGTTTAATTAAATTTAAAATATGAACATTTTATCGACGTTACAAATAAAAAATACCTATATCTTTCTCAAATTCACTCTCGAAATTATTTTATTTATAATTTAAAGTTTTTCGGTACCTGATAATACATTCGTAGTATAAAATAAAGTTAAATAATTATAACATATTGTTACATAAGTTTACCATCAAAATGGGTGTATTATAATTATTGTCTACTAGTGATATATTGACTGTCTCTATTGAAATAAGTATGTTTGTGTAATAAACGGTTAGATACATCAATAAAGATATTATATTGTTTTATTTTACACCTGTTGCAAATACCTAACAGCCTAACTCAATATTTTACTTAGGTTTAAATTCTACCTAGACAATTTGTAAGCGATACGTATGAAGCTGATGGACTCTAGTCGCCTTATCACAAAAGATTTAAACAAGGTTTAACCGTGGTATTTGTCCTGTTAGACATTGTCTAGGCGTGCGTAAAATTTTTAGGTAAGACTTGATAGTTTCTGATCCTTACGGCCAGGGTAAGGCTTTCCTGCTTCCTGAAAAGCTTGTCAACATCAAAGTGAATAGGTAGGTCATCTTCGAAGTCAAATAAGCGACGCTGTGTTCAAAGATGAAGCACGCTAGCATAAGATAACAAATACATATTACGGGAAATCTTACAGACGGTCTCTGACACCACACTTAGCAAAGCTCATGATTATGGCTGCCAGAGACTGATATACTCAGGGTTCTTCTTGATCGTTGCGCTCTTGACAGAGCGGTCGTGGTCATCAAGTAGTTTTACTATTTGTAGGGGCAGATGTAATGCGCCTCACGATGTCTCGCCATCTCTCTCTATGGGACGTCAATCGGGTACACTCATGCACGAACCCACCCACAGCAGACTTGATTTGATCGGTCCATCTCATGGGCGACCTTCCGCGTGGTCTTGTGCCCTCAACTTTTCCCTGGACGACAAGACGCTCTAAAGACTGACTACCTCGCCTTGATACTATACAGGGTTATTTCTAATCAATTAGCATCCTTTTAGGGGCTTATTCTGTACATCAAAACTAACAACTTTTGTCCTGTGACTTTTGTCAAAACTCAAAAAAAAAACAGCTGTTATGCATACATACATTATATACATTTGGTCGCGGGTGAACGATATTTTTCTATAGAACACTTATTTTTTTTTTGAGTTTTCAAAAATGTCGCAGGGCAAAAGTACCTAGTTAGTTTTGATGTACGGAATAAGCCCCTAAAAGGATGCTAATTGATTAGAAATAACCCGTCAGATACATATTTTTAATCCATTGCTACTTATACATATAGAGACAAACATTTATGTTCATCACATAAATAACCCTGGGTGGGAATCGAACCTACGCCTCTTTGATCCAAGAGTGCTGTCCCTATCAGGCGAGTTGATGATGAATAGCTGACTTATTTGCAATTAAAAAGCGTCGCGTCAAATTATATGCTGACAGTTCAGGTAAAGTTTATCACCATACTAGCTGACCCATCGAAATTCTTTCATGCAATATCTTTATTAATTACAGCCTATGTGTTATTCTGATGTATAAGCATTATAAGTATAATTATTGTCTGAATTAAAATGATAAATAAAAAAAAAAAATATTACTGCAAAGTTTCATATTAATCTGTTCAGCAGTTTTTGCGTGAAAGAGTAACATGGAGGAGACTGGAGAGCGCATGGGCCCCGTTTTTGTTGAAACAATAGGTCACCGATTTTAAGCGGGGGGAGAGGTAAGCTCCGCTGGCTGTAATTGGCTGACGCCAAAATGACGCAATGACAACAGTTCTTGTAGTGGTGCCAAAAATGTTACTAGCAAAATATCGATATCGATATTTTTGACTTGGTTCTACTTTGAATAAAATATCGTATCGCAACAACACACCTTTTTAAGTATTAACATGATACTGGATCACAATTTATCGTATCGAAACCACACAATCGTATCGTCTCAACAAAGAAGCTCAAGCGGCTTTAGAAAATATTATTTCTGTGTACTTTGCCACTTACAGTTGGCCGACGTAAATAAGTATTGTTTATGTACCTAAAACATTAAACTTTGAATGCGATACCGGATCGATCCAAAATATCGTATCGAAACAAGCGGATCGATACCTGGATCGATACACTGCGATGCGATCTATTGCAATCCAAAGTATCGATACAAAGCACCTGGATCGAGCATCCCTAGTCGGTTGTCAACTAAAGCGCCTATCGATGGTGAGCGAGGCCGCCCCGCGCACTCTTTCCACTGGTTAATATGCTCCTTGAAGAGTAACAAACATCTATACATACTAACAAACTTTCATGTTTAGTAGTATTAGTAGGATATATAGTAGGATTTTAGCAGATAGACGTTTGCCCACTAGTGGGTTACGACGCTACTGCTACTGTTGAATAGGTCTTCTTTGTATATTTTCAATGAGACTTATTGGAATTGGTTTGCATCCAGCGTCTGATCAGATCATCTGACCTACTTATCAGCCCAACAAGAAATGAAGAGATTTGTAAACTGACCAGAGTTACCGACCTAGCCTAGCAGATTAGTATGTAGTTGTAGCAGTGGAAAAGCTAGGTGATACTCAGAATAGATACTCGATCGTAAAAATTCTCGAATGTAGGTTATACCGGTAAGTGCAGTGTGGAGCGTCTACGAAAAGTATAATTGGGAGAACGAGAATTTTATCCGGAGTTCCAAATTTTGAATCCTAAATTAACTGAGCAAGAAAGTGAACTGACTAACTGACTCAAGTGAGTGAGCTAAGTTTCAAATCCGGAAGTCCGTTTTCATGATACCAAAATAATATTCTACAGTATAGCGTCGTCCTTTTTAAGGTTCCGTACCCAAAGGGTAAAAACGGGACCCTATTACTAAGACTCCGCTGTCCGTCCGTCTGTCATGTCTGTCTCATGAACCGTGATAGCTAGACAGTTGAAATTTTGATAGATGCTGTATTTCTGTTGCCGCTATAACAAAAAAATACTAAAAACAAAATAAAATAAATATCTAAAGGTAAAAATTCAGGTTCAGTTTTGTTGTATGGGAGCCATACAACAAAACTGAATTTTTAGTCTTTTTTCGCTCGAAATTAATAACGGTAACAGGTAGACGCTTGAAATATTCACATAATGTTTAATTGTATGTTTACTCCAATAGTTAGTTATTGAATTAAAATAAAATAAATATTTAAGGGGGGCAGTACAGTACGGAACCCTTCGAGCGCGAGTTCGACTCGCACTTGGCTGATTTTTAAGTATTTTTGATTACAAATTAAATAAACCCGTGGCTCACATTATTCACAATCGCCGCATTATTTTTTCTACAATCTCCAACTGCTGATCATATGTTTCTCTTCTTGTACGCCATACTATCTAAAAACGAGTGGGTTTTCAAAATAGGTGATGGTGCGGCTACCACTTTACTCATTGAGAAGAAAACAAATAACAAGGCTCTTTTTTGGATTTGACTCACATGACACAGGCTTTAGAAGATCCTGATATCTACAACCTAAATCAACCTGAACGAATTCTTAGGTAGGTTGTCAGTAGGTAGGTACTTAAACTAGTCAAGAAATTTATTTTTAAACTTTAAGCGGTACTTCTATGACGAATTTAAAGTAACCAGTTGCTTATTCACCCTTTATAACTTATAATCTCATCATCGCCGCCATTTACCATCAAAATGTGGACTTTACATTAACGAGTTAATCGAATTAAAACTCCCAGGATAATTGGTAAAGTTCCCGAGTGTATAATGTCCCAATTTTATTATAATCTCATTAAAAGTCGCCGAGGAAACTGTTGGGACGGCAATTATATGAACTAGAGTTTAGATTTATGGATGAGATACTTCTCGCACTAAATACCACAATGTTGTTTAATTTGTCCTATTGTAGGGCGCGGATTCAGGCCTCAAAAATAGTTGCGGCTACGACTACCTAAAATTCGGTCAGGTGCGAACCATGCCATATCAAGGAAGTGCGAGCCAAACTATATGATAAGCAAGGAAGTGCTAGCCTAATCATACCATAGCAAGGAATAGGCTTGTTAACTAAAAAAAAAAATTAGTCCGTCAAATAGTTTGTCAATATTTTTTCTTTTGTCGATTTAACATAAATTGATGAAGATATAGCGCGTTAAAGTTCCGCGTAACGTCATTAACCGCTATGAAATGTACCGGCTAGTGCCGTCACGCGCCCCCACTCTCAAACTTTAACAAGGTTTATCTTTGTCACTGATTGTTTTATTGACAAAAGAAAAAAATTGTGTCCAGAACTTAATAATCTAAATGAAGGACTAATTATAGTAATGATTTTTAAACCAAGTAAACATCCCTATTGGGTTAGGGGAGACAGTCAATTAAAACGAGACCCTACGTCATCTCCTGGCGCCTGACCACCTTTGCTTGATTCCGCGTTTTTTGTCTAGTCGATGCGCGGATCGACTAGACAAAAAAAAAAGTTATGAGCATGCCCAACTGCCCATATATTGTCCAAAGAAGGATCCGCGTCTGGTTGTAGTGGTACGGTCCGCCTGAGGAAGTACCACACCTTTTACAGATAAATATTCAACCGCGTAGCAGTAAGGAGTAACGTTACCGTGTTCCAATTTGAAAGTTATTAAATATTGCCATGTATGATGTAAGTAGATGTGCTTGTAATAATGACTAATTTTCACGTAGTATGGGACCAAACTCGAAATCGCAGAAAGAAACAGGATTCTATTCAAAATGTTCGTCGAACCTCGCCAAAATATAAGTATGGAATACCTCACAGCATCTTCACTATTTCGAAGTTGATCATAGCGACAAGTACAACTCGGTACATCCTAGACTCTAGGATATACGGAAGGTGTACGAATTCATTAACAATTCTCTTAGGACCTAGAGTATCCAAAGTAAAGCCGTGGTGGTCTAGTGGTAGTAACACCTGCCCCCCTACCGCCTAAGCAATAGCAATCGTTTATGACTTCATTTTAGTCACTTGGCACCGCCTATGTCACGTTGGCCATCAAAGTTGATCATTCAACGATTGCTTTCGCAATCCGCACAAAGCAATTGATGGCTAACGTGACATAGGCGGTGCCAAATGACTAAAATAAAGTCATAAACGATTGCTATTACGATTGCTATTGCTTAGGCGGTAGGGGGGCAGACCTGTAATCGCGAGGTTGCGGGTTTAAATCCCGACCAATGAGTTTCTTTGGAACTTATGTACGGAATTTCACATCATTGGCTTTTAGGTGAAGGAAAACATCGTGAGGCAACCTGCATACGTCCGTAGAAGAAATTCGATGGCGTATGTGAATCCACCAACCCGCACTGGGCCAGCGTGGTGGATATGACCTAATCACCCTTCGTGGGTAGGCCTACGTCCTGCAGTGGACTATTAAAAAGGCTGGTACAGTACAGTACAGAGTATTGCTAATGAATTAGTAGAAGTCACCTCGTATGTCGTCGGACGACATGGTAAGTTGCTCCTTTACTGTTGCGGCTACGCATTGTACCTTACGAAATTACTTCAGCCCAGAAACCACCCACACCTACGACTACAAGGACATTTAATACATTGGTATTTCTCAAGCAGCAACATTCAAACGCTTTGATACAAAAGAGCGGATTACCGAAACAATTCATTCCACTGAATTTAACTCTTGATTTAACAACAGACAATACGGTCTTAGGGATGGCTTTATCAAGCCCCTGATTAATATTGGAGATAATAGTAATCCTGCATTGTGATGCTTAGGCTTCTTTTCATTCCTAGTCCTTTGAGAAGATCATGATTTGCCTATTTAGGATATGAAAAAAATGGTTGAAGCGTTTGTTATATTTCTTTTATTCGTGTCAGTGGTTCGAGTTCATTTGAATCTTAAGTCAGACTAATCAGACCAGAAAAAGGCTACAGCATCTACAGCAGCATTTTCTTTCTGGAGATTTTCTAATAAAAGGCAGTAACAACATTGCAGGCATGTGAGCTAATATTACAAAGTTTGACAAAGAACACTGCAATTTGCTTCTTACGTCTTATCGCTGATGAATGAATGGATATTTGAAATCAAAATTCAATAAATGTACAGGCCTCTATAAATGGCAGTCTGGCCGATTGTGCTTAATTTATGATTTATTCAAGTTTATTTGACAAATTACCTTTCAGCGCAACAAAACAAAATAATCTCACGGAACTCTTTTAATACACTCATTTTACTCGTTGTTGCGCTATAAACTTCTAAGTATCTTATATAAATACGCTCTTTTTTCCCTACAACTTTACTACGATTAAAATATACCATTTACCTATCTCATCTTAATAGAAATACTACCCTATTACTAATAATATATATATACTATACCCAACAAAATAATCAAAGATTTTGCTACCAGTGTGGAAACAAAAGCAAGAAATAACAGGTGAAAACATTCATCTTTTATTTGCGATTTTGAACTCTGCGTCTATTGAAATAAAGTTAATTGTTATTGTGCTATTCAGGATTATTATGAACTTAGTAGAATGAAAGTGTTACTCGAGAAGTTGTTAGGGATTTGTATTGTTTTTAGAGGTTGAGGTTTGATTCAAGATATACACATCTATTGTGTTGAGAAAATTCTTGTAAATCTAAAGATAACCTGCCTTACCTATTGGAAAACTAACTATTAGTTTTTATAAGCAGCTTTTCATAAGATTGTTTAATTTTTACGGGATATAAATGAATCCAAGACACTCTTCAACCTTTGAAATATTTAAAAATAATTTAAGCAGTAATAGCAATAATAAAAAAACAACAACATATTTAAAATAATTTGGCATTAAAATAGTACCATAGTACGTTTAGCTATGTTGAGGCCAAGCTCTAGCACCAGGACCGCACGACCCATACGAAATTTTAATCAAACTCAATCTCTGTCGAGCTTTGAGCAAATATCTACAGGGCCACAGTCCCTAAGTTTAAAAAAAAAATGTCCGAGCGCCGTCATACAAACCGACTTAGACATTTACATCAAATAATTCACAATGACTCGAATCTCGACGTTATGTCACCTAATTAGTGCTTGTAACTGAGCACTTTGGCATCGTGTGACGTTGTAGTCGGCTTGCAATCGCTTTACGACTAACTAAAAAGTCTGCCCACCACGTAGCTTGGGCATGGTTTTGGCTCGGACACTTATTATGAACGATTGTGACTCTATAGATATTTGCTCGAAGCTGTCGAGTCATTACGTCAGAATAAGGACTAAAGGCAAGGACTTTGTATACTATCTGGACTGCGCACAGACGAAATTTGGCTCAAAGTTAGTTTAGGAAATTTCAACCTTAATGCGTTGTAACAAAACATATATTCCTTTGAAATGGCATAAGAGAGACGCTGTGCCGAGTGAGACTTCCCAAAGTGATGAAGGTGTCCCGCTCGCACTATTGCCATTTCGAAAAGACACTTATAAATGGTAGAATTATTAACTGTAAAGCCGCGACTCTCTTAACCATTTCTAAGTTTTTATAACAATGTAGTTTGATGAGAATTCAGTTAAACTTGCGAATAGATGCTAATAAAACAGAGTTTGATATTTATTTTCTATGAATACCTAAGTCTTTATGATTAATGGTTATTTTTTAATTTTGACTAGAGTATCACCGTCGATTGCAAATGGCGTACTATGGTGTATACAAAGAAGTGTGGTAGGGTGACTATGCTTAAACATGCTGGGTGTACAATAGGAGTATAGTCGTGGGTGTCGTTGTTCATTTTCTTGGGTTGAAGATTTCAAAAATGGCATCCATTTTGAAATTAAAGATGGCTGACGTCACTTTTTTGAAAAAGTCGTCATGGGTGTAATTTTCGAGGTTTTCGGGGGTGTAGATTTCAAATATGGCATCCATTTTGAACTTAAAGTTGGCGGATGTCACTTTTTGCAAAAAGTCGTCATGGGTGTCGTTTAATAGGTTTTTGGGGGTGTAAATTTCAAAACTAGCATCTATTTTATGGTGAACGTCACATTTTTGAAAAAGTCATTATGGGTGTAGTTTTCGAGGTTTTTAAACGACTTAAAGGCTAAAACGACGACGATGACGAAATACAACGATTTAGGGGTAAGATACTCGTAACTGCGATTCCTGCGTGCAGTAACATTCCAAAGAAATATTATATCCCGAGATGATCGAGATGTTTTGGTCATCCTACTTGGAAAAGAGACACAATCATCTGATGTGGTATCTTTGTCGGCACGTTTTTCTTTGCCAGTACTCAATCCTGTTTATATGATAAATCCATGACTAAAGGTCATTATACACCACTACAGGTTAGACAGCAATAAATGTCAGAGGGAAAATAACTGTAAACTGATTGTAGTAGACATATCAAATGGAGTATTTAACGTGGTAGTTACATCGTGGGCCCGATTTAGACGCAGCAATGTACCATCTGTTACCTCACGTGTTAGACCAAAGGGTCACTATTGTATGCTATTGTTGTGAATCGGACGCGAAGAAAGCAGCGATTCGTCTTGTTAGAAGCACAATGACGCCCAGATGACACCTGACAGATGAAGAAATTGGTGGCTACGAATGCTGCGAACTTTGGGTAGGGTCGGTAATATTAGCTTAGATAATACGGAGACGAAGCCCTATTTTCGGCATCTTTATATTGGCATTTTTTTTTTAAATTTAACTGTTTTTATGTCAATAAACATTGTTCATTGACTTAATCAGTTTACGCCACTGAGCACTAAAGTAGATATACTACCTTATTATATGGCTTAATTGCCCTTAGTGGTTAGACTTTGCTTAGCACTATAGGACCGGAATAAACAAACGGTAAAGAATATAGTGATTCATGAGTATTAGCGTCTGACTGGTTCGGATAAAATATAGTAGATTATGTACCAACTTACCAAAAAAACCAAGTCGTTCTTACGTCACGGGCGACATATTTAGAGTCCTGAGTGAAGCGAGGGGTTCAAGTCGCTTAATACGAAGACAGACTTGGTTCTAGTGGTCCATAATCTACTTTTCATACCTCTTGCGAGAAATTAAAACACCAGGAATATGAGTAATACTTACGACTTTAGCTCACTAAGTGTAACTAAGGCAACTCGGTATTGTTGACTATAAAATAAAACAAATTTTAAATGTTCCAACTAATTTTTAAAGAAAAGTTCACACATTCGTACCTAATAAAACAGAGAATGTAAATACTACGTGAAAAACATAAGACCATGGCCAGCTAGATTATTTATCATAGCCTAACAAGGGCATTGCAAAGAGTTTTTATTCTATAAAATGGAACTGATCGGGCACCAACGATGTTTTAATCTATAAATCGAATAAAACCTCCTTACGATGCCCGTTGCCGTGCAATGTGAAGAGGCTTTATTCAACTTTGCAAAATAAAACCCCTTTACAATATCCTTAAATGTTCTAAGTTAAGAAATTTTCATACGAATTAGACGTTCCAAATTTAAATCACTTTACTCCCTAGTGAGTTTCATACAACATTATTGACCTGCCATAACCCTCTAGATTGTGTTAAGACTATAGGAAATATCATACAACGTTATTGACCTGCCATAGCCCTATTATTCTTAACATAATCTAGAGATTGTGTTAAGACAATAATGACTTATTTTAAGTTGAGATTGTACGACATAAAATGAGTCATTTTCGAACAGGTGGTATGAAAAAGATGTTATCAAATTGATGCTAATTCGAGAACTATCGAACGTACCTAAATCCGACAGATTTTCTGTCACATATAGGTAGATATAAAATAAAAACTTATAATATTTCATATTATTCAGAAATTTTCAGTTTGATTATTGTGCTTTTCTATCCTTTGGGTTTGAAATTTCGTAAAATGCAATGACTCAACTTTGATAAAATTACATTTTACTTTCCGGGTTAAGTTCAAAGTTTCGCGCCTGTAATGTTACAAGTCGCAAAATAGCAGTTTTCTCACGTGGGAAACTATCTATTAAGTTACGTAGAGATCTTATTTCGAACTTAGCGTGGGTACAGATTGAACAAGTGTTGTTAGTAATGGGACATTTATAATTGTGAAGAGGTTTGTTAGCAGGAATAAACTGGGTTGTTTTTATTTTTTGGTACGACTTTCTTCAGCGTTTTGTATTATTAGAGAGAAAACTGCATGGGGTTTAATATTAACGAGCTAAATTGAAGAGCTGAGCTTAATTTTATCGTGACCTGATTGGTAAAATAATCAAGTAGATATGAATTGTGATATTATGTATCTGAAATGTCTCTGTTATTTCTGTGAAAAAGTAAATAATATATCAGACTAAGTACACCTACAACTGTACTTACTTTTAGTAGGTATAAATAGGTATGTCTTGCAAGCTCTCCCTTTTAATATGGTTTCTTTTTTAGGAGGCAGATAAGTACTACATAGGTATAGGCAATAATTTTCAGTTAAACTTTGGCTCTATAGTCTAAAAACCTGAAGCCTAGCTGCTAAAGATAATATAATCATTTCCGGATCAACACTTTATTAAAGAATAATAGATAATGATACCGCCTTACAATCGTGATTTCGTGGGTTCAAATCCTGGTCACGTACCAAGGAATTCCTTAGAATTTATGTACGGAATTCCACACTTTCACACCACGGGCATTTCAGTGAAGGAAAACATCGAGAGGCAACCTTCATACGTCCGTAGAAGAAATTCGATGGCGTATTTGAATCCACCAACCCGCACTGGGCCAGCGTGGTGGATATGACCCAATCACCCTTCGTGGGTAGGACTACTTCCTGCAGTGGACTATTAAAATGGCTGGTACAGTACAGTACCTTTTTAAATAGCGCCAGTACAGTACATACCAGTTTGTTTAAAATACTTTTTATTCGGCATAGCAGTCTATTTACTCTGCCTTTTTAACTCAGAAAAGCTCCTGGGAGTTAATCCGTCGATTCAAATGACAAAACAAGACAAGAACACGATGTAGACTCGAATCAGTCTCGACGTCTGCGTACTGTCTGGCAGGGTATTACAAAATAACAATTAAAATAGTCTGGTTTACCATGAAATTATAGGTGTTAAGCCTAATGGCTTTAGAGAAAGATCTCCGACAATCGAGGACTAATTAACGTGTCATACGAGCTACGGTAGAGCGTAAATTACCTGAGAGAGTGACCAGTGTAAGATTGACCGAAATTAAGGTAATGTAGGACCCATTAATAATAAATATTAGGGGACATCTTACATGAGATCTCTGACCTCAAACTAAGCAAAGCTTGTGATATGGCTGCCAGAAACTGATATACTACATATATTGTACATATTTTAAATACACACTTTTATAGATAGACAGATGAAACACCTATGTTCATCACATAAATGCTTGCTCTGGGTGGGGATCGAACCCACGCCTCTTTGATCCAGAAGTCAAGGTCACAAACCATTGAGCCACCGAGGCAGGCTTTCTAGACTATCTCAAGAAAACTCAATTTAGACCTTTTTTAACCATTCTCTTAAAGGAAGTATCTAGAAAAGTAATTTGTTAAACTGTGGCCCAAAGTGTAATTCAATTAAACTTTGGCTTTTCAACATTAATAATTAAACAATTCGAAGTAACATCGTGTCAAAAACAGGGAAGCGTAGAAACTGCTAACTCCGGTTTTGTACGATTATGTAGGCATATTTTGGTGCGGAAGTCCTGAGTAACCTACCTTCAGTTTCAGCCTAGCTTAGTTATGCTATTAAGATTTTACTGAGTTTCCACACAATAATTTAAATGTTACATAATATAATAAAATAATTTTTGGGTCTGTTAGTTTTTTTACAATATTTTTGTAAAACTTATGGAGTCAATATACAGGGTTATTTCTAATGAATTAGCATCCTTTCAGGGGCTTATTCTGTAAATCAAAACTAACAACTTTTGTTCTACGACTTTTATTAATTCTCAAAAAAAAGTGGTTGTTCCATACAAAAATATCGTTCACCCTTAACAAAATGTATGGAACAGCAGGTAGTTTTTGAGTTTTGACAAAAGTCACAGAACAAAAGTTTTTAGTTTTAACGTAGGTACAGAATAATCCTCTGAAAGCATGCTAAATGATTAGAAATAACCCTGTATAGGCGATTGGTGCCACTTCCGTGACATTAGGATGTAGTTGTTCGCTCGCTTTTTTGACCCACTATCACGAGAAGGCCAACTCTAAATTAGCATATATCAACTGGAACAGCTGATATCTCTAAGTTTGTAAGTCGTTTAGTTTCGCTGATGCCACTTGCCCCATCGCACATAATCGCACTTGCCCATTTGTACATGCATATTTACTCAACTTTAAAACAGGGAAAACATATCATAATCGGTTTTCAAAAACTGCAATATATACGAGTAATTATAACAAACGGAAAATACATTTTAACCTTTAAAATCCCTCTTTTCCTGAGGGTGGAGGTTAAAAAGCATTAAATTAGACAAACCTTATAAAAAATAATCTCACTGTAAGTGTAACTACTAATGTGCATAAAGTCGCCACCCCATTAGCATCTCGAATAAGCTATCAAGCCCGGTTTTAGTCCGGGTACTACAGAGCCGGGCGTTAAAATTGGCCCATTTCCCGCCACTCCAGTTGCACGTAAATATCAGAAAATTAATCGATATTTTTTGTAAACCTTCAGCTTCAAATTGCTCGTATTGTATCGATTTAAATTATCAAATAAAACTCTGTATAGGAATTGTAAAGTAATCACTTGGCATCTGTAACTAATAATATGCCAATGTGTGAGTACTCGCCACCTCATTAGCATCTCGAATAAGCTATTAAACCCGGTTTTAGTCCGGGTGCTACAGAGCCGGTCGTTAAAAGTGGCCCATTTCCCGCCACTCCGGTTGCACGTAAACACCGGAAAATGAATCGATGATGCGACGCGATCTGTGACGGAGATGGGACCCGCAGACCATGTAATCGACAGACTATTCTCTACTAGTGTTGCTGGCGAAAATAATATTGTCTGCTACCAAAAAGAAATTAGTTAAAATAAATAAATATCAGGGGACATCTTACGCACGGTCCCTGACCATAATCTAAGCAAATCTTGTGAACATGTGTTATAGTTGTAATATATTTACATAAATAAATGAAAAAATAGGTTTTAGTAAACGAAAAATAATCGAATGAAAGAAAAAGAGATACGTAATAAATAAAAAGAACATGACATTGTATTGTATTGGATGCTCAGTATATTCGGTCAACATAACGAATGAGCCAATTGAAACAAATTTAAAATTTTGCTGTAGATTTTTCGTTTGTTGGGCTCTAACATTATTAACTACCTATATTGTGAAATGTTCTTAACAAATTTCTTAGGAGTCAGCATCGTACCTACTTAATTAATATAGTTCTAAAGTCTTCCCTACTATCTGATTATACAATTCTAAAACAGCCGCATTGTTTTGGTTAAATTGGTTGCGTTCCAGTGACCTTTGTCTTCTACAAAATTACACATATTTAACTTTAATCTATTGAGTGTAGATGTAATTTTCAGTAACTTTCAAAAAAAGAGGAAGTACTATGTTCTATGGTAGTCAGAATGCATTTTTTGTGTGTGTTCATCGATATTTTCAATAGAGTATTTTACTATGAACGAGAAAAAATCTGTAAATGTATTTTTAAGATAGCTTAGGCAAAAATCAATCGGAATCTAAAACGCATATTGTTTTAGATAATAAAATAACAAGATAAGACTTACATTATGGATTTAACACATACAAAATGTGAGTCTTACAAAATGAAAAATGACAAAATAGGTGTTTATCCTAATCGAACAATCCTCCCCTGATACATAGTTCCTTGGCTGAAGGTGCCCATAATGCTAGCCGCGTTTCCACGCTGGATCGCCAGTGAAAAAAAATAACTTTTAAAAATCAATACCAAATATTCCGTTTTTGTAATCTGTGTATAAAATAGTCGCCGCTATGTTATGACGTCATACGGCTATGTAAACATTGAATAGTTTGTCCGGTGTTTGTATAATACACTAGTATTCCAGGAACAGCACACCAACGATAACTCATTATTAACCATTGATAATAACTCATTTTCAGTTTTCATTTACTTTAAAATTAAATTTTACGTAACACGTTGGAAGACGTTAGCATCCGGGAATCAGAATTTCTTGTCCGGGTGCTAACACATCTTGGTAAATTTCATGTATTTTGGTGTCAATAAAGATTATTATTATTAAAGATTATTATTTTCAACTTAAATCTCAAACTTACAAACAAAGACACCATCGTGAAAAATATTTACACGCATTGTTTACATAGCCTAGTGACGTCATTCACGAGCACAGAGTAAAATAATGACATCCATCGTTTTCGTAAAAGATCGCTTTCGCTATAGAAGTTTTCACTTCAATAATAGAAATAACTATAATACTAAGTTTGATTTGATAACCAAAACCAAATGAATAAAAAATAGAAATAACTATAATACTAAAGAGTTGCTACTGTTCCAACAAAAAAGAAATATGGGACCAAACTTCGTCCTAGTCACGTATTGCAGGCTTTATAATTGAAACTTTTATTTCTTCCGTTTCTACTTCGTTTTGTAATTAACGTCGCTTATAATAAGTGTACTATTTTTGTTAACTATTTGTGGTATTTGTAGCCCTAAGAAGCCGTTTAACTTTTTATTGTATTGCAGTTTTACTATACAGGGTTATTTCTAATCAATTAGCATCCTTTTAGGGGCTTATTCTGTGCATCAAAACTAACAACTTCTGTTCTACGACTTTTGTCAAAACTCAAAACAATTATTGTTGTTCCATAGAAAAATATAGTTTACCCGCGACACAATGTATGGAACAGCTGATTTCTTTTTTTAGTTTTGACGAAAGTCGTAGAACAAGAGTTGTTAGTTTGATTTACAGAATAAGCCCCTAGAAGGATGCTAAATAATTAGAAATAACCATGTATACATTCTTAATTTACTTAATAATAAATAAATAAAAATAATTTATTTAAAACATCAATGTCAAAATTACACGTGAAAAGCAAAAACAATTTAATAAATAACACACACACACAATTGCCTGAACTAGGTTAAACCTGTGTTTCAGGCTGAAAAAGAGCAAAAAATGCAAAATATATATAAATAAAATAACTATTTGCTACCTGAAACTAACTAAAATACTTTTAAAACTGATTACAGTGCAATCGTGTGACGTACTTAGTAACATAAACTATATCCAACAATACCTAAAGACCTACCTAATGTTTTATACATTACTAAAAAATTGAATAAAATGGAATATTTTAGTAGGTAACGATTCCACAGATATACTGACACGTTTTTACATAAAGAATTACAGGTGAACTTAAACCAATACTTTTTGTGTGTGTCGACGGTTCTGAAGTGAGATCTATCTAGACAATCTTTGCCCAATGGTTAGCAACTGCTGCTCTAAAAGGGGGTCAATTAATAGATTTGAACAAAAACACGTGTCGCAGGAATCGTGGAATCATTTACTTTGCAAGTCACTGTTGCTGCTACCATCTCCACTACCGCCGCCAAAACATTGTGTAAAATCTATGTTTTGAATTAATATTTAGTGTATTCCCGCTATCTTGTTGTAGGCAAATAAGTTTAAGGGCATTAAATTACAATCAATTACTAATAAGCAATTGTTTGTAATTTAATGCCCGCAAGAATCAACACGTCCTGAAGATGCCTCGTTGAGACCTCGAAGAGTCAACACGTCCTGAAGATGCCTCGTTGAGAGGCGAAACACGTGTCGAACAGAGTGTAGTGCAGTGAGAATAAGGGTGTTATTTTATTAGTGAAGTGTTTTCAATATTTTGTCATATTATTTTTAAAAGATTTTTATAATATTTATTTCTTGTTAACGGATTATTATTGTACTATTTTAAAAAAATATATATAATGTAGAGTGTAGTGAAAATAAGTGATATTTATTATTATTTTATCTATTTTGTAAAATTAAGTTTTTAAATGTATAATTATTGTAATATTAGTAATTGTTTGTAATGCCCTTAAACTAATTTGCCTACAACAAGATAGCGGGAATACATTAAATATTAATTCAAAACATAGATTTGAAGATGAATTTCCGCAAAGTAACGCCTGATTCAATCAACTATCATTCTGTAAAAGCTATTCAGTTCACTAAATGGTGATGATAACGTAGGCAAAGGACGGACGGACAGAAAGACGCAAACAAAAATCTTATAATGCTTCTTTATTTTATTTCGGGGCCATTAAAATTAGTCATCATTCGTTTACTACAACAGGGCAGATTTATAGAAGTACTTACTCTCTCATATCTTATCCCACTCACAATAGCCAGCAATTAACGTTATACCTTTATTCGGAGATATAACGTACAATGCTTTTAGTGGAGGTACCTATACCTACAAGCCTGCAATCTTTATGGACCTATATGTTTCACTTATCGCATGTATTGTTTCTTTTCATTTCGTTTATGGGCTATGATAGCCAGAGTTGAATATACAACATTAGACATGATAGCCTCTCTAGCTTAATGAGTTGTTTTATCTACCTATAACTAGAGGGCAACCGAGCTTCGTTCAAATCAAAAACTTAAAAATATTTAAACGGAGACTTGCTCAATACAAACAATGAAAAAAAATGCGGTTTACCAGAAAAACAGTTACTTGTGCGGATAAACTTATAAAATAGGTACAAATGTAGCTAAATACAAAATTTCACAGATATCGTAATAAATCGTTTCATTATTGTAATAAATACTAGGACTTCACTAACTTAGGTTCGTCTACCATCATGCAATCGCTATAGCTATTTGTATAGACCGCGCCAAACAAGTTGGCGGATGCGAAGTTAGCTACAAGCTTCGCAATATCCGATCCTAACTGAAGCTCACATAAAGCCGCACGAAGTTTGGATATTGGACAGAAAAAAAATCTTCTGTTCTATACAAAATTAAAGCTCGGAATTGACATAATGTATGAAATAGCTGTTTTTTTCCCTCGAATTTCTTGTTTGCCCTAACTAAGTTGGCCTTAGTAAAAGTTTTTCGTAATGATAGTCTAAATCACCCCCTTTCGGCTTAGTACAGGGTTTGCAAATGACCCGTATATTTCTCTATGCACTCCTCCTTTTTGGGCGTAAATAGTAGATTGTGTCATATGGGAGCAAAATATTTTTTTTACGGCGAGGGCGCTTTTTTAATCCAGAGCGAAGTGATTCAAAGTACGTCGCCCGAGCCAAAAATATATTTAGCGCCCGAGTGGTACACTCTACTTTTCATCACCTCTATGAGAAAATAAAAGGCGCCTCATATTTTACTATCATATTATTATTTAATAAAACGTAGAGTAACAACTAAATTGAAATTAAATGGTATCTAATAATAAAACAAATGAAAACTTATTTTCACATTCTTTTCATTCATTTTCTTGGCGCTGAACACTAACATTACAAATACTTCCAAATTCAAAAAGTGCGCGGCAAAGATCATTCCGGCGCACTTATAGATAACACCTCCTTTGGTGCACGTAGTTCTTTTCGAATAGATGTGATGAAAAATAAATTCCAATTCCAAAAGCGCAGATCCTTCTGACAAATAATCAAGTGGGGTCGTTATACATCAAGCAAGGAACAATTTCCTTGTTCCTTCGAATCTCCAACGTTTTTACCGCGTGGGAACGCATTCACTTGGATGGATGTACGGTGTCGGGGGACCGACGAACACTTCCGCGTTTTCTACAAAAAAATCACTTGAAATTTGTTCGGTGTTAATGACAAAAATTTTGTTTGTAGTTAGAAGCTGAATTGAAAGACAGAGTTGCATTTGACTCTGGCCTATATGAATTGAATTGAATATATCCCTACCTCATGTAAGCTGTCTCTACGCAACAATAGTATTTTTTTTAGGATGTCAATATACTTTTGTCTTTGCGACCATATTTTACTAAGTCTTCGGGGCATGGGATATCAAAAAAAAGCTCATTAACATAGAAGAAAAAAAACCAGACAAGTGCGAGTCAGGCTCGCATCGAGGGTTCCGTACAAACACATTGTTAAAATAATTAAAAATCTGTTTTAGCATGTGCTAATGCAGTTATTTTATTTGATACCTTACATGATACGATTTACTCACTTTGAATTTTGAACCCTTATTTTGTGAATTTTGAGGCCCTATTTTTTTGTGATTTATATAAAAAAATACAGTTTTCAGATTTATTTCTATATGTGTACTTTGAGACAATGCTTCTCGCCAAATTTCATAGTTCTATGTCAACGGAAAGTAGCCTGTAGGTTTTGATTTGTGTGAGTGCGAAACATGCAGTTTTTACGACATAAAAGGCTCTAAACTCTTTTTTAAACGATAACTGAGAAGTTTTTCTTTTACAAATCTGCAAGATACTATAGATATACGTGTACAGTTTAAATTTCAACTCGATATCTTTACGCGTTCCCGAGATAAAAAGTCTTGACATACACACAGACGGACAGACTGTCAGACGGACAGACGGACAACAAAGTGATCCTATAAGGGTTCCGTATTTTCCGTTTGAGGTACGGAACCTTAAAAAACAGCTGATTTTTCATCGCGATTTCAGGGTTAGTACTATGAGTAATATATAGGTACAAAATAAAAAGTACAACGACATCCTGAATAACATCAATATTGTTTATTCTACAGAAATACTCAGTATACCGCAATGAAAAAAAATAGCCCTTTTACTTTGAAAGTGAATTTAAGCTTTAAGTATTTTGAATACGCATAGTACAGTCTAGATTACCCGGAACATATCAATGAATGAAATGGACTTTCTTTTTGTAGAATTTTCAGTATAAGGCATATAAATAAAACAGTTAATTTCCTTAAACATTTTTATAAATGGCACACTTGACCTTAACACCTATATCATACAATCTAAGCCAATTGTAACCCAGCCTTACAATTGACATGCTTTCTACATAATTACACGAATTGAACTGGAGTATTAAATTAATGTACAAACACCGAATACAGCGTACGGTTAAATAATACGATGAAAATAAACTATGAAGGTAACAACGTCAGTCATTGCATGGCTTGCTTCTTGTTCACTTGTCATCGGACGACTCTCTCTGAAAAAAAAAGAAAATAAGTATTATTCTGTGTGTGTTTAGTCACATTTTCAGACTGAAAAATAAAAATCAAACCCTGAGATGAAAATATATTGAGTTCCAAGAATTTTAATATTAATCGCTTCTACTTATAAGAGGTCAATTTACAATTAGGATCTAGGTTTGTAAGAGTCACTACAAAATAAATATAAATCTAACAACTTTGGATCCTGTCTCTATGGATCCAGGCTTCAAGAAGATGTACAATAGATAACTAATACAATACATACTTTTATTTATTTTTACATTTATACTCTGGATATCGGATAACCTGCTATTTGCATAAATACAGTGTCATAAATAAATAAAATAAATGAGGTAATGAAAATTATTAGGTATCAAGTAATCAAAGTGGGCTATTTTTACTTTCATAAAAACAAAGTAAGTAAGCCATGTTGAAGTTATTTTCCAACAAATAAACACAAAAACATAGGTACATGCGCCAATTTGTTCCACTAACTAATACGGACGTAGCAAATAACAGTCATGCGTCAAGTATTTCAGAGAAAAAATAAATATAAATAAATATAAATATTGTGGGACATCTTACACACGGTCTCTGACCCCAAACTAAGCAAAGCTTGTGATATGGCCGCCAGAGACTGATATACTACATATACATATTTTAAATACATACTTATATAGATAGTATCTAAATAACACCCAGACACAGAGCAAACACCTATGTTCATCACAAAAATGCTTGCCCTGGGTGGGGATCGAACCCACGCTAGTGCTACAAATAACGCTAGTGTTTAAAAAGTTCGCGTACCGTACATAAAAATGTCATGAAACAAACAATAATATAATCATCATTTTAGTCACTCTCTCTCTGTCCTTGGACGTCTACTGCTGCTCTAGACTCCAATTTCCTAGTATATCTTAATATATATAAATCTCGTGTCACAATGTTTGTCCTCAATGGACTCCTAAACCACTTAACCGATTATAATAAAATTCGCACACCATGTGCAGTTCGATCCAACTTGAGAGACAGGATAGTTTAAATCTCAAATTATAGTCGCAATTTTAATTTATTTAGCCACAGCAACGCGTGGCCGAGAAGCTAGTTAATCAATAAGATCTAATCGTATTTCAATCGCCTCGCATTCTGTATGTTCTTAAAATTTTGATAAGATTGTTGATGCACTTTCCTGCGCTACATTTTAATTCTGTAGATTTTGCTGGAGCTCTTTACAGCCCCAATTTTTTTACAGACTGTTTGCAACTCGGTAATAAGCTGCGCTAGGTCTGTAACTGTATTGTTTACCTATATGGTCCATGACCACTTAATACATTCTAAGATCTTTCCACAAAACCCACTTTTAGCTCCATTTTATAGACATCAGAATAAAATAGGTTTTTGCTCCTCCTGTAAGAAAAATCCACTTGCAGAAATATATCAAAGAGTCATGGACGTTACATATACCTCTTTATTTACAAAAGCATCATATTGCAAAAACAAAAATTAGAAATTAGACTGCTAAGATACCTTGTCATACTTGAAATAAACGCGATTCTGAAGACTCTCGGTGAGGCTAAATCGGTCAAGCCGTTTTGGCGGTAAGAGGTTATAACGTTGTCTTTGTACACAGCCGCTTTTTTGTTTCTCTTTTGATATAAACAGGCACTCGTTATGAGAATTCATTATTCATAATGTCTGTTGTTGCATTAAAAGTATAATTAAAATGTAGAATTGTAATAATTTGATTTGAAACTGTCTCTTGTTAATTGAAATAGAGATAAAACCATTTTCATGTTATTCTAAGAACAGAACGTTGATTGAGTTAAACATCTTGGCTATAGATAGCTCAAGTACGATTAGATAGCTAGATTAGAAGTTGAAGTGTAAAGAGTCGTAAAGCTCTCGAATCAATTCTAATTACGACCCTAAGAACACGCAGAATGTAGGCTACTTTCAAACGTTCTTATTAGAGATCTGTAGAAGCCACTGCTAGTAACAGCTAGTGTAGTGCTCGCCTTTGCTTACCACACTTGGCAAAAATACCGTTACGGATGCAGTACGCAGGTTTACCTTATTCTGCACGCTTGCAGCACGATAAGTGATTTCTAACAGAATTGTGACTCGGCCCTGTCGTTGAAATATATACCTACAGCGTGGCCACGCGGCCATGCAGAACGGTTTACGTGCTAAGGCTGCCCGCCTTCAGTATTTTAATTTCATCTAGGTACTTACTCGTTACCTACTTGAGTTTCTTTCTATTATGATGTAAATTATTATATTTATTACAAAAAAGAAATTCGTTGTGAATGAACAAAGAAACGTTCAATAAAAATACATAGGTATTTTTTATGTTTTTAGGGTTACGTAGTAAAACGAGGAACCCTAAAACATAAATTGAATGTTTACTAGTAACAAATCCACACGTTCATTCGTCACTGCGGCGCGGCTCGGCTGACTAGCATACCAAGAGCATACCCCGCTCCGAGGTGTGAAGGTAGGTATGATTCACGTTTCAACTGTTTGTATTATATGAAGACAGAATACTGTTATAGATACCATTACCGTGCTTGCAGTGACCGGGCGGATTAGATATTGGCTGAATATTGGTTTTCCGTTGAGATGGCGAATTTCACGGATACGTAATAACACGGATAATGTATTGACGGAGTTTACGTCTAATGACAATATGATAGGGATAAATTTTGGTTACCATCATTTGCCAGATTTTCATTTTGGAAAGCATGTTATCGTCCAACATCGGCTTGGAGTCGGGAATCCTGCTGAAGGGCAAATCTACGCCTAAATCGTTGTCCCTGGAATAAAGAAAGGTTGAGAATTACGATTTGATAAGAACATTTATGCACGTTAACATACATTCACCATTCTTTTGCCCATTACTTTTAAAGAAATTAAATCACTAACGTATAATTTTTATCTTTAGGATTGATCATTGCTATAGTATTACATAAAACTTAAATGTAACATAAGAATGTTTTTGTAAAAGCATGGTAGGTAAATAGGTTGACCCTGCTTGGGCGCCATTCGTAAGAATTTAATGATGGGATGTAAAAAAAAAACTTGGGTTCATTGAATTGTTTTGTTGCTAAGTCACAGTAAATAGCTAATATTATGTAAGGTAAACTTAGTACCTATAGTATCAATTATGTTGACCCGGATTGGGCGCCACTTTTATAAAACTGAATAACACTATCAAAATAATGAAGATAACTAAAGATATTAAAATAATATAACCTAAATAAAAAGTACATATAAATACTTGATACATAATTTATTTATCATCGCTCGAAATAACTGTAGTCAAGTTAAGATTAAACTGGTACACACTGGTAAACTGGTACTTAGTGGTCAAATTCCACGTTTGGCCGCCATGATTATCTCGGAAGTATTTATGCAATTTCTAACTTATAGTTCGTGAATGTCATCGTGAGGCAACCTGCATGCATACGTCTGTGGAATAAATTCGATGGCATATGTGAATCCACCAACCCGCACTGGGCCAGCGTGGTGGATATGGCCCAATTACCCTTTGTAGGCAGGGCTACGTCCTGTGATAGACTATTAAAAAAAGGCTGGTACAGTACAGTACAGAATGTTATTAACTGGCCTCTTTTTCTTTATGGTGATTTCATAGTTGATAAGAAAATCTAGATTAGTAACACTTTTCCTGTAGAAATTAAAAAAAAAACATTTCAAAATTGTAAAATACCCTTTCAAAACATTCTGCTGCCATCTAATGGGGACAGTAGCAAAACAATACTTACTTCAGTGACTTGTCTGCAGAGGGCGCATCATCTTCCTGGTCTGCTTGAAAGATGGCGTTGAGGTCTTCGTTGCTGAAGATGGGCTGGTTATGTTTCTGAAAGTTTTAGGGAAAAATATGTAGATGGCGTTATGCAATAAAATTAAACTATTTTTTCTGAAACTCAATAGACTATTAACATTTTTCAGTCCTTACTAAGTAGAAAATGAAATAAAAATGTGAAAAATAGCCGCTGAAAAATATTTCTATTACCCAGCGGCTATTTTTCACATTTTTATTCGTCCTAACTGTAATAATATGGATATCTTAGGGGCAAGAGTAGGTATCTTCAAAGACAAGCGTAGATACATACTCGATCTTCGACCACAACATCGCTTTCCAAATTTTGTGTTAAATTATGCAGCCTCGAAATTGACACGAAGTCTGATGAATGAAAGCATCGGCTTTGCGATTTATTTGGATAAAAAACTGCCTACTAAAATCCTACTTATTCATTCGGGATCCACAATTTTTACATCGCAAAGAATAGGGGTAATCAGTCAGTTGCTTGTCACATGTCGGTTGCGGACACGTTGCGAAGGACTCGCAATAAAAAGCAAAACAGGGTTTTTTATCTGATGTGGATCTAATGGTGCGATTTCATCAGAGTTGCCAACTGTGGCTTCTTGTACACACTGTTGAACTCAAATATTTCTTTTGGTTTACGAACAAAAACCTCTATATCATAAATTCTTCCACTGTTGGGAGTTTCTGCAAACATATGGTTGACAAAAATTACGGCCATATATTTAGGTGAAATCGTGCGTTTAGATCTTATCATTAAGTTCAAATGGTTTTGGACAGGGCATAGCACGGAGGACTGCTGACCGAAGGGATGGTCTCGAATGGAGACCACATACCGGCAAACGTAGCGTAGGACATTCACCCACGAGGACAGGTAATCTCATCAAGACCGCAGAAGAGCGCTGGAAGCTAGCCTCTTTCAACCGGTCTTATGGGAGATCCATAGGGGGTTCATTTCCAGTTGTAGATGTCGTCGATGGATGGATGGGTGAGATCTTATCGCTGCGGTAAATTTGAACTGAACCCACCAAATCAGCATTGGCTGCCATACGACGCAGCATCCTCGTCAGGTACCAGTCGGGGGCGGCGGCTGGGGGTTTGCCTGATCGCTTTCCGTGAGCTGGAATAGAAAAAATCACTTGTTATTTTCTGATATACATACATATTAATTTCAAGTAATTAGATAGTGTCCCCATGTAAGATTCTCCGAGTCGCCAGGGTTGTAATAGCAGTGTTAAAATTATTTTTTATAATTGTGAAATTATCAATGTCTGACTGTCATTTAGATCGATGATATTTTATATTGATTGATGTCAAATTATCAACACATTAAGCCCGATTACAGAAAAGGCACCATAGTAATTATATTAGCTAAATAGCATAGTTCTGTTTCTTTTTCACTTTAGGCATTCGATAGAGAGAGCGCTTTTTACGTTGCTATTAAATTTACGCTGGCGCCTCTATAATCGGGCTTAATATATTGTTTAAATACTTAAAATATAGTAACAGATATATACTTCACCATAACTCTGTCTTGTTCTGACCCGTCGATACAATTATTTCGTGGTGCGTATACTAGTATAAGACGAAAGGTGACAAAACCTTAGAAACTTGGGCTCAGATATAATGTCATAAATAATAGATATAATGAAATTGTCGATTTTTCAAATAGATTAATCAATGGTTACTTTACAGGAAGGACACACAAGAATAAATAAATACAAAGACCCATTTACTAAACCATTTGCAATATCACGCAACATGCTTGAGTAATGGTGATGTTTCATAAAAATTAACAGAATTATCTTTGAAGTCGGCTCAATAGAAAAACTTAAAAAGCTCATGGTTGGCGTTAACCCTTAAGGTAGTTTTGTTAAGTATACTATACATTTATTTAGAAAAAATCTAGTTTCAACGTTCGTGTATATTTACGAAATATTTTGATTGGTACTGTGAAATAGTATCCAGGTGCATCTATTTTAAAAAAAGAAAACGACATTGACTTTGACGGTTAGATATAAATGGCAAACTTTTGAGATAAGCAGTGGAGCACCGAGATGTTCAAGGTAAAATATTCTCATTTTATAATTTTCACTGCACATAATAACTGTTTTTTTCATAATATTTACTAACAAATATTTGATAATTACGCATATGCATAAAACACGCTTTTGGGACCGAGTTCTTCATCAGATTTTTTGTGTTTTATTTCAGTGTATAGTATACTATACATGGCTACAGTTCGTCAAAATTGGCGCTGTTTTGTTGTGTATAGAATACTATACATTGCTACATTTAGGGCGCATATGTTTTTACATTTTTGAGAACATGTGTGGGATTTACAAAACATTGAATTAATCATTTATTTCACAAAAATTAAATTACATCAAATGTAGGTCCCTGCAGTAATCCGCATAAACATTTTTATTTAAATATTAGATAAAAAACGTTGCAACTAACATCAAATTATGTTAGTTGCAGTGTTTTTTATGTAATATATTCACTAACATTTGGTTTTTTTGTTTTGGTTTGCTTGCATGGATGCTATTTTTGTTTTAGAAATATGCTAGGCGTCTTTTATCACCCGTGCTCCAATAAAGTGCTAGCTCTGACAAAAGTGAAGGAAAGAGCACTGAAGATGAAATATATGTGGATCTATAGAGAGCTCATCAGCACCGTCTCTAGATTCATCATATCAACATACTAGACAACCCGGTTGAAATCACACACTGTTCAGATGAGGAAGAGCAAAACATTACTATAGCAAATGATTCGGATCATCAAGAGATTTTAGAAAGAACCTACCCGTTCTCATCACTTCAGTACCTACTAGCCGAAGTTTTTCCGAGGTCAACAAATTGTGATCTGTTCGCTGTTTCCTCGGTTTTATTTAGAGTCTATGAAATGGTTGTACCCTACAAGGGCAAAAAAGCGGGTAACCGGCGTCAGTACAATCCCAACAAACTCCGAAAATGGGGACTTAATAATGGGGACCTAGAAAGGTGTGCAAGTGTGTAAGCATTGTGCAAGACTATCAAATTGCCAGCTTGTGTTATCTATTTTGTCAATATTATTTTACCTCACTGAAACTTGTGCATTCATTGCGAGAAGAATATGGTATTTTGGGACCATCAGGCAAAATAGACTACAAGGAGGAGACAAGATTTTGATTGCTGACAAAGAGCTAGAGAAGAAAGGAAAGGGATCATCTGGGTCGACGACACCATCAAACAAAGAAAACAATTAAGAAGTCGGATCTTCTGAAAGACTTTAGATATGAAGTATTTGCGGAGCTATAGATGAAAAACCAATCTTAGATCTCTTATGTTTTTTCACAATAAAGAGCTGGAACTGAAGAAAATAAAATCCGGAAGCCTGTGGCAGTAAGGACCACAGATGATGTGCGGTATGATCGATTCTGTCATTGGCCTCAACAAGCAAACTGCCAGCGCCGATGCAAACACTGCAAAGGAGGACAAGCAATTACTATTTGCACTAAGTGTACATATTATGCTAAGTCAAGGGTAGAAATTGCTTTGCGACTTGTCACCAAAATAACGAATTATTGTATTTTGTATAGTATACTATACATTCATACGTTTCGGAATAAGTAGCAATGTATATTATACTATACATGCCAATATTCATACATTGCACTACATATGTAGCACTGTATAGTATATTATACATGCTTTTTTTTTTAAAATGGCGATGTTTTGATTTTTATTTTTATTTTTCCTGTGTGCTTTAGAGTCTTAATAAAGGAGTTATGATATTTTTTTTGTTTTATTTAGCTTCAAATTATCTTGCTACCTTAAGGGTTAAACCAACGCCCAAAAAAGTAAAAGGTGTACGAGATCGGACTAAGGGAAACCATTTAATGACCATGTAGATAGCGTTGAATAAAATCTAATATATCTGTATTCACTCGCCACCGGAAATAAGTAAGTGGGCTTTCCCTCAATCAGGCGATTCTTTACCATAAATCTCATCTATTGTTTTGCAAAAAAGTCTCATTGCCCAAATATACCACAGTGGCGCGCTCCATGGCGCGCTCAGTCATCTGTACAACTAGTCATTGCAAGCGTCAACCAGACATTCTCCATTTCCTGCGAAAGGTTCAGATTGCATGACTGCCCGCCATTCGTCTCGTGCTAGCACTTACCTGTGCTTTGGCTATTACAAACACTACGTATAAGTCGTAAGTGCTTTTGTAAGAAGCATTCAAAACCTGACATGGATGAATGTGTTTTAAGCTACTGTTAAGAAAGTTAGTGATGTTTTCGGAATAGGGATCGAATATTAGAGGCAATTCTTTCGAATGATTGCTTTGATGAATACAGGGACAATAATGATGAATGTTGTAACGCTCGTGTAAATATCTGCATTATGACGTTGTTTATATTTATAGCTTAGTTGATCGAGCGAGTAAAGCGTCTCCGTTATGAGATGTCAATTTTTTTAGTTAGGAAATTCATGTAAAGTAAAAAAAAATCATAAATGGGTAGGTATATTTTAGCAACCATAGCAAACATTTTAGGCTAATTGTTTGCTGAAGTTTTTTCACAAATAAAAATAACTAGCTGAACACACAATTTTAATAAACAGTATTAATAAACAAATTTAAAAAAAATCTTACCTACGCATAACTTTTTAAGAAGTTGCTTGAACATTTTCGAGTCCAATTTTCTGCTTATTGAACATAAAGAAATCTGTGATTGCTTGATAGTTATTTATACCTATATAATTATATACCTGCATTTTAGTGCTTTTTATGATTGCCATATTCCATCAGGAATGAGGAGATTAGAGAACTAAAGTTACCGATATAGCCCAGCGGATTGGCAAGTTGAAGTGGCAATGGACAGGGCACATAGCGCGGAAGACTGATGACCGATGGGGTCGAAAAGTTCTCGAGTGGAGACCACGCACCGGCAAGCGCAGCGTAGGACGTCCACCTACTCGGTATCCCCTGCCTGTCGTAAAAGCCACAAATGTCGTAAAAGGGGCACCTGGGATTCGAGGGTGGGCGCATTTTGGGGATGAGTTTCACCCAATCGAGTCCGGAGGAGACAACGGCGCGTCTCAGCCAGCGTCGTTGTAAGGAGGCCTGTATAGTCCTGGGACGTCAATTTACATGCTAGAAGGCACTGCTGCGGCCCAATGGAAATCCCAGTGCCGTCTATAAAGCATAGTAGTTGGCTACCGACGGCGTTTTAGTGGTTAAGACCACATAACCCAGTTGCACTCCTATGCAGCTAGGTATCTGTAAAAGATTTCCCCCCAGTCACCAAAAAAAGGACGTCCACCCACAATGTGGACGGAGGACCTCATCAAAATCGCAGGATCGTGCTGGATGCAAGCCGCTACCAACTGGTCTTATTGGAGATTATTAGGGGAGGCCTATGCCCAGCAGTGGACGTCCTATAGCTGATGGATGGAAATTCATATACACTCCTACCAAAGAATACTAAGTAACTTATCTGTATCTGTGCCTATGTAAGCATAGGCTGATAGGTATACACGTAAATACAAGTTAACTGGTACTAGTACTGCAGTTTTCATTTCAAACCCACACTCCCACATGCACGTTCTTTATTGACCAAGCTTATTATATCTTCTTTGACCGAGCGTAAGTGTGGTCTCGGAGTCTACTGGGACGAGCCGGCACTTGGGTGTATGTTTGTATGTATATTTGTTCTATTATAACTCAAGTACCGCTCAACCGATCTCCATGAAATTTTGCATGAACATAGTTTATATTTATAGAATTTTTTTAAGTGCGAATAGGAGCATTTTCTGTTCAGTGGTTGCGAAGATACGAGGGCTGAGGTAAAAAGAGGCAAAACGGCGCCACTTTCTGCGGGAGTTGCGGATGACTATTTTAAACATATCACCGAATATATCTATGTCTTTAAATATTTGTTCAAAATAAATCGCTAACTTTATACAAATATTGTTAATTTTTTTTTTAAATCCAAGTAGATATTTATGATATAAAATAAGAATAGCGCGAGGTCCAAGTCCGGGGCGGACTACTAGTATAAGCGATCTTTAACCCGTATAGAGCTTGGTATAGTTATAATTAGAGAGCACTAATTACTTTTTAGGGTTCCGTACCTCAAAAGGAAAAAACGGAACCCTTATAGGATAACTTTGTTGTCCGTCTGTTCGTCTGTCCGTCTGTCTGTCAGTGTGTATGTCAATACTCTTTATCTCGGGAACGGGTAAAGATATCGAGTTGAAATTTAAACTGTGTACGTATATCTATGGTCTCTTGCAGTTGTGTAAAAGAAAAACTTCTCAGTTATCGTTTAAAAAAGAGCCTCAGCGAGAGCTCAGTTAGAGCCGTTTATGTCGTAAAAACCGCATATTTCGACACTCACAAAAATCAAAACCTACAGGGTACTTCCCGTTGACATGAACTATAAAATTTGGCGAAAAGCTTTGTCTCAGAGTACACATTTAGAAATAAATCTGAAAACTGTACATTTTTCTTCATTAGCAAATGCCTAAACAGGTTTTTAATTATTTTACCAATATTTTTGTATGGAACCCTCGATGTGCGAGCCTGATTCGCACTTGTCCGTTTTTTTTAATAATTTACAATGACGTACGTTGAGATGGTAGGGGCCATAAATCACTTTTTTAAATTTAGAAAGCACTAATTACTTTATAATAAATAGGAAACCTTTTCAGCTGCACCTGTCAACTGTCGTTTTTTAATAATTTCCAATCACGTACGTTGAAATGGAAGTAATTAGACCAAATTACCCCCGAAGCGACACGATGGGATCAAAATGTCAGCAGGTGATCAAACCGGTTTCATTTGAAAGCCGCGTGCCCCGTGTTTAGATTAATGAAATTTGCATGTTCCTAATGACTCATTAATAGTGTTGCCCGTCCTTACTGGTATTATAAATCCAAAAGTGTGGTTGTTGGTTACTCTTTTACGCAGCGACAGAGAATCTATAAGCTTCATTTTTGGCATGGATATCCTACTAATATTATAAATCTGAAAAGTTTGTTTGTTTGTTGGTTTGTTCCTGTTTGACGCAGCACTGGTTAAACGGATTGACTTGATTTTTGGCATGGATATAGTTCAAAGGCCGGAAAGTGACATAGGCTACTTTTTGTCCAGAAAAAATAAAAGGTTTCTGTGGGAGTACACAAAAGTGAGAATAACACGCGAGCGGAGCCGCGGGGCTAGCTAGTATTTTATAAGTTGGAAAATGATGGAAAACTTAAAAGATTTTGCGTTTATTACCTATGGCCCTGTATAGATCCCTTTTCTTAAAGTAAGAAATTCATATTTTGTTTAGTTTGATATTTTTAAAAGGCACCGGAATAAAATCCGAGTTCTAGACATGTAAAGAAAACTCCTATCTTAAATATGTAAAGAAAACTCCACATTCATATTATACGGTCTATAAAATGAATGACAAAAGTTATTGATAGACGCCTCTAATGCACTTTTTAGTTCCTTTTCAACATGCGTCTTTATGGCACATATCCTTGTTACATCTGCCCGCCTAATGGTGCGATGAAGTCTTGAAACTAGTTATTCAGAAAGTTTATACATGTTCATTTGCGCAAAAGGTCATTCTTTGTTTGATCTTGAGTAATATTTTATTCACCAACTACTCGTTTATGAGTGTTCTTTAGCATTCCCGAAGTAAGAAATCATAATAGAAATTACATGTATTTGAATTTGTAGAAATTTTATTAGTTTCCTGTGTATGATGTATGTCATGAGCGTAGGAAGTCTATGTGCAAATATATTATTTGACCAGGGCGGTTATATTGTGCTGAATGAAAACTGCATCTAACTGGTTATATTTTTGATATATGAGAGAGTTCAGGTGCTATTTGGAACCCAGCAGCCATCTGCAACTGGCGACAGCACGTGCAGCTGTTAATACAAACTAGTAATGCAGCTGCGCCCGACTTCATTTGTTTTGGCCACATAATCACTACTAGTTTTCGCCGCAATACTCCTAGTTTTGTAGGAATACATATTTTGGATGTCCAACTGGTTGTGCGAAAGCAGTTGGTCCACGAGGAACTCCTCGTATCAGCTACTGCCCGTGCTGTTGGCAGTTGCAGTTTGCAGCTCGATTCCAAATGACACGTTTAAGTCTAACTGCAAGTCCTATGGCTGGAGTGACGATAAAAGTAAGTACAAACATACAAGCCTTGTACCTAGTTAGTTTGGTATCAGAGTTTTTGAATTGTTTGAAGGCCTCTGACGCAGCTAAACGATTGAAACAACCGGCGTCTAAAATTTAACGTACGACACGTTGGCGTATGAGCGATGGTAGAGTAGAGCGCTTAGTAGAAATTTTGATTAAATTCTGTAAGGGTACATCATCATGATAATTTAATCATGCAGAACTCTTATTTCAATTATAAAGTCTGTAATATTCTGTTATCCGCGGTCACCCATACGAAGACTGACCGTGCAGAACACGGCATGACTTCGGAATAATGATGATTAGTTTTTAAACCCACGATCTGATATTTACACAGTAACACTCATTGTTGCGTTTGTATCATGTGTCATTCTTCAATCACTAAATACACATGACGCATAGTCCCACTTTCCCGTAGACTGTCGTCCACGTAAGTAATGACGTCGAATTTATTAGTATCAGCGGATTCCCACGTCCAAAGGTTTTTATTGAGCGCCCGTGGCTCTATTATCGTTAATATTGGTTCATTTTAAGCTCTGGGATTATCGCGCGGTGGTTTATTATGAAAAAACGCCGGCATCCGCACTAGATGCTTTATCATTGGGGAATTGGTTGTAAATAGGTGGGCTATAAGCTCTATTTGAAATCTAACGTCCGAATAACCGCATGAAAAGTTAACAATGTGCCAATGGAACGGCGTGTCGGCATTCCGGTTTCCTGATATGACCTAAAAGCTTAAGCTTTCAAAGTTAGAGAGAATAGGTATCATCAAAGTCTGCGTGCTTCATCTTCGAACACAACATCGCTTTGTGTTATAAAATAAACTTACTTGTAAGTATTTGACATAGGTATAATGATATTTGTCATAGTTATTCATTAGTAAACGTTGAAAAAGCCAAGCTCAGTTCAAAAACCCGAAGCTCGCGATGACTGTTCTAACTTCTAGCATAGCAGATTAGATATTATTTACCTAGTTTTATTAAATTAATTACCATTACGCTACGCTGCCGTATTTCGTCAATAAGTAAATTTGAAATTGGTAATACTGTGAAATCAAATCGTTTATGAACAAAGTAACAATGTTCAGATTGTCATTAACCCAAAGGCCTATAAACTAGTTAGGAATTGTATTTCTCTGTCGCAGGTGCGGTAGCGTTATGAAATTATTTTAATTCTATGGATAAATTTAGATGTCACGAATGTTAGGAAGAACTAAGTATATTTTGTGTCTTACTCTAAACATTCTATAAACTTTTGCTTATGTATTTTTTTAAAGATACATAAGATTATGTTCCTTGAAAGTAAACAAAATAAACGAAGCCATTTTCTAAACAATAATAAAACAATGGGTATAATATAAATACTAATCATTATGATAAAAAGCCCACAGGCCCAATTATGAGGGCGCCATTGTAAATTAAATAGCAACGTAAATATAACCCATTTTAAGTTGCTATTAAATTTACGATAGCGCCTTCACAATTGGGCCTATGGGCTTTTTATCGAATGCCTAAGGTGAAAATGAAACAGAAATTGTCTACTTAGCTATTATAATTACGATGGTGCCTTCAAAATTGGGCATCATATCGTTTTCAAAAAGTACTATGATGCACAGAACAGAAAAAAATGATTAGATTGATTCACGTTCACAAGTATGTTTTCATTTTTGTTTATTTTCATTTTATTCTAAATATATTCTGCTTACAGAATTTATTGTTGTGACAAATATTCTTACGAAATACGTGCTGAATTCTCGTTTCGAAATATACAAGTACAAACGTTTATATATATAACAATACGTTAAGATGCTTTTAACGAAATTAATACAAATAGACACGAGAACTAATTTTACTGTATCGGCGGCTCAAAAACTTTGACACCAGGGCTACCACCCAGACTTACGTTAATTACTTTCTTACTAAAATCTCTAAAATGTCTTACGTTAATTCTAAAATCTCTACAATGTCTTACGTTAATCATCTAAAATGTCTTACGTTAATTACTTTCTTACTAAAATATGAGAAAAATGTTAAAAGCTTACATTTAGCTGTGATTTATTAAGACATCGAGTTAAAGTAAAAGTAATAGGTGAATTGCGCTCATAAGTACGTATAAGTACGTATCTATTTAATATGTTTATTACATTAATTTACCATCATCATCATTTTAGTTATGATATGTCCACTGCTATACATAGGCCTTATTTGTAGATCTCCAAAAAAAGCGGTTAAATGCGACTTGCATCCTTGAGACCTACGCACTACGCAGTGTTTGTTGGTGCGTAGTATCGAGTTTTCGAAATTTTCGAACCCAACAGTTACCCACTCCGATCTCAATATTGCTAATACTCTTAGGTATATGGGTTACTAAGGTTCTACAAATATCTCATTTCTGAATCAATATCTCAAAAACAGTCCAAGCATAGCCCACCACAGCTAGTTAAGCTACTTTGAGCATATTCAATATTATTATGACAAACACAGAATACGCAGTCTTCATTCTGAAATGTACATAGTTAAGAAGCTTTTAGTAAAATTAATACAAACAGTGAAATAAACTCACCTCCCCAACACGAGTGTCCGTAGCTGAGGCATGAACCTGGAACCAAATTAAATACAATTTCGTTAATAACATGTCGAGATATCATCAGGGTATTCACTTAATTGCCTCATTCTGGCAATCCTTTTATGTTAATAACAAAGTGCTTTTTTGAGGAAAAGTGCTCAAATTATATCATGAAATTGTAAATACAGTCTCTCCCAATTTTGTCCACTCCTCTCTGTTCTGTACCTATCTTCTGCAATCGTGAGGTCGTGGGTTCAAATCTCGGACCCGTACCAATGAATTCCTTGGAATTTATGTACGGAATTGCACACCACTGGCTTTTCGGTGAAGGAAAACATCGTGAGGCAACCTGCATACGTCCGTAGTAGAAAGTCGATGGCAAATATGAATCCATTAACCCGCACTGGGCCAGCGTGGTGGATATGGCCCAATCACCCTACACACCCTACCCCAGGGTAGGCCTACGTCCTGCAGTGGACTATTAAAAAAATAAGGCTGGTACAGTACAGTATACTTATTAGTACCGCAACAAATAAATCACTTTGAACTTTACATATGAGTGCTAATACACCATAAATAGGTGAAATAACATCGATATAGGCAGTGATGTAATAAATAATAATTTAACATGCTTAAAAATTGTCTTACTGGTATCATCATCATTGCATGCCAAACTGTTTGAATTATGTTTTAAATCTAAATAATATTTTAGTTATTTAAATTTACTTACCGTTCCGTAAACCTATTTAAATAATGCAAATAATAAATATAAATTGAATGAAATTGAAATTTAAAATGATTTTTAAAGCTGTGCTGTGTTACTAGATCTATTGTCTCATGTTAATTTCACTTCCCAGTTTGAGAAGATAGGTACATTTACGGTAGTCTCAAACATCAGAAGTGCTGCCCAGTGGATGCATTAGGCCGACTAAGTGCCCTTTATCCATAGACATCTAGAGAGAGTCCTTTATTTACCTAGTGCGCAAAATGTATGTTTACGAAACATAAATTGCAGAATTCAATTTATAAGCGACTAACTGACTCGATGAATTTCATATCACCTTCATCTCACTAATTCGGTCTATTCTAATTTCGATGGCGTTTAGCTCCACGAAACAACAGTTGCCGTGTTGTACATGTGGCTTTATTGTTTTTCGCGCAATTTCCTTATTTGTTTTGGTAAGAACCTACCGACAAAATACTACAATTAGCAAAACATCAAAAACGAACTAGCTAAATCGGTCCAGCCGTTCACGCGTGATGCCGTGACTAAGCAAAATAGGGATTCATTTTTATGAATTATAGAATTATAGTTGTGTTATTATTGGCTAAACTTAGTTGGGATTTTAAGCAGAAAATTTTATGCGAAATCAGCCCCCCGACCGCCTAAGCAATAGCAATCGTAATAGCAATCGTTTATGACTTCATTTTAGTCATTTGGCACCGCCTATGTGACGTTAGCCATCAAAGTTGTTCATTCAACGATTGCTTTCGCAATCCGCGCAAAGCAATTGATGGCTAACGTCACAGGCGGTGCCAAATGACTAAAATGAAGTCATAAACGATTGCTATTGCTTAGGCAGTCGGGGGCAGGTTCCGCTACATCGAGACGACATATCCCATCTCGAGAGATCTATCCCTGTATTCAATAAGCTTTTCCTTTGTTAGGCGTATGATAGCTCCCAAGATAGCTTTTAGTTACACGGTTACACCAAATTTCAGGTATTGCAACCGTACTGTTGTCATAGCCATTATGGTAGGCCAGACCAGATTTTTCGACTACAGTTAAAAATGATATTATTTAACTTGTGGAGGTGATTAAAGTTTAAATGTTTTCTCAAGTAGCATAAATGTAATATAAATATTTGTTTCAAGAAAACTTACATAACCAACTACAAATGTATCGGAATTTCAGTTACATATCTTAAAATATGTATACTAAATAGCCGGTGTTTTTTTGTAAAATAAAAAGCATATTTAAGCAGTTGTGCGCGTTTTTAATGTAAAAAAAATCATGTAGAAAATGTAAAATTCATATAAGTAACAATCTATCGAAATGGGATAATTTTATCTTGAAACTAGGCAACCACAAAATCATATTTCACGGCATAATTATTTTTCGACAAAAAAACTGACTTACACTGTGAATAGAATTCAAATAGTTCGTACGAATCTATATCTCATTGTTGATATTTCATTAACGGTTCAGCCGATTTCTATAAAATTTAAACAGGACCACCTCGGGAGTATAATCTGTCGAAATAAAAATATTTTTCTAAAACGACTCACAATTGGCGATAATATCGATGAACATACACAAAAAAAACATACAGACGAACATAGTATCTCCCCCTTTTTGTATGTCGGTAATAAAACATACTTAAAGCGTATGACTTTATACCCGCCCACGCCTAGCTACCTCACAAATGGAAATCGCGTAAAAATTCACAATTGTGCCGCAAAATTGTCGCTAAAGCGCACATTACGTTCAATCACAATCAATATTGATCAAAAGGCTGTATTTGTTTGTATCCAATCTGTTCGCTGGAGGTGTTGAGTATAAATCAGAGTCGATGCATAAAGATTTCCCCGCGGGCTCATAATACGAGGATTCCTTTGAATGCGCGCTTGAACACTACGTAACCTTTTTAGGATTCCGAATCTCAAAAAGTAAAAAAGAACCCTTTTTAGGATTGCTTGGTTTCGTCTGTCCGTCGATGGGGTTATCAAAAATATTTACCCAGTAACGCGTGGATTTATAAAGTTGAAATTAATGCTGATTGGATGGGTACTCAAGTTTTTTATCTCATAGAGCGATCTGCAGACAGACAGAGGTATCAAATAGAAAAGAATACAGTTACACAAGTATAAGTTGGCGGTGGCGATTTGAGGAACTAAGACGGCTATTTTGAAAATTAACTTTGACACTTCCGAGTTCATAGTAAATATCGTTGGGAATATTTTGTTAACTACTGTGCTATCATCATGCCTAAAGTGATAAAAAGTGGTACAAGAGAAGCAGTTATAAAAGTACACTGACATTGAACACAGTGGCGCACAGCCGCGCCAAGTTATACTTGCCGGACTGTACTTGTTGGATACTTAGTACTCTATAATTTTACAGATATCTGTGTAATTTATAGATATCTGTGACTCCACAGTGTGACTCTATACCTTGTAAAATATAGCTTGATACGCGAGACATTGACATATTCGAAATGACTCACGCACATCATTACCATAATTTGAATAGTCAAAATGTTCGGTACACAATGTTGTACTTCATGGTCGAGATTCACGAGCATGAAGTACAACATTGTGTTATTCTATTGTCTATGATAGTCTAATCTCTTAAGCGTTCTGCAGACAGCTGCGGCATGCGGCCGCGGCCTAATATTCGCCCAATCACAGAAACTGAAATAGTGAAATCAAGACCTGTGATTGGACCAACAACCGCAGGCTGCTGCTGTCTGCTGGACTCCTGAAGAAAGCAGAGAATATAGCTTTTTAAGTCTAAATTTCTACTAAAAGCTAAATTAACACAAACACACATTTAAATCAAACTGTTTCAAGCTCTTTGATCTTGATCTGTTCTTTTAAAACAAATTACCTGTGTCTAAAGTTGCAACAAGAAATGTTTTGCTCTAAATCTAGAAAAAGTCAAATGAAAAAAAATACTAAGTCTGGCTTCGTGTCTACCAAAGATGTGATGTGTAGATATAAAAACCGGCATATTTATAATCATTTCTCGTCACACCGTTTCACAGCCTTGCTCAACGTTATCGCATCCTAGCACAGCTCATATATTTGGCACATTTTTGGTAGAAAAGCAGTCTTAGAATTCAACATAAAATATTTTTCAACACAAAAACAGCTTTGGAAAAAATCAGTTTTCTTTTTCTTGATGCGAACGATGAAACAAGTGCACTACTACTGTTCATAGTTACTAAAAGTTCTAAGCTTTGCAACCGATAAATTCACAACTGTCAATTCACTTTAATGAATAAATCAGCTGTCCGAGGCCTTGTCCTAGTTGACCAAGTAGTATAATCTTTAAGTCTTCTGGGATAATAATGTCCCTGGATGAATTTTCAGAATTGGTGCAATAGTTTCCGACTTCATTCGAAGCACACGAAGTAAATACACGGACAACATTGGCGCTCTTTCTATCGTATTGTAAAGGAATTGATCATATTCTGATTATTATAATGATAGATCCAATGACGTATTAAACCGGACGGCAAGATTTTTACTATTTTTTCTATTTCATACTCTCACATTTTATCACAGTCTCCGGTAGAGTGCGTTATATTATCGTTGTGCATTGTTGTGTTCTTTATTCCTGTTACAATAAGGAAAAATAATGACATTTTAAGAAGATACAGAATAAACTCACAATGTTGTATAGATAAAGTTTGTCACCTTTTCCATCTTTCCTTTCAGCCTTAAGTTTACGTTAAGATGCCCATTGAACTAGCCATTCATACCTACTAAGTGCATACTAATAGCGTGTATAAAACTTAAACGAGCAGTCTTCATTGTTGTAAGCACAGAAAACTTATAACAATATAATGCAAAAATATATGAGTCGTTTCTATAAGTGCTACTATTAGTTCTACGGTAGGACTACCGGGACAAAATTTTCCCGGTAGTTCTACTTTAGAACATTTCGCTTTCAGGGCTCATAAGGTCGAAATTATCGAGTTTAGGCCATAACCCTTTATAATATTCAATTATTTGCTTTATTTTTTTAGAAAATATTTTTTCCATTATTTTCTTTCATAACAATCGTCATTTAAAGGAATTTCATATTTTCATATTATTATCTTTTGACATTGCTTGTAAAACATGGCAGCGCGATAGCTGCCTTGAACAAAAATCAAATTAGAAAACATGAAGTTCCTTTCAAATTAATACGAGTATTTCAATGGATTTTTTGAGCCTCTGTTCTGGTCCCATTGTGCAAGATCTTTTTTGCACAAACACTAGAAAGTTTTCCGTATAGGGGGTGATTTAGACCATTTTTATGAACTTTTAGCTACCAATCCGGAATACGAGAAAAAAAGCAGCTGTCTCATACAAAATCGCAACTCAGAATCTATAAAATGTGTAATTGGCAATTCCGGGTTGGCCCCATAGTAAAAGTTATTTGTAATATTATCTTGATTCAATGCTTTTCCTATACGAATAACCCTGGATAAACCCGATCCCGTCCTAAGTTATTATAACTTAGGTACGTAGTAATTTTCACACCCTTTTCTTTTTTGACTTTTCAGTAAAAGATAAACTGCGGATATTTTTATATACCTATGAAAAATTCCGAGGGCATAATATAACAATCCGCTTACCCACAATAGGCCAGCGTGGTGGACTATGTCCACTATTAAAAACATTTTGACAAACATTTAAACATCGAGATTGCCTCGGTGGCTCAGTGGTTAGTGACCCTAACTTCTGGGTCAAAAAGCAGTGGGCTCGATCTCCACCCAGGGCAAATATTTTATGTGATGAACATAAGTGTTTGCTCTGTGCCTGGGTGTTATTTAGTTACTATCTATATAAGTATGTATTTAAAAATAAGTATATGTTAATATAAAGTTTGCTTAGTTCGGGGTCAGAGGCCGTGTGTAAGATGTTCCAAAATATTTATTATTATTTATTTAAGTACAAGTTAATAACTAAGGTTATTTGTTCTTTAATAAACAGAGAAAGAGATAAATGCTTTACTAATGTCAATATCGCATGTCTCCTTTCCAAAGAGTAATTTGTGATCGATGATTACTCAACAACGTAAGCTAATTAAATTCTCTTTAACAACACCTAGGTGTAACTACTACTCGTTACCGCCTTAACTTATTAACAGAAAGTCAATTAAAAAGTATTGAAAGCTTTTAATAATTACTACTCTTAGTAGTAACACAAAAGCACGAAAATACTTGCTTATAAAAAAACATAGAAAACATATTTTCAACCGCTAAGTTTCTACGTCTGAGTAATCTAGTGCAATCAAATTTGTACGCGTCTTCAATATGAAATTCCCTATACAGGGAATAATAAATTTGCATAGTTGATGTCCTCAACTTTTCCTATAAAACTACGCCAAGCGAATATTATCCTTGACAATGCATTGCACTACTGCCAATTATATCCATTCGAAGAACTAATACCAACTACTCGTTTCTCTGAAAAAGCATAATGAAAATTAAAGAATCGGTATGCACCATGCATAGAAATTCAGTCATCGCATGTTTCACACAAAATGATATTTCGTAATAAGCTTCAAGTACGTAGAGTAGAGAACAATCCAGAGGTAGCATGTCGTGCGTCTAAACTACTGTGCTGAAATTTCATGCTTTGTGCTGGGACATACCTCCGCGTTGACTGCGCCAGCCGTTGATCTTTTCTATAAGATTTGAGGGCTTGCTACCTCTGTTAATTCTCTGCTCTGTGGACGAAATAGAGGAAGTTAGTAGTATTGTCTAGTGATGGTCGGAAACTGTCGCCCGCTGTGGGAGCGACGCTATAGTGCTGTTAGAATTGCCTTTAAAATGCTTTCATGCGGTGTTGTGTTTCAAATTGCTTCTCAACTGTTAATGCACGCGTTTGACGCTTGAATTGGAATCAGCGTTCAATTGTCTTGTATTGTTATTAGATTGGATAAATGGTGATTTTCTCATAAAAAATATTCTATTTGAAGAGTAGTTTAATTTCACTTATTTATTATTTATGGAGTGCGAGAATGACACTAAATTTTTGGCTGTTATTGATAACGCCATTTTAGCTTAATTTCATGAAAAGCAAGATACAATACTTAAAAGATATGTGGACCAAAACGCTGCCATTCAAGATGGAAATGCATCTCGATGGCATAGATGGTTTTGGCATAATATAACATATTGCACTTTGATACCTCTGTTCATGCATTCTTTGGTGCTTTTATAATCAATCCCATTGCTGCCATTGAATTAATTAAAATATTAAATGGCTTCTGTGAAGTATAATTGCTCTGTAACATGGCAGGCTAGACCTACCTCAATTTACACGTCACATGTTTTTTCGACTTTTTATGTAATGTACTCGCACTTTATGTAGAATGAAAAAGACAACTGTATTTTTCTAACTTCATGCTTTTAAATTGTAACGTTGTTCAAAAGTTTTATAAGGTCAAAGCCAAAGGTCTAAAACTTTTGGCTGTTTATGGATGATCCAGTCAAATTTCATAAGTGTACTTCAGTTAATAAATGCATTGCGCGAAAAAGAGAAAATAAGACGTACTTTTTATATATAGTAGAAAAATTCTACGCGTGCATATTTTATTACATGGTTCTTTTGGTTCTGCTTATCGTGAACTAATTGGCGATAGGCAAAGCTATAACTATCATCGTATTGCGGCGCAGTACATTATTTAATTTTGTTTACTTTGATCTATTTGCAAATTACCCAATTGTCGATGCATTAGGATACTACAGATGCTTTTTCTGTTTAATTAGCAGTTTGTTTGTAGTTACTTATCTACTACTAATTTGGTAGAACGTTTCTAAACTCGAGTTGACTCGATATTTGATGCAAAATTCAAATTTAAAACTAAATCTGAACGAAAATCCCGATTTATTAATTCAGTTTAGTTATTTCTAGTTTTCCATATCCATGGAATCAAATTAAAAATAAATGTAAAGTAGTACAATAATTTAGATCAAGGTAAACATAAGCTGGTTTTAACACATTGTATAATGACATTTAGCAAAGTAATGCTTTTAAAATGTATTCTTGGAAATCAAAATACAAAAAGTACTTCCAACCCACACAACAACCCACAAAGAAGAGTAAACAAAGCCAGCTACCCATCACAAGAAGGTGGCTGTTTTTTCTTAAGAAAATTGCTAAATTGCTAATGAAAACACCGCTTGTTATCATTAGCAATCAAACCGAACTTGGCTTGTTCCATTTGTAATTTCACCTGGTGAACTCTGAAGTATCTAAATAGTAAATAATAACTAATTTTGAATTCAGTTTTGAAGGTAAACTTAATCGGTGGGAAGATATTAGCATATTTCATTTGTTAACTTATCTCTGAAATGTTTCCTTCTCAAGTTAGCAATTTGTTATTTCAACAAGTCAAGTGATCTTCGTGCTTCGTGCGTAAAATACAGTACTTTTCTGTATTTTATCTAAGAATTTAAAATACATGTTTGCTATGGTTTCCTTAGACCTTAAAATTAAGCAACGTTTCGCGCGGTCAATATTTGGATGGGTGACCGCGGGTGACATTTTCCAACTGAGCGCTACCGTGGTTCGGATGACACGTTAAATTGTAGATCCCGGTAATACAACATTAACCGTTTAGCCATATCAGAGGCCTTCAGGCGGCCAAAAAACTCTGACACCAGGACTAGTCACCCGGCCTATACGAACTTACTTTATATTAAAATTTTGACATTGTATTATTTTAGTTTTCTTAATAGTCTACTGCCGAACATAGGCCTCTTAAGACTGAAGATGATTCTGATGATGGCGTGATCCAATTTTTTTCACAGATATGTATGAAGATTAAAAAAAATACTTTTAATAAATTCTCCCGGTAGTCCTACCGTAGAACTTCTTGGTTATAATTTTCCCGGTAGTTCTACTGTAGAACATTTCGCTTTCAGGACCCATAAGGTCGGATTTTTTAAAATCTTGTATCGAACGATTGATGTATAAATCAAACATGTTAAGTCCTGAAAGACCGTAAGTTATATTGAACTGAATGAAAATTCAAGATTTTAGCAAATTCGACCTTATGAGCCCTGAAAGCGAAATGTTCTACAGTAGAACTACCGGGAAAATTTTGACCAAGAAGTTCTACGGTAGGACTACCGGGACAATTTATTTCCGGTAGTTCTACTACTAGAACTAATAGTAGAACTTACAGGAACGACCCATATTTAAGGCTACAAGATATAGCTGTAGGTGATACAGCCGCCCGTTATTCAACCGGATTGTCATATTATAGTTAGTTTAAGTATTGTCATGTATATTCCGTGTGATAAATGTGACAAAGATGTGTATTGTGGAAATAAATGAAATGAAACGAAATAATGTTCTGTATTGTATTGGATAATGCATGTACATGTTTCAGCCTAAGTGTGTTATCTCCCTATTATTACCATTAGATAGGCTAAATTAGAAACCGCCTAAAAGCTGTGATTTTGATTATCTGAAGAGGTCGTCGTTTGTTGCCAATACTATGTAGTTTCAGTTATTTTATCGATAACAACATGATAAAATTGTCATTTACGTTGATTGACAGCTTCAAGGTAGGCATTGATGTTAAATTAGGAAAAACTCGTCAAAAAGTATAGAAAATTGAATATCAAAGTTATATGCTTATCATCTTATCATCATTATTTTTAACTCTTCTTTTGCGCTTTTTTCTCGATCCTGCGCTAATTTTCTAGAGATTAAAACGATTAAACGTTTTTTGTAATATCGTTAAGTTATAGCTAGCTGTTACATTTAACAGTTCGTTTTCCTACCTACGGCTACGTGTCCATTTGATCACCCATACTTTGATGTTATTGGCCAACTGCCTTCACTCAGCCTGCCAGTATGTCATGATGAACATAAAAGTTAGTATTTTGATGTACGTACTTCCCTGCCGGCTTATTGGGTCAACGATTATATTGAAAATCGAGGGTCCTACCTGCACGGGTAGCATGGCAATGGGACAAATTGTCTTTCCACCATTATATCCCCTCAAAGAGAAAATAAAGTCTGGATTAACAATGACAATTAACATTAAAAGTGGATTAATGTTTTTTTTCCCTTAGCCATGTTACCCGTTGGCACAAGACCTACGAGCAGCGTACAAGAATAGAGGCTTATGCAGTGTCATCAGCAGTGGGCAATCACGGACTGTGATGATGATGACGTACTACCTACTTTGTAGTAAAATATGTAGTTAAATAATTATAAAATCGACTACAATTACAGCTGCACGGAAAACTCCGCAGGAACCTTTTAAATCCCATACGGAAAATATCACATATCATTTCCGGCCTTCTAACTATTCATGAAAATATAGGAACTTCTTAATGAAGTCGTTATGAAATATAATTATTTATTAATACCATCAGCTTAAATTGGGAGACTATTGTATTTCAAATTCAGAATTGCGGGTTTCCAATTAGTGTTAAGCAACAGCGTGTGTTTCGAGCATAGTTTTTGAAAAGATTAAAAATAATTATTTTGCTCATAAAATGGCAATACCGATTTTAATCGTGTACTCCTTCTTTTTCAGAAGTCGAAGTCGATTAAAAATGAGATCGATATGCAACTGTTGCAAACTCTCCACCAATGCGGAGTGGAAGCAATAGGAGCTCCGTACATTTTACAGAATTACTGTTATTAATAACTAATCGTAAATGTACATAGAAGTCACCAATAATAGCGTTGTAGTCTATAAGACCTGCGATGAAACCATATTTACATAGATAATAAAAAAATATTTTTCCGCTTCGCTCCTATTGGTAGAGTCAGTCATTTGGTGTACCATAGATAAACTTCCCATTAAAGATTTTAAAAACTACTAAAGGTCTATATGTTTTTATTTCAGGTAAGTATGTTTGCAAGTAAGCATCATTGTTGTTTTAAACGTTGGGACGTGTCATTCAGCCACAGCCCTGAGCGTGATCATCGAAGTTCAAAAATATTAAAGGAATTACTCGAAAATATTATTATTAATTTTAATCGACTTCAACATATACAATACTAGTGACCCGCCCCGGCTTGGCACAAGTGTAATATGCATAAATAAACCTTTCTCTTGAATTACTCTATCTATTTAAAAAAACCGCATCAATACCGTTGCGTGGTTTTAAAGATATTATACATATGGACAGACAGACAGGGAAGCGACTTTGTTTTATACTTTGTAGTGATAGGTATATTCTTAATTTAAATGCAGTTTGTTTAATCCTTACTAAAATTATTTATCAAAAGTGTGTTTGTTCGTTTATTGTTTTTTTTTTACTCTTTAACGTAGAACAGATCAATGGATAGACTTGATTCTTGGCATGGTAGTTCAAAGGTCGCGGAGAGCGTCAAACCTGCGACTTTGCCATTTCTTCTGGATAAAAAGTATAGCCTATGACACTTTTCGACTTTTGAACCATACTAAAAAATATTTTTCGCAAAAAATCACAACACCAAATTCCACCGCGTACAGAATTCGAATAGTTTGCACAAATTGATATGACATTAATGTACATAATTGATGAATTGTCAAAAATGGCTTAGCTGATTTTGATAAAATTTAAATGGGGCCATTTTGGAAGTAGGTATTACGAACTAAAAAGATTTTTTAAATCGGTTCACAATTGGCGAAAATGTCGATGAACATACACAAAAAATACATACAGACGAACATAGTATAAGTCGATTCGTATATTGATTTTTCTCTCTTTGTGTTGGCATTTATTCTTGTTTTGCGTCTGTCATGATGACACATTCTTACAGTAATGACACTAAACGATAAAAGTGGGAATTAAAAAAAACGTTGTAGTTGGAAGCTACATGAATTTAATGAAATTATGCATCGTTTGGAAATTGGTATTGTAACACATTTGACGTAGGTTTATCACCATGAAACTGCCTTTTAATTGTCCACTGCTGAATATAGGCCTACCCATGAAGAGCTTGTAATAGACAGGACAAAATTGTGTAGAGCTAGTGAGGGAAATTTGTAACGGCATAGCAAATGTTTGAACAGTTTGAATGTTTACCAGTTTTTATGTGGGCCATTAAGTGAAGGATTTAATAACGTTGATAGAGACGTTTTATGGCAGACCTGGCGGCCGACATGAGTGCAAACTCGAGTATTTTATATTATGATCATAGATAGTTGCTAACTACGCCCCTCATTATCATATGTCCTTATTGGTTGACTAGTGTCAAAGTTTTCAGAACATTGAGAAAATATAATATTTCACTTCACTACATAGCATAAAACAAAGTCGTTTCTCGCTGTCTTTTTGTCCCTATGTACGCTTATATCTTCAAAACTACGCAACTGATTTTGATGCGGTTTATTAAAAAGGTAGAGTGATTCAAGAGAAAGGTTTATATGTATAATAAACCTGCGCAAAGCCGGGTCAGGTCCCTAGTGAGAAATAATTCGAAACTGTTTTCTGTTGTTTTTTTTAAAGTGAAAACTTCTTTAGTGACGTTGTGCACTTTTTGGGATATGCAAAAAATGTTATGCTGAGTGTGAGTTTAGTCGTAAACATGACGCGCTCGCCGCGAGCGCATAAGCATGTAATTTGTATGAAAAAATGTACAGCGCCACTAGCGGCGCCTTTTTTGATACACTTTCTGCGAGAACAAGTTCATACAAATTACATGCTCACACTCAGCATACTGATCGAAGATTCGTAAAAAGGCGCAGGGCGCTTGCGGGAGTATGCGTGTGTTATTGATGGTCAAGTTATCACTTCTGCCGGCACTCCCGGAGTGCAACCAGTTGTTATTTTATTACTCTTTCACGCAGCAACTGGGCAACGGATCGACTTGATTTTTGGCGTGAATATAGTACAAAGGTCGAAAAGTATATACTTAGTAGGTATTCATGTAAAATTTAAGGATTCAATGGGAAGACACTGGTAAAGCTAGTAAGCTAATACTTTTCTGATCTATTGTAGGCATCGGCATGAAAACTTTATTAGGTTTTAAACTCCATATTAATATTTGTAGGTGAAGAGGTCAAGTGTTGGTTACATAGTGGAAGAACGTTAGTTTTAGAATCGTGAACTTGTGGGTTCAAATATCGCGCAATACTTTTTTATTTTTTTATATTAAATTCAGCAGGAATGCGCTGGGTGCAAGCCGCTACCAATTGGTCTTACTGGAAAACTATAGGGGCGGCCTATGTCTAGCAGTGGCTTTAAAGCTGATGGGTGGCTTTTCGGTCATATAATAGGTTATAGGCTTTCTTAGGTTTGGAGAAGATTCGATGGTGTAGGTATGTGATAAAAGTGGTAAATATATCGCAATTTCTTTTCGTGAGTGGGCATGTATCCATAGATATTATTTATAGGTGGACTGTAAAAGACTGATACAGAATAATAGGTAATTTGGTTTATTGTTATTGATTTGCTTTGTATGTCGATAAGATTGTACTTGTTAAAGTTAATAACTTTATGAAACATAATTCATACTAAATTATGAAGAACTAACTAGAATTTTAACGGGAATCAGTAAAAATATATATTCAGATCGTTTATTTGGATATATATTATTAGTCTTAGCACACAGCAAGTGTTATGTTTTAGGATTCTGTTGGACTTTATTAAATTTTAATCAATATTGTTTAGATATTGTGTCGTGTATCGTAATAAAATAATTTACCAATATGTCATTAAATTCATGTTTATCTCAGATCTGTGGTAGATCTTTACGGATCTGTACACAATTGAATGCTTTTACTAGATTAATAATTATTATGTTGTATCGAAATAGGTACAATACTGCAAATTGTAATACAATTTCTTTATCAGTATTTGAGTATTCAATGTAACAAAACGAAAAGTTGCGTAGTCAAACCAATTATATCGAGATGATATAATTAATAATGAATATCTGAGATATAATATGAGAGATAAGCGGATTTAGAAGTTATAATTATTTTTTCCAATAAATAGCCTAACATCTTTCAAGCGTGTACAGAATTCGAATAGTTTGCAATGGTCGATGTAGTAATATTCACATTATAATTGATTTATCAAAAATGGCTCAGCCGATAACTATAAAATTTAAATGAAACCATTTTTATAGTAAAATCTATCAAACAAAAGAAGAATTATCAAAATCGGATCACTATGTAAAAAGTTAGGCGTGGTCAAACAGAAAAAATGTATACGCGTCGACTTATAAACCTCCTCCGATTCGTCGGTTAGAAATGTCAGTGGACTGGGCTTTCAGAATGTTGAATTAAAAGCCAATGGAGACGAAAAGTTTTTGAATGGAAACTACGTACCTACTGTAAAGAAAAGCATAGATATTCACTGGCAAAATGAACGGGAGCTGTGATTAAGACAGTAGATGCACTGGATGTAAACCGCTACTTACCTTCAGTATTTTTTTTTTAATATTTAGAGATGATCTATGTCCAGCAGTGGACGTTCTATGGCTGACATGATGAGAACTTTGGTCTACTTAATAAAGGTGCTTGCTAAGAGGGAGCCACTAAAATTTTACAGACTGTTCCACATGTAGCTAAATTCTACAAAGATATATCTTGTAATAGATGATTGAGTGTTGACCTTTAAAATAGAATTTCTTTATTAAATTTGAGTAATAAGCAAAAATGTGTACCTAGTGTGCCCCAAACATCGAAATGGGCATTCAACTCGAATCCGATCAATAGTATTTATGAAGCTCTTCATTCATAAAGACTCAATTGTTTATTGAAATACTCGTATCATAATTAATAGGGACCAACGTAATTTGTTAAAATAGTTGTCTTACCGTGAATTTGAATCATTTAAGTTAATTAAATTCAAAATTAATAAATTGATTCATTTATTTAACTGTTATAACTGTAATACAGTTTTATTTGAACACTGCTACGTTATTTCAGTTTCTCTGTTGGTTTTGCTAATCAGTAGTTAGTAGGATTAAGTAGTAGATTTCCGTAGCACTTATGAGTCTAAAACATCTAATCTAGTCATTAAACTAATTATTTATTAATATTATTATAAAGTTATCAATTGTAAATAATATATTGTTCTTAAAGTAATATTACAGCTCAGTAACAGTTTTTTTGTATTTTTCCTTGATATTTTACACTTATGTACTTATGAGATAAGTAACTACGCAGATCATATATATGATGTAGATTTTATGTGTATGAAATTTGATTGATAAAATGCCTGTGATGTTATTCTCTGCTAACATACAATACTTACTATTCATAGCTCACCAATAGGTTGTTTGTGAGTCCTATTTCAATAGCCGTTTGTGGCATTAATCACTGTTTCATTGTAATCACAATGGGCAGACTATACTCGTAGCAGGTGTAGTCTTTTCTCGTAGCCTACGTAGCCTCGTAGACATGAATTGTAGCACTATCAATAACACATTCTTATTAGGTTAGTGTCTTGCAAGTAGCATCAGAGTTGTAGTTTCATGCTTTTAAACCGACTTCAAAATCGGAGGTTCTCAATTTGTATATATGTTTCTTTTTATTTAATGTGAAAATTACTATATTTATAATTCATCGATCCGTACGAAGTATTCGAGTTCTATACATGGTTGAAGTCGGGTATACCATTTTTGGCTGAAAATAATAGCATAAGTTTGCGATTGACCGCGTCCTGCCTGATGTTAAGTAGAGATCTAGAGATATAGCTTGCTTTTCTAAAAGATGGCAATAGGTAGCGCTTATAGCGTAGTTTGACTAGGTGTCTGTCAGCGATCACCAAAGTAAAGCAACGTTCAGCACGGCCAGTCTTCGGATGGGCGACCGCAAGTGGCATTTACAACTGAGCGCTACCAAGGCTCGGATGATGTTAAATTGTAAGCCTGAGTACCATTAAATGTATGTCCATATCTGAGGCCCTAGGTGGCTTTAATCCCTGATACCAGGGCTAGTCACAAATAGAATAATATTATACTTTTAGTAGCTTCGACGTTGATTTTGCTTTAATATAAAAATAAATGCCCAGTCATTGTTATGTTATGTTGTCTTGTCATGTTTTCAACTTATAAAACATAGTTAGTCAAGTTCAAGCTAAACTTGATGTTATAAGTCCCTCGACATTCGAAAAATAAGTTAAAAAAGTTGAGTGTGTCGCTTCTGCTAAATATTAATCTTTCCAAATGTCCGTGCGTGATCAAACTCTTGATGAGATTTGATTCATATTTGTGCTAAGTGCTTGGTTTTTTGGCAATGGTTGTGGTTCCCAGGAGATTGATGACGTGATTAAGCGGTTTTAGATATTTGTGTGTTATTTAAGGATAATATATCTCCAGACTTATTGACGCCTTCGGTAAGTGCCTAGCTGACTCATTTGTTTCGCAAATTGTTCTTTGATAGTTTTGTTTTTCCGCAGTTGGTAGATTTACAATATGGCTGATAATATACAGCTCTCATGTAGCGCCATTTTGCGGCTCTAATAATATCGTCTGTAGAATTTGTGGGTGGATGTCTTATACTGCGCTTGTGGTGGTCTAAGTAAATAATTATATTTTAAATAAAATATTCTTCATTTGTGTTCATATTTAGTTTCTTGCCTAAGGTGAAATTAACTACAAACTGCCTTGCGTAGAAAACACCCAATACAAGCCAACGGACACATAGTGTCACAGTTAAACAGTAATACGATTGCTTTTCACCGCATTATGCTGCATTTATAGATATTGGATTCAATCTAAAATTCACATTTTATAAGAAAAGGATTAAGAACGTGAAAACAAAATGCTACACATATTCTAATAAACTTTACGATACATTGTCTTGATACCAAGACTAAGCTGTCTTACGTTATTACACCCTGAGACGAAACAAACACATTTTTCATAAGCACATTTTCATATTTGACATCATACAGGTAAGCCAGTTTGTTCGTGAAAGGTACAAATGAGATTGAGAGGCGCACTCTGATTTTCTAGGATTAGCCTGGATCAAGACAAATGTAAAGACTTTATGACTTTATGATGTTAAAGAGCTAACGAAAATTTACGGTGATTCTAACTCGGCTGGGCGGCGTTCTGAAAGCGTAACGTCTTCTCGTCCGACAATCCTCAGTCCTTCAAATCGAAAGTGTTCGACTAGTGTGTGTTACCAGTTATCACTAATGGCACGTTTTTGTCCCAAGTTAATGAAGTTATCACTGGTCAACAAACCATCCCTTGCTGTTGATTTTATGGGCCAACTAGCTAAATGAGCTAAGGAGAGGGCTTTTCTCAGAGTCTCTGAGATGTCGGAACTGAAATGTGGAGATCCGTAGTCCTCTACGGATAGAAACAGCTTCTATACATTTGAACATGTATTAAGTACTGTATGTAATGCAAGTTCTAAATTATTAGGCGATTGTAGTTATGCGATTGCTCTGATATATATCCTACTTGTTGATATATATATTGTACCTGACGTGTAAATAAAACTTACGTCATAAATTAATAAGTTAAGTGGATTCCTAAAACGGCCGTAAGTAAGTAAGTAAGTTCGTATAGGCCGGGTGGCTAGCCCTGGTGTCAGAGTTTTTAGGCCGCCTGAAGGCCTCTGACATGGCTAAACGGTCAAAACAACCGGGACCTACAATTTAACGTGAAAAACGGCCGTGAGCAGGGCACATAATATGTATAATGATAAGACTGTTAGAATGTTCTCGTTGCTGTCAAAATGTTCTCGAGTGAAGACCACGTACCAGCAAGCGCGGCTAATATTGACAGCATATTATATTATAATTATATACTACGGGATACGGGATTTTCAAATCGCGGAAGTTTAAATAGCATATTAATTATTTTGTTATTATTACATTGGGCTATATTTTCAGACCTAATGTCGAAGTAGTGAAATAACTGAGCAAAATATCCTGGAAATATTATTTAAACATTCTCTGAAATTCCGCAAATTCTTAGTAAAATCATTTTAACCTTTTCTGTTTGGCAGAAATATGCGAATATTTAACGATGTTTTTACTATAAAGTTTATTTAGCTCAATGAAGTAGAAATTGTAAATTTTACTAAAAGTGTTGCAGTATATTTTAGGTGAACAGTACCGTTTTAATTTTCAACATTCAGTATTTTCATTTAAAATAATGTACACTTACTAGTATTTAAGAAAATGATAAGGACGTAAAATAATAATTATGACGTTGTGTATATCATAGTTTATTATGTAGGTACCTAATGTTTTCAAACGTTAAATTCGTCCTAGAAAAAACTTTATCTAAAGCATCACATTTTAAAATTACAATGTACAACACTACTTCAGTTTCAAATATGAATTGTTTACAGACGTTGTGTGGCGTTAAATTGCGTTTCAGAAATCAAATTCCTGTAACTTTTAACTACGAAAACGACATTAAGTACAGCGAATTTTCTTAGCACGAAATATTTTCTTCGTAACGCGAACATTGCTGTCTTCTAGTACAATATCCTTACCTGTAGTGCACTCGACCAGGCATATGACGAGAAGCAACGCGAAGATACGCGCGGCGGTCGCAGCCGGGGGCCCCCTGGTGTGCTTGTCTTTTTCCATCTTGCTTCTGAGAGAAGAAAAATGCATCTTTTGTTAAATGTCATAGCAAAGAGCGTACTTTATACGTGTATGTGACTGTGATATCTGTTGGATTATTTAAAATGTTAGTACTAAATATGATCTAATTAGACGGTCGTAACATAGAAATTAACTTTAGATGTATAAGGGCAAAGACCACACTTACACTGCAAAAAAATTCAGTAGTTTATTCTAGTTACCGCGACTAACATCTGCGTAGGTATGTTTGTTTATTGTTAATATTTTTTTATGTCACTAAGTACTGTACTGTTTCAGCCTTTTTAATAGTCCACTGGAGGACGCAGGCCTACCCACTTAGAATGATTGGGTCATATCCACCACGCTGGCCCAGTGCGGGTTGGTAGATTCACATACGCCATCGAATTTATTCTAAGGACATATGCAGGTTGCCTCACGATGCCGAAAACCGGTGGTGTGAAATTCCGTTCATAAATTCCAAGAACTGATTGGTACGGGATTTGAACCCACGACCTCACGATTGTAAGGCGGTTGTCACTACCTCTAGAATACCACGGCTTCTATGTAGTAGTTAGTAATAATTTTGTTGGCGTTCTACTAACTGACAAAGTGGTTTAAATATAGATAGATAGATATAAAGATAATTCTTTATTAGCTTAACCACAATTATAATACAAAAAAACACATGGAAAAAAAAATATAAATTAGTTATACTAAATGGCCTTATCGTTTTAAGCGATTTCTTTCAGGCAACCATGTATATATACCCCAAATTAAATTTTTCCATTGTAGAATACACTGGAGGCTTGACAAAATTCATACGTCTATTAAAACATCCATTAAAAAAGAATTAGGCATTTTCCTGATATTAAAATAACAGAAATCTTATGGCTTTAATTCATTCATTGAAAATAAGAGATTTGTGGAATATTTTTAGCTCTTAGATAAACAAGATTGTAGATAAAACTAAATGAAACATTTGTAATTCTGTATTTTTAGAATAAGTATTTCAAATGTTAGAGTAAATTTTGTTTCTAGCTTTACTTTAGAATCGGGGTCGAAAATATAACGAATATTGTTTTATAAAACAGAACACGGTGTAAAACCGTATTATTTTATTTGTGAAAAATGGATAGGAAAGGATATTTAATTTAGAATTTTAAGTTATGAACAATTGAATGCTCTAGTATACAGAGAAACTACAAAAAGGCTCTGTACGAGTGTAAGTAGAATCGCACATCGAAAAATATTATATTCTTACTGTAAAATCTGAACAACTTTATTTTTATTTATATTTATATAGGGCTACATTTGGCCACCAACTTGTCTGATAGAAAGCGAATTTAATAAAATAATAATTAATAAAATAAATAAATATTTTGGGACATCTTACACACGGCCTCTGACCCCAAACTAAGCAAAGCTTGTGATATGGCTGCCAGAGACTGATATACTACATATATATTTTTAAATACATACTTATATAGATAGTAACTAAATAACACCCAGACACAGAGCAAACACTTATGTTCATCACATAAATATTTGCCCTGGGTGGGGATCGAACCCACGCCTCTTTTGATCCAGAAGTTAGGGTCACTAACCACTGAGCCACCGAAGCAGTCAAGTTAGTTCTAGGCGAAGATGGAGTATGTAGACATAGAAGATACCGATTCACTCTTGTCTTAAAGACATAACTAATATAAAACAGCACTAAATTTAGATTCCTAGATATTTTCTAGACAACTGCAGCAACAAATGGCGCAGATCAGAAGTTGAATAGTTTGCGGTGGGTCTTATCTAATTAGTTTTGATGAACTTTGTGCACTCCCACGAAGTTAAGTAATAATATTACTGTGATTTTACAAGTGTTTCTATTAAGACTTCGGAAACTTTGGATGGGTGGTTCGCAAATTGTCTTTTTTTTATTATGTGGTGCTACCGGAAGCCAATAGTTCTATTTTGATTATTCTTTCTGCAAACTTCGGTAAAAAAGTAGCGGTTAAAATTTTCTTTTTGTATCAACCATTGTATTGTTTTTAAACTTTCGCGATTTGAACACATTATTATTATATACTACGGGACTAATCGCGCACTAAAATTACGAGACAAATAAATACCTCATCATCCCGACGTTTCGGCCGAGCTGCATCGACCGTGGTCACGGGTAGATTAACCCACACGGGTAGAGTCTTCCCGTGATCACGGTCGATGCAACTCGGCCGAAACGTCGGGATGATGAGGTATTTATTTATTTCTTAATTTTAGAGCGCGATTAGTCCCGTAGTATATAATAATAATATCAACCAATGTACGGCGAACAGTGATTTCTATGTAGGTACATTTATTTATATCGTTGAAACATAAATTAATTTGACACAAAATTTGTGCCCTGTTTCGACTGACCAGGGGCCTTATTTTGTAAGCGCTCTGGCGTTCGGCTTCGCTTTTCCTCCCGCTCGCTCTCGCGGCGTGAGTAACTGGCGCGGGCAGGAGAAAAAGCGAAGCCGAACGTCAGAGCGCTTACAAAATAAGGCCCCTGGTGGCTCTAGCCTAAATAAGAATTTTTAAGGCGCCCGAAGATTGACATAGCTACATAGTAGTTTATGGACTGGATTTCAACTCACATTTCAAGATTTCAGTCGTTAATACTACTAGCGGCCCGCCCCGGCTTTGCACAGGTGTATTATACATACATATTTCAATTAAAAAAAAAACGCATCAAAATCCGTTACGTAGTTTTTAAGATATATAAGCATACATAGGGACAGACAGACAGGGAAACGACTTTGTTTTATATTATGTAGTGATTAGCGGTTACCCATCTGAAAATTGGGTAGGTATTTCGACCGTTGCTCAACTTAGATGACTGCTTAGAAACATCTAGTTAAATCAAGCTATGAGCGCTAGAAACAAGTATTGATTATTTTAGTGATGCTAAGCGCCCCTCATAATCCAATAACTGCAATTTATAGCAATTGTGTTTGTAAGTATGTGTCTGCCAAGGCGTCTAGCGTCTATTACAATTTATTTAAAATTGTACCTTATTGGTGCGATAATTACGATTGATTTTGACTATTTGCGTAGATTAGGAAACGGCATAACAAAAACACTTTTATAGTGTCGTAATGCTTTATGTAACGTCAATAAAAAAGAAATAACTTTTGCACAAAAATCCTAGATGAAATACAAAGTATTAAGCAGCCGTATGTAGGACACAATTGATAGTTTAAAAAAAAATGAAAGTATTTTTTTTCGCATCTAAGAAAACTTGCCTTCAGCAGTAGACTAAATAAAGACCGAACCAAAATAATATAACTATAAGAAATATGCTACTACGATCAGTGATAGATTGCACTACCAAGCAAAACCTAGTTAATATATAAAAAAAAAAAACATTTTTGCTGCGTCCCACTCAGAAAGCGGCGTTTATCTGAACAATGCATTAGCATGTCTGTAACCGGCGAGACAAGTATCATATCTTTTAGAATATGAATAGCTACGTTTTTATTCTTCACGAGAAACCTTTTATCCAAGCTGGGATGAGGAAGCGGTGACGTCACGATCTAGATCTTTGATATTAATTAGATAACTCGGAGATATTTTAATTTAGTGTGAAATATTGAGATAAAGATAATTTAGATTGATTAACTAACTAATGATAATAACCTCTCTACTGTACTGTACCAGCCTTTTTAGTAGTCCACTGCGGGACGTAGGCCTACCCACGAAGGGTGATTGGGCCATATCCACCACGCGGGCCTAGTGCGGGTTGGTGGATTCACATACGCCATCGAATTTCTTCTACGGACGTATGCAGGTTGCCTCACGATGTTTTCCTTCACCGAAAAGCCAGTGGTGTAAAATTCCGTACATAAATTCCGAAGAACTCATTGGTACGGGACCGGGGATTCGAACCCACGACCTCACGATTGTAAGGCGGGTGGTGTCATTACCTCTTGACCACCACGGCTTTTTTCCCTAGGTATACTGGCTGGTAATAAATTTTTTATCATGGGACCAAACCAAATCAAAATGCAATGTCTAGAGTTAAAAAGGTGTTCAAATCATTCGTTTCGTCCATTCTAAGTCATTGGTTTCGCGATAATAAGTCGCTCTCCATGAAGTAAAACTAATTAAGTAGTATTGGAAGTTTTTGAAGCTCATATCGATTATTGTTCGCTGAAATTAAAACAGTGTTTCCAAACAGTAGATGTAACTCTATTTCTCGCATATGTGTAACTGTATCTTTCTAAACCTAGGTATATCTAGACTCGCTCTTAACCTTTTTGATTCGTACTCGCAAACCTTGCTAGGATTTTCTCAAATATTATCGAAATTGACTGATAAACAGCGCTACAGCAAATTTCCCCCTCAGTCAAAAATCGAAGACGACATTAACATCCCAAAAAAAAACTACAAAACTTGTGTACCAAGTTTCGTCAAGATTCGTTAAAAATGCAACCTATAAGCAAAGAATATATAATAATACTACTATAAGTATGTACCAAAATTATCTAGACAAAACTGAGACGCTTCGCTCACTTCACTCGCTCTACTCTCGATCAAATAAAAGCTAATACAAGTTATATAAAACATTGGCTATATTCGCTAAAAACTGTACTCCTGGTTACAACACTTTGACGGGTCGATTGATCTTGGGTTGATATTGGACGCAAACCGAAAAGTAATAATTGACTTTGATTGGCTTTTCAATTCTTAGCCAAGCTTGAACGCAAGTCACCGTCCAATGTGTGGCCCCGGCATAATAGCTGAGTAAATCATTGTCGACTAGTAAAGATTTATCGTAATGCTTTTACCGTCAAACGCGGCCTCGTGGGGCTCCGTGGAAAGTTTTACCACTCGCTACTTTGACACCTTTGACTTTTACCTCCTTGATCCTATGATATTTAGTTAGGTACGTGGTATTCGTTCCAGAAGACAAAGTAAATATATTTTATTATGGACATTTACTTTTAAATATATATAAAAAAGGAGAAGACCGTATTGAATAGGAGGGACCTATTCTAAGACCTACCTATATCTACCTATATATAAAATACGTAAAGTCGTTTACGGACGATAATTTTGCGTGATAATGTCATATGCGTAACAAACCGAACTGTACTGTACCAGCCTGTTTAATAGTCCACTGCAGGACGTAGGCCTACCTTCGAAAGGTGATTGGGCCATATCCACCACGCTGGCCCAGTGCGGGTTGGTGGTTACACATGTGCCATCGAATTTCTTCTACGGACATATGCAGGTTGCCTCACGATGTTTTCCTTCACCGAAAAGCCAGTGGTGTGAAATTCCGTACATAAAGTCCGTACGGGACTGGGATTTTATTTATAATAATGTTTTTTACCCAGCCATAATGCCTACTGTTTAACACGGACAGTCTTTACAGGCCGCTAGTTTAAATAATAAATGAGATGGGAGATTACAAAGATGTTAGGGAGCTAAAAGCACAGATTTACTAGCTTAAGTTAGTCTTAGTACGAGTTAATTGCGTTAATTTCTTCTGGCATTTTAGATGTAGTCTAAAATAAAACTTAAAACTAAAATTTTAAAACGAGTCTATGCAATAAGTTGTTATGAATTTAATAACTGAAATAAAATTGTGTAACTGAATTAACATTTACCTAGTATATAAAAGTGCCGTGTCTCGTTTGTTATCGAATGCTACTCAAACGGCTTGACCGATTGTTATTATTTTTTATTTAGTCGATCTGAGAATATGTTTTAGGGTATTATTATATTCCTAGGTGATAAGGTCATCCTCTATTCAAAATTATTTATATCCAAAACAACGCTTGTCTAGTCGGTCGGTTATTCGGAACTAAAAGTAAAAGAAAAGGAAAAAATCGACAAAAAAAGGACAAGTGCGAGTCAGGCTCGCGCATCCAAGGTTCCATACAAACATATTGTTAAAATAATTAAAAACCTGTTTTAACATGTGCTTATGAAGTTATTTTATATGATACGATTCACTCACTTTGAATTTTGAACCCATATTTTCTGAGTTTTGAGGCCCTATTTTTATGTGATTTAAATAAAAATGTACAGTTTTCAGATTTATTCCTATAAGTGTACTTTGAGACAATGCCTCTCGCCAAATGTTATAGTTCTGTGTCAACGGGAAGTACCCGGTAGGTTTTGATTTTTGTGAGCGTTGAAATATGCGTTTTTTACGACATAAACGGCTCTAACTTTTTATACGGTAACTGAGAAGCTATTCTTTTACATAACTGCAAGAGTTCATAGATTTACGTATGTATATAGTTTAACTTTCAACCCGATATCTTTACGCGTTCCCGAGATAAAGAGTCTTGACATACACACAGACGGACAGACGGACAGACGGACAACAAAGTGATCCTATAAGAGTTCCGTTTTTTCCTTTTGAGGGACGGAACCCTAAAAATAGAATTGGTATCAAGCCAAAAATGTTCTTTCGAAATAATCTTATTAATAGCTTTATTTTTCCTCGTATTTAGGAGTGTTTTACTTATAAGTACCTACTTTTCCGTTTTCCTATAATTGAATGTAAACTTTTACCACATCTGCTTACATAACTATAAAATGAAACTTTATTTTCTTTTGTACTTGGTGTTAACTACAGCAAAGAACAGTAAAATCACATATTTTCTCTAATCTAAAATCTAACCCTAAACCTAAAAAAACATTTTCCAACTGACTTTGTAAACAAGGACGGTCTCAATTCAACTGTTTTTTTTTTAATGTATGTTACGCAATTATTCCTCTAATTAATTCGTCTATTTTAATGCTTCTCTCTATATTTGGTAAATTTGATTATTTTAGAGGTGATCCTATATTTTTTTCCTAAATAGGTTTAGTAGGTTTTGAAAAATCAACATCATATAATTATCAACATCTACAAGAATGTACCTACGTATGTATGTACGTAAATCGTAATGATTGAAGCGGTTGTGTAATTTTTGACGAAAAATAATAATTACAATACTATTTATCACTTTTATCTTAAATTCTGGGTTCGGTGCATATTATGTTGTTCATAGTGATTAAACAAATAAATATTTTGGGACATCTTACACACGGTCTCTGACACCAAACTAAGCAAAGCTTGTGATATAGCTGCCAGAGACTGATATACTACATTTACATATTTTTGCCATGGTGGTCTAGTGGTAGTGACACCCGCCTTACAATCGTGAGGTCGTGGGTTCAAATCCCGGTCCCGTACCAATGAGTTCTTTGTAATTTATGTACGGAATTTAACACCGCTGGCTTTTCGGTGAAGGAAAACATCGTGAGGCAACCTGCATATGTCAGTAGAAGAAATTCGATGGCGTATGTGAATCCACCAACCCGCACTGGGCCAGCGTGGTGGATATGGCCCAAACACCCTCCGTGGGTAGGCCTACGTCCTGCAGTGGACTATTAAAAAGGCTGATACAGTACAGTACATATTTTTACATACATACTTTAATAGATATTAACTAAATAACACCCAGACACAGAGCAAACACCTATGTTGTGATGTTTATCACATAAATATTTGCCCTGGGTGGGGATTGAACCCACGCCTCTTGGACCCAGAAGTTAGGGTCACTAACCACTGAGTCACCGAGGCAGTCATTGTCTTAATGATACCCTTGGCTTTTTCAGAAGGATAGATTCTTTGACCCTATCTGAAGAACCCTGTAATTTAAAAGCCTACTAACAATTAAATTACTATGAATAGATATCTTGAAGGTTTTTCTTTGTACTATACCGACACTAATGATATATTTCTCTTATCCTTTACTAAGCTTGATCTTTTATCTCAATCTCACGTACAAAATGCAAATATTACTTTGCTAACACGACATTATTTCATTGCGCAGTAGGTACATTATTCCGGAGAATACGTTCACATGAAATATGCTTTGATCCGTCTTTAACATTAATTCATTAAGAGAGTGTGGTTCAATATTTACAAGTGAGTAGGTATGTATTTATCAAGATATATGAAACTGAATTGAAAATGAAAGAGGAATTAGTAGAGTGCAATTATATCATAAGTTTTCAAGTACTCTTTTCAACTTTACTTGAAAAAATGATTATAATTTCATAGATTTTCATAATGATGAGATACGTTTGCATATATACATCTAAAAGTCCCTTGCAAAGAAACACAATAAGCCCGATTACAGAGGCGCCGGCGTAAAATTATTAACAGCAACGTAAAAAGCGTTCTCTCTATCGAATGTCTAAAGTGAAAAAGAAACAGAACTATGCTATTTAGCTATTTTAATTACGATGGTGCCTCTGTAATCGGGCTTTATGTCCCTCTAAGCAATATTCCTACTATATAATATTATAAACGCAAAAGTTTGTGAAGATGGATGGGTGGATGGATGTATGGTTGTTTGTTACTCTTTCACGCTAAAACTGAAACTTTGCACTTATATATCAGAATAACACATGGGCTATAAATTATACATGCGGGCGAAGCCGCGGGTAAAAACTAGCTTAAATATATATTTTCATGTAATGCGTACCCCGTCAATTATTTATATACTATGTATCCTCTCGATCCTAAGGTTGCCTGGCAGAGATCGCTATCAGCAATAAAGCCGCCCTTTGTAACACTGTTTGTGTATCTTTATTTCTTATTATTAATGTAATTTCTAGGTGTGCAATAAAGCGTTTATCTATCTATCTAAACTTAATAAAATTTGACGATAATAAATAATTCTGAACATGAAGAAGATCTGAGAATAAAATTAGATTTAGCTAAAAATATTAGAATAACGAATAATATTCTATTAGTTCTGTTATATATTTAGAGCCCGAGGCACGTTATTGTGCCGTTGAAAAGAGTTCAACGGAATCCAAGGCCTGGCTCAAATGTATTGACCAAATCTTAGTGCTACAGTCATCTTTTAGTTATTAAATTGATATTTCTTATATAATAAGCAATCGTTATAAGCCATGATAAGTTTCTAAAAGCTATTTGTAAATGAAATTAGTAGAAGGATAAGTTTAGATGAAAATGTTAATTTTATATATTAATTTTCTATTAGCGATATGCACGGTTATTGGTAATCAATTAGCATCCTCTTAGGGGCGTATTCTGTACCTACATCAAAACTAACATCTTTTATTTATTGCGACTTTTGTCAAAATTAAAAAAAAAAAACAGGTGTTCCATACATTTGATCGAGGGTAAACGGTATTTTCAATGGAACAGCATTTTTTTTGAGATTTTAGATTCCATGATTTGCCTTTTTTTATTATTAATTTTAATTTTAACTAACGTAACTTGAAAAATAGAACGAAATGCGTGACAATGGCTACACTAAAATGACAGGAATTAAATAATACGTATACAATGTTACGATTATAATTTAGGGAAAAACATAATGTTAGGCCGTCTAATTAAGCATAATATAATATACTTGAAATATTAAATGGCTTAATTTTTTTTTACTATATAGCTTCGCCTTTTTCTTGTTCTAGAAAAGACGGACTAACAACTCCGAAGAAACTCTACATTTATAAACAAGACTATAGATATACTTATTTATGGTTATTACATGTTATAAAGAAATTAAATAAATATGGCGAAAAAATAACATTGAAACATATGAAGTAATTGTTTTTCTACTTAAGCAATACATCGAAACATAGATCGCTAGACAGTTAGTACTCACAATATGGGGTTGGAGCTGGTACCACCGCTGAGCAGAGTTCACAGGTGTCTGATCGCCAGTTCGGAATGCGTACGCTTTTATAGCTCGGCGAAAAGCTACCCCGTACACCCCGTAGACAGTAGCGAAGCTGCACTGAAAGCTCAAGTTGGAAAAAACTCTCAGTTGTTCTATTGACGACAAAATATTACTCATTTTACTGGAACAAATTTGTCAAATCATCTATTTGAAAGATTTTTACCTATCAAGTCTTATTTATAGGTTTTCGTTCTTGTGAAAATAATCAAAATTTTGTTAGTCTTTAACCGGGAAATATTAATATGTCTTTGTCATTGTCACTGATCATCATCATCAATATAGCCGTAAAAGATCCATTGCTAGATAGGTAAAGACTTCCCTCACTGACTCGCAATAACACAGATTCAAAACAACATCTAGGATATTCCTGAGGTCTTGATTAGATTAACTGTGTTGTCATTGGCATTTACATTTGTAATAACTATGAAAACTCGCTAAAATACGAGACTTCAATTACTTGAATTAGTTTGCTATTTGGTTGGAAGCTTAAATACTGTTTCGTTTTCTTTCCACTGCCAAAGCGTGGGAAACAAAATACTGCCGGCAAGTTTTGAGACCGCATTAAAACGTCAGCCTGAGCCAGGATTACCCCGAGACGATAATGTGTGCATGTAATAACTGATATTTGGTGCTATTTTACCTATATTTAGGTATATATGTATTGAGGAAAATCATTACAAATACAGTCAAAATACATTACATTCGCTAAAAAAAGTCAAATTCGCACTAAAAGTCAAATTATCATAGTGTAAATTATTTATATAAGGTTCTCTACAAATGAATATAAAAGTTGTCGCTTCACAAAGCGCAGAGACTTTCAAAATATATAGATAGATAATTTAAAAATATATTTCAAAAATGCCTACTCGTCATTTCTGATTTTACGATAAAAGCAACCCTGAAATTGTAAAAAAAGCAAAAAAGGTTCACGGACCGAGACAAAATCTATGCAAAAGTTGTTGGGTTTTGGTTTCGTAAAAGTAGTTGATATTAACACATCCCTTAGTTACTGCAAAAGAACACGCTATTTAGTGTATACTTACTTGTTAATGTGCAACTGTTTTAAAACTTACCATGCGTCAAGCATTAAGTACCCATATTCGGGAGTGAAAATTCAAATAATGCTAATCATGAAACGGCTTTTTATGACGATTTTTCAAAGATGAAGTACTGCAAGCATGGTGAACAATTTATTATTAGACTGAAGAGTTTCGATGGTTTTAATAACATAATTGCTAACTATTGTACAGGTCTTTTATTCATAGCTTTTGTGTTTATCAACAAGTATAAAACTACAATTAGGTTAAACCATGAAATGTCACAGGAAAATGTCATGCATCCTCGACGATTTGATTAAAAAAATTAATCACAAAGACAACGGGCGGAAGTTTTGGCGGGAACGCGGAAAAATCATGTCGCCTCATTGTATTATTTTGTTAAACTTGTGTTTTTATCAGTGATAATTAGTGAAAAATGGTGGTATTTCGTTGATTATGCGCTGATTTACGTGCATGAGTGTAGGCAAGTGATATAACGTGACGTATCATGTTGTTCCGTGTTGTTACCAAAACTCCATAGACGCCTCTAGTAAAGTTTCCACTGCTTTACTGAGGTATGAATTGGACTATGATTGGACTTCACAGCGACTTTATTGGACTATGACGAGACTACGACTGACGACGACAAAATAGTCACTATTTTCATAAAATATTATCAAAAATTATTAAAACTTAATACTTGACACTGGCAAATGCACAATAATGCGATGCCAAAACTAAGAAGAAGAAGAAGAAGACAACGGGCCCAGATCTTTGACAATGAGCGCCTACCTAATATGTCGAACCTGTAAAATTTGTAGGCACCATATTTGAATCATATTAATTGGGCCGTTTTGCACAGCTAATTCGGTATCTACATAGACCTTTAAGTACCTAACCAAAAGGAGTCGACACGCCTAAGCACCGAAGTCTGCCAAGTCAGTGGAGGGTGAAGAAATGCACACAAACCAAAATATATGCAAGTTTACACGCACACAAATGTTAATACTAACAGTAGTTGAAAATTAACGCAACACAAGCAGACCGATATATTTATATAAAGAGCATGACCGCCGGTCGCGTACTTTTGGCAGAGGGGTACGCTTTGCAGTGTCGACTCCTTTTGGTTAGGTACTTAATGACATAGACAGATACATGATCAAAGCGTCGACGATTATAAACTTTTGATATTTTCCAATTAAACGCTTTTTCTCAAGTATTCATTATATTTTAGACGATATTAAATTAACGAGAAATATTTTTATGAAAATCCTAGGTAAGTATAGCTATTTTTTAATATTCTTTTTTTTTCATACTAATTTTTAATATTTTGGTGGCATTTTCCAACTAAGCGCTACCGTGGCTTGGATTACACGTAAAATTGTAGGTCCCGGTTGTACTAACCGTTAAGCCATGTCAGAGGTCTTCAGGAGGCCTAAAACTTCTGACACCAGGGCTAGCCACCCGGCCTATGCGAACTTCCTTTAATATTCTGTCATAATAGCTTTCCATTTCATTCGTGGCCTTCTGTGGCCTTCTATGTGCATGTAGAGCAATTTCACACAATACTCTAAAGCTAATTCTTTTTCCGAAGTCTGCAATCAATGGCGTTAAAAGATGATTTTGTGAGAAAAATGTTAGAAGATATCAAACGATCACGGACAGTTTGAAGGTACTTATAAATTTGTCAAATAAAAAGTAAATACTTTTACAAATACATACTTAATAGTAATATTAAAACTACACACTAAAGCCACAAAAAGAGGAATTGAATCGTCCACAGATCCTTAAAGATCTAAAGATAATCCAAATGCCCAAGCATACCTACTGGCTGTTTGCAGCGTACGCAGCATGCTAAGAGCATTATACTGAGCGCCACAAATTGAAAGATAGGAAGTTAGCCGCAGATTACACTTCGCCGTGATTCGCTAATTATTGCGTATGTGTGCACAATGCCTATACAAATGGCGAAGTAGTGAGCTCGGGCGTAGGGAGTGCGCGGGAGGCACGAGGTTGGCGGGCGGGTGTGCGCCGGCGTCTCGTCTCTCTGGCACCCTCTAACGTCCATATTTTGGCGTTTGCGCAGCTCTCTGCGGCTAACTTCCCATCTTTCAATTTGTGTGGCGCTTAGTATACCACGTTGAACGGCAATTGAAAAAAATATATAAATGAAAAATTAATACTGCTTCCCAAAAGTATAGTATACAAGCTGCTTACTTACTATCGACGGATATTTGAAAACGTGTAACGTCATTGGAATAAGAGCGGAAATTGCATACTTATTTTCCTATTTGCAACAAAAATAAAAAACATTTTCTTTTGATATAAGTACATATTTTCCTTTTGTATCTCCATTCAAAATTATCTTTAATATTGCCGTTTCTCAAAATTGTCTTTGTCGTACGTCAAATGCAAATATATTCTAAATAGACAGATCAATTTTATTCTGTAGCTGGAGGCTAGTGTAGAAAATGAAGTTGTATCCATATAAAAGGTGCATATTTTACATACCTTCGTCCCAATGTACCTACCTAGGTATATCGGTTGACTTCTGTTTTGGTTTATTTATGTTGTGTTTGGAAAATCATTTGTAAATAGTTTTCGATCACCTTACCGTTAAATCGCAGTGTATGTACTTATTACCCATTAAAAACCCAGTAAACCCAAATTGTAATAAGTGATGTTATTACTTGTACGCAAATATCAAGACCCAAACAAAGAAAAAACGGACGTAAATATATTTTTTTAATTGCGAATAAGTCCGCGCTTGACCACCAACTCGCCTGATGGTAAGCGACGTTGTGGTCGAAGATGAAGCACGCAGACCTAGAAGATACCTATTCACTCTGACTTTGAAAAGCTTTAGATTAGATCTCTTAGGAAACGGGAAAGCAGGAAGACTGTTCCATTCCCTGGCGGTACGGATCAGAAATGATGAGTCAAACTGCTTCGTACGTATCGAAGGAAAATCGACAGTGTAGGGGTGGTGTAGCGTCTTCCCACTTGTCCTGTAGAGTAAAAAGGGAATGGTAGGATAATGGAAATATGGACGAACGCAAATTCTTCTAACTCTTGCAAAGACGCATTGAATTCTTCGCTTGCTAGGTCAATACAAAGGAAATAGGCGTACATAGCTAAATAATAATATACCTAATCTATTCGTATACACCCTAATAACTATTGACATCACAATCAATTCGACTTATCGGCATATCGATAAAGATCTAGATTAGATAGTCCAAGTGTTTAAAGCCCCGTAGTACCGTCCACGCCGACCACATTGACTACACGTTAAACAGCTTGATGACAATCTACGTTGAAACTGATAAATAACACCACTTTGTTTACTAGACAAATAAATTAGTCACAAGCACTAACAAAAAGCAAAAAGACATATTTTTTACATTTACGTAATCCTGTCCTCGCGTCTTATGTTTTAACCATCCTCACAAATATTATAATCTGAAAGTGTGTTTGTTGGTTTGTTCATTACTCTTTGTCATAGCAACAGAAGAAGGGTCGAATTGATTTTTTACGTGGGTATACCTAGTATAAACGTCGGACAATGTCCATAGACTACTTTTATCCCAAGATAAATAGGAAGATTTTATTTTTCCAAAAAAATAAAATCTTCCTATGGAATAGCACAAATCACAAATAACCGAAAGATCACGTGGGCGAAGACGTATCTAGTTTATGTGTGTGTATTATGTGTGCCTGCGTGCAAAGTTTTCATTCTACCTCCACTTTTCATACTAAACGGATTTAGCGATATGTTTTAGAAGCCAAAAGATTAGAGAGATTCTAAGAGATCAGACACCTAAAAACGGCAACAAAATACATCATAATTTAAAAATATGTAAGGCTTATAATTCTAGAGCAATATTTATGAAACTACGTATGTTTTGACAGAGTAATCTCAGTTGCTTTGTATTTACTCCACCTACAATACTTAAAAATACCACTAAATAATCTAAAACTATATAAACTACTACTACATAACAAGCAATCGGATCATCCATAGACCCTTGAAGGTCTAAAGATAATAATAATTCTTAAATATTTTAGCCATAGTCATAGATTTTTCACTTGCAGACATTAATATAGTCGGTATTTTTCTTGGAGTCCGAAAACATATTTAAAGATGGTCCAATCCACACAACAAAAGTTGAACTAAATACGATGTTTGTTTGAATTATATTTTCACCAACTAGCCTGCTGATAAACGACGAGATTGCGTATTTTTATGGCAAAATAAAAATAACAAGAAGTAAAAAATATTTTGTAGAACAATCCAGAAAATCGTTTTATATTTATATTTTTATTCTCTCTCGGGGCCCTTAATCCCCAAGAACTTAATTGTTTTCTCATTGTTTTCGTTCTCTAGAAAAAAAAAGTTCGATGGCATGAAACTTTTTATTCTTAAGGTTACACTAGCTGCTCATCATTCCATACAAACGTCGGAAGGTAATTACACCATTGTTTGTTGTTGAATCTCTAAGACTAAGATTCATCGATTTGTCATCACAAAATCAATGATTTTTGTAAATAAAACTGTGAACATGAAATATGCTAAGAATAATATAATAAGGACTCAATTGAGTCAACAGTATTTATATTTGTAATTTTAAATTATTTAAATTAATCCAATGGTGCAATTTTTCACAATTCACTACTGACAGAAAACACTTTATAAGACGGCCGTGTTAGGTAAAAATTATAGTTTGATTAAAAAAAAAAACAAATTATTTTGTAGTGTGTGCGCACGCACTATCTGTTTATCACCGAATCTATATCTTCTAGAGACAATAATACAGGTGATAGGTATATCAGATATCATTTATTTAAGCTACGCCTATAGACGAGTACGTGCCTAGTATGTTCGTCTGTCACATTAGGTACATACTAGCGTACCTCCCACACGACTTAATATTTTTTACTACCTACTTTTTACGGCGAACATTTAGTCCAGGATAGTAAAACCAAAAATGACCACTAACCCCATTCAAATATCTAGCAGATAATAGCTGTCGTATGGTGTCGTTGTGTGTCAACAGACGTGGTCAAACTCTTGGTTGGCACGGCCCGCTATGATTATTTTTTGTAGATTGGTTTATAAATTATTAGGTAGGTATAGCAAAATCAGCTCATTATTTAGAGCACTTTATGAGTAAACATAATTTTTGGCGTAACATGAATTTTCAGGTATTTCATTATGACATTCAGAAGATCACATTGTGATAAAAATAATCTCCTACTCGTTATTTTTTAATTTATTATTTACAAGTTTAATAAATGAAAATATCTTATGATTGAGGATGTACTCTCCAGGAATATTTAGAGCATATTTCACTTATCTTTATCGCACACCAAAAGTAGTACTTTTGTTGTTTTTGTGTTGTATTGTATAATATTACCAGACACAATGTACATAATATATTGTTAGCTAAGAAGCCTAGTTCCGAAGAAACACAAGCGAGTACAGCGCCACCTCGCCACAGTTAGCAACTGGCGCTCGCCCTCTTGTAATTTGCACATTGAATAATTATTTTCTAAAAATCGATCTATGTGTTTATTATTTTCCTTGTGAGTCTTCTAACAATATATTACCTAGATTTTATGTAACTCCGAGATGTTACTATCGCTATTCAATGCAGAAAATGCAAGAAAAATAGTGTCTATTTTTCTTGTGTCGTATTTGGGTGGCCCATACAATACAATTCAACGTAAAAAAGTATTGAATAAAATCATAAAATAATTATCTAGTTGCAGTTTATTGAAAACTAAGTTATAAGATTTAAAAGTTATTTTTCTATCATCTTAAAGGTTTGCGGCCCATAATTATTATCAGTTGAGAGACGCTCGTGCGTCGTGCTGCGGTTTTTGCTTGCTCTATTTGCTTTTAATATAACCATAACAATATTCTATGAGAATATTGTTATGGTTATGTGTTAACTTTATCTTATGTAGATAATAATTATATATACTAGAAACGTCGTGGTCACTTCACTCGTGATCTCTAGTTAGACGTATGAAAAGTTTCGCTTCGCTTAAGAAATTACTTTTAGGTATATTTTTTGTTCATATTTTTAAGTCTCTTCGATTTAATTTACATAGAGTTCTTAGTTACATAAAGGATAATACCTTTATTTAAAAATCATATTATTATAGTTTGGAAATTATAAACTTTTTCATAATTGCTAGAATAATAATGATTTTCCTTTTTTGAATCTGAAATCCATGTAAAATAGGTAAAATGAAACAAAGATCCAAAAAATAACTATAATATGTAGATGATGTTATCTCTCAGTTGTATTAGTTCAGATAGAATAATTTACCAATGCTCCGACCTACGCCACATGACATTAATTCGGAGTTTTCCCATAGAAACCATGATAATATATACCTAATCATAGCCAATCGAGAGGGTGTCCCGCCATAAACGCCAAAATTAAACACTCTCGCTTTAACGGCCTGCCTAATTTATTGAGTATACAATACTTGTCTTTACCTACATATTATATTAGGGGTCAGACCAAATAAAAAAAATCAAGACAGAATGCCGTGAACAGACAAGTGAGGCCAGTTATTAATACATGTGGTGAGTGCGATTGACGAACCAAGGCGTAGTTATGTTGTACGTGTTTGTTGTGTAATTGTGTCTGTACACGGCGAGGCGTAGTTTTGCCGGCCTCACTTGTTTGTTTCTCAACCTTCTGTCTTGATTTTTTTTATTTGGCCAGAGTATGATGGTTGCCAACTATTTATTATTTCGAGAGATTTTTTTTACAATTTAAAAGCTTTTCAACTGTACACAACAGCCTACGAGTATCTGCATATTTGTAAGTTTCAGTACATAGGCATGGCATTTATAAAAAAAGGCTTCTATTTAAGTGGATGCTGCATTTATCAATCATACTTATTGATACAAAGTTAATTTTGATATCACTATTGATTTAGCAGAAGAGACGAAAAACAGTTCCGGAAACCCCGGAAAAATAAGAGGTTTAAAATAATGGTATAATAATGATATTATATATTATTTTCCACTTTTATTATATGTAGGTATCTTTTTTTTTTTTTTTTTTTTTTTTATATAATGACAATACTACACTACTACTACATAGAAAGCAATTGGATCATCCACAGACCCTTGAAGGTCTAAAGATAATCCAAGTGCTCAAGCCCACTGCCAGTTGGCAGCGTGCCCAGCATGCTGGCAGCATTGCCACGCTGAATGGCAATGCTTATACGTTGAGCCAAATAAACACCAGCATTTTGGTCACGCGTCGCGTCCACCAGACGCTCAGAAAGACTTTTGAAAACGAGATGAGCTCCCGGCCCCCACGGACCCAAAGTCTCAACTCCAAATGGCTCAAATATGTAACCACTACCGAGGTTAGCATATTTGCGCCGCTTGTGCTGCTCAGCCGAATTGGCCGCCGCTCCAGCCCTACTCTGAGTCTCAGGAAGATGTGACGGTGCCAAAGTATCGACGCAAGTTGCGTCCCATACTAAGGGCCGTCCACACTTCCATGGGACCAGCGTCATGCCGTCAGGCCTTTTGCCATCACCACGCGCCAACCCACTCGGTTCGAGTACGGCTGCGATATTGGCGGTGACAAAAGCCCTGCGTATGACATCGTTAAGGCTGGCGTGGCGTCCAATCCGACCAGCGCTTCTTGAGCAAGAGAGACCGTGGTGACCGAGCTGGTCAACTGCAGTACCACACTGACAGCGATGGGCTTCACAACACCTTGCACCCAAGCGTAAGCTGACAGCTAGACGAAATGCAGTTGGGTCTAAAAGGTTACCAGTATTGAAAGAGGGCAATGCTTGCAACCAAAGACCGGACTCCCATACAGAGACTGCAAGGATACGAGCGCGATCCGCGACGCTAGGACACGTGTCTAGAAGAGATTTCCGTGCTAGTTCGCAGATCGGCCGATCCCACAGTCTCTGCGACGATAAAGTCTTTGGAAGCTCGGTATTTGGGCAAGCGACCCTCCAAGCATTCGTTGCCTCATTCAAATGAGCTACATCTACGCCAGAATGGCCTAAAGAAGGTGCGAGGATTTTTTCAATCAAGTTCTGAGTACTATGAATGGAGGACAAGAAAGCTGGTAAAGCAACACTTGAAATTTGGCGGACCCCTAACCCTCCAAGCCTAACAGGCAAGGAGGCTTGTAGCCACGCCCTTTCACTCATGTCAATATTCAAAACCGATACTAGGGACTGCTTTACAACATCGTCTAAGCTCAAAAGGAGCTCATTGTGTTTCCACAATGGACTACATCGTAAAGCGTACATAAATTTTGGAACAAACAGACAACATCTTATAATGGTAAAAGCCATATGGGCGTTAATTTTGAGTAGCCTATCAGAGGCACTCAAAAAATTTTGAATTTTTTCTTGAACGAAAGGCGGAAAAGACTCATCTAATATCGGCGAACCTAGAAGGCGAAGAGAACACTTGTCTACCGATTTGATGTTAGGTGCCAAATCATTAAATTTGTTAAGTATCAAATCTTTATCCGGACATGAGTCGCAAAAGAAAAGTTCGCATTTCGAAAAATTTAGCTCCAAACCAATTTGACGAAACTCGTCAATAAGAATTTCCAAATCACGTAGGACTGTGCTCGCATCGCCACCCAAAGTCCCGTCATCCAGATACCAAACGTTGAGTTTAGATTGGAGACGTTGAACAATTGGATGAATGGCCAGGCTAAAAATGGCTGGTCCGAGAGGGTCACCTTGTTGACAGCCAACGGAAGATAGCAAAACATCATTTTTGTAAATTAATTTAGTGGGTTTGCCGTAGCATTGCCAAAGAAAATTGAAAAGATCGGGAATTTTGTCTTTGACCTGTGCCAACAAGGCGTCTCGATTAACCGAATTGAAAGCATTTTTGACATCCACCTTAAGCAACACCTCTCCACAATTTTGACCGAGAAAAGTACGAAGCGAATGAACAGCAGCCTCACATCCACCCCGCGAACCAAAGCCAAGCTGTATTGGTTGAAAAAGGCTACTCAAAAGAGCAACCTTTTTTCCACAACCGGCTTTGGCTGCGAGACGACGATATGTGGTGCCAACAGCAATAGGTCTGATGCCACCATCTTTTTTGACAAGTGCGCATAGGTTAGCGCCATACAAGACTTCGATAACGTCATCATTGACCTGCCCAGATAACATGAGATTTGCCAAACCCGTTAATTCGTGTCGCTGGAGAACAGGACTCGTGCGGCGCCTTTGATATCGCCATCACTAATTTTGCTCTCTACTATTTTAATGGTAACCGAATCGTCTGTTTTTTTAGAATTTGGTTTATTCTGCCTTGTTGGCGGAATAATGCTTTCAAAATCTAAAGAGTTCTCTTCCAATGCGCTGTACTTTACGCAATTTTCCTTTACCCTAGTGGTAAGGGATTTTTTGTTTGTTGGGTCCGAATGTACGTAAAGCACAACGTAGGGAAAAGTCAAGAGGTGTTCCCAGGCGACTAAAGAATTTTTAGAAATAACATTCCGAATAGCAGCAGATAAACACTGCGCAACCGAAAAACGTGCACCACGCGGGATGCGTTTTAAAACAGGAAGAGAACTTTTGAGTGAGCTAAGAACCTCCCAAAGCGGTTTGGAAGGAGCAGCAGCGCTCACGGGACTGCTGCTGGCTCCATCAGAGCCTGCAATAGGGGCCGAAAGTGTAATTTGGCTATTTTTATGGCACCGCGTACGGTGAATTTTGAGGCCTTTCTGTCCTTTAAAAAATCGCACTTGGGAACACTCTAGGCACTGAATCATGTCCCCCTGCGACACATTAACGTATTGGGAAACTGCATTTGGCCCGGCCGGGGCGCAAAATGCCATGAATAACAAGAATTATACTACAAATATAAATAAAAATAAACTTAGGTTCTATAAGTGGAGATGTCAGGACGTCAGACCGTGACGTGGGCGGTCTGCGCAGACTCGGATGGCGTTGACATGGAAACAAGAAAACAACAATGAGCCGCGACTGTCAAAAACCTACCGAATATTACAACACAATAGAAAACAATTATTTGACTATCTCTAGCTCTACAAATATTACCTCGAAAGAAAAAAAGGAAAGATTGGAGTAGAATTTGGCCCGCTAGAGCAGAAAAATCTGAAAAATAAGGGCCGAGAAAAATCCTGCCAACATGCGTTGACAGCAACTTTTTTTTTTTTTTTTTTTTTTGTAGGTATCTGTGTCACATGTGACACATGACACAGCTTTTCGTGTTATTTGGTTTGTGTGTGAATGGAAAATAAAGTTAGCATTCTGTCTGGTTTGTTTATGCTATGCCAGTGAGGTCTTGCTTAAAAGGAAGCTACCTACGTCTAACGGTGTGTAGGTACACATTAGGTAGGTGTATAACACTGTTTCATAGCATGTTTCAGTGATGTGAACATAAAACATCTTGTTATAGCTACTGCATTACTTATAATAATATAGCATGTTAGGTATAAAACAAAGTTATAAAAAACGACGTGTTACATAATGGGTACGTGCCAAATAAAAAAGAAAAATATGCGTTACAAAAATTTAGGAATGATTTATTTTAAGGTGCTTATTTCCAATTTTTCTAAAATAAACATACTTATATAAATCCCGTCGCCACTGTCTTGTTAAAAACTAGATTTTTGTCCAAAATCCAATACACAAAGTACCTACACATTTCCCAAGAAAATTGACAGACACATCTTATTTGTAAAAGGTTGCAAACCGCCGCTTAACTATAGTTTTTCTCCATTTCTGAAAAGATATTTAACACGGTTATCTGCTTTTGTAACCGGTTACAAAATATGGTTACATACGCGGCCAAAAGGTACCGTGAAACATGCCAACTTTGCATCCAAGGGTTTCTTTGCCCAGAATGCAATCTGCAAGGAGATCCGTTTCTATTGAAAAATATTCTAGTGTTATGGGAACATCACTAACTTTGGTAGAAAGTAGGTTTTACGTGTCACATCACTGAATACATCGTTGGTAGCCAACTTCATCCAGTAACGTGTCGGAACCTGTCGAATACGGTGCATGTTTACGCGGGCAAATTTTTGAAGAAATTTTGCAGTGAACTACAAGACATGGCAAAAACAAAGGGCGGTTTGTGTTATTGTATGTTATAAATATCGAATTGCTCAGTGTTTTAACCGTAGTTTCGGCGACAAAGGCTCACACAATCAAAAGATATGATGATGGGCAAAGTTATCTAATGATTTCAAGACCTCAGAATGGCTACTTTGCCAGCGTTCAAAAAAGTGTTAGGGTTGTCACTTTACAATAAAACATGTTTTATTTTACTAATTACTAATTTGCTAAATTAAAGAAAAAATATGTATAAAAATATATACTAAGTATATTAATTTATTATTAATATACCTGTATTAAAAGTTGTTATTTTTTTAAAAGAAAAACAAACACAAATCTCGGATCCGACAAAGAAAGTCTAGTCCAGACGTAAAATAGGGTCGAGAACGTACAAAAATTACTCTGAAAAAATGCTAAAATTAGCATGCGAAGCAGTTAAGTCAAAAAAAAATCTTCCAGAGATGCTGAACAACAGATTGGTGTACCAAGAAGGATAATAATCAATAAAATTACAAAACAACATGTTAAGTCTGTGGGGCATCCAACTGCAGAAGAAGAAAATAACACGAAGGGTTTTACAAGTTTCTGATGAATATGGGTCTCCGATATATGAAAAAAACACTCACAGACCCATAAATTCAAAAATCGAAATCCTGGTGATGCATGGTTCCAAAACTTTTGGTCTAGACATAGTAATGAATTAACTGTAAGAACTACTCAAAATATTTCAAAGGCAAGAGCAGAAAAAGGGCCACAAAAAATCGCAGAATATTTTGATAATGTGGTGTTTTTATGATAATTTTATTTTTTTGTTTTTATTATTATTATTTTGAGCCTGTGTTGTCCCACTGCTGGGCAAAGGCTTCCCTTCCCTCCTTCCAGACTCCGCGATCTACTGTGTTGGTGGCCCAGTGATTTCTTGTGATTACTAAAAATTACTAACTCAAATGTGGCAGCCCTATCACATTGAAATCACAACTTTTATTTAGTATGGAAAAGAGAAAAAATAACAAGGTAACATTGCCCACTCATTTCACAAGCAAAGTTGTTTCATAATCGGTAAGATTTTTAAATTAAACTCCTTCATTGCCCTAATACTTTTAATAGTTTGTTTCTCACTGGCAAAAAGGCTATACTTTCATCAAAAATGAACACGGGTAATGTTGGCTAGAATTGCAGATAACTTTGCCCGCCATCAAAATCAATGAAATGTTGGACAAAATGTTGACTTTTTAAAAAACTTACTAACCTAGACCATGCCCATGATCCTGCAGATTACGGCATTAAAGAAAAAATACTTCAGAACTAGTAAAAAAAAACAGATACTTCAAGTTTTCTAAAAAAAACGGGCAAAGTTGGCATATTTCACGGTAAATAAGCCACTTTAAAACATCACTCCTCAATTATGTTTTTAATTTTTCAGTTTGACATGCACTTCCATAACATGATCTGCCAAACAAAAAAAGAAAAATCAAAATCGGTTCGTAATTAGCGGAGTGATAATCATGTAACACAAAGAAAAAAAAAACAAACGTTGATCTGAGAACCTCCTTTTTTGAAGCCGATTAGAAAAATAAGTATAAATTTCATTATTTCTTTGGTTTCAACTCCATCTGTTATTGCGGTTTAGTACTAAGATGAAAATTGGTATTATTTCGCCGCAAAAAGACTTGGAAAGGTAGCAGGATATGATAGACCTATCCGAAGTTAGTTCAACAGGATACCACGAGAGGTCGCCGTATTATTTTTAGACTTTCATTTTATACGTTTCGGTTGAAAGCAGCTAACAGCCAGTATGTAAACTTTTGACGATTCTTCTTTACTTACTTATAATTTGAAAATATTAACATTTGACATGTATTGGCTTTTTGACCGACGAAACGGATGAGGTAATTAGATTGAAATGAATTAAATTGAGGAAATTATTTTTTTATTAGAAGGAGTTAAATAAATCCCATTTAAATTTTATCGAAATCGGCTTAGCCATTTTTGATAAACAACAATAATGTGAAAAATGTTACATCGATCCGTGCGAAATATTTGCGAATTCTGTACACGGTTGAAGTCGGTCGTGCTATTTTTTGCAAAAAAATTATTATTTAAAGAATTATTCGGGTTATTCATTATTTTTACAATGGGTGCACTAAGCTGGAAGTGAATATTATTTAAATAACTTTTATTTACTATACGGTTACATACTTTTTGTTGATTCCATGGGTCAGCTTAATGTTTTCCTTGAATTAGAGTCGTTACCCGTGGTCCCGTTGGGTTGACCCGTTACCGGGTCCACGGGGAATATGGATTGGTCCCATAGGTTAAAGTTGTATATAATGAATTATTTGAGAGGAAAGGTACCTATTCTAGGTTAAATTTAAGAAGCAATGCTACAAAAAACTAATGGTGACTCCTTCTCATAGGCTGGCGAAATTGGAGAGGTCTGTATATATTGGTGGGCCCGCTATATACAACCGAATGTAGGTGACCTCATTAATTTATTTATTTAATTTATATCATTTATATATTTATACAATACAAATATTTATAATATTTTATTAATTATTCATGTACGTATATACCTACACTATCACATACATAACTCACACACTTACATTCACTCATAACACTAAACACTCAAAATATAATATTATTTTATTTACACAAGCATCGCCGCGTGAACAAAGCTAGTCATTAGATTTACCGTTGTTCGCACGGCGAGGCAACTCAGCGGCCGGCTTGCCAAGCTTGGCGCGCGCGCCCGCCGCCATCGTCGCCAGTCGCCCATGCACGTCCACAGCGCCTACACGCGCTCGCTTTTAGATTTTAACTAAGATTTTAACTCGCATCGTCTTCTTATTCTATTGTTTATTATTATTATTTTAAAGTACTACGTGCGATATTGTTACATTCGTGACTCCGCGATTAATCGCGACATTATTGTGGCTCTCAATAAATCGTGTTAAATTGTTTTTGCTGGACTATTCATTCACTGAAGCAAACTAGCTCCTACTACCGGTCCTCCGCACCCTTACCAAGCGCCGATAACTTCTAAACTGGTGACCCCGACGTCGGACACGGAGGGCACGGTAGAAAATGTTAATATCCAACCACGATTGCGCCGACGCGCCGACATCAAAATGGCGTCGCCGCGAACACCACGCACGGTCACTGCGCAGCCTCCACCACTCCACCAAATGCGAATTCCTCCATTTTGGCCTGAGAAACCAGCAATCTGGTTTGCTCAAGTGGAGGGCCAGTTCGCCATAATGAAGATAACCGACGAGGCGACCAAATTTTACCACATTTTGGGCACGCTCGATCGTCAGTACGCTGCCGAGATCGAGGACATCATCGTTGGTCCTCCCAACTACCAGCGGCTAAAGGACGAGCTTATTAAGAGACTTTCAGCATCTCGTGAAAATAAAGTAAAACAGTTGATTACTCACGAGCAGCTAGGAACCCGCAAGCCGTCGCAATTCCTGCGTCATCTGCAGCACCTCGCCGGTCCAGAGGTTCCTGAGGAGTTCCTGCGGACTATTTGGACCAGCCGACTACCTACCTCGCTGCAGCCGATTGTCGCGTCGCAGTCTGCGATGACATTAGACGCCCTCGCCGAGCTCGCCGACCGCGTGCATGACATCGCGGCACCGTCACACCAAGTTGCAGCCACCGCGATGACGTCATCATCATCATCATCATCCTCGGCAATCGATGACCTAACGCGGCAGGTGGCCGAACTTACGCGTCAAGTGAGCGCCCTGTCAATGCAGTCACAGCACCGCCCGAGATCCCAAGAACGAGGCGGTGGCCAACGAGGTCGTTCTTCGTCTCGCCCGCGCCGGTCTTCATCAAACTACCGCAGATACCCCATCTGTTGGTACCACAGCAAGCATGAAGCTAAGGCGCTCAACTGCACGAAGCCGTGCGACTACAAGGCGTCATCGGGAAACGCGACCGGCGGCCTGTAATGGCGACCGAGGACCGCCACAACTCAACGGGTCGCCTGTTCATCACGGACCGCGAGACGAATACGGAACTGCTTATCGACACCGGCAGTGAAATATGCGTTTATCCAGTTTCCGCGCTTCGTGAGTGCCGAGCTAAGACTTTGTATCAGCTCAGTGCTGCCAATGGTTCAGCTATCGATACCTATGGATACTTACAACTAAATCTTAATTTGGGTTTACGTCGTAATTTTCCATGGCGTTTTGTTGTTGCTGACGTCACGAAAGCTATAATAGGTGTAGATTTTTTATCTCATTATCGCCTCATAGTCGACGTCAGCCAACAAAAATTAATCGATAGCTTAACCAATGTCAGTACTGTAGCATGTATCGATACAAGTAGTAGCCTCGTATCTAGTGTAAAAATCGCGACTGGCGGTGACAGTAGGTATCATAATATTTTGTCTGAATATCCGGAGATAACGCGCCCTGCTGGTACTCCGGCTGTCGTCAAACACCACACTACTCACCACATTCGCACAACACCAGGCCCACCTGTATCATCTACCCCACGTCGACTCGCTCCTGATAAGTTAAAAATCGCAAAACAAGAATTCGATGTAATGCTAGCTAACGGGACTGCAAGACCGTCTGATAGTCCTTGGGCATCACCACTTCATCTTGTCTCTAAAAAAGATAATGGTTGGCGTCCCTGTGGCGATTATAGGCAACTGAACGCGCGCACAATTCCGGACATGTATCCAATAAAACATATACAAGATTTTTCTCACTGTTTGTCCGGTTGTAAATTTTTTTCGGTTATCGATTTAGTCAAGGCCTACAACCAATTGCCCGTCGCAGAAGAGGACATACCTAAGACTGCGATCACTACTCCATTCGGATTGTACGAATTTCCATTTATGACTTTTGGACTTAGGAATGCAGGTCAAACTTTTCAGAGATTTGTCGACGAAATGACTCGAGGATTAGATTTCTGTTATCCGTATCTCGATGATTTTTTAATTTCGAGCAAAACGGCATCAGAACACGAAGATCACTTGCGCCAGATTTTCACCCGTATGAAAAACTACGGCGTACTCATCAATCCCACCAAGTGTGTCTTCGGCGCGTCTGAAGTAACGTTTCTCGGATACCAAATCTCTGAAGAGGGCACCAAGCCACTGGACAGCAAGGTGCAGGCGATTTCTAATTTTCCCCCACCAAAAACCGTCAGAGAACTCCGACGATTTTTGGGGATGGTAAATTTTTACAGGCGATTTTTGCCTAACGCCGCAAAAATTCAAGCCCCGCTGAACGCCTTGCTGACCGGATCGGTTAAAGCTTCTCATCCAGTTGTCATAGAGGGGAATTCGCTACAAGCATTCGAAGACTGCAAAAAGAGTCTGTGCAACGCAGCACTCCTGGCTCATCCCGACTCTGAAGCCAAGTTAGGGCTCGTCACCGACGCGTCCGATACAGCTATAGGTGGAGTCCTGCAGCAACAGAAGGATGGAGATTGGCAGCCTCTAGCATTTTTCTCACGCAAGTTGAGCCCGTCGCAAACGAAATACTCTCCGTACGACCGCGAACTTCTTGCCATTTATGAGAGCATAAAATATTTTAGGCACATGCTAGAAGCTACCCATTTCACCATCTATACTGACCACAAGCCTCTATGTTACGCTTTCCACGAGCGGAAAAGTAACTGTTCGCCACGTCAGTATAGACATCTCGACTTCATCTCTCAGTTCACCACTGACATCGTCTTCATTGCCGGCAAAGACAACTTGGTTGCCGACACATTGTCTCGCGTTGACGAATTGCAGATTCCTGTAGATTTTGAAGAGATGGCTAAACTTCAAGCCTCTGATCAGGACCTTGCAGATCATCTAAATGGCGATACTTCACTTCGCCTCATCAAGACGAACGTACCAGGGAGTCGTGCAGTATTGTACTGCGACGTCAGTACACCGACACCCAGGCCTTTCGTCCCTCGACAATTACGTCAGCAGGTATTCAACTGCCTCCATTCTCTCAGCCATCCCGGAGCCAACGCCACTGCCAAACTCGTTGCGCAACGCTTCGTTTGGCCACTGATGCGGAAAAACTGCCGTGAATGGTCTAAGTCGTGTTTGACGTGCCAGCGCTCGAAGGTAACGAGACATGTCGCTTCACCTTTAGGTACGCACAATTTACCTTCAGCGCGTTTCAAATCCGTCCATATAGACCTAATCGGACCTTTACCTCCAGCTGGTGGATATCGGTACTGCCTCACAGCCGTCGATCGCTTCACGCGATGGCCGGAAGCTGTGCCTATTGCCGATATCTCCGCCGAAACAGTGGCCAAAGCGTTCATCTCCTGTTGGGTGGCCCGATATGGTTGTCCTACCGAGATCGTAAGTGATCGAGGCGGACAATTTCAATCGGCCCTGTTTGAACAGCTGTCCAAATCGATCGGTTTCAATCACCGTAGGACAACGAGTTATCATCCTCAGTGCAACGGTTTGGTAGAACGTTTCCACCGGCAGCTGAAAGCAGCAATCACCTGTCACGCTGACGCTAATTGGATCGAAACGCTTCCACTGGTACTTCTCGGCATAAGGAGTGCCTTCAAAGAAGACCTTCAGACCACATCAGCTGAGCTAGTATACGGTGAGCCGCTTCGCTTACCTGGCGAATTTTTCGGCCATGGTGTAACTTATTACACCACCGACATTACCGATTTCTCAGCCCGTATGAAGTCCTTTGCCGAGAACATACGTCCAGTGCCACCTCAGCATCATTCTAAGCACAAATCATTCGTGTACAAAGAGCTTGCCACATGTAGTCACGTATTCCTCAGGGAAGAAGTGCTACGTGCCTCACTCCAGCCCGCTTACACTGGGCCGTACGAAGTGCTTAGAAGAGGTGATAAAACATTTAAAATTCGCGTTAGGAATAAAGACGTGACAGTAAGCATAGACCGCCTTAAGCCAGCTTATATATTGTCCGCCGACACATCTCCACAACCACGCGACGTCTTACCACCAGACCCCTCACCTTCCACCTCAGAGAGCCCCCCAGTAAGGATGACTCGTTCGGGAAGAAGAGTCCATTTTCCTGATCGTTATACGCCCTAAGTCGGTCTCTGGAAGGGGGTGATGTAGGTGACCTCATTAATTTATTTATTTAATTTATATCATTTATATATTTATACAATACAAATATTTATAATATTTTATTAATTATTCATGTACGTATATACCTACACTATCACATACATAACTCACACACTTACATTCACTCATAACACTAAACACTCAAAATATAATATTATTTTATTTACACAAGCATCGCCGCGTGAACAAAGCTATAGTCCATCAAATCTAAGAGGTACCGTTTGACGTTTCATATTTTTTCATCCCATCCCTATCATTCAATTGTCAGAACTGTCAAACGGTACTTCTTAGATTTGACGCAGTCCGTCAAATCTAAGAAGTACCGTTTGACAGTTCTGACAATTGAATGATAGGGATGGGATGAAAAAATATGAAACGTCAAACGGTACCTCTTAGATTTGATGGACTAGTCATTAGATTTACCGTTGTTCGCACGGCGAGGCAACTCAGCGGCCGGCTTGCTTGCCAAGCTTGGCGCGCGCGCCCGCCGCCATCGTCGCCAGTCGCCCATGCACGTCCACAGCGCCTACACGCGCTCGCTTTTAGATTTTAACTAAGATTTTAACTCGCATCGTCTTCTTATTCTATTGTTTATTATTATTATTTTAAAGTACTACGTGCGATATTGTTACATTCGTGACTCCGCGATTAATCGCGACATTATTGTGGCTCTCAATAAATCGTGTTAAATTGTTTTTGCTGGACTATTCATTCACTGAAGCAAACTAGCTCCTACTACCGGTCCTCCGCACCCTTACCAAGCGCCGATAACTTCTAAACCGAATACCCGTAGAAGTTCGGGATGCACCTTCCGCTGGATCGTTTAGGAATAAATTAAAATGTTGGCTACAAGACCAACTATTTTATGACATAAATGACTTTTTGAAATTTCCTGAATTGTATTTAGATTTTGTGACCAATTTGGTAATTGTCAAGTTCTTCTATTTTTATTTTTATTTTGTGCTATATTGTATAATGCCCTAGTGTAATGTTTACTTATTGACATGTAACAAATAGTGTTATGAATAAATTACTATATGACTATATAGGACTACGAGTATATATGACTAATGATTATTTGAATATACTTTTCCAGCTGCATCCAACCATGCAGCGGTAAAAATAAACTTTTGTCGAGTGAGTCTAAGCCCAATGAAGGAAGACTGATGGTTTAAAGTCTATATTTTTGTAAGTAATAAAATATAAATTAAATATCCCATATTTTTAATTTAATAACAATTATATTTGAACCTCAAAGAGTTATCTTTGTGATAAGCATTTCAAAAATCTGAAGCGAACGCAGGATTTGAACCATGCCCCTTCGGATCACTAGCCCGACGCTCTAACCACTGAGCTAGCTCGCCTCCTACGCAAGCTTCAAATTTCTGAAGTGCTTACATTTCCCAACTTATAGCGTTGGTGGCGCCACCTGTGATACCCGTATTAGACAGGTTATCACTCAACTAGAAGTTATTAGAACTTCTAAAGATTGACGAGAGATGACGCACTGCTAAATCAATGTTATGATGTTTATTTTAAGTGCTTTCCACACTAGATTTTTATCTCAAAGAGTTATCTTTGTGATAAGCATTTCAAAAATCTGAAGCGAACGCAGGATTTGAACCATGCCCCTTCGGATCACTAGCCCGACGCTCTAACCACTGAGCTAGCTCGCCTCCTACGCAAGCTTCAAATTTCTGAAGTGCTTACATTTCCCAACTTATAGCGTTGGTGGTTAGAGCGTCGGGCTAGTGATCCGAAGGGGCATGGTTCAAATCCTGCGTTCGCTTCAGATTTTTGAAATGCTTATCACAAAGATAACTCTTTGAGATAAAAATCTAGTGTGAAAAGCACTTAAAATAAACATCATAACATTGATTTAGCAGTGCGTCATCTCTCGTCAATCTTTAGAAGTTCTAATAACTTCTAGTTGAGTGATAACCTGTCTAATACGGGTGCCACAGGTGGCGCCACCAACGCTATAAGTTGGGAAATGTAAGCACTTCAGAAATTTGAAGCTTGCGTAGGAGGCGAGCTAGCTCAGTGGTTAGAGCGTCGGGCTAGTGATCCGAAGGGGCATGGTTCAAATCCTGCGTTCGCTTCAGATTTTTGAAATGCTTATCACAAAGATAACTCTTTGAGATAAAAATCTAGTGTGGAAAGCACTTAAAATAAACATCATAACATATTTGAACCTCTTAAACGTAAGAATTAACACCGATACCCAGTACAAAATATCTTCATTATTTGGTTCCCTACTCTGGAGTCCTAATTACTAGTTGCTTCTTCTTCTTCTTTTTCGTTTCAATGATCCAAATTAATGTCTATGTGAGAATTTATAAGGTCGTTTCCCGGTGCCTTGCCACTGCCACTGCGCTGGTTGCTTTATTAATGGTTGCTGGTTGCTTTTTGTTTGTTAAAAGGTAAATCAAAACTGTGGTATAATGATAATTGTAGAATAATACTTATACATAATTAGATGCTATGCCACTTATTACGTATCTATTTTAATTGAAACCTTTCGTAACTGTGACGACAATGTCACATTGAAGACAAAGGGTTTTATGACATACAAAGTTCATTTTATTACCTTTTAATTGTCTCAAATAGCCTACAAATAATTTAATTTCCTTTCCTGACTAATATTATAAATTTGAAAATGTGTTTGCTGGTTTACTGTTTTGTTCCCCTTTCACTCAGCAACGGAGGAACGGATTGACTTGATTTTTGCCATGTACACACTTTGAAAGACGGATAGTGACGTAAGGCTATTTTTATCCAGGAAAAAATGTGGTTCTCGTACAGATAAAATACTTTTTATTAGTTTACCAATGTGTCCATCCATGTCTAATTTAGACAGGCGGAACGTTAATGGATACATTGGCTGCAGATTTTCATGCATTTAAAAAGAAAAAGAAGGATATCGCCCTACGACATGACTACCGCAAAATGGCGTTGAAAATGTTTAGAAATCATTTATTATGAACAAGAGAAACTGCCTGGGATAGCTTATAAATCAATATGTGACGCGGAAGCCGCGGGTAAAAGCTGATAGTCTAGTCGGTAGCGCATTTGTCTTCAAAGCTCTGGGTCTTAGGTTCTATTCCGGGTCTAGCTAGCTAATTTTAATATAGCATTGAATTTAGGATCACGAGGTTCCGTGCTTTGATTTTGTGTATGTCTAGATAGACTAATAGAAACATCAATCACAAACAAACCGGCCTAGTTTTTTTTTGCTGTTGTTAAATTTACGATGGCGCCTTCATAATTGGGCCTATTATGTGACTGTTGATTTTTTGTAGTCGGATTTTTATTTTATGTCATGTAATTTTATGCGTGGCTGTACCATAAGAAATGCGTAATACTGATGCGGGAAATTGATCTTTATCAACGTGGGCCCAAACAACCACTTCTTTTATAGTTATTGGCGTTTAGCCCCGCGGGCCCAATGGGGGCCTTCAAAAAGAGTCATGGTCGATTCGCCCCGCGGGACCAACAGCTTGCGGGGCCAAACGCCGCAATACCCTTATTTTTTGGGGCTTTTTGCTTACGCAATTCAATATCTAGAAAGAATAGATACATAATTACAAATTTCAGGTCTGGATGTTTGTTGTTATTGGCTTTGTGTTTTGTCGAATTTGCAAATAAAACATTAAATTTGCTCCTTACAAATTATTGAATCAGTACGGAACTCCAAAGATGCCGTTTTTCGCACTTTCGGTATTGATCCATACGGTAAGAGGTCATAATTAGGAGAAAAAAATATACGCCATCCAGAGAAACACCTGATTTATATAAAATAACTTATAGGCCGGACCAAACTACTTGGCGGCTGTGACGTTAGTTACAGGCTGCGCAAACCCCAAACTTCCATCAGCTGTTATGTGAGCTTCAGCAATGTTTTTGCTCAGCTAGTCTAGTAGTACTATCATAAGGGGGGGGGGGGGGGGAGGGTGCCCATAATTGCCGCGCTGGGCAAGCGTGTTGGCAATCGCAGGGCGTAGCTCTCGCGACGGGGATGCTGCTGCCTATCCCCGCCCTGTTGCACTTGAGCTACGCTGTTCTGGATGGGTATACCGCCAACACTCGGTTCCGTAGTACCTCAGTCGGCTCTTACGACACCTGGTACAAGAGGGGGGTGCTATTCTACTCTGCCGGCACCCCACGGCTAAAGTTCTTGAGTGGAGACCACGTACCGGCAAGCGCAGCGTAGGACGTCCACCCACAAGGTGGACGGATGACCTTATTAGGACCGCAGGATCGCGCTGGATGCAAACCGCTATCAACCGGTCTTATTGGAAATCATTAGGGGAGGCCTATGTCCAGCAGTGGACGTTCTATGGCTGATATGATGATGATGATGAGTCTAGTAGTAGGTAACTTCACAGTTGCCAAGAAGCTTGACCCGAACTATACCTATATATTTCTAACAATGTGGATTTGAAGCATCTAAAGTAACCTTGTATAAAATTATATACTTAATTATAACAGTCATCTAAGCACTTGAAATAATCACAGTAAAATTACGCTTAATACCTTTTTATTACCTACATATCTTCGAGCAAATATCTATAGAGTCACAATCGTGCAAAAAAAGTGTCCGAGCCAAAACCCTGCCCGAGCTACAGAGTGGGCAGGCTTTTTAGTTAGTCGTAAGGCGATTGCAAGCCGACTACAACGCCGCGCGATGCCAAAGTGCTCGGTTACAACCACTAACTAGGTGACATAACTTCGAGATTCGAGAAAACGGGTCATAGTGAATTATTTAATGTAAATATCTGAGTCGGCATGTATGATCTGTTCGGATGATATGGTCGGACATTTTTTTTTACTACTTTCATTTAGGGACTGTGGCTCTGTAGATATTTGCTCGAAGCTACATATATAATTATTTATTATGACCTCAAGCGCATGAGATGAGCAGGATAATTGACATAGTAATTAATTTAATCAAAATGTCGTCTTATAATTATGAAACTAATAGCAATCTTGTTTATCTGTTACGTGGCCCAATTAAAAATATTAGAAAACTGGTTTTTACCCGCGGCTTCGCCCGACTGATATTTTGTTTTCTGTGCTATCCCATAGGAACCCTTTATTTAGCTGGGATAAAAAGTAGACTATATCACTTTCCGTCTTTCAAACCCGAGGCCATACCTTACCACCCTTAATAAAGGTGAAAAAAAAACCAATTTGACGGTTGTTCTATTCGACAAATGTTTTTTTTTGACATTTCTTAAACCACACTCTAGAATAGCTCGCAGATAGCAGATTTTTTTCTACTTACTTAACACTTATCCTTATATTATGGAACATTTACGCAATATCATTATAATTTATAGCCTATGTGTTATTCTGATATATTATCTATATTATTACAAAGTTTCATCTTAATCCGTTCAGTAGTTTTTGCGTGAAAGAGTAACAAACATCGATCCTCACAAACTCACAAACTTTCGCGTTTATAATATTATAGTAGGAAGTAGGATTAACAGCATTGAAACCAGCCACAGCTGTCACACTCGCTCATTCGCAAGATTATGTATATTCATTTTGTTCATAATAAACATGACAAATAATTTCATTTCATTTCATTTATTCATGCTTCCATACAGTACAGGATATTAATAACAAGGTTAAGGTACAAAGTTCAGTATGGACCCTGTCGGGCGCTGCATATTCGAGTGAGAATGGTCACTTATGTCAATAATAATTTGGTTACAAAATATTAAATTTAACATGACTATAAATTATGTAAAATCTACTACTACTCACTTTCGACTCAAAAACTCAACAATTTCGGATTAATTAAAATTAATAAATAACATTACATACATTACCTTAAACGAAAACAACAATAAATAATAAATTTACAATTTGCATGTCAATAAATGCTTTTAATAACAAAAATACATTCAGAAAGTATAGTAGGTATCACACACTATTAATAATATAAATTTTAAAGTAAAAAATCAAATTATAATAACTTAAACCAATTTTCACTGTAATAAATAAAACATTGATGAAACAAGTCTTTAAAACATTGTAGAAAATTATAGATATTTAATTCCTAAGCACCCTAAATCGACCAAGTGCGAGTCGGACCTGGGGCCTTATTTTGTAAGCGCTCTGACGTTCGGCTTCGCTTTTTCTCCTGCTCGCGCCAGTTACTCACGCCGCCAGAGCGAGCGGGAGGAAAAGCGAAGCCGAACGCCAGAGCGCTTACAAAATAAGGCCCCTGCGCACGAAGAGTTCCGTACCGTACGGAAGCCCCTCTTAATATATTTATATTTTAATTTAATTATTTATTCCGTGTAATCTGTGAATATTTCTAGCACCTTCCTGTTGCCGTTATTAATAAATTTAAACAAAAGCCTTTTTATACTACACCTGCTCGGAAAGTGCCTTGATACTTTATCAAATTTACGGTAGAAAGTACGTCATTGCATATCGAACAAATATGCGGCGAGAAAACGCATCTGAGCGGGAGAGAAAAGTGTATGAAAATCCATTTCTTACGTGGTTTTTCTTTTTTAATTTTGGGTAAGACTATGCGCTGGTAACCTAAATATCAAAAGCCAAAAAGTTTTTACAGTGAGTTTTTATCTCCAAGTTCGCAAAATGACACTGGCCACTAGCTGTGTGTGGGATGGTGTCAAACAATTTGAAAAAAGAACATGTGAAAATTGCAGACGCCATTGGCGCCATTTTCAATTTATGTGTTGTTTGAGGATTCAGTTTTCGTAGAATTTATTTTCCTCGTAGGTGTAGTATAAAGCACTATGTATCACTCGAGAGAAAGTGCGATTCCCGATCTCGGGTGTTTTAAAGCCCTCGACGGTAATCGGTCACTTTCTCCTCTCGGTGAACAATGTACTATTATTTCCAGTAAATTTTTACATTTCTTAAATTCTATGTATGTGTTAGTTTTATTTGTTTATTTCTATGTTATTTATTGTTCTCTTATTTGGTTTGGATTTTTATGTGTATCTTATGTATTTTAATCATGGTATTTAATTTTTATAGTTACTTAGTTTATATTTAATCTACCGGAACCCCAGAATGGGTGAAGGCCTCCTCCAGTGATGCCCATTTAGTTATGTCTTTCGCTACTTTATTTATTAATATCGAGCAAAAAAACAGATTTCTTGTATGGGAGCCCCCCTTAAATATTGTTTTTACTTGAATATTATTATTTATTTTTGATGTGCATTTTTAACTAAATATTCTGTGAATATTTCTTGTCATCGTTATTAATATCAAGCAAAAAAGTGTAAAGATTCAAGTTTGTTGTATGGGAGCCCCCTTAATTTTTTTTTGTTTTTGGTATTTGTAGTAGCAACAGAAATCGTCATCTGTGAAACTGTGAACATTTCAACGTTCTAGCTATCACCGTTCATGATATACAGCTGGCTGACAGATGGACAGACAGACAGCGGAGTCTTAATATTAGGGTTCCGTTTTTGCCCTTTGACACAAGCGAGAAAAACCTCTCTCGCTCAGACTAAAGCTATGTCATAAGTGGGGAGTAAGCGTCTTTTCCACTTTTTCTGATGTCTGTTTCGTACACCATGGTGGTCCTTTGAGCTACTCTACTCCAGTACCAAAGCTTGGCGGAATACGCCAGTAATCCGAGGCTGAAGAGAAGACATAATGATGTTATCACGGGTTTAATGTATGGACCATATGTATACAGCACTAAAAAAACTGTGGTGGCAATCGATGGCAGCTTTGGATGTTTCTGGAAAGACAAAACAGTTTTTTTAACACTGCTATATAAGTGTTCTTTTTGTGATAAATATTTTATAAAATTGACGCGCTCGCAGGATTTGAACCTGCATTCCTCTGGGATTCCGGCCCAGATGCTTTGTCCAAATTAAGCTAGAACGCTGTACTACGAACCAGCCAAATTAGTGAAGTGTTTATCATTTTACAACCAAGTTCTACAGTGTTGGAAGCGCCGTCTTTGACTACCACGTTAAACCAGACAGTCGTCACTCAATGTGAAATTATTAGAATTTCTTACCATTAACGAGAGATGGCGCATTGCATCAATGAAATGATTTTTCTATAAACCTAGTGTGTGAAGCACGATAAAATCATTACACTGATATATAAGTATTGAAACTAGGAAAGTATTTCAACTTCTACAAATTTTGTAGAATACTCACAAGTCTAGCATGACAAAGCGGCAGCACAGTATCTTTAAATCTTTTCGTTTCGGCGTTGTACCCGATGTCGCCGAGAACCAAATTGAGTTGTACCGATGTAGAAGAAGACAGAGTTATGCCAATTTTCTGGAAATAATGTTATTTTGAAGATAAAAACTGCGATTGGCTACTTATCAATTAAGAACGTCACTTCGTTAAACATGGAAATCGTAACAGTGGTTTAGGGGGCATTACGGCCGCATTTTCATAGTACGAGTTGGCTCGAACCGAGTGCACTCAGACAGTTACTCGGACGCTACTGGTATTGAGTAGGCTTGTAATTCGAGAGCGCTCGGATTATGAATTTACATAATACGAGTAGCGTCCAAGTAACTGTCTGAGTACACTCGGTCCGAGCCTAAACCACTGGTCCGATTTCCATGTCTGACGAATTACAATTAGTAGATTTTTGAGCACGAGATTCGCACTCATAAGCTGTATTTTAATTGAAAATAAATGTAGGTTTACTAAAATAACTCTAAAAACGTGAAAAACATTACCTAGTCAGGTCATAAGTATTGTCACACAGTAAAAACTTTTCTTTTAGAATGCTAGCCATAAAAAAATTTATTGAATTCGAATTTCGAATTGTTCATGAAAATAAAAATGTATGCTTTATAGAATTTTACTCATTTTTAAATATGGAGTGGACGCTTAGATTCAGACTCAGACTCAGACTCATTTATTTATAACAGTAAGTTACACGTCATTCATTGTTACATGGAAATAATTAAATAAGGAATAAATTGAATTCATTACTTAAAAAATAATAATTAATAAGTAACAAACAAAAATTTCGATTATTAAATCGAAATATCAATGTCAAAAGTTTATCACATAATTGAAGTCAAATTAATCTCTACATTCTATAGGTCCTTAAAATTAGTCACTCTACCTTAGGAAGAAAGTCTCGTACCTTGTAAAATGCCTGCTCAACAAGCCAACTTTTTGTTTTATTTTTGAATGATTGCCGCGACGGTGCATCTTTTATTAATTCTGGGAGGTGATTGTAAACACCTGTCGCAATTATATGTATCTGCTTGGATGACTTCACAAGCCGATGGGGAGGCACGCGCAATACGCCCGCCCGACGCGGGGGCTGCGAGCGCTGCTTGCCTCTACACGCATATTCTTCCAAATGGTCTCTGGCATATAGGGCAGCCTCTAATATCACCATAGAAGGGAGAGTTAAGATTTTCATGGTTCGAAACATCGGTTGCGCGGATTGGTCCTCTGGCACTCTCTCTATGGCTCTCACAGCTCTCTTCTGCAGTCTAAACACTCGTTCCCACTCTGCGGATTGTCCCCAGAACTCGACGCCATACTGTAGGAGAGAATGCACTGATGCAAAATAGCAATTACGAACCATGTTTCCCGGAAGTACTGCCGCTATCCGCCATAGAGCAAAACACGCACGACCCAATTTCAGGCACAGTTTATCAACGTAACTCTCCCAGGCGAGCGCACTGTCAAGACTGAAGCCTAAGAAAACTGTGTCATACACTTGTTCAATTTTATCTCTCTCCACTTTTACACTAAGAGGCTTTCTTCTGCGTCCCGAAAGATCAAAATGGAGGAAGTGGGTCTTATTTATATTTAATATCAACCCATTAATGCGGAACCATTTAATCAGGTCACTCGCGACTTGGTTCAGTTTTTGCTCTAGCATCTTAAGCTCGAAACATACTATCGGACGCTGCTTACGGACGCGACTGACAGCCGCGACCTAGACTATGAAAGTACACTGAGCCGTGCACATTATCGGACATAAGTTGCGGATGTCACCTTCGGACGTCCGAGAGCGTTCGGACGTCCGAGAGCGATCTGGCACACTGGATGTTTTAAGACTGTGCACATTGCTAAGTCGCGGCTGTCAGTCGCGTCCGTCAGCCGCGTCCCATAGTATGTTTCGAGCTTTAAAGAAGACCGTGTTGCAGTTATTGCGTTGCATCGTTGCGGTTACGCGCCAATTCAAATTTTTGACATACTGAAAAATTTTAATATAACCAAAAGATTCGTTTATCGTACCATCAAACAATACAATGAAGACTCTAGTGTAGATGACAGGTCAAGAAGTGGTCGCCCTCGGTCTGTTAGGACTCCAGCAGTGATAAAAGCTGTGAAGGCGCGAATTCAAAGAAATCCCAAACGTAAGCAGAAACTGGTGGCCCTTCAGATGGGGTTAAGCAGAACCACGGTGAAAAGGGTGTTAAATGAAGACTTAGGGCTTCGGGCATATCGAAGAAAAACAGGACATCGTTTAAATGCTCGTCTAATGGACCTGAGACTGAAGAGATGCCGCGCTTTGTTGAAGCAGTACGCGGGAAAATAATATCGGTAAATTCTTTTTTCGGATGAAAAAGTTTTTACCGTAGAAGAGAGCTACAACAAACAAAATGATAAGGTGTACGCACACAGGTAGTGAAGAAGCGAGCAACCGTATTCCGCGTGTCTAACGAGGTCATTTTCCATCCTCGCTCATGGTATGGTTGGGAGTTTCTTATTGGGGCTTAACAAAGGTACATTTTTGTGAGAAAGGTGTAAAAACGAATACAGTTGTGTATCAAAATACAGTCCTGACGAATCTTGTGGAACCTGTTTCTCATACCATGTTCATGTGCTGCGATAGACGACTGGCCGCGCAGATTGAAGGCCTGTATTCAAAATCACGGAGATCATTTTGAATAAACTTTATTGTCATAAGAATCTATGTTTTGTTAAGTTCATTTTGGTATATAAATGGTTACATAATGAATAAACTTGTTTCAATTATTTTATATTAAACATGTGACAGAATTTATGACCTGACTCTGTATATTGCAGTTTGTTATGTAACATGCGTACTTTAGTGTAGACTTTTCAAATGAAAAACCTATACTTTCCTACCTCTACTGTACTTTAGTTCCCTAGTAAACACAGGCCTACCCACGAAAGGTGTTAAGGCCAGCACGCTGGCGCAGTTCAAGTAGATGGATTGGCCTAAAGTTTTTTTCGCATAGGGCATATAGCTCAAAGGTAGCTGAAACGTGGTCTACTACGGGCCTTATTAATACGAGTAAGCTCCAAGTAGCCGACGAGTGGGATAAAGAAGGCTGTGGATGATGATGATAATGATGAACCCAACGAGCCATGGAGAGGGTTATCAAATTACCGACATAGCCCTACGGATTGGCAAGTTGAAATGGCAGTGAGTAGGGGCACATTGCGCGGAGGACTGATGACCGATGGGGTCGAAAAGTTCTCGAGTGGAGACCACGTACCAGCAAGCGCAGCGTAGGATGACCTCATATTAAGACCGCAGGATCGCGCTGGATGCAAGTCGCTACCAACCGGTCTTATTGGAGATCCAGGAAAATTATGGATCCTGTAGGAAATCGCGGGTAAAACTATTTAATAGAAAACTTACCGGGTCGATGACCATTTCTGTACGATGCAGATCCCGATTTGGTTTCAGCCCTTCTATCCGCTCGAGGATCCGGGGATCGGCGTCAAGGAAGTGACCTCGCGATAAGGCAAATGGAAAATCTGAAAGTTAGTAAAATTAATAGTTAATTCTAGTAAATTTAATTATTATTTTAAATAAAAATTTTAAATCTTAACAACGGTTCTAACGTTTTTGATGAAATTTGGTATTTACATAGAGTTTTTCCACTATTATTTAATCTGTGCGTCCGAGAAAACGCAAAATTCCTTTTATTATATTTTTGTATCAATCAAACTTTCAAATTGCAATAGAAATAGTAGATCGCTCCAAGACACAAATCGTTGATGTTGGTTACAAAGCCGCCGCACTCAAATGGAATTGGGCTGGACATATTTGCCACATGTCAGACAATCTGTGGGCTAAACTCACAGTGGGTTCCCCAGGCCGCCAGACCTGGCCCAGGCGGAGATGGCGGGACGAACTGGACTCCTTGTAACAACTGGACCCAGATAGCTTTAGAGCGTGAAGATTGGACGGAAGCCTTTGCCCAGCAGTGGGACAGAACAGGCTCATAATAATTTTGTCTATTTCAATAGATATCTCTAATAAACTCTTTAGGTTTTAATCACTAGAAAGCAAACAAGAATGTTTCAATGCAAGAATTATAACAGAAACTTTTCGTTTTAATATGGAATTTAAAACTTAAAAAAATGGCAAGTTTATGCAGATTAAGTTGTAAAAAAAGTAAAAGATTTTCGAAATACATCCAAGTGCGGCTCGTAATGACTGCTTGACCCAGTGATGCACATTGTGCTGTGACCCCGCCCTTATTGTCCTTGTACGGTGGGTCGCATCAAAATGGTTTCTTATGCTCTAAGAGCTGGTGAAGATCGAACTTCACCAATGTGATAACCAAATGAAATGTGTTTTTTTATCAATTATTATTTATTTATAAACACGCATATGAGAGATTGACAGCTTTCCTATAGAAAAGTGGCTATTTTTTATTACATTAATAAAATTTCAAATACAGTTTTTTGCAGGCATTTTTTAATTTTTTTTATTGAAATATATTCCTTATGATATCAATTTTGATAGGTTATCAGATCAATTTAATTTCGTACTTATATTGACATAGCTGCTTGCCAGGTAGCCATCAATTAAAATAAGTAGGTAAACTCTACCAGGGCATATTCTCTACATTAAAAACTAACAGCTGATGTAAAAAAATACTGGCCAAAAATAAAATTGACAAAAAAAATAAATTCACTTTTCGATTCGGCAAGCGATCATAGGTGTATTTGTAAATAAATAGTAGATATTATTTTAAAAAATATGTCTCAACTGGTTATCAGATTAGTTATGGTCGTTCTTCCACACCTCTCCCCCTAGTTATTACGGCTGCGTGTAGTTTGCCTTCAGATATTATCATGTTTAAATTGCTCGTGACAATGACATTTTATAATATGGAGATTAACGGTTTTTCAACCAGCCAGAACCGTACGACTCCCATTTGCATATTTCTTTCCTTGTGCTAGCTATAATTGGTATACATATATATTATGTGTTTATTTACATAGAAACGGAACGTCTTACAGAGTATGACTTTAGTTAAAGCTCTTTGAATGAATGCACACTTCATTGTTAACACAGAATACAGAAAAATAGACAAAGAAGGAAAAAAGCTCTTTGCGCTCTCTCTGCTACCCTGAACACTGTCTGTCCAGCGCTTCCCCAAACAGAATGCAGTACTGGATTACAGGTTGGCATAAAACGAAGTAGATCTGTCTCAAGAGAGCCAAAGAAGCACAGTGTCATAGGTTTTTTATAATGTAAATTAATTTCCGCATCCGAGAAGCTAGGTTGATGTGCTGTTTGTAGGACAGGTTTTCATCAATAATGACGCCAAGATATTATCTTATATGATTGACACTTTCTAAAGGTATACATGGTAGATGATTGGGAATTATTAGAGCAATGGTACAGTTTCAGAGCTAAGGTGGCTAAAAACGCAAGTTTTAGAGAAGGCGATATTTTTTTATTTTTTTTTATTTAAGGTCAGTTGATCTGTCAAGGGTTTTCGAAATGACTGACAGGCCATCTGTGGTTAGTTCGTATAATTAAATATCTGTTGTTGAATTGGTCAAGTCAGGGCTAGGACCCGAGTTTAACCGTTGTTAAAGCAATAGGTAATAACACGTTTAACTTAAACAAAGGTTGGTAAACGCGGGTCTCAGGCCACGAAAAAAATTACAATCACGTTTCTGTGAAATAGTTGAGAATTCGATAGAAGTTTCTGTGAAGTTTTAAAGATAATAAAAATAATCGGCCAAGTGCGAGTCGGACTCATGCACGGAAGGTTCCGTACCGTGTGGACCTTAAATATATTTTACTTCAATTATTTAGTAATTACAAAATATATTAAATTACTTACAATTATTTATTATTGAAGGGAATCTTCTTGTTGCCGTTATTAATATCTAGCAAATAAATCACGTTTATTGTATGTCTTTCTTCGCTTAAATATATTTTTTAAAATAAATAATAATAAAAAAAATATCATTGGGGTAAGGCCACGAAAAACTGTTCAATAACACACTTGAAAGTGTAACACACAATAACACACTTGAAATAATAATATACGTATACACGTAACATTCGGGAATAAACACACGCGAAAATATAATATTTTTATAAGATTAAAACTTTTAAAAACTGTCTTAAAGCACAGAAAACTAGGCGATTCCCGAAAAAACAACATTCATCACAGTAATTTTGACTTTAACGGATTAAATTTCAACACCTACCTTGTCAAATCACATTAAATAACTCGAAAAAACTAGATGACCAAAATTTTCGCTTCAACGACCTCACGAATTGCTCTTATACTAAAATGGCTGACAGATTTTTGACATTTCTCTAGACTCGTAGGAAAGTTTGTCGTCATTTAAAAATACTTATAGTGTTGCTGTGGTTTGAAAATTAAATTCTACTGAGCATTTCGCGTTACGTCACACACGGGAATCAAATTTGGTCCATATTTTCAATCGTGTTTTTTTTGGTAACAGTAGGCAGATATTGATTATTTATTTGTTTTAAAACAAGGCCTTAACAATATAAAATAGGTACAATTTAGCATACATTTGATAATGACTTTATTTGATCAGAAAAAAATTGTAGTTTGTTGTCACATGGACGAGGGACATTTTGATTTCGTATGGAATCTGTAATTAACCTAAATTATTGATCGAAAATTTACATAATAAATAAGATATTTTTGAATTATGAATTAAACCATGCTAGGTAAAAATTATCTAACTATTGATAAAACAGTAAATGGTATTAGAAATAATGTACGATATTTATTTATTGTTAATTTTAGTAAGGTCCACGTTTAAATTTTGAAATGAACATTTTTCCGTGGCCTTACCCATTGACATTAATATTTTTTTTTAATTTTTGATTTTTTTATCTTTGACATTTTATTTTATATAAATAATTAAATTATATTATAATTATTTATTTCAAAAGTTCTTTAACTAATTATTCTGTAAATATTTCAAGCGTCTACCTGTCACCGTTATTAATTAACATCTAACGAAAAAATGACAAAAAATTCAGGTTTCTTCTATGGAAGGCCCCCTTTTTTTTGTTCTGTTTTTAGTAATTATTGTTATAGCAGCAACAGAAAAACGTCATCTGTGAAAATTTCAACGTTCTAGCTATTAGGTTTCATGTGATACAGCCTAGTGACAGACAGATGGACGGATAGACGGACAGCGGAGTCTTAATAATAGAGTCCCGTTTTTACCTTTTGAGTACGAAACCCTGAAAACTATCATTTTTTCGTAATTTTATGCCATTTTTATAATTCTCACGCTCATAATTATTATACATGCCTATGTACAATTGTACATGTACAAATGTACAAGCATTTTTGACTGTTTTAAATAACTTAATTGCACATTTTAATAATATTGAAGTGTATAATAACATCATGATTAACATCATAAAATAAATTACACGTGACAGTAATTAAATTAACTCTGAAATTTCTCTGAAAAACAATAAACTTACTGAAGTAGCAAGGCGCTAAGTTGACCAGGCCATCAGGGCACCATTTCCCGTTCTCGAGGCACAGCCCGTGGTCATTCATGGTTTCATTGGCGAGATCGTACGTGAATGCTTCGGATCCGTACTCCGTCATCTTGGTCCCTGAAACCAATGACTTGTCAACTTACTTCAGATTTGTTTATTTATTTTTGTATTTTGTTTCGCTCCACAAAAATTGCGTGGACCTTCATCATGTACTAGCCTCAGAGCAAATAAAAAAGAAATATTATTTGCTCTGAGGTACTAGCTGCCAGTCCCGATTTCGTTCTGTTATGATTGTGAATGATTACTAATAATATACTACTAACAATTATTATAAACGCACAAAAATAAACCTATGTATGGATCTATGTTTAGAATAAATATTTAGTGTTATTTCCGCTATCTTGTTGTAGGCAAATAAGTTTAAGGGCATTATGTGCATTAAGGACATAAAAAATTGCAAACAATTACTAATGTTACAGTAATTATACATTCAAAAACTTAATTTTACAAAATAGATAAAATAATAATAAATATCACTTATGTATTTTCAGTACACTCTATTATCTCATCGGCATCTTCAGGACGTGTTGATTCTTGCGAGCGAGCTTGAAGAGTCAACACGTCCTGAAGAAGCCTCGTTGAGAGGCGAAACACGTGTCAAACAGAGTGTAGTGCAGTGAGAATAAGGGTGTTATTTATTAGTGAAGTGTTTTAAATATTTTGTCATATTATTTTTAAAAGATTTTTATAATATTTATTTGTTGTTAACGAATTATTAAAATAGTATTTAATATATATATATATAATAGAGTGTACTGAAAAGCACTGAAAAGTACTGTAGCCGTGGTGGTCGAGAGGTAATGACACCCGCCTTACAATCGTGAGGTCGTGGGTTCAAATCCCCGGTCCCGTACCAATGAGTTCTTTGGAATGTATGTACGGAATTTCACGCCACTGGCTTTTCGGTGAAGGAAAACATCGTGAGGCAACCTGCATACGTCCGTAGAAGAAATTCGATGGTGTATGTGAATCCACCAACCCGCACTGGGCCAGCGTGGTGGATATGGCCCAAACACCCTTCGTGGGTAGGCCTACGTCCTGCAGTGGACTATTAAAAAGGCTGGTACAGTACAGTACAGTACTGAAAATACATAAGTGATATTTATTATTATTTTATCTATTTTGTAAAATTAAGTTTTCGAAAGTATAATTATTGTAACATTAGTAATTGTTTGTAATTTTTTATGTCCTTAATACACTTAATGCCCTTAAACTTATTTGCCTACAACAAGATAGCGGAAACACACTAAATATTTATTCAAAACATAGATTTGAAGATGAATTTCCGCAAAGTAACGCCTGATTCAATCAAATATCTATGTATGGATGTTTGTTACTCTTTCACACAAAAACTACTGATTGAGATGAAACTTTGCAATAGTAATGTTTATACATCAAATTAATTTATAAAGATATTGGCTTAGGGACTCAAATCCCTTTTGAATGTACCTTATCATTAGTAAAACAGGGCTGGCATAATCGCTTCGCGACTAAAGCCCCAGTATAATAAATCAGATTAAAGAAAAGAAAAGATATTGGCTATTATTTATAAAGATATTGTGTGAAAAGAAGTTCGACGAGTCAGCTAGTTATATTTTTAGGGGTAAGGCAGAATGTAGGTATTTAATATAATTGATTCGTAACAAATATTCGGAGGAAAAATTCTGAAAGATATTGAAAACCGCATTGCAATCTGTTGTGTTATTTAGAACATCTAAAAGACTAAACAGAAAGACACACAAAAATGCGACTTTGCTTTTTAATAATTATATAGTGATAGTGAAGCACCTAGTGCTCAATTACTACAGCATTTAATAAGCATTAGTTAGGTATTTATGGTAAAGCTGTTATTAAGACATAAAATATTCTAAAATTTAATCTGCTGACGAGTTCCATTACACCTATTTTTACGTCTTACGCTCAGAGCAAATAAAAAAATCAAGAGAGAATGTTGTGAACAAACAAGTGAAGCCAACCAAAACTACGCCTCGCCGTGTACAGACAATTACACACACATCCAGGTAACTATGAAACTACGCCTTAGCTTGTCAGTTAAACTATGGCGGCGCAACTTTACGTACTCACACATGTATAAAAAACCGGCTTCACTTGACTGTTCAACGACGTTCCCTCTGGATTTTTTTATTTGCTCTGAGGCAAAAACCTTAGGTTAGGTATATAAGGTAACATTTTCTTTACAATTTCGGGTGTTATCCGCAAAAGTTATTTTTAATTAATACCTTACGTAAAAGAGCATTCAAGTAGGTACTTAATGTTTTTTTACCATTGCAGAGTCTAGTCTTTAAATTAAATAAAATTAAATTCATTCGCCTTTTTATAACATGACCTTGTTATAAAAAGCTAATTTTTGGTAAAAACATAACAATGATTAATGATGACACTATCAATACCGTGAGTTTTTATTAATAAAATAGCAAAAAGGCCTTTACGGCATTAAGTCATGAATTAAGATTGAAACAAGTGAAACGTTACAAATTAGTTAATAAAAACCTTCCTTCAACACATCAAAAATCAACAGATAAGCAACTTAATAGAAAAAATAAAATGACTGTAATAAAATTATTCCTGATTAAATACCTGACGTAATATTTTTGTAATCTCGTTTTAATTTCCTTTATTTTGATACCCCCCTCGAAAAAAAATCCTAACCTTGGTTATTTTTTTTAAACTACCTGCTTAAGATTTGGCGTCGAATATCCGCCATTTTGTTTTTTTCTAAGTCACTTGAATCTTGGGACGAATCTAACGACACCTTATAATAATTGCCAAAATCCTTCCAGTCTTTTGAAAGATACGTGGGAATACAGAAATTTACAAACAAACATACAAGATACTCGCCAGAAACCCTTCCTTGGCAGTCGGGTAAAAACAATGACCAATATAGTGAAAATTTAAGACTCGACCCGCAGACAGGGTGGTGGCGCGCAGCGTAAACATAGTAGACCTACAAATCGTTTAATTGTTTACTGAGATATAAACGAATAACACCATTTGCCTCACAAAATAATGATCAGAAATCAATAGAAAATAGTATTTAAGAATGAAATTATACAGTAAATTGTTTTTTTTTGTTACTATTACAATTTAAAAATGCCAAAACAATATCGTGTCATACAATTTCTTCAATTTCAATTGTGCCGACGTCTACTCTACGACATCTGCTCCATTGGTCAATCAAATTTTCGTAATATGTCTGAAAAGCAGATAATACAATATTCCAATTTTCAAACATTACATCTAATGTAGCGTAACAAATGTCACGACAGTACTTCAATACAATAAAAACTTGAAAAACCAATATTTTTATTTCACATATTGAGTTAAGTATATCAGAACTCTAGGAACAAACGACGTTGTTTATGATGTCTATCTAGTCCTGCGGGGTACCGTACCGAACCAGCCGTAGGTCTACCCATGAAGGGCGATCATCAGTAGGACAACCAGTCGTGCGGGGTAATTGGAGTTTTTTTTTAAATAACGCAAAATATTATATTTGTCTGTGCTAAATTGGCATAGTTTTTTGAATAAGTAATAGATAAATTACCTGTGTATTTTAGTTTGAAACTCTTACAAACACTATGCCGATAGATGTTGACGGGTGTGTCCCGAGTCATTCCCGGAGGAAAGGCTGCACCTTCGTAAGCGTCTGTGAAATTGTAGATGCTGTAAAAAGTGCAAACTTATGTTACACGATAGAAAGAAATGCTCAGTGACATTTCGGCCAAAAAAATAGTAAGATTGGTAGTAACACTGGTAATAAATTATCAGTAGTAAGAATGGCAAATGAATTACCGTTGCAGCTACTGCAGTTGAAACTTGTTATAGCAGCAATATTAAATTACCCGTGTTACACTTGTGAAACTAAATTTTGGGTTTGCTTTACCCCGCCCTATATGCGTCACTAGCGTCTAGGAAACTACTAAAAAGGATACACAGAAATTCCCGCAAAAAATAAAGTTTTGAACGAAAAACCGTTTGGACGATGTACTTCATGCGTACGTCAATAGCCGCGTACCCACCTAGCGCACAGGCTCGCGCGGCAGCCTCGGTGTCCAGATCGCGAGCGATGGCTCCCGAGGCAGCCTCAGTAGTTTTGTTCAATTTACACGAGGCCGCCTCGCGAGGCAGGCTGAGCCATCATTAGTCCGCGAGTATTCGAAATGGACAGTCGTGTAATCTCAGCAGCAGCTATTTTCCTAGCTGCTTATTGTTTAAAAAAACGAAAACAGTCACGTATCAAGAAAAAACCTAGACGCTTCTGGATTAGAAAAATTTATGAGCGTCTGCCCATGATATCAATACATACTATAGATAGAGACAAACACGGTAATAGACAAAACTTGAAGTAGCTTCGCGCGCGAGCCAAAACATAAGCGTTCCCACCTAACACACAGCGCTCACTGAGGCACCTTTGAGCGCGTCAAGTTTACCGACAACAGATGGCTCGGAGCCGAGCCGTGCTCAGCCGAGCTAACGCGCGCCCGAGGCAGCCCGAGGCACGTCCACACCAGCCGAGGCATTTAGCTCGCGAGTCTGCCGCGCGAGCCTGTGCGCTAGGTGGGTACGCGGCTATTAGTTAAGGGTTAATAGTAGAGATACACTTATTTTTACACTTTATTTACCTGTCTATTATATCATCAGACCGGTTTTTCTCTCTCCGAAACTTGGTTGCTGATTTTACACTAAATTTTTCCGAATCTCGCGTTCCTAGCTCCATTTTGTATTTTGCACCTACGTCATAAAGCTGGAAATAAAAATATTAAAGACATAAATTATCTTGTCTGTTTTTTATACCTACTGTTTATCTGAAGTTAATTGTTATAGCAAACAAATATACCAAATATTTTGGAGATGTTTTTCAACGTATTCATTTAAATTTAAGATTTTTTTTATTTCATAAATGTTGAGTCAAACCGCTTCGTACGTCTCGAAGGAAAATCGACAGTGTAGGGGTGGTAAAGTGGCGTCCTCTTACTTTTCCTGTAGTAAAAAGGGGATGGTAGGATAAGGTCGAGCAGCTCAGATGCACACTCTCCGAAATGAATCCTATAGAAAACGACAAGTTTTGTTTACAAGCGAGATGTATGAGCGACACTCGACGACCGGTTACTGCGCACTGGGTCGACCGTTAGTCGTATCCTTTCCACGGACGGAGTGCGCGGCAGCTCCGTGTAGCCACCAACCCTGCCGTAGGAACAATTAGGAAGTAAAACGCACCTTGCATAAGCCCGTAGCTACATCCTTGATTTTTATTTTTTTATTTTTTAGGGTTCCGTACCTTAAACGGAAAAAACGGAACCCTCACAGGATCACTTTGTTGTCCGTCTGTCCGTCTGTCCGTCTGTGTGTATGTCAAGACTCTTTATCTCGGGAACGCGTAAAGATATCAAGTTGAAATTTAAACTGTATACGTATATCTATAGCCTCTTGCAGTTGCGTTAAAGAAAAACTTTTCAGTTATCGTATAAAAAATTAAGAGCCATTTAGGTCGTAAAAAAACGCATATTTCGACACTGACAAAAATCAAAATCTACAGGGTACTTCCCGTTAACATAGAACTATGAAATTTGGCGAGAAGCATTGTCTCAGAGTACACATATAGGAATAAATATGAAAACTGTACTGTTTTGTGTGCTACTTTGTACATTTTTATTCGAATCGCAATAAAAATAGGGCCTCAAAATTCACAATATGGGTTCAAAACTCAAAATGAGTAAATCGTATCATCTAAGGTATCATATAAAAGAACTTGATTGACACATCCTAAAACAGGTTTTTAATTATTTTAAAAATGTGTTTGTACGGAACCCTCGATGTGCGAGCCTGACTCGCACTTGTCCGGTTTTTTTATTATCTTAAGATTTTTAATTATTTAATTACATGCAATAATTAAATTCTATTATTAATTAAATGAAATCAAAATCAAATCGAATTAAGTACATATTTAAGGGTTCATTATAAAAGTTTTTGCATTTACATAAACACTTATATTCATCACATAAATATTAGAAGATTACAAACAAAAACTCTAGCTCCCGCGGTAGGATACCCTGAGTTTGGTAGGATACCCTGAGGAGCCAGTACTCTTCCGGAATATAATTATAATGATGAAAGCACAAGGAGATTCAACATTGGTAAGCGACGTCGCGTAGCACCAGCCTCGAGAGAATTGGGCATACGGCGATGCCTACATTCACGTTCAAAGAGAGCCTGAAGCTAGCATGTTGGTCTTATTTCTTCTGTAGTTTTATAGTTCAATGTAAGCAGTGTGTGTGCTGTTTGTTAGTGCAGTTTTGTGAAATTTCAATGCGCTTGCTGAAATGAATAACTGTCGTATTTGGAGCTGTTCAGTGTCCTTGTAAAGATCATCTATCGGGTATCTGTAGTTTTTTGTGTGCTACTTTGAGAATAAGTCTTTGAGCTCGTTCTACTTTAATGGAGGGAGCTGCATGCTGCACCCTACGAGGTGATGCAGTAGGTCATTATTGATTTGCATAGTGCGTTGTAAACCAAGTAAATTTTTCGCGTATCTGCAACTAATCTAAGCCTTTTAAAAACAAATAAGAGCTTTCTAAGTCGACTGTGCAATTTTTATATTTCCAGGACTTGTCCAGGACAATAACTGTCCTGGACAAAACAAATAACATCTATGAAAATACCTAGATTTTTAATATTATTTTAACTAAATAAGTTGGTGTAAAGAGGCACCAACACCCTGACGAATTAAAAATGTAGCTTACCCTCTCCATGATGCCACTAGAGTTATAGTAGAACAAGCCCGGCACAGCCGTGTTGGCAAACTTGATGAAGGGCTCCGGGTATCCCCACAAATACTCATGAGCGGTCAAATTCACAATTGCCTTAGAATGGATACTTGCAGCGACAACGTTGAATAAATTCCTCATGAAGAACGGGTATTTTGACATCATATTGGCACCTTGCTGCAAAAAGTAAGGCTTCTGACAAATATGTCCGCTCATTATAACGTACCATATCATAGTTGTATTATGTTTTACGGTAAATCGTTCGACTCCAGGCTGTTCAGCTATGGGATGCATTGCCTGTGTCTATTAGCAATCTTTTATTCAATGGTTATGGTGTGTCATGGTGGTCAATGGTGTGTATACACATGTTTTATTAAAACCGCGGTATTTACAAAGTGCTCATAAGCGGTATTGAAGTATCACCGACGATATGTCACTATATGTCGCAGTTGCCGTCACTTTAAGATGGTACACATACACTATCATCATACATATAATATCATTAATGGTCCGTTATATTATCTTCTTACGACGTAAAATGATCTACGAGTAACAGTCCGGTTATTTTAGACCCATTAGCTAATGCTTCATTAAGAGTTAACAAACATGGTTGAAATCATGTGAAATCAGGCCTTAACCTAATTTTAATAAGTGGACATCTTACCATCATTGGTACGCTAGTCATAGTCATATAGACGTCTTTTGGGTCGGCGATTGACTCTTCGGGGATGAAATCCGCCCATATACGGGGAGTGTACACCATGCGTTCTGTTTCTGGATCTATCACCAGGTCCTGGTTGATACGATATTCCCTAAAATTAAGGATTTTGCTAAATCAATTGTTTTTTTTTATTTATTTCCACTACAAGGTGCAACTGACGTTAATCATAACAGTACCAAAAAACCACAGTAGGTTTGTCTAGGTACTACCATTCGACTCCGCGCCAGCATTTAACATAGAATTATACATTTAAGTAGGTAACTAGGGACTAAAACCAATAAGTATTTTAATATAAATAGAAACCTGTAACGCTTAAATTGACTTAAAATATATGAACAATAATTATAGGTATTCTTTGTAGCATAATCTATCTATAATCACATGAAGAAGAATATTGATGTAAATAATTAAGGTATCTACACATATAAGTAGGTATATTTTATAAAAAAAAACGCATATTAACGATTAGCAATAAAAAAGGTTAAGCAATCGATAGTAGGTGGGATTTTATGTATAAAGTATAAGTGAGAAAACCAGTTTTAAGAAAGTTATCTGCATATATAGCTACATAATAACTATAACTTTTAACAATTGTATTCCGGCAACTTACTAAAAATCAATCACAATGAACATATTAATCTGTACCAACAGTTTAACGTCATTCGCGGTCGCCTATCCCAAAACGGTCAGTGTTTTTTTTAGAATTGCCGAAATAGCCCAGGGGATTAGAAAGTCGAAATGGCAGTGGGCAGGGCACATAGTTCAGAAAACGTAAGGCCAGTGAGGCTGTAAAGTTCTCGAATGGAAACCACGCACTGGCAAGCGCAGCGTAGGACGTCCACCGACTAGGTGGACCGACAATATAATTAAGACCGCAGGAACGCACCGGATGCAGAATGCTTCCAACTGAGCTTATTGAAAATCCATAGAAGAGGCCTATCGTAGGCCGAACGTCCTACGGGTGATAATGATAATGATGAATTTTCAGAAAAAATTACTCACTGATAAACAAAAGGTCCAATTTCTTCAAATTTCATTTTGTCAGCCTTGCCTGCCGCATACTCCCAAGCGTTGGTGAAGTTAAACAAGCTCACATAAATCCGGGGGCCTTCGAATTTGGACAGCATATAATTGTGGAGAAAAGTTCCGTTTTGGAGGCGTAGGAACTGAAAAAAGAGATAAAGAAAATTTTAATTTGCCGAAATGAAATTTGAACATTTTAATCTATTCTTTGTAATCGAATAGTTTGTAGCAAGAAGTTTGTTTTTTACTCAGACCAAATAAAAAAAACCGGACAAGTGCGAGTCAGGCTCGCACGCCGATGGTTCCGTACAAATCCAGAAAATTTTACAAAATTAGGAAGTAAGTTGTTAAAATCTCGTAATCATCGACAAAAAAGTTTTTTTTTTACTTTTCTCCTCATACATTGAAAAATTTCGTGGGAAGTATATAGGCACAATACTTATAAAATCTGTCTTCTTTAGCCAATCATACCCGGGCAAAGCCGGGGTGGACAGTTAGTAGTTAATAAATATACATAAAAAATCAAACAACTTACGTATTTAACCATCGTCAAAATAGGATCAGTGATCATAAAAACTACAGGTATCAGCAGCAAGAATATTCCTAATGTTGTCGTGAAGAACAACCATCCTGCAACAACGTGAAATATTTTTATTTTATTAGGTATAAAGGTGATTTTCAAATACATAATACAAAAATAATATTACTTTGACAAAAATGTACCAACCAACTATTTTTTGAAGTCAATTAAAATAAAATAAAAATACAGTCGGATCGAACACTGTACCTTTTTTATGTATCTAATTGGAAAATCAATGTATGATATGACCTGTAACTATTGTTATCAATAAATTGATTATGATTATTATGATTATGATTATTGCAAACTTCCTCTTATTTTAAGTCGGTTAAAAAGCCGTTTCTCGTTCGAAACCTCATGGGTTCTTTTTTTATTTCAGAATAAATATTGAACTTAGTTAAAAGTTTTAAAAATAATGTACTGAGCACAACTGTGGGTGTATTTTTAACCGACGTATCGGAGAGATACTCTTAAGAACTCTGGTCATTTTCATTCTAGGATCTTCTCCTCCTTAGTCAATAGGAGTCAGGATTCAGTCTTTACTGTAGTTGGACGCCCTGGCACACTGACCAGGGGGCAATTCCAAAGCTGCCGTCCGATTTCTAAAAAACGGCTAAGTGATTTTACCAAATTTTGAGATATGGACAAAAAGGTGAGAAGTGATATTTATAGAAATTGACAAGACGTATCGTTATTTTTTCTAGACAATTATTTTTCATTTATTATTTGCTTTTTTTGTATGAGTATAGAAGGCTTCTAGGTATTAGTCTTTCTTAGAAATTGCATTTTTTGTATTTTAGTTGAGTTATCCCAATCGAATCTGTGTATATTTGCTACACTAAAAAACGGTTGGCTGAAGTGTAACCGTTTTATAGAGTTGTAACACGTTATAACTGTGTGATGATTTGGATGGAAGCTACAGTTATAAAAAAATGCCAACCTAAATAACAGTTACGTCAATTAGCCGTCTTATTATGTTGAAAATACTACGCTATTTAAAATGCACTACTCTATCAATAAATGTTAAGTGTTTTTAACGGCTTATTTAAATACACATTAAATTAAGATTTGTCATGATGTCTAAACTTAAACACAGTTTTGGAGAAAAGATTTTCGATAACTGTTTTCTAGTGTAGTAAATATTAGTCCCGATCATATTATTATAATTTCACATTAGCGACAATGTGCAAATTGTTTTTGTTCTTACTAGCAGCATCTTGCCTTTCAGCAAATTGTCGATCATGATAATGATGAATCTTGGCATGTGTGTCATCCATCTATCCATCAGCCATATGACGTCCACTGCTGTACATATGCCTCCTCTATGGATCTCCAATAAAACCAATCGAGAGCTGTTTGCATTCATGTTCTGTGCTATAAGTCATCACTGACTACACGCACTGGTTGAGAACTTTCGATCTGAGGCACTAAGTATGTCAGACGAGAAGACGTTTCGCAATTTTCCGGACGCTGCCCAGCCGAGTTGGATTTGGCGATTTACCTCTTTCTTAAATTTGTACCTACCTAACTGGACTACTTATGTATCTTAGATAGACGAGTCAAGGACTTCGAGATCAGAGTTCCTAACTAAAATTTGGGTGGGTGCATGGGAATTATGAATTACACAATTTGACCTACATATTGTCTATGTTTACTTTAATACCCATCTGTTTAGAGAACTGATTGAGGTTTTCGAGCATCGTGTTGAGTTTTTCCACCGTTTTAGCTATGACTACAATATCGTCGGCAAACTGAAGATGAGTGATGTATTCAGCAATGATATTGATGCCAAATCATTTCCATTCTATAAGCTTGAAGACGTTTTCCAAAGTGGCAGTAAAAAGTTTTGGTGATATTACTTCTTTTTAAAGGCATCGTCTTGGAGCTCTCTTCGTGTACTTGGGCTGACATCGATATTTAATACGGCATTGCTGGAGAGAATCAAGCACAGCCCAAGTCTCGACCGAATCAATGGCTTTCTCATAGTCCACAAACGCTAAGCAAAGTGGCCAGTTATACACTTCGGTATTCTGTATAACTTGCCGCAGGGAATGAATGTGGTCTACGGTGCTATATCCTTTTTGAAACCCGGCTTGTTCAGAACCTTAGAAGTGATCAAACCTGCAATCGAGACGGTTTATAATGACCCTTGCAAACAACTTATGAACATAGCTCAGAAGTAAAATGGGTTTGTAATTCTTCAATTAAGCGTTATCACTTTTTTTGAAGAACAGCACTACCAAACCTTTGTTCCATGCTTCTAGCGTTATGCCCTAAAGGACGACGGTGTTGAAAAGCTTCTGAAAGACTTTTAGTATCAGTGTTCCATCTGCTTTCAAAAGCTTTTATGTGGTACCGTCTTCGCCCGGCGTCTTGTTGTTCATAAGCTGATTCAGAGTCATTCTAATCTTGCACAAGCTGATGTCCGGGATGTTTTCGGTGGTGTCAGGTCAACTTGGCTCTTAGATTTTTGGCCGCGCTGCTAACAGGCTTAGCGACTGAAGCGTATAGCTGTCCATGGAACCTTTTAATCTCCTCTAATATCTTGATAAACGCTGTAGTGCCATATTCTTAACCATGTGTATCAACTTAAGGTATAATCAACCATTATTTCGTATTTCAAAGCGCGGTTGTGGCAACTGTGTGTAGAGTTGGGTCCGTCATTAGTCCGCATAATGCAACGTTTTTGCGAAATTCACGCGAGTAAGCTTAAACAATGAATTACAGGCGCCATTGTTATTATTGGTTTGATGTTGTGGTTAACAATGTTATGAAATCATAATGCTTTAGTAAAATATAGGCAATATACCTTATTGAATAAAATAAATTACTCCGATTCCGTGTCCATTTTAGCGGGAACTTCCACACACGCTCGTTTTCCTCTTGCGGCGTCCTGGCGACGAATTATGGGTGTGCAATCGGGCCGTGCAGCTGCGCGGGCGTCTTCTCACTTAAACGCTTTATAGCGTGGAAATGTCACTTAACCGTTTTCTAACATTGTTTTTAGCGGCCTGCATTAGGAGCCAGTCGCAGCTGAAGAACAGTCACCGTCTTTTAGAATTGTAAATTATAAATATTCATAATGGTTTATCAACGATTATTCGGTTACGTAAAGCTAGCTGTTTTATAGAGTGGTAAAAAAACACTGTTAAGTCTGGTAACGGTTAAATAGTAACGCAAAGATACTTAGACGTTTTCTAAAATTGCAATCCAGAAAAAATTTAAAGCTTCAAAGCACATGTATGCGCACTTAATGGTATTTTAGTGTTGTAAAATGGGAAAACTGTGTTTAAGAATTGTAAAATACCAAAAAGTACGTAGCTAACTGTGCACGTGGTGTCCGTAACTCAGCAACTAATAAAAAGAAAAAATAAGACCCAGACTAGAAAATAGAGGAAAAAATTCTGATTTTAGTGGTGTATAAAAGTCAAAATCGCAAAAATGTCACTTAGCGGTCTTTAAGAAATCGGACGGCAGAAAGGGTGGCTTCTTCACACCCTCCTACCAATTCGGATGTCCAGCCGTCTTGGCATGGACATGGCACTATGCGGGACGTCCTGGCCTGAGTTGCCGAAGAGGGCATCCCGTGGCATTGTGGTGCCTTTTCTGGGCATAGATGCCCTCTTCGCCATCCTCCTCTTCCTCTGAGTCGGTTTGAAGTAGGTCTCTGGGGAGGGTATGCCAAGTACGTACGTCTACTCTACTCGACACGTTATTTTTTTACGTATGAAAGCGCATAACTTTTTACAGTCATCCGATTTCGATAACTCTTTTTATTGGTCTATTCAGCAATATTTTTATTTGGATACCAAAAAGCCAAGTTATCAAAATCGGATGACTGTAAAATTGGTTAGATCATTTTTTGAAAACTCAAAATTGAATATATCGAGCGAACTATTCGAATTTTGTACGTAGATCGCAACGTTGAAGTCGGCTGTGCCATTTTGCCAAAAATAATTATCAATTTCTTCATCATCACAAGGTGAGATTCTGTTAACGTTAAGGTACGATTCGGTTGTCGACTACACGCGACAGAAAACGAGTTTGGTGTCATCGCAACTTTACTGTATTTTTCTGAAAAACTTTCTTTAGTTAGCGATGCGTAGTCTCCTAGAGGGAGAAGGTCTGTCTTCGTGTCGCCCGACAACACTGTAGCTTGCTGCTGGTGCGTCGGTCGATTGTGAGTAAAATTGTCCTCCAGTACTTTAGCTACATTTTATACTGAAAACACTGTTATTTTTTGTTAGGTATTATTATTTTCATCTAATAAAAAGTATCATCTAGAGCGATAAACATAGGAACTGAACAATGTGATCTTTGGGCACATTTCCTTTCTACGGAAATAGGAGTAGATACGAAACACTAACAAATATTTAAAAAATAGTTTAAAAAATGAAAATTTAAAAGTTAAAAAACGATACTATAAACTTATTTAAACTTGGTCCATTTTATGCTTCAAAAGCACTTTTTAAATTATTTGAATAAGTCTACAAATTCAGTCTAATTATATAGATACATAATACACGAGTAAAAAACATAACGCGTCCTCGGCAGTCGGTAAAAAAGACTAAAGTGTAACGGCTTTTCAACCGGCTTTTGTGGGTCTACTCTGTCAAATGAATAGATTTAAAAACAAATAATACTACTACAACAAATAATACTACTAAAAAATCATAAAACATAAACGTAAATTACACTTACGACAATGAAATGCTTCATATAGTTATTGAATAATTATTTTTCGCAAAAAATTGCATAACTTAATAACTAACTTTATAACTTAAATCGTGTACAGAATTCGAATACTTTGCATGGCTCGACATCACTACATCATTAACGAGCCGTGCGAAGTATTCGTATTATTTATTATAATGATAAATCAACTACATTTTTCAAATTAAAGTTGATTTATCAAAAATGGCTCAGCTTTTTAATATGGGCAAGTGTCTTTATTAACTACCACTAAATACAAGACATAATCAAAAACTACACAAACTACTTACATGACAAGCAATTGGATCATCCATAGACCCTTGAAGGTCTAAAGATAATCCAAATATGCCCAGCATGCTGGCAGCATTGCCACGCTGAATCGCAATGCGTTGAGCGTTGTTTAGTTATACGTTGAGCCAAAAAATTTGGACCAACTTATTTCAATAAAATTTAAACGGGACTATATCTCTAAAGTATCATCTACCCAAACAAAAAATAATTATTGAAATCGGACAACACTGTAACAAGTTATGTGTGGTTATAAATAAAAAAACACACACGTCAACTTGTAAACCTTCAGATTCGAAATAGGTTGCAATTTTTATCTTTCATCATTATCATCATTCTTAATAATATGGATTTTCGCATGCATGGATGGAACATAGACGTATAAAATTCCCTAAATGAAAATTTGGTTCATTATCATATTAAGTGTGTGACAGATTTTTAATATTAGGCATTGTCTCACAGAATCGTGATAAGGTTATTGTAATTAGCCTTTGTTTAAAATAAGCTATACAGGATGTTATTTTGCAAAGTGTAGGGATCCCAAAGAGCCTCAAAGGTATATACTATGTTCATCATAATGGACAACTTATATTACGGGACCAACCCTAAAATTGTGAAATATCAGTCACTACAAAAATCTCACAGACAAAATTTAAGGTGCAACTGATTGTTTAATTACTTTAATTTCGCTTATGACTTTCTGTAAGCCCGAAAAATAAGAATAGTTTTCACAGGATTTCTTAATAGTCAGTCTTATTTATTAATTAGCTTACTTTAGATAGAATGATATTTGAACTTAGATAGGATAATTTAGTTCAGATATGTTTATTTAAGTTTAGATTAGTAATTTTAGTTTAGATAGGTTACTTTAGTTTATTTTTACGTTATTTAAGTTTTGTAAATAGTATGATAATTGAAAATAAAATTATATTAATATCGTAAGTAACTGAATTTAATTTACCTACTTCAAATAACTTTTAATAAGTTATTGTCAAAAAATAATAACTAAATACGGTAAATAAGGGTAAATATCGGGAAGACATAAGCTCAGTGAATACGTAAAAAAACTTACTTCTGTTCACTATCTTCTTTTTAACACATTCACTTTTCTTATTCATTACCATTTTTTAAACTTTTCAATTGTTTGCTCTTAACTAAAGATGAGTACTGAACTGCACACTATCTTTGACACACTGATAACACAAAATTGACTCTATATTTTCTATATAGGCTACAAACTTATAATATATTCAGTTTACACAAATGATATTTATAAACATATATTTGATAGACAAGCCATTAACATAGTAGGTATATCCTCATCAACATTTGAATGAAAACCAACTAAGTAAATAGATTTCAACATGAAATTATTTTAATTTGTCTATTGTTCTACAAAGTGAGGAGATATTTTTAATTGTTTTTTGGACATTGTAAGTGGAACTTTTAGACACGGTATAAGTCTGCAATGCCTCGGCAGATTTCCAAGACTGACGACACTTGAGGTATGAAATGGAATTAAATGTCCTGTCCTTAAATAAAAGTCGCAAACAAGACAAAATTAGTCATCGAAACTTCCGTTTCTGTTTACGGATTTTCCTGTGAACTTCCTTGATAAAAAGGACCTTTTTTAAAATCTAATGTATAATAATGTCGTGTCGCAGTGTTTGTTATCGAAACTTTCCGAAACTGTTTAACTGATTTTATGGAATTTAAAAGAGTTTTAGTTATTAAAGTTATTGTAGCAAAATTATTTTAAATAATTAATTTGAAATGTAATTTTAATCGTTTTTAAGGTTCCGTACCTCAAACGGAAAAAAACGGAACCCTTATATGATTACTTTGTTGTCCGTCAGTCCATCTGTCCGTCTGTCCGTCTGTGTCTATGTGAAGACTCTTTATCTCGGGAACTCGTAAAGATATCGAGTCGAAATTTAAACTGTATACGTATATCTATGATCTCTTGCAGTTGTATAAAAGAAAAACTTCTCAGTTATCGTTTGAAAAAGTTAGAGCCATGTATGTCGTAAAAAACCGCAAATTTCGCACTTCCAAAACTCAAAACCAACAGGGTACTTCCCATATAATACCCCACATGACACGAGTACTTTAAAGTTTGGACCCTGGTATTTAGGGGCTATTGTTTGTTATTTAATCAGATATTTTAATATATTTTTTTCAGATTTATTCCTTTATCTACTAGTTTTTGCCCGCGGCTCCACCCGCGTGGAGTTTGACTTTTGTGCTATCCCACAGGAACCTTTCATTTTTTCGGGATAAAAAGTAGCATATGTCACTTTCCGGCCCCTATATCCACGCCAAAAATTCGCAGGGCGCGATTTAGCTTAATTGGACAAAGCATCTGGGCCGGTGTCCCAGAGGATGCAGGTTCAAATCCTGCGAACGCGTCAATTTTTGAAATGTTTATCACAAAAAGAAAGTTTCTATACACCTAGTGTGTGAAGCACGATAAAAATAATTTCATCAATCAAATAGACTAAAAAGTTTAAATTCCGACATCGAAATCATTCGTCCCGAAAATAGCTTTTCTTCCCTTTTTAACCCAAATAGGCGATACGATTCGGAAAAATACAATATGCCAAATTTCATGTCAGTCGGTCCAAGTATTTACGTAGGAACCTAAGGTAGCAACAGACCAACTTTTACATATTTACGTAGCAACAGACCAACGGACCCCCTAATTTTTGGGCATATTTAAATACTCGTATAGTTAAAAGGTCGGAAAGACACATAGACTACTTTCCATCCCGGAAAAATAAAAGGTTCCAATGGCATAGTATACTATCATGACAGCAAGGCCGCGGGGAAAACCTAGTATGTATAAAAATAATTTATGTAAAAAACACATGTAGGTAGCTAAAGGAAAATCGATTTAAAATGACATTGTAATGTAGTTATTTATTTCTTATTCATTATTTATTAATTACTAGTTTTTACCTGCGGCTTCGCCCGCATGATATTTTGATTTTTGTGCTATCCCATGGGAACCCTTCATTTATCTTTTTCATGGAGGTAGACGTAACGGCCGCGCATATGCTTCTATAACGCAACAGCGTGGCGGAACAACGAACAAGCATCCTAGGATCACCAAGGATGCTCCGGGAGGCCTGCGTCGGCGTCAGCAAACTTCTTTCTTACCGTTAACTTCCACCATCGACATTTTTTTATTCATATTGATGACTTCCACAGATATTATAAGTACAAAAGTAGCCGTTTGCGAGTTTTGGCGAGACTAACAGCCACGATTCATTTTTTGTAAGAAGAGAATATATTTTGCGCATAATTATGACTATATCCTGTCGTTAAGACGTCTGTCTTCACCTGCTAATTGTATTCATTTGGTGATAGCACGATCAGAGTAGCTCCACCACAGTGCCCTAGTGAGATAGTTTCGTTCAACACAGATCACGTTGATAAAGCAACCAATCAAAAACATTTTGCGCCATCTAGATATTTCTGAATGAACTAATGAAATAAGGACTCGTCGTGCAGCCTTCAGGCCTTGTGTTCGGTAGCGTAGGGTTTTTGCAAGTACTTTGTAGAAGATGGTACCAGTAAGACTTGTTTAAAGTTAATGCCCGTCGCAAGATGACGCCGTTACAAAAGTTTAAAAAAAATCATAATAATGTTTGGGTGGCCTTAGAATCTTCCTATTATAAAACGTAGGTAGTAGTAGTAGGTAGTTTAAGAATATTTTATTACTGCATTTTGTAACAGTTAAAAATGGCCCAACCCTTTAAAAATTATAATAAAAGCAAAGAAACTAGCAGTGGTGTCAGAGCTTTTAAGCCGCCTGAAGGTCTTTGACATTGCTACAGTACTGTACCAGCCTTTTTTTAATAGTCCACTGCAGGACGTAGGCCTACCCACGAAAGATGATTGGGCCATATCCACCACGCTGGCCCAGTGCAGGTTGGTGGATTCACATACGTATGCAGATTGCCTCAGGATGTTTTCCTTCACCGAAAAGCCAGTGGTGTGAAATTCCGTACATAAATTACAAAGAACTCATTGGTACGGAACCGGGGATTTAAATCCGCGACCTCACGATTGTAAGGCGGGTTCCACTACCTCTAGACCACCATGGCGTCATTTCATGTGACATTGCTAATGTATTACGCAGACTCAATTTTCATGCAGCTCTACGCAGGCTCAATTTTTATGCATCTCTACCGTAGTATTATTATATCTTCTTTGTCTCTACGTAGATTCAATTTTCATGCATCTCTACGCAGACTCAATTTTCCAGCTCAAAAGATTCAAAACTGTAACTATTTACAGCAAAGATGCAAAATTTTGTTGCTATTCCTATATTTGTTAGTTTTAGTTCCAGTGCGCATTTTAGGTAAATAGATATTGACTATTAAGTACCTACAACGCAAGCCGCTTCCTGCAGTAAGATTTTGCAGAACGAAAATTGTCTCAAGACAATGCAGTGTTTTCAGAGAACAAAATAAAAATGTGCGGAAATTCAGTAGATTTTAAAATAAAAGACCGCAAGCAAACTGTCAGGACAGTGCTGGCCGGTGGCCAACTCGGCAATTGGTGACTGGTGTGCCAAATCACGGAGCAAGTACATCAAACGGCTATATGCTCCGTGATTGTAGTTTGTATGTAGTTTTATCAGTACAACTAAGTGAAAACCAAAGACTAGTCTTAATATTGGAGATCCATTTAGGTACAAGGTAACGTAAGCCACTGCCTATGTTCAGCTGTGGACATCATAGTTTACGATTCATAGTTGTAAAGAAGCCGTGGTGGTCTAGTGGTAGTGACACCCGCCTTACAATCGTGAGGTTGTGGGTTCAAATCCCGGTCCCGTACCAATGAGTTCTTTGGAATTTATGGTTTAAGATATTTATTTACTCAAAGAATTACATAAAATTCACTTATGAGAAAAAATACAAACTAGATTAGTGCTAGATTAAATAGCAGGTGTGAACACAACTTATTATTCTACAAAACTATTAGGCTAAACTATTTTTCTTCTTTACAAAAAAACGGACTCACGAAACGTCAAAGTACCGACTTAACAATATTTTATACAGGCAGGAATAGGTACTTACTTAAAGCAATTAATGTAACTGAATTAGATACCTACTAAGAACTAAGGTAGGCAAATAAACTTCCATGTGTGGTGTAGTTTACTACGACAGTGAACAGATGAACAGATAGGTACTTTGTGTACTCAATAGGCAAGAAAGGTCTCAGCACCGATGTGATTTATATAAATAAATAAGAGATAAATATGCAGACTATTCAAAGGTAGATTAACATATAAAACGTCAGGTAGATGTTGGTTCAATTTATGTGTGTTTTACCGAAGTTTTTTTCATTTTTTTTTACTGTAATGTAGTTACTTAGGTAGTAGGTAAATAAATATTAAGTAGTTGTAGTAGACAGGTATTGTAAAACATTATACATACATAGTAAATATATAATAATAGATAATAATGGTATGGTTGGTGTATTCAGTAAGAATACATTGCGCAAGCCCTGCACGTTATTAAGTTATACCTAATTATCTAAATTTAAATAACAATAGTGCAAGTTAAAAGTATCTACCTACCTGGCTTGAACACATCTGGTTAAACATTTATACATCTTCTACAAATTAATTCAATTTCTTATGAGTAATATTTTCTATACATATTTTTTTCTAAAATTTAGAAGCTGTAGGCAATCATTATAAAATTAGTGGGTAGGAGGCGTGGTAGCTGATCGAGAGTACCTATTTGTTTACGTATTGGCGAGCGTTGTGTGTGTGATAGTGGCGAAGGGCTTCATTACGTATTGCAATGCGAGTTTATATTCCAATGTCGGTTATATTTCTTTATGAATAATTATGTTACCAACTTAACCTTATAAATTAAGATTAAATTATAGTAGTTTTATAGTAGTTTATGTAGATCAGTAGTACCTAATATTATAATGTATAATGTGTTATATTTGGATTACTGTTAAAATAATAAAAATCAATTTACGTAACTATGTATATCTGACCATAGTTATTGACTTGACTGAATAGTGATTATGTATTAAATTTAAAAAACAATTAACTTGACATCAGTCGCTACCAGTCGGGCTTATCGGAAATCCATATAGGATGCCTATGTCCAGCAGTGCGCATTTTACGGTTGATAATGAACATTAGTTCATTACACAACACATTAGTAGCACAACTGATTACTTATTTATTTAACATCTTACACTTTTTTTTTGTCTATATTTTCTTTATTATGAAGTCTTTTTTTTTCGTTTGTATTTTAGATTTTTTAGCTTATTTTATTAAGAATGTGATGCTTAAGACTTCTTTTGAACAGTGATATTGTTTTAATTTCTTTTAAATCTTTAGATAGTTTATTATATAGTTGAGCCCCTTCGTATCTAAAATTTTTAAGGCCATAGTTATTTGTTCTTCGTGAAAATATCGTGAGGCAACCTGCATATATGTCAGTAGAAGAAATTCGATGGCGTATGTGAATCCACCAACCCGCACTGGGCCAGCTTGGTGGATATGGCCCAAACACCCTTCGTGGGTAGGCCCACGTCCTGCAATGGACTATTAAAAAAAAGGCTAATACAGTTGTAAAAATTATTGACCACGTTATATTATTAACCGAGCGAGACGAAGTGAGTGAAGCGTCTTTGTTTCAAGATACAGAAAATTACATCTGTCAGGATGTCGATTCTCCTCTACAAGTCGCATTTATCAACTTATTTTGACGAAACTTAATACACGGGTTTTATATATTTCTGTTTTTTTGTCGCCCACAATTTTTATTGCGGGAAAATTTGCTGTAATGCTGTTTATTAACTGCTCGTACAATAATATTTGTTTATTATTTTAATCGTACTACATTTCAGAAAGATTACAAAGATTTAATAATTTAAACACAAAAAACTTAACTTAAAAAAACTTCACCGTTTAACCAAACTTTACCGTTTAACCAGGTCAGAGGCCTTCAGGCGGTCTAAAAACTTTGACAGTTACGAACTTACTTTCTTGACTTAAAAAAAATCTCGGCGCGCTCTACGACTCCACTATTCGACTGTACTGTATAATTATTTTAAATGTTTATCTTCTACTTTCTCCTTGAGTTTAGTACCCCATTTTGCCTAACGACGGTTGGCACAAGCGCAAAAATGGATAATGGAGATGTGCAAAAAAACGAGCTAAGTTTATAATTAGGTAGTCCTCCTAGCAGTCCTGCATTTAATTTTATTTTTCCGGCCTAGAGTCCTTTTAGCCGCTTTATACTTACTAAAAAAAAAAAATCCTATGCTACTTCCTACTAATATTATAAACGCGAAAGTTTTTGAGGATGGATGGATGGATGGATGTATGGATGTTTGTTACTCTTTCACGCAAAAACTACTGAACGGATTGAGATGAAACTTTGCAATAATAAAGCTAGTATATCAAAATAACACATAGGCTATAAATTATATTGATATATTGCGAATGCGCGCGAAGCCGCGGGTAAAAACTAGTACAAAATAATTTATTATCATAACACATTTACATTTAACTTAAAGGTACTCGTACATTAACAAGTGCACTATACAAAATAAATTTCAAAATGTTATGCTTGTAGTCCTTGCACTAAGCAAAGCCTATATCGCAGGGACTACATTTATGTGACGATTTCCATATAATATTTTATGCGATTTTAGTTCTTAAATACAGATTGCCGAAAAACTATTCATTCAATCGAAATCTCTATTATTTTTTTTTTATAAGTTTATAATATTTATAGTTATAAATATAACTGCGACAGTTTGAGTCACAGTCGTAGTCCAAGTCCAAGATAAAGTCACGATCAATTCCAAGTCATGCCTCAGCCGTGACTTTACTAGTACCTACTAGCTTCCATGGAGTTTTGGTAGCAATAGGTGTAAAGCACAAAGGCACATTTCACCACATTTGTATATGAAATCAGGTTTATATTAATTAGAATCCCTCTACATTTAACTAATTTATCACCGCAGAAACAAAACTTTCCCAAAATTAATATGCGAAGCGATATTTTTTCAAATTTGTGCACCGGTCTTATTGGAGATCCATAGGGGAGGCCTATGCCCAGCAGTGGACGTCCTTTGGATCGTAAACAACACTTGCCAGTTTTGCCGAGCTATAGAACAGAACCGGCTTTAATAAACATTATTTTTTCGTAAAAAATGGCATGACCGTCTTCAACCGTTTACAGAATTTGTCAATAGTTCGCATGGATCAATGTAGCAATTTTCACATTATTGTTGATTTATCAAAAACGGCGCAGCCGATTTCAATAAAATTTAAATAGAACCAATTTCGAATCAAATTTCTCTTTAACAAAAATAATATTTCCAATAAAATGAATAAAAAAATATTTACCTGGTATTTTTATAGTACCTGGAAAAAGTGGAAGTACTCTGGAAAAAGTTATGCGTGGGTTATACATAAAAAATATACACGTCGACTTGAGTACCTCTTCCGTTTCGTCGGTCAAAAAATAAATGAACAAAAGATGTCACCTTTGCAACAACTCAAAAACGCTAAAATAACGTTATTAGCAGCTAACACTGGTACAGTATCTTAGTAAGTACTACTTACAGGAGTAGAACTTCTAATGAAATCTTTTACGACGAGCAATTTAGATGTGCTTACTTTGAAGGGAATCCGCTACTTGCAATGGAGTCCTCTGAGCCGTGAAATTGATTAAAGTTTCGAGTTAGTCTAATGAGTTGCAGTTGGCGGTAGATATTCCAGGTAGGCGTTTACATTTCCACACATATATATATAAAATAATAAAATTGTACTACTTATATAATAAGTAAATGGCTAAGACTGATAAATGCTGATGTTTGATATAGGTTCAATGTATACCTAAATATTGTCATTCAGCATGGTAATACTGCCAGCATGCTAGGCGAGCTGCCCAGTTTCTGTTGCGTTATTTTAAGACCATGAACATTTTATTCCTACAAACTACTTAGATTTTTTTGCGCGATTAATCCCGTGTTATAATAATAATGTGTTCGAATTGCGAACGTTTAAAAACAACATACTCCACCACTGTTCTGCCATTTTATTCATAGGAACTACTATAGAAATAAACGCTAAGTTACTTCTAAGTGGTCCGTGTTTTATCTTTCAACAAAGAACCATCATAAGAATGACAGGAACGAGACGAAGCCTACCCAGTAGTGAAGTGAGACGCCTATACCCAGTAGTGGGATAGAGAGGCTTCGTCTCATTGTAGCGCTCGTAGCGTAGTTTGATTAGGTATTTGTCAGCGATCACCGAAATTAAGCAACGTTCCGCACGGCCAGTATTTGGATGGGTGACCGCGGGTGGCATTTACCGACTGAGGGCTACCGTGACTTGGATAATAAATAGTAAATAAATAAATAAAATAAAATAGTTTTTATTTCTGTAACCAATAATTTCTTAAATTAATGTAGATTGGAGCCTTCTATTAGGTATAAAAATACCTGTGTCAGAAGACCCCGCTCTTCGATATCCATACTATGGTAACATCTTGGTTATCTTTAACAATTTTTACAAAATGCATTTTAAAATTTACAATTTACTCTAAACTTACAAAATTTCCAAAAATATTTCATATTTCAATATTTGTGTGTGTGTGTTTGTGTGTGCGTGTGTGTGTGTGTGAGTTCGTGTGTGTGTGCATGCGTGTATGTGAGTGAATGGAAATGGATGTCATATTAAATTGTAGTTCCCGGTTGTTTTAACAGTTAAGCCATGTCAGAGGCCTTCAGACGGCTTAAAAACACCAGGGCTTGCCACCCGGCCTATACGAACTTACCTAGTAGTGGGATTAAAGGCAGGAATCAAATCACCCTGAAATTCGAATTAAAAATTGTACAATAGCACGCTCTTGCTAATTTTCTAAGAGAAATGGCCAATTCGATCAATTGCATTGAATGGCCAAGAAATCATTTTATCACTTCCCGTAGCGCCGACACCATTGACTGCTAAGAAAGCACCTCCATTTTAGAGATTTATGACGAAACGAACCTTTGAACCGAGATTTTCAAGTTTTATCGCTTAATTTATGTGCTGCTTCCTTTATAGCTGTTTGATAGAGAGTTGGCTGTCGAATGAATTCTGAATTGGCAGCCATTGCAGCCAAGTTTTGAAAAATTATGGCTGAAAACGTTTGATTCTGCATTAAATTTATGGCTCTCTTCTATTTATTTTTGGCTGATATCGAAAATAAACGAGAATTCATGGTCCTAAATCGATCTAGTTTTATAGCCGTGCTGCTGTGGATAGATGACAATAAATGCAAAAATATTATATACCTACTACTACTGGAACTATCATCTATCTGAAGCACGACCCGTGTATAGTGACGATTCGTTATGCAAAACGTCTAAATTCTGTATTTCTAATGCGTGACAATACCATGGAAATCTTTTCTCAGGTCTATTCTTGCATCGGTTAAATTTTAATTGTATGTTCAATTATCATTTAAGTTGCTTCAAATTAAAAGAAACCAAGTATCGTTTAAGTTGATACTAGACCTCATCATGCAGACTCAGACCAAATAAAAAAATCAAGACAAAATGTTGAGAAACAAAAAAGTGAAGCCGGCAAAACGCCTTGCTGTGTACAGACACGGTTACACACACTTACATGTACAAGGATACTACGCCTTGGCTTGACAGTTGAACTATGGCAGCGCAACACCGACGCACTCACACATGTATAAAAAACCGGCCTCACTTGACTGTTCAACGACGTTCTCTCTTGATTTTTTATATGCTCTGAACATGCAGAATGTAAAAGTAGAAGAAGAATCACGAACCTATCTATCTAATGAAATCTTGTAAAAGTTCATCAATTATGATTTTTGATAATAGATCATCATCCATCTATCAGCTAAAGGACGTCCACTGCTGGACATTGGCCTCCCCCATGGATCTCCAAGATAATAGATATTTTTAACTTAATATACCTAAGTCGCACATTTTACTTCAAGTATACCATATTTAAAGTAAAATGTACGAAAACTACGTTAAAGAATAGTTTCTACCATAAAAATGTTCAACGACCTATGAAAAAAAAGAGAGAGAAATGATAAAATGCTATAGCAAAAATGTGGTGAATAGTACATTCTACAAGTCTTCGACATAAGTGCATCGTACATTTAAGTCTATCAGGAGACCTTAGCAACCCCAGCGTGCACTTGACGGCTCTTTTAGCTAAGTGACGTCTTAAAACGTGCTTCGAAAAACTTTGCATCGATAAAATTATAGACCTTCTTGTGGCTTAAAAATGTTTGCAATTTTAAAGTACAATAGTTACGTTTATAAGTCTAATGTGCGTTGTCCACATACTGAGAATAAACGTGTCGATATTATCAAGTGTTATTTATTTTTAGTGTGCGTTGTCAATTTATAAATGTTCCTAAGTCTGACCAATTGTTTATTTGTGCATAAGAGCATCCGCTACTGGACATAGGTCTCCCCGACGGATCTCCAATAAAACCGCTTATTGGAGATCTGTCGTTGGAAGCGACTTGCATCCAGCGCAATCTTGCAGTCGTTGTAAGGTCATCCTTCCACCTTGCGGGTAGACGTCCTAAGCTGCGACATCAATCATAAGTCCTCCAATCCTCCACTGCCGTTTCAACTCGTTAACACCTAAAAAGATTGAACGACACATTTCGTTTAAGACAGACATACTTTAACAGTTGTTAGGAAAAACTATAAACCTTTTCCGTAGGCTATTTTTTCAGCGTCTACTACCCGCTGCCCGCTAGTAAAACGTAACTCGTTTCTTTCCAAATTTAGAGCCTCACGTAGGCAAAAAGTTGGGTCGCTCGTGAACATTTGTGGCGTCCACGCAGTAGGTAATTGAGGACTGACTGGACGTGACCAGACGGCCACAGTGCGCCGTGCCTACGGACCCGTTTGCTAGTTTTGCATGCCAATTTAATTCTGGAGTGGTGGTGTTAGACAAGTTGCCGTTTTGTTCTGGCGTTGATGGCCTGCGACGGTGCACTTGTCTGATGCAAGTTGTGTTTCTAATGCTATCTACCGTATAGTCTGACATCTGACTATACCCACTCTGACATAGCTAAATGGTTAAAACAATCGAGGCATTACATTGTAGAATTAAATGTGTCACACTAGCCAATCTATTTCCTTAATCAATAGGCTAAATCTTGGCTAAATCTTACTTCCAAAACATTTATGTTTTAAAAGTAGTTCTCTTGAAACTGTCATTCACTAAAAAAACCGGACAAGTGCGAGTCAGGCTCGCACATCGAGGGTTCCGAACAAATACATTGTTAAAATAATCAAAAACCTATTTTAGCATGTGCTAATGAAGTTCTTTTATATGACACCTTACATGATACGATTTACTCACTTTGAATTTTGAGCCCATATTTCTTGAATTTTGAGGCCCTATTTTTTGTGATGTAAATAAAAATGTACAGTTTTCAGATTTATTCCTATATGTGTACTCTAAGACAATGCTTCTCGCCAAATTTCATAGTTCTATGTCAACGGCGACGGTGGACTGACGACATAATAAAAATCGCAGGAACGCGCTGGATGCAGGCCGCTTCCAACCGGCCTTATTGGAAATCCATGGGGGAGGCCTATGTCCAGCAGTGGACATCTTACGGCTGATAGATAGATAGATATGTCAACGGGAAGTACCCTGTAGGTTTTGATTTTTGTGAGTGTCGAAATATGCGGTTTTTTACGACATAAACGACTCTTACTTTTTTAAACGACAATTAAGAAGTTTTTCTTTTACACAACAACAAGAGTTCATCGATACACGTATACAGTTTAAATTTCAACTCGATATCTTTACGCGTTCTCGAGATAAAGAGTCTTGACATACACACAGACGGACAGACGGACAACAAAGTGATCCTATAAGGGTTCCGTTTTTTCTTTTGATGTACGGAACCCTAAAAACACATTTTTACTCACACGCTTTTATTAGTTTCATCTGTATGTTTCTTTTGCTTGTAGACAACCCCTTTGCAATAAATTCAATTCATCCATCAGTCATAGGACGTCCACTGCTGGACATAAACTTCTCCTATGGATCTCTGAATGAAGACTGGATGAAGACTGGTCGAAAGCGGCTTGCATCCAGCGACATCCTCTTAAGGTCATCCGTCCCCTTGTGGGTGAACGTCTTATAAACTTTTCGACCCCATCTGTCATTAGTCCTCCGTGCTATGTTGCAATCCATTTAATACCAAATGGAAAACACAACACCGAAACCGAAATACTGAGTCTAGTTAAAATTATTTCAACGGCTGACTTCTGACTTTATTCTGGATCAAACTCTCCGCTACAATATTCTAAATGTCTAAATTAGGTAAGTACGTACTACGTTAAATAGCCCCCAAATATTAAACTTCTACCAGAATTAAAAACCGCAAAACGTTTTAGCGCTTATAAACCTGCAATCAGCTTTATTCCAATCGATCCAAATCTAAATTAGGAATGTCTCCTGACTGTATATTGGATCAGACTGTCCACCAATCAAAAGCCTTCAACGTTTATAGATTTCCTGCAGTCAGCTCTATACCGTATGTAAATTAATTTCAACAGCTGATTCCCAACTATATAGGGTTATCTGCCCACCCTAAACTAAGCCGAAAGGAGGTGATTCAGACCATCATTATGAACAACTTTTACTATGAGACCAACCCGGAATTCGAGAAACAAAAGTCAGGTGTTCCATACAAAATTGCAACTCCGTATCGACAAAATGTATGAAACAGCTTATTTTATTCTCGAATTCTGGGTTGACTCCATCAGAAAAGTTGTTAATTATGATAGTCAGATCACCTCCTTTCGGCTTTAGTAGTTCAGTTCTGGATAACCTTGTACACCGGATCAAACTGTCCACCAATCAAAAGCCGCAACTCGGAATCGACAAAATGTATGAAACAGCTTATTTTATTCTCGAATTCTGGATTGGCTCCATAAAAAAAGTTATTAATAATGATAGTCAGAATCACCTCCTTTCGGCTTAGTAGTTCAGTTCTGGATACCCCTGTACACCGGATCAAACTGTCCACCAATCAAAAGCCTTCGTCGTTTATAGATTTCCTGCAATCAGCTCAATACCAAATCTAAGGTAATTCCGCCGGTGATTCCCCGCCGTATCTCACCCGCACTGCCGCGCCGGGGCGGAATTCATTTCCTTTAACTCGATAGCTGTCGAGCAGAGGAATGCGTCCCAGTGTTTAATGTGGGTGCTTTTGTATATGGTCAGCCAGTAGATTTTGCTGGCTAGAGAAAATTTGATTCAGATGTTCGAATTTTGGAATTGAGAGAAAATCATGTTTTTGATTTTCACGGTCTTGGCTGCAAATATCTTGAATGAGTGTACACGCTAGCTATATTAATCTGATAACCAGATGAGACATACATTACATTATAATTTACATTATGAAATATTTTTACTGAACACTTTTCGATAGGCAAGCTATCATATATAGACGTGTTAATAAATTAGTAATAATTGATAAAGAAATACGTCTCATCTGGTTATCACGTTGGCAGAAACTGGTGAAATATGGCTCACGACTTTGTTATGGCCCGTATTTATTTCTAATAGAGAACATAAAGTTTCAAAAGAGATAGAAAAACATGAACAGATGAAATTTATCTAAATTATGAAATATGAAGAATTAAATAAAATAAATTTAATTCGGGCATATTAGCAACAGTACAATAAAACTATAAATTACAAGTTATTTAGAACTTTTAAACTTACCAAGTCTTTTCTATAATTATGTAATAACCTCGTTACAAACAAATTAAATGACTTGTTGCTGACCAACGAATAATAAAAGCAAACCATTTAAGCAGTTTCTATTTAATTGTAGTAGGCCGGAGCGAATAATAACGATAATTGTTTTCAATTTGTACTCAACCCTGGGTCAGGTTTACTTTTTCTGCAAGGTACGTTTACGGGTTAAATTACTTTTGTTTTTAAGTTTCTACCTTGAAATGAATGAAAAATGTTTTTTAAGTAAAACTTTTTAACTTCAATCTTTATTTTAAATTATGAAACCAAGTCGCTTAAGTTAGGTTATTTTAGTTTCCTTTTGGCTTCACTTTTGTTATATGTTGTAGAGTTCTCTAATTGTAATGGCGTACCCAACATACTCTTTTGGGTACGCCATTACAATTAGAGAATGATTTGACAAAACATGATTAGCTTCGTCCATTTAAGAAAAGAAAATCAAACAAAAACTACAACTGATCTATTTAGCTAATTACTACACAAACAACTTTTAGATTATCCACAGACTAGAGAAATTTCAAATTTTATATCAATTCACCAATTAGAGGTCTAGAGGTAACTAAATTAGCTAACTTAAAATAAAAATTAGCTAACTTAAAATCGTGGGTAGGCCTACGTCCTGTAGTGGACATTAAAAAAAGGCTGGTACAGAACTACAGAACATAGCTTAAAATAGCTCTCTGACATCGTTAAACGGTTAAAACAACCGAGATTTACAAATTTAACGTGTTATCCGAGCCAGGGTAGCGCTCAGTTGTAAATGACACCAGCTGTCACCCATCCAAAGACTGACCGTGTCAAACGTTGCTTAAAACTTCAGTGATCACTGAAAACACCTTGTCAAACTACGCTTTATCATACGTCATATTTGCGTTAACTTCTTTGAAGCACACTAACTGTCGTCTTTACTTAGACTCACAAAGATGAAAGCTTAGCTAAAGCAACACAACGACTTGCAAGAGGGCTGTGTTGGAAATTTCTCCACGAGATTGGATTGTGAATGAGGAGTTCCAAAGTCAAACCAAAGTTAGAGAAGTAGGTAGAGCGAATAAGCTGAGCAGCTAATTAGAAAGTTCGTAACGTCATTGGGCAGAAAAACAAGCCAAATCAATTTAAAATAACGAATGAGTTGATTATTGGCGGATACTATTGAATGTAGCGTAAGACGTCCGTTTACAAGGTACCTAAATATTACGTGCGGACAAGGTCGAACTTCTCAAGTTCATACTATTTTATGGTGAAACTTGCTAAATTATAGATTTATGGCGCCATCTAATGGCCAATTAGGTCGTAAACTGCGGTTATGGGGGGATTAAAAACATGGCCGCCTTTCAAGTAATTACCCAAAGGGTATAAAGTGGGTCCGGATCATTTGCTTGCTTCGTTCCTCGATTAACAAAAGGTTTCTATTTTTTGTACAGAATATTGTATGAAATTAATCAAAAATACACGGATATGGTTTTAAGCCGAAATCAGCCTTTGTTGTGTCCACTTCCGGGTGGCTATTGATATCTATGTCAAAAGGAATGATTGAAAGCAACCCCCAATAAAGTAGACAGCAGCCCCAATTATGAAGGTGCCATCGTAATTGTAATAGCTAATTAGAATATTTCTGTTTCTTTTTCGCTTGAGGCGTTCGATACAGAAAACACTTTTTACGATGCTATTAAATTTACGATGGCGCCTTCATGATTGGGCCTAGTCTCTCTCCACCATTAAGTACTTAACCAAACTCTCTACACATAAGTCGGACCGTCACTTCGGTTCTCTAATGAACGAATGCAAGAAAAAATAATATTAACACGATACAATATTTTTGCTTACATTTGATATTATATATGCAATTTAACAAGTAAATGCAATTTTGATTTTAATTTATGAATAAAATATTAGGAATATAATATACATATATTTTTGCTTAGCCACCCGCATCGCGTGGTCCACGAAGCGTAGGTATATAACCCTCTATACAGCTCAGTAAACTGTATGCAACATACCATTCGAGGTCCCGTCAAATTCGTACTAATTGTTTTTAACCTAATCGTTTAATGTAATCTACAGTCTACAGTCTGTATTAGCGAATTAATCCCAAAAAACTAGATGGTGATACGAGTCTCAAATTAAAAATCATAATTCAACTACCGGTGCTTCTGAAAACGATCAACTTATTGAAATTAAATAAAAGTAATTAAAAAAATATATAATTGTATCTGTGATTGAATCTCAGAATCTTATTTTTGAAAATCTAGTGAGGTAAGGGTTTTGACTTTAGTGTGTAATGTTGTTTGGATTAATTTTATAATTTTTATGTTAGTCTTTCGTGGAAAAAATGTTTGTTGCCTGTAAGCTACACTAGGCAAAAAGGGTAATTTTTTTGTTCGCCACAACTAATTTTCATAAGTATTTTGGAGTCTTCCAGGATATCTCTCAAGGACCATGTTGGTGACTATGACATTGTTTTAGGACTTTACTATGGTACAGATACCAATAGTAGTCTAGATTACGATGGTAAATAGTACCTATTAGAACCTGTTTTGTGATTGAAAAAAACTTGGGATTTTATTTGTTCTGATGCATTTTTCTGAATTTTCTTCTGCTTTTCTGGATTTGTTGTGAACCAAAATTTGAAACTAGCAAGTAATGTATTGTTTTACTGAAAAAAAAAAACGATATACATCAATTTAATCATACCTTTGCGAGTTTATGCTGCTACTCATACTACTATTGTATGATAAAGATAATGATTCCATTTATAGATGAGAGATACAACAATAATCGGTGGGTTGTATCCAGCACGTTCATAGCCACCCAGAAGGTTGTTTATATTAAAAAAAAAACTATTTAGGTACCTTGTAAACGGACGTCTTACGCTACATTCAATAGTATCCGCCAATAATCAACCAGGGCGTAAAATTATCGCGAGTCAACCTGAGGGGTTAGTATAAGTTTACACGTAAATTGAAACTACAGCTGTTTCCATATGGCTCTATACAGTTTTGTACGGCGCCCCTGGTAGAAACGGAAAAACTAACCAAAATGTATGGAACCACACGAAAGTTTAAGTAAACTACGCAAAACCTGGACTAAGGGCTCTGCACACGTTTGTAGAAAAAAATTCGATGGCGTATGTGAAACTACCAAACCGCACTGGGCAGCTTGGTGGGTATGGTTCAAGCGCCCTCCGTGGATAGGCCTACGCCCTGCAGTGGACTTTAAAAAAAAGCTGATACAGTACAGTACACAATGTTCAATAAGGACTATAGGTACTTAACTGATATATAAATTTAATTTGAACGAAAACTTATAATGTATCGAATTTAACGTAAATTAATTATTGCTAGAAACCGATATCAATTACGTTATACACAAAGATCTATAAAGGTACTGAGCTAAAGAAAATTGAACCAGAAACGCGAATCACGTCACATTCAATTAAACCTTTGACGCTGCGGAACGTTATTTACTTACTTGTTCTACCTACCTGTATCTATTCGCTTCACATCAAGGAAACGCAGAATAAGAAAGAAGTAGATGGATACTTTGCGAGAGCTTGTTGACAAAACGCTCGTATCGCTTAAGGAAAGAGATCTAATAATTCTAAAACCAGAAGGCACGTGCTCATGGAGTCAATGGTTTCAGACAAATTTCAAGGGCAATCGAAATTAAACATGTCTGAAAAGCACGTCGCGTCGTGTTGTTGGTGAATGTATTTAGAATTTCAATGAAGGTCAATATTGAACATCATCTAAACGTTACCTAGATAAGATCTATGTACAACAGTAGTTTGTTAAAATGTTTCACGTAGGTACGAGTAGGTACGTCAACGTCATCATCAAAATTTAAGTTCAAATTGCAAAATGATGCATTGGAGTCCTAACTTAACATAATTGTTTAAAGAAAAACATTACTGTCTTGAGTTGCTTTTCGATGCTTTATGTGATCTGTAAAGCCACACCTTAGCAGAATGGTTACACGTAATTTGTAATTTCCGTCGAAAGGCGCGCGTTTAATCAAATTTCACCCTTTGTGGGGTGTCTTATTTATGTTACTGGCAAACTAAAAATCTATAAAAATTAACAATTAGTAGACAGCAAAATTACCACTGACAATTATTTAAAAAACTTATAATGGATCCCGAAAACTTTTGACCGGCTCAAAATCAATAAAATTTCAAAAAGAAAGCGATCCAATACAAAATATTTTTTTTTGTTTCTTCGTGATTTTTCTTTTTCTTCTGATTTTTTATCTATGAATAGTTATTCTGTTAAACGACAAATCAAACAGTACGATTAAACATCTTCAAAGTGTTCTAACTTTAGATTTTTCTTAAAAACTTATTTCCTCGTTAAGTAGTAATTTTTAATTTATGTAAATTTCACGTCTCAGAAAAAGACGGTTAATTTAATATCTAGTTTCTAATTAATTTACCTTTTTTTGCTCCTGTACTTATACAAAATACGCACAAACAGAAATATCGTACCTCTGGGATAATAAATATAAAATGTATTGTTTCTATCTTCTAGATAGAAATAATTTTGCGCATGACCTATTGAATATAATTAACTATACCGTTGTAGAAAAATACTTTATCAAAAGTATATATTTTTAAATGAAGCTTATTTATGTTAATTATTTTCAAAGATTAAAATTAATAATTATTCGTGTTTATTTCGTTTTGTTAGTTTTTTTACTAAAAAGAAATAACAAAACGAAATTTTTTCATTCCTCATTTACTAAAATGAGGAATGAAAAATTTGCACTTGGGTCATTATTATGTACAGAGCGCGAAAACTTACGGGGTTACTCATTATTGAAATTGCTTGGCTTCAAAAAACTTAGCTAAGTAATTTTTTTTGGCCTAGTCAGCTTTGAGCAAATATTTATAGAGTCATAATCTTGCAAAAAAGTGTCCGAGCCAAAATTCTACCCAAGCTACGTAGTGGGCAGGCTTTTTAGATTGCGAGCCGACTACAACGCCGCGCGATGCCAAAGTGCCCGGTTACAAGAACTAATTAGGTGACATCACGTCAAGATTATACAAATATCTAAGTTGGTATGTATGACGGCGCTCGGACGTTTTTTTTACTATTTTTAATTAGGGACTGTGGCTCTGTAGATATTTTTGCTCGAAGCTAGTCAGAGCTGGTTTCTCCTTAATTTCCTACAATACCACGAGCATGTAAGTCATAATCGCAACCTGCGCGTGGCTTTAGGACTATACCATGACCAAGCAGAATGATTGTTATGTTATGAAATAATTAGGGAACCCAACTAGGTAACTTGCACAAATCATGTTATTTTCCCGCTTGTTATGTTTTACTTGTCCTCATGGAGGCTATGCTATGCTAAAATAATATCAAGTTTTTTTCGTACCAAGATATGTGCTTAATAGACGACAGTAAATTTCTATCTCTTTCTACAGGATGTTAAGTAGAAAACAGAGGATATAATTATATCCTAAAAAATGGCTGTGGTCTACTTTAACATTCTTTGTCTTTATAACCAATTTATACTATGAGGCTCACGTCGAAATCGCAAAAAAGCTGTTCTATTACGTTTCGTCGAAGGTCGTTGAGCATTATGTGTGAAACAGTTGTTTTCTTTTTCATTAATTTTAAAACAGTCTCTAGTTAAAATTGGTCATAATGATGAGACCTTACTATGTATAATATTATAAAATATGTCCATAAATTCTAAGTAGGTATACCCCGTAGAAATGAAGAAAAATACATATTCACGCTACGTACTTAGTACATTACTGAATAGAATGTTTCAAAAGATATACCTACATAAATAAAATTTGAGCGAATTAGCTTGTGCGTAAAACGGTCTCGGCCATCTCAGGGGGAAAAATGCCGCAAAAATTATAATTTCAAATGTACTAACACCATTTTCAGGGTTCAGTTGATAAACGATAAAAATAGTAACCCAAAAAAGGCATTGCTCGCTCATTCAACTCACTTAAAAAAAATAGAAATGACCGATTGATTTCTCTCCTCTATTTCTAATCTCGAAGTGGTTTACAACAACTTATTTCTAAGGAGCCGTAGTTTAAAAACATAGCGTTACTTTAGTAAAATATACTCGTATAAAGATCTCCTACCTGCCTCTATCGAATACATGGCAAAAGTTTTTTCGACAGAATTTATGGCATACATAAGGTGGGCACACACGGTCAGTTAAATTGATCAGTTTTTCGCGTCACTCCAAATGAGGCTCATTCAGTAAATTAATACGTATGTATTGGTAGTTATATCTGAACCACTACCTGAAGCTGGGCACACATGATGAAATGATCACATCAGTTCATCAAATCAGTGCAGCGTGAGCAAATGTAGTTAATCATTGTCGATAGGTAGTTATTAAAGAAACAAAATGGCACACCTAACTTATTCTAAAAAATATCAATCCTAGAAAAAGTTGATGAGAATCAAAGTTACAGGAAATCAAAATTCCAACAACTTTAGTTGCGATAATTTCTCAATAAAGAAAGAAATAACAAAAGTTATTGAAGAAACAAAATGGCACAACTATGTTGTTCAAAACAATATCAATTCTAGAAAAATATGATGGGAATCAAAGTTGTAGGAAATCAAATTTCAGACAACTTTGGTTCCAATAATTTCTCATTAAAGAAAAAAATAACAAAAGTTATTGAAGAAACAAAATGGCACACCTATATTGTTAAAAATAATATCAATCCTAGAAAAAGTTAATGGGAATCAAAGTTGTAGGAAATCAAATTTCCAACTACTTTGGTTGCGATATTTTCTCATTAAAGAAAATCATAACAAAAGTTATTGAAGAAACAGAATGGCACACCTATATTGTTAAAAATAATATCAATCCTAGAAAAAGTTAATGGGAATCAAAGTTGTAGGAAATCAAATTTCCAATTACTTTGGTTGCGATAATTTCTCATTAAAGAAAAATATAACAAAAGTTATTGAAGAAACAAAATGGCACACCTATCTTGTTCAAAACAATATCAATTCTAAAAAAATATGATGGGAATCAAAGTTGTAGGAAATCAATTTTCCAACTACTTTGGTTGCGATAATTTTTCATTAAAGAAAAATATAACAAAAGTTATTGAAGAAACAAAATGGCACACCTATCTTGTTCAAAACAATATCAATTCTAGAAAAATGTGATGGGAATCAAAGTTGTAGGATATCAAATTTCAGACAGCTTTGGTTACGATAATTTTTCATTAAAGAAAGAAATAACAAAAGTTATTGAAGAAACAAAATGGCACACCTATATTGTTAAAAATAATATCAATCCTAGATAATGTTGAAAGGGATCAAAGTTGTAGGATACAATATTAAAATTTATATGAACACCGGATTTAATGAAGCATACATACAATACATACATGTCATCTAAACTACAAAATGGATTTATAGCCGTATACGGGATTTCCACTATTATTTTTCAATAGGATTTTTTCCAAATACAATATAGATTTTGACTGTTCAGTCGATGAGGGTCACAAATTCCTAGATAAAATATTTAGGTTGTTATCCGTATATTCCACAAAAGGAAAATAAAATGGGAGTTTTTGAAGCGAAATTAGGACAATGTTTTTGTTCAATGTTTTTCTCATTACTAAACCCACGCTAAATGTTTATCCCTGTGCGTATATTTTAAAGGGTAACAGGTCGTCAGCAAAATTTTGCTGAATTGAGTTTGTGCGTTTTTATCTAAGTTTTAAGTATATAATGTGCGAGATTGGGCGAAATTGGCCAAGAGTCAAGACTCTTGGGCGAAATCGGCCAAGAGTCAAGACTCCTCAAGTTTGGTCAAAACTAATCAAGACTGGTCAAGACTGGTCAAGACTAGTCAATTGACTTTTGAAGATTCAGTTAAACAAATGCGAGTTCTACTGTTTGCAGAACTACTAGAAAAAAAAAACATTTTATAAAATAACTACATATTTAAAACTGGTTGGCTCTTTCACACGCCAACGGAGCGATGATGGCTTTACTTATTTTTGCATGGTTATAGTATACAAGTGGGAGTGTCATAATATTTAGTGAAAGCATACTATCCAAAAATAACAGAACTGTCACAAATAAGAATAACTCGCACTTGACTGGTTTTCAAACAATACGCCTGCTAACTTGTGCATGAATATTCAAGCGCCATTTTGAGAAAATCATTATCAAAAAGGAGTATAACATTAACGTTTCAAAAATTAAATGACAGTGCCATTCTAAAGTATATATAAGACACATATATTACACCTATATGTATATGTAGATTTCATACTAGCTTTTAGCCCACATGGCATTTTAATTTTTGCTATCACGTGGGAATATTGTATTTTTCTGGGATAAAAAGTATCATTTGTCACTTTTAGTCTTTCAAACTGTATCTATGCCAAAAATCACGTCAATCAGTTGCTCCGTGATAAAGGAATAAACCAACAAACACACATTCTGATTTAGAATAAGATTCTAATTAAAAATGTGAATTCTAGTATTAATTTATTTGTTAATCATTCATGCAGCAACGTAGCAACGGCTCAACTTAATTTTTTGGATGGTTAGGTATAGTTTAAAGGTTATAGAGTATCATAAGTATCATAATACAAATCTATAAATGTTGCTGAACCGATGGCGAAAGCTAGTACGAGTTAATACCGCTTTTGAATCAATATTTTGATTGAAAACTGCAATCGCTTTCGAAATAGAAAATCGTGTTGCGGTTAGGGCGTGCAAAACCGGAAGGCTTTCAAAACCGGGTTTGAGGGCCCAAAACCAGAAACCGGTGTTAGCTCCGGTTTTGACAATTTTTTTTTAACTAGTAACGTAAAATTTTGACAAGAAAAAAATATTCTTAGATACCCACTCAAATAAAACAAGTTGTATGATATCTATCAAACGTAATCGACTATTATGTACTGGATTCGATTATTTGCAAGTGCGATTAAAAACCGCGCCAACGAGTCCTCCCTAATCATCGACTATTATCGATGCATTTATGAGGGTATGCATCTCATCTCGAACACCGCCATTCGAGTTTAAAAAATCTTAGAGAAACCTACAATATAAGTGATCCCTGCTAATTATATTAAAAATAAATGGTGTAACAGCAAGTAAAAGGCCCCTGGAGATCTCCAACTGAAATAGTTCTTCAAGATTCATCAGGAAGAAAGAAAAGAACAGGTGAGTGACTTGTTGTATATTGCAGTAGTCGGCCCAGTGCATCGATTTAAAACTACGTTTGGGAGGTTTATCCTTTTAAAATCCCATCCCCTGAAGCATAACGCTTCACCTGTTTTTAATAAACCATTTATTCGTGCCTACTACCAAGTACACCACATTAACCACATTAAGAAATTTTGGTTAACATGAGCTTGAAATAATATAAAGATTAACTAACTGAGATCAAATCAACAACAAGTACCTAAGTTTGTGGCACCTTTAGTAACAATTCTGTTATCAAGAATAATATATTTTAAACATAAAAAACACATTCATCATCTTAAGATACCTACTAAATACAACTACAATTATTACTATACGTACGTCTCAATTTCTTGAATCGTAAGTTCTTTATTTGGCTATAAAACGAGATCAAATCAACTGTGTACCGTATACGAGTACCTACTTATTCAAATAAACAATAATCATTTTGTTCCAAATGACCGCGGTTCTTGATAATGTGTTCCTAAGTATAGAAGTGCATCTAACATTTTATCAGACAGCGTACTTCTTATTTTATTACAGAAGTACCCAGCACTCAAAAAGGCCCTCTCACTCTTGCGGTGTGTATCTCACATAAGCTTACAACTAAGTATAGCTTATGTGAGATACACAATTACACACCGCGTTGCCCTCCGTTTTCATACACGGCTTGTTCTACCTTTAAAAACCCTGCAAGGTCGAAATTAGACTGATTCTTGGGGGTTTTCGTGCATTTATCCAATTCCTTATCAAGCTGTTCTTGAAGAGTTAGCTCATCAACTACAACTTCAGCGTCAGATGATGACGATGACGATGGCACGGACCGCTCGGCATCAGAGTCCTTGGGCTTATATTTTAGTTGCAGCAATAAGTTTGTAAGTAAATTTGATTTAAATCATAATTACATTCAATAACGGGATAACCGGAGATAACCGGTTTTGAGAAATCGGTAAATATTGTCCGGTTTTCCGGTTTTCAGCAAAACCGGAAAACCGGAAAACCGTGTTAGCACGCCCTAGTTGCGGTCTCGTCGCCCGTCGCCGGTCCACGATGAAGTATTCCGGTTGTCTGTTTGTATGTCCATTCGATTTCCGAATCGTGCACCTTTATGCCGATTTTTTCGTTCGTTACATCGCAAACGAGAGAGCTTCAGCAACTGTTGATTTTGACGGAGCTTGCTCCAAAAATCAGCTAAGTTTCAGAATAGTGTTTTTATACTTTACACAAAAATGTTGCACACATAACTTAAAATTAAAAATTCTATTACCATTTTTGGACTTGGACGTATGTATGTATAAAGTTATTAATTAATGGTTTCAAATTTCCTTTTGTATGTAGATTTAAGACGCCTAAATTGAATGAAAATTCTATGTATTTTCCGTAACAGGAAACCAATTTAAGCCGTTATGTCCCACGATAATATCAGCTTCTAATTTGACACTCAATAAACATTATTGTGGCTTCCATTCATTGCCAATTCGACATGCACAAGCCCGCGGTTTCGCTTGGCTGCACGCCAACCATGTCGCAAATGGTACAATTATGTCGTGAAATAAATATTTACTCAATGTAGAACGCATTATGTGGACCACTTAGTATTGAGATAGCGAAAAATACTGATACTGGGATATTCAGCTGTTCAAGAATAGCCTGCACTTATCGCTTCGAATAATAAATTGCAGCGCTCATAGCGTAAGTAGTTTGTTTAAGTGTTCCTAATTAATTTACCAACACGAACAATTTTCAAATGAGTGACCGCAAGTAATATTTAGGTACAACTCAGTGCCATCAAAGCTTGTATGACACGTTAAGTTTAGGATCATAGTGATTTAACTGTTTTACTATGTGATACCTAAGCTTACAAACAACTTGCACACTGACAGGCTATTGTGAACCGCGAACTTAGCCATACAAAAACAATGAGCTGTTCGCCGCCAAATATTCTCAAACTTGAGTGTTTTTTAGGGTTCCGTACCTCAAAAGGAAAAAAACGGAACCCTTATAGGATCACTTTGTTGTCCGTCTGTCCGTCTGTGTATGTCAAGACTCTTTATCTCGGGAACGCGTAAAGATATCGAGTTGAAATTTAAACTGTATACGTATATCTATAGTCTCTTGCAGTTGTGTAAAAGAAAAACTTCTCAGTTATCATATAAAGAAGTTAGAGCCGTTTATGTCGTAGAAATTTTCGACACTTACAAAAATCAAAACTTACAAGGTACTTCCCGTTTACATAGAACTATAAAATTTGGCGAGAAGCATTGTCTCACATATAGAAATAAATCTGAATATTGTACATTTTTATTTAAATCACAAAAAATAGGGCTTTAAAATTCACAAAATATGGATTTAAAATTCAAAGTGCGTAAATCGTATCATGTAAGGTATGATATAAAAGAGCTTCATTATCACATGCTAAAACAGGTTTTTAATTATTTTAACAATTTTAGATGAATGGCGAAAAAAGTAAAAAAAAAAACTTTTGTCGATAATGATGACGATGATGAGTATAGAGATTTTAACAACGTACTTCCCCCAATTTTGTGAAATTTTCTGGATTTGTACGGAACCGGTCTGCGAGCCTGACTTGCACTTGATCAGTTTTTTTTCTTTAGCGGCGTTGTTCACTTTTTGGAATAGGTAGAAAATGTTAAACTCCCGCCAGGACACGTGACCTGATCGAAATTCGTTAGACGGAGGGAGCAAGTTTTCACTACTGTCGAAGTGCAACCTGATTTTTTTTCATGTAATAAATACTTCATTGCCGTCTTACCACAAAAGTTTTACGCACGCCTTAAGACAATGTTTAACAGTACAACTTGTACGGTTAAACCGTGTTTAAATATTTTATGGTAAGAAGGTTTTTTCAGTATTTCAAATGAAATTGAATTTATAATTATATATTGACGCAAAAACTTGGCTGAAAAGTATACAGAAACTAAAAACTTTTCTGAAAAAGTAAGACATATGAGCGTGCAATATTACTTACTCAAGCGATTGACACCAAAAAAATAACATTTAATTACCATTTAAGGGATGCAATGTGTTTTCTTCCGGAACGTAAATTTTATCAAATATGTTCATATTAAATACTCTAACTCAAATTCTCTCGATGATCTACAAAAAACGCGAAAACAATGGTCGATTCACAGTCCTCCTAAGCCAGCCATGGAGGCTACAAGAGTTCACTTTTGATCAATACTGAAAAATAAGTATTAGTAAAGTTAACGAGTGTATTAATTTTTTTAAGTGTAGTCGTGTGTAAAATAACTAAGTTACTTTTGTATTTAAAAAAATACTATCACACCACATACTAACTTAAATCGTTCTTACCTTGTATTCAAGCTTTGTTGATGCCTTATGTGTAGGTATAGTATTTTCTAGAAAAAAATATTGTTCTTTAGTTTTAATTACATTATTTCTCACGTAATAATCATAAATAATGTTGAATAATACAAATTCTAGAGCTAAGCTCGCACAACTCTGTTAACAAGGTTTTGATCTGCATGAGTAGATACAGCGTTTTCAGGGTTCCGTGCTTGAAGAATAAAAACAGACAACGATAGCAGATTTTTGCAGTACAACACCTCGAAATACTATATTATTTACGTTTTCTTGTACTTAATCAAAAATTTGTAATTCAGTTACATGACTCATGAGAATAGGTAAATTATTTTACTTACCGGAATCATTACATATATCAATTAGAATAAAACTAAACAGCTAACTAAAAAAATCTTACAAAAGCCTTAGTATGAGTTTGAACAGGAAACGAAAACTATTATCGTTCTCGTGTTGCTCCACACATATTTGTTAGTAGTAGTACTTCCTCGTAGTACTAGTATAATATAGTTATAGTATATTAGTATATAATATAGTTTTTCTTACATAAATTCTCATACATAGGCTTCTGTAGATAAATATTAGCTAGGTACAAAGCAATATGTCGTATTCAATACGTTAGCAGCGGTAGCGAAGCCGACCTCACCGACACTTGTGACAAACTGCGGAAATTACCTACGTGCCCGAATCTACGTAATCTACGGCCGACACAGCTATCGATATACCGTACACCATACCTACACCGTTAGTACATAAAAGGACGCATTTCTGCGACTGAAATGACAAAATTACAAAACCGCATCACCAGTATAGAACAAATCGCCACATTATTGTAGAAATTAAACGATATGCGCTGATCCAGCACTTTAATTGTATGTATCTTATATTATTATAATTTTATTTATGTATTAGGATGTAGGTACTAAACGTATTCGAATTTAAGCTCGTTATGTAAGTATTTATTATTTATAATAAGTTTTTTTTTGTCTACTCTCTTTTGCTACTTACTCCGTATTTTTTATTTTTTTATTAATTCCTCTCCAGAAGAAAGGGTTGCCTGGAAGAGATTGCTATAAGCAATAAGGCCGCCTTTTGTTGCACTATTTTATGTCGCTGGTTTTTTCCTTTCTGTGTATTTTTTCTGAATTGTATTTTAGTGTTAACAATTAAGTGTTTATCTATCTATCTAAATAGTCCACAACTGAACTGGATTATGTACTTACGAAAGACGTTTGGGCTACATGAACTATACTAGCCCAATGCATGATGGTTAATTCAAAATGCCATCGAATTTGTCTACGGACATATGCAGGTTGCCTCGTGATTTTTTGCATCAGAGAACGTGATGTATTTCTTAAAGTCGTACATAATTTTGACAACGACACCTTGACTAAGTCGCAGCTGTAAAGTCTCGAGAATCGACGAAAAGCAGCGTGTTTGTCGGCCTTGTATCGGATACACTTCGGAGAGTGCGCTCAGAAGTTGCACAATCTGGTCCCACCTACCCCTTTCTTTTATCGTACGGCTAGACGAACGCGACCAAAGCGCCACCCTTTTATGGTGAACATTCCGCGCGTTAGAACTAAGCGTTTCGAATCCTCATTCCTCATACGAACAGCCAGAATGTGGAACGCTTTGCCTGGGTCTGTCTTCCCGCTTAAGTACATCGTGGGTGTCTTCAAATCCCGAGTAAATAGGTATCTTCTCGGTAAGCGTGCTACACCCTAGACCGCATATCTGCTCAACATCAGGCAGTATGTAGTCAAACGCAAACCTATACGGAATAAAATAAAATATTGGTACGGAATACGGAAAGAAAAAAAAATTCAATGAAATTATTGGTACGGAACCGGGTTTGAATTTACGCCTCACACTTGTGAGGAGAGCGTTCTCCCACTCGGCCACCACGGCCTTAAAAGTATGTATAAAATATTATGAAGATAAAGTAAGTAGTAACTAGCTATTATGTAACTCGCAGAAAACGCCGAAAAGATCATTGATTATTAGTCACCTTATGTGCGAACGATTTAAGATTCATGCTTAATCCCTTAAAATTTAGGGAACACTAGCGATTAGACAGCCAGTAATTTACGGCATAAGGTTACTCAAAATTATTGATTAGTACAGCAAGGCATACCTAAAAACTACATATCTGAAGATGTACCTACAACGGACATTACGGAAAATTTAGCCTCTACTTAACTTAGACAATTCCATATCCTTACTCTTTGCATCTGCGTTTCCAAGAGAGATGTACGAAGATGCGTACCGAGGGATGTGTTTGTTAAGAATCGTTAGAATCGTTTTTTTACCTATCCTCTTAGTCGCGGAGAGCCACAGGAGCCACGCTGAGGTCACTGAGTGAGAATAGATAGATAGATAAACTCTTTATTGCACACCAAGAAATAAACAAAAAGAAGAAACAAAGATAAATAAACAGTGTAACAATAGGCGGCTTTATCGCTAATAGTGATTTCTGCCAGGCAACCGTAAGATGGAGAGGACAGAAAGCGTATAAATAATGGATGGGGTGCGCATTAGTTAAAAATAAAAGTTAGATTATACTTTATAAACATACATACTAATAAAATTTATATAAATACTAGAAATACCTAAAAATAAAGAAAACAATACATAAAAAATATATTTAATTCTATTGGTTTTAAGAAACACACCTCCCTATGCTACCCATCCGCGAACATATTTGTGGATCTATTTTCACTATTAATCTTAAAAAGATATGAATACAAGTATAAGGGTACGGTATTGCACCAGCGTTTCACATCATCGAGTTGTCGACGAACATAAAGACTGCTAGCCAAAACAAGATGCGGGTGCTACACAAAGACACATGGCACCAAGACTAGGCCGGGTGTACGCGACCGGCGTGTTTACGGTGAGGCAGCTGTATTGTTGGCAAGCGCTGCTGCGGAGCCATTTGGTAATAACCTGATAAAAATTTGTTGGAAGCTGCCATCAATTGCTTTAGTTACAGACTATTGGATTTAATGAGATAATCACTCTATCAACAAATAAACATTTCATTTGATTTTGATTCTGGCCGGCCCTCTGTTTTAAAAATCATTATTAGTATCCGCAGCCTTCTCTATCCCACTGCTGGGTATATGGCCTCTCTCTTACGGTGCCATTTGTTTCAGACCTGTGCCAATCGTGTCGGGGTCCGACCCGCGATTTTTACTAAAAAAATAGCACATAGGTACGTGTATTGTACTTGCAAAAAACAGGAGGCGCTCAATTCAGCCTCATGGTTTTTTGGTTCCGACGATACCTGATTGACTGAGAGGGGAAGACCAAAAAAAAGTGAATTGTTTGAAAGATGACATGCGAGAGAAAGGAGTTGATGATGAGATGACGTATGATAGAGTGAAGTAGCGAAAAGAAACGTTCTGTGCCGACTCCACCTAGTGGCATAAGGGCAAGAAGATGACGATGATGATGATACCTGATTGACCGATTGTCGGTTTTCTTTATAAGACCTTTGTGAGAAGGCGCCATTAAAATTTAATGAACTTCAGTTAAGTAGTTTTGAAGCTGTTCCAGGAAATTGATAAAAATGGCAGCGCCTTCTTATTATTGAATTTAAAAAATCGGTATTTTCGCGACAGTAATTCGCTTTGGGTGGGCTTGTATATGAAGTTGATTGAATCATTTTTGTGAAAATAATTATATCTCATTTAATGGATGACTTTCACAGAATATCGTTTTAGTTAATGTTGTTACTTGACACGCTCTGACACCAGCAAGACAAAACCAAGACGAGCTACGTTAGTTTTTTAGTTCCTTACTCAACAGTTTAGTTAAAAACCATATAAACGGAGGCTGGTTTTGTTCTTCCTTATGCATAATTACTTATAGAGTTTCTGCATCAATATAGAATGTAAGAAAGAAGAAAAATGCCAAGTCGATGAGTTTCTGCAACGTACTACAACGCTTTGTGCCTAATACCTATCGCCACATCAGGTAAATTCCATGTACTGTAAAAAAACTAATACACCTGTAACAAAACCATTTAATGCTCGTAACTCATACATCGAGAAATACACTTTTTCGAGCTGTCACACTAAAAGCAAAAATAAAACGTTTTGTTGAATGATTACCGGACGAAAGACGATAAATTATGGACTAATGCTTCTCAATCAGTACGTATTTGTTAAATAAAGAGTTTCTAAAGTGCTCTTACGATAGACACTGTACTGATGTTGCCTCAATAAATATTTACCTGCGTGCATGTGATATGTAAGATAAGACAAAGTTTAAAGTTTATTTCGCATCATACAATTTTAGCTATGTACATAATATAGACTTATTAATACTAGGTTTAGAAAAATGATGACTAGTTTAATGATCTATCACTATTTAAAATATTGATAGGTATCATTATTTAACACTTATTAAGTTACATTACGCTACAAGGAACAGGTGATAAATATTATAAGAACGATTACAACATCAAACCAATTACATAGTCTTTGCGGTACTAGTGGTCCTCAAACTACGATTAGGCTAGGCATGTCCCCCCCGAGTGGGTTCTCGCCTTGTCGTGGCGGGGGGGCTTAGTAGCCAGGTCTCGCCAGCCTGGTGAAGCTAAGAGGAACCCGTGGTGGGGCCGCCTCTCCGGGTCTTGGGCCTCGACAAGCCCGTGCGGAGGCTGGCCAAAGTAGGTTGCGTGCCTTATGGGGGGCACCGCATCTGAGGGGGGCTGCAGTGTCGTATGGGAGGCACTGCGGCTGAGGATTGGAGGCCGCGGCGGGAGAGGACTGCTGGTGTGTCGTTGCCACTTTCCCTGCCTTCCGCGGCCTCGACGGGGTCGCCACCGTTTTGATGGCGGACGCGGTGGGGCTGCAGGGGAAGAGGAGTGTCGTTATGTCGTCGGCCGCTCTCCCTATCCTCTGCAGCCGTAGTGGCAGGCGCGGGGCCACTTAAATTGACCCGTCGCATCGGGACCAGGGCTGTCGGACACGAGTACTGTCTGACGCCCAGTGCTGGTTGGTCCCAGGTGGGGGATGACGATGTGTCTGGTGTTCGGCACATCGTCATTCTGGAGGGAGCTTACGCTCTGAGGTGGGGCCCGGTTTGGGCCAGCGCTGTCGGGTGCCGCGGAGGAGTGCGCAAGCGTGCCCGTAGCCCCGACGCCAAGCGCAGTGGCGGAACGCCCAGGGGTTTTGGTGGGTATGCCGTCCAGCAATGGGCGGAGACTCCCACATAACCACCCGCCTGTCCCGAGGTGCGGTGGTATCTCTCACCGCCATACGGTCTGCAGGCAGGTCGTAAGTTTTCAAGTATTGCGCGCCACCTTATTCTGCGTTGAGCAGGCTTGCCAGGCCATACGGGTCGCCGGCGTACCGTAACTTTCGCGCCTAAAGCAATCAAAATTTGTCGTTATTATTTAAACAATTACCGATACTGTCACGCCACGTCTAATAACCAATCATTCGCCCGCCGGCCGCTCGCGTGGCTTGCAACAGTCGGTTTTACGCGCGCGTTTTATTGAGTTTATTTGTTTGAGTATATTTACTGAGTTATGTTCATCATGTCGGACTCCGATGACGTCCCGGACTATCAGCCATCATCGGATGATCAACTAAACAGTGATTCTGACGAAAATTCGTCCGCCAGTACCGTCGAAGATTGCCCCTCACATCCCAGTGTATGCTCCGAATGCTTTGCCAATATCCATAAAGACATTATTAAACAATAAATCTGTTTTTTTTTTAGTTTTAAATTACATTTTATTCATTTAAAACGGTTTTTTAGTTCTTTAATTAATCCCCTATAAATCAGCAAATTTTCACGATAGAAACGTTTTTTTTTTGTATTGTGTAGAAAAAGATACAAAGTCGTCATTTGATATCTTTATTTTTCTTTAACAGCAGGCCAAACGTTAGAAAAAATCTATGAATTTGCGAGGTCGAAGTGGACCGCACGGCCTGCTATCAAAGACAACCACTGAGCCCGCTGGCAGACCGTATGGCCTGCAACATTCGTTACAGATTTTCCACAGCGGCTTGCTAAGATAAGTAACCCCGCGGGCCGCCGGCCGCCCGCATGGCTTGCTGCATTAGAAAATTCAATACAATAGCCGGCAGTCAGAGTGTTAAAAGAATTCCACGGGACAAAAAAAAAAAAAAAAGGCTAGGCATGTATCTCGGTGGCCCAATTGTATTGATTGTAACTGTTTTATGAAGAAATCAAAAAAAAAAGAATGATCTATGTTTGATAATACATTCTGGTTTTGCTTAGTCTGGATGGTATAATAGACTATCTCTGTATTGCATCGTATACTCTATATCTATTTGTCTGTATACTATTTAGATTAATTTACCTGTGGTTGAGACGTTTCGTTATCTTTTCATTGAACATTTGCCATATTTTTATATATCAATATTGCACACGAACCGTGTGCAATATGCTAGTGACCAAAGTAGTAGACGCGTGACCAAAATGCTAGTGTATATTTGGCTCAACGCATAAGCATTGCCATTCAGCAATACCGCCAGCATGCTGGGCACGCTGCCAAGTGGGAGTGGGCTTGAGCATTTGGATTACCCTTATACCTTCAAGGGTCTTTGGTTTGTCAAATTGCTTTATGTAGTTGTAGTTGAATTACGTAGTTTTAGCATAGGTAGTAGTAGTATTGTATTTTGTTGTAGTTAATATAAGCTCTGGCCAGTAGGAAAAAAATGATGATGGTTGATCATTCTATTTTACTTTATTGATATTATCATAGAGATGTGAATACCCTAGATTATTACTCCAGGCTAGGGTTAAGTAGAATTAGCAAGTTTGGAAACTTTATTAATTAACAGAATACTGAGTTTCCAAAACCACTATTTGACTGCCTCGGTGGCTCAGTGGTTAGTGACCCTGACTTCTGGATCAAAGAGGCGTGGGTTCGATCCCCACCAGGGCAAATATTTTTGTGTGATGAACGAGTGTTTGCTCTGTGTCTGGGTGTTATTTAGTTACTATCTATATAAGCATGTATTTAAAAATAAGTATATGTAGTATATCAGTCTCTGGCAGCCATATCACAAGCTTTGCTTAGTTTGGGGTCAGAGGCCGTGTGTAAGATGTCCCAAAATATTTATTATTATTATTATTATACACATATTTATTTATTGTCTTAAATTTAAGTTTTTTTACAATATTTAAATAATAAAAAACAAAATACTATAAAAAAACCTAAACCTAGAGTGCCGCCGGCAGCGGGGCGAGGCCCAAGCTACCGGTGGTTGGGTCTACAGAGAGAGGAACCTCCTGACAATGCGCGCTGTGTCCAGGACGACCGCCTTCTGTATCTGACCCTTGACCCAACCGTCTAGCGAGAGCCTCTTAAGATGGTGGTCGAGACTCTTCGCTATTAAGCCGTTTACCGAAACGACTATCGGGACAATGATCGTAGAGTCCACATCCCACATGGCGGTGACCTCGTGAGCCAAGTCAAGGTACTTGCTGAGCTTGTCCTTCTCGGCCTTCACGAGGTTCTCGTCATGTGGGATGGTGACGTCGACGAGCACTGCCCGGCGCTGGGACCGGTCGACCACCACGATATCAGGCCTATTGGCGACAATAGTCCTGTCCGTGATGATAGAGCGGTCCCAATAAAGCAACGCACGACCATTTTCGAGAACTGGTGCCGGTGCGTACTTATAGTACGGCATTATTATTATTATTATTTGTATGAAGTTTGCGTAACGGTACCTTTGAATAACCTTTCCAATACACAGGTGACTTTAAGTTGTCTCCAGCTTCAAAGTTTCAAATTAATCAAATGTTGTAAATAAGAAATGTACGTGTTTACATTTTCATCTAGTTGATTTTTTGGTGACATTTTTAGGGTTCCGTAGTAAGACGACAAACCCTTATAACTTCGTTGTGTCCGTCCGTCCGTCCAAATTTTACAAGGCCTTATTTGACCTAATTGTATGAAATTTGACATTATGATAGTTTAAATATATATATATCTCAATTTTTTTACTCAACATTTTAAAATTGTGTATTTAAAAGGTAGTTCCCATACCTACCTACATGTAAAGTTGGATGAAACATTTTTTTTTCTACCTCTTATGTAGGGTATCGTTGAATAGAATTTCTAAAACGAATGTAAGATTTCCTAAATATTTTTTTGTCAGATGTGCCATTTTTGAGATAGAGGTCGACAAAATTGAAAAATGAGAATCCTTCCACTTAATTTCTAAAGTACCTATACAAAACAGAAAGTTAATATTTTTTTCGTAGGCAAGTCAGTACCAATATTTACAGTTTTAGGTAAGTCAGTACCAATATTTACAGTTTTATGTAAGTCAATACCAATATTTTAATAACTCAGCACCAACATTGTTAATGTCGTTTTACCAAAATACCAAAGTAATTATCTTTAATTTTGCTGAAGACATACCTACTCGTAATAGTATTCGAAATAACTTTCCTGTTACCATCTCGGAGAAGTAACAAGTTTCACATTTCGAGTTTTCCCGTAAATGTAAATTTATTAAAAAGTCAGTACTGTGAGTAACTGTTTAAATACAGTAAAAACTTCGTGCTGAAGCTCTGAAGAGTGCAGGGAAGTGTCGTTTCGGCTGAACATGTTCCAAGTTCCAAGATTGCCATTAAAACTGTTGTTGCGAACCATTTTTTACCATGGTTCATCAACCATTTTTCAGTAATATTTTATCAAAACACTCTACGGTTTGTAAATAATATACTGTTTAAAAAACCTAACATTATCTTCTAGAAGTAACAAGTTTCACATTTCAAGTTTTCCCGTAAACGTAAATTCATTGAAAATTCAGTACTACTAGTAACTATTTTAATACAGTAAAACCTGAAGCTCTGAAGAGTGCAGGGAAATATCGTATCCAGGGCCAGACCGTGAATTTAGGGGGTCCTGGGCTAATACTACTCAGGGGCCCACCTAGACTAGAATTAAATGGGTTTAATTAATCACAAGATTTGCAGGGCTGCAACCTTACAATTTGTTTAATTAACCTAAAAAAAATATAGATTTTTTTCGCATTATCGTCTATTTTAGTCTTGGGCTTGACTTAGAACTTGGGGGCCTGGAATCCACGTGACCTGGGCTGAAGCCCAAAAAGCCATAGGATAGATTCGGCCCTGGTCGTTTCAGCTGAACACTCAAGTTCCAGGATTGACATTAAAACTGTTGAGAATCTTGGCTAGTACCGTCGGAGTGCTCGCCACTAATTGCCACTTTATCGACAAAGCAAGTTTCTAAACTCTTAACTGTTCACTAGTGTATGTAGGATGTGGTATCGATAGTACGCTCATCTCTGTTTTGAGAAAATAGTATTAGGTAATTAAATAGTTGGCACACCAAAAACCAAACAGATTCACTAATTATAATAAAATGTACACACCGAAATTAAATTATTAATCAAAGTAAAGACAGTAACATTAGTACGAACGAAGCGTAATTGTCAGAATTTATTATAATAGTATTTTTCTGAAATTTTATTTAATTCTGACTATAGCAACGTTTTGCTCTTTGTATTGTTCTCAGTAACAAAGAGTAACGTTACGTAAAATCACCATAAACTTTTCGTAAAAGTTCACGTCAGCACTGCCAGCTTATTTTGATCGGGACAATTTTTCGTCGCACCACATAGGTAGGTACTTCGCTAAATAAAATCGAAATTTCACACCCAGCGTAACAAATAAATAGGTAAGTACAATATTTTCTAATATATTATTTACATTAACAACTGCAATTTTATTACAATAAGTTATTTTCAAATCTGTGAGCGTATATTCAATTCCACCGAGAATCGATACGCCTTGTGGTAGAGTTCGCACGTAACAGTTTGTATCGAGTCATTTTACGTACACGCAGCCGCACATTTAGTTCGTTCGTGTGTTATTAATTAATTTGCTGTCTTTACTTTTATCGACCGAGCAATTGTATTTTCTAATTGTTACAATTAGTGTCTAAGACGTATTTCTTTTTGAGGACTTTAAAAGCTCTTCAATCCACATCTGTCGTACTCGCACATTTGTATGTCATAGTATTGTATATAGAATATATACCTAGTCATTTATTCATAACACCATATTATGTTACAAGTCAAGTGATATAAAATTTCTAAAAACTTTATTAAGTATAAATTCATCAAAAATTCTGTTCTATTCTGAGTTTAGAGTAAAACACTATAAGAATAGTTTTTTTTTATCTTTTTTCTAAATCAAAAGATATCAAGACCAACTTTTCTCTAATGAAAAGTCTTAGAGAAAAGTTGGTCTTGATATCTTTTGATTTAGAAAAAAAGATAAAAAAAAACTTTTCTTATAGTGTTTTACTCTAAACTCAGAAAAATTAAGAAAAATAAAAAAATACTGCAATACGACCGTAATTTTATGATAAACAAATGCGTGTTAAGACAATTTACGAGTATACTGACTTTTAATTTAAATGACCTTAAAGTTTTAAGCTGCTAAAAAGTCATCTTTTACGCAATAACTTATACGTTTAGCTAAAAAGTAAAATAAACTAAAAACTTTTCTAAAAAAAAACGTGCTAGAGTGCAATATTTCTGACTCAAACGATTGACACCAAAACATAACTAAAAGAGTTTTCTAAAGTAAATTTTATCAAAAATGTACCAAAAATTTTCTCGATGTGCTCTCAGACTAAATGAAAAAAATCAAGACATAACGTCATGAACTGACAAGTAAGGCCGGTTTTTTATTCATGTGGTGAGTGCTTCGGTGTTCCGCCGCCATAGTTCGACTGTCGATCCAAGTTTTTCTTTTCCTTGTACTTGTATGTGTGTGTAATTGTTTCTGTACATGGCGAGGCGTAGTTTTGCCAACTTAACTTGTTTGTTTCTCAACATTCTGTCTTGATTTTTTTATTTGGTCTGACGATGTGCTACGGAAAACACGAAAGCACTGGTCGATTCACACTCCTCTTAATACCTGCATCTATTTTGTAATTTTGTGCGAGCCTGAGTGTACCACGTGTGGTATAGACGTTGGCACACATCATTGTACATAAGTAACACGCTGTTCCCGAACTGTAATTAGCGAATAAATTAATGCGCAAATCATTGTACGTTATTTCAGTAGCATTCATACGATTTTGCTTTGTTTAAGACCAAACTATTGTCTTGCTTTTGTGTAACTTAAACGTTTTAGTCTTTATAAATAAACTTGTTTATTGGATTCAAATGGTACTTAGAAACTTGTCTAGACTTATCGTCTACAAAGTTATGATACTTGCAACAAGATAAATATTTAGATAACAGTTTATGTTTTTGTACATATCATTAGGTTATTTCTTATAAATTGTTTTTACTGTTTATTCCATTGTTAAACTAATTATTTGGATTTAAGTAGTTGATTTAAATGTAAAAAAGTAATAATTGTTTAAGATTACAATTTTTGAGCTATGGAAAGGGCTATGCTCGCATTATCTCCGCAATATAGATAGAATAGATACTATCGGAAATGAGGGGATCCGTAGAAGAACCAAAATTTCCAACATAACACTGCAGATTGACAAGTTGAAATGGCATTAAGGAGGCCATATAAGATGGAGCACTGATGATTAATGGGGTTAAAAATTTCCCGTATGTAGACCTCGTACCTAAGTATTCAACTTAGGAAATAAAGTTATAAATTAATTGTCCTATGCGACGTTGACTCTTAATAAGTACCTGTTGTGACACTCTAATTGTACACTTCTGTACCATTTTCATGAATAAATAACTAGTTAATGAAAATTCGTGCTTTATTGCATTGATTTTGCTACAAATTTAGTTGACGTTTTTCATATTTGACTTCACTATAAGTGCTAGTATACTTAATCATTTAAAGTGTGGGTAAAGTATCTTAATTAAGATTGGGCGATAAAAGTATGAATACGTATGAACGTATACTTTTATAAGTATGAACGTTTTTTGGTGTATCCGCTCCAATGTGAGTTAACATTTTATTTAGAGTTTGAGTTTACGATTTCAGTTAGGTGTGAAAAGGTATAAAATTTAATAAAAAATATTTTAAAATACAAATTCGACGCGGAATTACATCAAAGTATCTTGAAAGTACCTACATATTGATCAAATCATTAATTTGACTAAATCATTTTTTTCCCGAGGTTGCCCGGAAGAGTTTGGTTTTAGCGATTAAGACGTTATATCCCCAGAAGTACTAGTTTTTTATTTTATTTATTTATTTATTTTTGGTAAACAAACAGCTTTGTTTAAAAAAAAGTTAGTTCGCTAGTATGACATAAATAAGTCTATTGATGTTTACACTAATAAAATTTATCATTTAATATTAGGCTCTATTTTGTATGATCGGTGTCAAAAATACAGATAACATTTTTATCCACATCTCTATAGCGAACAAAACTCGACATACATAACTTTACCCCACCACTAGATCTATCAATTAACTGCGTTACAGGGCAAGGTATGGGAGTACGTAACTGCCCAATTACCTTATCGATGTGATAAATTAAAAATATCTATACATACTGTTGGAGGTCCCTATTTTTTTTCTGTTTATCGATAACGCGATTCCATCACTAGATCTAACGACGTTACAGGGCAAGTAGCTAGAGATCTGATTACCCGCTATCGATATATCCATTAAAAAAACTATTTACGTTCATGGAAATGGGTTCCTGGAATTTTACTGTACATCGATAACGCCACCCCATCACTAGATCTAACGATTAACGGCGTTACAGAGCGAGGTGTAAAAGTAGGTAACGGCCCAATTACCCTAACGAGCGTTACGACTCTACCATTGTTATTGTACTCACGAACCCCAGACCGTGTTCAGATTGAAATAAAATTCATGAACAGCTTTAAAGTTTTTAAAAGAAGCTTTGAATCTCAAAGACCTTTATTTGTTTATTGTAGATTTCAAAAATATTTTTGACATCTACAATCATTTACAAATTTTTTTCACATATGCTAACGGTGAAACGCGATTTATATTTCTTTCATTGTAATATGATGCATAAACCTATCACAACTATCAAGTGCAAAACTAAAACTTGTAAACTAACGACAAACAAAGTTCTTTTTTCTACCGGTACCTACCCCCACCTACTTTCGTACATGAAAAAAGCTTAAAGTCATGAATCGCTTTACATCAATATTAGTAGGTAAATCAAAAGACTTATTTGTAATCTTAAATTTAAAATAAGATTTGCTAATTTAAATCACCGTATATACATAAATCCCAAAAGTCTAATCGCGATTTTCCTTTTACACGCTTAGTTAACTCTTTCTAAAGCTCCCAATTTCTGGAACAAACCGCAAACCGTCACGAATTACAATTTTGAAACAGCTTTCAAAGAAAAACCGCACTCTTAAATAATTAATTTAAAACATTAAATCGCGCAGCTCCTTTCGAGCCTCTCATTTAATTAAATGTTATATTTTTCCTTCATGAAGGGTAAAGATATTCATCGTTGAAATAAAAAGATATTGTAATTTTATTAACAAATTCAAATTTTACTGGCTCAAATAACATTGAATTCGTCAAAAATATCTGAGGTAAATTTACTGCCCATAAATAACAAGTAACGCATCGTTTTAAGTTATGCGACTAAATTAGTAACCAAATAAAAAAAATATATAAAATCACATACAATATATTAAATCAAAAACTTGCTTACTTCCCTTTATCCCGCTATAAGTAACAAAGACAGATGCATGTAGAATTCATGAGCTTTGGTATTCTTAGAAATTGGGAAATCTGTAACTTCCAGAGTCTAAAGTTTTCACACAAAAGCTAATAAACCGGAAAACATAAAGTTTAATTCAAGTTTTCTTTCTTTTACCCGCTTTACCCGTAAGACCTCCCAACTCCGATCAATTCAACCCTTTGCAGCTGCAGTATTTAGGGTACTCTTTATAGGACACAGTAGGTATATAGGGTATAGATGGTATAGCAAGGCACCAGTACCGTCTAGTGGCCAGGCTGCCGCGCGGCATTCGACGTCCCGACTCGTTCCTCGACGCCCGCCAAATTAAGGTACTGTCTTACAAACTGTGTTCTATTTAAAAAAAAAATAAAGTAAATAAAATAGGTTACCTATCTGTGAAAATTGCTAACAATACTTTTTTATTATTTAATTGTTTTTCTCTCAGTTTTTTACAATAAAAATTTACAAGACTTAATTTTTTTGCGATAATAACTTAAATGGCCAATTTAATTAAATATTATTTATAATTTGACTTTATATTTGAAACTAAATAACAGTTTTATGGCTTCTTGTAAGTTTATAACTAGTTTTTTGCGACTGCGATTAACTGTTCAGATAAATGTTTTAAGAGCGTATAAGAGCTCTTACAAGTTATAAAGTTTAGTTTTTTATTTCCGGTTCGAATGCAGTCAAGTTTTCAGCAAGACGTGAACAATTTTGCTCGTAAATTCTGACCTTTCGGATTCAGATGTGACAAAGTAAACACTTTTACATTAAATAGTGAACTGCGTATAATTTTATTTAATCAAACTTATTTTTTGCGATCTAACAGTTTTATATATAAGTATTACCTTATTCTTAGTTCCAAAAAAAAAAGCTTTTACAAGTCTTGTACCTACTACGTAGCATAATTTATTCTTCTTAATTCAAAATGAAACAAAAATGGAAATTAATCGACGTTAAGAACAGTGAACACACGTGGCAAATATTGCGTGGTCGAGTCCAAAATTTCGTGTTTAAAAATCGAAACGGTTGCGTGCTACGCCATTTTAAAAAGTTAAAAATACTACCCTAGTCCAACACGAAGTTAAAAACAAACTGTTGGTCTCAGCGGACTCGTATTTTAGAACTAGGTGGTACCTGTAATATGTTACGCAAGACCGATAGCAAAGTTTCAGGGAGTTAGCCGTGGCCGCGTTAGTTTCTATGAAGGAAGTTCGTGTAAGAGGTTTATAGGAATTATCTTTATGGCTTTCGTGAGGAATTATGCGATCATCGGTTTAGGCGTGATAAACGTTTTGTGATTATTACACAATGTTAAGCCGTTGATTATTTCAGAATTCTTAAAAAATAACGTGACTTATATCAATGTATCTTGATATATTATTTTTCTAAAAGATTTTGAATTGTAATGTTGAATAAAATGTATTATTTGTTGAATAACATTTTTAATCATCATTCACGTTCAATGTATATGGTTTATTACCTACTTGTAAGAAAAAAAATTAAAATTTGATAATTACTCTTATTCTTCGTATGATTTTGCACTGAAATATAGAGTAATTAACTAATCTCATGTCAGAATTATTAAGATAAAACAACACCCTTCTTTACCAGTCGGGTAAAAGAGGCTCCTTTATTACCCAACTGTATTCAAAAACAAATGATTGATATGTCTTGAAACAAAAAAAATATCTTTTACTAGCAAAAGTTATAACAAAATAGATAAAATTAAATTTGTATGGAGTCCATACAAACATGTCAATATACCTAATAAACAGAAATCTCTGCCACTTTAAATTGGTATACTGCAAAATTCTGCTTAACGCTAACATGCGAAAATCTCACGAGGCGAGTAGAGTCAGGCAGGCGCCTCATCATTAAACTATTAGAAACAAAAAAACCGGACAGGTGCGAGTCAGGCTCGCACATCGAGGGTACCACACAAACAGATTGTTAAAATAATTAAAAACCTGTTTTAGCATGTGCTAGTGAAGTTCTTTTATATGATACCTTACATGATACGATTTACTCACTTTGAATTTTGAACCCATATTTTGTAAATTTTGAGGCCCTATTTTTTGTGATTTAAATAAAAATGTACAGTTTTCTGATTTATTTTTATATGTATACTCTGAGACAATGCTTAATACGTATACAGTTTAAATTTGAATTCGATATCTTTGACGCGTTCCCAAGATACAGAGTCTTGACATACACACAGACGGACAGTCGGACAACAAAGTGATCCTATAACGGTTCCGTTTTTTTCGTTAGAGGTACGGAACCCTAAAAAAACAAATAAAAAAGAAAAACAAAAAAATGTGAAATCGCATAAATCCACCAGATAAAGAAGGCGTAATACCTATCCCCTAGATAGCAATAAATACTCATCCAATAGCAGTCTGAACGCACCCATGTTACCTTCGAAACAAAGAAACCGTTCCACGCCTTTGCGGGCTTAATGATATATGATGATGATGACGCATTGCTTGCTAACCCTAATGCAATGGTGTTAAATGTTATTTGCCATAAAATTTAGCAGGTTTTGATATCTGGAGCATTTGTATAAAATATAGGTGTACAATTGTATTCAGTAATTATGTAAAAATGTAAGATTTTAGCCCTGCAAATAAATTCACCACGGACCAAAACCAAAAGCTTGTTAGAACAGACATTACTACGTTAAGTAGTATCTAAATTAGCTCCGTTTTAAGTTCTGTGTATAAGAAATTCGTGGGAAAACTTACTAATGTTATAAATCCAAAATTGCGTTGGTGGTTTGTTGTGAATACTAAAAAAGGCTGGTACGGTTCAGTACAATACAAGCTGCGCAAAACGCAATCCTCGCGACATTATTATGTGAGCTTCAGTCAGGATTGGATTTTGCGTAGCTTGTAGCTAACGTCACAGCCGCCAAGAAGTTTGATTTGGAAGAAATTAAATTATTTTTTCAATAAAATTTACTAACTTAAAAAAAAACAAACGGCATAACACATAACCAATAATGACCATAATACCTACCATCAAAACCGTACTAACCATAAGACAATAACTGCGGAAAACTGCTGGCCCAACAAATAACGGCCCACCCTAATAGATTTTAATAAGACCGCTGAAATTGCTATACATCACAAAACTTTACATTGTTACTACGATATACTAACCAATAACAATAAAAAACACAAGCACTAGAACTTGTATCCAATCCAGACAAAAGCCCGTACCTATTGCCCCATATCTACCGCGCTAATAGCCAAATGAAGATACCTTTCCTAGAGTGTTTTCTGAGAATGTCACAGTAAGCCCTTATCAGAATCAGACTCCACTAACGCAGAGCGGAGAAGAGCCGACCCATTGCATAAATGCTAAATTTGCTTAGCAAAGAACAAAGCTCTACTCTGCTACCTAATCGTGGTACGAGCAACAAGAAAATTTTTATTCTGCTCGCTGGCCAAGAGCATACGCTTTAACTCTGCTTTGTTGGCGACTGTGTTTGGTTTTTATTAAATCAAATATGGCATTTATGCAATGAATTTACGAAATATAATTATGTACTTATTTTAACCGTTTAGCTATCTTTTTGACGGTATCTTTCAGACGGTTTAAAAACTTTGGCAACGGGGCTATAACCATCTATCCGGTCTATATGAACTTACTAGTTTTTTACGCACTTCAATGCTCCGACCAGGTCTCTCTCAGGGGCGTAGCTACCGCCTTATTAATTATAAGGGGCCCACGAGCTTCAGGGGCCCCTCTAATGTGTGTAAGGAAAAAATAGAAAAATTGTTATCCACAATGTCACTTAATCCCGTGCTTCCCGGGAAAACCACATATAAAAACTGTCATACTTACGTGTTTATAGAGTTTTTACTTCAGAAATTAGTTAAAAAAGTAATCTAGTTTTTTATATTTGGCATTTAACGAACAAAAACGTGGAATTGTAGCAAATGAATAGCTTTTACTCAGCTTTATTGCTTTTTAGTGGTAATATGACCACTTCAACTCTATCAGTAAGTAAGCAATTCATCGATGTTGCTTTTACTGCACTAAATTGGAATCGTTTTGCTTTTACTCGATGTTTATTCCGCAAATCATGTGTCCTATTCTCACCGTTACTACACTTATACCTTCAACATTATAATACGAGTACAATAATCTGCTCCTCGATATTTACACGACTAATTACGGGAATTACATAGAAGTAGTCAGCAAAACCAGAACGTGGCTGCGACTGTTATAACACAACTTTCTGCTTCATTTGGGCCCCACTGACCCCACTTTGGGTCCCAAGACTAGCCACGCCACTGTCTACTCTGCTCTGTTTTAGTAGACTCTGGCTCGAAACCTATATCAGTGAATACCTATCTTCTCCAGACGTCGATGGGAAGGGTCGATACGACGCTTCTTTGGTCCGGTCGCCCGTGAGCATTCAATTTCTAAAGACTGTTTCTCTTTTTAGACAGAAAGTGGACGCAGTAAATCAGTTCGTTTTCTTTTATACGATTGTGAAACAAAGAAAACCGTTTGCCTGCTTGTAAAACTTGGGCTTTTAAGAAAGGGAAAGGCAATAACTTTCTACTATTGGAAAAAATCTAGCCAGTTTTAAGGAGGAAGAAATAATACTGATATTCAAGAAGTTACTGATTTTTACGCTATTGGTGTAAGAAAAAATCTATGCTTCTTAAGAGGATTGTGAATCGATCAGAGTTTTTCGCGTTTTCTGTAGTATACCGAGAAAATTTGGGGTACATTTTTGATAAAATTTACGGTCCGGGAGAAAACACTTTTCATCCCTTAAATTGTTACAAAATGATTTGTTTTTGGTGTCAATCGCTTGAGTAGGAAATTTGGCACGTTTGTAAGTCATTTTTGTTTTTTAGAAAAGTTTAGTTTATGTATACTTTCCAATGTTTTGTGTAAAAATATGATTTTTTAGAGGCTTATAACTATAAGGTTATTTAAAAAACTGTAAAAAGTAAGAAGTACAAACCTAGCGATTAAAGTGCTGATTACATGAAAAAAATTAAACATCTTAGTCGGGTAATATTTTCAGGTGAATAATAATTTTGTAAGGACACGTTGGCGCCTCACAATCATATTAAGCTCTGCGCTGCATTAAAACAGAAAAACTATAACGACGAAAAGTAGTTACCACTTTCCCAACCAAAATTTTGATGAGTAGTAGGTAATATAAAAACTGGACAAGTGCGAGTCAGGCTCGCACAGCGAGGGTTCCGTACAAATCCAGAAAATTTCACAAAATTGAGAAGTAAGTTGTTAAAATCTCTATAGTATAACCATCGACAAAAAAGTTTTTTTTTCACTTTTTTCGTCATACATCAAAAATTACTGAAAATGTTAAAATAATTAAAAACCTGTTTTAGTATGTGCTAGTGAAGTTCTTTTATATGATACGATTTACTCACTTTGAATTTTTAACCTATAAGTATTTCGTGAATTTTGAGGCCCTATTTTTTGTGATTTAAATAAAAATGTTCAGTTTTCAGATTTATTCCTATATGTGTACTCTAAGACGATGCTTTTCGTCAAATTTCATAGTTCTATGTCAACGGGAAGTACCCTGTAGGTTTTGATTTTTGTGAGTGCGAAATATGCGGTTTTTTACGACATAAACGGCTCTAACTTTTTTAAACGATAACTGAGAAGTTTTTCTTTGCAAGAATTCATCGATATGCGTATACAGTTTAAATTTTAACTCGATATCTTTACGCGTTCCCGAGACTAAGAGTCTTGACATACACACAGACGGACAGACGGACAGACGGATAGTCGGAGAACAAAGTGTAAGTATAAGGGTTCCGTTTTTAACTTTTGAGATACGGAGCCCCAAAAAAAAAATAAGATGTCTGTTATTCCTTTACCTGAGTAATTTCGTTGTTTGTCATAAATACACATATAACAAGCACCCTTATCATTCTATAAACTATCTATCAAATAAAAAGGGTTCTTCAAATGTTTCGATAATTCATCTGAGCGTAGTAAAAGTTCAATCTATACACGAAACAGATCGGCGATAGCTCAGCTGCTGCCCTCAAATATTTTATGATAAAAAAGGGTACGCGTGCACTAGACTACGTTTTCTGGCCTACCGCGACACCAAAAAAATGACCTTGGCATGAAAAGGATCGTTAAAATGAGTCTTTTACAGTTGTATTCAAAGAAAACTGCGCAATCTGCTTTATTTTACACTTTATAACGAATATAATTCACAGTTAAGGTTTTCGAACAAATTAACTTCAACTTTAAAGTTTGGTAACTGTTTAATTGAAAAGTACAGTGTATACTGTTTTGTCCGTGCATTGTTTCACTAACACGATTACAAAAAAATTACATTTTCTACGATCTGTATTTTAAAGAACAAAGTAGTCATAGACATACTCTACCATTTAATACCTAATTTAACCATTTTCCATAACTGAAGAACATTAAGTAGACGTATGAAGTGGAATTTTGGATAAAAGCACATATTTGGTAAAAATGAATTCAACGGCCTACCCAAGCAACATGACAGGCTGTATAAAAGCTGTATTTTAGTTTATTTGTACGCCACAGGCTATATAATGATGCTGTACTAGGGCTGTATAAGCGCTTATACAGCATCTATAAGTAAAAATTGGGCCCATGTTATACAGCCTATATAATGTTATAATTCTATTATAAGTTTCTTAAAAAGATAATAGTTCTTCATTAGTTTTATAAGAGAATTACAATGTGAAATTTATGAAACAATAACCGCATAATATATATTATTCTTTTTAAGTAGTTATGATAATGGTGGACCGCCGATTTACTGTGAAGTTATAAGTCAAGAATAAATGTTGTAGTGTAGGTAGTGATAATTGAAGATTCAACGTGGCGATTCAAATTTACTGTAAAATAGTGTATAGTTTTGTGGAAAAAAATTCACGCGCCCGCAAAATACTGAAAAATTCACGAGGAATATTACCAAAACAAGTAAGTAAGGTTATGGTTTTGAGGTTAGAATCATAAGATTGTTAAACAATACTGCACAAAAGGTACCACAAATAATTTATTTAGCTAAAATCATAATTATAACTTCGGAAATCCTCAAGACAATGTAAGAAATCATATTTTCTTTTGTTGTTATTTGTTCGAAAATGGCGACAGATTTTATACAGCCTAAAAATATCTGGAAAGTATTATAGATCTCGTGGCTTCACAACGCTCTCTCTATATTATTATAGTTCTATAAAATCATATTTGACAGAAGTTATAAAACTATAACATTTACAAGAGTGTACAATTACGCATTAATAATAAGCTTTAGAAAAGAGTTTTCATATACCATTATACAGAAACAAGTATAAAGTGATACCATTTTAAAACTTATAGCTGTAGTAAGTAAGTTATCACATGCAAAATACAGCCTCTATGCGGCTTGAAGGATAACATTAGATTGAAGTGTCAAAAAATGCTTAGAGTTTTAAAGTGTAGTTCAAATATTCTGTTTTAAAGCCTTAAGTTTACACGGAGTATTTTAGAAGGATTAAGTACAGCTTTAGCTGTATAATAACGGTGTAATCACTTTTATAAGTAAATAATCTATTCTTGACACCTTTATAGGTCACCAGTAGAACTCTAAGTTCTAATTGTGCTGTATATTTGATGTCAGTAACGCTTGCGTGCTGCTTGGGTAGTCACTGGTCTAATGCGCTCACACCTTAAATATATTTTATGGGAAAAGGGACCCTTATTTTTAATGATAATGTTGGTTTTGTCGTTTCTCACTTGAGATTTTATAAGGGCTGTTAGAGGCCTACGCTACCATCTGGCGTTTGTATTTTTATGTGCGGGAACCTGCTTCACACCCTGGTTTTGCGTAAATGGCATGTATGCTCGTGTATTGAAATGACTCTTAATGTCGTAGTAAAAACATGAATATACTAGTAGTTTTTTCAATGTTAGGTTTCTTTTTTAGCTTTTTTACACTATTAAGTGACGAGATGAACTATGAGATAGCCAGATATTTAGCGTTATGCATGCGATCGTTATGATAATTGATGAAAATCTTAAATCACTTATTGCCCTGAAATTTCACTGAAAAAAGTATTAGATCTTTGTATAAACTGTTTTGTTAATAAAGGCTTTTATTGAAAATACAGTCAAGACAAAAAATGCTTGAAAAATATAACCTTGTTGCTTCTCTGTGATAGAAGTAGTTACCTTCCTGAATTTATATCGTAATCATAATTGCAAAACTACAGTAATACAGCGTGCACATTAAGCACATATTTGCTCAAAACTACACAATAATGGGGCTGTTTTCGCTCTTGTATTAGTATGTACTTATGTGAAACAGTTTCTTTTATTGGAAAACGCGCCGCGGACTACGGTTAAGCGTCGCTGTTTCAGTCTTCCACAAACCAAACGTTTGTGGAAGACTTTAATTTAAATGCCTCGTACTCAGGGGAAATAAAACCTAAACGCGTCAACCGCTGAGATATCCTCGTGATTCTGTCTTACTTTGCTTTTGTTCCACATTTGTACGTAAGACCACGGCACTGTACCTCGCTTTTTACAGATATCTGTGACCTCGAAGGTGAACAGATGACGTATTCGTAATCTCTATGCTTCGATAAGGGCGATTGTCGAATGACATTCTATGGATTTATTTTTTATTTTTCAATTAGGTACGTTAGGCCGTAATCAGCCTGTCTAGTGTAAGTATAGCGCGCTGACTTAGAAGATTTACTCGAGATTTGAAGACACCTATGTTGTACGGTAGCGGAAAAACAGACGCTCCACATTCTGGCTGTTCGAATTAGAAACGAAATAGTATTATGTTGTAAGAGCTATAGAATTTAATCAACTAAAACTATGGCTATCTTTTTTGAATTGTTGAGATATACTTGTATAATCCTATATAGCAAACATTCCTATAACAGAGGCAAAAAATGTAGGTCTCTCATTGGTTAGTTTAAAAAACCGGACAAGTGCGAGTCAGGGTCGCACTTCGAGGGTTCCGTACAAACACGTTGTTAAAAGAATTAAAAACCTGTTTTAGCATGCGCTAATGAAGTTCTTTTATATGACACTTTACATGATACCATTTACTCACTTTGATTTTTGAATCCATATTTTGTGAATTTTGAGGCCCTATTTTTTATGACTTAAATAAAAGTGTACAGTTTTCAGATTTATTCCTATATTTGTTCTTTGAGACAATGCTTCTCGCCAAATTTCATAGTTCTATGTCAACGGGAAGTACCCTGTAGGTTTTGATTTTTGTGAGTGTCGAAATATACGGTTTTTTACGATATAATCGGCTCTAACTTTTTAAACGATAATTGAGAAGTTTTTATTTTACACAACTGCAAGAGATCATAGATATACGTACACAGTTTAAATTTCAACTCGATATCTTTACGCGTTCCCGAGTTAAAGAGTCTTGACATACACACAGACGGACAGACGGACAACAAAGTGATCCTATAAGGATTCCGTTTTTTTCCATTTGAGGTACGGAACCCTAAAAATGGACATAGATTTCATGTAATTAATTATTAATAACTAAACTAAAAATGAGACGATATCAGTGATACCACATCATGTTAAATAAACGGTATTTTATGTTTAAACTCAAAAAAAGTAAAAAAGCAAATAAAGTACTTAAAAATGGCAGCTAGGCTACATGCCATTATTATTCAATGAGTGTCGAAACTTTAATGCCCAAATCAACATAGTTTTGTTCTCCCTGGACGCAAATCCAACAAAGGGACAGCTGCTCATGTGATCGTTTCCACTGGTCCAACTTGGCAATTGGCTAGTTTATTGAGCTTCATCGGTGACACGTATCTAAACAATGGATGAATGAATAGACGTATCGGGTATACAGCTTGTGTATACGGCTTGTGTCCACTAATAACAAATTGTTTGTATTATAGTTTCTATATCTTAATTAAGAGATCTTACTAGGTCTTTTTAGGGTTCCGTACCTCAAACGAAAAAAACGGAACCCTTATACTGCCTTATAGGATCACTTTGCTGTCCGTCTGTCCATCTGTCCGTCTGTGTGTATGTCAAGACTCTTTATCTCGGGAACGAGCAAAGATATCGAGTTGACATTTAAACTGTATACGTATATCTATGATATATTGCAGTTGTGTAAAATAAAATCTTCTCAAATATCGTTTAAAAAAGTTAGAGCCGTATATGTCGTAAAAAACCGCATATTTAGACATTCACAAAAATCAAAACCTACAGGGTACTTCCCGTTGACAAAGAACTATGAAATTTGACGAGAAGCATTGTCTCAGAGTACACATATAGGAATAAATCTGAAAACTGTATTTTTATTTAAATCACAAAAAATAGGGCCTCAAAATTCACAAAATATGGGTTCAAAATTCAAAAGTAAATCGTATCATGTGAGGTATAGAGATTTTAACAACTTACTTCCCAATTTTGTGAAATTTTCTGGATTTGTACGGAACCCTCGGTGTACGAGCCTGACTCGCACTTGTCCGGTTTTTTAAATAATACAGACACCGTTTTAGAAATCACTTAAAGTCCAATAAATAACAAACTAGACAATATTAAAAATAACAAACTGTCTAAGCCCCATAAAGAGTCTATTAAACTTAAAACAATTAAGTACGTGGTAAGAATTCAGTCACGAACGCTTTTCGATTCGAAGAAAGCAATCAAAAGTTGTATCGTATCGCTAATGGAATCGCAATGAATTGCGAAAAGAACACGCTACAGCATAAAAAGACTATCAAGCCGGAAACTTTGGGTTCGAACGGAAGCAAAGCATAGCCAAAGTGATAAAAAAATAATTATAGTTTTATTATTGAACATGTTGGTCATTTACTAAAAAAGCAACATGTTTTCGAGTACCTACTTAAATTTTCATTTCAATTGATCAATATTCATATTTCAGTTCCAATTAATTTTAAAAGTAAAAGGTAAATTTTGATGACTGATGTTATTTTAAAAAAACTACGTTTGTACGTTGTTGTGTTGTTGATTTCTTGTTAGTTTTAATTGAAGAACCGTGATTTTGTTTAATTATTTATTAAGGTATAGAAAATAAACAAACAATGAAACAATTTTAGCTTCATCGTTGATTTATGATACATTTATATGAGTGTTTTTATCGAGTAACATTAATCTAAAATGCTTATATCAAATATTCTCATCAATACTGTTTTATTTTTCATACGGTGATCTGTAATAAATAATATGATAATTTATGATAAACGATGCTCTGACTGACAGGTAATATCAAAATGTTTTACAACGTAGTTTTTTTGAAATTTTACAATTTACTAGACGATAACAAGTAAACGAGAAATAATCTAAATGACTTCATCACAGAGTTAATACAACCAGAGAGAGAGCGCTGTTGTCACTAGAGTTAATTCTCAACCACAAAAATGTTTGGAAAAACGTTTCGACTCAACATTTTTGAGTCCTACCGCCAGGGAACGGAACAGTCTTCCAGCTTTCCCGTTTCCAAAGAGATATAATCTAAAGCTTTCAAAGTCATAGTGAATAGGTATCTTCTAGGTCTGCGCTGTTAAAACAGACAAATATGAATCGAGATTTGTCATTAACTGGAGAAAAACACGGAAACAACCACTGAATCGAAATATTTTTCAGATCTCTTTCTAACTCATGCCATACTTAATCATTGCATCTCAACCACATTATCCTTCTGGTTGTAATAGCTCTTTGTTTGGCATATTGCATGCGCACTCAGTCTCAAACAGCATTCTCAATTACAATGTAAACTACCGAAACCGCACTGAGCTCAGCAATTATTTACCCGAACTCATTGCATTGGGAATTTCAGTCTCAAACCAGAAATACCAGAATAATTCCCGATCTTAACTAGAGAACAAATTTACCAATGGGTAAATGTAAATAGGTATTCCACTAATTAACAAGTGTACGAGAATCCGGTCTTGCAAGGGTGGTTTCACAGTCTCGCTGACACCCACGCGGTTGGCAAGAAATTTAAGTTCTTTGTTCTTCACTGTACTGTATCGAATTTTTAGATGAATAGCAGCTAAACAAAGTAACTATAGAATATTGACTATCCGTTGGGGGTAAAAAAGGCAAATATGAAAAAGTAGCCTCACTCATGGTTAATCCGAGTCGAATTCAGTTTATGTCTAAGATATGGAGATAAATTCTTTATTTACAGCCGAAATTGGCTTATAGCTAAATTTCTTTGCTTTTTATATAGGTAGCTACTCTTACCTAGGTAGGTAGTTTTAACATATTATATAAAGTAGTACTTCTTGTATTTTGTTGTAGTTAATAAAGGCACATTTGCTCGTTAAAAAATCATATACACAATACCATGGCATTCCCGACAAGAGAGAATCTTAGTGGAGTGAGTGAGTTTGTGAAGTTTTGTAGTGAGTGTAAAGTCAAAGTCAAAATGTCTTATTCCGTAGACACAATACAGGCACTTGGAATCGTCTGGTAACAATTTTTCAAAGTTCTACCTAAATAAATTTTTAATATAAATAAATAAGCACGCTTTTTAGATTTCACAAATTAAGTAGATTTCACAAAATGTAGAGTGAGCGTGTGATTTTTTTTATCAATTATGTCCATAGAGAAACTGCGTCAGTTTAAACTCGTTTCACAGTGTTGTGCTATAGTTGTTTTCAAATTAATATTTTTACTATTATCTTTTACAATTTTATGATTATGTTGTCAAACTCTTACCGACAGAAGATACTGGCGCTTGTAACACAGTTTAATTATTAATTTTTATTATTATTCAATAAATAATTTATTTCATATTTATAATCATTGCGCTTACGAGACGCATCTGCACACCGCGCCAGCAGTGAGCACGATTGTAAAACCAGCCTAACTCCCTGTGCACGTTCCAGACCCATTCCAATTATTCCATAAAATGAAACCCCGTTTTCCATTATTACACCGAATAATGAAGCTCCGTTTCTGATCGTACCAATCGCAGTGTTACCCGATCATTATTGCGTCCAATTATGAAATGAAAGGTTTATGTAAAGGCAGCGTTGACTGTAAAACGGAAATGTTAATTGATCAAAGTGTTAAACACATGTTCCTTATTAAATAATTTTGTTCATTATTTAGATTATAATGTGTTTGCAACAGAGTATTTTAACAAGTAGGTAAAGATAAGGTCTGAATAGAGTATTTCTTTTTTTGGTTATAGATTTTCGTATTAATCAGTTTTTTATTGTTGGGCATGTAAAAAGTCTTGTCATTTATACTACGTTAATATTATAAATGCTGAAAGTTTGAAAGAGTAGAAAGTGAGGTGTTTATGTTTTTTACTTCTTTACAATCAATCGGCTTGACCAATTTTTATGAAACTCAGTGTGAAGGTAGCTGACACTAACGATTAGCAAATAGGCTATTTTTATTATCTAAAAATATTCTATGTTCTCGTAACATGATCAAAAAAATTACATTCCTCTGAAATCATTTATTATCAATTTATGTAAACCAGCGAGGTGCAGCTAGAGTCACTACATTTTAAAAAACTTCTTTTATTCGATCTTTTACTATTTTTTCAATCGATATATCCAGAATGTTTTTTACTACCTTCGACTTTAGTAAATATTAAAAATACTTTAAGTCCTAAAGTCTATTTTATTATTTTCAGGTGAAGATTCTCAGGAAGCTATCTTCTCAACCTGTGAGTACAACCTTTCTTCTATCTTTCTATTCCTTGTTCCAAACCTAACATCTGTGTGAGCCAAAAAACTATTTTGTAAGCCATTAATTATGTAACATACTTGTAAGACAACTTATTGCAATTTCTGCTCTACACGTCTTCTAATTTAGGTATCGTACATAGCTAGCTACGAGTTTGCTACGACATTTTGTTGAGGCTACGAGCATACGTAGTACATACATATCTACACGGAGTTGTTGTAACCTTTTCGATATACGAGTATATCTACACTTACTTTAATTATGTTATTGTATGTTAAAATCATAATGTTACAAACTATACAATCAAATTACATTGAAGAAGAAGCAAATGTTGTTGAAAAAGAAAAAGTAAATGTTAAATTTATAAAGAGAACAATGTATGAAATAAAACATGTATAAAAACCAAAATATCGAAATATTGTCTAAGCTAAATGTTTGCCATATAATTGGTTATAAAATGATGGTTTGTAAAATGAAATACTTTTAAAATGTAAAAGTTTTTTGAACGAATATTACACGAAGAGTTGGTTTCAAAGTTCTATTTTGTTAAAAAAATGTTTGTGAAACATTAGTGAACCAATGTAAATATTTGTAAATAAAAGTTTGTTTTTCTTTTTTCTTAAGTTAACTACTGTCATTTGGAGAGTTTGTCATTTTGAGATTCTGTCTTTTTGAGACCAAGCGCAAAATTTTACTGTTGAAGTTTTTAGTACTTAGAGCAATAGCCGTCGTCTCAATCCGAAAGCAACAATAATATTTATTTATTTATTTATTTATTTATGATACGCCAACAGTGAACATATTAAACACACTTATAAAAATATAACATACAGAAATACTCAGGACTGATATGATCACCAATTATAGGCATATACAACATTCACCATTAGTGGTTAGACTATAATTAAACAAGTATTAGTAACTAAAATAACTAACAATTACAAAATATGAACGTTAAGCATCACTGGATAGAGACTTAAATAGTTTCTTTTTGAAAATAGTCAAAGAATCGTAGAAGACATCGAGATCATCCAATGAGACATTAAATTCGTTATAAGTGCGACATAATCTATGTGTTGGGGAGTTTAGCGCCAAATTAGTTCTAGGAGCTTGCCGCCACTTAAAGATTCGTGTAATTCGGTTCCTAGGATATCGACAGGGTATATGCAAAGACATTTCCTCCAATAAGAAAGGACAGTCGGAGATACCGTGGATCACTTTATAAAGAAATGTAAGGTCACGGATTTTTCGTCTGTCACGTAAAGTGTGCATATTAAAAAAACTCAAACGATCCGCGTAGGGGCTTCTATGGGAAATACCTTGACAAGAGAAAGCCAGTGATCGTGTAAAGGCACGCTGGATACTTTCAATTCGCTGAGAGTGCACTGCATAAAAAGGACTCCACGCCACGCTCGCGTATTCCAAGCAACTGCGTACTATTGAGTTATAAAGTACTATTTTCGTGACAGGAGACTTGAAATTCCTAGTGTTGCGTCTAATAAATCCGAGTAACTGTGCTGCTCTCGTTGCAGTTTCGTCTACATGTGATTTAAAGGACAGCTGGCTATCGATAACAACTCCCAAATCACGGACCTCACCCACCTCCTGCAGAGCAGTACTACCTAATATATATCTTGTATCGATGGGTTTTTTCTTGCGAGTATATTTAATACTGAAGCATTTTTGAGCATTCAGGTCCATTTTGTTTTTATCACACCACATTTTAATGCCATCGATATCGCCTTGTATTAGACGCCCGTCAGTAGCAGTATCTATTGCTCCGTAGATTTTGAGGTCATCCGCAAACATTTTAAGTTTACAATGTTTTATATATGTTGTGATGTCATTTATAAACAATGAAAATAGTATGGGACCCAGATGCGACCCCTGCGGGACGCCAGACTCGGCATAAAACATTACAGACCTAAATCCGTTAACAAAAACTACTTGCTGCCTTTTGCAAAGATAAGACTGGAACCATTTTAAAAAAGACCCAAAAATACCGGTTCGTTCTAATTTCTCCAATAACAGTGGGTGACTGACTTTGTCAAAGGCGCTACTGAAATCCATGTATACGGCGTCGACCTGGCGTCCCTTATCCACTTCCTGAGACAATTCTGATATAAAAGCAGCTAGGTTTGTCTCAACGGAGCGACCTTTCATAAATCCATGCTGGTGCTCAGACAGGAGGTGACTGAGATGACGAGACAGTATCGGACAAATAAGTGATTCAAAGATTTTAGAAAAACATGACAATATGGAAATCGGCCTATAATTTTTAATATCATCTACTTTTCCCTTCTTGTGTAGCGGTATATAATCCGAATAACCTAAATAATATTTCACACAAGAATAAATTAATCATTCGAATCAACCTCAATGCAATTTTGAGATAGCTGAACCGATTTTTATGAATCTTAATATCTAAGACTAAGAATCTCGACTAATTCACGTCAAACTTGTAATACTCCGACGTTTTTGCGTCGCGGGTTGAAAACCCAAAAATTACGAATTTGCCAAACCAATACTTAATTTATAGAAAATGTATCACTAAATTCCAGCTTGTCTCCGCCATTTTGAGCACCCTCTTCTAAATGTATTTCAAAGGGAAAAATACCATGTCACGGGAACACTGAAATGTCGTGAGCAAATGATACGACGGGTCAGGCTTAAAAGCCGACGTTCTACTGCTAGCGAAGCGATACGAGTAAAAAAAAAAAAGAAAATACGAGTGTAAGCGGGACAACAAGTTTTTTGCTGATGAAATAAGAACAGACAAATATATAACGCAGACGCTACATTTGACATTTGATGTTACAGCATTACGATTACAAACAAGAATGGCGTGTCTGTCAGCCTACTATCGGATACACTTCGGTGAGTGCGCCCAGGCGTTGCACAATCTGCTCCCACCTGCCCCTTTCTTCTATCGTACGGCTAGACAGATGCGACCAAAGCGCCACCCTTTTATGGTGGACATCCCACGCGTTAGAATCAAGCGTCTTGAGTCCACATTCCTCATACGAACTTCCAGAATGTGGAACGCTTTGCCTGAGTCTGTCTTTCCGTTAAAGTACAATGTAGGTGTCTTCAAATCTCGAGTAAATAGGTATCTTCTAGGTAAGCGTGCTACATTCTAGACCGCATATCTGCTTAACATCAGGCAGTGTGTAGTTAAACGCAAACCTATTTAAAAAAAAAGCAGAAATTTTGAAAGCAGTTGATTCAATTTCTTAAAAAAGAATTAAGCTGGTCCATTGGTATGGAGAATATCATGATGCCACAGAGACATCTATATGCAGTCACAGAGTAGAACCTACGCGTCTTAGTAACAGTCTGTTTCTCTCACAGTGGAAAGCCAGTACGTTTCTCTAGCCGCTATAGTATTTTTCTATTACCAAACGTAGCCATAATAATAAAACGGAATGATCTCTGTTACGATAAAACGTTCTCGAGACGCAATACCGCTTTTCTACCGCTTATCTTAGGGGCTTAACTTTTATCTTCTAATTAAGGCTCATTTTAATTGAATAACATTTGTTTGGATTACTGGAAGTAGGTGATAATTAATGGAAATAAAGTGTAAATAATATTAAGTTCAATTTAGATAAATTCAAACGATAATAAAATGACGTGCTATAATGATCGTGCATCATGTCATAGCTTATACAGAAATTACTAATAATTATTAAAAAATGTCATGTCAGAATTAGAATATAATATATTACGTCCTACTATAGTTTTCATAATCAGACCTGATTATGCGTGCTGCACCAGCCTAGATACCTTTTACGAAAAGATTTAATAGAAAAACCTTTTATTTTACGGCTAAAATTACGATAATCATGATAAAATAAAGGTAGGCCAGTAAATGTTTGTTGTACAGTTTTCTCTCATAAAACTGAACTTTCAAACTGTCTGCACTAGCTAAATTTATTTTGGAGCTTTTAGCATTTTCGAGAGCTATTTCTAAATTGGCCTCGTTTGTGTACCGACACGTGCAGTTCGACTTGTTTGTATAGTTTCAAAGCATGTTTTTAACTCCCAAAGGGAATTCCTTTAATTTAATTATTAATTTCCAAGTCCCAAAGTTTGTTTTCATTTAATTTTTATGAACTTTGCAAGCTGTTTTGGACTATTTATTCGTAATTTAAAATGTGGTGACTAAAAAGTCGCTTTCTCAAGTCATTAACATTTCATTTGATTTCGTTCTAAAACGAAATTAATGAAATTAACCCCATTGAAGATTCTGAATGTATTCCCAGAAATTAAAAAAAATATCTAAACTTTTGAGATTCAATATTTAATTAAGTAACCAATAGGGACAATTGGTTGGTTATTTAAAGGCTATTTGACGACGTTAAGGAATTTTATGAGTTACTAGTTGCCCGTCCCGGCTTCACCGGGTGCAATTGGCTAAAGAAAATAAATTGCAAGGATCCCTAATTTTTTGAAAATATAATATAGCCTATGTTCACCGGAGATAGTGTAGCTTTCCAACAATGAAAGAATTTTTCAATCGGTTCAGTAGTTGCGGAGCCTATTCGATGCAAACAAACAATCAAATCTTTTCTCCTCATAATATTGGTAAAGATTTGTTGGAGCAAAAATCAGTATTTAGAAATTTTTACATTTGTTATTGAAACCAAGATATTTTTTTTTTTTTTATTTTTTTTTTTTTAAATATAATGACAATACTACACTACTACTACATAGAAAGCAATTGGATCATCCACAGACGCTTGAAGGTCTTAAGATAATCCAAGTGCTCAAGCCCACTGCCAGTTGGCAGCGTGATAGATATTAGATCTATTATTTTATATATAATGTCGAAATAGGGTTTCATTTTTAATTTGTTCAGTCAATTATCGATTGAAATCACCAGTTTCCTTGACTTTTTAATAACTTTTACTGTTATAGATAGTTATTTCCGGTAGGTTTTCATCGACTGTTTATTTATTCATAGCATTGGAGAAACCTTGATCGCTGCTGACCTATATCTGTAACGATCTACAAATATAACTTAGAAAATGTGATTATTTTTTGACCCAATGTTTAATCAAGGTTTATTAATTTTTGCATTCCATAATTTTATTGTAGGTTTAAGTACCCCAAAAGCTTTACGAGGCAAATTTTCGCAATTAATTCGAACTAATTTTCATTTTGGGTCCACGTGGATTACGGCAATTATTGTCACCCCAAGAGACTTTTAATGCGGTCATCAAAAAGACCGATTAGCTAATTATCTAAAATTTGTGCAATCTTTCAAGAATTAACAAATTTTCTTGAATTGAAAAGACTACTTATACTAAAGGTGATTAAAATCGAAATTGTGAAGTTCAATTGTATGACCGTATGAATCTTTATATTACCTATCTGCATTTGTGTAGTTTGTTACAAGCCACGTCTTGCACTAAAAATCCTTGTACAAAATTATAACTGACTCTTAAATTAATATAAGTACTGCCTTGTAATTTTAATGAAAATATTATCCTTGAATCGGGAAATTACTTAATATTCTGCAAATTGAACAAGAGCTTACAATAAAGAGATTTACCGGGCTAAGGCCACCTTCAACCAATCGCTTTAGCAAAAAGTCCAACTAAATAAAATACCATATTTGAAATTTTCTCCGTTAATTACTATGCGACAAAAAATACATTTTCAAGAGTTCTCATTTACAATTACTTCGTAATCACATTGTAATTAAAGAACAGCACGCACTGCGGATAGGCTGAGAGACGTTGAAGACAATGGCCCCTAATGCCGACTGCGCGCGTGTCGGGAATGCTAAGCATCAGCGCGATATTATCCAAGTCGTTAGCACTATCAGCACGCGTAGATGAAATGAAATTCGTCTTTAGAGTGAGTAAATTCTTATCTGAAACTTAAATTTTGCAGCAGTTTAGGATACAAGTTTTCAACCCCAGTTTCCTTGACGGATGAAGCCGCATTGTCACTGTAAATACTCTTTTCTGCTCTCAAACTAATGCTTGATGCCAGAACTTACAATCAACGATATTATCCGATAAATGGTCCGAGCATAGGCACAAATAAAATGAAATTCATCTTGAGAGTAAGCCTTTTTTTTGTGAGACTTTGTTCTAGAAATATGGTCGCTGTTTCTCATATTTTTTCACGTGGTCTTGAAAATTAATGCCGACTGTGCGCGTGTCAAGATTATTAAGCAGCGCGATATTATCTGAGTAATTAGCACTATTGGCAAAGGCGTAGAATAAATGAAACTTGGCGTCAGTTTGAGGGATTTCTTTCGTGTTGGAAAAATTGTCTCCAAACATTGTCTCATACTTTTTTCTCGTAGTCTAGGAATAATGACGACTGCGCGTGTGTCGGGAATTCTAAGCTCCAGCGCAATATTATCCGAGTCGTTAACACTATCGGAACAAGCGTATATTAAATGAAATTCATGTGCAGACGAGCGTTTTTTTTTTTTCGAACATTTAGTTGTCAAAACATTGTGTCCAAAAATTGTCGCTGTTTTATGTGGTCTACAACTAATGCCGTCTGCGCGCGTGTCGGGAATGCTAAGCACCAGCGCAATATTACCCGAGTCGTTAGCACTATCAGCACAGGCGTAGATTAATGAAACTTGGCGTCGCCTTGAGCGATTTCTTTAGTTCTGGGAGGTGTCTCCAAACATTGTAGTTGTCTTTCAATTTTCTCTATATCGCCTAGAATGAATGCCTGTTAAGCGCGTGTCAGGGATGCTAAGCACCAACGCGATATTTACCAAGTCGTTAGCACTATCAGCGCAGGCGTAGACTAAATGAAAATTGGTGTCGTAGTGATCCATTTCTTTTGTAAGTCCTTAGTAAACCTTAGAGCAATGTATCCCATGTTGTTTATTTGTAGTCTAAACTCAATATTATCAATATAACTCAACTTACTGTGCGTTTCGAGAATACTATGAACTAAGAATCAACAATATCTAATATTACCCAAGCTAGTCAAGACATAGCAACATAATGAGAAATTTCTTGAGTAAATTAGAGATCTCGGATGACGCTTGCTCCGACTTTTTCTTTATAGTGTCTAAAACTAATGCCTACTGCGGACGTGCCGGGAACCCTAAGTACCTACTAGCGGTGATATTATCGGAACTGTCGTTAGCACTATCAGCACAGTCGTAGATGGAATTAAACTTGACTTCAGAGCGAGCACTTTTTCTAAATCTTTAGTTCTTGAACCATTGACTGTAATGTTTTTCACTGTACCTCATATCTTTAATTAGTTTTCTTTCAGTAGTACCATTGATTAGTTCCATTGATGATACTACTCACGTATGTATACTTCGCTAGTACCATTATTGAACTAATTTATATCCTCTACGTCGCTATAACCATTGTTCAGTACAACTGATGATACCATTCACATACCTATGTGTGACTAGTACCTACCGTTGATTCTTTCAGGCCTGGAAAATAAAACTATCTAAAACAAATACGCTATCTGCACGAGTCACAAATACTATTAGTGCCAGCGCAAAGACGATCAAGCGATATTATTCGATTGGTCAATACTTACGTAATAATGGAAAAAGAAACCACCAATTTTTTTATATTTCAAATAGGTTTGCGTTTGACAATACACTGCCTGAAATTAAGCAGATACGCGGTCTAGGATGTAGCACGCTTACCTAGAAGATACCTATTTACTCGAGATTTGAAAACACTTACATTGTACTTTAACGGAAAGTTAGACAGACTCAGGCAAAGCGTTCCACATCAAAATAAACCATCTGTTCGTACAAAACCACCGATTGTCATGATTCTCTTCACTATCACTACGTAGTATAAAACAAAGTCGCTTCCCTGTCTGTCTGTCCCTATGTATACTTATATCTTTAAAACTATACGCAACGAATTTTGAAGCGGTTTGTTTTAATAGATACGAGTGATTCAAGAGTAAAGTTTATATGTATAATACACCTGTGCGAAGCCGGAGTGGTTTGCTAGTAATTTATTATTAGTAAAGCACCAATGTAGTACTAAACATATTTCGTTTAATATTGGAAAAAATATGTTCATCCCATTATGTCACCAATTCACGCGTGGCGATTCTACCCTGACAGTAAAAAGGCACTAAAGTGATTCCGGAGAGTCACTTGGCGATTTCGGGGACGGCAATCGGGTAATTTACAGCCGCCTTTATTACTAAACATTTCCGTGGTAAAGTGTTCGAGAGTAAAACACTTAGCTCTGAAGATATTATTCAGGACAGAATAACAATTTTATAGGAATGCTAAATTTAGGTGCTGCGGTGGCGTATTTTATTTTATGATTTATTTCGCTGAGAGCGCGAAATATAATAAATTATGTAATAAAGTAACACTAAAATGTAAGTTAAGTGACACGAAACATTTTTATTCACATGAAAACGTTATTTTGTCTGGGAATAGTCTGAAGTTGCAGCCATTACTTAGCTTAGTATTTTTGGGATTATGCTATAATGAGAAACGTTATAATCGATTGAGGTTTTGTTTATTTTCACTTCAACATTTCAAGACAACAAACAGCTCTAAGTATCCACTAAGTACTATTCTAGATATCAAAATACGCGTAGATTCAGCCAGATGTATTTAGCAAAAGTATACCTAGAAATAGATAAGTATATAGATAACTAGTTTTTACCCGCGGCTTCGCCCGCATACGCAATATATCATTATAATTTATAGCCTATATTGTGTTACTCTGATATATAAGCTATATTATTGTAAAGTTTCATCTCAACCTATTCAGTAGTTTTTGCGTGAAAGAGTAACAAACATCAATCCATCCATCCATCCATCCATCCTCACAAACTTTCGCGTTTATAATATTAGTAGGATAAGGTCTGGAATAATTTTTATAGTAACATGTTGTGTGAGTTTAAACTACTATAAAAAGAAACACAAATGTTGCTCTTAGATAAAATTCAGTGGCTGATCTGGCTACCGACATAGACTAGCGGAATAGCAAGAGTTTACAGTGAACAGGGCACACTTTCATGAGGCAGGGTTCGTCCGTGCTAGGAGAACTAATGCAAGCGTAGCGTATACCTATTAAGACGTGGACGGATGACCTCAATAAGGCGCCATAGTATCAGCGTAATTTTTCATTTGAAAACCAATACGCCGCCGGTTTTCGCCGGATTTTTGCATTCAAAAATCAATACAAAATTGGTATCACCACTTTTTGCTGAATTTTACGGATAAGAGCTACAGTTCAGTTCACGTGCATAAATACCAAGGGAATAAAAAAAATAATGCTTAGTTAAGTGCCTGAAAATGCAATAAACTTCTTTAAAACACATGAATTTGCTTATAAAAACTGTATCTTCACATTTATTTTCTATCGAGCTAAGTTATTGTGTTTAAAGTAATTGAATCCTCTACAGCATAGTTTTGAGAATGTTGTGTATTTTTTCTATTCGACAACTTCAAGGTTTAATGGAGAAAAGTCAATTTAACCAGGGCTATAGCTCTATACAAATATATTGATATTGGATAGCTGCTTGAGATCGCAGGATCGCGCTAGATGCAAGCCGCTTATGAAATGGAAATCTATAACGGCGGCCTATGTCCAGCAATAGACGTCTTATGGGTGAAACGACCACTTTGGCGATCTGGCTGTCATTCTTTGAACTACTATTACTCGTCCTAACGATTTTTAGAATACTATCGCGTTTGCGTAATCTTGACACGCGCGCAGTAACCCCTTTGTCTGAGCTTGGACGCAATTTTAAAACCAAAATAAAATATTCCTATCTACAAAACTCAGAGAGTAGGTAAATCCTCTAAGTCCAAACTAGACAGGAGCCCGTATTTTGATAGCTAGTATCTAGTAGCTGCATAGTTGCCATTTTATGACTATACTAGAAGCCATGCGAGAGCTTGTTGTACTTATTATCTATCTAATAGGTATATCAGAGCGGCATGTGCCATGTTTTGTCCCTTAAGGTTTTTAAGACTTCAAATTCTGCACAGCGCAAAAATATGTACCAGCATAACCCATGGATTAATAATCAATTTAAAAACATTATATTGGCTAAAACTGTTAATTATTTTCACAAATAACTTCAACATAATTTACATTTTCATGAAACTTTGTCGTTTCCAAAAAGGATGAAAATGGTAATATCACTAATTCAGGGCTAATCCTTTGTTAGAGAAATATACACAAAACTTCGTAATTAATTTGTTTCGAAGTAGGTAGCCATGCCTTTTCAGAATTAATTAGTCTGTTGATCTTTTTGAATTAACGACTAAGTTAAAATGGTAAAGGTCAAGTATAAAACAGTAGCTAAACTACTGAAAAGATAATAGAGATGCGTAAAGTTGTTGCATAGCTCTCTTTCAGTCAGAATGTTAACTAAATAAGAAACCAATCATATACGAGTATTATTACCCCGAACATCGACTTGGCATTTTTTTGATGTTTTGAAAGCATTACGCTACGTTAGGTATAACTTATCACTTTCTCGAAGTTTACCCAAAGTAGAGCAATCATTATATCCATGGATCAGCCATAGGATGTCAAATGCTGGACATAGGCCTCTTTTATGGATCTCCGATAAGACCTGTTGGCTGCGGCTTGCCTTTAATCAATTACTCGACAATCAGCCGGGCTAGCATACGCACCACGAAATAATTCTATCGACGTGTCAAAACGGGACACAGTGGATGGTGGACACTTTTTCACACGTCGCAAAAACACTTTTCGTGGTCCTATACTTAAATATGAATTCTCAGAAATTGTAGTAACTCCCCTACTATAAAATTGATTTTATAACGTGTTACCAAACCATGGCACGATTATTACGATAATTGCCGGACCAAAAACAGCGCCACGTCAATTAAGTACGCACTCGTAATGCTGCTATACTAATAGGTATTAATTTGTGTAATATCCAACACCTGTGCTACCACTATACATAATTTAATAGGGTATTACAGTCATTTTTGAAAAGTGTCTCGGTAAGATTTTGTTTGAGTAATAAACCACTAAAAAAATACAAAAAAAAAATTCAGCCTTTAAGTGCTTTAAAAATGCATTTCAATTTTACATTTTTTCTTATTTCGTGAATGTCGTCACTAGTTTAATGTTTAATTGTTTATTGAGATATAAACGAATAATTCCATTTACATACATCTCACAAAATCAAGAAATAGTATTCAAGAATTAAATTAAAAAGATTACAATGATTACCTACTATTACAATACCATGTCATTAAAATATGAAAAAATGTCAAAATTAAAAATTTCAAATTAAAAATGTCAATACAATATGTCAAACAATATGTCAATATGTCAAACAATTTCATCAATTTCAATTGTGCCGTCTACTCTACGGCATCTGTCCCATTGATCGGTCAAATTTTAAATGTAATTTTAAACTAGGCTATGTAAACAATGCGCGTAAATATTTTTCACAATAGTGTCTTTGTTTGGTAAGTTTGAGATTAATGTTTAAAATAAGTCATTATAAATGGTTAATAATGAGTTAACGTTGGTGTGCTGTTCCTGGAATACTACTGTAAATCTTTTCAATGTTTACACAGCCGTATGACGTCATAACATAGCGGCAACTATTTCATGTACAAATTAAAAAAGCGGAATATTTTGTATTGATTTTTAAAATTTATATGGCTATTTTATGATCTAAAACGAACATTTTCCGATTGCTTTTTTCCTAAGCTATCTCAAAAATACTTTCTTTTTTCTCGTTCATTGTCTATTGTCAGAAGTCAAGCAAAGGTCTTCGTTTGTTGCTTTCGGCTGTCCAGACTAAATCGGACTATACATCCTTACAAGATTTCCGAGTGTGAACAAAATATGTTAAAAGCGAGTCGATTATAGGCTTATGAAGATTTAGTTATAAAGATGTATCGCGAGGTCTACTTTAGAACTAGTAGTTTATGCGGTAACGTAGCCACTTCCATCGTACGTTATATAACGGCCACTGCTGGTCTTAGGCCTCTCTTATCGTTCTCTAATAAAATCAGTTGAAAGCGGCTTGCAGGTCAGCTTGTGCGTGGACTTCCTAGTCGAAAGCTTCAATTGCCATTACATAAATATATATGTGGTATCTATTTGCAAACTTTACGGCCCTATCGTACTTACTTACTGACTGACTGACTTGCCTTGTATGACTAACATGTTATAAATGGCCAATAAATGATCTGAATCTAAAAAAAATCCGTTCTTCCAACTATCTGTTCTGCCCACTGTCATTTTAATTTGCCAATCTGCTGGGCTATGATCAGTAATCGTAAACAGTAAAATAACTGACAACTGATTCCAAAATCCCACTTAATTATTAGATTTACTGTGTGGTGTGTATATCAGTAACATGAAAGCGAGAACGCGCTTTATTATCATTGCTTTAACAGCAACCCAAACATTTTAAATATTCCTGCGAAAGACTCCATTCCTCGCAATTTTGTTCGATTTTCAATCACACAGGGATTTAAAATGCTATCTGCCTTCCTCTCTCCAGGCTTTCAAAGGTGAATTTCGTATGCAACTTTCATAAAATCGCGAATTGCTCGAGTTCAGAGAGAACGAATACAAAATGATGTAACGAACTCTTGAACATTAGGAAACATTTAGATCCTTCCTGCACTGGTTATGACCTATCATCACGATTAAAACCTAGGTATAATACAAGATTACAAGTTTTTTTTTAGTTTCACCTGTCCCCTCGTTTTTTGCAGGTGTGTGACCCACTTCCTGATTTCCAATTGAGCTGAAATTTCGCACGTACAGTAGAGCCTCGATTAACCGAATTAAACATATTAAATTAAACAAACCTACGCATAATAATTTCTTTTGAGGACGCAGGTAAGTTGCCTCAAATATATTCTCTTACTACTCTACTCATTGGAACGGGATCGAGTTTCCACCGCG